>OX243919.1:8752500-10002500 GCA_945859665.1 Anorthoa munda | reverse complement strand
TCATCATCAGCCTATACTATAGCAGTCCACTGCTGGACATAGACCTCTGCCATCGCACGCCATTGGTCTTGATTTTTGGCAGCTCTCATCTAGCTGCTAACAGCCACCCCGCGAAGATCACCACCCCACCTACCCTAAGGGCTTTCCACGTTATATTTATCCATTCGTGGTCTCCACTCAAGAACACGTCTACCCCAACGGTCATCGGTTTTACAACTAATATGCAAGGGCGGGCAGATGCCCCCCCCTAGATTCTAAAAAAAGTTGCCAAATGTAAAGCAACCAAATGAGGCCATGATGAGTGTGCACAGAAAACTTATTCATGGAAACTTACAGGATTTTCAAAATAAAGTGGTCGAAATGTTTTCAAGAAATCCCCGAAGATTATATTTTAATTAACCTAATCAAAAAAATTATCTTTGTCGACCACTATAATATTAAAATCTGGCAATTACAAAAAAATACACTGTATATTCAAATTCAAACGCCCAAATTATTTTTATTCTATCTTTCTCATAAATGTAATAACTTATTTATAAGTTTTATTTATTGTACAGTCAAGACCTCGTTAAGCTTTACACGTTGGACTCTGTACCATTATTATTACAATCGCTGTAGATTTAAAGCTCGTATTACAAGTTGAAAGCTTCATGTGCTCTCGACTTTACCTACAATGCATACTTTTCTCATTCTCCATATCAACTTGCCCCCCCTTCCGCCTGGGCCAACGGCTGGCGACGCCCTTGCTAATTTGCCCTTTCCATTGCTCGACTTTAAGCTGATGGATTAGCCGTACCATGATTGTATCCCGTAAGTCATATTAGGGGGCACTTATTGAGGATTCTAGTCTTTATACTCTGTGGAATACGCAATGAGCCCGTTATATATACCATGTTATAAATATCATGAAATTTGCTTGCCGATATATATGCATGGCCCCTGACAATGATATTGTAGCTTTCCATACCTGGTGTATCAGCCAGGGCATCAGCGCAGTGTTCATCATCGTCACTTTGTGAGTATCCCATTCCTGGTTCCTCCTTCACTTCGATTTTGGTGCCTATTTTGGAGTCTGTAAAAAAAATTGAGAGTTGTGTTGGCAGTAGGGCTGAATGCTGCTTTTATTTCAAAAAAGCTCTTAAGGATACACTAGTCGATCATTCTTCCATACAAATGTAGTCTGGCGATTACTCCACTGTTTGACGATGTACGTTCAAAATAAAAAATGATATCAATTTTACTTATTATTATCTAGCCAAAACAAAAAACAAAAAAGAAAAATATTTGAAAGTTATAAGCATTGAAGGAAAATTGCATAGTGGCCACCATACAGGAATAGATTAGTAGTACAACAAAGCAAAAAAAAATATTTAAAAAATACATTTGCCGTTTTTCATGATATCTAGACTCCCAAAGGTCTGTTTATAAAATTTCGCGCGCTCGTTTTCGTCCTAAATCATCATCCATTCGCTACAAACTTGCAAAAGTGCTAATTCGTAAGCGAACTAGCTTCTTACTACTCATCACAGCATCTATCTATTTCGCGTGTGTTGTTGGATGAAATAGCAGGCATTTTAACCCAGGGCAAAAAATAGATCGTGCCGTCAACAAGGGCAACCTTAATACTGGGTACTTTCTCAGCACAGGGTAAAGACTGGTTCTCGATTCAATCCCAGTAAGCTCACAATTTATTTTCAGTGATTGTTAAGCTCGCATTTTACCACTATCTTACCCGACATTAACTCAACAAAGTATCTTCTACTAACCGTCACCCTTAGCATCATAAATCTTCATCTGCAAGAACGCCTCCTCACAGCGCAGCACTTGCTTCCTGAAGCTCAGTGCGTCACGTATCCGAGTAACGCATGTGGCACAAATCAACCGCTCTGATGGTACACCATCCAAGTGGGATAGCTGTGGAAGTGGGCGAGAGCTGAGTTAATTTAATATTGTTACTAGTTTATTTTGGTATCGTCTATAAAGTATTAATATTAGTTTACAGAGAGAATGGTTTCTGCAAGAACTTGGAAGCCATTAAAAAAATATCATAAAAAGATTAAATTGTTTGTTTGTTTGTATGTGTGGCGGTCTGTCACAAGGTGTCCTCTGAAAGTACAGTACAATTATTGCCCAATACAAATTAATTCTAATTTCCATGTCCATCAATTATCAGATTTATTGTGTATAATAATTTGAATTCAGAACTATGTTCTTTATTGTTGTTTTGTTTTGACTTCCATGTGAAATATATAGAGCTGATATGAATAAATAGCAGCTTTAGCAGGTTTCCTCCCATTTTTTTATTAAAAGAGTATTAATAACTCTATATACTGCCAAGTTGATTGAGAGCATCCGGTCTGCGCCAAGGGCAACTGATGAAACACGAAGTTTGCCGAGGTACATTAAGAAAATGTTTGTACTGTACTGATCCAACTCTTAGAACTATTTGACTAATAGAAAGTTGTGCTATCATTAAACTCTATCTGCTACTTTTTATTTCAGAAAAAATAATGTTTTCTGTGGAATAGATCATTGAAGCGACGATGCGGCAAAAAGCTAGTTTATTAATAAAGCTTTAAGTACAAGTTAAAAAAAAAACCTACAACAATGGTCTCTGGAATATTCTAGAATGGTTGGTTTTAGATGACTGACTTTGGTAGTTAGTTCCAGTGTTTCTCACACAGAAACGTTACCACACTCAAATAGCGCTAAAACTCCGCTGGTACAACTTCGAAGCGAATTTACGCCCTAAACGAAACAATAGTTTTGTCGCCCAGATTGTATTAATAAATAGCTGTGTGCGTGTAATAACTTACCAGTAAACTGAAGCAATCCATTATCATGTCCGAATAAACCTCTTTTTGTCCCAAACTCTCATATTCGAGGTTCAAAACACGACACTTTTTCAAAGTTCCGCAACATCGACACAATCCCGCATCAAAAGTTGGACCTTTGCCCTTTTTCGAAGCCATTTTTAATCGGTTTCTGAAGCCTACGATTTAATTCACAATGTACAGAGTACAATAAACAGTAAAAATATCATAAAATGTAATATTTATTGTTGTTCTAATTAGAAATCAACAAATTAAATATTTTACAACAAAAATCGACATCGACACTTTGACAGCGAAACCGTATGTGTTGCCATAAGCCATTTGCTATTGCTTTGCTTTGCCTGCCTTTTTATTTTTGTGAAACTTGATAAAATAATGCAATAAAAAAACAAAATATTCCGGCAAAATCAAAGTGAAAATACAAGCAAATAATTCGTATCATAGTCCATAACACTTTGTTACTTTCTACACTGCCGATTAACAGCACTGGTGGTAAATTACCACTAATTATTTACTAATTTATATGGAATTTTCGGTACTGCAGTGTAAACACTCAACAGCTGTCAAACATCGATCCTGTTTTGAGCATCAAAACAAAAAGCATTGGGTTATTTTTAAATAAACTCGATTTATTGAAATAAAAGTTGTATTAAAACTAAAATCATGAAAGAGAAAAATTTCTGCAGATGTTGTTTATCAGAAGAATGTTACAAAGACATGGCTAACACTTATTACATTGGGAATAAAACGGAAAATTATTTGGAAATGCTGTTGAACATTTTTAATATAAAAGTAAGTTTACTCTTAATTCATCATTTTGTTAAAAGTGACTCCAACTTAAATAATCCCTTCTATTCTGCACAGCCAACTAAACCGTTTGGTTGCAAATTCTATTTATTTTTGTTCTTGCAAACAGATAATAAATAATGATCCCGAAAGATGCCTGATTTGCGAGGAGTGCGTTTCATGTCTTCGAGATGCTGCAAGCTTTAAGAAAAAGATCCTTGAAGTTCAAGAAAGCTTCAAAAACAACCTTTGTTGGACAAATAATGGTACAATTAATATAGGTGAGATGTTTGTCGAATTTTATTAGAGCATTAGATTTCTTGCCTAGAAAAAATATAGCTTTAGGTTATTTACCACAAAGGTAACCCCCATAGACTTTTCTTCCCTGTATGTTGCCTTCTCTGACCAAGAGCCCTTTAATCAGCAGTGATAACCACAACCAGAGATCGGAATTGGCTAGTATATTAACCCAAAGTTCGAGGAAGTAAGTAACATAGAGCAGATAATACCTCCTCTAAAATCCTGGAATCATAAATGTGACAATTAAAACCCAGGATTTAAGAAATTGCAAATTATCAAATTACTTAATGAGCTTTGAATACATTTGAACTACTTAAATTATTATATTGAAGAATCTTATTGTGTTTTTAGAGTTCCATACTAAAACTGTAACTTTGGCAACATTTCAAAGATTATTTGAACAGATCATTTAAAATTGATTCCAATAAATACACTTGATTATTTAAATTTGTATTGTAACACATTTTGGTACAATGAAACTGTGAAAATGTGGAAAAAAAATACTATATGTGAAACGAGAAAACCGTTTCTTTATCAGACAAAAACGCTAATTATGTTGGCACGGTTTCTTTGTATGGGATGAGGCATCTGTATGCTAGTATTATATTATCTGTGGTACAGGTGTAACTCTGCCCTACCCTATATGGAATACCGCGTTCAAGTTTTT
This sequence comes from Anorthoa munda, assembly GCA_945859665.1. Lineage (NCBI taxonomy): Eukaryota > Metazoa > Arthropoda > Insecta > Lepidoptera > Noctuidae > Anorthoa > Anorthoa munda. The sequence continues at coordinate 9,997,913 of OX243919.1, read as the reverse complement.
TTTTATTATTGATAGGCTTGTGCTTGACCACTATCTCACTTGATGGTAAGCGATGATGTGGTAGACGATGAATCACGCTTGCTTAGAAGTAACCCACTCACTCCTACACCCACTCTTGACTTAAAGACTCCGGCAGGGAATTCTTTTGCTTTCCGGCTTTGCAGTACGCATAATAAAAGTATTCCCAACATTTGGTGTGTATGGGTGGGATGTCCACCATGTACGGATGACGCATCGCCGTACGTCTGTAGTCCGATGATGAAACGGGCTAGGAGGAATTAGTTCATGCAATTCCAACGCAGACTTTCAATTCAATTTCAATTCAATTCATTTATTTGTTCTCTCTTTACAATAATAGGTTATCTTAAAATTAACAATGTTTTTGGCTAACGCTATATTCCACCATTGTAAGAGACTGGTGCCTGAAGTAGGTTTTTAAAAAAGCCTGTGTTACAGGTCACCAGGGCCCCCCACAGCAATACAATATAATAAAAAGTTTAAAGACGATGTGAACATCATTAATAGACTCCCCGAAATGTAACTTATAAAACCGGCCAAGTGCGAGTCGGACTCGCGCACGAAGGGTTCCGTATTCATTCACATTATCCCAAAAAACGGTAAAAAAATCACGTTTGTTGTATGGGAGCCGCACTTAAACATTTATTTTATTCTGTTTTTAGGTTTCCGTACCCAAAGGTTAAAAACGGGGCCCTATTACTAAGACTCCACGGTCCGTCAGTCTGTCCGTCCGTCACCAGGCTGTATCTCATGAACCGTAATAGCTAGGCAGTTGAAATTTTGACAGATTATGTATTTCTGTTGCCGCTATAACAACAAATACTAAAAACAGAATAAAATAATTATTTAAGTGGGGCTCCCATACAACAAACGTGATTTTTACGTACCCAAAGGGTAAAAACGGGACCCTATTACTAAGACTCCGTGTCTGTCTGTCCGTCCGTCACCAGGCTGTATCTCATGAACCGTTATAGGTAGGCAGTTGACATTTTCACAGATGATGTATTTCTGTTGCCGCTATAACAACAAACCCTAAAAAACCGACAGGCTGGCAACTCGGCGCCGATGTTCAAGGCTCTGGAGCCTAGATTCAACCAGTACCTCATTGCCGATGAGTCTCTTGGCCCGTTTTTCGATCGACTCAAGTGCATCCAGCTGGTACTTGGCAGATCCGTTCCAGACGATAAGTTAACATATCAAAATTAAATTACAGATTCAAAGATAGAGGATGAAGAAGCTGATTATTTCGATGACTTTGTCGATGACATCAGTGATTCTGACTTTAAATGGGACAATTTTACACAGGAAAGCTCTCAAAAAGGTAAACCGCCTGTCCTAGAAACAAAAATTCAAATGTTATATCCACCAACATATGAAATACACCAAATGTTATATACAAGGCCGTCTTTAACTATGCTGAGGCCCTTGGGCACACAAGAATTTGGGGCCCTTTTGGAAAGTAAAGAAAACGAATTATACTAACATTTTTCTACTATGATCTTCTATTTACTATAGGTAATCAAATATATAATATAATATAACATTAATGATATTAGTATGCTGCTGGGTTTTTGGTTACGATTGCGATAGTGGTTTCATTCGGGATTTCTGTTGAGCAAAATCTTCTTCAAGATATTTAAATCCGCTGGTTGCTTTGCTTGTTTCTCTTAAATATTGGCTTAAATGAAAACATTATATTTTGAGTTCATATGCATTAATATCTTTATGATAACATTCTACAAATTCTTTGCATTATTTTCAAAATGTTGACTAAAATTTTAAGACACAAGTACATTTTAATTTCGACCCGGGTGCTCAACGTTACTGATATGTTTTGAGAATAAATGTGAGAGAAATTGTCGGTCCTTCGGGGCCCCCCTGAGGATGGGGGCCCTGGGCACGGGCCCCGTGTGCCCTTATGGTAAAGACGGTATTGGTTATATACACTGGGCTCACGTGGTGAATTACGCCCTATTCCTTGTCACAGAGAGGAGGCCTGTGTCCCAGCAGTGAGAATGTTGTAAGCTGATTTGCACACGCCATCTTTTAAAGGTCTAGATTTTTCCCGTGGTTTTAGGCGGGTTACAGTGCTCGACCGTACGCATTATCCGACCGTCAATTTGTACCATACATTCCTCTCCTGACCAACAAACGACCCGACTAGTATAATAGTCACAACGAATCTTTGTGTCTCTGAAGTTGGCTCTGCTTACCATTGAGCAAGAAACAGTTTGTCATCGAGTATACTGCATAGAGTAAGCGAGACAGGACGATGCGACAAACGTAAGCGAGTGAAAGAGACAGTTATACAATGCTATCTTCACTTTTAACATTGACACAAAAATAGCTACTGCGCAGGGTCTTGCATCCAATTCAGAGACACAAAGATCCGTTGTGAGTATTATACACACTGTACGCATCCATTCGGTCGGTCCACCGATCAGTGTAGCACTTAGAGATGTGTCCCTCACTCATGAGGTGCCTCATGAAGCTGAAACTGGCAGCCAAAACGTAGCAGCCAAAGTACCCAGGGCCGTAAATAGTAAGGGGGCCTGTGCAACTTTTTTTTTAAATTTTAATTTCTTCCATTAGATGGCATTTTAAGGAAAAATTTAGATTGTTTACTTGAATATTAGGCAATTGACTTTTAGTCCGATTTTAGAATATTAAATTATTAGTGGATCAGATATTTTTATGAAATTTGCCACACGCGCGCCTGTATGAGTGTGTACGTGTGTGTGGGGGTGTGGTTGTCCTGTTTCCTTAGGAGCAGAAGATACAACTATAACATTTTTGAGAAAACTTGAAGAAATTCGTAGATTTTTCTTATTTTCTAACATCGTGCAACGATGGAAAATTCTTTAAATTCTCTGACACTCTCTAGCATATGCCTAGTAAATATTCAAGCATGATTTAGTAGGGAGCACAAGATACAACTATGACATTTTTGAGAAAACTAAGAAATAGGTAGATTTTTCTTATTTTCTAACATATGATATATAAAATTAAATATTACTAACATATAATTATATAATTAAATGTAACTAACATGGAGTAAAACATACCTTTATTTTTATTTTATTTTTTAGCGTGGATGAATATTCATGCATACTGCGTTAACACGGGGAGATAGCACTGTTATGTGAGACTCCAACCCAGGTCATATAAGATGTTGTATAGTATAAGAATAAAATAAAAAATTATTTAATCTTAAGAAGTCGAATATTTAATTAATGTTATGATAACTAACATATGTATAAATAAATATGACTAACATGAAGTGAAACGTAAATTTTTTTCCACCTTATTTTTACCTTTTTTACCATTTTGTTGCACGATGTTAGAAAATAAGAAAAATCTACGAATTTCTTAATTTTCTCAAAAATGTCATAGTTGTATCTTGTGCTCCCTACAAAATCATGCTTGAATATTTACTAGGCGTCTACTAGAGTGTGTCAGAGAATTTATAGAATTTTCCATCGTTGCACGATGTTAGAAAATAAGAAAAATCTACCTATTTCTTAGTTTTCTAAAAAATGTCATAGTTGTATCTTGTGCTCCCTACTAAATCATGCTTAAAAATTTACTAGGCGTCTACTAGAGTGTGTCAGAGAATTTATAGAATTTTCTATCGTTGCGCGACATTAGGAATTAAGAAAAATTACGAATTTCTTCAATTTCTTTAAGTTTTCTCAAAAATGTCATAGTTGTATCTTGTGCTCCCTACTAAATCATGCTTAAATATTTACTAGGCGTCCACTAGAGTGTGTCAGAGAATTTATAGAATTTTCCATCGTTGCGCGACATTAGGAATTAAGAAAAATTACGAATTTCTTCAATTTCTTTAAGTTTTCTCAAAAATGTCATAGTTGTATCTTGTGCTCCCTACTAAATCATGCTTAAATGTTTACTAGGCGTCTACTAGAGTATGTCAGACTATTTATAGAATTTTCCATCGTTGCGCGATGTTAGAAAATAAGAAATATCTACGAATTTCTTAGTTTTCTCAAAAATGTTAGTTGTATCTTCTGCTCCTAAGGAAACAGGACAACCACACCCCCACAGACACGTACTCACTCACACAGGCGCGCGTGTGACAAATTTCATAAAAATATTTGATCCACTAATAATATAATATTCGAAAAACGGACTAAAAGTCAATTGTCTAATATTCAAGTAAATAATATAAATTTTTCCTAAAATGCCATCTAGTGGAAGAAATCAAAATTTAAAAAAAAGTTGCACAGGGCCCCTTATTATTTACGTCCCTGGGTACTTTGGCTGCTACGTTTTGGCTGCCAGTTTCAGCTTCATAGGTGCCTCATTTGAGGTACTCGTGATCGCAAATTAAAAGAGTTACTCGAATTTCAACATTGAATCACCTCACTCGTTCACGCGTCCTCACTTAAAAATTGACAATGACATTATATTGAGGATTGAGGCGAGTACTCGCGAGTGAGTTTTGAGTGAATGGCGAATGATTACTATGAACTCTAAACTTTAACTATAAACTCTAAAAACATTGGCATTAGATTGGTATTCAATATTCAAGTGTCATTTATTTTGGTGGTCTCAAATTTATGAGCGAAAGAAAATGATGTGTGTGAGGGAGACATAAAAATCGGAATACTCGTCGTGAGTACTCGTCAGTCGACGCGCCCGTTCGCCTCGCTTGCCGCTGCCTCTGACAATCGCCTGAGTTCGGCTCGGGCTCGGCTTATGAGGTGATTACGCCGACGTACGATGCCTCGCCTCAAATGAGGGGTACCGCGTGAGTACCTCGCGAGGTAAAATGAGGTGCTCCCTCAACCTCATATAAAAATGAAGAGTTACCCATCACTAGTAGCACTGAACGCATTCATTTGTATCCATAGCGCGTCGGTCAACCGACGCCCGGACGTTAACATGCGATCATGCTCGACCGATACGGTCCTTATATACGCGTGCATACAGTCAGTCCAGCCCTGTTACAATTAATAAATTTTCATAATTATATTAAACTAGTTTCTGCCCGCGGCTTCGCCCGCGTAAAAAGTGTTTTATCATCCCAAGAGAATACAAACTATCATAATATGTTCTTCCCATGGTCACAAACTATCTCCATGCCAAATTTCATATAAATCGGTTCAGTAGATCCATAGATTACGCCCTATACAACCTCACAAACTTTACCTCTTTATAATTATTTATAATATTACTAGCTGACCCCCGAGTCCTCGCTCCCGTCAATTGGCTACCTACCTACCATACCTACTCTACCCACCTACCCTACCCTACCCTACCTACCCTGCCTTCCCTGCCTACCCTGCCTACCCTACCTAACCTACCCTACCTAATCATGTAGTACATAATTTTTATGTATCATCAGCGCATGCCAAAGAATAAATTTTATATGCAACATTTTGCTAATTTGGGTTACATTATTGCAATTTTCATAAGAATCTCTATTTTTTTTAAATATATTATAGCCTATGGACACTCAGGAATAATGTAGCTTTCTACTGGTGAAAGATTTTTCAAAATCGGTTCAGTAGATCCAGAGATTACCCCCTACAACGTCACAAACTTTACCTCTTTATAATATTAGTATAGATTAGTATAGACTAGCGGACGCCTTGCGGTTTCACTCGCGTAGTTCCCGTTTTCGTGGGAATACAGGGATAAAAAGTAGCCTCTGTCACCCGGGGATAGTGTAGCTTCCCAACGGTGAAAGAAATATTGAAATCGGTCCTGTAGTTTTTAAGTTTATTTATTTATTTATTTATTTAGATAACATGGAAAACTTACAGCTTAAAATTAACAGAACAAGAGCAGCAAATTTGACAGTCAGCCAATTAAAAGTCTTCACTTATAAAATATTGGATATTACTTAATAACTATGGACACTTCAGAAGACGTCTATAACAATAGATCGCCAAACAAGACTACTAAATAACTTATATAATAATCACTAACATATTGCTCACACTACACAACAACCTTTACGTTGCATTTAACTGACTGAAAAAGTTTCGGCTCAAGCACTTCCTGAGTTTATTCGTTGCATACAAAAATACAAATCATTCCACAATGACAAGCACGAGTGACGTACGCACCGAAGCGCGACGGTCGGTCGAGCACTGTATCCGGCCTAACTCTTGTGACCTATCTCCTATCTCCCAGGAACCTGTTATTTTTTTTAGGATAAAAAATAGCTAATGGACTCAGTAATAGTGCAGCTTAGATGCTGCATTGGAAGGCCGCCCATTGGTGAGTCAATTACTTGGTTAAGGTTGTGGTAATGCGGTGGATGCGAGACGCACGGGACCGGTCAATGTGGCGACACTTGGGGGTGGCGTATGTCCAGCAGTGGATGTCTTTTGGAGGCAGTGATGATGATGATAGAGCAGCTATCTATTTGTGAAAATAAATTTGTAATCTGATCAACTTCCATTGATTACAAACATTAAACATTCCCAAAAACAATTTTAACTCTTTCATCATCATCTTTATCATGTCAGCCGAAAGATGTTCACTGTTGGACATAGGCCTACCTCAAGCGTCGCCACATTGACCGGTCTGCGTCCCGCATCAAGCGGATCCTCACAACCTTCACAAGGTCATCGGTCCTCCTGGTGGGAGGCCTTCCAACGCAACGTCTTCCGGTTCGCGGTCGCCTCTCCAGCAGCCGTATTGCGTAAGTGCGCAAAAAAGTTAAACTCTATCCAACCTACCAATCACATACGAGATGAATGACACGATGTGGATTTCCGTTTTGTGTGATTGACCGATTTGGTCGATTGGATAGAGTTTAACTTCTTTGCAAACTTACGCAATACGGCTGCAGAACTGTCCTGCCCCATCGGCCATACGTTCTGCAAGCAATGTGCCCTGCCTACTGACATTTAAGTTTCGCAATTCTTCTGGCTATGTCGGTAACCGCCTGGTTCTCTTCAACTCTTTATTACGAGTACCTATAATAGAAAGTTTACATCAGATTTATTCTCTTGTGAAATGTTGGTGACAAACACCTCTACAGACCCCTTATAGGAATGAAGCCCTGAAGTTATGTATCGTTTTTCAGGGCAAATCTTCTACATAACAGTGGAATCAAATAGCAAAAATCAGCATAAGCATAATACTTCGAAGTTAAAGAAAACCAAATCTTATGAAAAAGAAATTGAAAGACATGAGGGTACTAACAAAAAATTCTGTACACTTGGTGCCAAAGAAAAAGATAAAGCTAAAAACCCAAGTACACTTAATGCCAGAGAAAAGGATACAGGTGAAAACCTTAGTACACTTGGAACCGAAGAAAAAGATGAAGATATTCTTGACCAAATAGCAAATGACAGTGATGATAACTTTGATACTTTGGACACAAATGGAGACAACAGAGACTATATGAACACAGAGGCTTTGGATTTTAACGAAGACTTTAAAGTAGATGGAAACTCGAAGGCTATTACAAATAAAACTGTGAAGACTGAAGCTAGTACAGGTATGCAACTGATTTTTCAAAACTAGCTTTTTCGGCGGCTTTTCTCCAGTGGCCACTAGAACTGTCTATTTTCGAAATATTAGTCATAGTGTCTATCAGTGATAGATTTTTCCTAATTGGTTCAGCACTTTCAGAGATTACCTCCTACAAAAAAACAATTCTACTTCTTTAGAATACCTAAGTATTGTGTTATGCCTCAGAAATTTAAAACCGCGCCATCTATCTATTGGAATCAAGTTTAAATTATCTGTTCAAATAATTTTTGAAATGGGAATAAAGAGCCCAATATTCCTTAATTTTGTGATTAGGAGTGTTGATTAAACAAGAACATACCATTTACGATCAATTCTAGAAAATGTCAGTTTCATTGTACAAAAATTTGTTACAACACAAGTTAAAAAAATCGAGTGTCATGCCTCAGAAATTTAAAACCGCGCCATCTATTAGAATCAATTTTAAATGATCCGTTCAAATAATATTTAAAATGTGAATTAAGAGCCCTATATTCCATAATTTTGTGCTTAGAAGAGTTGATTAAACAATCTTAATTTTACACACAATTTAATAACAAATCGATGCATATCGCGCCATCTAGTGATAAATTATTCGAACCAAATTTTCTTTCTTAGCGCTGGGACCCCGTGACGATGTCTCGCGTTGACCACTATATCGCCTGATGGTAAGCGATGATGTGTTCGACGGTGAAGCACGATCATATACGAAAAGATCTTCTCGTATCGATTAACTCATGTCTCAACTATTCAAATGTTGTCATATCAGTATGTAGCTACCTGGACAGCACTGTCATTCACGACGTTTAGATCCCGAAAGTTGCAGGCGACGGCACGAAGGGCAGACAAGGAGGTGGGGCATATTCTGCGAAAAGGTCCCACACACATTGGCACTGTATTTGAGTTGAGTGTATGAGACTCCATTTGGCCAGGTTGTCTCTACAGCTACCAACCTGGGCCCGCAATGGGTTTAAGGATTTCCAGATTCAGATACAGGGAGCAAATGATTAGATTAGTTTAGATAATACTATAACTTTAAGTTATAGTACATTACTGCAGCGGCCAGAAAAAGAGGCATTGATGGACGAACGTGTAAATGTGGGCCGAGGCGAAGCCGAGGCACACATACGTAAGTCCATCAATGCCTAGTTGCGGCCAAGGCTTGTATAGTGCTTTTCTCAAATAATGCGCGGAAATTAAAAAGTAAGTAGTACTTTGAACTCATTTTGTCAAAATCAATGACGAACAACAATAATTGTTCCCGCGTTAGTGTTCTATTGTTTTTTTTTTCAATGAACAGCGTTCTATTTGCAAGCCAGTTCGAAATTCAAATAAAGCCTTTGATAAGTTACCTCCTTGGTTGCCATGTTTTGGAGTAAAAGATCGTTCCATTTTTAAATAACACGACAGATATGAGTTTACTATGTAATTTATCTGGCCGCTAGACACGACAGATATGGATTTTCATACAACTTTTGCCGGCCGCTGCTCGCATGTATTTGGCCAGTATAGCAATTTCGATTTATCTCGAAGAAGGTTGTCAAAATAATGTTCACACTCTATTGCTTGCCATGTAAAAATATATTTATTAATGTTACCATGCAAAAAAAATTTCATCATTCGAAAATTCCTTTTCAGCAAAACAACACAAGGATATAAGCAAAATTATTTCTAAACGACGAGAATATTCTGAGGAACAATTAGTTATAAAATATAAAAGCGAAGACACAGTGAAACTCGTTCAAAATTCGAATTTATGTCTATTTCGTTCTCTCCGAAATAAATTCGGATGTAACTTCTGCAAAATGAAATTTCCCGAATTCAGTCAGCTAAAGGAACACTCCTTTACTCATAAGAACCCAAGACTGTCAGATCTCAAGAGATTAAGGGGCCTCTCATGCAAGAACGCAGACATTTCAGATTTGAAATGTACTCTATGCTCAGAAAAGTGCGCTGACCTAGAATTTTTAAGGGAACATTTAAAAAAAGAACACGCAATTTCGTTCCATGGAACAGAGTACTATCTAGTGCCATACAAATTACAAGATGGCAACCAATGCGTGATGTGCGAATTAAAATTCAACACCTACATGCGATTATCAGTCCACATGAATTCACACTACACAAATAACGTGTGCGAATCTTGTGGGTTGTCTTTTATCAACCGATCAGGCTTACGGACCCACGTTCAAGCTCAGCATAAAGAAAAACAATGCTCTCGATGTCCCGCCATTTTTGTAACAAACTCTTCCAAAATCAAACATTTGAAGCTAGTACACGGTGTTAGGCCCTCAAAGCGGTCTATCTGCAATATTTGTAACAAAACCTTTAAATATTCGTACATTTTAGATGAGCACAAAATTCTAGAACACGGATTCAAAAGGCCGGCTGTATCAACTTGCGAAGAATGCGGAAAAACATTCTTAACGGCTTTGAAGTTAAAAACTCACGTGCGATCCGTTCATATCAAGGAGAGAAAGTATCCATGTACTAAGTGTGATATGAGGTTCTTCACTACTTGCGATAGGAGACGACACGAGAGGACTCATGAAGATGTCAGGTCCTTCTCCTGTAGTTATTGTGACGCCAAGTTTAAATCGAAAGATTCTTGGCGAAGGCATTTGAAGAGGCAGCATGGGCATGTGTTCGAGACTACTGTAGCGTAGTTTTTTTTATAAAAAGTTATATTATTAAAATAAAACAAAATCGCACATAAATTGTGTTTTATTAGATAAAAATCTTGAAATCCATAAAAACATTAGTTTATGCTCAAAAATCAAGTATTTGACGATGTTGCTTTTATTATGTGAGCATAGTAGTTTTATCTTTGGGTGTCAATGTGGCCCATTTGGGCGCCAAAATGCGGCTTGTAAAAAAAAATTTTATGCTTTCATCAATATTCTGGCATTACTTCCACGTAGATGGCGCTAAGCGTTTGTTTGTAGTTTTGCAGCCAATGCAGTCCCTTGCTAAAACCTCCGCAAGATGGCGCTGATTATTCGTGGCAAATACTAGCGTTTGTTTCGTAGGATTTAGGCACTTGAATATTCTAGAGCTTTGCGTACGTTACCGTTATCCATGGGATGCAGGCAAAGTAAGGCTGCAGGGGTGGTAAACGTGCGCGCGGGATGGGTGTCATGTGACGGGAGCGTCACTCGTCACGTCATTGGGTAGTAACGACCCGCGCGGACCATTGGAGTATCACGTACAAATTTGCCAAGCTACCTAGCCCTCTTGCGGCGAAGCTTTCAGCGTGAAACTCCTTTTATACCGTATGGATAATTGGATATAATACATCTAAGAATCAAGCAAATCTAGTACGGGGCGCAAAGGGCTCGATTTTCTATAAGTCATAATAAAAAAAAACACATTCTAATGTAATAAAAACCTACAAAATTAATAAACAATATTTAAAAGGGTATTCTAGTAAAATAAATAAGTATAAATAGTAAGCATTCACAAGCTGTGTTTTGAGATAGGACTTCTAGGCGAAAGCCAAAATCGATGTGAGAAAAGTCGTTCCTGATAACTGAAGAGAGCACTAAATTGCTGGGCTGGTCTTAGTGCTCTGTGGAAAACTACCCAGTTTATTTATACATTTAAATAAATAAGTATAGTTAATAGTCTTAACAAAGAATATACTACGTGGAAGAGCCTAGGATAGGTACAAAAATTAAAAACTTATGCCAAAACATACTTGTAACGCAACAAAACAAGCGAATCGGACGCGCGTTTCAAATACGTATAAGTCCTTGGCATGTAACTTGGCAAGGTTTTGGCGTAGGGGGAGGTTGGTGGGAGGGGAGGAGATCGCGCATAGTGCGTGAACTGAACAACCACCATAGAGCGAACGAAATGGTCGAATTCGTGACGCGATTGGTCCGTCGATCCTTGTGTCAACTGACCAACCAATCGCGCGCTCGGAACGGTGCTAAACGCTCTCCGCGTCACGCTTGTTAACCAAAGAGACCTAAAAAATGACTTGTATGCATCTAACTCTTGCCTTTGCCAAGTTACGTGCCGACAACTATACTACGTGAAGTCTAATAACTGATCAAGAAATCACGCGATTGAGTCGCCCCTACTGTGTGATAATTTTTGTGTTTTTAAACAAAGAGTTGTGTTTTGTATCCATATGTAGTATTATGAGGAGTGTATCGACATAGCATACCACAGTGCTTGAGCGCAACGCAGGAAGTCTTATTGTAGTCACAATGGATCTTTGTGTCTCTGAAGTTTTGGTCTGTAGCTATTTTGTGTCAATGTTGAAGGTGAAGATAGCATTGTATAACTGCCTCTTTCACTCGCTTACGTTTGCCGCATCATCCTATCTCGCTTACTGTATGCAGTATACTCGATGACAAACTGTTTATTGCGCAATGGTTCGCAGAGCCAACTTCAGAGACACAAAGATCCACTGAGACTACTGTATTTATTGTTGTTCAGCCTTGGTAGATTCTGCAAGATTACTTTTAATTTTGGCGAATTTAGCAGGTTTAGCTTTAGTTTTCGCAGTACTTTTGGATACATCCATCGGCACGGGTACCTGGGAGATGGGTATCTGTCCATATGTGTCGACTCCAGGTCCAATTCCCATCTTCATTCGGACGTTTTGCCAATTTCCTGGTGACAGGGACGGCATGAATTTAATTCTGCAGTTGTGGAAGTGTATATCACTGGAAACAATATTATAGTTTGTATTGTGAGTGAAATTTAAATTTAAGTTTAATTTTTGTGATTGCCTACTGAAATGTATTAGATAATATTTCTTTTTTTTTTTTGTGAATAAGTGGCTTATTATTATTATTTTTATTATATATTGTGAGTGAGCAGGGAGAGAGTACAAAACATTAGGCACGTCTGTATTCTCTGAAAGGTTATGCAGAGGTGTTAGTTGTTATTACAGTAAACCTCCATTTCGCCAGTTAAGGTTGTCCTAGTCGACGGCAAGAACTATTTTGTGCGCGGGGTTTTAATGCATGCTATCTCACCCGACAACACGTGCGAAAGAGATAGATGCTGTGATGAGCAGTAAGAAGCTAGTTCGCGTACGAACCAGCACTTTTGTAAGTTTTTAGCGAAATGGATGATGATTTAAATAGACCTCTGGGAGTCTAGATATCATGAAAAAACGACAATGTATATTTTCAAAATAAAATTATTTGCATTGTTGAACTATTAATCTATCCCTGTATGGTGGCTGTTTTGCAATTTTAATTCTTTTTATGGTATTTATTTCCGCCCAATGATGCGTTAAATATGTGTTGAAATATGGATCTTTCGACGCTCATAACTTTCAAATACTTTTTTTGTTTCCATACAGGGCTAGAAAATGATGAGACAAATTGATATCATTTTTAGGGTTCCGTACCCAAAGGGTAAAAACGGGACCCTATTACTAAGACTACGCGATCCGTCTGTCTGTCTGTCTGTCCGCCTGTCACCAGGCTGTACCTATCTCATGAACCGTGATAGCTAGACAGTTGAAATTTTCACAGATGATGTATTTCTGTTGCCGCTATAACAACAAATACAATATAAAATAAATATTTAATAAATATTTAAGGTGGGCTCCCATACAACAAACGTGATATTTTTGCCGTTTTTTGCTCGATATTAATAACGGCAACAGGTAGACGCTTGAAATATTCACAGAATGTTTAGTTGTATATTCACTTCAAAAAATAATAATAATTAAATTAAAATAAAATAAATTAAGGGGGGCTCCCATACAACAAACGTGATTTTTTCGCAGTGTTTTGCGATAATGGTACGGAACCCTTCGTGTGCGAGTCCGACTCGCACTTGGCCGGTTTTTTTTATTTTTAACGTACATCGTCAAACAGTGGAGTAATCGCTAGACTACGTTTGTATGGAAGAATGATCGACTAGTGTAACCTTAAGTTCAAGTACCATGTAACAGAGAACCAGCATATCCCTCCGGTTATTAGGGACATAAGGACCCTATCAAACGGGCACAAATCCAGCCACCGGTCTGCTCTTGATAAATTGCAGATGGTAAAACCGAATATCACTTCCTGACCTGGAAATCTAACCCAGGACAGGACCTCATTTCTCAGTAATAGTGCTTGATTCGAATCACGTCATTGCGACAGCGTGCTATTTCGAAAAACTTTACGAGTGGTACGCCAGTTCGAAAATACATTGAGTCGAAAACCGCTATATCGAATGACGTTGTCACGAACACGCTGATTCGAAAAACTGCTTGACTGGTACGCTAGTACGAAAGTCTTGGTATCGAAATCTGTTGCGAATAGCATATTCTAATCTGAATTTGTCTAGGGATCGAACTCGTGACTCTCATCTTTGACTGGTACAGTCAAACAGTTTTTCGAATCAGCGTGCGTCGCAATAACTTCATTCGAATCTTCTTCATATGAGAGCGACGAGAGTGGGATTAAACCCTTATGGCGGTACCACACTTCATTTTGTGTTATTTTGTATGCGGCTACGCTGTATTCGGCCAAATATTTGTTATGTGAGCGAACAACAAACTTGCCATCCACATCCACTCTTGCTGCCGGCGTGCCAAACATTGAAGTGCGTTTTCTTGTGCATGAATGATCGCCCTCCACACTTCTAACGCGCAAAGAAATAACACACAACGAAGTCTGGTGCCGCCATTAGAGCCGGTCCACACGGCGCGTTGCTTCGACGTAGCGCGCTGTCGCTGCGTCGTTTCACATACTAAGGCTGAGCCTTATCAGTGCGTTGCGTCTTCACAACGTCCCGATTCCAAGATTCCGATATTCATGCCCTAGGTTAGCCCCTAGAACTTAGCGAGTCGCTAGGTGAGTAGCAAGTACCTACAACCAACGTTCTAAATTGTCTCTAACCAGCCGTTCTGTGCGCTTTGCACCTATACCCAAGGCGAATCAAGAAGCCTGTTCGCTTTAGCGTTGAAGGCCATAATTGGTAGGGACGAATATGGTAAATTGTCGTAGATCTCACACATACCATATACTAGGGAATTGGAACGGTGCATCCTTAAGTCCTTTGCTACTATGAATGTAGTTTTTCCATCGACATTTTAGTAACTCATTCGTCTTCAGAGAGCAAATTTTAATTCGCTTGTAGTCGCTTATTTTCCGCTCAAATAGGGGGAAAACGCTTTCGACTTTATTGTCAGGCAGGCTAAGGACTTGTGCTGGAATCATAATAAACATAATATCACTACCGTATTCCCCGAAGGCAGTAGTGTCTATGTATCTGTGTGTATATCTCTGTATGCTATTAATTAACCCTTAATCTTCGATCACTAACTAATACACTAGATGCCCGGACAACGCTTCAAAAACGCGCCCAAAAATATGGCCACAAATACTGTTGTGGTCTTATTTCAAATTAGTATGGTCCAATCATAGCCAACATTAAGACGTTAAAAAGCCGCAATGTGCGTTAAAAATTGTGCATATAATCACCGTAGAATTAAATAGTGTTACGAGCTGGGGTTCAGGGATAAATTATTGTAACAGCAGACTTTAATTAATCACACTTTACAAAAACACTTCTTAAACAATTCTATTACTTCGCACTATTTTCCTTTCTGATCGCTCTGTGTCGCTTCCAAATCGAAACTGCCACACGACAATTCAGATAATCGCTACTACCCCGTATGGGGCGCGGCGGGCGGGCTGTAGGCTTAGCCTTTATCCCGCGGTTTCATTGCGTGTCCGTAACTACGGGCACGTACTCATTATGTTGGCCTTGTAGGCCTAGGTAGTGGGCGGGCGAGTTTACTCTACCCGCCCGAGAGTGATTGCTAAGTGTTCAGCGGGAGCGCCGCGACGCCGCCTTGCAGCGTCGCATTTTCACGGCACCTAGGCGATACATCCCTGCTCGGTGAGACTGAAAGCGAACTTCCAGAGGCCGAACAAGGAATAATCAGCGACTAGATGCCGGCTATATTGGCGCGCCCAACTGAGGATGTAAAGTCCCCGCCTGACACGTTTCCAGATCTAGCCGGTTGCGCCCCAGGCTAAGGGACCGATTGCGTATGTTTGAACGGTATTGAAATTGTGTAACACCGTTCATGTATGTAACGAAGCACGCACCGCGCGCGGCTTATACTTGTTACGTGTATTTATATGTTGTGGAGTCGTGCATGTATGTTTTACAATGTACATAATGCCTATATTAACTTAGAACACTATGTACACCGCATAAATGTATGTATAGTGGAGTATTATTGTATGAACGGGCGCGTGTAGTGGTGAGCGCACCGTTCAAGCGTCAGTCCGGTAATGCGGCTGCGGGGGGGAGGTGTTGGGGGGCGCATGGGTGGGGCCTATGTGTTACACAGGTCGCGCGGGAGGCGGCGGGCGTCAGGTGGTCGCGCGTGCCATGGCGCTATCTGCTTGATGTGCGGGTGGGCAGAGGCGTCGGCACGCGCGAACATATTTGTTGAGAGGCGGGCGCAGAAGCTATCCAGGCTCTCAATCCCTAGATCGCGTGTTATGACGTCATTCCTCACGTAGCGAGGGGCATCCGTTATCCGGCGCAGCGTAAGGTTCTGCTGCGCACGGATACGTTTCTTGTTGGCCTCGCTAGTGAGGACAATCCAAGATGGGGCTGCGTAGGTGAGTACTGGGCGTATATATGTCTTATATACGCCCAGTTTTGTGCGTAACGGGAGTCGGGATGAGAGCACCGGTTTGAGCATTGCGCGCGCCACTCTTGCCTTCGCGACGACCTGTTTTACATGGGCGCCCATGTTGATCCGTCGATCAATGGTTACCCCCAGGTATTTCGCCCGGGGGGTCCATTCTATCTCTACCCCCTGCAGCCTGAGGGGTGGTGGGAGGTGGGCGCACCCGACTAAGAGTGCCTGTGTTTTACCCACGTTCACCGACAACCGCCATTTCGACAGCCATTCGGGAAGTAGCTCGAGCACGCGCTGCATTTTGGACGCCGCGTGACGCGCGTTCATTGACGTGCAGATGTACGCGGCGTCGTCGGCATACAGCGCGAGCGTGGTGTCCTGCGTCGAGGGGATGTCGTCGGTGTAACATGAGTAACACAGTGGCGAGACACATCCGCCCTGTGGCACTCCTGCGGCTATGGGTCGGGCGCTTGACAGCGCACCGTCGACCACCACCCTGTATTTCCTATTTACCAGGAAGGATTGGACCACTTTTACTACGCGACGGGGCGCGGTGGATTTCGACATTTTGAAAATGAGGCCTTCGTGCCAGACGCGGTCGAAGGCTTTTTCCATATCCAGGAATACTGCGACTGCGTGCTCCTTTTTATTTAGCGTCGCTGTAAGTAGGTGCAGTACCCTGGATAGCTGGAGCGTCGTTGAGTGCTCCGAGCGGAACCCAAACTGTTCCGGCCTAGGTGTGAGGTGCGGTGTGAGATGTCGCAGCAGGAGTGCTTCGAACACCTTGGAGATTGTAGGAAGGAGCGTGATGGGCCGATAGCTCTCTGGCTTCAGTACATTTTTATGCGCCTTGGGCAGCATTATGACGCGCCCCTCCTTCCAGCTCGTAGGAAAGGCCCCAGTGCGCAGTATCCCCGTGAACAGGCGCGCCAACGCTGCTACCATTCGGTAGGGCACGTGGCGCAGCGCTGTATTGGTGATACCGTCGGCACCAGGCGCTTTCCTCGGCTTGGTGCGGAGAATGGCGCGTCTGACTGCGCAAGGCGAGAAGAAAATTGATTCTTCGTCGAGAGCTATCGGTTTTTCGAAGTACTCGACAAGGTGTTGCTCGACTGCCGCGACATGTACTAGGTTATCAGTCGGGTTCGGCTGGAATTGACGCTCCAGGTGGTCAGCGAAGATCTCCGCACGGTCTGGCGCGGCATATCTGGGTGCCCCGTCGCTATGTAGTAAGGGGCGCACCGGAGCTGGGGCGTTGGATAACTGCCGGCACAATCTGTGTATTGCCGGCCAGTCTCCTTCCGAGTTGTCGATGTGACGCTCCCAGTTCTCGGCGTTGAACGCCTGGAGCTTGGCCCGTACCTTTTCAGCGTGTTTGTTTAACTCAGTTTTCATGACTGGACACCCAAGTAACACAAACGTGCTGAATAAAGATTGAGTAAGAGCAATCATCAAGAGCATAAGCTGAATAGTAAGCTGAATAACGTCTGAGTACCCGTCTATTCAGCTGTTATTCAAGCAAAAAGGGCCCCAATTTTGAATGCTTAACGCTGAATAACATCTGAGCAAGACCTGAGTAGGAGCTTAATAACGTTTTAATTAGCTTAATAACCTTTGAATAACAGCTCACATTGCTTTTATTAAGCTCTTACAACTGAGTTACTCAGCTTAATCGAATTGATTATTGTATTCAGAATTTATTAAGCATTTAAATTATTGTTCACACTTTTACAAACAATATTCATACAAATTGTGAAAATAATTCAATTGGATTAAATATTTTAATGTCTATGTCGAATTTAAATGTGATTTGACATGGTGAACTTATATAATCGGTAAGTAAATTTTAATTTACAAGTTAGAGGTCTGCTATATGTTAATTGTTAGTGCGCAAGTAATTTTGTCGTGAATAGTATGTTTTTTTTTCATTATTTATTACGCGCCGCGTTAATAATCAAGATAATAGATAGTAAATAGTATTTTCATACATACATAATAGGTCTGACAAAAGTACTTGTGACGAAATAGCTAATACTAGCAATTTTAATCCAACAAAATAACTTGAATCGAGTTGAAAATGTTGTAGTTGTAAGATTAAGCATTTTGGTATCTCGTAAATTCCGTGAAAGTATAAATTACAAAGATTTTTAATGGCGATCGATTGTTTTGGTGTATAATGCTGAATAAAAGTGCACACATGCCTTGTTACTAAGCTATAACTTGAAAAAAGTAGTCTCAGTACACTAACTTCTGAATATCAATTATATAGTTGATCACATTTCTAAATTATTCAGATTTTTAGGGTTCTCTAATCGATTTAACAAAAACCTTTTTTATTGTGGAATTTCACGCCCGGCTTTCACTGAATTCATTACATTTAAAATTATAGCGTCTTTGCTTGCATTTTTTTTCGAGAAAATCTCATTTATGATTAAAAATGTGGTGCACACCACACACACGAAATCTGCTATAGATTTCGCGTGTGTAGTGTGGACTGGGCCCTTGTTTAATCCGTGTTTTGTTATTTGTTTTATGTACAAACGCCAGTGCGTCAAGACACCCGAAACTGTCAAATTGAAAACTGAACTGAACCTCAAGGCAAATTGAAAACGTAGCCGTGCAGCTGTCACTTGGCACTGATGGACACCAGACGTACAGACTCTAGAAGGAATCAAGAATATATACGCGAAACCACAACATATTATGGAGAGTCAAGACAAAATCATGAAAAAACTTGAAGAAATTTATGTGCATGTTGGAGAATTAAGAGTCGCAAATAAAATATCTTATCACAACGTAAATTTTATTTTCTTGTACTGTAATACCTTCTGCTAATAAAATAATCATTTCTTTTTCTATTAAAATTGGCCGAAATTCTTTCTAAGGGACTATTTAAAATTGGATGACCTTCCATGTTTATATTCAGTGATATGTTTTCTGGCAAAATGTTTGTGTTAATCAATATTTTTTAAGTGTCTCAATGACGCCATTGTGCCAGTATTCACCTTGCTCAATAGACTTTATGTGGACTTGTCTCGGTGTATTTAAAATTGTCCTTGGATCATTAGGTAAAATGTCTGGGAATCTTTGATTTAATATTTCTGCCAAATCCTTTACTGCTACTTGTGTGATCTTTTTTCGAAAGCCCATTTTCAAATTTTTCTCGAAATATCAAATTTTTCATGTATCTACATTGTTCTTCTTCGATATCTGTACACTGCCATCAGATGCATTCTCATCTTGTGTGAATCGCAATGCTGTTTGACTTTTTGGGGGACGGAACCCTCTTCATTGCACGGCAACCACGCATGCTGGCTGGGACCGGGTTCAGTTTTGTTCAAACTATTTTCATAAATCTTTAGATGACCAGAAACACTAGGACATTTACTATTGCTGATATTTAAATATTCTTTTAACAATTTTCTTTTGATGTAACCAGTTCTCTTACGTTTTTTCCACGATTTTCGATTCATATTAAATAACGCAAAAAATAAATACGGTCAATAATATTTTAATTAAGCTGGTATTAAGCTATGGGCGCTATAACAACATACATATGGTCTTTAATTTGAATAAGTTAGTTTCAAACTCTCTATTAAACAGGAAAAAACTTAATAAAAACATAAATAATATTATTTATTCAGCAGCTGAATAATTAGTAAAACATAGAATCTTATCCAGTTTGAAGATAAAATAAAAGCAATTAGTCAGTATCAAGCTGTTTAATAGAATTATGTAACAATATTATTCAGAAGGTGATACTTCATTCAGCATTGAGCTGTTTCAAACGCTAATAGCTTAGTAATGCTTTTATAATAGCAATACAGATTATGGATATTCAGACAAATGCTACCGACGGGGCTGTTTTTCAGCTTAAAGCAACCTGAAACGCGTAATGCTAAATAACGTCTGTATAATAATCCAACGGTGACTGGTTATTAAGCGTTAAGAAGGTAAGGACAGAAATACAGAATTTATTAAGCGTTAAGAATTTTAAGGGTCCGAACTCAACCTAATTCAGCATTTGGCTATTCCCAAAGCTCTTATACAAACTATATTCATCTTTGAACTTTATAATATGCAAAATGTGTACTTTTATCTTGCTTATGTGTTACTTGGGCAGCGGGTGACTTGCCATCGCTTGCGAAGGCGCCTAGTTTGGGCGACTAACTGTTTTAAGTAGCTAGGCAGGGGTTTCATAAGTAACCCCCGCTCCTGCGTACTTTCAGTCGTCGCCTCAGTGTAGGCACGTTGTATGCAAGCGGTGATCTCCGCTGCCAGTCTGTCCACATCAATTGCGGAGGTAACAGGCCAAGAAGGAGTGGTGGTCTCAATCACTTCCTGGAATTTGTTCCAGTCCGTTTTTCGACGTGGCGCTGGAGGCGAGAGTCGGGTCGGCATCTCGGATAGGACGACGAGCACAGGCTGATGGTCTGACAGCAGCTCGTCGTCTATGACCTGCTGCGCGATCTGGCAGGTTAGGCCGCAATGGATAGTGATGTCAAGTACGTCAGGTGAGTGTTGTGGGTTGTCTGGGTAGTGAGTCGGCGCCTCAGGGCCAGACACCACATATCCATGCGCCTCCGCGTCAGCGAAGAGCCGGTTTCCACCTGTGTTGCGCGTCATAGCGTTCCACGCGGGATGTTTGCAGTTCATGTCGCCTGCGAGGATTACAGTGTGTGGCGGGTTCTTTACTAGCGCCCTCAACTCGCTCACGTTGAAGCGGTTTTGGGGCGGACTGTAGACTGCGTAGATGTTCAGGTCCGCGCCTGCGACATGAACCTGCACTCCCAGCGCGTAAAACGTGCTGATGGACGGCAATGGAAGGGGTTGGTGGACGACTCTCCGCTTGACCAATACCACCAGACCGCGGTATATAGATCCGGATGCCGACCTCTCGTCCTTCCTGTAGATGTGATATCCTGGGAACCTAATCTTGTCCGAAGGCCCCAGGAGTGTCTCACTGATGAGCGCCACGTCGATGAGCTGCTCCTTGAGGAGGAGGCGGAGGAGGGCGACCTTACACCGCAGGCCGCGGGCATTCCAGTGGAGTATCCTCAGCCATGGTACATTTCTAACAATTCAGCCAGCCCGTCGAGGATCACCAGCTCCACATCTTGGCCTTGCCTGATGGCTTTTATTAAGTCCATCAGGGGCTTAATGGCGCAGGCCGTAAATTCACGTCTCGGTTTGGTATTAGTTCGTCCGCTATCGGGGTCTGTGGTCGTTGTCTGTCGCTGCTGTATAGGCGCGGCAGTTGTGATGGGAACCAATCTTGGTGTCTGCATTGTCTGCGCGGTAATCATCCTTTCAGACTGCGGCACCCTCTTTTGACTTCTTTGTCTAGTTAGTCCGGATTCAGCAGCGACAGGGGCGGCCTGAGCCGCCACCTGCGCCTTGTGTGTGGCGGTGTTTGTCGCCCCTTTTTTAGGTGTTTCGCTTGTGGTAGGGGGTTGGGGTTGTTTCCCTTTTCTTCCTCCTCTCTTATTTTTCCTCCGTCTCCCGGAGGGGGCTTCCTGTCTGTCGATAGGCCCGTTAGCTGCCGCCATCAGGGACTCACTAGGAGTCTCCTTTTCCTCGGCATTTGTGGGCCTAGTAGTGGCATTTGTTGTTGGTTTTTGTTGTTGCCTTGTGGCGGCGACAGTACCCGCCCGCCTATTCTTTGCTTCCCGCATAAAAACGGGACAGCGCGGATTGCTAGCTGGGTGTGCGCCCGCACAGTTAGCACATGTAGCCGGCTCGGTTTTTGGGCGTGGACAGTCCCTGGCGGCATGATTTTCGCCGCATCTCACGCAGGCGAGCGGGCGGTGACACAGATGCGAGCTATGTCTGAACTTCTGACATCTGTGACACTGAGCAGGCCCTTGTTTCCCCCTCCACGCCTCTATCTTGACACCACGCATATTCAAAAATGTTGTGATGTCGTAGATTTTGCGGAAGTCGGGCGTCCTCTTTATTACTGCATGGAATATGCAGCCGGGTCGTTCTCCGCGCGCCTTGATATGGCGGACGTACTCCGGCTCAAAACCATGCAGTCGCAGCTCCTCTTCTATTTCTTCAACTTCTGTGTCCGCTGGCAGCCCTCTTATTGCCAGCTTCACGCTCCTCTCAGCGGGCAGAGAGTAGGCGAACCAACTGAGGCCGCACTCTTTCTCAAGGTCCGTGAGGTACCGCTGGACAACTCGGTACTCCTCCGCGCTTTCCGGAAGAAAACGTATCCCGCTTTGATACGGACGCGCGTTAGGAGGGTGCCCCAGCTTTTCCCTCACGGCCCTGAAATGCGATGCCCAGTTGGGCAGCTTCTCCACGATAAGAGGAGGGTAGCGTGGACTCTTCACCTTCTTTAGCTGGGCCGCATCACTGGCCGGTTGCGTCGCATTCATGTTCGACCGATTGTTTACATCGGTCGTCATTGAAGCGGAAACAAGGTCAGTGGCGTCCGCGTGCAAGTTAGGGGTGGGTGCGGAGTTTCGTCGTCGGTCAGTGGCGTGGGCGGGCGATAGTGAAAGTGGACCGCCCCCCCCATGCTGAGTGCGCTGTGGAAGTGGCGAGTCAACACAGTGACGCTTCGCTTCTTCTTCGGCTTCTTCTTCGTCAGGGCTTCTGCGTCTACGTTGGGGTCTAGTAGCGACGTCTAACGAGAGTTCGTAATCGAACCCCAACGCATCGCTAGTAGGAGTTGCTTTGGATGTAGTGTGGTACTTACCCGTTGTGACGACTCGTTCGGACATGTCAGGCGACATGTCACGACGATCGACGCGGGAGCCCCCCGAGGACGTCGACATGTCCGACCCTTGACGGGATGAGCATGCAGACATCATTGCAGGGGAGTCCTGGGCGGACCCTCTTGGTGGTGGCGACGTAAACAATGTCTTTACCGCACTTCTAAAATCATCCGTCGCGGCGCTGCTGGCACTAGCCAATCGACGGCGCGACAGTGGTGACGCAGCGCGGCGGAAATCAGAACTTATTTTCTTGTTATTTCCCTTTTTCGGTGCAGAATAGCTTGCAGCCGAAGAGGGAATAGATGCGCGCGACGGCATATTATGTGCAATTGACGCGGGCGCACAGGTAGTAGGCGCAACTGTTTTTGCGACCCGGGCATAAGTATCACTTTTTGGCTCTTTTGGCGCAGCGGAGCGCACATTAAGCGGAGTATCATTGTCCTTGGTTAGATTTTCATTACGTACGTATTGAGCGGGCAGCACCGCGGGGCGCGCTTGTACATTAGTACTTCGCACCGTCGGCGCCACGGGGCGCTCGGACTGCGACACGGTCGCGCGCTGTCTTGGCGCAGCATGGCGCACAGCGGCGGCGGCGGCGCGAACCACTTGTGAGCGGCTCGGTGGCCCGGTCCCTGTATAGGCACAGGTCGGAAAGCTGGTGGTCGGATTGGTACCGCAGGTTGCCGGTTCGACGGCGGCGCAGGCGAAACACGCGCAGTCGCCAACGTCGGCGGCGATCCGGTATGTGCGGGGCCAGTCCGGCTAGTAGGCGGCGTTTTGAACAGGTTAAGTGGTGAGGTAGCAGTAGGTGACGCGCCTCTCACGCTGGGCAGCGAAGTACAGCGGTCACCCATCTGGCTGGTTACATTCCGGCTGGAAGAGGAGGTGGTGTCTTGGCCACTTTGGCCTCGACCATCAGCATCATCATCATCAAGGATTGGGGGCGGCATGGTTAAAAAGTGGCCTCCGCAACCGCTACGGTTTGTTTCCAAACCGGGCAGCGCGGGGCTGCAACTTCCTGTTGCGCTCCCAAAGGAATTTATTTACTTTGCAGTAAACAACACCTTCGAGAACACAACAGGTAGGTACATAAAAACGGCTCGGGCGGGTGCGTCACACTTGTTTTCTCCGCAGCTGCTCGAAACACGTGCGACGATGTTGACCACTTGGCGATCCACTGCCACACGACGAACCCGACCGCTCTTTATATAGCACGGAAGATGTTTCTAACGTTCCATACTGTTCTAGATACTTCGAGAATCCGAAGAAACGACATTCGAACTCATTGTTCCCAAAGCGACTAGAAACATCCAGAATGTTCGGCTCGAACATTCAACTATTGTAACAAATATCAACTATTCTGGCACTTTGTAATTTAGAGTTAAAAACATGCGTGTAAGACTAAATTTGTTTTGATATAGGTTGAGCATAATATTTTTATTGCTTTTTGTCTTAGATAAAGTAGGTATAGATTAAGCCTTAAAATGACCTTGATTGATAGAGCGAGATGGCTAATTGGCAGCTCCATGTAAATGATAAGGACA
This sequence comes from Anorthoa munda, assembly GCA_945859665.1. Classification (NCBI taxonomy): domain Eukaryota; kingdom Metazoa; phylum Arthropoda; class Insecta; order Lepidoptera; family Noctuidae; genus Anorthoa; species Anorthoa munda. The sequence continues at coordinate 9,973,512 of OX243919.1, read as the reverse complement.
AAAGATTATTTTTTGTCTTTGTCACCGTGGCCGGTTTCTGTCGTTTGTCAAACTCTAATACAATGGCAGGTTTGACAAACACGTTTGATTTTCTATGATTTCGTGGTATTATGTGTTAATTGAGACAAGGAATTTGGGTTATTTATAGATAATAAGTGTCAGTGCGATGGTGGGTTGTAGTGTTCTTGTTCTTGTTGTAACACCAGAACTAACTATTGCTGTCTCATGTGCGGCCACGCCAGTGCTTAATCTATACCTACTTTATCTAAGCTTTTTGTACATGGTTTTGTGAATGCAACTTTAAACATTGCAGTTAAGGTTAAATTTGCATTCATGCATATTTATTTCAACAAGAATTCTTAAGGCGTGTACTGACCGGTGTTACGGGGCGTAATGTAACGAGTTACACAGCGAGCGTTCGTGCATTCAGTATGGGGAAAAAAGGCGCTTGCATTGAGCAACGAGCGGCTCGTTGCTCGCTATGAGTGCTCCACCCCGCTGTCGGTTTTTTGGCGAATCCTTTGAGTGTTACGCGCTTCAGTCAGTACGTCGCGTCGTCACGACCGCACGTGGCATGAGCGTCGATTCTAGGTACTTCTGGCCTTTACTTGTGATTATTTGTTGTTAAAAAGATGGAGTACGACATGGAGACAACTCATTTCATAGACAAATATAGAGCACAAACTGTTTTATGGAGCCCGAGTCATCCAGAACATTATAACAAAATAAAACATAACTTGGTTAACGTGGTAACTCGTCCGACATCTTGACTACGATTGGCAACGAATCTGGAGCAGGGCGAGCAAAAGAGTTCGAAACGAACGTGTTACACGGATTTTAGCACACCGCACACGGCGTAAATGTATCATTGTACTCGCTGAGAAGGGTACATTACGCCCCGTAACACCGGAATTACCTAAACACAATTGGCGTCAGTTTTAAAGAGAAATTTTGTATGGGATTGTCTATCTATATATTTTTGATACGAGTAATAATATAAATGCGAAAGTAACTGTCTGTTTTACGCCGACTGGGCCGACCCCTGAGTCAATTTGATATAGAGACAGGTTGTACCTTGCTTGGAGTAGGACGTATAATACTTTTCATCCCTTTCCAGAATTGCTTTGGGATAAATGCCGACTTTTACGCTGGTGAAGCAGCTGGCTGATGCTAGTAACTTGCTATTAATGCTGTGGACTGTGCATTCATACTGTACCCTCAGTGATCTCCTCGACAAGCGCTATTGGAATGTGCTGGCATTCGAGATATTTATTGACACCTCGGTCTTCCATTATTTAGTCTATTATTTTAAATTCAATAAAAAAACATAAACGTATACATAAAAAGAAAAGTTATTAAAAAACAAAAATTAATTGAGTATCCTTTCCATTAGTTATTTTACGGAAACTTCCGTATTTTATTTTGAGTGAAAGGCTATGACAGATGAGGACATTTTTTTTAGAGTACTTTGTATTCATAGAGAGTTGTCTTCGCCAAGTTTATCTGTGGTCTTCGCCTTTAACAGTCTGTATATGCCGTTTATTCAATAGAGAAAGAAGAACTAGAACGAATAAGGCACTTCATGAAAGGCCCAAAACTTCTGCAAATTATGAACTGGTGAGAGTGACCGAGAAGGTTCTTGGGTAGCCTTCACGTTATTTTTTTCTCAACACGTTGATTTGTTTTCAGAGGTTTGATGGCTATCGTTCTGCTTTTATTCTTGGCACGGCGGCGGCGACGATGCGGAGATCGCTGAACAAGCTTGACCTTTATCAACCGTAAGAGCTGGCAAGCTTTAGCATGATAATAAGGAGCATTAGTGTATGTGTCAAAGAAAGAAGGACCTTTACTTATTAGTGAAACAACACAGGCAAGATATTCAACCATTTCTGGATGAATAGACAGCTAAACATCAAAGGTTAGGAAGAAAGTTTTTGTACTTATACTTCTAAAAAAAGATAGCTTGATCTCTACGACATATGTCAAACTGACGTATACCTATACGTTATTGTTACCACCTTAGATATAGTACCTATAGATTTAGCTATAAAATGAGCTTGATTGATAGAGCGAGATCGCTAGTTGGCAGCCCCATAAATAATAAGGACAAAAGATTATTTTTTGTCTTTGTCATCATGACCGGCTTATGTTGTTTGTCAAACTCTAATGTTATGGCAGGTTTGACAAACAAACTCGGTCGTGTTTGATTTTCTGTGATTTCGTGGTATTATGTGTTTATTGAGACAAGGAATTGGGTTATTTATAGATAATAAGTTTCAGTGCGATGATGGGTTGTAGTGTTCTTGTTGTAACACCAGAAATAACTATTGTTGTTTCATGTGCGGCCACGCCATGGCTACATCTATAGGTACTTTATCTAAGGTTACCACAATTTTTACGTTATTGTTAGCCTGTCAAGCGCTATTGTTACTGTATTGATACTGACAGCTATCGCAGAGATCAAGTGAAGTATCCAACCAACCAAACCAAGACCAAACCACCAAGACCAAGATTTCAAATAAAATTACACTTCAATAGGTACTTCTTTGCTTTTATTTCAACAACATAACATGTTAAATAATCATCGGTAGGACAGAAGTAGGTAAAGATAGGCGAACTTTAAAAAATAAATAAATAAAGACAATGTTTAAAAAAAAATGTTCTTATTCTTACGTATTTTTTGTTCTTATTAATTTAGTGCTTCACTTAACAAAAATAAAATGATAAGAAAGCCATAACGAAGCACAAAAACATATTCCCCGGTTTCTGGAAAGATACCTATCGAATCGACGCGTCAGTTTCACAATAAATTGAGCAAGTCAAGACAGTGATGCGATACATGCATTGATAAACAGTAGCTAACACTTGACACGATCATTTTGTGATCGACAACTCATACCAGAAGCTAAACTACAGAATGGAATATTACCTACAAATTAACACAAAAATATGCACTAATCCATAAGTAAGTACAACAGGGCAACAGCCGATCTATAAACGTTGAATCAAAACTATTTCTCCAATGCTTTTATTACTCAAGTCGCAAGCTGCAATACTTTTAAATTAATTAAATAACTTTCCATTTTGTCGCTATTGTTGTCTCTGGGTTCAATTTAAACTGTCTTGCGAAGATGCATCATATCATCAGGGATAGGTATCTGACCGTACCTATCAATCCCGGGACCGCTCCGCAAATGCAATCGATGGTTTGTTCGCTGCGTTACGGTTTCCTTTGGCTCGTGCACCACTGTGCCCTTGACAAAATGCATGTCCCTAAAACAAAATAGTTATTATTAAATATTTCAGGTAGTAAATTAAAACGCGCGGTAATTATGCGGCAAAACTTCAAGCGTAATAAGTATGCTCCAGGCTCAACTTGGTTCCCCCCCGGTGGGTTCCCGCATTGTCGAGGCGGGGGGGCTCAGTAACCGTGGCTTGGTCACCCACGGTGAAGCGAAGAGGAACCCGAGGAGCAGCCGCTCGTCAGGGCTTTTGCCGATTAAGCCGACAACGTAGCGGCCAACTAGTAGGTTGCGGTGCCGCTTGGTAACAGGCGACATCGCAACTGAGGCGGGCCGCGATGTCTAATGGAGATTCCCAGGTCCCATACGATGTCGTGGCTGAGGGTTGGAGGCTGCGGCGGGAGAGGAGTACCGGTATTGCGGTGCACCGCTCTCCCTACCTTCCGCGGCCCGGACGGGGTCGCCACCGTCTGATGGCGGACGCGGTGGGGCCGCAGGGGAGGAGGATTGTCGGTATTGCGTTAGCCGCTATCCGGCACAGGAGGACACCGGGGAGTTTTAGTGGGTTAGAGTCCCACATGACTGCACTATCTCCCCGTGGTAGTGCATTATGCATGAGCATTTCTAGACGCAAAAAAAAAGGCTCAACTTACTTGATAGAAGGGAACTTGAATGGTATTGTCGGCATCCTTGTAGTCGAGAATTCACTCCAACGGCAATTAAGCATTTCATTATTATTTAAAGAATAGCCTCTAGTATATTTGAATTTGTGAATCCTTTCTTCATAAAGAGGAAGCACTCTTGCCTCCTGCTTTATGGTCTCTAAAAAACCTGAAAGAATAAAGGCTGCTTAAGATTTGTACACTTGTTGCAACACGTGCTGCGACAAAATTATTATTCATACAATGGTTGTCTCTTTGTAAGGCCCACTTGCACGAAAAACTACACTCAAGAGTTAGTTGCTAAAACGATTCTAAATATTGTATGACAAACTGACAATTATCTTAACCTCATGTTAGCTACTAACTTTTAATAACGTTTTTCGTTCAAGTGGACTACGTAAATGACTTATTTATTATATACTTTATACACCACAAAAACATACTAACATTTACAAAAACAAGTGTACAATTGGCGGTCTTATCGCACTTTGCCTACGTAAATTATTAGGCGTCTTCGTATGAAAGCGATCATTTACAGATCGGTATAGTTTATATGTACTCTGTGGCAACCTCGCAAGTCGCAACAGAGAGTTCGCATTAGGTGTAACTTGGATTTCCGTTTTCAAAGAATTTATTTGATTCAATAAATTGCATGTATTGTCTGGGTGTACACTAATGCATGACTATAGTCCTCGCCAAACTTCTTGGCCGCCCTGAAGTTGGTTTACCGCATGCACGAGGCACGAAACGGTGCTGTTTTTGTATGAGATTTACTACTGCGCAGCCATTGTAGCCACCTTCAGGGCGGCCAAGAAGTTTGGTGAGAACTATACACAATAGTAATCTATAAGATAAGATTGCCTACATAAATTAAAAAAGGGTACAAAAAATATTATCTGCAGCGTCTGCAGCAGGAAACCAATAATACATGACACTTCTAGGGACCGTAGGGACGGCAGGCGCCTTAAGTAGCGGACCTTAAATAAAGTACCTAAAGATTTCGCCATGGCGTAGCCGCACACGAGACAACAATAGTTAGTTCTGGTGTTACAACAAGAACAAGAACACTACAACCCACAATCGCACTGACACTTATCTATACTATATACTATGTTACTATATAATATATACTAATATTATAAAGAGGAAAGATTTTTTTGTTTGTTTGTTTGTTTGTACCGAATAGGCTCCGAAACTACTGGACCGATTAGAAAAATTCTTTCACCAATAGAAAGCTACATTATTCCTGAGTGACATAGGCTATTTTTTTATCCCGAAAACGGGTCCTGTGGGGTGGTCCACGGGAGCGAAGCCGCGGGCAACAGCTAGTTGTCTATAAATAACCCAATTCCAAGTCTCAATTAACACATAATACCACGAAATCGCAGAAAATCAAACAAAACCGAGTTTGTTTGTCAAACCTGTTATAACATTAGAGTTTGACAAACAACAGAAACCGGCTATGGTGAGAAAATTTTCTTTTGTCCTTATTATTTACATGGGGCTGCCAACTAGCGATCTCGCTCTAATCAAGCTCATCTTATGTCGAAATCTATAGGTACTTTATCCAAGTAGCGGACAGACGGCCATTAGTACCTATACTTCGATCTCTGCGACATATGTCAAACTGACGTGACTGTCAAGTGCTTAGATAAAGTACCTATAGATTAAGCACTGGCGTGGCCGCACATGAGACAGCAATAGTTAGTTCTGGTGTTACAACAAGAACAAGAACACTACAACCCACCATCCCACTGACACTTATTATCTATAAATAACCCAAATTCCTTGTCTCAATTAACACATAATACCACGAAATCATAGAAAATCAAACAAAACCGAGTTTGTTTGTCAAACCTGCCATTGTATTAGAGTTTGACAAACAACAGAAACCGGCCACGGTGACAAGGACAAAAAATAATCTTTTGTCCTTATTATTTACATGGAGCTGCCAATTAGCCATCTCGCTCTATCAATCAAGCTCATTTTAAGGCTTAATCTATAGGTACTTTATATAAGGTCAAGCGCTATTGTTACTGTATTGATACTGACAGCTGACGCAGAGATCAAGCTAGAAGTATATTGGTAAATTCGATAGTCGTCATACCTTCATCTACAGTAATAACAGCTGTATGTCGGTTTAGATGACTACATGCAGGATATTCGCGACGTTCCATAGTCATTTCAATATCTACAAAACTACACACAATCCAGTAAATGTAGAAAAAGAAGAAAGTTATTACCAGCACCGAGGCTGAAAATCTGACTGACTGACAAGTTTGTTTATTTTAATCTAGTAAGCTCTGAGTAAGCTGCCATTATTTTGTAACTGGAGCCAAATGATGAAACTAAACGTAATCGCTGTCAAAGTGACGGGCACTGAAACAGGTTCTTGTGTCTTGTAAAAAAAGCATAGAGTTTGAAAGAGAAAGCAAACCCCAACACGCTTTAGTTAGACAAAGACAGACAACCAAATCAACCAATCGTCTAATGACATAAGAAATCTGGAACGAATTCACAATGTCAAACAGTTGTCAAATTATACGAATCAGAACATCACAAAACCATGGCTTGTAATGAAACACAATGAAAAACTAATTATTTAATTGTAAAATTAGTCTTAAAGAATCAAAGATGGATTCAGAGATAATGGTGGAGGCGTTGCCTTTGCTGGGGATTTGCAATTTGTGTTTAAACGAAGGTGCGGTAAAGAGTATGTTGCTTGGGCATAAGCACAATGGTCAAACAGAAGTGTACGCTGAGATGCTTGTGAAATGCTTTACAATAGACGTAAGTAAAATCTAAATTGTATTCAAACCGATAACCACCAGCAGTTTTTGATGATAGCCAAGAGTTAATAAAAAATAAAATATCATTTTTTTAACATTGACTCAACTTTTACGCCAGCTCCGCCTTCTAATTTGATTCCTATTAGAATTTCAAAAGAAAGATAACTTATTATTACCACGAAATATTGACTAAAGTAAAAGTAGAGGCTTCATTTAAATATTCCTATAATCTTTATGTAAAATAAGCTGTGGAAATACAATATACCATCCTGTTTATAGTAAAAAATAGTTTTTACATATATACAGGAACTCACGCCTTTTTCCCACGATATAAGGCAGAAATTACACAACTACTACTGCTACAATCCTTACATACTCCTTTTGTTTCATTTCAATTAATATAAAGGTAATATAATAATTATAATTCCGTAACCAATTGAAGCTTAATTGAAAATAAACTTGCGAACTTACTCACATACAATAACACACCATTAGAGATTTTTATAAATAAGGTAAGAAAAATATTACCGTTGACATTAAGGGATGTCAACGGTAATATTTTTCTTGATGAAATGAATTTATTATTTATTTATTTAAGTTAGATACTACAACTTTGTTATAGTGGAAATATAACATTTGTTTTCTTTTTATTAAATTCTCAATGTAACAACATCTGCCAAACTGCAACATTTAGTTTGGGGTCCTTTTCTTTCCAATAATATGACCGTTGCGGTCCGTATGGTTTAAAGCCACCTACCCCCAGCTTTTATTATTATTATAAGAGGAGCTTGTGGCTGAATAATAACAGCCGCATGGGTTGATCATAACCTTGGTTAAGCTACGCTTGACGAGGTTGGTTTGTGGATGGGTGACCATTTTCAATATACCGAGTTCCCTCCATGCTTTGGAAAGCATGTTAAGCCATTGGTCCCGGCTGTAATTTAAATATCTTTGACAGTCATTACGGGTAGTCAGAAGCTTGAGATCTGACATCAGTCTTGCCAAGGGGTACCGTGTTACCCAATTACTGGGTTGTGGAGGTCAGACAGGCAGTCGCTCCATGTAAAACACTATAGAATGATAAAACTAAAAAAAATATATGATGTACATTACCATGTAAAATTCCACCGAAAATTGGTTTGAACGAGATCTAGTAAGTAATATTTTTTTTAATACGTCCTAAATCGTAAACCACAATTTACCAAGTACGGAACCCATCGTGCGCGAGTCCGACTCGCATTTGGCCGGTTTATTATTTTTATCGTACTTCGTCAAACAGTGGAGTAATCGGCAGAATACGTTTGTATGGAAGAATGAACAACTAGTGTAACTTAAGGTTACATGTAAGATCGTTTTCTATGAACAAACCCTGACGTAGTAAAGTATTAATAATAATAAGAGCCAAGTTTTCCATTCTCGTATATTATCCCTTCATCTCATACATTGTAAAAATGACAAATGCCTCGCAAATATCTGCCGCCCGCCCGGAGCCTCGCAGCGTTTAAGGCCGCCCCTGACCGAAACTACCAGTGCTCTACCGTCCCGCACTAGGCCTACCGGGCGTCTGCGAATGGCAGATAATGCCCTCTCTAGCTCCCATTAAGATGACGGATTCGGGGACATAACCGAGATAGCGGCGCGTAGTGTTCAACGCGAGCCTTTTCAACTTAGAGTGGGAGGTAACAACCCCACTTCCCACTACGGGCAGCGGCAGTTACAAACGCACCCGCAGCCCCCGGCATAAGTGTGCGAGGGAACACCCCCAGTGTTCCGGGTGGCGGAGGACATCTATGAGGATTTCCATTACAAAAAGAAAAGTTCCAATGTACAATGATAAAGTAACCTCTGTTACAGGTATCGCTACTCCAGCAGGGTGACACGAAGCGTCTGATATGTGATCTGTGTATCAGCAGGCTACGTGACTGCCTCCTGTTCCGGGCCCAAGTGGAAGCATCATTTCACACTCTGGAGTCTACATACAAGATGCATAGTAAGTTTATTACTATCTAAAAAACCATCCGGCAGGTTGCCCATGCGATGGACCGATCAAGTCTTTAATTGGACTATCCCACCGCACTATTCCCAAACCACTGCAACTCCTGAAAGCCAGAATCAACAGTGGCGACCACCAGAAAAGCGCCGAGGCAATGAAGCTCGACGAAGTCCCGGAGAATGAATTTAACTGTCTTGGATCCCGCAACGAAATTAATCATAAAAGAATAACGGAGGAGTAGGAAAAAAACATAAATTTCCACTTCCCTCCATATCAAGCAGGAGACAGAACTAACAAGGGCACTAGGCACAAAGGGTCGTTTAAAACTGGGATAAGCCCAGTTGCCTAGCACCACGGATAAAAATAAGAATTAATATTAATGGGTCCTAACATTGTGAGCTGTTTGATGTTTGATTCCAATAATAGGTATGGCAAAAACGCTTGAACGGACGGAAATTTGTTCTAGTTTCCACAAGGTCCGTATAGTAAACAACTCCTTTTTTTTTTTTTTTTTTGTTTCGCTGGGAAAAAATGCATTAAGCATACCCGCCCATCGGGGGATGGGGGGCTATGTGGGACTCCCCGGGCTGACTGACCCGGTATACCCACTAAAATAACCCAGCGGCACTCCCGCATCGTCTGATTGGAGGAGGACTGGGAAACCGGCACAGCCTTTACTTCCAGTCCTCCGCCGACGACCGCCCGCCTTTACAGCGGGGCCTTCACGCCCCTCCCTTAGTGGAGGGGCCCGGGAACGACCGCGAGTGCCCGGCCGTTCCCGCCCAACGAGGGTGGTGATTGGTGCAATGCGGACGAAGGTGACCCCGCACCATTCGTCCGCTAATCACCACCAGGAGGAGGGAGGAGACGATTATACAACCGCCTTCTCCCTCCCCTTCTCCGCCTGCGGAGCGGCGGCGCGAGAGGATCGTCCTCCCGCGCACGCTCCGCCGCCTCCTTTTGCGACATCACGACCTCGCAAAAGGAGGCAACCGCTGCCCAGGCCTCCTCACTCCCCAGCATGGAGTTGACCACGCCGGGGAGCGAGAGGTCCTGCCCGATCACACTTGTTAGGGCACGGCGCAGTTCAGCCCAGGCTGGGCACACCTCGAGGGTGTCCTGCGCCGTGTCCTCTACTGCTCCGCAGTCATAGCACGCCGGGGTTTCCTCCCTCCGGATCCGGTGCAGGTGCGTTCCGAAACAACCATGTCCGGACAACACCTGCACCAGACGGAACGAGAGGAAACCGTGTGGCCGCTCGAGCCAGCCCTGCAGGACTGGACCGAGCGCGTCCAACGTCCGGCGGCCAAAGGCGGCGGTGGCGAGGTCCTCCGTCCAATGGAGGACGATGGCGTCCCTCGCCTCCCGCCGCACGGCCTCCCGCTCTTCCGCGGCGATGCGCTCGCCTAGCGCCTTACGCCGCGCCGTCCATTCGTACACTCTGGCGAGCACCCATGCCTCCAACTCCCAGGGAGGGGTGCCGGCCAGAGCGCACGCCGCCGAAAAACCCACCGAGCGGTAGGCCCTCGCCACCCGCTGTGCAATGGTCCTTTGGGGCCTGCGGATGGCGGTTGCATTCTGCCTCCTGTGGAGGGAGTCCGCCCAGATGGGTGCCCCGTAGAGCGCCATGCTCTTAAGGATGCCGGCATAGAGGCGCCGGCATCGGTCCTTGGGCCCTCCCAGGTTTGGGAGGAGCCATGAGAGGGCGTCCGCGGCTTTCAGCAGGCGCGCCGACAGCCCGCCGAAATGCGGACTGAAGCGCCACCTGCTGTCTAGCACGAGGCCCAGATACTTCATCTGGGCCCCGACCCCTATCCGGACGCCCTCCACGACGATGTGGGCGTCAGGAGGGCGGCGCTGCCGAGGCCCGTGGAAGAACACGGCCTCGGTCTTGTTCAGCGCCACCCTCAATCCTAGCCGGCGGATCCTCCCTGCGACCAAGGATCCGCCAGCCGAGGCCAAACAGGCCGCCTCCCCAAAATTTCTCCCCCGGGCAACGAGGAGAGTGTCATCCGCGTAGCAGATGACACTCGTACCCGGGAGGAGGGCTCCCCGTAGGAGCCAGTCAAATCCGATGTTCCACAAGGGGGGCCCTAGCACCGACCCCTGTGGAATACCGGACTCCGCGCTGTAACGCCTGATCCTGGCCGTCTTGTCCACCAGAAGGACCTCTCGGTCCTCCAGGTAGCTGGCCAGGACCGCCCGCAGATATTGGGGCACTCCGTGGTAACGGAGTGCCTCCAATATGGTCGAGTGGGGCACGGAGTTGAAGGCGTTGGCAATGTCAAACGACACCGCCAACACTCCGTCCCCCGCCTCCACCGCCTCCTGCACCTGGCCTCTTAGTAGGGCCAACGCATCGATCGTCGAACGCCCCTGTCGGAAACCGTATTGGGCGTCCGACAAGTCCGGCCCTACTCCCCGCAACTGGCTATTTAGCCGGGTGGCGATGATCCCCTCGAACAATTTACCGACCTCATCGAGCAGAACGATAGGCCGGTATGCCGAGGGGGAGTCCACCGGACGTCCCTCTTTCCGGAGGAGGCACAACTGCCCCTCCTTCCACAGTTTCGGGAACCTCCCAGCCGTCAAGCACGCGCTGAAAAGGTCCCGAAACCTGTCCTCCATGAGGGACGCCGCGATGGCCACCACCCGTGCAGGGACGCCATCTGGTCCAGGGGCCGTCTTCTTCGCGCGGAGGCACAGAACCCCCGCGCGAACTTCTTCCGCTGATACCGGAGGGACCTCCTCCTCCGGCGAAGCCACCACCCCCCGTGGCGGGTTCATCGTTGGTGGGGTGAAGTCGGTCCTGCGCGGAAACAGGGACCGAACCACCCCATCCAGCAACGCCGGCTCCAGGGTCTCCGTAAGTGGGGGGCCATAAGGGCGCAATTGGTTCCGCGCCGCCTTATATGGCCTCCCAAACGGATCCCTGTCGAGGCCCTCCAGCATCTCGGCCCTCGCCGAGTCCTTGGCGGCGCACATTGCCGACTTGAGGACCGTCTTTGCCTCTCGGTAAGAGGCGTAGAGGCGATCCTCCCCGGCCTGAGATCGGGTAAACAACTCCTGAGGTAGCCTCTACATTATTCAACATAATATTACGTTCATTCTGCCAAAGAATACAAATCTGCAGTAGGCGGTCCATTCCATGAGTGTACCTGAGTAACAGCCGACAGAGAGAGATGGCGCTGGATCGTGAGGCTAATCATCTCAGCCCGAAGTCTCACTGCAACATGATGACCACGACCGCTGTGTCAAGAGCGTACCGACGAAGAAGAAGAATTTAACCATCCTATACTGTCCCCTTTACTGTTTTGTATTCTAAAGCTGGCTTCTCACGGCGTGTAATATCACGAGTCGAGCCACGCCGAGTCGATTTGTACGTGCAAGCACACGCCACGGGCTTACCCGCGTCACCCGCAGGCTTATTACGTATCTTTTGCAAGAGCAAAACGTTAGCGATTTTTGCGCATTAATTGCTGTTCCATACAGAAGTTTTAGAGTTGCTGGCGGTTTTTTTTTAAAACAAGTGCATTTGACAAACAGCGAGGGATTAGCAAACGATTGTGTTGGACCTACCATACCTACACTGCAGGTAATGCAGACTTTTATGACGTAAAGCGTTTGATTGCTATGGTTTTGCTCTTGCAAAAGATACGTTATAATCCTGCCGTTCGATGTGATAGAATGTCACTTGTCTAAGCCTCTGTACATTGGGTAAATAGTCGTCTTCGTCCCGCCATCTTCACCTTGGTCTACCGTGACGTTGTCTGCCTGGCATTTAATGGGACCTATTTGGTGTTTCATTTTGCTTATTTCTGATCTGCCTCCCTAGGCTAGCCAAGTTACAAACGTATCGTATCGAATAGACAAAGACAAGACAAGACAAAGATATTTTATTTCAACTAGGCCACCAAGCGGCACTTTTGAACGTACATAAAAATGATTCTACCGTGCATTCGGAAAGTAGCTCGTTATGGAAAAGAATGCACAAGAAACTCCAAAATCTCTCGAATCTCTTTCTACATTCGTTAACGCCTTCTATTTGTATGGTCTGACGACGTGACTTAACGTTCCGATGTGTCATTCCCATACATTGATTCGTTTTCTACTAGCGTTATCTATTGTAGATTGTCAACTTGGCTACAGGTGCTGACATGTGGCAGTCATGTCCAACCCAATCTTTTTACTGAACTTCATGGACAACGGTACAATGGCAGACTTAGGGTACACTAGTCGTAAATTCTTCCATACAAACGTAGTCTGGCTTTTACTCTACTGTTTGACGATGTATGTTCAAAATAAAAAATGATATCAATTTGTCTCATCATTATCTAGCCCTGTATGGAAGCAAAAAAGTAAAAATATAATATACTTGAAAATAATGAGCTTCGAAAGTTCCTTATTTTAACACTATTTTTTACGCATCTTTGGGCGCAAATAAGTACCATAAGAAGAAGGAAAATTGAAAAACGGCCTCCATACAGGGATAGATTAGTAGTTCAACAATGCAATAATTTTATTTTGAACAGATACATTAAGTCGTTTTTTCATGATATCCAGACTCCCAAAGGTCTGTTTATAAAATTTCGCGCGCTCGTTTTCATTCTAAATCATCATCCATTTTGCTACGAATTTGCAAAAGTGTGTATTCGTACGCGAACTAGCTTCTTACTGCTCATAACAGCATCTATCTGTTCCACACGTGTTGTCGGTTGATATAGCACGCATTTTAACCCCGCGCACAAAATAGTTCGTGTCTTCGACTAGTGTACCCTTAATGCCTTAGGCATTCTCTACTAGTCAACCAAGGGTGGTGAAGTGATAATGTGTTTGGAGGTATGCGAACGGGGACAACGGGAATACACCTGCGGAACAGGGTGGAGAGTCCCACAAACCTCAATTGAAAAGGGATCCCCCTTTCATCAACACTGATATTATAAAGAGTTAAAGTTTGTGAGGTTGTAGGGGGTAATCTCTGGATCTACTGAACAGATTTTGAAAATTCCTTCACCAGAAGAAAGGTACATTATTTCTGAGTGGCATAGGCTATAATTTATTTTAAATTAGAGATCCTTATGAAAATTGCAATAATGTAACCCAAAGTAGCAAAATTTTGCCTATAAAATTTATTCTTTGGCGTGCGCTGTGAAAACTATTGATGATACATAAAAATTATGTACTATATGATAAAAGTACTCATTATTACCTACAAAAAAGTCTGCGAGAGAATATATCTAACTATCATAGTTAAGTCAAAATAGCAGCTTTTATGTTCTACATTTTAATTAGATCGCCGGTAGAAACAAAAGTTGGTTACATTCGTATTCTAATATAATTCTTATTCAAATAAATAGTTTAATAAATTCGTAGGTAGGTAGGGTAGGGTAGGTAAGGCAGGTGGGTAGGGTGGGTAGGTAGCCAGTTGACGGGAGCGAAGGTCAGCGTGACTATATGGTTGTTTCTAGTCTGTTCAATCCTGCCGAAAACTCTGCTTGCGGTCTGCAGGGTTCTGTGTGCCGATGTCATAAAATTATGAGATTCATTGTAAAGGACAATGGCAGAAACCCATACATTGTTTTAGCTGAGATTAAATTCCTACGATTCTAAATGAAAAATATCTGGTTTAATTCAGGGTCATCTTCTGAATTAGTTTGTGCAAGAATTTTTGTTAAAGAATGCCGAAAATAATAGATATTCAGTCATGAACTTGTGTAGGTTATGTCAAGGCAACTTTTAATAATGTGTTTAATAGGTAATATTATTACAATTTCGTGGTAGTAAAAGGGCAATATCTCATTAGTATTTCCCTTTCTTAGTTATTTCAGCATTCAATGTGAAATATACTCTTTGGAAAGTGTACGGTATATTTATTTATTAAGCGACTTTGACGTGTATCAAAAAGTCGTCGTCAACAACCAAGCCACATTTTTTTTTGACTAGGGTACTAGTCTTTTTGCCTATCTTTAATTGAAAGTAATGAATTCATTTATTTCTACTACATTACAGTATTCTTACTTACCTGCATGGACACCTAGACATATACTATATTGTTAATTTATTTACTCTGTTTTTTATAATAACAAAGACAATAATGATATACTTACTACACTCACTACTTGTCACTTGGCAGCATAAGTGTAAAATGGCAACACTAAGCTAATGGGAGTTAACGAAAAAGTCAAATAACTTTCATTTATAATGTATTTATTATCCGTGATGAATAAGTTAATGTTATACTTTGAAAAAACGTAGTCAATTAATGGAATTTATTTTCGTATATAAAAATTGGTCGGGTTTTCCTTCCTGACGTTATAACTCCAGAACGCACGAACCGATTTTGCTTATTCTTTTTTTGTTGTGTTTGTTATTGTTAGGAGAAGGTTCTTATGTAGGGTAGGGTAGGGTAGGTAGGGTAGGGTAGGTAGGGTAGGGTAGGTAGGGTAGGATAGGTAGAGTAGGGTAGCGCAGGTAGGGTAGGTTAGGAAGGGTAGGTAGGGTAGGGTAGATAGGGAAGGGTAGGTAGGGTAGGGTAGGTAGGGAAGGGTAGGTAGGATAGGTAGGGTAGGGTAGGTAGAGTAGTGTAGGGTAAATTAATGTTTGGTGTTTTTATGGCAAAACAAAGTTTGCCGGGTCAGCTAGTTTCGTATAAAACTCACTTTCAGACGCTCAAATTTAATTCAGCTAAGATTTCGTCATTGTTCTTTAAAACATTTAAGAATAAAGACTTATTCAATTATTTTTTTTCAATAGGAGATAAACGTGATCCAGACTGCATCAAGAGAGAGATAACTTTGAACGTGGATATGGGTGACGATTACCAAGATGATGATGACGATGATGAGCATGATGATGACGAGGAACTTGGTAAGTCCAGCAAACACCTTTCTTTAATTAGAAAGAAAGAAAGAAAACATTTATTGCCAACTGTAACAGAACATGAAAAATCACAAATTAGTTTTGAAGCACAATAATAAAACAGTATGGCAAAAGGAGCGGGCTCAGCATATGCTGAGCAGTGTAAAGCATAGCTATTACGCTGGTCAACGCTGATTTACAGCCCGCCCCCTTTCTCACAACACTTTCACTACATTAAAATAATAATACATTTCAATCAAAAATAATAATTAAAAATATCCAGCAAAAATACATAAAAAGCCACTAAAACCAACACAACTGTTTTACATTAACAATATAAATAAAGAAGAAATAAGCCCGATGAATTGCCAAACTTAAGTGGCAGTGGGCAGGGCACATTGCTCGCAGAACGGATGGCCGATGGGGCAGAGAGGTTCTGGAGTGGCGACCGCGAACCGGAAGATGTTGCGTTGGAAGGCCTCCCACTAGGTGGACCGAAGACCTGGTGAAGGTTGCGGGGATTCGCTGGTTGCGAGACGCACGGGACCGGTCAATGTGGCGACGCTTGGGGGAGGCCTATGTCCAGCTGTGGACGACTTTCGGCTGATATGATGATGATATAAATAAAAATCAATTGTCGAATGTATGTCAGCGCATGTCTTCAGAACGGCTGCACCTATTTGGCTATTTTATTTTTAACCGACTGCCGAAGGAGGATAATGTATTTATCAGTCTATGTATGTATGTATTTTGTTTCTATGTGGCGTTCTAGAGACCAAACGCGTAGGCCAATTTTTATGATTATGACGTCAATCGATTCGACCTTGCGAGTGTCAGTGGCAACATTACAATTAAAAAACAATGGCGGCTTTCGGGCTCCATGGGCTTAGAAGTAAAAAAAAACGGGCCCCCCATAGGCCCGTTTTTTTACTTCTAAGCCCATCGTGTGGGGTATCAAAATAAAGGGTTTTTTAAGTGGTGATTTTAAACATATATAACACTTAATATGTTTAAAAGTAATTCGAAAAAAAAGCGCACTAAAATTTTATAAATTAAAAAAACCCGACTGCTTAAGATGCGAACTAAAAAGAAGTAAACAAGGAGAAAGTCATGCTGTGCAGTCTGAGGATACAACTGGTTTTGGTCAGTCAGCTCGCGATTATGTTTCCTCCGACTGCACAGCATGATTTTCGTCTTGTGTTTGTTAGTAACGATTTTATAAATTATTCGATAGTTTTAATATAAATCCAACCTACATAATACGTCTATATGTCTGGCCAACGAAAGCGTGATCTGGGGTATTTCTAAAGTTTTAATATGGCAACATTATTAAGCTGTCAAAGGTACGTCAAAGTCTGTGATTGCGATTGTTAGTATGACTTGGTAATCTTGATCCATGTTGGCTGATTGTTATATATTTACGATATGATGATACATTTTCTAATTTTAATGTTTCAATGTTCCTCATTTGGTCAAATAACTGCAGAAGACTGGAAAAATTGACGGACCATGTAATAAATGTGGAAAATTAATATAAACAAAGAGATCACATAACAGAGGAAGTATTGGAAAAAAATATAATAAGTGTAGATGATGATGCAGATACAGATGCATCCTTAGAGGTTGAACTTGACTTGGCTGATTTTGACTATGATGTAATCAATAAATTAAATGTTAGGTGGGTTAATATTATGTACATACTAATAAATAAATCTACACACTCGTTTTTTAACTCACATCCATGACATGTCTGTCATTATTTTATTGGCTCCGTCACACTTCGCCAAACGGAGCCAATAAAATCAAAAAATAAATTATAATAAATACAAATAATACAAGTATCAAAACTTTTAACCAGAGGTATAGTTGGTGATACCACAATAAGATTTTTTGAATTTGCCGCGTTTTTTAGATCATACTTTCGTTGGCCAGACTCTACGCACGGTGTCCACACACCTTTCTTCTAGTCTCCTTTCGCAAGTATGCTGGAAGAGATTTCTTTAGAAATAAGCATCTCCTTTGTACCTGTTTTCTGTGTGTCTAAATGAATGGTTACATCAATAAATAATAACAAATAATTTATTAACTTACAGAAATTAAACCCATAATCAAAACGGAACCGGAAGAATGCAGCAGAAAAACAAGAAGCAGAACTGTCAAAAAACTAACAGCAAGCCCTCTAAAAAAAGTCCACGATCTCAGTGAAACCGAATCGATGTTAAAAACCGGATTATTCCCATTCAAAATCCGTAAAAACCGGACTTACTCTTGCTCTATATGTCCGGAGAAATCCATGGATTTGGACGACATAAAAGTTCACATAGTGGACCATAACAAGACTAATCTACACTTAGCATTTAAAAAGATGATTTTCTCGAATTCCCAACGGTTTTACAAGTCGGGGACGAAACTCCGATGCAAAATTTGCACAACAGACGTTTCAACTTACGAGGAACTCAGGGAACATTTAGACCACTGTACCAGACTAAAATACGCAAATCACAAATGGAATAATTTACCTTTTAAATTAGAAAAAGACCAGTTAGACTGCCCAGTGTGCAAAAAAACCTTTCTAAACTACGTCAGTCTAAATACACATATGAACATACACTATCCGAACTACATTTGCGAGAATTGTGGTAAGGCATTTGCTTCCAAAGCAAGGTTACGAGGACACATGAGGACACATGAAGTCGGCAACTTCCCCTGTCGGTACTGCAACGCAACTTTCGACCGGGTCACAAAAAGAGAGAACCACGTTTCCAAAGAACACAAATCCGGCATCAGATACGCTTGCAAACGCTGTAACATATCCTTACCGTCGTTCTACGCCCGGCAAAAACATTTAGCCGAAGTCCATAACGAAGAATTGAAAAGGTACAAGTGCAAAGCGTGTCCACAAAGTTATATCACCCCTGGACATCTCTCCAGCCATGTCAGAAGGGACCATTTAAACGAACGGAACCACAAGTGCGATAAGTGTGATCTAGCGTTTTATACGAAGAATGCTTTGAAGATGCACATGATAAAGCATGATGGGGAAAGAATACACGTTTGTCCTGTCTGCCAGAAGTCTTATCAAAGAAAGAAGACGCTGAGGGAGCATATGAGGATACATAACAATGATAAAAGGTTCGTTTGTCCGGTTTGCGGGAGGGCCTTCACCCAGAAGTGTACTCTTAAGGGTCATTTGAAGGTCCATGAAAGGAAGCCTGATATTGATGATCGGGTTGTTCAGCCCTTACATTCTATTTAGAAGGGGATGTAAGTCTTTTTGGTCTTGTCTTAGTAAATAAGAAGGGGTTTTGGGGGGTAGTCGCCTAACATAGTCAGTCTGTAATGTTCTTTTTATTTGACCGAGTAGTAAGTTTGTTGCTGGCAACACTTAATAGTTTCGTCACAGATAATATAATACTAGCATACAGATGCCTCATCCCATACAAAGCTACCGTGCCGACGTAACTAGCGTTTTTCGTCTGATTAAGCTGATTATTTTTCTAAGAACATCGATCGAGTTCGATAGATGGTGTTAGCAGCGACTTGCGAGTAAAAGTGTTTAGTCGGTTCGTGAATACTTTTTTTTAAATACAGTGACGATTTGATTTATAGTATTTTTTTGGGTTCCGTACCCAAAGGGTAAAAACGGGACCCTATTACTGAGACTCCGCTGTCCGTCTGTCTGTCACCAGGCTGTATCCGCCGTTTTTTGCGATAATGGTACGGAACCCTTCGTGCGCGAGTCCGACTCGCACTTGTCCGGTTTTTTTGCACGTTTTTACAGTTTCCTCGTTACAAAATGTGTTACAACACATTTTTAAAAATCGAGTGGTTGCCTCAGAAATTAAAACCGCGCCATCTATTGGCATCAATTTTAAATAATCCATTCAAATATTCTATGAAATGTGAATTAAGAGCACAATATTCCTTAATTTTGTGCTTAGGGGAGTAAATTAAACAAGAACATACATTTTGTATGGCCGTCTCTAGAAAATCTTAATATTTCACAAAACTCAATAACAAATCGTAGCTTATCACTCCATCTAGTGCCATTTATTTGAACCAAATTTTCTTTCTTAGAGTTTGGTGCCTGTGGTTTGGTATTCAGGTTTTATCATTATGTTTTATGTTGCGAAAACATGTTGGCAACATGTTGTAGGGTTTTTATTCATATTATTTAAACTTAAATTTGAGGATATTTGCAATAAATCAGGTTGTTTGTATGTTTTATCAAATCCACGTAAAACGGGGTAAGAATATTGTATTTAAATTACTATTTTATATATTAAAATAAGTAAGTTATTAAATATTAAACATATTATTATAAAAATGTACAGTTAGATAATTACATCACAATATTTTTAACTTAAAATAATATTAAATTACACAATAACGTCTTAGGTCTGGTTTCTGAATAGAGTATTTGGAATTAAGGTTACACTAGTCGATCATTCTTCCATACAAACGTAGTCTGGCGATTACTCTACTGTTTGACGATGTACGTTTAAAATAAAAAGTGATATCAATTTGTCTCATCATTATCTAGCCCTGTATGGGAACAAAAAAAGAAAAATATTTTATTTATTTTGAAAGTTAACCTAGTTAGTTGGATCATCTCTGGATCTACTGAACCGATTGAGATGAAAGGCATTGAGACAGTTTGAGACCCTGGGAAGGACATAGGATAGTTTTTATTCCCTTGGGATAAAAATTACACTTTTTTCGCATTATGAAATGTGAAAGTTTGTGAGTATGGATGTTTGCTACTCTTTAACGCAAAAACTACTGAACGGATTTTGATCAAGACTATAATTTAATAAGATACTAATTTCTGCCAGCGGCTTCATCCGCGTTGAAAGTCTTTTCTTATCAAGTGTTTCAATCCCAAGGGAACATTATAACGGGATGAAATGCCTATGTGCTATTCCAGACAATAATCTATATCTGTGCCAAATTTCACCACGCGGGCGGCAGCTATTCTTTTTATTATTTTATTCTTATTCGGTTGCCTTAGTCGATCATTCTTCCATACAAACGTAGTCTGGCGACTACTCCACTGTTAGACGATGTACGTTAGAAATAAAAAATTATATCAATTTGTCTCATCATTATCTAGTCTTGTATGGAAACAAAAATTTAAAATAATATATATTTGAAAGTTATGAGCGTCGAAAGTTCCATATTTCAACACTAATTTTAACGCATCTTTGTGCGCAAATAAATACCATAAGAAAAAGGAAAATTGCAAAACAGTCACCATACAGGGATAGATTAGTAGTTTAACAAAGCAAATAATTTTATTTTGAACAGATACATTTAGTCGTTTTTAGGGTTCCGTACCCAAAGGGTAAAAACGGGACCCTATTACTAAGACTTCGCGATCCGTCTGTCTGTCTGTCTGTCTGTCTGTCTGTCTGTCTGTCTGTCCGTCTGTCTCCAGGCTGTATCTCATGAACCGTGATAGTTAGACAGTTGAAATTTTCACAGATGATGTATTTCTGTTGCCGCTATAACAACAAATACTAAAAACAGTATAAAATAAATATTAAAGGGGGGCTCCCATACAACAAACGTGATATTTTTGCCGTTTTTAGCTCGATATTAATAACGGCAACAGGTAGACGCTTGAAATATTCACAGAATGTTCAGTTGTATATTTACTTCAAAAAATAATAATTAATAAATTAAAATAAAATAAATTAAGGGGGGCTCCCATACAACAAACGTGATTTTTATGCAGTGTTTTGCGATAATGGCACGGAACCCTTCGAGTGAGAGTCCGACTCGCACTTGGCCGGTTTTTTTTCATGATATCCAGACTCCCAAATGTCTGTTTATAAAATTTCGCGCGCTCGTTTTCGTCCTTAACCATCATCCATTTCGCTACATTTTTGGAAAATTGTGTATTCGTACGCGAACTAGCTTCTTACTGCTCATCACAGCATCTATCTCTTTCGCACGTGTTGTCGGATGAGATAGCATGCATTTTAACCCCGCGCACAAAATAGTTCGTGTCGTTGACTAGAGCAACCTTAATACAAATTCTCTAAAGATAATTTTTCTAAACGGTTTAGAGATTTTAATAAACAAGACTAAATGGTCACTCAAAAGATACTAGGACGTTAATCATAACTAATATTTAAAATGCGAACGCGAGTTCGAATACTTGTCAAAATTCTGCATACTTCAAATTCTCAATTAAGAAGCTGAAGGGTGTAAGGCTGATATCTATAAGACGAACTTATACTCCATTTGAAATAACATTAGAATTTTTTACAACCACTTTTTACAGTCCGTTCAACGAATTTTGAGTTCTATCCCCGTAAATATAAGGATGTCATAAAAAGCATAAAGCTGTTACCAAAACTGTTTACTACAGCTGCCATTTGTCGTATCACCAACGCAATAGAAGTCAAAATCGGTTGAACGGGCTGACAAATGGGATTATTTAAATGTCTAATGTTATCTGAAATGTAATATAAGATTACTTGAGCTAGTTACAGTATGCGTTATAAACGGATATGAACCTTATTTGTTTGCAGTTAACGTGCATATTTCTATAAGCGAAAGTCAAAGAGTGAATAGATTACTACTAGGCAAGCGTGCTTCACCGTCGACCACATCATCGCTTACCATCAGGTGAGATAGTGGTCGAACGCGAGCATGACAGTGAAAATTTTGCATTAAGATTATAGAAATAAGATTCATATTCGTATGAAACGGTTACTAGCTTGATTTTCTAAGTAAACTAAACTGAAGAGTGATCTATAAAGTAAAAATATTTGAAAATGCCGAATGTTGTAAAAAAATAAGCAGGTTTATACCCTAAGAATGAAAATATCCTAATTAAAAATTCCTGTAATTTCTGATTTAGCTATAAAATTACCATAAAAAGCCTATTCTAAAACCATATAGTGAAAAAGGGCCCGAATTATGAGTAAGAAAGGGACAGCCTATACATCGGTTACTTTAGTACAAAAAAATACAGTCAACTTTTTCGAAGATCTTCCACAAATTGCATTTTTTGAGTTAGGTCATTTTCATTCTGAGGGTGTGTTATAGGGTTTCCATCTGGCTTTCACTGCCAAACATTCTTCAATATAATATTAATACAGTCGTCTACTGCTGGAAATAGGCCTTCCCTTGTGTGGGCACAAAAATCATAACATAACATTTTATATATCAACATGGGGTTGTTAACAAGCTTTTTTGTAAAGCCGGCTCCATATGCTTGGCGAACAATGGCAAACAACAAACACGAACATGTGGATGGGTGTTTGTTTGTGTTTGCCTGTTTTTGTTTGTGGTCGCCAGTGTTTGACATCGGTGTCGGTTTTTGTGCACAAATCAAAGGGTGTTTGACAAACGTGTTTGCGATATATCCAAACGCTTGTTCAGTTCAGTAGTAAGCGCGAGCTTGCTGGCGGAGTTAATAGCGGTGGTCAAATTTACGAATCGTGACATTTTGTGTATCCTAAGCTTAATCGTAAGGAAAAATTTCTGATTGGTCTGAGGAGGTTAAAAGTAATCGCTGCCACAATAAGCTCGTCGTCTGCCATGTTTGCCAATCCGGAATATACTAGTACGTTCGCCAAGCCTGTGGATGCCGTGTTTGTGTTGGATGATTGTGGTCAGTGTTTGGCACGTGTTTGGTGTTTGCCACTGTTTGTGGAGGAAGCACGTGGAGGCGGCATTAAAAATTGCATTGTCACAAGTAACAAACAGGTGTGCAAAATTACAGCTCAATCGGGCACTGGGAAGAGGGTCTTAACTTCCAAGTTTTGATTACAGACACCGGGACTGGTGGAAGTAATTAAAAGCTTGTAAAATCACAAAAAAGTCCTCCCACTTATCTAGAAAAATAGTGGATTAAAAATTAAGGTTAAGGTTGTAAAAATAATGTGCAATATAAAAAAAATCGTCCTAAAATTGTATAAAAATTATATTAATACTATTTATCTAAATCTAATGTTTTATTATTAGTTATACCGATATTATTGATAATATTAAAATACTTTACGTATTATATTTACAATTTGTTTTTTTTTTATATTTCCCTCGCAAGGCGCCTTCCTCATCGGCTCGGTGCGTTTTCGTTTTTCTATCGAATCTGTAGAGTTAAGGCGCAGATACCCCTGAGTATCTGATTTTAAAATGAGAATCACGTCTAAACGGCTAGTTGTAATTTTATGGATAAAATATATGTTCCATCAGGCCATTTTCTTAATAATTTGATCTAAGAAAATTTTGAGATTTATTCGTATATCATAGTTACATTCATTTGTAAAGATATGTCTAACACAGACAAATACAGGACAATCGCACCAAAACCGCCGGGCGTATTTTAATGAAATTAACACCATCTAAGACAATTTAATTATCTATATTTTGATCTGAGGCTTGTTTTTTAAAGTCATAGAATAATAAGTAAAAAAAAAACAACAAAAATTTGGGTCCCGCGGGTGTGAAACGAGTGCGCGTTTTGTTTCCTCTATCGTCGTTTGGCCGTTGGCGACAGTCGTCGTCTTAATACCGAGTGCATACTCTGTACCCAGCCGAGACACTCGCCCGACATCCCCGCGCTTCTCCACGCCGTTCACTAACACAACGCAAGTTGCGATAGCCAATGACAAACACCGTACCAAACAAAGCAAACGATACCGCACCGAAACCGAGTCAGTCAACAAGTGGCTCTCGGTAAAAAATCTGTACAGATTCGGAACAGAAATAAAAAATACCGTCCCGATGACCTGGCCAGAAAGGCGTCTTAAGATTGTGCAAGGTGGCGACATGACTACCGCCATCACACCAATCACTCCTTCTGATGAATGTGAGACGAGTATGTCGGCAATTCGCATCCATCAAAAGGACGTCCGTAGGGTACTGCGTAGCCTTGACGTGAACAAAGCCAGTGGCCCCGACGCCAGCAATTGTACTTAAAACCTGTGCGCCTGAATTGTCTCCGATCTTGACACTCCTATATCGCTTTTCGATAGGGACTGGAAAAGTGTCGAAGGCTTGGAAGCAAGCCAATATACACCCCGTGCTCAATGAAAGAAATGATAACTAAAAAGTAGTAAATAAAAAAAAAAATGTGTGTGTTTACCAGAGTACACAGGTAAGAAGTGAAACTTCTTTACGACATATCATTTTTCTACTATTTGCAACTTCACGAAAATGGGGTAGATAAGGCTTAAGCTTTAAGAAAAACATTTTCTTCCGTATTAAATTAAAGCTATTTTATTATTATAGACATGCATACAATTAATGAGTAATTTATTTTATCATTGTTCTTATTATAATATCATTGCTATTGTTGTATTTCATCAATAATGATAGCATCATTATTACTATTGTTGTAAAAAAAAAAATATATATAAATAAAAAAAAATATATATATAAATTAAAAAAAATATATATATATCGGAGATAGGAGGGTTATCTTCAATAATACCCTCGGTCTGTGGGCATATCGTGGGTATGCGATGCACAAAGCAGGTAACTTAAGCCGTTTTAGAGATAGTTCTTGTTCCAATTTTATCAAAGCAGCGGATTCGGCCACCAATCGTTTCGCTTTTTCCCAACTTAAACACACTTGTTCAAGTTCATACACGCCACTTTAGGCTACTTCTCAACTCCTTTTTCTCACACTTCTTTTCAACACCAAAACAGCGCGTCCGCGCGTATCTCTTCTAACTTTTCGACACAATATGGCGGGAGAGCCCACTCAGAGTGCCTCTATGACACTCCTGCTTTTTATTGGCTAAGAGAATCTCTTCCGGCAAATTACTGCTTGTATTATCCAATCCAAATCGAGTATTTTGACATAAGAAAAATAAAGTGTTGTCAATCGAATAAAATCGAACTGAGAACTGATCAGAAGCTAAATGTTGCCAATTAAACAAACCTGAAGTAATAAGTTTACAAGCGATATACCTTCCTCCGATACGGCCATCTTGACATTCAAACGGTCCCACGTTTGATGTAAAGCGACGAGCAACATCGTTACTCAATTGCAAGAAAAAAAAACAAAAACCATGAGATAAAAAAAATAAGTAATAGGTTAAGTTCGGCCGCTCCTGACCAAAAAATAAAAAAATAACGTGGTCGTGACATCTTCCACGTGAAACCTTCAATCAACACCTTATATTACCAGCCTACAACAAAACTCAAGTACATCTTTACTCATGAAAACTGAATTCTCTTAGCTTTCACACTGTTCATTTGTTTTCTCCATGTAAATCTAGGTCTCCACACCATACACCGTACACAACCATCATCGTACTATCGAACCAGCCACCTCACCATTTAGACAACCATATTAACACATTCTAAATGGTTACCGAAGCACCAGAGGTACCAGGTTCCCAACAAACGCCAAGTCGGTCTCGAAGCACTAAGTGTGCCAGAAACCACCCAAACGCCCAACACAACATACCATGTCACATACACCAAACAACAGGTCACCGAGGCCCCAGAGGGACCAGGCTCCCCCAGACATACAACAGGTCACCGAAGCCCCAGAGGGACTAGGCTCCCCCCAGACAACAGGTCACCGAAGCCCCAGAGGGACCAGGCTCCCCCAGACAACCGGTCCTCTCGAGGCAACAAGACTGCCAGATACCCATGCCACATACACAAAACAACAGGTCACCAAAGCCCCAGAGGGACCAGGCTTCCCCAGACAACCGGTCCTCTCGAAGTAACAATACTGCCAGATACCCATGCCACATACACTAAACAACAGGTCACCGAAGCCCCAGAGGGACCAGGCTTCCCCAGACAGATAACAGGACTCCAAAGCCCCAGAGGGACCAGGTTCCCCCCTGACAAATCCAGCAATGTTTCTTGGTCCCACAGCAATCGCTGTAGCTCCTGATGGTCAACCCAGTGACCACCCTGCAACCATAGTCATCCTGACCAGGCCTCGTAACCCACCACGGTTACAGCAGTCATCTTACTGACCACTCACCTCGTAACCCACCTCGGTTACAGCAGTCATCTTTGACCACTCACCTCGTAACCCACCTCGGTTACAGCAGTCATCTTACTGACCACTCACTCACCTCGTAACCCACCTTGGTTACAGCAGTCATCTCTGACTACTCACCTCGTAACCCACCTCGGTTACAGCAGTCACCGCAGCGACTACTCATCACCGTACAGTCAGTCCTTTGACCATACACACGACCTCACCATTGCTAGATTGATTTGAATCAGTCTTCAACACAGTACATTCAGTTACTTCAATGGGTACTTGATCTTTCAGCTTTCCTCTAACTCATCATGAACCAAAGCTTTTAATTCAACACATAGCTGCCACCATTCAGAACTCCAATAACCATAAACAGCACATTTAAATCAAAATCAAATTTGTTATTTCAATCTTCATTCTCAGTACTGAATACAAAGGCAACCTCATATTCAGGATTTCTAACCCTGCCAAAAGCATATTCAAGAACTTCATTTTATGTTCATGATTTCATACCAAACCCTCAGTGCGATTGGTATAATAACTAGCAACATCAAACATTACCAATTTTGCAAACTAAATATGAAAATGAAATCATGCACCGCATGTCACCGAGTTTACATCTGCATTAACATTATCTTATCCAACTTGCTCAGATAGCAAATAAAACAAAATTATGTTAGGTATGTTCACAATGACCAGCACAGAACATTCAACAAGTAAGAACACCACAACCATTACTGACAGTATACTTTAATTCATTATTCCACATTTATTATTCAAGGTAGGTACTAGCCTACATGACACCACACAATCACACAATTCACAAATTCACACCTTTCTTTAAAGAGATGTTACAATTATTAAAACTTCTGAATAATGTTCAAGATTACCGAGGCCAAGCATCGTTGAACAACACAGAACAAGGAAACCATTCCTAGTTTTCTCCAAAAAACAAAAACTCATGAACCAAGTAAATCAAATAGAAACCAAGTGTCCCATTCATGGTCCACAATCAACAATAACTTAGCAAATACATTTGCTACACAGAATACACTTTCAACTTAAATACCGAATCAACTCTTGACTCCGTCATCTCTCTGACCCATGAAACTGAAAAACTGTTCTATGTAAATTAAAATGTTGCCAATTGAACATCTATCTCATCTTCAGCCACAACTTCAAACAGTAATTGGCCCTCGGGCATCCCATAATACCTGAATACGACTTCTAGACGCCATCTTAATGTCTAGTTGCAATTTTCATTTGCCATAGTCAATTTAAATCGTTTTTATTTGTAGGTATCGTTAGAATGACATGTTATCAGTTGGTTAGTTCCCTACATAGTGGTTTATAACAACTACAGACATTAACTTTACCTTTATTCAACCGTTGGTAGCAACAAAACTAAACGCCAACTGTCTAGGCTATAGTAACGTTAATCCTCGTGATATTTCCAGGTTGTAAGATTGCAAAACGAGTCAACCAGCAAACTATTTCACTATACTTTAACACCGGTTTCAAAATAATCTTTATCAGATAGCTCTTAACTGAAAGTTATTTCATGTCTTTGCAACAAAGCAAAAGTTAAAAGTCTAATCCTCACAGTGACTCACACCTTGTAACGACTTATTAATAATCTAGTCTCTATCCAGTAATTTATAAGTTAAAAATCATATCACAGTTAAAAGTTATTTGTTTTTGTTTTGTCTTGTCCGACTTTTTTCAAACTTTTTCGAATGTTGACACTTACATGTCACTGTCTAATAGAGATGAGTAAGGGATGGCGATCTGTTATCAATTAATCGACGAATCGATTTAAAGGCAAAAAAATAAACAATTTTTCAATCAATATCCAGTACTGAATTGATCCAGCGTATCGATATTTCGCCCTAGAATATCGAGATTCGATTTTTCTGTTTTGATATGAACCAAAATATTATTTAAAAATAGTCGAATGTATTACACAAAGATATTTGAATTTAACAAAATAAATTTCTTTCCCTTTTACCTGATACTTTAATTTAGTTGTAAAAACAATCCCAATCAGCCAAAGATGTGAAAAGATACACTATTATTACGATTTTTCTTTTTACTTTCCATAACTGGATTCACACTTGCATTAAAAATACCAACGCGAATAGTTAGAATGTACGTTATTTTCAAAGAAAAGCATATTCACAAATTTCCTTGAAGATCAAATCAACAACAAACTCAGTGGTAATAATATTTACGGGCAATCTGAAGTGACACCTATTAATAAAGAATGCATGGCTAAAATGCCTAGTATCTTTACTTCTCGATTATCAGTAGTGAGTAAACTAACAACCTATTCATAAATGTGTGTACTCTTGTGACAGCACTAGTGGTCACAAAACCGTATATTGTTCTAACATCATGCAACATAAAATAATGTAATGAAATCTAATTTCTTTCCGTTTTGTTCTCACATTCCAATGCTCCAAGTACATTAGAAAGATGAAATTGCGAAAATCGTTTCATTGTTTATTTTGTTGGTAAATAAAAACGATTAAATACTTGAAACAAAATATTTCAAAGCTTGAGCCCGTCAAAGATTTAAAAGATGGCGTGACATGCACGGACTTCTCATTCTGTCTATGCAAAAATTATTTGTTTGTTTTTAAATTGATCACGAAAAAACAACATGCTCGTATTCAATAAGCTCCCCCAAGCAGTAAATCACGGCCTAATGGGGTCCCGAATCCAATTTCGATGATTATTGAAAGAAACATACAGTATCAATACCATTACATAGATGGCGCTGTTTGATTTTTCTACTCTTTTCATGTAACTTACATTAAACATTTCCATTAAACAACATAATGCAATAGTTATAAATTGCAATTAATGCAACAATTAATTATAAAACTTAGGTACTTCCAAATCCAATACATACTTCGGCTGCCACCAATGTATGCCAATGCACAGATAGTTGAATGCAGATCAAAGTAACATACCTTTAAGCCTGTACTCCCGGAAAGGTCAGGCAGCAGTGCCAACCATGCACATGTCCAGACTCCTAGGTGCTATCAGAAAATATTAAATTGATTGATCACCGCAGCGGCATGTATAAAACCACAAAATTTCCTCTTTCATAGCGCTGTAGACTGCAGGTTGTATGTTGCCTTTTGAAATGGAACCTGAGCTCCACACTTATCTTGTAGCACTACACGCAGCCGGTCACAACAGGTCTTGTGGTATCCACAGCCATGTTGAAGGGCTCAGACGTCTGTGCTATTTGTTGCATATTGTGTGAATGGCTGAAAAATTCATGTCTATGAGCAAGATTTCCACAAGCTTATAGTTTTATTGAATCAAGTTGTAGCTTAGGATGTTTGCTCTCTTGCACTGTATTTGCACAAGTGGTCTTAATCTCTTGCGAATTCCGCTGACAGTATGAATCTGGCTGAGTTTCATTTAGCATCATAACGAAAATAACAATTTATTTTAAATTTTAGCCACTATAAACCAAGAAAAACAATATTGTGGCTAAACTTCATAAGGCATTAGATTGGTACTTATTATTGTCGGAATACTTAAGTTTATACTTCCCTGAACATCACCACCACAGTTGCGTTTCCTAAGTATCTAGTCAGGATTGTTCCTTCGATTCGTTTGCGTCGATGTCATCATTAACTTCATCATTATCTGCAACCCGACTTCGCATATTGTCTAGGATAGGCCACACTATACGGTTGAACTCGGGCAACATGATATTTCTGTCTTTAGTAGCCGGCAAACATCTCCATTAGGTAGATAGGTAGGTACTTCCATGCTAATTTTCGCGCACCAGAGCGCGCCAACCATTACTCGACTCATTTGGTCCATCATCGCTTTGTGCGTGCATTGTTTTCACTTCCGATATCGGAGATAGGAGGGTTATCTTCAATAATACCCTCGGTCTGTGGGCATATCGTGGGTATGCGATGCACAAAGCAGGTAACTTAAGCCGTTTTAGAGATAGTTCTTGTTCCAATTTTATCAAAGCAGCGGATTCGGCCACCAATCGTTTCGCTTTTTCCCAACTTAAACACACTTGTTCAAGTTCATACACGCCACTTTAGGCTACTTCTCAACTCCTTTTTCTCACACTTCTTTTCAACACCAAAACAGCGCGTCCGCGCGTATCTCTTCTAACTTTTCGACACAATATGGCGGGAGAGCCCACTCAGAGTGCCTCTATGACACTCCTGCTTTTTATTGGCTAAGAGAATCTCTTCCGGCAAATTACTGCTTGTATTATCCAATCCAAATCGAGTATTTTGACATAAGAAAAATAAAGTGTTGTCAATCGAATAAAATCGAACTGAGAACTGATCAGAAGCTAAATGTTGCCAATTAAACAAACCTGAAGTAATAAGTTTACAAGCGATATACCTTCCTCCGATATATATAAATAAAAAAAATATAAATAAAAAAAATTATTAATTTATAAATATTAAAATCATGCTCATACGTGTTGAATTTATAAAACGAAATATATAATCACTCTCACTTTTCTTGTAAATTCACTTAAATTTGAATAAGTCTTTTTACTAAACTTTGATAAAAAAAGCAACATGGCGCGTAACCGAAAAACGTGACGATAAAGTCCGTCCAACGAAAGAAGTCCCGTAGACGCGGCGCTAGTTTCTATGCGACTGTACGCTGTCCTCTAACAAATCTTGTTAGTTCCATGTATTTACGCGGGACTTTTTTCGTTGGACGGACTTTACGTACAAAATTTCTCCCATACGTCGATAAAGAAGTTTCACTTCAATAAAATTAAAAACTCGCCTGCTTAAGAAGCGAACTAAAAAGCTGTAAACAAGAAAAAATCATGCTGTGCAGTCGGAGGATACATATTCGCAAACTGGCTGACCCCCTGATCCTTAGCGTACTTTTTTGCTTCTTCTGGTCGCGTCAAAGCTCCAGAGAAGTCCAGAGCCTCGAACAACGACGCCGAGTTGCCAGCCTGACGGTGTTTTATCGGTTACATTTAGGGTAGTTTGCAACGGAACTGCACAATTTGATTCCGCCTAGCCCTTTCTGACTACAAGACTAACGGCAATGCGCCATCGGTACATAGTGGACATCCCACCCATACACACAAAGCATTTTGCTAATACCTACTTTTATTGTGTGCACAGCTAAGGAGTGGCATTCCTTGCCGGTATTTGTTTCCTGATAGCTACAACCTTGGGGTCTTTAAGTCAAGAGTGAATAGGTTACTTCTAGGCAAGCGTGCTTCACCGTCGACCACATCATCGCTTACCTTCAGGGGAGATAGTGGTCAAACGTGAGCCTATCGTTAAAAAAAGTAAATGAAAACTTCACATTACAAGGCGTTGAAGATATGGCTGGAACTAAAATAGACTGACAATCTTCGCATACCTACACAGTGTATTCTTCATCGAAGCGGACAATTTACTGGGGGCACTCCCATGTGAATCATCGCCTATTCAGCCCTAGTTAGGGTTCCGTACCCGAAGAGTAAAAACGGGACCCTATTACTAAGACTCCGCGGTCCGTCTGTCTGTCACCAGGCTGAATCTCATGAACCGTGATAGCTAGGCCGTTGAGATTTTCACAGATGATGTATTTTTATTGCCGCTATAACAAAAAATACTAAAAACAGAATAACATAAATATTTAAGTGGGGATCCCATACAACAAACGTAATCATTTTGCCGTTTTTTGCGAAAATGGTACGGAATCCTTCGTGCGCGAGTCCAACTTGCAGATTCAGACTCGGCGGCAGATCTGCCGCCGAAACCGAAACTCGTTTTTTTGGCAAAACTCGACCGACACCGAAACCGAACTTTCGGTCGGACACTAAATTTATATATTGTCATACTTGATAATAGACTAGGTAATTTTATTTAATAATTTGAACTGACCCAATTTTGCTATTCCATGCTATGTAAAGCTATAGCCTAAAAACCGGTTTGAAAGAACCTAGATCAGGCAGATCGCTACCAACAATGATTTGCCTGTTTATCTCGCAGTTGTAATAAAATATGTTAGTTATAGTTTACATATTATAAACTACTAGCTGCTTCGCGCGGCTTCGCTCCCGTGGGCCACCCCACAGGACTCGTTTTCGGGATTAAAATATAGACTATGTTACTCAGGAGTAACGTAGCTTTCTATTGGTGAAAGAATGTTTTAAATCGGTCCAGTAGTTTCGGAGCCTATTCGGTACAAACAAACAAACAAACAAAAAAATCTTTCCTCTTTATAATATTAGTATAGATAAACTATAATCACACCATTGTTTAAGAGCTTTATACCCATATCATGGCAGTGCACAAAATGTATCTAGTCCGCCATCTTGGATTTAGAATGACGTCACTTAACAAACCATGCATTTTCAATCAAACTAAGCGTGTATGCAAAATTTCATATTAATCGGTAGAGGATAACTGCTTTAAAATTCAGTTGCAAGACTTGTCCCGAACACCCTTACATACATATATACATTGCAAGTTAAATAAAAGCTTGTAAACTGTTAGATACGGGACACCAGTAAAACTCAGGCCGGCTATGAACGCACTAACGCTTTATTTTCCAAGAACATGTACAAGCCCGTAGCGGGTGGCGCGGGGGGCGGGGCGCTGCGCGGCGTCGTCTGCGCAGGCAGTCCTCAAGGCCGCGCATCGCTACACACATATATATTACTTATACACAACATCTCCCAACCTTATTTCGAAAGATACAATTACATAATAAAAATACTACAGTAACTTATAGGTACTTATAGCTAAACACATGTACAACATTTTAACATTTAACCTAAACACATGTACAACATTTTAACCTGCACCATCTACTGATCACTTGCCTAACGCAAGGCTTCTATAGTCAACCTTTGGGATCTGCCGCAACACCCTGTCGGCGGGACGGCCGGGCGGCACAGGCGCGGTCGGCGAGGTCGGCGCCGCTGGCGGCGTACTTGTACCTTGTCCCCCCTCCCCCGTGGCGGCGTCGGCTTGAGACGCGGGTTGGGGGCTCGGTGGATCTGCTGATGCTATGTCCTCGTCCTTATCATCCTCGACTTCACCAGCCCAACTTTGTTGTACATTGCCTTTATATAACACAATCTGGTTTTTGTGTTTCTTTATTACATTCCCTGTTAAATGATCGTTAATCAAATACACAACTTTACCACTCCTGTCTATTATGGTCCCTCTGCACCATATGAACTTCTCCTTATTGTGATATTTTTTGTATAAAACTTCGTCTCCGTTTTTAAAAAATTGTGTATTTTTGCCGCCATAGAATTTATACTGCAAACACTGTTTTGATTTTACTGTGCTGTCCAGTGACGCGTTTGAGGGTGACGACGGCGGTCTTTGCGACATTAGATCCAACCTTGATCTTAGCTTGTGTCCAAAAACTAATTAAGCCGGCGAGAACCCTGTCAATGAATGTACTGAATTCCGGTAATCAAAAAGATATTTTAACAGTTTTACTCTAGTGTCTTTTTGGCTGTTACTAGATAAAATACACGATTTTATACCCTTCTTTGCGATCTTCACATAACTTTCGGCCTGGCCATTGCTCGCAGGATTATAGGGCGGTGACGTCACATGCTCAATCCCGTTAATTGTACAAAACCGTTTAAAATCTTGTGATGTGAAAGCCGTGCCGTTATCGCTTACAATTGTATTTGGTAACCCGAACCTCGAAACAAACTCGTATAGTTTTTCTACTGCAGCTAATGAGGTCGTTGAACCACACATATCGTAAATTTCCACCCATTTCGTGTATGCATCTACTATAATTAAATAATGTCTATTATCTAACGGACCCAAGAAATCTATGTGCAACCGGTAAAATGGTTGGGGTGGGTATTTCCAGGGGGCAAGCGGGGCGCGCGGAGGGGTAGGTCGTAAATGAATGCAAACACTACAAGAGTTGATCATAGTTTCTATTTGTTTATCAATACCCGGAAACCAAAAACGGGATCGTGCTTCGGCCTTTGTTTTAACAATTCCCAGATGGGAAGTATGAAGTTCGTTTAATATTTTAATTTTTAGACTGTCTGGTAAAATCAATTAATGCCCTCTCATAACACAGCCGTCTTCATAAGATAATTGATTCCTGCATGCATGGAACGGTTTTAAATTCACATCAGACACGCTTCTAGGCCAACCCTTAAAAATAAAATCGATGACCTTCATTAAAGTAACATCTCTGCTAGTTTCCTTGCGTAATTCGTCCCGCGTAACTGGCATGTCTCCATCTATCACGAAGTGAACATACGACGCGCGGTCAATCGGGGCGGCCGCGGCGGCAGCGTGCTGAGCGCTTTCCCCGCGTTCGGTGTCCGCGGTCATTGACCGCGACCGCTTGTCGTCGTCGGGAAGACTTGCGCGGGACAAATAATCTGCGCAATTATTCTCGCTACGAACGTATTCGATTTTATAATTATATGCGCTGAGGAACAACGCGTATCTTTGTAATCGGTTTGCCGAAACGTCCGGTATACCTTTGTACGGCCCAAAAATTGAAATTAAAGGCTTGTGATCGGTGCGAAGAATGAACGGGTCTGACTTACCGTACAAGTACTAATGGAATCTTCGGACTCCAAAAATAATAGCCGTTGCCTCTTTCTGAATTTGAGAATAACGTTTTTCAGCTGTGTTCAGAGTGCGGGACGCAAACGAAATAGGACGCTCGCATCCATCCTTATCACTTTGCGATAATATAGCACCTAACCCATTAGGTGAAGCGTCCACCGTGAGGATTAACTTTGCATTTGGGTCGAAATGCGCTAACACCTGGTCCGACGTTATATGTTTTTTAGGGTTCCGAAGTCAACAAGGAACCCTTATAGTTTCGCTCTGTCCGTCTGTCCGTCCGCAGCTTAGCTCAGAGAATCTAAGTACTAGAAAGCTATAATTTGGCATGTATATACATATTAATAATTCCGACAAAGTGGTACAATAAAATCATGAAAAATAATTTTTTTTCGGGTACCTCCCATAGACGTAAAGTGGGGATGTATTTTTTTTTTTCTCATCTATCCCATGGTGTGGGGTATCGTTGGATAGGCCATTCAAAAATATTATGGGTTTGTTAAAACCATTTTTCGATTCAGAGATTCGTTTGCGTAAAATTAAGCTTTAAGTTGCAAATTTATGTTAGAGTCAAGTGTCCCCCCCCCCCCTGCCAGCGAAATGGTTGCTCTAGGCTATGTGTAAAAATTTACGGCAGTAGTAAATATAACGAAATTAAAAGGAAAATTATCACGGATAACAAGGCTTTACAAGTTTACGAGTAATAGTCGACCAACTTATAAAATGTACTTGGAACAGTAAAAATTTTGTACGAATACCTTTGAAAAATTACTAAAATAAAGTTGATAGCTGTGTAAAACAGAGTAAATATAATGCTTACAAACTATGTAAAAATATACAAAAATGAAATCATAACAGGCTTTACAAATTAACGAGTAATAGTCGACCAACTTATAAAATGTACTTGGCACTGTAAAATTTTTGTACAAATGCCATTGAAAAATTACTTAAATATCGTTGTTAGCTGTGTAAAACAGATAGTAAATTAATGCTTATGAACCATGTAAAAATATACAAAAATAAAATCAACATCCTTAATAATAATGATTTCTAAATTAATAATGTTTAAGCTCGAATAACGCATTGGAGTCGTTGGCAGTACCAGAACGTAGTCCATACGGCGCATGCGCGCGGTGGAGTCTATTTTGTGTTAGTGCAGAAGTATTTTCGACGTTTTGTAATTAAAACGTAAAAGTAAAGTCAAATTAGATTCGATTTCCAAGCAAATTACTTATTTTCTTTTGTCGATATCCTTCAATAGAGTTAATATTCGAGCCGACTTCATCACTAATTAAGTAACGTAAAACTTTCCAGAATGAAATAGTGAATACCGCAGATTAGAGGATTCACCTCTAATCTGCGGTATTAGAGGAGATTTGAGGTGAATACATTCGACTTTTTTCTAATTCCGAAAGAGAAATGAACAAGGAGCGTGCACGCAAGGATCCAAGAACGAACTATACCATTCCCCGTGGCTCTAACGCGCACTCGTATCGGCTCCTTTCGCAATTCGCACCCGCGGTGGTACTCAAGTAGGTATATAATATTTTTCTAACTTCAGTTGCGAAGTTGGATTTTATATTTCCTTCTTCAGTTACCAGTTAGTCCTTATTTAGTTTAAGTCAAGAGTGAATAGATTACATCTAGGCAAGCGTGCTTCACCGTAGACCACATCATCGCTTACCATCAGGCGAGATAGTGGTCAAACGCGAGTATATAGATTAAAAAATCCTATGTGGGCCCGTTTTTAGGCTTAGTGAGCCGCTGAAACCGTTCTAATGTTTATGTAACAACAACAAAACCCTCTTTATAGTCCGCATTATTATGCAATTTCGGAACCCTATTACTGCGCGTGGCCCGACACGCACTTGGCCGGTTTTTTTATTTATTTCTACGAACGCTCTTTGATGTTCGTCAGCCCAATGCCATTTGACACCCTTCCTTAAAAGATCGTATAAGGGACTTAAGATTTCGGACGCCTTAGGTACGAAATTACGGTAATAGTTAACTAATCCTAAAAATGATTGAAGTTTGCCTATATCTGTGGGTATTGGGGATTTCTCAATTGCTATTACTTTATCTGACGATTTTTTTAACCCGTCTTTGTTAATAACATACCCTAAGTAATTGATCTCATTCTTAAAAAACTCGCACTTTTCTTTTTTCAATGTTAGGCCGGCCTCTTGCAGCCTCTGTAACACTGCCGTTAACCGTTGTAAATGTAAACCCGGTCCATCGTCTGTGATTAGGACATCGTCTAAAAGACATAACACGCCGTCCATACCTGACAATAGGTTTTCCATAGCGCGCTGAAAAATAGACGGTGCACTGGTTAAACCAAAAACCATACGTGTATACTGAAACAATCCACGGTGAGTATTTATGCATGTAATCTTTTGTGACTCATCATCTAAAACAAATTGATTGTAGGCCATGGATAGGTCTAACTTTGAGAACTGTTGACCTCCGTGCAATTTTGAAAACAGTTCGTGGACTGTTGGCAGCGGGTACTGTTCAACAACTAATTGTTTATTTATCGTTACAGAATAGTCTGCACACAGCCTAACACTACCATTGCGTTTTAATACTGGCACTACGGGTGATGCATACTCCGAGTGATCAACCTGTTTAAGTATCCCTAAGTTTACCAGGCGGACAATCTCTTTATCTACCTTGTCTCGTAATGCAAAAGCGATAGGACGCGCTTTGAAAAATATTGGCACTGAGTTGTCTTTTAAACGTAATTTGACCTCGAACTTATTAAATTTACCTAATCTATCTGAAAATACTTCTCTAAATCTATTATGCAAGTCATCTATTGTTTTTGTATCGTTGTTTATAAAATTACAGGGTGCTAGTTTTAACTTAAATAAGGATAAAAAATCTCTTCCGAGCAATGGCGGGCCTTCGCTGCGTACCACGTAAGCGTCTAATGTGTGTGTGCTCAGCCTATAGGTTACCGGTAAGCGAATTATGCCGAGACACACAATATTACTGCCCGTGTAGGTAAATAGCCTTTTCTTGGCTGGAAACAGAGGCAACCTGCTAAAACATTTGATGTATAAGCTTTCAGAAATAACCGTTACTGCCGATCCACTATCAATTTCAAATTTGATTTGTGATCCGTATACGGACACGACTTCTGTCATGGGTTCTCCCCGCTCTGAAGTGATGTTAAAACATAAACCCTCACCATCGTCGTCCTCCTCACTCACGTCACCGGTCACCACACACTTTACTTTGCACATTCTACGTAAATGACCCTTTTTATTGCACTTTCTACACGTAAAGTTCGCGAATCGGCACTGTGATGATACATGGTTCTTTCGACCGCACACGGAACACTTTTCCATGACCGGTTCCTTATCAGAACCCGCATTCTTGCCCTGCACCTTGAACACATGTTCTTGCTGTGTAATCGACGCCGTCGTTGAAACACCGGGGGCGGCGCCTGCCCGCGCGCACCGGACGCTCTGCGCCAACTCCACTGCCTTTGCCAGGGTCAAGGTCTCTGTATCCTTTGTGAACAGTTTGTCCCTTTCGGGACCCGCTAACATGCCCATCACAAAACGGTCTCGCAATGCTTCTTCTACGTTTGTGAATTTGCAGTGTTTCGTGAGGCCACGCAGTCGTGCCGCCCACTGCGCATGCGTCTCACCCGCTTGCTGCGTTGCCGCGTAAAATTCGTACCGCTCCCCAAAACCACACTTTTTCGGAGCAAAGTGAGTGTCAAGGAGCCCATAGATATCTTCTAGTGGCACCTCCTCCAGCTGTTTTGGCAAAGCCATGTCGGCTGCGAGCTGGTAGGTGCCGTCCGTGAGTGCGCTCAGTAAGATTGCTCGCCGTCTTGAACCCGTAGCGTCGTTTTGTTCCGAAATATCGTTCGCCACGAACCATTGCCGTAGGCGACTTTTGTACGCCTGCCATTGGTGCACTGTGTGGTCAAAATTACTTAACAAACCGAAACTAAACTGAGCCATCGTGATATAGCGTGGGTTGCTCTCGTCGCCACTGTTAGATACGGGACACCAGTAAAACTCAGGCCGGCTATGAACGCACTAACGCTTTATTTTCCAAGAACATGTACAAGCCCGTAGCGGGTGGCGCGGGGGGCGGGGCGCTGCGCGGTGTCGTCTGCGCAGGCAGTCCTCAAGGCCGCGCATCGCTACACACATATATATTACTTATACACAACAATTTAATGATAATTTGAACTGACCCAATTTTGCTATTCCATGCTATGTAAAGCTATAGCCTAAAAACCGGTTTGAAAGAACCTAGATCAGGCAGATCGCTACCAACAATGATTTGCCTGTTTATCTCGCAGTTGTAATAAAATATGTTAGTTATAGTTTACATATTATAAACTACTAGCTGCTTCGCGCGGCTTCGCTCCCGTGGGCCACCCCACAGGACCCGTTTTCGGGATTAAAAAATAGCCTATGTTACTCAGGATTAACGTAGCTTTCTGTTGGTGAAAGAATTTTTTAAATCGGTCCAGTAGTTTCGGAGCCTATTCGGTACAAACAAACAAACAAACAAAAAAATCTTTCCTCTTTATCTATCTATATATATAAAAAGAAGAAACTGACTGACTGATCGATCAACGCACAGCCAAAACCACTAGGCCTAGAAGCATGAAATTTGGCAGAAAGGTTCCTCGAGTGACGTAAGTGAGCACTAAGAAAGGATTTTTGGAAATTCCCCCCCTAAGGGGGTAAAAAGGGGGTTGAAAGTTTGTATGTAATTTCTATAGTTTGTAAGTTGGACACGTGAAATTTTACATTTACACTCTTGGTTGATAAAAAGAATGAATGTGTTTATTGGTTTTTGGAAATTCGACCCCTAAGGGGGTAAAAAGGGGGTTGAAAGTTTGTATGAAATATTTACAGTTTGTAAGTTGAAGACGTGAAATTTTAGATTTATGCTCATGGTTGAAAAATGAATTAATGTATTTATTGGTTTTTGGAAATTCCACCCCTAAGGGTGTAAAAAGGGGGTTGAAAGTTTGTATGTAATATTTACAGTTTGTAAGTTGAAGACGTGAAATTTTAGATTTATGCTCATGGTTGATAAAAAGAATGAATGTGTTTATTGGTTTTTGGAAATTCGACCCCTAAGGGGGTAAAAAGGGGGTTGAAAATTTGTATGAAATATTTACAGTTTGTAAGTTGAAGACGTGAAATTTTAGATTTATGCTCATGGTTGAAAAATGAATTAATGTATTTATTGGTTTTTGGAAATTCTACCCCTAAGGGGGTAAAAAGGGGGTTGAAAGTTTGTATGTAATTTCTACAGTTTGTAAGTTGGACACGTGAAATTTTAGATTTATGCTCTTGGTTAATAAAAATAATTCATGTATTTATTAGTTTTTAAAAGTTTTTTTTTTCTAAGTGGATAAAACAGGGGTTGAAACTATATATGAAATTTCTTCGGTTTGGAAGGTAAAACATCTGAAATTGTAGGTTTACACTCTTGATTAATAAAAAAAAACAATGAGTTTAATCATTGCCGGAAATGCCACCCCTAAGGGGGTAAAAAGGGGTTGAAAGTATATATGAAATATTTACAGTTTGTAAGTTGGAAACGTAAAAGTTTAGATTTACACTCTTGATTGATAAAAAGAATTCATGTTTTAATTGGTTTTTAGAAATACCACTCCCAAGGGGGTAAAAAAGGGGTTGAAAGTTTGTATGTAATTTCTACAGTTTGTAAGTTGGAAACGTAAAACTTTAGATTTACGTTCTTAGTTGATAAAAATAATTAATGTATTTATTGGTATTTAGAAATTCTACCCCTAAGGGGGTAAAACGGGGGTTGAAAGTTTGTATGTAATTTCTACAGTTTGTAAGTTGGAAACGGTAAACTTTAGATTTACGCTCTTAGTTGATAAAAATAATTAATGTATTTATTGGTATTTAGAAATTCTACCCCTAAGGGGGTAAAACGGGGGTTGAAAGTTTGTATGTAATTTCTACAGTTTGTAAGTTGGACACGTAATACTTTAGATTTACGCTCTTGGTTGATAAGAAAAATTAAAGTATTTATTGGTTTTTGGAAATTCCACCCCTAAGGTGGTACACAGGGGTTGAAACTTAATAAGAAATTTCTTCGGTTTGGAAGGTAAAACATCTGAAATCGTAGGTTTACGCTCTTGATTAATAAAAAAAACACTGAGTTTGTTGATTTCAGGAAATTCTACCCCTAAGGGGGTTAAAGGTGGCAATTTGTTGGGCTTATATATTTGAAACTTCGCATACATACTAACAGCAAATAGTAAAGGTTGTCATTACAAGTTTTTCAAAACTACTCCTAAAATACGATTTAGGGGGTGTTAAAGATTTTTGAAGAATTTTACTGTACAAGGCTTCTTTTTATGATTTAGGGGAGCAAACGAGAGATATTTGTTTGGATAAAAAGTCTAATTCCTTGGAAAAAATTATAAAGGTAACATTAGTTATGAAACTTATCGGACACATCATTAAAGTTTCGTAAATCCTAACTTAAACAATAGCTTATTTTTAGTCGCCTTCACTAACCGCACATAATAAAGTCATCTGTACCTACTTAGTTGAATAAAATACGATATCATGCGAACGAAGTCGCGGGCGGAGTGCTAGTAATATTTATAAACTATAATCACACCATTGTTTAAGAGCTTTATACCCATATCATGGCAGTGCACAAAATGTATCTAGTCCGCCATCTTGGATTTAGAATGACGTCACTTAACAAACCATGCATTTTCAATCAAACTAAGCGTGTATGCAAAATTTCATATTAATCGGTAGAGGATAACTGCTTTAAAATTCAGTTGCAAGACTTGTCCCGAACACCCTTACATACATATATACATTGCAAGTTAAATAAAAGCTTGTAAACAATGAAGTTTATGGTGGCTTTTTAAAATTTAGAAAATGTTCGCGACGAAGCGTCACCATATGCTAGCATATGAATGTAATAGGTTATGGTATGCTAGTATTATATTATCTGTGGTTATGGTCACCCACTTGTTCGTATCATTGTTTATAATTTTCCAAACCGTCTTGATTTTGTTTTCTGCTAATTTAACGGAATAATGTACAAGGTTTTAGCTATCTTACATATATTTTTAAACATTCTTGAGTTATTAGCAACATACTGTAACACCTTTTATATCCGACCTGAGAATCATTCATTTATCTAAAACTAGCTGACCCGGCAAACTTTGTTTTGCCATAAAAACACCAAACATTCATCTAACCTACCTACCCTACCCTACCTACCCTACCCTAACTACCCTACACTACCTACCCTACACTACCTACCCTACCCTACCCTACCTACCCTACCCTACCCTACCCTACCTACCCTACCCTACCTACCCTACCCTACCCTACCCTACCTACCCTACCCTACCTACCCTACCCTACCTACACTACCCTACCTACCCTACCCTAACTACCCTACCTACCCTACCCTAACTACCCTACACTACCTACCCTACCCTACCTTACCTACCCTACCCTACCCTACCTACCCTACCCTACCCTACCTACCCTACCCTACCCTACCTACCCTACCCTACATGCCCTACCCTACATACCCTACCCTACCTACCCTACCCTACCTACCCTACCCTACCTACCCTACCCT
This sequence comes from Anorthoa munda, assembly GCA_945859665.1. NCBI lineage: Eukaryota > Metazoa > Arthropoda > Insecta > Lepidoptera > Noctuidae > Anorthoa > Anorthoa munda. Next base: position 9,930,779 of record OX243919.1, on the reverse strand, counting down.
ACCTACCCTACCCTACTTACGCTACCCTACCATAAACGGGATAAAAAGTCCTATGTCCTATGTCCTTTTCCTAGTTCTTAGCTACTTCTCTACCAATTTTCAGCCAAATCAGTTCAGCCGTTCTTGAGTTATAAAGTGTGTAACTAACACGACTTTCCCTACCCTACCTTACCTACCCTACCCTACCCTACCTACCCTACCCTACCCTACCCTACCTACCCTACCCTACCTACCCTACCCTACATACCCTACCCTACATACCCTACCCTACATACCCTACCCTACCTACCCTACCCTACCATAAACGGGATAAAAAGTATCCTATGTCCTTTTCCTAGTTCTTAGCTACTTCTCTACCAATTTTCAGCCAAATCAGTTCAGCCGTTCTTGAGTTATAAAGTGTGTAACTAACACGACTTTCTTTTATATATATAGATATCTTGAAATCACTCAGCACAGACTATCCCCGGTTTCTCAACACTATTATCGGGCTGTTAACGTAATCGACGAATAATCGCCGGTTATGTGCTGTGATTGACTGTTGAAAATTCGTTCAACCAATCACAGCAGATAACATTGAAATAATAATTTAAGTGATAATTTTGAAAGCTTGTGTTATTAAAAAAATGTATGGGGAGGTGAGATCTGATGGTTGATTTATGTAAAATAGGGTGTAATTATATAAACAAAATAGTAATAATGGTTTACTTTCTTTATCTATCTACTTTTGTAAAATAAACTGGGAAATTTCGCTTCTGCTGACTTTACAAATTTATTTATCAATATTTTACAAGTCCAAACTGGAATAAACCATTTGAATATAGCTTATTTCATCACAATTCCAACAACATAAGTTTCATGTAGGGTTCCCTATACAAAACTTTCGAGATAACGGCGTTTTAGTCGCGCGCGGGAATTTCGCGCCATCGCTCCCGGCCGACCCGTCACAGATCTGTCAAAACGCGTCAGATCAGTGATCTGTCACGCACGACTGGATAACGCGTCCTTGAAAATTTGTCACATTAATTTAGCGTTGAGAAAACCGGCCTTACCATCTAAGAAAATATTTCAAACCGCTATTGTAAACAAACAAACAATAAACAATTTAAAAAATAATATTATTTTTTATTTGATGAACTTATCTAGAAAACAAACCTCAGATCAAGAATAAACGTTTACTAGTTGTTAACTATACGAACCTTGTGGAAACTAGAACAAATATACGAACCTTGTGGAAACTAGAACAAATTTCCCTGCGTTCAAGCGTTTATGCCATACCTATTATTGGAATCAAATATAACAGCTCACAATGTTAGGACTCATTAATATTAATCCTAATTTTTATCCTTGGTGCTAGGCAACTGGGATTATCCCAGTTGTAAACGACCCTTTGTGCCTAATGACCTTGTTTGTTCTGTCTCCTATTTAAACACTTTTATACTTTTTTTTTTTGTTAAACTTTGCCCCACACTAGGAATTTCTTCCTGTATCGTGGGTGCGTTTACAAACATATAAACTCACATACACAACACCCAGAGCCGGAACAACTATCTGTAGGTCATACAAATATTTGTTCCGTGCGGGAATCGAACCAGCGACACGCAGCGCAGCAGTCAATCGCTCAACCACTGCGCCAACCGTGCGCCCAACTGTTTGGCCCAGGCTGTACTTTCAAAATGGCATATTCTCTAATCAATCTAAAATAAAATAAAAAAATCACTTGTAGAAGATGTGCCAGTTTGATAATTAGCCATTTAGAGAATTAGCCATTCAGATAATTAGGCTTGTAGAGAATTGGCCATTCAGAGAATTAGGCGTTTAGAGAATTTGCCATTTTGAGAACTAGTCCTTTTGCGACTCTGTTGCCATTTTGAGAATTAGGTCTGCTGCGCCTAAACCGTGCCACCGGCCGCGGCGGCGGCGATGACATCGCAACCACACACCCCGCTGTCCCGACCCTTCAATGATATTACGTATGTAAGCGTCACAGCGTTATGAGTATGTATTCGTACGCGAACTGTGGTATATACTTAAAATACACACCACTGCACTGCACTGAATATTTATGTCCATTCATTATAGGCCTGGGTCGTATCGCTTTTTCTGAGAATCGTATCCGAATCAGATTTCGAGTTTCAATATCTGATTTCAAAACTTTATATTTCAATATCTAGATATTGTACGTACGCGATATTTTCAAACCTGATCCAATACGCTGTTTTTTGGTTGCTACGATATTTGACGAAAATCGGTATTTAAGATTTGTTTAGATATTGTGCGTACGCGTATGTATTTTTAAATCTGCTAAGCAGCCTAATTTCGTAAGTGGATTCGGCAAGGCAAAGGCTTTGACCCCTTAAAAGAGTATGACAAATTCTCCTTTTATGGTGTATATAATAAAGAGTATTCTATTCTATTCCTTAAATAATTAGGCAATTTTAAAAATTATTGGTCTCTTTCGAAAAGAGTATCTTCACCAATGAAAGCGTCCAATAATTTAATTTAAACAAAAATAGTAAAAACAGCAATAGTTTTTTTTTTTATATTTGAAATGCATGCAATGCATGGCTATAGTTAACTTAACTTAAACTAAACTTTAAATACACGAGCTTAAGATCTAAACTATGTCATTAAAATATGATGAATAAGCTCACTCAATATCATTTATTTGTATTGTTTACGTTGCAAATAATATTACCTTACCTATACCGCTCTAACTACTGTAAATCTATATCACTCGCGCTCTGTCGCACGCGAGGTACGTCACCGCATCAGGCCGAAATCTGTTAATACATAGTTTTCGAACCGTCGTCTCGTCGAACGTGCCAGCGGTTTTTAGATATCGTACCGATATTTATACTAGTCAGAGATGCGAAACGAACGGTACGCGTATATCTAGATTTTGTAATACATAGTTTCCGCACGTATCAGTAAGCGGTTTTTAGATATTATACCGATATATAGATTTCGTAACTATATACGGTATGTATCGCCCACCACTAATTCATTATTAGATCGCACCAGCGGTGGTCAGACGTGCGGTGGTTGTTTTACTACAAATCCCAAACCCTAACTAGTGTTACTAGTGAACATCACATTGGCGACGAGTGTAAGCGCAGTAAGTAAAGTGATTAAATCAAATAGTGTCCCATTTACAAAAAATTGGTTAGTAACAAAATATTATTTTATTAAATCAGGATTCAAAAAAAAAAAACTTTAAAATGAGTAAGGGTAATTTGTAGTGATGGTAAATATATGTGAAGCTTAGTAGAATGTTTATTTTTATAATTATCTGCCTATCTATGAACGATCTGCGTCGGCGATAAGCTGAGGGATGTGCTACTTAGATCGAGGAAATCATTACTTCACTCATTTAAATAAACAAAACCGTGTTCCGAAATGTGATTATGAAATTCAAATAAATTCTACATTTCGACAACAATGAAAACTCAAATCTGGTTCAATCCGGTTGACCAAATCCGTTTGCAAATATATCGATGGAGCGTAGCCAACGTATATAGGTAGTTATAAAACGATCCATCGCACTCAACAACAATCACCAATAAACAAAGCAAAACTATCTATTTTCAAAACTGTCTATTTTTCAAAACGATATATTTCTCAACCATCATTTACGAAACGAAACCAAAGCTGTTGTCACAACCACAACAACTATAAATTCCCGCAAACTATAACATACTTGAAGATGTCAACGTAGTTGGTTGAAGTGAATAAGCCAGATAAAGCGTTTTGACGCGTGCGAGTAGGAGAGCTATACTCTTCGGGCTGGATGATTAGTTGAATTTGACAATGCGAAAATGTATCTTATTCGTATGTAACTTAGGACGATATTATTATTATATAAAATGTCGTTTTGAACTTTGACTTTGTCGTATACTTTGCCAGTGTAAACTGCGACACATTTGTTCGAATTTCGATTTACTATCTCGATTTGTACTAGCAATCACAGAAATGCAATATTAATAACATGACGTGGACTCCAGCCAGCCTTAAACCTGGTAAAGTACGAAAGGAAATTCGTCGTATACTAGTACGAAGGGAAGTTCATCGTATGCTTTAATTATCGTCTGGTAAACGTGTTTAAGTTAATCCGTAGGGTAACACATTAAACTTTTAGAAATAGATAGTTGCCAAAATAAATAGTTTTGTCAAAGGTTGACCAACAATCAACGGTTTCGTTACGTTTTTTGAAAAAACAATAACGACTAATAAATTGACAATTCTATCAAAAGATATTATTGGACCAAACATAAAAGTTCCAAACATGGTCGAAAAAGAAAAGATGTAAATTCTGTCGGAAGACATTATTGGATCTAAAACAATCTAAAATAAAAGTTCCAATAGTTTAATCATGGTCGAAAAAATGATGTCAATTATGTCGAAAGACATTATTAGATCTAAAATGAAAGTTCCAATGATTTAACTGTGGTCGAAATAAATGATGTAAAACATATCAAAAGTTCCAATAGTTGAATCATGGTCGAAAAAATTATGTCAATTATGTCGAAAGACATTATTAGATCTAAAATGAAAGTTCCAATGATTTAACTGTGGTCGAAATAAATGATGTAAATCATATCAAAAGTTCCAATAGTTTAATCATGGTCGAAAAAATGATGTCAATTATGTCGAAATACATTATTGGATCTAAAATGAAAGTTCCAATGATTTAACTGTGGTCGAAAATAAATGATAACAATCATATCAAAAGATATTATTGGATCTAAAATAAATTGTTCCAACGATGAATCGTTAATTGATGCCAATTTATCGAAACAAATTATTATTGGGTCAAAACAAAATGTCACTTCGATAACTTTGAAGCTATGTGATGCCTAACTAGGTATTACCTTGTTGTTAAAACTAAATAGATATCATGTAATTGATGCCAATTTATCGAAACAAATTATTATTGGGTCAAAACAAAATGTCACTTCGATAACTTTGAAGCTATGTGATGCCTAACTAGGTATTACCTTGTTGTTAAAACTACTTAGATATCATGAAATTTGTAACGGTCAAATAATAATCAAATCAAATGCATTTTTCACTAGTCAGTCTACTCAAAGAAAAAAAATATATTCCATCAACAAAAAAATAACCGTTTCCTGAGATGACAGACTGGGACTCGAGTTAGCTGGCAGTCTGGCACTTAACAGGTATTTAAGGGACTTTTTGTGCGGCTTGCTAGCTAGTTTGTTTATTTTTTTAAACATTCCTACGAGAACAAACGTACACCAAAGCCGCACTGAGCTCTTGTTATGAGTAGAGCACAATCAGTTCAAAGTAAAATAAACTCGATTGTTAATTTTATAATTAGCAGTTTGATTATATAAAAATGAAATCAATAATGCAAGAAATCTTTTCGAATGGAGCTAATGCAACATGCACTAGAACATTAAGTTTTATCAATCTCAATGTAAGTAGAAAATGACATTAAATATCAGTGAGTGTCAACTAACCTGAATCCAAATAAAAATGCAAGTTGTCCTACTCAATACACGTCTAATTGAAAATTTAGTTGTTATTATGTTCTGTTCGGACGATACCGCCATCCTTGCTAGCGACAAAGATCCGATCACGGCTTCAAAGTTCCTACAGAATGCACTAAATAAAACAACCAAGTGGCTACAGGAGTGGCGTATCAATGCAAATGCTACAAAATCTGTCCATGTTACCTTCTCTCTTCGAAAAGGCAACTGCCCCCCTGTCCAACTGGAAGATACCACCCTACCAAACCAGAACAGTGTCCGATATCTTGGACTGCATCTCGATCGGCGCCTGACATTGAACCAACATGTGAAAAAAAAGAGAGTTGAACTTAACATTCGCTTTAAGCAACTACTTTGGCTTCTGGGTCGTAACAGCAAATTGTCAATGGATAACAAGCTACTCATGTATAAAGTAATCCTGAAACCGGTATGGATGTACGGCGTCCAACTCTGGGGTAGCGCCAGCAATTCAACCATCTCATGCTTGCAGAGAATGCAAAACATAATACTGCGAACAATTAGCAACGTACCATGGTACATCACAAACCAGGAAATTCATGAACATCTGAATATGCCCACAATAAAGGACGTAATCTAAAAAGTCACCTTAAAATACCGGGAGAAGCTAGTGAAACACCCCAATACATTGGCAACACAGCTTACGATACGTAGCTACATAAAGCGCCTCAAGCGGAAGGACATCATATAGAAAAAAAAAATATATATAAATCTAAGGATGGACGATGAGGAGACGCCCTCACTGGGGGACGCACTCTAACCGACATAATGCGCTCACCAAATTTGCTAATAGTGCTAAGCACTGATCGCAGATAATACAATAAAAAAAATATGTTCAAAACGCTACGTCTAAGCTGTATGATTGACATTTCCTCTAATGTAGGTCGCGCTCAAAGTACAAATATGCGAGCCTACTTATAATTTGATTACAGCACAGCAAAAGCAAACACTAGAGTCAGCAAAACGTAGTCAGAGTCAAAATACAACAAGTACCTACTTGCCTTAATAAAATAAAATTGATACATGAACTAGAGGTATAAGGCCTCTCTTGTCAATGTGGCAATAAAATCACAAACGTGATACCTAACGGTTTCTGCCGTACAATGTAGAGATACTTTGGCACTTAAAACTTACTGCCGCACTCAGAGACATTTAACGGTTACTTAACGCGTTCCTTAGTATAGATTTTGTACTAAAAATCTCTACTAAGGAGAGCTTTAAGTAAACGTTAACGTCTCTGAGTGTGGCAGTTAGTGCAGTAAACTGCGCCTGAGTTAACGCAAAGATTATGCTGAGTTACCGATGCCTAGTACAATGAATGCGAATTTTCTAATGTTATTATAAGAAACACTACAAAACCTTTTTAACCCTACAAGGCCTTTTTTTTTAATGGCCTTTCCAGTGAGCATCAAGATGGCGGGATCAAGTCCCCAATTTAAAATGTATCACATTAATGTGAACAAAACATTTCATTCACATAAAAAAAAGGCCCAACCTCTTGTCAAGTGACAAGATAATGAAAGCTTAAATAAGAAGCTAATACGGTCCACTTTTCTAGAATATATTTTCCAAGTCAATGACTATGCAATCGATTACAAACTTGCATGTGCAAGGCTTATTAGCTGCACAAATAAGACTATAAAACTGGTTCTAAATGATTAGTGGCAAAAAAAGAATATTTTGGGTAAAAGCTGCCATTTCCCTTAATGTACTAGAAAAGGTTTTGGTCTGAATTCCACTGAAAATAAATAAATTTCCAAATTCATAAAGGTTTATCTAGAGATTTCTATTTTCAAAACAGTTCCATCAATTTGGTTCAAGGAATAAAGCTGCCATTTCCGCTAATGTACTAAAACAAGATTTTGGCCTGTATTCCATAGAAAAAAAACAATTAAACAAATTTCAATCTAGAGATCTCTATTTTCAAAACAATTTTTCAGCCTCATAGTTGAGTCCCAATTCCTGGAATTAAAGGTAAAAACAAAAGACGAGCTACAGACATTCATCATGGAACCTGTAAATAAAACCATAAGATTGGGTTTCTCCAAAGATGCTTGTCTTAAAGCCTGATGATGATATTTTTATAATTTGGACAAGCACATAGTCTTAGATAAATTATAATACTAAAGGTAGTGTTGCTAAGAAAACCATCATATGACCATCACTCCTAAATTCGGTAAAGCATTATGTTTCTATAAAGTAAATATCAAAAACGCTTTTCATCACGTTTTACTCAAAAATAATAAAGAAGTCAATGTTTAGTGTTTTACCGACACAAAAAAACCATTATTGATATATCTTGGCGAAGGAGTTGTAAAACTTTATAAAAAACATATTTGTCTTTAAAATATGTAATAAATATGACGAAAAAAAAAATAATTTGGAATTGTCAAACGCGCGCGTCAGCTACTGCGATTGATCGAATCCAAGTTTCGCATCACTTGACTGGCGTTTAATTGTGATGCGTTGATAATAAATAAACCAGTTGGCGAAATCGACGGTTAAACACACACGCTTAAGTAATTGGAAACTATTAAAGTAATCTAGTTTTCTGGATCACAACTATAAAATCAATCTATAGTTTTGAAACTAAAATATTGTGTCTTTATAATGACATGACTCAAAAGCTGTATTGTACCCAAGTAGTTGCTGACACCAATTCTGTTACTTACAGACTGTACTAATTCAGTTCGACAAACAGAAACAATTCATTTCATTCATTTAGAAATAGTTTGACAGTGTACTGTCATGCAGATTACGCCGCGCCGGTAGAAACGTAACTAGCGTTTTTCATCTGATTATACCGATTGTTCTTTGTAAATCGATCGCGTTCGGTTCCGTTCCATAGGATATCTATATCCGTGGAACAAAACGGAACGTGATCGATTTACAAAAACGGCACGGTTTCTTTGTATGGGGTGAGACATCTGTATTCTAGTATTATATTATCTGTGCCCATACAGTCACAAAACCTCCTGCATAATTATGCAATTATCTACATATAAACCAACAATCAGCAATACAAAGCAATGGACACGAACGTGCAACCTTACAAAGACCTTGATTCTCACTAAACACAAACTAATATAACTATTAATTAATATTCAGCAACAAATTAAGGCATCCAAATAAGCGACCCAAGCCACTCCAAACTTTGAAACTTAGCTTTTAGACACAATAGGACCATTCATCATTTAAAATGGCGTCTGCCTGCTTGAATGTGATCTGAACGCGAATCGTCTTATTAGAGAGCGTTTAGTCTGTATGCTCAGTAGCGATTTGTCGTGTCGTAAAACAGAACACCGGCCAAGTGCGAGTCGGACTCGCGCACGAAGGGTTCCGTACTTGGTAAATTGTGGTTTATGATTTATGAGGTATTAAAAAAAACTACTTACTAGATCTCGTTCAAACCAATTTTCGGTGGAAGTTTACATGGTAATGTACATCCTATATTTTTTTAGATTATCATTCTCTTATTTTAGAAGTTACAGGGGGGGGTACACATTTTACTACTTTGGAAGTGTCTCTCGCGCAAACTATTCAGTTTAGAAAAAATATATATTAGAAACCTGAATATAATTTTTGAAGAGCTATCCATAGATACCCCCACGTATGGGTTTGACGAAAAAAAATTTTGTGTTTCAGTTCTAAATATGTGGTGCCCCCAAAATTATTGTGTTTTTTCTATTTTTGTGTGAAAATCTTAATGCAGTTCACAGAATACATCTACTTACCAAGTTTCAACATCATAGTTCTTATAGTTTCGGAAAAAAGTGGCTGTGACATACGGACGGACAGACAGACAGACATAACGAATCCATAAGGGTTCCGTTTTTTGCCATTTGGCTACGGAACCCTAAAATTGCTGAATAATGTATGTGCTGTGTGACGCTTTTGTCGCATTTACGTCTCATTAGCGTGACCAAATAGTAGTTTTTTTTTTTTTTGACAATTCATATTCTACACTAAGTGCATTCAAAATCAGATAAAACAGGATATTTTTTCAATAAATATTTACATGTTAAATGTTAAACCCAGATGGATAACTATTTGATATACATGCCGACTTACTTCAAACTATTAATCTCCTTTCAAAACAAACTACATTAAATCTTTTTAATTAACCGACTTACCAAAAAGGTTCTATGTTCGACATTACATTTTTTTTTTTTTATGTTCACGTATATCTCCGTCAATTTTGGCCCGATTTTGAAAATTCTTTTTTTGTTTGAAAAAGTATGTTTCGAAATTGGTCCCATTTTAATTTGGTGAAGATCTGATGAAGAACTTCGAAGATATGCAACAGAACTCTTTAATTAATTACGGCAAATCTCTCGGGATTTCTGCAATCGCATGTCTGTTTATTGTTTATACCATGTCATAACATAACATCACGCCAATACGCTCTTAAGGGGTACGCAGATCTCTCATTTCACCGGTTTTGTTCAAGTTGCATGATATTCGGGTAATAAAAAATACTACCGACTTCCAAATAAAAAAAACTATAAAGTGAAAAATAACTTTATTTTTGGAAGTCGGTGTTCATAACGCATAAAATGGTACCTACCAAAGACACCGACTTCCAAAATTAAAGTTATTTTTCATTTTGTAGTTTTTTTTATTTGGAAGTCGGTAGTATTTTTATGTAAAAATGCTTTTTATTTTGCAATTAAATATTGATTTAAAACCTTCTCATAAATCGAAGCAATATGATTTAACACCAACTTTAATTGATATATTAATTCATTTCTCGTGTACCACAACTTTATAGTTTACTAGCTTCTGCCAGCGGCTTCGCCCGCGTGAATGTCAAAAAAAAAGTTTATAAAAAAATCAAAAATCCCGACTGCTTAAAAAGCAAACTAAAAAGACGTAAACAAGAAGAAAATTATGCTGTGCAGTCGGAGGATACATATTCGCAAGCTGGCGGACCAAAACCAGATGTATCCTCCGACTGCACAGCATAATTTTCTTCTTGTTTACGTCTTTTTAGTTTGCTTTTTAAGCAGTCGGGTTTTTTGATTTTTTAATAAACTTTTTTTATTTACAACATTTTAGATTTTTTTTTTAGAATTTGGTACATTTAAACATATAAGTGTTATATATTTTTGAAATCGCCTCTTAAAATCCTTTATTTTGATACCCAACACGAAGGGTTAGGAAAAAAAATTTTTTTTTTCCTCACAAAATGGCGCCCAAAATCCGCCATGTTTGTTTTTTCCATTTTTAATGTAGCCAGTGACACTCGCAAGATTAAGACGAATCGATTGACGTAAGAATCATCAAAATCGGCCAACGCGTTTGGTCTCTAGAACGCCACATAGGAACAAACATACATACATACATACATAGACTGATAAACACATTACACTCCTTCGGCAGTCGGGTAAAAATTATCCCACGGGAACATAATCCCGGGATAAAAAGTATCCTATGTGCTATTCCAGACTATAATCTATCTCTGTGCTAAATTTTATCCAGGTCCATTCAGTCGTTTTTGCGTGAAAGAGTAACAAACATACATACATCCATACATCCTCACAAACTTTCGCATTTAAATATTAAATAATAATATAATATAAGTAGGAAGTTCTAAATCATCTTAAATATTTTATAGGTGACTCACAGATTTTCTATTAAGAGTATACGCGGGCAGGCCTTCTAATACGGAAATAAACTGCTTGACATCTAGGTAACTACTAGATTTAAGGGTACACTAGTCGACGGCACGAACTATTTTGTGCGCGGGGTTAAAATGCGTGCTATATCAATCGACATCACGTGCGGAACAGATAGATGCTGTTATGAGCAGTAAGAAGCTAGTACGCGTACGAATACACACTTTTGCAAATTTGTAGCGAAATGGATGATGATTTAGAACGAAAACGAGCGCGCGAAATTTTATAAACAGACCTTTGGGTGTCTGGATATCATGAAAAAACGACTCAATGTATCTGTTCAAAATAAAATTATTTGCATTGTTGAACTACTAATCTATCCCTGTATGGAGGCCGTTTTTCAATTTTCCTTCTTCTTATGGTACTTATTTGCGCCCAAAGATGCGTTAAAATGAGTGTTAAAATATGGAACTTTCGAAGCTCATAACTTTCAAGTAATTTTTTTTTTACTCTTTTGCTTCCATACAGGGCTAGATAATGATGAGACAAATTGATATCATTTTTTATTTTGAACGTACATCGTCAAACAGTGGAGTAAAAGCCAGACTACGTTTGTATGGAAGAATTTTCGACTAGTGTACCCTTAACTATGATTATATTTATCATGGGTGGGATGTTCGTCCATGCCTTTTTATCCAACTGTTTTAATTAACGCCCCCAAATAAGATTATTTAGGTATCTTAATCAATAATTACGTTATTAATTAGGATGTCGTTTGACGTAAATCTGGGGTCCAAAATGAACCGAGGCTGAGCCGGCGGAGGTATGCTTTTAACGCCCAAAGTGAACCCGCCCCGAACTATACAGTTACATGGGACTGAGCTTTTACATATCATTATTTTGCCTCAATTTAAACTAAATGAGAACGGAGTCTCTTAGCTGACAACTCCGAGAAGAAACACTGAAACATACTCGGAAGACTATACACAGTGGCGTTACTATACCGTCTGAGGCCCGTGGCAAATTCATTGGATGGGGCACCAGTAAATTTAATTTAATTTAAGTTAGTTACCCAACAGTAATATTTTGTGCATTTAGTTAAATATCTAGTAAATAAAATTTTCAAAAGCATAGGTATTACACATTTATAATAATATAGAACTTTTAAAGCAAAAAATAGCATCATAATGTCCTGCCCGTCTAGTAGGGCTAGGGTTCAATGTTTTTAATGTTTTCGAAGTTGAAGTTTCGACAGACTCGACTCAAAGAAAATACCGCTGAAAAAATTAAGCAATCAATGCTTTTGTTATGAATGCGTTTAAATCTTAATATTTTATTTGAATTTATATTTATGTTCTTTAGTTGTGTCTAACTTAAATTGATTTTAAGTACCTAATTGTATACAATTTATAACATTGACAAAATTTTGTTAAAAATGTTAGCTCCCGCCTGAGCTCGCAAAATCTCTGGCCGGGGGCCCCGTAGCGCGTAGGGCCGGGGGCCCGTGGCATTTTGCCAGTCCTGCCACCCTATAATTACGCCACTGACTATACAGTCCATAAAATGAATGTAATAGTCAAATTACATGAGAACCATGTTGGTCTGAGATGATCTTTTGAGGTCACCACACAGAATTGATTGGACATGTTCAGACAGTGCAAACGTGTACAGTAATAAGATAGCTTAACTTAGAATTATAAAGAACTTTATTGTTTGGACTATAATAAATGAAGGAAGTAGAATAACAATGGAACAAAACGGTGTATAAGTCAAATCATAATGAGAACCATGTAGGTCTGAGGTGGTATTTTGAGGTCACCACACAGAATTGAGTGGCAAACGTGAAAAGTTATCGTGTAGCTAAACTTAACATTTTAGATCAAGATTTGAACTAAAAGAGACAGAAGTAGACTAACAGTTGCAAAAAACTGTATACAATGGGCAATTCATATGAGAACCGTATAGGTCTGTGATAATCTTTTGAGGTCACCGCGTAAAATTGAGCGGCAAAAGCGTACAGTTATCGCGTACCTAAACGATTTGCTAGATGATTTTGACTATACGAGACAGAATTGGAGTAACAGTCAGAAAAATGAAACAAAAAAATACTTGCAAGACTATATATATTTCACATCCACAGTTGTGATAGTTTACAACTATTATTTTGAAACTCTAATCAATTTGAAACGCTACGGTATTGAGCTCTCGTTGCATTATATGATTTAATACGATTCCTTCAGTTTTCGTCTGGCTATTTCGGCACTGGCTTCTTGAATGGCTTCCCAAAGTTTGGCCTCGGATAGGATCTGTCGGGACAGCTCTTCGATTGTACTCTCCGAGTGCAGAATTGAGGAGAAGGTTTCGTCGTCAACGTACTAAAATTGAGATGGCGAGGTTAACTTCGATATTTCACTTTCACAGATAACTTCACGCCTATCGCAAAAAAAGGCTTTATTAAAAAAAAACGTCTTTAGCCTTTTTAAACTTGTTCTATTTACTCTATACGGTGAGTTTTTCAAGTGGGCGTGGATGGCCGAATCAGAAAATATAAGGAATAGCGAAAAACACTCAAAGGAGTGACGAGGCCGAATTGTGATGAAAACTAAAACTGCATCATTGAATAGTCAATATTCCTAGCCAGGAATAATGATATTTAGGTGGGGTTAATCCCATACAGAAATACAATAACTGAGCTGTGACTAAGCAAGTGCAAGGTAAACTGTTCTTATTAAATCTTTGTTACATAGATTAATTTCCATGTTCTTGCTGCCAACATGTCAATATTTTCCTGGAAGCTTAATCTGCTATCCAGCACTATACCCAGATACTCAACTGTTTTCGCCCTTTTAATACTAGAATACATACAGTCATCGTCAGTGTAGTCGGTACATTCATGACATACAATTTTATAATTGGTAATATCTGCTACCGGGTTTCTCAGCGAAAATTTTAGATATTTAGTCTTAGCCACATTTAGAGTCAGGACATTGTCGTGTTACCACTCTGCTATCAAATTAAAACCCGCTTGTGCGTTAGAAAAAACATCTCTCCATGTTTCTCCACTAAAAAGTAATGCCGTATCATCAGCAAACGTGACAATCTTAGCTTTTGGAAGATTTAACAGACAGAGATCGTTGATGTAGGCAAGGAATAATGTCGGGCCCATGAAGCTACCTTGTGGAACCCCGAAAAGTACTGTGATATCATTACTTGTTAGGTTATCAAGTTTCACACACTGTTCTTTCCGTGAGGTAACTTTCCAACAATTTCAACTGTAGGTCCATTCCTAGACATTCAAGTTATTTTAGCAGGATTGACTCCAGGAATATTGCAATAGTTTTCTTATTACTGTCAACATTAGTGACTACGTAATTGTGTAATTAATGAACTGCATCTGAGGTTGATTTTTTAGAACTAAAGCCGAACTGTGCTGGAGATAGGAGATCGTTATCTCTCAAGGTAATTCACTAGCCTCTTATTTATGACGCGCTCGAGGATTTTTGAGATGGTAGGTAGTATTTAAATAGTTCTGTAATTATTGTCACAGTCTCTATCCTCACTATTGTGAATCAGGTGAATTCTTGACTTTTTAAGTTCTTTGGGGATTACTCCAGTTGAAAGAGCCAAGTTTCAGATGTAAGTTATGGGTTTTAATAGCACACCTCTGTTTTCCTTTATAACGTCCGCGGGTATCATATCAAGTCCATTTGTACTGTCACTGTTAAGATTGTTTATCAAAGCCTCAACCTCATCCTCATTGTTTGGTAACATTCAAATGAACCAGCAGCCTAATTGCGTAAGTGAATTCTGCAAAGGAAACAAGTCGATTCTTTCAAAGAATCAGAATCATTTCTTTCAACTTTTTCGGTATTGCGAAACTAATTTAGAAAGCTAGCGTTAGCTTTCCAAATCCTCCTTTGAGTTGAACACAAACTACTTAGAGATACTACGGAGTTGAAGATATATGACATTTGCACTACACAATACCATTAGTGAAGTTTTATCTCGATTCTTCCGCTTTCATTCATTCTTTTACAATCAATTCTACGTCAAAATATTGGTAATGAAAGGAGCATAACCTTTCCGTTTCAGAGTGTAATATGCAATACGAAAAGTCGTTTTTGGGAAGGTTCCACCTTGTTTGCTTTGCAGAATTCGCTTACGCAATTAGGCTGCAGGCATGACTTAGGGATACTTGGTTGGGCATGAATATTTGTATTTTTAACTTTTCTGCCAACGCTTTTCATACATTTGGTACAAAGGTTATAGTTGAAATCAACTTGGGACCGTGCGGCTATATCTATTAATTTTATGCGGTACACATCACGAATGAGTCCTGCACAGATGTATTTATAATGCGCCTATATTTTTAGTTAATTTAAGTAAACTCTGCTTAGTTTCCGATTAAATTTTGGGTATATTACGCAACTCAATTGAGGAAGCTCGCGATTTTTACCCGACTGCCGAAGGAGGGTAATGTGTTTATCAGTCTATGTATGTATGTATATATGTATGTATGTATGTATGTTTGTTCCTATGTGGCGTTCTAGAGACCAAACGCGATGGCCGATTTTGATGATTCTTACGTCGATCGATTCGTCTTAATCCTGCGAGTGTCACTGGCTACATTAAAATTGGAAAAAACAAAAATGGCGGATTTTGTGGGGAAAAAAAAATTTTTTTTTTCTTCCAAGCCCATCGTGTGGGGTATCAAAATAAAGGGTTTTAAACGGCGATTTCAAAAATATATAACATGTTAAATGAAACTAATTCTAATAAAAAATAACTAAAAAGTTGTAAATAGGTAAAAAAAGTTAATTAAAAAAATCAAAAAACCCGACTGCTTAAAAAGCAAACTAAAAAGACGTAAACAAGAAGAAAATCATGCTGTGCAGTCGGAGGATACATCTGGTTTTGGTCCGCCAGCTCGCAAATAAGTATCCTCCGACTGCACAACATGATTTTCTTCTTGTTTACGTCTTTTTAGTTTGCTTTTTAAGCAGTCGGGTTTTTTGATTTTTTTAATTAACTTTTTTTTTCTCATGTTGTTCTAATTGCGCCTCTAGGGTTTTTATATGGTTTTTATTGTTATTGCTTTACTGTCAAAGTTTTATTCATGTTAATGAAATCATTAAGATTTTC
The DNA here is from genome assembly GCA_945859665.1 of Anorthoa munda. NCBI lineage: Eukaryota > Metazoa > Arthropoda > Insecta > Lepidoptera > Noctuidae > Anorthoa > Anorthoa munda. The sequence goes on along the minus strand of OX243919.1, from coordinate 9,914,488 downwards.
AGAAGACGGCAGTCACAAGCAGGGTCGCAAAACAGTCCGTGGATGAAGAACGCCCCGAGCTCCCGACCCGATGTCACTTCACGAGGATGCGACATTATTTTAATTGCGAACGACTGCCTGTTCGAAACGAAGTTACTGTCTCTCCGGACAGCTGTGTCACGAGGTAAAGGAACAAATCAGTTGGTAGACAGAGTAGAATAGATAGATCATATACCTTGACTTACTTAACTTATGATCCTATGTTTCATAGCTGTTATCGTAAATGTGAATGCGAAACGGGCTGCCGCTTCATAGCCTATAGTTTTAAGGCTCAGTATACTCGTTCTTGGCCCCGCATACAAAGCTGCAACTTTTGGTTGCAGCAGGTTCCACGGACGACGATCGGGATATCGATGACTTGGATTGTCTAGGGCTTTACTATTAAGATACTCCGACATGAGTACAGCAGATGGTTCCTTACCACTTTATACGTAATACTCCCACCAAGATCATACCGTAGCTTAATTCCTCTCTCAACAACTTCTCACAACTCTACAACAGCAACTACAACAACTTTCAACTACTACTTACTTCTACTTACAACTTTTCTTTCTTTGTATTTTATGCTTTTTCTCGTGTCTCCTGTGCGGGTCACAAATATTTTTTTTTTCATTCTTTTTTTAACTTAACGTACAATAAAATATTTTTTTTGAAAACTATACTCGGAACTCTAAAGACGTTTTCACTTAATTTGCACGACCCTTCATTTCATCATTCTTCATTCACCCACAGTTTATATCTTCTGCTTGTGAGGTTTCAAACATAGAACTTGTTCTTTTTGCTTACAGGTACAGTCAGCCGGACATTTGACGTTAGTCGTGGAGTGCTCCGCGGGACTGCGAGTGCTGCCTGCCTCAGTGCCGGTACTTGGTAAACCAAGTAAAGTGTCCCGGGACTGACGACAAATTATATTTAATATAGTAAATTGGTTTGAACTTTCAACCCACAACCCTTTTACTCGTCATTTCTTTTTTATCTAGACGACGACGTCGTTGATTCCTAACAAAACTACTCTGATAAGAAGACCCGAAATAAACCCAGAGGTGTCTTTAGTCAAAACATTATCTTGTGTGAGTTCGATCATATGAGGAATATGCAGACAAGTGCCTGAGCTGGTCTCTTGAGGAAACAACCACACAGATTCGAGTGGACCTGTCATCGTCGCACGTTTTTGACAGTGATCGTCCAACTCAACTCAGAAAATAGTAGCTTATAGGTTTAACGAACGGTTACAAAGAAAAGACATTTCCTCCTTTCAAACTCCAGGCTGCCACGAAAAATTGGTAATGACAAAACTTAATAACAAGTTTACCGACCTGGAAATCGAATAGAAACTCAAGACTACAAACCCCGCTCAGCAGTCTCCAGGCCCCGGGACAAACAAAGGGCTGCACCATGTTCAAAAGGCGTGAAGGGACGTCAGGGATTAGCGGACACTTGTTCGAAACCAAGTTACTCAGCTTGTTATATTTTAGAGCATTTCATGACGAAAGGATTATAAAATTCCAATTAGCTTCAAATGTCGACAACATGGGCGCTTTCGACGATATATGTTTAAAAGCAGAAGTCGAAGAGTTTAATAGACCTGTCTTGGTCTTCATACAAGCTAAGCATAGGGAAAACAAGAAACAGACACTATCAATCGATTTAGCTACTTACTTTATAAGCTATTTGAAAGTCAGAGAACATTGCGATCCCAATAATAAGGAATTGTTCTTTAAAGGTGCATTTGATGAAGCAGAATGTTTATTCGTTTTGTACACGACTGCGAGAGATGAATTCAGTGATGACTCGAATGTTGAAAGTAGCTTCTGTTCCATTCTGAATGATTTAATCGGTACAGGTGGTACGGCCAAGCAACCGTACAAGCTAGACGAAGATGTAGAGTTTCTATGTAAAGTAGCTATGAAAGAACAAATGAACTCGCTGGCGGAACAATTAGCAAAGTTTATAAACGATGACAGTAATTTTCAAGCGATGCTGACTAACGAGCTTATTCAACGCTATCACGTAGTTCTCGCTCAAAAAGCAGTCTACGTTTCAGAAATTCAACCTGATGGACATCGAATCGCCTCCTTTCGTCCAGACTTCTTTGACACCGGTGAAGAATACATTGCTATATTCAAAGATACACTGATCAAACAGATACTTAAAAAAAGAAAACTAGAACCCAATGATGAAAAAAAAATACTGTCAGAATTCTTAGCTCAGCCCACTGACGCTTCAATACTGAGCAAGCTGGTAGAGTCCGTCCAACGAAAGAAGTCCCGTAGACGCGGCGCTAGTTTCTATGCGACTGTACGCTGTCCTCTAACAAATCTTGTTAGTTCCATGTATTTCCGCGGGACTTTTTTCGTTGGACGGACTCTAGGGAACGTTATACCATACAACAATGGTCAGTTAGCTTTTGATAAAAAGAACACTAATTATCTTAGGCCAGATATTATGAAACCAATAGACGTTTCTCGATCGACTGTTAGTAAAGCAGTCGAACTGGCTGCAAAAGAAATATTGTTGTCTCCGCAGTTTAAACTAAGAGTCCCGGCGGCTTTCGGAAATATAGATATAACCCTAAGCGGCAGTGGTGAGAAAAAAAAGAAAAGAATAAAGTATCTGTCGTCAAAAATCACCGACTTATTGGACAAGTGTAAAGCCAGTAAAATAGTAACTATAGATGAAACTTTGGAAAATGGATTCTTGCAGCTCAATGGAGGCATAGCTGGTGCCATCGGAAATATATTCGTGCTTGACGATGACTCCAAATTGATAAAGATTATAAATAACGGGGATTCCCTAGGACCTCTCGCTAAAAGTCTGTATGAAAGACTAAATGACGAAATTGAATTGATTAATAAAAAGAGATCAAATAATAAAATCCCCAATTTGTGCGAATATAAATTTATTTTTAAAGTTAACAAGTTTCCTAAACTTGTATTGGAATGTAGTGAAAATGAAGGAAAAGCGAGAGATTTCTTACGTAAACTGGTAATTTACTCTAACCAAGCTGATGAAGAAGGCGTAGAGGACATTTTAAAAAGCGAAATAGAAGAGAACCAGCTCGGTCAAACAAACTATCTTCAAGTTCAAACTGACGCAATATATTCGAAATATCATGATGAAATGCTGAAATGGTGGAAGCAACCGGAAAAAGCACCGATACTGACACGAGAAAGCGAATTATTTGAACGGGCGAAAAAACACATTATTAAGGATCCACTGCTCATTATATTAACTGCGATGTATCAGAATAAAATAAAACCTGTTTATTACACATTCAAGGCAGATGCATTAAACTCTTTGAACTTGCAGAATCAACACTCGAATATTGTTATCATTGCAGAGAACAGCATACTGACTGTCGTCAAAGTGATGCAACATTTGAAGAATAAAGACATTGTTTTGTTAGATCTCGAATATATCGTTAAACTACCACCGAATGACCGTAATGCATTACGTAGAGAGCTGACAGATGTAAATGAAGGCAAAGTTCTGATATTAATATGCGATGAAATACAAAAAGACAAAAATAAAATTCTAGAAAACATTGCAAAAGCGGTTCTGGACAAAAAAACTATTGTTGTTACAAATCAGGCGTCTGTTAAAATATTACAGAAATATTTCCCAAATCCTCCAGTACACGATGAACAGAATAGTCTCAATAACATGAGTGAAGAATCACAGAAGAGTATCCTCGAGAACGCCAAAGTGATGTTTCAAGACGCAGAGGTGAGATTAGACTTGATAGTCGATGAAGAATCTAAGACGTATGTGAAAGGAGATGTTTTAATTAAAATAATCAATGAAGAAACTATTGCAGTTGGTAAACTAATCGTTAATAAGAATTATAATGAAATAAAACACATGCACGTCGATAGACGCGTCAAGAAGTCGGGAGATAATGTCGAAATAGATGTCAAAACTCTTAACAATATACCAGATGACGTTGTGCTTGTAACAGCAGAGCCCGGAATGGGCAAGTCAACTCTACTGACTCATTTATCGATTAAAACAAAGGAGCTTAAACCAGAAGTTTGGATAGTAAGGATAAACTTATTGGAATACTCGAGAGAATTCAGTAAGTAGCAGGAAGAAAATACAGTCATCGATACATTAGAGAGTATAAAGTTCATGTGTCAAGTTATACTTCGCGATAAACTTGGTAAAGAAAATAACGTAGAAATTACGCTGGAAGATAAAGATAATGTTGTGTATATGAAAAATTGTACAGCAGACCCTCTAATTGAATTCGAGTTGAATTTGTTTCTACATTTTTATTGTGAGAGAGACGTGTTTTTCCTAATCGATGGTTTCGATGAAATCTGTCCGCATTATACGGATGTAGTCATGATATTTCTCAAATGTGTCAGTAATTATCCTCGTAAGCAAAGAATGTGGATCACAAGTCGATCATATAACGAAATAAAAATGATTTTACAGGGGGAGTTTGGGCTATCTTACGAAATACTTTATTTCAGCAAGGAAGAAATCATAAATTATTGGGAAACATTTTGGGAAATTCATTTAGGTTCGGAAAAACTAAACAGCGATCAGCTTGATAGTATTGAGAAATTCATTGAATACATTGCGGTAATGAGAAATAAACGAATACCTGTATCAGATCCATTATTCGCCGCCTTTAAAATCGCAGCCTATTATTTGAGTTTTAAAATTGGGAAGACATGTAACAAAAATTATGAAACTTATTTTTTCAACAAACCAGTCTGTGAGGCGAATCCTTTATTGTTGTACCTAACAGCGTTATACGTCGTAGACAGTATAAAAAATGTTGGTAGAAATTCTAAGGAATGGTATCTAGATGTCGACACTTTTAACGTTTACGAAAGATTTTTGGAAAACAAAATTAAAAGACGGTATCAAGAGAAAAACGAAATGAACCTCCATAATCCTGATATTATTAAGGCATACGACAAAGAACGTGCAGATTCTATTTTAAAGCACAAGAAATTGGGGGCTTATGCCATTTTCAATGAATTCAATCCAAGGTTGTTTAGTGTAAAAGATTTAGAAGATATTAAAGAAATGATAAAAGAATTGGAAAAGGGAGAAGAGAAGACGGGCCTCATAGATAGTGTAGCAAACGGAATCCCGATATTTACACACATTACATTCTCTGAATATTTTGCAGTTGAATATATTTGTGATTGTTTGAAAATTGAAAACAGTAGTGAAAAGATGGATTGTTTTTACATGATTTTTGCAGATAGAAATTTCAGTTTCAATATACACGGAATTTTTGATCATAAAATGAAGATTGACAAGACACTGATGAGTACTTTGGATAATAGTAAAGATGCGATATTCAATTGGATAAAGAGGGTTTCGTGTTCTATGGATACCAACACGCCTCAATTTCGGGCATTAGTATTGGTAGTGTTCGCTGATTTAAATAATTTAGAAGCATTTTTTGATGAAATAATAAATTATGGTATCAACAATACTAATATGACTATTTCTGATTTTATTAAGATAAATAACCTGATAACTACACGAAAATTAGCAAAACAAATGTATAGATATGTATTTGATGATTTAGATCTGTTATCTCTGTGACAGGGTTGCCAAACGTACGAGGTTCCTCGTACAAATACGAGATTTGTGGTCTTCCGTACGAGGTACGAGGACACTATCAACCTCGTACAATTATGTACGAGATTTTGATAATATGGCCATACGAACACTTTAAAAACGATAATAGTAAAAACTAGTGCCATCAGGACTTGTAGGTTTTCTTACACCAAAAATGTTATTGCCGCATTTACGCGATGATCTACCCATGAAAACAGATAAAATATACGGCAGATAAAACGATAACAGTAAGGATGTTCCTGACATAATATTAGGAGAGGAGTTGTAAACTTAAGTTATAGTGCGCGACACGTAAGTTGAACCATTATGTATTATCGTTTTAATGAAATTAAACAATTTAAACCGATATAAATCCCTTTTCTAACCTAACCGTTTACAATATACAAATTGTCAACGGTTAGGTACTAAAAAAAATATTCATTTCGGTTGAAATCGTTTAATTTTATTAAAACGATAATACATTTTGGTTCAACTTACGTGTCGCGCATTATACCTTGCAAATTTTCGTAATAATATAGACACATTTAGTTTTTTTGTGATTTTACTTGAGTAATAATAAAGACAAAGTGATGTTCTATTAGTAGGAAACTTGCAATAGTTCATTTCATTGAGTAAAAAGCCCTAAATCCAGTAGTTCAATATGCCTTAATTTTGGTTTCAGCACGTTTTCGACGATGTACGAGGTTTGAAAGTCAAAATACGAGATTTTTAGTTGCATACGTACGAGGGATTATTTTTTTACGGTTGGCAACCCTGACTCTGTGATATCTCATATCAGATTATTTATGGACACTCAATTACAGAGACACAAAAAACTTCTAGAAATTCTTGATTCAATATGAGGGTTTTTTATATGGCTTATGTTTAACAAACCACCAAATCTAGTAATATACTGACAAAAATAGTAAATGATCACCAAAATTAAATTTAGAATCGCAACAGAGTCGACGGAGCCCCGCTGGGCGGGGCTCCTATTTCTGAATACAGGGTCTAAAGTAAACTAACACGAAGGTGATGACGGGAGCTGAGTTCGCTCGCTTTGCTCGCTCACTTCAGCTCCCGTCATCTCCTTCGAACCTAACCTGTCCGTGTCGGGGTGCCCTTAGCTCCCGAGCTCGCTTCGCTCGCTCTTGGACTGATTCATTGACCAAATCACTAGATTTGATATCTTACGGTTTTAGCACTTATGAAATTTGGTGATCAATTTACTAAATTTGGTGATCAATTTACTAAATTTGGTTTAGGTTTATTTTTTTTGCTGATTAGTATATATTTTAGGTGATAGGGGTTATCGTCACAAAGTTTTTTTTGGTGGTCATTATATTTATTCCCTTTTTATATTCCCTCATATCTACTTGTACATACTTAAATAGGCTAGTTTTAGTGTTTTTAGTACCAATTTATATATTGTTATACTTGATAATAGACTAGGTAATTCTATTTATCTACACTCACAACGTAAATGAACCGAATATGAATTAAATATATTTGACTTTGACTTTGATTGTATGAACATGTACTTTATATTCGTGGGTAGGTAAAATAAAATAAAAAATAACCATTACAGTGCCCCTTCGACTCGGTGCAAAGACGGGCGTTGAGGCTGGTTGACAATCCCATACTCGAGGGTGATGTGGAACCTATCAGCCTAAGGAGGGATCCTAAGGAGGAGGGGGCCTAAGGGGGGGAGGGAGGTTGAGGGAGATGAATTGTTTGACATGATGCCCACAGCTACATTCTATCATCGCACTGCTCGCCACAGGCAGGGATTTCATCCTCACACATTGCGGCCTGAGACGGCGCGCACAGTGCGGTATGAAAGAAACTTCATCCCACGCACACTCAAGCTGTGGAATGAACTCCCTGCAGCGGTTTTCCCAAGCGCCTACAATATGGGGTTCTTCAAGAAGGGCATTAGAAGGTTCCTTCAGGGTCGGCAGCGCGAGTGTAACGCACACGCCCATAGGCCACGGTAACCACTTCGCGGGAAACCTTAAATTTGGCGGACGTGGTTTTTTCGATGAAGGGATCCAATCGAGGGAACTCCTCAAATTTTATAGGCATACTTATGGCGATTTTGGAATTTTCATCAACATGGCAAGCATTTGCATTCAGAAAGTATCATTTGGTGAAATGGAACTGATGAAGAAGACCACAGGTGGTCACTGGAACTTCTCAGTGTAAGTATGTAAGTATGTTTTGGGTATCCCGAAAAGTTAAATGACTGTGATGACTGATGAAGCAAATTTAAATAAATGTTTCTAATGAAAATGGTACCATCGAACTGCTCTGGTGATGAAGCCGGAAGGTTGGCACTGGAACGCCGTAATAAAACAATGTATCCTAGTCGTGTTTAGGCTTGTTGGAAATGTTATGAGAAGCCTTCAGGTTATAAATGATTTTCATGGTAATATAATAACAAAACTAAAAATATAAAAATATATTTTTTTAACAAAAGAACTAAACTGACTTCCAAAACAAAACACTACAAATCGTACAATAACTTTCTTTTCGGCAATCGGTTTAGTTTTTTGGTTAAAAATTGTTTTATTAAGTGTTTTATTCCACAAGTCTAGTAACAGGAGAATTGTTTTTTAACGTTCATAAAACTCTTTTATTTCTGTGTCATCGGTAATTCTGTATTCAGAATTTCAGATACTGAAATATTGATACAGAAACATTACAGAACGGACGATAGGTTTCATATATTCTCAATGATACAAGTATGTAGGTAGTATTTTTGAGGATATTTTTTTTGTATTTAATATACCATGACATCATTGTATTTAAAATGAAAGTTCCAATGGTTTAACCACAAAGTAAGTAAGCGGCGGCGCGCCGCACAGAGAGGCCACTCTGAACAAAGCGTCATTTTGCACATGCACATTGCGATTTTACAGGGAATAATGGGCAATATTGGACCGAGCTCAGTCGCGGCTGTCATGAATGCTTTGTGCGGGCATTGTCACGTCATTCATACTAAGTACTGTAACGAGGTTGCATTGGCTGGGTTTACCTTTATTAATTGTTACAGACCGAATATACCTCGTTTTCTTTTTAATTCTTTAATTTTTATGGTCACTACATTTTTCAAGATGACAAGTTAGAAATTCAATATCTAGGAATATAATAAGTTATTTTAAGTCCATAGACGAAATTGGAAAGGCTATGAAATTTGTGATAATAATATGGTTTAAGTCATCCAGCTCACAAATATGTTTCCTCTGATTGCACAGCATAATTTTCTTCTAGTTTTTGTACATCTTTTTAGTGCGCTTCTTAAGCAGTCGAGTTTTTTGACACATTTTTATTTTTGTAAAGCTTGGTGCTTTTCACAATTTAATGTTTTTAGTGAGATCATTATTACACAACTTTTACGTATTGTTACCCTCCAATCTTCGTCGTATGTGGCGTCGTGATATTTAATGGATATTTGATGATCTGTCTACCCTCTAAGGCACATGATATAAAAATAAAACGAAACTTATGTTTAGACGAATCGATGTATTTATATTTGTAACTTTACAACCTACTATTTTTTAATTCGGAATCAATATAGTAGCAACCCTAGTGAATCTGTCAAGTTTAGCTGTCAATTTTTGAAACGGCGCACCATAGAAAAAAAATTACAGTATACGATTTGACCAATCTAGCTGGACAATAGGTATTTAAATATAATACTTAAAATAACGATTTAATGATCTCGTAACATCCTTGAATATATTACTTAATTGATAATAACAGTATGTTATCCCTAGGCCGCGCGAAACTGGTATATAACAAAGGGCGAAAGTACTCAAACCCTGCAGTTAGTCGGCCGACCCGCTCAGTGTGACCGTTAATGCTAAAGAGTGTTTATTATTATTATGAGCCTGTTATGTCCCACTGCAGGGCAAAGGCCTCCCTTCTGTCTTTCCATTTTTCCCTGTCTCTTGCTACATCTGGCCAATCCCTCAGATAGACGTCTTCGTCACGCCATCTCTTTCTGGGCCTACCGCGTCGCCGGTTCCTGTTATTCGGAATCCAGTCAGTGATTACTTTTGCCCAATTCTGTGGCGACATGCGGCAGATGTGGCCTGCCCAATTCCAGTTTAGTTTGGCGGCTGTTTTGCCTACGTCAGCGATTTGTGTTTTGGAACGAAGTATACTGTTCCGAATTCGATCTATGATTTTGACTCCGAGAATACTTCGTTCCATCGCTCGCTGGCAGACCCCGAGTGCGGACTTTTGACGCTTCGTTAACGACCTCGTTTGCGCTCCATAGGTGAGGGTAGGAGGGATGCACATATCCATGAGTCTCCTTTTTAGGGAAAGTGGAAGTGATCCTTTTATAAGGTGTTTCATCGACCAATAGCTCTTCCATGCGTTTTCGGTGGGCCGAGCAACTTCTTTATCTTGAGAGTGTAGTTTTTTTCATGGAGTCGTCAAATAGAGGTAATTATTTGTATATTAAGATATTAAAATAATCAATATTCTACTTTGACGAATGTGTGCCGTTTGTTTAAAAATACGTAGAAGATTTCTTATTTTTTTCCTCTACTTAATTTTGACTTGGAGTTCTACTTGGTGGTCAAACGCAGTCAAGCTGTGATAATAGTCTTAATAGATTACCTGTTTATTATACTTTGATGATATAGTACTCATTACTTGCGATTTTTTGCGATTATAATATATTTTTCATTTTCCTTCATAGATGCCCGAATGTCTGAAGAGGCTTCTAAAGCCAAGAATAAAGAAATTAGGAAGGCCAGATTAGGCCATACAAGGAAATCTCAAGATGCAAAACCAATTATGATTTAATAACGAAAACTTCCAAGAAAAAGTACATCAATGTACTTTTTCTTGACAACTTTACAAAATGAGTACATCTTTGTCATATCTCAATTGAGATATGACAAAGATGTACTCATTTTGTTAAAAGATTAAAATAAATATTGTTTACATTCTATTTGGCTTTTATTAATCATATTATTCTTTTAAATGTAACAAACAAAGCATTTTATTAGTTACTGAATTTTGTCAACCTAGATTAGTCAAATAGTATACTGTGCGGCGGGAGTGGCCCTTCTGTATACTTTCTATTTTTTGGTTTAACTGTGGTCGAAATAAATGATGTCAATCATATCAAAAGTTCCAATGGTTTAATCATGGTCGAAAATAAATGATGTTAATTCTGTCGAAAGACATTATTGGATCTAAAATGAAAGTTCCAATGATTTAACTGTGGTCGAAATAAATGATGTAAATCATATCAAAAGTGCCAATAGTTTAATCATGGTCGAAAAAATGATGTCAATTATGTCGAAAGACATTATTGGATCTAAAATGAAAGTTCCAATGATTTAACTGTGGTCGAAATAAATGATGTAAATCATATCAAAAGATATTATTGGATCTAAAATAAATTGATCACAGTTTACATCACAGGCAACTGGGCAAACTTTGTCATTACAATCGGGATGGAATAAGACGCCTGAGCCGAAGGTGAGGTCGTTATAATATAAACAAAAATATTACTTAAACTTGACTACAGCAAAATAACTAAAACTATAACTACAGCTACAACTGCAGCTACAGCTACAGTTACTATAACTATATCTGTAACCATAACTAGTACTATATTCATTACCATTACAATAACTATAACTATTACAGTAACTATAACGATAATTATTACTATAAATAGAACTATATTATAAGCTGATTCACTAGTCAACAAAATTTTGTAACAACTGATAAATAAAGTGCCTTGTGAATGTGCGTTTTAATATTTATTGATTCTTGAATAATGACGAAAATGTGCAAAAATTATCTTGACAAGTTTTGTAGTGGTGAAACTAGTTTCTGCCAGCGGCTTCGCCCGCTTGAAAGTCGAAAATTATCCCGAGGGAATATATTCCCGGAATGAAACGTATCCTATGTGCTATTCCTGTCTATAATCTACCTCTGTGCCAAATTTTATCGAGATCCGTCTAGTCGTTTGAACGTGAACAAACATACAAACACACACACACACACTCACAAACTTTCGCCTTTAAAATATTAGACATATATATATTTGATTACTTTTTTATCACATCTCTTCAAAAACAGCTTGTTTATTCTTCGTAAATAGGGACTAAAATAGCAATGAATCACAAATAGGATTACATCGCTAAAATCGGTTACGAAGTATGTATGAGGTGAATGTTGTTTCTGAATGTAATTTCCTAACAATAAAAATTATTCTATTCTATTCTATTTACAAACGCACTGGAACATTTTATTAAACAAATGACTGGCTAAAAAACCGCACGCGGGCCAAATTAAAAGATAAATCTACAATTGAGGTATACAACTCTCGGATTCCATACACCTTAGATCCCTTTCCTCAACCGAAACTTATCAAGTATTTGCGTATGTCGGAAGCACTAGGCATCAATGTTACTGACGTGAAACAGTCGTTGAAAGAACGCTTTTTTGGCCGCCTGAAAAAAGTACTAAATAGTCTTTTATCAGGCGGGAACAAGGTGCGCGCCTTCAACGGCTGGGTCATGCCGGTCTTGATGTACTCTTTCGGCATACTCAAATGGACTCAGACAGAACTTGATGCCCTGGATAGGAGAATCCACACGCTGCTTACCGCAAATCGTATGCATCACCCACGCTCATCGGTCATGAGACTGTATATCCCTCGGAAGTGCGGGGGTCGTGGTTTTTTAAATGCTAAGATCCTGCACAACCACGAGGTATGCAGTCTTAGGGAATACTTCCAGGCCGCTGACGTGGGTATGCATCGAGATGTGGTAGCGGTGGACAAGGGCCTTACCCCGCTCTCCTTGGCTAACGAGAACTGGCGCAAACCTATAGTATTATATACTATGACCGCAAGGCGGTATGGCAGAGCAAAGGGCTTCACGGACGCTTCTACCGGGTCCTACATGGACCCGATGTAGATCTTTTAGCGTCCGTGGCCTGGCTGCGATTTGGTGACCTTTTCGGGAAAACCGAAGGTTTTGTCTTTGCGATTATGGACGAAGTTATGATGACGAACAACTACCGGTAATACATTATGAAAGACGGCACGGTTGATATCTGTCGGGCATGTCACCGGCCGGGTGAATCCATCCGTCACATTATTTCCGGTTGTTCTAGTCTAGCTAACGGAGACTATTTGCATAGACACAACTTGCTTAAGAGCAAGTTGTGTCTATGCAAATAGTCATTTTATGTGAGACAGCGAAAGTTTAAAAAGGGCAAAACGGTAGTGGGATGGAATAAACACGTGAGAGAAGCTCATAGTCTGGCATATCAAATGTATATAGAGCATGGTAAACCTGAAAGTGGGCCTGTTCATGACAACATGTATCTTACACGGAAAATATTTAAATCCAGACTGAAGTTCTGTCAAAGCCACCAAGACCAGCTTAAAATGGATCTATTAGCCTCACAGGTTAGGGATAAAAAAACTTTCGAGCTTTCTGGAAGGGTACTAAGAAGATTAACGGTAGGGTCAGTTTGCCAGTGACTGTGGGCGAGTGTAGTGAGCCTAGGGATATAGCTAACCTATTCAAACAGCATTTTAAAGTTGAGTCACCCGATTGGGTTTTCTTCTAAAGTTGTGAAAAATATTATTAATATCATGAAACGTGGTAAATCGCCAGGTAGTGACGGACTCAGTATTGACGGACGCAGCAAGCGGGTAAACATTTATTTAGAGTACTGGCTATGTTTTATACTTTCTGCATACGTCACTCCTAATTACCACCTAAAATGACGGAAACTATTGTTGTGCCTATACCAAAGAATGTCACTGGTGATATAACGGACAAGAATAATTATAGACCTATCTTCCTGGCTACTGTCTTGGCGAAGGTCTTCGATGGTCTCCTGGATGCTCAGCTCAGCAAGTTTATTAACGACCAAACCGACCGATATACCAGATTGACATTGCCGCGATGGTTAATCGGACGCCTTGACAGCGGAGAGGTACGATGCCCAATTTGGATTTCGTGATTTCGTGACTCTGTCAACTGAAAGTGCTTTATTGACTTTAAAGCACACAGTTGCTTACTATGTTGATAGGAAAACACCCATATATACTTGCTTTCTTGACCTATCGAAGGCCTTTGACCTGGTCGATTATAATAAGCTCTGGACTAAGCTTGGGGAGGTCAGGGCTCCTGCCGAACTCATTAATATATTTTCTTTTTGGTATACCCACCAAAAAAACTTTGTCAAGTGGGGAAACGCATTATCTGAAGAATATTATAATAATAATAATAATAATTTATTTATTTCTTACCAATTTTACAGACAAAAAAAATTAAAGAGTCTACAGATACAATTATACAATTAATTTGTGGAAGACTGGTGCCTAAACTAAGTTTTTTACAAAACCTGTATGTTAGGTCACCAGGCCCCCTAAAACAAAGTTTTACATAACATTTGTCAACTGGAGACGAACGGAATCACATTAAATATATTCAAATATCTTATGCATTATAACTTTGCAAATTTCGCTCATAAAAATTCAATTTACAAAAACAAAAATAAGAATAAAGATAGTGAAATAAAATAATTTATTAAGGATACATGCAAGGTAGGAAGTATGTGCATGTATGGCGTGTGCGGGGTGAGTGAGTGTGTGTGGAGTGGGAAAATTGTGTGTAACTATGTTGTACGGAAACATTTTGTTAGGAGATGGTTTTGAAAAGATCTTCAATTTGGGTATATATTCTCTTAAGTGTGGAGTGAGGCAAGGGGGACTGACCTCTCCAAGACTTTTTAATCTGTACGTCAATCAGCTGATGGGTGAGCTCAGCAATAGCCATGTCGGATGTCATATAGATAACGTTTGCGTCAGTAACATCAGTTACGCGGACGACATGGTGTTGCTGAGTCCATCTGTCGGAGGGCTACGGAAACTATTAGGAATCTGTGAGGCCTACGCTGAGGGTCACGGCTTAAAGTACAACGTTACAAAAAGTGAGTATATGCTCATCAGAGGGAATAATAAACAACCAGAGCATATTCCACCAGTGTTTCTCAACGGGGTATCTTTGAGTCGGGTCTCTCAGTTTAGGTATCTGGGGCATATTGTGACCGAGGGTTTCGGTCACAATATGGGCATATTGTGACCGAAACCCTCGGTCACAATATGCCCATGGGGCCATGGGCATGATGACGCAGACATTGAGAGAGAGAGCGGAGGGCATTGTCGGTGCGCGCAACCCTCGGTCTCAATATGCCCATGGGGCCATGGGCATGATGACGCAGACATTGAGAGAGAGAGCGGAGGGCATTGTCGGTGCGCGCAACCCTCGGTCACAATATGCCCATGGGGCCATGGGCATGATGACGCAGACATTGAGAGAGAGAGCGGAGGGCATTGTCGGTGCGCGCAACCCTCGGTCACAATATGCCCATGGGGCCATGGGCATGATGACGCAGACATTGAGAGAGAGAGCGGAGGGCATTGTCGGTGCGCGCAACCCTCGGTCACAATATGCCCATGGGGCCATGGGCATGATGACGCAGACATTGAGAGAGAGAGCGGAGGGCATTGTCGGTGCGCGCTAACATGTTGGTACATAGGTTTGCGAGGTGTACAGCACAGTTTAAAATAACTTTGTTCAGAGCCTATTGCCAAAGTTTTTACACCAGTGCCCAATGGACCAGCTACACGCAGCGGGCCTACAATGCTCTCAGAGTTCAATATAACAACGCCTTTAGGATTTTGGTGCGAGTGCCTCGATTTTGCAGTGCCTCGGACATGTTTGCCGACGCGAGGGTGGATGACTTTTACGCTATTATGCGCAAATAGTCAGCCTCACTAATTCGCCGAATTCGAGGCAGTGGCAACGAAATCCTAAGGATGATTGCAGACAGACCAGATTCTGCAGCTGTGGGAAGGCTCATCATGCTGCATGTCACTTGAGTTTTTGTTTTGTGATTTTATAGTTTATTTGAATAATATAACTTAACCATTTTAGTTTATTTTAAATTATTTTATTTCAATTTCATTTTAATTTATTTATTTCAATTTAATTAACTAAGACTACAAACATAAACACTTAAACCAAAAACTACTCACTTACCTAATCTAAAATATGGCGTCAAAAAACTCCTCCACATCGTTGTCCACTGGTAATGTGCCCAAAAGACTGGCAGCATTGCCACGTTGTATGGCAATGCTTATTCTCTGACCGAGATAAAAGCCAGCCCTTGGGTCACGCGAAGTGTCAACTAAGCGTTTGGAAAGATCTTTAAACAAAGCGTGAGCACTCGGACCCCACGGACCAAGAGTTTCAACCCCAAACGGCTCGAAAATATAACTACCGATGAGGTTATTATATTTCCGCCGCTTGAGGTTCTCTGCAGCAGCAGCGGCAGCGCCAGCACAGCACGACGAGCTAGGAAGATGGGATGGCGCAAGAGTATCGACACAAGTAGCGTCCCACACTAAAGGCCTACCCAACTTCCATGGAAACAAAGACATCCCGTCCGGTCTTTTGCCATCGTCACGTGCCAGGCCATGGGGTTCCAATACGGCCGGAACGCCGACGGTGACGAGAGCACGTCGGATGATGTCGTTTAAGTTTCCGTGACGCGCTATTCGACCCGCACTTCGGCTGCATGATAGACCGTGGTGACCGAGGCTGTTGACAACTTCGCCACAGTGACAACGATGAGGAGTACAGCAGGGAGCGCCAAGACGTAGGAACTAACTAACTAACTAACTAACTAACTATTTTATACAGTGTATATACTTGTATCTTTGTAAACCAAATAAATAAAATATCATTTTCAATTTCATTTTAATTTATTTTCAATCATATACGTCAATACAATTTTAATTTATAATCAATCATTTGTATTACGTACTTGTAACCTCATGACTAACATAGTTTTAAGATAATGTAATACTAACAAAATATGGACATTTTAATAGTCTGAATTAAACGAATTTTATTTTTATTTTTTTATTTAAATACCATCTTGTGGAATCGGAAGTGCCTTACTATAAGTATGAGCCCGACCCAGTGCTCGAAAATGGCAATGTCACGTTGTATTGGGATCGGTCTATCATCACTGACAGGACTATTGTTGCCAATAAACCTGACATAGTGGTGATAGACCGACTAGAGCGTCGCGCAATGATTGTTGATATAGCGGTCCCCCATGACGAGAACCTCGTGAAGGCTGAGAGAGATAAGAAAAGCAAGTATCTGGCTCGCGAGGTTGTCGACATGTGGGATGTGAATACATCAGTCATTGTGCCGATAGTCGTGACGGCCAATGGTATAATAGCCAAGAGCCTCGACGAACATCTGAGGAGGCTCTCGTTGGGCAGCTGGATTAAGGGCTTGATCCAGAAGGCGGTACTCCTGGACACGGCGCGTATAGTCAGGAGGTTCCTCTCTCAGGAGCCCTGACCACCGGTAGCTTGGACCCTGTTCCCGATACCGGTGGGCTACTATTTTTGTATTTTTAAATGTTTTTTGTTCCTTATTTTTTGTAAAATAATGTTTAAAAATATAAAAATATGTAAATTAAATTGAATAAATGGAAATAATAATCAGAAGTGTCAATAATAATCATAATATCAATAATGGGCGAAATTCGCCACACAATAATAAAAACCAATGACAAAATAATAACAATCATAATTCAAAATTACCGTGCAATTTACAAAAACTTACAGTTTATAATCCATAAACTCATGTACACTATAAAAGCATTTTTCAATTAGAAACCTCGACAAATTATTTTTAAATCTAAAAATAATTTGTCGAGGTAGCGTTTTTATGGAATTTGGTATTTTGTTATACAATTTTATGCACATAATGTAGCTGTTGTTACCCGTTAATGTGAGATTCGTCCTCAGTTGAAATAACTTATTAGTATACATAGATCGAGGGGCATAGTAGTTCGTCGCTTGCTGAAAAAGTCTCTTATGTTTGTAAACAAATAGAGTCTGGCAAACGAAAGTAGACTGAAAAAGCGCGGAAAATTTAAAAAAAATCAGCATAGCAACCCCAAAACTAGTATGAAATACCTGGAATAACCTAATTTGATACTTTAGAAATATTTATTTTATTTCGTCTGAATAAAAATACAATAGGTAATTGAGGTAGGTAATATTTTAGGTATTATATATCAATCTCAATAAAAAAAACAACAGTACTCTGTAATAATTTTGGTTTATTCAACTTATTAGCGTCATACTAACTTATAAAATCTAACACCACACGTAAACAATCTTGGCTTTTTTTGAATTCGACGTCGTTCTCCTGATGTTTTTCTTGATATTTAGACATCATGCGAAAAGACTTCTCCCGTAATCCACTTTTAATTGTTTTATTCATTTTTCACTTAATAAATGCTACTATCAAGACCACAACAAATCACCAAAAATTGATGTAGACATTAGTATAGCATTGCCATATAAAAAGTTTGCAAATAATTCGAGTGTCTACTTTCGTTTACCAGACTCTGTACAGGATTCTAATTTAAATACATGGAAGAGTTAGTATTTTATATTTCCTAAAGAGTGGACGACATGACTCTATTTGCTTCAACCCAAATATAGCTCTTAGACACTTTTTTTGCATTACGAATGCTTGATCAATCTCCACAAAACGACCCCACAGGTTAAATACCTTTGAGTGGAGGTTGGTAGCGCTGGATTGGAATCCCCATGGCAAAAGAAAGCGTGGCCGTCCCCGTCAAACCTGGCGTCGCACCGTGTGACCGACGGAAGCGACGAGCATCGGTATGACGTGGAGCGAGGTGAAGCGTGAAGCTCAAGACCGATCGGGATGGAGGAATACTGTGGACGCCCTTTGCCCCATCCAGGGGACGTAGGACATTTAGTCAAGTAAGTCAAGAATGAAGGTTATATAGCCATGGAAAGCCGTTATTACGCCTCAAAGGGTATATGAATTTTAGCACAAATGTCATTTATATATATACCATAAAAATTTATCTAAATTTATTCCAAGAAACTTAACAGATACAAGGTAGCCCTACCCTAGTGGGTTCGCGGGAAATTTAGTCTTCGCTAAATTTGCATTTTCTACCGTTTTTATGGCCTTAATTTTAACAGGAACCTTGTCTTGATTTTTTTTACTATTTGTATTTATGTACCATTGTAACATTAATATTGTATCAGGGCTGTAAAGCTGACATGATGACAAAGCTACATTTTGACAGGTATTTTTTTTAAATTAAACTGCTAAATGGCTTATAGATTGTGTTTTATTACAAGCTTAAACAATATTTACAGAAAAACATCATAATGCTCACAGGTTCCTAAGTATATATGTCCCAGGTTTATGACAAAATCAGGTTTTAGATAAAAAAAATACAAGGCTATTGATCAAGAACCGGAAAAAGACAAAAATTATTACTTTAAATCTTAAACCTGAGAAAATTCAACTTGTTTAGGAGTATGATAAAAATTAAGCTCATGACGCGATCGAATGGAATATTATTACCCGGCTGCAAAAAAAGGAATGGATTTTTAGATAGGCCGAAGTGTTCTTAGATAAGTGACATTAAAAAACCTACGTTAAGATATAAGTTTTTAAACTGTCATGGTCACTAACACTAACATTAACATTAGAAACGGGACCAAACCAGTAAACATGGTAAATATCCCGTTTCTAATGTTAATGTTAGACCTACGTTATGGTTCTTTATATAAGTCTAAGAACGTTTATAACACAACCTTCGCTCACACTTCACCTGACTCGTTGTTCTCACATCTTGAATTATACGTCCATGTATTTCTTTAAATATTTCTCAGTAAACAACCAGGTTATCTAGTCTAACGTAAAATGAAGAATAAATGTTAGTATTGTTTATGCCATAGTTGATTGTGTTCTCAAAATATGATCCTAAATTATTTAAATCATAAATTGCTGAGTTTACTAGTGCCTCAAATTGAGGCGTTTTGCTATCAGTAGGACACGAAACGCTTTTTATACAATTATAATAATAATAAATAATCTGTGGCTCGACTTGACAGACGGTTGTCAAAAATTTTTCTCCACGAAATTTATTACAAAATAAATCGTCACCAGAAAGGCAAAAGTACTAAAGCGCCATTTAGCTCAAATGCGTTTTATATATGGTTGGATAAGCTTTTTTTTTCTCTACTCATTGGTCTTGGACTCGTAGTAATTTGATCATTATTTAAGAAGTTAGTGACGCTTTACCAGTGACATTTTTCTTTTTTCTCGATATGTCTCTTTTACTTACCTAGAGGACAAGGGCGTCGCCAGCCGATGGCCTAGGGGGGGGCAAGTTGATATGGAGAATGAGAAAAGTATGAATTGTAGGTAAAGTCGAGTGCACATGAAGCTTTTCACATGTAGTACGAGCCTTACATCTACAGCGATTGTAATAATATCGGTATAGTTCTCGCCAAACTTCTTGGCCGTCCCGAAGTTGGCTGCAATGTCTGCGCAGTAGTAAATCATACAAAAACAGTACCGATCCATGCCTTGCGCATCGGAAAGCCAACTTCAGGGCGGCCCAGAAGTTTGGCGAGCACTATTCAGGGTCCAACGTGTAAAGCTACGCAACTCTACCGTCCACGTTGTGCACGGAAGAGCGATCAAAATTTTAAACGCTTTTCCGTGTCGGGAAAGAAGGTTTTTGCCTATTTTAGGATATCAACAACGGTTCGATCTGTTGGGTTTGGTTTATATATATTCATTCGCGACGTACGGGAATGATCAATCAAGCAAGTCAAGTCAAAGACTTAGGACTGTGGTTGCTTTACATTTGGCAACTTTTTTAGAATCTCTAGGGGGGGGCAGCTGCCCCCCCCTGCCCCCCCTTGGCGACGCCCTTGAGAGGAATTTACATGATAATTGTTATTGTCGGTTAGTTTTTTTTCCTTACTGCCTTAAGCCTGTCGATCCTTGATTAGAAACCTAAAATACGTAATTCGGTTAATTGATGTTGTTTAAGTACTTATTACTTTCCGCAAATTGTAACGAATGCGCCGCTTAGTAAATTTGCCTTACTTTAAAATTGATGGACTTAATGCTTTAGTACTTTTTCCCTCAGAGATTTTTAAATAAAAAGTCTTTTTAGTAACTTTGCTATAATTATCTACATTTTAGGTGAGTATTAAGCGTATTTGATGTTTTACTTATGTGGTGAAAAAGTATTTTACTTATAAATATTTTACTCCACAAAACTGTAGTGGTACGTTAAGTATGTTAGCACAAATATCAGCAATCTTTTTTTTTTATGTGAGTTTTCTCTTGACTCTAGTCTAGGTCAGAGGTGACAGAGACAGAGTCGACGATGGAGTAAGCTTTCTCAGAAGAAGCCTGTTCACTCTAACTTTGAAGAGATTTGGGTTGAATGCGTTCGGATACACAGACGCAGGTAGTGAGTTTCACTCATTCGCTGAGCGCATTATGAAGGATGTTTGGAAGCGCTTGGTACGAATTGGTAGAATGGCAACCAGATAAGGATGGTAACTTGCAGTGCGTCTAGATGTCCGATGGTAGAAGGGGGCCGGTGGGATAAGATCGAGGTCTTGAGCACACTCCCCGAAGTACAGTCTGTAGAAGACGGACAAGGAGGCAACCTCGCGGCGATGAGCCAAGCTGTAAAGCTGGCATCCACCAGTTCAACGTCGCCAATGTGCCTCTTAGCTCTGCGTGCCACCGAGTTAGGCGTGGTAAGCTGATACTTAGCTGAGCCACCTTTGGGATGGCCAAAGGTTGCTGCAATACTCCATGCAGGATCGGACTTGCGCTTTGTATAGAGTTAAAAGCTGCCCAGGCGTAAAGTATCACTTCAGTCAACTGACAGTCTATTTCTGCCTCCGAGATTGGGCAGCAGTCTTTGCAAAGCACCCACTGGCCTACCAATGCGAGGAAAAGGCACTGGAAATGTTCTTCGAAGCCCCACCATACATGGTTAAACCAAGATAGTGGACTTGCGCATCTCCTATTGTCACTAACGAGCTGGGTAGCTCTCTGCTCTTCGGCATTGCCTCAATTCTATGAGGCGCAATCTGTAACTATCTTTAACCCCAGTTTGTGAATCTACGCTGACGAAACGTATCTTGCCACTCCGAGCTCGAAAAGCTGGATGGTATTGTCGAAGGTGTCCCCAGCAGTGGAGTATTTGTAGTAGAAGTCTTCGGGTAAAGAATATTCACTTTGTTTGAATATAAATTGCACCTCTCCAGACTACAAATTTTGCATTTTGAGTTTAGTTTAAGTATTATTCTAATTTGCCATTATATTTGGCTCCTCAGTTTCGAAATTTCGAAACTTAGGAGTCCAATTTCGTAAGCTAATTTCGAAATTGAAAATGTACGAAACTGCATGCCCTAGTCCGTACACAGCTGACAGCATATCGAATGCATCACCCACGATCGGAAGTGTGGTGGCCGAGGCTTTTTAAATGCCAAAAGCCTTCACAACCGCGAGATATGCAATCTCAGGGAATATTTTCTAAACACCGACGCGGGTATGCATCGAGATGTAGTAGCAGTGGACAAGGGACTCACCCCGCTCTCCTTGGCAAATGAGAACTGGCGCAAGCCTGTAGTGCTTGACACTAACGACCGCAAGGAGGTATAGCAGAGTAAGGAGCTTCACGGACGCTTTTTCCGGGCCCTACATGGGTCCGATGTAGACCAGTCAGCGTCCGTAGCCTGGCTACGTTTCGGAGACCTCTGCGGGAAAACCGAAGGTTTTGTCTGTGAAATTATGGACGAAGTTATCATGACGAATAACTACCGGACATTTATTGTGAAGGATGGCACGGTTGACATCTGTCGGGCATGTCACCGCCCGGGTGAATCGATCCGTCACATTATCTCTGGTTGTTCTCGTCTAGCTAACGAAGAGTACTTGCATAGGCACAACCTTGTAGCCAGGATTATCCATCAGCAACTTGTTCTGAAATACACTCTTGTGGCAGCGTAGGTGCCGTACTACAGGTATGTGCCCGACCCAGTTCTCGAGAATGGCAATATCACATTGTACTGGGATCGGTCCATCATCACTGATAGGACTATTGTAGCCAATAAGCCTGATATTGTGCTGGTGGACCGAATCGAGAGACGTGCAATGATTGTTGACATTACCGTCCCGCATGACGGGAACCTCGTGAAAGTCGAGAAAGATAAGCAAATCAAGTCAACATCAATCAAGTCAACATCTTGACTTGGCTCGCGAGGTTGTCGACATGTGGGATGTGGATACAGCGATCATTGTACCGATAGTCGTGTCAGCCAATGGCTTAATAGCCACGAGCCTCGACCAACACCTTAGGAGGCTCTCGTTAGGCGGCTGGGTCAAGGGCCTGATCCAGAAAGCAGTACTGCTGGACACGGCTCGTATTGTGAGGAGGTTCCTCTCTCTGGAGCCCTGACCGCCGGTAGCTTGGACCCTGTTCCCGATACCAGTGGGCCTCTATTTTTTATATTTTTAAATGTCTTTGTTTTTTTAATTTATTTTATAAAAATATTTAAAAATGTAGATAATAAGATATTTCATGAATAAAGTACATAATAATAATTTTATTTGGCATAAAAAACAAATTACACAAAACAAATGGTCATGAAACTCTGGTGCCCGTGGTAGGTAATGAGAACATGTATTACAGGTCACCAGAATTCCATCCCCCAGCAATTTAAACACATTTTGAATTTGTGTTACCAATAAAATCAAGGCAGGCAAGCATAAAAAAGAAATATATATATAATAACAATTAGATTATGTCATAATTAAATTAAATCAAGATTAAATCATAAATTAAATTAGATCAAATACAAATCAAAATAAACAGAAATGTAATCAAAATTAAAGTAAAATTAAATAAGAACAGAAAATTAGATTACATACAAATCAATCAAAATTAAATTAAAATTAAACCAAATCAAAATTAGATCCGGACAGAAAATAAAAACCGAAGTAACATTACGGAACAAAATAGTAGATGTGATATGGTGTAGTGTGTAGGTGTGAGAGTGAGTGTGTATGAGTGTGATGTATGAAAGGTGTGTTTTAGTTTAAATTGGCTAAGCTAGGACGTGTAAAAGGTCCTCTTTTGCGGTGTATGATTGCTTGAGGAGCCAATTGAATATCTTTTCAAAAGTATTATCGTATTATCCAAAGTACTCATCAGTGTCTGGTCAATCTTCCTTTTATGATTGAAAATTATGGCATAAGCATATTCCTGAATTTTTTATCGGTAAACATAACGTAAAAATAATCCAGATTTTCACTATTGCTTTCGATTTTCAAACAGTCACAAATATATTCAACTGCAAAATATTCGGTGAATGTAAAGTGAGTAAATATCAAGATTCCGTTTGCTACACTATCTATGAGGCCCGCCCTCTCTTCTCCCTTTTCCAATTCTTCTATCATTTCTTTAATGTCTTCTAAATCTTTCACACTACGTGGTTCGCATTCATTTAAAATGACATAATCCCCCAATTTTCTGTGCTTTAAGATAGAATCTGCATGTTCTTTGTCGTAAGCCTTAATAATATCAGGATTATGGATGTACATTTCTCTGTTGAAACGTTATTCTCGCATGTTCAGTTATGTATCCACGTATTTGTTTCTGCATTTCTCGTAATTCAACCAAATTTTGTAACTTAACATAATCAGAAGAAGAAATGTTAGTATTGTTTATGCCATAGTTGATTATGTTCTCAAAATATGATCCTAAATTATTTAAACCATATAGTGCTGAGATGCATACTGCCTGAGATTGAGGCGTGCAAAAACAAAATGTAGTACAACTCGAAACGCTTTTTATCCAATTGAATATCTTTTCTTTACTATTATCCAAAGTACGCATCAGTGTCTGGTCAATCTGCATTTTATGATTGAAAATTACGAGCATATGACTGAATTTTTCATCGGTAAACATTACGTAAAAATAATCCAGATTTTCACTATTGCTTTCGATTTTCAAACGGTCACAAATATATTCAACTGCAAAATATGCAGTGAATGTAAAGTGAGTAAATGTCGGGATTCCGTTTGCTACACTATCTATGAGGCCCGTCCTCTCTTCTCCCTTTTCCAATTCTTCTATCATTTCTTTAATATCTTCTAAATCTTTCACGCTAAACATTCTACGTCGCTCGCATTCATTGAAAATTACATAAGCCCCCAATATTCTGTGCTTTAAGATAGAATCTGCACGTTCTTTGTCGTAAGCTTTAATAATATCAGGATTATGGAGGTTCATTTCGTTTTTCTCTTGATACCGTCTTTTAATTTTGTTTTCCAAAAATCTTTCGTAAACGTTATAAGTGTTGACATCTAGATACCATTCCTTAGAATTTCTACCAACATGTTTTATACTGTCTACGACATACAACGCTGTTAGGTACAGCAATAAAGGATTCGCATCAAGGACTGGTTGTTGGAAAAAACAATGTTCATAATTTTTGTTACATGTGTTCCCAAATTTAAAACTCAAATAAAAGGCTGCTATTTTAAAGGTAGTGAATAATGGATAGTCAAATACTGACATAGGCATTGGTGTTTTTCTCACTTCCGCAATGTATTCAATGAATTCTTCAATACTCTCGAGCTGTGCGCTGTTTAGTTTTTCTAAACTTAAATTAATTTCCCAAATGTTTTCCCAATAGTTTATGATTTCGTCCTTGCTGAAATAAAGTATTTCGTAAGATAGCCCGAACTCCCACTGTAAAATCATTTTTACTTCGTTATATGACCGACTTGTGATCCACATTCTTTGCTTACGAGGATAATTACTGACACATTTCAGAAATATCATGACCACGTCCGTATAATGCGGACAGATTTCATCGAAACCATCCATTAGGAAAACCACGTCTCTCTCACAATAAAAATGTAGAAACAAATTCAATTCGAATTCAATTAGAGGGTCTGCTGTACAATGTTTCAGATACACAACATTATCTTTATCTTCCAGCGTAATTTCTACGTTATTTTCTTTGCCAAGTTTATCGCGAAGTATAACTTGACACATGAACTTTATACTCTCTAATGTATCGATGACTGTATTTTCTTCCTGCCACTTACTGAATTCTCTCGAGTATTCCAATAAGTTTATCCTTACTATCCAAACTTCTGGTTTCAGCTCCTTTGTTTTAATCGATAAATGAGTCAGTAGTGTTGACTTGCCCATTCCCGGCTCTGCTGTTACAAGCACTACGTCATCTGGTATACTGTTAAGAGTTTTGACATCTATGTCGATATTATCGCCCGATTTCTTGACGCGTCTATCGACATGCAAGTGTTTTATTTCATTATAATTCTTATTAACGATTAGTTTACCAACTGCAATTGTTTCTTCACTGATTATTTTAATTAAAACATCTCCTTTCACATACGTCTTAGATTCTTCATCGACTATCAAGTCTAATCTCACCTCTGCGTCTTGAAACATCACTTTGGCGTTCTCGAGGATACTCTTCTGTGATTCTTCACTCATGTTATTGAGACTATTCTGTTCATCGTGTACTGGAGGATTTGGGAAATATTTCTGTAATATTTTAACAGACGCCTGATTTGTAACAACAACAGTTTTTTTGTCCAGAACCGCTTTTGCAATGTTTTCTAGAATTTTATTTTTGTCTTTTTGTATTTCATCGCATATTAATATCAGAACTTTGCCTTCATTAACATCTGTCAGCTCTCTACGTAATGCATTACGGTCATTCGGTGGTAGTTTAACGATATATTCGAGATCTAACAAAACAATGTCTTTATTCTTCAAATGTTGCATCACTTTGACAACAGTCAGTATGCTGTTCTCTGTAATGATAACAATATTCGAGTGTTGATTCTGCAAATTCATAGAGTTCACTGCATCTTCCTTGAATGTGTAATCAACAGGTTTTATTTTATTCTGATACATCGCAGTTAATATAATTAGCAGTGGGTTCTTAATAATGTGTTTTTTCGCCTTTTCAAATAAGTCGCTTTTTCGCGTCAGTATCGGTGCTTTTTCCGGTTGCTTCCACCATTTTAGCATTTCGTCATGATATTTTGAATATATTGCGTCAGTTTGAACTTGAAGGTAGTTTAATTGACCGAGCTGGTTCTCTTCTATTTCACTTTTTAAAATGTCCTCTACGCCTTCTTCATCAGCTTGGTTAGAGTAAATTACCAGTTTACGTAAGAAATCTCTCGCTTTTCCTTCATTTTCACTACATTCCAATACAAGTTTAGGAAACTTGTTAACTTTCATAATAAATTTATATTCGCACAAATTGGGGATTTTATTATTTGATCTCTTTTTATTAATCAATACAATTTCGTCATTTACTCTTTCATACAGACTTTTAGCCAAAGAGCCTAGGGAATCCCCGTTATTTATAATTTTCAGCAATTTGGTGTCATCGTCAAGCACGAATATATTCCCGATGGCGCCAGCTATTCCTCCATTGAGCTGCAGGAATCCATTTTCCAAAGTTTCATCTATAGTTACTATTTTACTGACTTTACACTTGTCCAATAAGTCGGTGATTTTTGACGACAGATACTTTATTCTTTTCTTTTTTTTCTCACCACTGCCGCTTAGGGTTATATCTATATTCCCGAAAGCCGCCGGGACTCTTAGTTTAAACTGCGGAGACAACAATATTTCTTTTGCAGCCAGTTCGACTGCTTTACTAACAGTCGATCGAGAAACGTCTATTGGTTTCATAATATCTGGCCTAAGATAATTAGTGTTTTTTTTATCAAAAGCTAACTGACCATTGTTGTATGGTATAACGTTCCCTACCAGCTTGCTCAGTATTGAAGCGTCAGTGGGCTGAGCTAAGAATTCTGACAGTATTTTTTTTTCATCATTGGGATCTAGTTTTCTTTTTTTAAGTAGCTGTTTGATCAGTGTATCTTTGAATATAGCAACGTATTCTTCATCGGTGTCAAAGAAGTCTGGACGAAAGGAGGCGATTCGATGTCCATCAGGTTGAATTTCTGAAACGTAGACTGCTTTTTGAGCGAGAACTACGTGATAGCGTTGAATAAGCTCGTCAGTCAGCATCGCTTGAAAATTACTGTCATCGTTTATAAACTTTGCTAATTGTTCCGCCAGCGAGTTCATTTGTTCTTTCATAGCTACTTTACATAGAAACTCTACATCTTCGTCTAGCTTGTACGGTTGCTTGGCCGTACCACCTGTACCGATTAAATCATTCAGAATAGAACAGAAGCTACTTTCAACATTCGAGTCATCACTGAATTCATCTCGCGCAGTCGTGTACAAAACGAATAAACATTCTGCTTCATCAAATGTACCTTTAAAGAACAATTCCTTATTATTGGGATCGAAATGTTGTCTGACTTTCAAGTAGCTAATAAAGTAAGTAGCTAAATCGATTGTAAGTGTTTGTTTCTTGTTTTCCCTATGCTTAGCTTGTATGAAGACCAAGACAGGTCTATCAAATTCGTCGACTTCTGCTTTTAAACATATATCGTCGAAAGCGCCAATGTTGTCAACATTTGAAGCTAATTGGAATTTTATAATCCGTTCGTCATGAAACGCTCTAAAATATAACAAGCTGAGTAACTTGGTTTCGAACAAGTGTCCGCTAATCCCTGACGTCCCTTCACGCCTTTTGAACATGGTGCAGCTCTTTGTTAGTCCTGGGGCCTGGAGACTACTGAGTGGGGTTTGTAGTCTTGAGTTTCGATTCGATTTCCAGATCGGTAAACGTGTTCGGAGCAGATGACAGTTCCACCCGAATCTGTGTGGTTGTTTCCTCAAGAGACCAGCTCAGACACTAGTCTGCATAGTCCTCATATGATTGAACTCACCAAGATAATGTTTGGACTAAAGACACCTCTGGGTTTATATCGGTGTTTCTTCTCAGTGTAGTGTTGTTAGGAATCAACGACCAAGTCTAGTTTAAATAAAACTTGATGAGAAAAAGGGTTTGTTCAAACCAATTTACTATATTAAATATAATTTTTCGTCAGTCCCGCGGCACTTTACTTGGTTTACACAGTACCGCCACTGAGGCAGGCAGCACTCGCAGTCCCGCGGAGCACTCCACGACTAACGTCAAATGTCCGGCTGACTGTACCTGTGAGCAAAGAGAACAAGTTCTATGTCTGAAACCTCACAAGCAGAAGATATAAAGGAATGAAGGGTCGTGCAAAAGGTTCCGAGTAGAGTTTTGTAACAAATTATTTTGGTGTACGTAGGTCTATCCACACATATCAGGGCCGTGCCCGGGACGTGCACGGGACGTGGACAGACCGTGCCCCGTCAGGGGCTCAAAAAAGAACATTTTATATGAACTCGTTCACAGTTTCACACACGTCCGTGCACGGGACATTGTTGAGGGGGAAGCTACGGTATGATCTTGGTGGGAATCGCTGTTGGTGAGAGCAGTATTACGTATAATAGTAATACGTACTCGTGGCAGAGTACCTTTAATAGTAGAGCCCTAGCCAATACAAGTCATCGATGTCTCCGTCATCCTCCCCGGGACCTGCTGCAACCGCAAGTTGCAGTTGGATGCAGGGCGAAACTGCGCCATAAAGCAGTATCGACCTAGGGATGGTGCCTACAAAAACCCAATCACATCGCACATCCATATAATGCTCTAAAGCGGCAGCCCGGAACATAGGATCATAGTTACAGAAAGTCAATGTATAATCTCTATTTATTTATCCACTCCGTCTAATTTGTTCCTTTACCTCGTGAGACTGCTGTCCGGAGAGACAGTAACTTCAGCAGTCGTTCGCAATTTCAATAATGTCGCGTCCTCGCGAAGTGACGACGGGTTGGTGCGAACTTGATCCACGGGCTGTTTTGCGACCCTGCTGCCGCACACTGTCTTCTGAAAACCAAAACGAGCGAGGTAAGTTCAATATTTCTGACCCGATTTTTTTGATGATTTCATTCGCTAACAAGTAACAACTACGTGATGTAAAATTTCAACAGGCGTTTCGACTTTTGAGGATGTATGTGACAGATATATACAAGTCATATACATCTGTCCCTTATTCGATCTCAAATTGATACCGCTCTAAGGGCTTATGGTCACCCCCCTGTAACCTCTTAGAGCCGATTTCACCAATGAAACTAATAGCGATTAGTTCAACTAAACTCAGTTTATGCAAATACAGCTTGGCAGCAAATTGGTTGATACCGCTGTGAAACGCCAATCAGAACGCTGTATTTGCATAAATTAATTGAGTAATTTTAACTAATCACGATTAGTTTCAGTGCTGAAATTGGCTCTTAAAGATAGGATTCGGTTAGGCTTTGTATGGAAGAGAGTTCGCGAGACCATTAGCCGCCGCTCTAGCGGCCGGTCTTGCTCACGGACGAATGGAGTCGCGCGACGCGCTTGAATTGCTATGTGGCGTTCTAGAGACCAAACGCGTTGGCCGATTTTGATGATTTCTACGTCAATCGATTCGTCTTAACCCCGCGAGTGTCAGTGGCTACATTAAAATTGGAAAATAGAAAAATGGCGGATTTTGGGCGCCATATTGCAAAGGATAAATTTTTTTTTCTTCCAAACCCATCGTGTGGGGTGTGAAAATAAAAAATTTTAAAAGGCGATTTCAAAAATATATAATACTTATAGGTTTAAATGTACATAATTATAAAAAAAATAACTCAAAAGTTGTAAATAAAAAAAGATAATTAAAAAAATAAAAAAATCAAGAAATTACAAAATACAATGGTACAAAACATAACTGCAGAGAGATCAGATGAATGTCATCAGTCTCACTAGACTGATCAATTATAAGCTAAACAACCTAAAAGTAATGCAGAAAGAAGAAAAAAACATTATGAAGCGCAGAAATTAAAGAAACAAGAAAGTAAAAAAGTTAATTAAAAAAATCAAAAAAACCCGACTGCTTAAGAAGCGAACTAAAATGACGTAAACAAGAAGAAAATCATGCTGGGCAGTCGGAGGATACATATTCAAGTCAGTGAAACTTCTTTACGACATATCATTTTCCTACTATTTGCAACTTCACGAAAATGGGGTAGATAAGGCTTAAGCCTTAAGAAAAACAATTTTTTCCGTATTAAATTAAAGCTATTTTATTATTATAGACATGCATGCAATTAATGAGTAATTTATTTTATCATTGTTCTTATTATAATATCATTGCTATTGTTGTATTTCATCAATAATGATAGCATCATTATTACTATTGGTGTAAAAAAAAAAAAATATAAATAAAAAAATATATATATATATATAAAAATATATATATATAAATAAAAATAAAAAAAAATTAATTAATTAATTTATATATACTAAAATCATGCTCATAATACGTGTTGAATTTATAAAACGAAATATATAATCACTCTCACTTTTCTTGTAAATTCACTTAAATTTGAATAAGTCTTTTTACTAAACTTTGATAAAAAAAGCAACATCGCGCGTAACCGAAAAACGTGACGATACGTATAAAATTTCTCTCTACATTTCTCCCATACGTCGATAAAGAAGTTTCACTTCAAAAATGCTCTTTAATTTTCCTCTTGAGACATCGAGATGGGCTATCGGGTAGGGAGTGTGGGAGAGAATTCCAGAGATGCATTGCAGTAACAGAGAAGGAGCCATCATAAGTAGAAAGGAGAAACGAAATGGCCGTGCGACAAGGCTTGCCCCTCGGAACGAGAAACTCAAACCGTTCGCGAAGGTATTGGGGAGAATTAAGATTGTGCAGGATAGTATAGAGAAGGGATAGGATATGGGTGTCCCGTCGACGCCGAATCGGCAGCCACTTCAGTCTTGTCCGAAATTCCAACACATGGTCGTAGTTGCGGAGGCCGAAAATAAAGCGGATGCACAAGTTCTGCAATCGCTCGAGTTTGTTTAGGAGTACCTCCGTTGCATCTAGAAAACAGACATCCGCATAGTCTAGTAGTATTATTTATTTACGGAATCGTAGGCAAAATGCCACCGTCGCATCTCTGCGTCCACGCATATTCATTGATTACAGTCCGTGCGCACTATGTGTGCGTGAGCCGTGCGGGTGTGTGAGTTTAGCTTCGCCGGGATGCTCAAGGCCATTAGGGCATACATACGCCTTAAGGAAAACCGGTATTTTAATAAACACTAATATAAACAAATTTTAAAGTTTCTGAGTGATGCCTGTAATATGGAGTTGTTATATCTGAAATAAATTGAATATATAAAGGTACGTCCTATATTATATATTTAAATACAATAAACATATATTATATGTAAGTTGTTTATTTAATACCCGAAACATATCGAATAGTGTGTATAATGTGATTTTTTATTTCGTGGACTAAACTGACATTTGGGGGGTTGTCACTTTATCGTTACATTAAAATAGTGTCGTACCCTAACTATCCTGAGTGATCGAAAGTTAATCGAAAATCGAAGTAGATCGAAAATGAAACTATTTCACGGCATAAAAAAATAATTTGTTTAGAAACTAGCGGCCCATATTTAGTTTCTACTCATTTATGTCAGACTTAATTTATCGATTGCATTTATTTTATTGTTGATTTCACATTTAACACAATAAAAGTTCATGTACTATATGTATGAATACTGTTATATTTAAATATATTACGTTTATATTCATAAAACATTTATTAACACCAATTAGTAAAAATAAATTCAGGAGTCATGTCACATCGATTCGATGAATCACTTATGATTGAGCCTTACCTACAATACTATGCTCCGCGCTTGCAACATTTTAAATAAACAAGGTCAATAGCAGCTGTCAGTTTAGTCCACCAAATAAAAAATCACGTTTCGTACGTTTTTAGAGTGAGATTTTTTATTAGTCGGGTTTTACTTTTCGAACTTATTTTTTATCTATAGGTACTTCTATAACAATGTTATAAAGAGGTAAAGTTTGTGAGGTTGTAGGGAGCAATCTCTGGATCTACTACACTGATTTAGATGAAATTTGGCATGGACATAGTTTGAGGCCCTGGGAAGGACATAGGATAGTTTGTATTCCCTTGGGGTGATAAAACTCTTTTTACGCAGGCGAAGGCGCGGCCAAAAGCTGGTTTAGAGTGTTTTGGGGATTTTGAAGAGCTACATCAAATTTTTTTCTATTTAGGGTTTGTTGTTTTATTTACATGTATCTAAATAATGCATAAGTTACAAGAGTGGACTTTAGATAACGATAATGTAGTTGATTTAGTAAATTTACTAGAGTCTGGCAAACGAAAGTAGACACTCGAATTATTTGCAAACTTTTTATATGGCAATGCTATACTAATGTCAACTTCAATTTTTGGTGATTTGTTGTGGTCTTGATAGTAGCATTTATTATGTGAAAAATGACTAAAACAATTAAAAGTGGATTACGGGAGATGTCGTTTCGCATGATGTCTAAATATCAAGAAAAACATCAGAAGAAAGACGTCGAATTAAAAAAAACCAAGATTGTTTACGTGTGGTGTTAGATTTCATAAGTTAGTATGACGCTAATAAGTTGAATAAACCAAAATTATTACAGAATACTGATGTTTTTTTATTGAGATTGATACACAATATCTAAAATATTACCTACCTCAATTACCTTTTGTATTTTTATTCAGATGAAATAAAATAAATATTTCTAAAGTACCAAATTAGGTTATTCCAGGTATTTCACACTAGTTTTGGGGTTGCTATGCTAATATTTTTTTTTATATTTTCCGCGCTTTTTCTACAACTATCGCAGAATTAATGTGACAAATTGTCAAGCACGAGTTATCTGCTGTGATTGGCTGTTGAAAATTCATTTAACCAATCACAGCAGATAACGCGTGTGTTGGTTGGGAACCCCGTTAAGGACAGGTACTATGTGCTATGTGTGTGTATTTATGTTAGCTAACGAAACATACACATAAGCACAAAGTAAGTAAGCGGCGGCACGGTGAAGTTTACCTGAGGTTTGAGAACATACCACTGTATGTGCGCCTGTAGAATAAACATACACGAGTAATTCTTGATATGTGCGTATTTGTGCCGGAATTAGATTTAAGAAAATATTTACAATTTGCAAGTAATCGAGCTTTTTTGAAAACGCGAAAAAAATCGCAGTGCCTAAATGAGAAAACGTATAAGCTCGCTGAAAACTGTATTCAGTCTGAGTCAAATTCTCACTCTGATCATTCGTTTAGAATTTTCCTGCTGGAACAGCGTTACTCCAGCAGGAATAGTTATTCGTCCGTATTTTTCAAAAACGACGACACGCCCAAATTTTGTATGTGGCCCACATTCACAGCAGATTACGCTCTAATTATACGTTCCACTCTTATCACTCTAGGAACCACTTTCCTGTTAGGGCAACGTACTACACACGCGCGCTTGTACGCACTTATTTCAAGGACAGGGCCGAGTCACAATACTGTTATAGATATCTTTACTCTATTCGAAATTTAAGAGACTCAGTAATGAGGGAACAAATGAACATAAATGCATACATACTTACATAATATGTATGCATACATACATGCCGATCAACAAACACTGCGACGCCGTAGTCGACTAAAAAGTAGATTTTCATGTCTTTGAATTTATCTCGCAAACGGTACGCTTGACAAAAATATGATGTACCAAACCCTACCTTCATTATAAAATTCCTGTTCATTATACCTCAATCAAAAATAAAAATCAAATGTTTTTTATTTCACATGGGCACTTATAAAATGTCGACAAAAGGCGCACGGTTCGGGTTGGTCGTTTCCTGTGGAGAAGAACCGACAAGAAACTCCACGGTTACTCTTTTAAAAAAATTGTTTGTTTTTACAATATTTCCATGTTACAGCATTAGTTCTTAGATATGGGGGGACAACGTAGGCCAGACAATAAGTCGAAAGAAACAAAAAAAAAAAAAAAAGTTTGTACAAACGAGATAAAGAGTTAACAAATGTTAACAAGCGTCTAGAAAACTAGAAGGCCTACAATGTTCACAAATTCACAAAACAGTTCACACATTCACAAAACATCTATACCTACACATGATGGGGAAGGGCGAAAAAATACTTTTTATTCTTGTCTTCAGGCTCCATAGAGGGCGCCATATTCAATTGAATGTAACGCAAATTATGATAAGTACTTTAAAAGTTATGAGGGAACAGATGAACATACATATATATATATACACACTATCTTCTGCCAGCGGCTTCGCCCGCGTGTATTATACATATTAAAAACCGCATCAAAATCCGTTGCGTAGTTTTAAAGATCTAAGCGTAGATAGGGACAGACAGACAGCGGGAAGCGACTATGTTTTAAAAGAAAGCCCGCCATTTTATGTAAGGTTACGGCGTTACGGATACCGGTCAAAAACATAACCCTCCCTTTTTCCTTCGCTGTAGTCAGGTAAAAAGAGCGTCGACAAAGCTATAAAGTTCCCGATAAAGCTGGCGATGCATCCAAAAATATTGAAAATAAGCTTACCTTAAACCACTAACGACGTACACTAGCTCCTTCAAAATAACATTTGTTTTGGAAAACTAACTGCGTTTTTAAGAAAGAAATAATATTCACTTTCAATAAATGAGAGAGAAAAAGTTGCAAAAGTAAACTTTGGCAAAGATAAAAACATATGTTTAAAATTCATAAATCCATCAAATATTTTATTAGCTAATTCAACGTTCTTGACAGGATCGTTGACAAGTACCAAATAAAATGAAGCATACGTAACGGGAAATTGATAAATTACTCACACCTACAATCACGGTAGGTATGCGTGCGCGGGATAAATTTTAAGATTCGTTTAAAATTTAATAGATACTTGCGCGAATGAAATCTAGGGATATAAGTAAGGTCCTCACCGGACATGGCTGTTTCGGGAGGTTCCTGTTACGGATAAGGCGGGAGGAAACGCCCGGGTGTCACCATTGTGTGGATCGCCCGGAGGACACGGTGGAGCATACGGTGGAGGTCTGCTCCGCTTGGGCGGAGCACCGCCGTGTCCTCGTGGCGGCGATCAACGGTGGCGACCTCTCGCGGCCGGCCCTGGTTCAGGCCATGGTACGGAGCGAGAGGGCATGGGAAGCCGTAACCTCCTTCTGCGAAGCAGTAATGCTCACGAAGGAGGAGGCGGAACGCGTGAGGGAGACGCAACGGAGACTCCCTCGCGCCGCTAGTCACCACAGGAGACGCCCTGGGCGTCGGGAGTCGCAAGCCGATTCCCGGCCACCGTAGGCGCGGGCTTGCGGACGGCAAGTAATGGGTAGCTCGCCGTCCCATAAGGACCAGGCCCGAGTCGACGGCGCGTAGTGTTCCACGCGCGCCTCAAAGAGATGTCAGCAAAATTGACGGGGCCCGAGAGGGCCGATGTCTGTCTGGGTCGCGGATAAATTTGAAAGAGTGTTACCGCGGCCGTGGCACAAACAACTGAAGGAACACGGGTGGGTTTTAGTCAGCGTGCAGCCCTGTAAATTGTCTGTCTATTGTCCCAGCCATTTCTTCAACCGCTTGTAATGTAAAATTATTTTACAATGCATGTCCTCGAAAAGAGCGTTTTCCAAGCAGCCAAACTGTGCGGAAAGTGTCACTTTTTTAAACTAGTGCTTTTTACTTTCCTGTATTTTTTTAATTTTTAACTCCAACGTCAGCCCGACGCACAGTGTATTATTTTGGAAATCTAGCGGGACAAAATTATTTTTTTCCATATTTATGCGTTATTGGGTGGTAAAATATAAACGATAAATAAAAAAATATTAATTGATAGTTATAGACCTTATAATTTAACAATATAACATATTTTCACATACACCAAACATACAAAAAAAATTATATAAAAGTAATCACAATAAAAAAGCTATACAAAGTTTAGTACAATTAAGATTAGTAGTAGAAAAGACCAGTAGTCGAAACAGATAGAGATTATTCAGAATCCTCGTCAGTCTTCCATACTTTCATCTGAGTCTTCAGATTCTGATTCAGATTCATTAGAATCTTTATCTGTT
Organism: Anorthoa munda; assembly: GCA_945859665.1. NCBI lineage: Eukaryota > Metazoa > Arthropoda > Insecta > Lepidoptera > Noctuidae > Anorthoa > Anorthoa munda. Next base: position 9,877,915 of record OX243919.1, on the reverse strand, counting down.
TCGTCTATTGATATCTCACGTTCAATAGTTGGAATTCTTGTTTCTATTAACTCATTTACCTCAGGATTATTTTTTACCACGCTTTGTTTTTGGAGCCACACGCAAACTAGCAATATACGGATCCGATGAAATTAACAATCTATTCAGTAAATCTCGATTTGTATTAATTCTCGAAGATTTTTCGTAAAAAGTTTCCTGAATGTTCTATTGTGTTTGTTTCGTGCCTCTTGAGCTTCTTCTGACATTTGACTTTTTGTTAAAACACATGCAGAATTTATATCCTTCCCGTGAAATGAAATTTTATGTACGGTTACTGGCATTGGGTACCACGAAAAATACAATTCTCTTGTAGCCTTGGAGAATTCATGAAATTTGTCAACATTTATGAAATACCCGCTATTTATGGTCTCTAATGTGATATGGAAGCGTTTGATGAGCTCAATATTGACACCAGGTTATTTCTGCCGACTTTTCAGCATTTCGAAAAAACTTACGAGCTGTATTTCCATCATTAATGTTTCCAGTTTGTTGCTTCCGGCCCGGTTACTTGTTCCAGGTAGTGAAACATCAACGATAGTTTCACTGACAATACCTTCAAATGATATGTTCGCCTCTAACCATAAAGAATTCGTTTTCAGGAAGCGTTCTAGATGTCTTCCTAATTTCGACGAAAAATGGTAAATTTTTGACTAACTCTACTTATTGTTGCTTTTAAACTCTTCAAAATATCATCCGTAACGGACTGGACACCAAGAACTTGTAAAATATAATGTAACAAAGCTTCCTGTCTTGTTTCTCAGGTATTAGAAAACCAAACATCAAAAAACAAACGACGAGAAATTTGTGAAGTCATTCTGAAAATAAGAAAATGTTGTATGAGTGTCGCAAACTTTCGCAAGTAAATGAACATTTTTCTTGTAGTTTATAAATATACCTTTCAGAAAAATATACCCAATGCATAGGGAAATGCAGGGAAATTAACTAAAACCCTAGATGAAACTAAAGAAGTACTGTTTATGAGTAAATAAAAATCTCACTCTGTTAATTTAATATTTATCATTTAACTAGTATAAATAATAACAAAAAAATATATGAAAATTTACCTTGAAAGTCCCACAAAAACGATAACAACACAAAATCACAACTAGCACACAGACACAGGGTATTCATCGAGCAAACTCAGATGAATGAAACGATAGCAGCGAACGGTCTCGGTCGGTATGGCTCAGATACCCGGCCGTCCCAACCTTTTTTTACCTGTTATTGTTTCGCGTGAATTGCCAAAAAGTGTACTAGATTGTAGTATAACATGTTAGCTTTGAATTTATTCCGTTAAAATGATCTTTTAACACATGATCCTAAATTGACTTCTGTCCGTCTAGATTCTCAAAATAATACACTGTGCGACGCATCGAGTTTTTATTATTTGTGAAAGGTTTAGAAAAATAGTTAAGTACAGATTATCATTCATATAAAAGGTAAAATAATACTAATAATTAATTAAAGGCGTTTTTAATTACTCTAGATTTAGATGTTGATGAATAAATTATTAATTTTAAATATTCATTAAATATGTTTGGCAGAACGTATATTTTACTCGTGCCTTTTTGCGTTACGAGTGTTACGACGTGACAGCTATTTTGCGAATGCGCAATAGATATGTCCGAGCTTAGATAAAGTACCTATAGATTAAGCACTGGCGTGGCCGCACATGAGACAGCAATAGTTAGTTCTGGTGTTACAATAAGAACAAGAACACTACAACCCACCATCGCACTGACACTTATTATCTATAAATAACCCAAATTCCTTGTCTCAATTAACACATAATACCACGAAATCATAGAAAATCAAACAAAACCGAGTTTGTTTGTCAAACCTGCCATTGTATTAAAGTTTGACAAACAACAGAAACCGGCCACGGTGACAAAGACAAAAAATAATCTTTTGTCCTTATCATTTACATGGAGCTGCCAATTAGTCATCTCGCTCTATCAATCAAGGTCATTTTAAGGCTTTATCTATAGGTACTTTATCTAAGTGTCCGAGGAACTTTTAGTTAATCTGTGGATATGCTGAGCGCGCTTGAATAAGCCCGCCATTTTATTAATGTTTGCTTGGTTCAGATATATTTTTTTATTTCCTCGCACAATGCATAGTAAAATGTTGTATGATACACGTACGTAAGATGATTTCCGACTCGTGTCGATTTATAAAATGCCACTCATCGGAAATCACCTACCTTCCGCACTTGTAGCATAAATAACTATTAGAGGAAACGAGGAAAATGTCGATTTTAGATCGAAAAGTGTTCTTTGGTTATGGGTTATGAGTCAATATGCTATCCTACTTCCTACTGTTGAAAATGAGCCTTTTTACCCGACTGCCGAAGGATATGCCATTACTTCGCAGAATTTGATTCTTAGAGTCTGGCAAATGAAAGTAGACACTCGAATTATTTGCAAACTTTTTATATGGCAATGCTATACTAATGTCAACTTCAATTTTTGGTGATTTTTTGTGGTCTTGCTAATAGCATTTATTATGTTCACATAATAAATGCTATTATCAAGTGAATATAATCTAAATGAATATAACAATTAAAAGTGGATTACGGCAGATGTCGTTTCGCGTGATGTCATAATATTAACAAAAACCTCAGGAGAAAGTCTTCGAATTCAAACAAAAACAAGTTTTTTTACGTGTAGTTTGTTTCATCAGTTACTATGACGATAATAAGTTGAATAAACCAAAATTATTATAAAATACTGTTGTTTTTTTTTATTGAGTTTGATACATAATGTCTAAATATTACCTACCTCAATTAGCTATAGTATTTTCATTCAGATGAAATAAAATAAATAATGCTAAAGTATCAAATTAGGTTATTCCAGGTATTTCATACTAGTTTTGGGGTTGCTATGCTGATATAGTCCGCGCTTTTTCAGTCTCTACTTTCGTTTGCCAGGCTCTATTAGCGACACTCTCGGTGTAATAATACAGCATGTGTATTTTGTTTCAAAATCAACGGGTAGATTCCTGGCTAGGAATACCTATTGATTTTTCAAAAATCCAATGATGCGGTTTTAGATTTCATCAAAATCGGCCTCGTGACTCCTTTGAGTGTTGCCCGCTATTCCTCATAGTTTTGGCTTTGGCCATCCACGCCCATTTAAAAAGCTCATTTTGTATAGGTTAGGTCGCCGAGAATATCTTATGGGAACATTGATGTATTAAAAAAGGGAAGATACGGTACTGGGCACAGCGCTTGGTCCTACTAAACTAAGTGAATGCCCGTAGCGGGCACTCAGTCACGCACGGCACAGGGTTGATCTCACAGCTCAATAATTTCAGAGTTCTTGTGTTTTTTTTGCAATAAATACGCATCAAAACGACTTCTTGTGTAGCTAAACACTCTTTAAATAATACCAGGAAGAAAAATAAGTCACACACGATCACTTACCACTCGTAAGTACAGTTAAAAATGTTAATTTGTTGAAAATTACAATAATTTTTAATGTTTGCTTCGCCATATTTGTGAGAGCGAGATAGATATTAAAAACATGCGTGAGAGACACGATACGTGTCATTTCATTCATAATAGTAAACATTCGGTTAACATTCGGCAGCTAACGTGATTTCGCTCGCACTACAGCGCCGTCTCCTATTTTTGTCCTTATCTATCGGTAACTGTAGGTTGGGACTGGTGATGACACTGAATACAGATGTGTGAGTTTCGGTGCATGTAGTCGTGCGCCGAACCCAGGTTTTCTGCTCGCGATGTTAGCGCGTAACGTATCTTCCCCTTTATAATACATCAATGTATGGGAACTATTTAAAAATATTAATATTATGACAGTTTCTTGCCAATTCATTTATGAAAATATTATGTAGGTATGTAAGGAAAAATATACATCTCTTTAGTGATATACACAATTGTAATACGAGAAATAAAGATAAGTTAGATCAACCATCTTATAGATTAGCTAAAGTAGGTACACACATCTTTTATGGGGTACAGTGTTAAATTCTATAATAAAATACCGTGTGATATGTTAAAACTAAATCCATATCCAATTTATTGTAAACCTAGTTTGGAACCTAAATTGTTAGCTAGCGATCACACTACACTAAATTGGATAGTAAATCGTACAGATCTAGGGTTGCTGGTCGGATTTCGTCTGGATTCGCCTGACATTTTATAGGATCCTTAATATAGCAGTTAAAAGATTTATAATCGCATTATGTGTAATGTTATAGTGTAAACAGTATTTTACTAAAATTCTAGAAAAATCCACCAGCCACTAAAATAAATATTTCGCCAGTAAATAAGATGTAGAAACCACCAGCTTAAGGGTACACTAGTCGACGGCACGAACTATTTTGTGCGCGGGGTTAAAATGCGTGCTATATCAACCGACAACACGTGCGGAACAGATAGATGCTGTTAAGAGCAGTAAGAAGCTAGTACGCGTACGAATACACACTTTTGCAAATTTGTAGCGAAATGGATAATGATTTAAAAAGAAAACGAGCGCGCGAAATTTTATAAACAGACCTTTGGGAGTCTGGATATCATGAAAAAACGACTGAATGCATTGTTGAACTACTAATCTATCCCTGTATGGAGGCCGTTTTTCAATTTTCCTTCTTCTTATGGTACTTATTAGCGCCCAAAGATGTGTTAAAATGAGTGTTAACATAATTATGGAACTTTCGAAGCTCATAACTTTCAAGTATTTTTTTTTTTACTCTTTTGCTTCCATACAGGGCTAGATAATGACGATACAAATTAATATCATTTTTTATTTTGAACGTACATCGTCAAACAGTCGAGTAGTCGTTCTAAATCGCAACATCGCGATTACACTGTCCTAAATCGTAGACAACTATTAGGAAGTAGAGCGGTTGGACCTCCGATTTGACAAAATCGGATCCAATCTGTTCCTAACATTGTAGTTACATCTTCAGATTTCCTAGTGAAGTTTCCATAACTGCTTTATTTTTGCCCCAAGCAAATGCTGGATAGGGAATATGAGAAGATCCAGTGAGTCTTTGTCGATACGTTCTTGAATGTATGAGTAACTCTTACGGCTTTAAATATTGAGTTCATATTAATTTGACACAGTATTGACAGCAGGGTTGATAAAAATCACGACTTATTTAAAAAAATCAAAAAAATCTGATTAATTTGATTAAAATCGGATTTATTTGATTTAAATCGGATTTTTTTGATTTTTTTATTTTCTGATCTATATTAATTTAGAAGTCAGTTGTTTATTAAAAAAAACCCAACATAATATTAATTTAGAAGTCAGTTGTTTATTAAAAAAAACCCAACATAATATTTGGTTATTTTAATTATTAATAAAATTAACAAAAAAACATGTGTTACTTTAAAAAAATATTTTGAAATTATTAAAAAGTTCTTCTCAAATCCAATATTTTTTTAATCACACAAATTTTAACCATATTTATCAAATATGAACAAGGAAAATAAATAAAATAGACTTTAAATTAATAAGGACATACAGCCATTTGGGGTTTACCGGATAGATATTTTTATTAGCCTTATATTTTTATAGAATTTAGTTTTTTTTAAAGAAAGACTAATTTGGCTGCTTTCTCGGTGCCTAATCTATTTCTTATTTTGCTGTGCACCAAAGTCATAATTTTTGGCTGATTTGGTCGCAGTAAAAGAGTATTGATTTAAATCACAGATTTTAAAAAAAAAATCATTTGATTTTAATCGCGATTTAAATCACTGATTTAAATCAAGTGATTTAAATCATATCAACCCTGATTGACAGTTGTATAGCTTTAACTACTTCCGTGCTTAGATTAAGTACCTATAGATTAAGCCTTAAAATAAGCTTGATTGATAGAGCGAGATGGCTAATTGGCAGCTCCATGTAAATAATAAGGACAAAAGATTATTTTTTGTCTTTGTCACCATGGCCGGTTTCTGTTGTTTGTCAAACTCTAATACAATGGCAGGTTTGACAAACAAACTCGGTTTTGTTTGATTTTCTGTGATTTTGTGGTATTATGTGTTAATTGAGACAAGGAATTTGGGTTATTTATAGATAATAAGTGTCAGTGCGATGGTGGGTTGTAGTGTTCTTGTTCTTGTTGTAACACCAGAACTAACTATTGCTGTCTCATGTGCGGCCACGCCAATGCTTAATCTATAGGTACTTTATTTAAGCTTCCGTGGATATTCTTGTTTTTAAGTAACGCCTAATGACAACTCAAATTGCTAGCTACATGTGATTGATTGCTAAGGTAATTAAGTTAGGCAAAGTTAAATACTATTAATATTAGGTTTTGTTTTCGTGAGTCTAGGTCAACGGGAACTACCATGTAGGTTTTCGACCCAAAGCCTATAGGGTACTTCCGGTTGACCTAGAATTGTCAATTTTGGTTAAACCAAGGTCTTACAGCACAAGTAAAGATAAAATTCCGAAAAATAAAAATAGGTGAAAATTAAGGTACTTTTTGGTACCTACTAACAAGTTTTCGCGAAAATGATGAATGACTCAGGACCTTGATTTTTATACACCTAATAGGGCCTATAGACCTCAGTATCTAGTATTTTCAACTTACTAGGTCCACCCGTTCTTGACAAAATTGGTGGTGACACACGGACTGACGGACAAGAAAGTGATCTTATAAGGGTTCCTTTTTAGGGTTCCGTACCCAAAGGGTAAAAACGGGACCCTATTACTAAGACTTCACGATCCGTCTGTCTGTCTGTCTGTCTGTCCGTCTGTCACCAGGCTGTATCTCATGAACCGTGATAGCTAGACAGTTGAAATTTTCACAGATGATGTATTGCTGTTGCCGCTATAACAACAAATACTAAACATAGTATAAAATAAATATTTAAGTGGGGCTCCCATACAACAAACGTGCTATTTTTGCCGTTTTTTGCTCGATATTAATAACGGCAACATGTAGACGCTTGAAATATTCACAGAATGTTTAGTTGTATATTCACTTCAAAAAATAGTTATTATTAAATTAAAATAAAATAAATTAAGGGGGGCCCCCATACAACAAACGTGATTTTTATGCAGTGTTTTGCGATAATGGTACGGAACCCTTCGTGTGCGAGTCCAACTCGCACTTGGCCGGTTCTTTTTTACCTTTTGAGGTACGGAACCCTAAAAACTATTGATAGCCAGCTATTGATTGCCATAAATAATTTTTAAACATGTTCGTTTAGAAGAACATTTATGAAAGGAGATTAATTCGTGAAGTTTATTACGTGTAATAAATAAAATATAAACAGTTATAGGTTAAGAAATATAGGATTTATATATAAAAAAAAGTTTTTGCTTTCATTAATAATCATAATATACCGTCATCGTCACTATCGCTTTGTAAAAGTGGGACCCCGACATTAAATTAATAAAGGGTCTTTCAACAAGGACGGGTCGATGTTAAAATTGAATAAAACAAGATGTGTGTGAGATATTAACGAAATTTATTTTTTATTTAAAAGGACCATTTATGCCAATTATGGATGGAATATGACATCGTTCAAATGTCCGCCGCGGCTTCGTATGGTGGCACGAATCCGAGAGGTCCAATTTTTAATGACTCTGCTCCAGAGATCCGGCTGAATCCGAGCGATGGCCTGCATAATGTTGGCTTTCAGGGCAACGGTCGAATGTGGTTTATTGAATTGAACTCTAACTCTACCCTCAAACCGTTCATGCAGAATGTCGATTGTGTCGTTCGCTGTGTGGCAAGTAGCGCCATCTTGCTGGAACCACATGTCGTTCACGTCCATATTGTTCAATTCAAGCCAAAGGAAATTGTTTATCATTGATCTGTAGCGCTCGCTCGATCTATGCAGCAGAGTGGACAGACAGACAGACGGACCGCGAAGTCTTAGTAATAGGATCCCGTTTTTCCCCCCCTCTAATCCCTCCCCTCCCTTCCCCTTCCTTCCCTTTGGGTACGGAACCCTAAAAAGCAAATGGTAGAATCACGGTAGAATTGTAATGCACGGTAATACAATGTCTCTGTTGCACGCAAGTGTATTCGGGAGCGAACGGAACGGACGCGACGCGATAGGTTAATGGATCCTTGTATCAACAGACCAACCAATCGCGCGCTCGGAACGGTGCTAAACGTTTCCCGCGTCCCGCTTGAAAACCAATGAGACCTTAAAACGACTTGTGCTTGTGCGCTTATAAATCTAACGACTCTCAATTTACTAGGCAGCGTTGCCAATCTGCGAGGAATTCCCCATATTGCGGGGATTTCCAAACATTTTGGGTAATTTGTGGGGAGAGCGATTATGTAGAGAAAACGCGGGGAATTTTGACATTAATCCTGAGTTTCCCACCTTAAAATTATCGCAGAATTAATGTGACAAATTGTCAAGCACACGTTATCTGCCGTGATTGGCTGTTGAAAATTCATTCAATTGGTTGACAATTTGTCAAATTAATTCTGCGATAATTTTAAGGTGGGAAATTCAGGGTAACCCTCTTACTAATAAACACAGAATAAAGTTATACCAATTTTAAACCTATGAAAATGTACGGTTATTCCTTTGTTATGCCTGTGATAACTTTATTCTGTGTTTATTAAACTAGAACTGAACTTAGAAGTAATAAAAGTAGTACTAGAAGTATTTATATGTATATTTAATTCTAGCTTAATTCAACTTATCCGGCAGGAAGGTTTTAGAGTTTATTTTACGGCAAAATTCATGACCATCAAAAGCTAAAAGTAAGTGTATTGCTCGTTCTACCTTTCTCAAACGCATCTGTCGAAAGAAAATGACAATGGCAGAACCCCATACATTGTTTTAGCTGAGATTAAATTCCTACGACTCTAAATAAAAATATCTGGTTTAATTCAGGGTCATCTTCTAAATTAGTTTGTGCAAGAATTTTTGTTCAAGAATGCCGAAAATAATAGATATTCAGTCATGAACTTTTGTAGGTTATGTCTGGGTAACTTTTAATAATGTGTTTAATAGCTAATATTTTAAAATTTCGTGGCAGTAAAAGGGCAATATCGCATTAGTGTTTCCCTTTATTCGTTATTTCAGCATGAAATGTGAAATATACTGTTTGGAAAGAGTACGGTTTATTTATTTATTAACCGACTTTGACGTGTATCAAAAGTAGTGGTGGTTAATATAACGTAAAGCAACTTAAAGCAGCGTGCTTATTATACATATCATAAAGCAAACGCTATCGTGGCGCCCACTTGGCGCTATTTGCTTAATTCGTTATAACGAAGTATCGCGCGAATCGCGCGCAACACAAAAACATAAATAAAGCAAGAAGCAGGGGGTGACGGGCGGGCGCGGTTTCGGTGTTTCGGCTAGAGGTGAGACGTACTAGGTAAAATGCGTACTGAGTCTTGGAAGTACGCGTCCGCTTAAATACTTATTCCAAAAACTAGGTTTACGAGTACTTAGGCGTCTCTAGTTTATTGACGTTTCCATAGCTAGCGAGTCTTCGAAATATCGAGATCGAGTAGTCGCTAGTCGAAGTAATGTAATGGAGTATCTTCGGTTTATGTATTATTAACGTATTTTAGACTAGACTACGCGTTGGTATTCGTATCTTTTCTACTTTTAAAATTGTACACGCTTCTGTATACTAACTATTGACTGGGATTAGTGGAGAGATACACACACACTACACTACACTTTGTTTTCTTGGCTTGACTAAATTATCTATCTAAAATTCTAAACAAGTAACACATCAAAGTAACTTAAACATAACTTATTAATCTACGATAACTTGCACAAAAATACTTAGATAAAATCTTATAGAAATTTTCTTTACTCCAAAGGTCACTTTTAATCTTTAAACATACGTTCACGTAAACAACGGGTACCGTTCCTGTGACGTACTGATTTAAAAAACAATCATTGTTAAATATTTTCAACTCTGCCTACTAAAGTAACAGTGATTCTATTGGTATAGACATTGTTTAATAACGCGAAACAAATAAATCGACTCACCAATTTCCAGTGCGGAACCGAACGACTCCGAATGTCACCGGAACTGACCGAACTGTTGGTAGACGCGAGTATGGCAGTACGTGACTACGTGTCAAACGCTTAAATACTCGAGACGCGTTTACGTGGTGCGCACGGAATAAGTCTTTACACGTCCGGCCAAAAACCTATTCCAGTACAGTACGTCTCACCTCTAGTTTCGGCCAGTCGTCGCATGCTAGCGATTGTTATCGGTCGCGCGCATGAATTGCGATCCCGCGCGGCTATCTATAATATATCTACGCTATTTCTATTGTTTCGTGCTTTTTAGTGAAAGGAACACAAGTGATAGGACACGTAATATTTACTAAGTATAATTTTGTAAGTAAGGACGATTGATTGAGAGATTGTGTTATTGTTTAGTTTTCTTAAGTGTATAGTGGACAAAAATGTTTAAAAGAAATAGTGATTTACCAATATGGAACTTAAAGTAGGGAAGTAGAGCCGAAAGTATGAAGGAAAGTTCATTGTTTATGTTTTACTACTCCATTTTATCGTCATAAATTCATAAAAGCGATGTAATATTTTTAAGCATGCTGTCTGTCCAACGCTAGGGTAGGAGCTGCGAGTGCGTTATAAAAAAACGCGTTACAATAAAGCGCATAAAATAACGCGCTTAAAATATAAAGCTTATAGTATTAAGCAACTTTGAACACTAACTAATCAAAAGGTCGTCGTCAACAACCAAGACACATTTTTTTGACTTGGACACTAGTCTTTTTGCCTATCATTAATTGAAAGTAAGTAATTCATTTATTTCTACTACACTACAGTATTGTCACCTACCTGCAAGGACATAGACTATATTGTTAATTTATTTACACTGTTTTATTATAATAACAAAGAAAATAATGATATACTTACTACAGTCAAATAACGAAAAAGTCAAATAACTTTCATTTAGAATGGGTTTTTTATCCATAATGAATCAGTTAATGTTATACTTTGAAAAAAACGTAGTCAATTAATGGAATTTATTTCGTATATAACTCACTTTCAGACGCCAATTCAGCTAATATTTTGCCATTGTTCTTTAGCGTCCTAAAGAATTTGAAAACAGAGCATCGTAATCGCCTACACACTGACACTGTAGTAGCGCTTATGGCCACTAGAGAAGGTATTAAGAAGAAAGGAGGGAGCTTAAAAATTGATCCTTCAAATGATAAGTCAACCAAAAAAAATTGGCGTACGTAATGAGAGTTGCAAAAATTTACATTTTACATATTCGCAAACTGGCTGACCAAAACCAGATGTATCCTCCGACTGCACAGCATGATTTTCTTCTTGTTTACGTCTTTTTAGTTCGCCTTTTAAGCAGTCGGGTCTTTTGATTTTTTAAATTTACTTTATTTTTTACTTTTTAGTTCTTTTTTTAGATTTCGGTACATTTAAACATATAAGTATTATATATTTTTGAAATCACCTCTTAAAACCCTTTATTTTGAAACCCCACACGATGGGTTTGGAAGTAAAAAATAAAATTGTCCCCCACAATATGGCGCCCAAAAGCCGCCATTTATCTATTTTCCAATTTTAATGTAGCCTGTGACACTCGCAGGGTTAAGACAAATCGATTGACGTATGAATCATCAAAATCGGCTAACGCATTAGGTCTCTGGAACGCCACATAGGAACAAACATACATACATACATACATAGACTGATAAACACATTACCCTCCTTCGGCAGTCGGGTACAAAACGCCTTTATCAGCCATAATTAGCTTTTCAGTCTCCATCTTCCTTCCAACACTTTTAATCAACTCTTTACCCGACTGCCGAAGGAGGGTAATGTACCCTCCTTCGGCAGTCGGGTAAAGAGTGAGAGAGAGAGAGAGAGAATAACATACATGTTTGATTGATATTAACATTACTTTTATATATTTGATAAAAAGTGGGATAGATGTGGGCAGTATTTATTTTATTTTCCCAAAAATTGGGGATTTTCAGTAAGGTGTTTGGGTAATCCAGACCATGGACATCGGCAACACTGCAATTTACCACCTAAGTATTTCAAAGCGAAACATGTTGGAAATCTACCGTACGGACAGCGGTAGTAGATGAAAAAATTGTGACTGTAACAAAAAAATATGTTAGTTTAATGAGGGTAGGTAGTAAAGTAAGAATAAGCATAGACAAAAACCTTGACGACCACGTGTCATTTTTTGAACGTAGTCTAGGAAACTCTTTGATTTATTAGGCAGGCCACAAACGTTCGGTTTTATGATTTGGAATTCCGATTCGGAAACTTGCATACACGCATTTCATACATTACAAAGTGTTCTAGACCTGTGACCATAAAACGCGCGCAATCACTGCCTGTTTCTAACCGACTTACCAAAAAGGAGGAAGTTCTGTGTTCGACATTGTCTGTTTTTTTTTTGTGTATGTTCACGCATATCTCCGTCAATTTAGACCGAAATTGAAAATTCTTTTTTTGGTTGAAAAAAAATTGGTTGCCTGTAAAGTCGGTATACGGGCGAAAGTTTTACGTGACAACGACTTTGAGTGGTAAAATAATTTTAATGTGAATATTCATTCGTATAGTAGGAAGAAGGATTATGTCTGTCTCTCTCGCTCTTAGGCGGGCTAACCATGCCCGAGTGGAAGGGACGCGTGCCTCTCACTCGCTCTCATTGTGAGCGCATAACGTGAGCGGAGCGTAACGCAGTTTCTTGAAGTGTCACCCGGCAAACCAATTTATAAGACGTTGTCACGTCAAAAGTATGTTTCGAAATTGGTCCTATTTTAATTTGGTGAAGATCTGATGAAGAACTTCGGAGATATACAACAGAACTCCTCAATAAATAACGGCAAATCTCTCGGGATTGCTGCAATCGCATATCTGTTTATTGTTTATACCATTTTATAACATAACATCACGCCAGTACGCTCTAAAGGGGTACGCAGATGTGTACAATTCACCTTGGTACACTCCCATTTCACCGGTTATGTTCAGTTTCATGATATTCGGGTAATCTATTCTGGCATTATAGGTACCTTACGTAACTACTTGTCTATTACGTAGGTAGGTACAACTAAAAAGCGTAAAATAAAAATAAACTTTTATACAAAAACTTTTTTGTAAAAAAGTTTTTTTAATTATGAAACTTGCTTAGATAAAGTACCTATGGATTTCGCCATGGCGTGGCCGCCCATGAGTCAACAATAGTTAGTTCAGCAGCCGTATTGCGTAAGTGCGCAAAAAAGTTAAACTCTATCCAACCGACCAAATCGGCCAATCACACAAAACGGACGCGTCATTCATCTCGCATGTGATTGGTCGATTTGGTCGGTTGGATAGAGTTTAACTTCTTTGCGCACTTACACAATAAGGCTGATGTTATAACAAGAACAAGAACACTACAACCCACCATCGCACTGACACTTATTATCTATAAATAACCCAATTTCAATTCTCAATTAACACATAATACCACGAAATCACAGAAAATCAAACAAAACCGAGATTGTTTGTCAAACCTGCCATAACATTAGAGTTTGACAAACAACAGAAACCGGCCATGGTGACGAGACAGCCAAGACAATAAAATATTTAAGTAGGGCTCCCATACAACAAACGTGATTTTATTGCCATTTTTTGTAATAATGGTACGGAACCCTTCGTGCGCGAGTCCGACTCGCACTTGGCCAGTTTTTAGATCTGATCTGATCTGATGATCTTTGGTAGTGAAGCGGCCGCCCCGGTGGGTTCCCGCATTGTCGAGGCGGGGGGGCTTAGTAACCGTGGCTTGGTCATCCACGGTGAAGCGAAGAGGAACCCAAGGAGGGGCCGCTCGTCAGGGCTTTTGCCGATTAAGCCGACGACGTAGCGGCCAACTTGTAGGTTGCGGTGCCGCTTCGTAACAGGCGACATCGCAACTGAGGCGGGCCGCGATGTCTTATGGAGATTCCCAGGTCCCATACGATGTCGCGGCTGAGGGTAGGAGGCCGCGGCGGGAGAGGAGTGCCGGTATTGCGGTGCACCGCTCTCCCTACCTTCCGCGGCCCGGATGGGGTCGCCACCGTCCGTCGGCTGCAGGGGAGGAGGAGTGTCGGTATTGCGTTAGCCGCTCTCCCTATCCCCTGCGGCCGAAAAATGGTAGGAGGCGGGGCCATTGACCTGTCACAGGGGGACCAAGGGTGCCATACACGGGGTCGTCTGGCGCCCATGTGCTGATTTGCTGCCTGGGGTGATCACGGCGTGCAGTGTGTTCTGGTGCGACGGTGATGGGGGTACTCCCCCGAGGAGGGTCCGGTGACGGACAGCCGCGGCGGGTTCGCGGTGAGTGCTAACGCGTGCCCGTGTTCCCGCCATAAGCGGCACAGGAGGACACCGTGGAGTTTTAGTGTGTTAGAGTCCCACATAACTGCACTATCGCCCTGTGGTAGTGCAGTATGCATGAGCATTTCTAAACGCAAAAATAAGAAAAGCGGGGCTCGGGGAACGTTTAGGACGAGCGCGCGATTGGTTGGTCAGTTGACACAAGGATCGACTGGCCAATTGTGTCGCGTCCACTTACCGTTGGCTTGGCTCTATGGCTCTAGATATTGATTGTGGTTCGCGGCATATGCGCGAACCTTAGATAAAGTAGGTATAGATTAAGCACTGTCGTGGCCGCACATGAGACAGCAATAGTTAGTTCTGGTGTTACAACAAGAACAAGAACACTACAACCCACCATCGCACTGACTCTTATTATCTATAAATAACCCAAATTCCTTGTCTCAATTAACACATAATACCACGAAATCATAGAAAATCAAACAAAACCGAGTTTGTTTGTCAAACCTGCCATTGTATTAGAGTTTGACAAACGACAGAAACCAGCCACGGTGACAAAGACAAAAAATAATATTTTGTCCTTATCATTTACATGGAGCTGCCAATTAGCCATCTCGCTCTATCAATCAAGGTCATTTTAAGGCTTAATCTATACCTACTTTATCTAAGGCGCGAACTTACCCCCACTACGCCAAAACCTTGCCAACTTACGTGCCGGGCACATACTTACTGTTTTACGTAACAACATTTGTGTACCTAAAAATTCTGTTATGTCTAGCTAAATTCGCCTTTATCCATGTTCAACGTGCTTGCGTGAAAGTGACACTCTTCGTTCTGATAGTATACATACCCGAATACCAAAAACATAAGTTTAACATCTGCGCTAGTCTTACGGAATTCCGATCCGAACACACACATGTTTCCACCCGTAATCCGATTCTGAAAATTGTGCGGCCAGCTTTATTGCGACTCGTTGCTTTTTACCCGACTGCCGAAGGAGGGTAATGTGTTTATCAGTTTTTTTTTTTTTCACCCTTTCGTGTGGAGTATCAAAATAAAGGGTTTTAAGAGGTGATTTCAAAAATAACACTTATATGTTTAAATGTAACTCATACTAAAAAAATAACTAAAAAGTTATAAATAAAAAAAGTAAATTTAAAAAAATCAAAATACCCGACTGCTTAAAAGGCGAACTAAAAAGATGTTATCGTAAACAAGAAGAAAATCATGCTGTCGGAGGATACATCTGGTTTTGGTCAGCCAGCTCGCGAATATGTATCCTCCGACTGCACAGCATATACTGCACGGCCGCTTTTTTATAGTCATTCAAACTTGGTCGGTTTATCCATGAATTGAGGTTGTTCTGGTATTTTTATTTTATCTCTTTAATTATTTAGTGTAATGAGCTGTAATTTTACATGTGAATAGTTGCATTAATACACTAACTATCGCCATATGTTTTACGTTGCATTTCCATTAAAAAGTCCTAAAATCGGTTGTCATACAGTATAGTGGTCCAGTCGTAGTAAATTATGCGACTGCTCATTAATTACTAAGAACACATACATGATACTTGGCAGGATATTGTACACCCTTACAAGATACAAATAAACGTTATAAGTTAGGCTCTAGTGTTCCTATTTTAAGTACTTGGAGCTAATAACTTTATTTTACTTTTACGTTTATATCTTCTGAACGGTATGATTTTTTCAAATTCTGTTTTCACAATCATTACACACAAATTCAAAGTAACGTGCATAAAAAAAATCAACTCTGCACTAAGCCGTTTTATATGATTTTCATCAAATAGCCAAACGTCAGCGCAGCGGAAACTTGATTATCTTCGCAGTTTTATGTCACACAAATTTCATTTAAGCATACACATTTACCTCTCGTTTCAAACTAATTATTGAATGTATTTTTTTTATCTACGTGCATAGGAAAAAAAAAGATGCCGCTAGGATGACGTAGTTCCAGCGGTTGGATACACAAATTTGTACTTACTATACACAATTACACGACGACATACACTAATTATCTGCTTATCTGAAATTAATAAATTCGACGTTTTTCCGCTGCGACTACGTACACTGATTTTCTTCTTGTTTACGTATTTTTAGTTCGCCTATTAAACAGTCGGGCCTTTAGATTTTTTAAATTTACTTTTTTTATTATCCACATTTTATCACTCGCGGCAAAAAGTCGGCAACACTGTGCGCGGCGGGCGGCGGGAAAATAGCAGGACATGAGACATAATACCCACTTACCCATTACAGTAATCTTTGAGACAGATATACGTAGTATCTCTAAGTAGTCTGTGAGACAGAGTAGCTCTAGCGGACTGACTGTTAATGTGATACGATACAATACTCGTCGTCTTCGTTTGAAGAAGTGTTCTTCTGATTACATATTACTTACATTTCAATCAGTTGGAAGGAAGCCTAGCTTTTTCACCAAATGGCCCACAAGCCCAAGCGACCCTTAGTAATCCGGGCGAAAATCCCCGAAGAGCACTTTGAAAACATGTGCAAAATGGCTGAAGAATTGAGCGGCAGTCCACCAAGACTAACACATGAAGGTGATGAATTTTACAAAGTCAAGGACGGCCGGTTGAGGTTCCGAACATACAAAGATTTCTCAGCCGCGCTAATATGGAACAATTTAACGGATCAACGCGAACATAGTCCCAAGTTAAGTGACCAACTAAGTATCTACGAAACGATAGATTTTCCTGGCGAAAAAAAAGATGATATTGCAATATTGCAAAATATGCTAGTAAAGCATTTGGAATGGGTGGGTCAAATTGTAAAGAAACGGTGAGAACTCTTTGATGGTTAAAATAAAAATAAATGTTCCTCAAAACATTTTGTTAACCTACCTACAAAATCCATAATAAATCTCTTATTTTTTTTTCAGAAAACGTTTTATGGTAGGACAGTCTCGCATTGACATAGACTCAGTAAAATTTCTTGGAAACTATGTGAAGATAACAGTGGTACCCCAGGGTGATAGCCAGTCCCATATACAACGTCAGGACTTGGCCCATCACTTGCTATCCCAACTTGGAGTAAAGAGTGAAGACCACATCAACAGTACCTATCTTAATCTACTACCATCACCCGATTATAATTTTTATTTAAGTTTATCTACAGCAACAGAGTCTCTATCTTTGAAATAATCTGACACTTCAGCAGATACGGCACTCTCCGTCCGCATTGCTCGCCACAATAGGGTCCCTTATTAAATTGGTACATTATGATAGCGTCATTATATTTATCTTGATGTTTTCTATACAATCCATTAACCCAGCACCCACTGGTTTTCAATAGTGCTAGATTAGTAACAGTATTGTAATTTTTGAAAATTGAAGAGATCACTGTAATAAACGGGTAGGTTTTTCACCTGTGGTACCTCTATGGCATGATCTAATATTATAAACTAATTTGCAATTGCGGCTCCACCTATGTGAAATCAGTAGTTTCCCTAATATCTACATAAATTATTGCCTATGTATTTTTCTGATGTATTATCTAGATAACTGTAAAATTTTATCAAAAACCGTTCAGTAGTTTTTGCATGAAAGAGTAACAAACATCCATACATACTTGCAAACTTAAATATTTTTAACTTTATATTATTAGGATGCGAAAGTACCTCTGCCTGTTTGTTACCTTTTCTTGTCTTAATGACTGAATGAATCTAGATGAAACTTGGCATACATATAGACTAAGTACTGGTTTAGCACATAGGATACTTTTTATCCTGGGAGATTTTTCCCTCAGGATAACTTCCAAGTTTCGCCAAATTGAAGCAATTGACAGATGCTAGTTGTAGTTTTCTATAAGGTGGGTAGTCTGCTTGTTTGTTACATGGCAAAAAAATTTAGAAAGACATTCCCAAGATTTATATTTCATGCTTGCATTTTTGTTCCTGGTTTTCTGTTTTAGATAAAATTTATGTTGTCGAGTCTACTACAACAGGCTATAAATGTGATTTAGAATAACCATTTCCAAAACTTTGTTTTAAATAAAGATTTTTTTTCATATTTTTCTTTTAAAGTTTCTTTAAATATAGATAATTAAAAAGATGGAAACCTTATAGGATCATTTGTGTGTCTGTCTACTATCACAGCCAATTTACTCCGAATTTAGTGGAACAAATAGAAGGACGTTGGCACGCACGTGAGTATCTGTGACCCAAATACGGACGTGTATATTATAACATATGGACGTATGCGGCGGCAAGCAGTAGACGTCGCGCAGCGAGGCCCAGCCAGCTCTCAACCAACTCTCATAGTCACAACATTCTTCACATCCATTGATAAAAATAATGTTTTGTCGGCGGTTGTTTGATAAGTTAGGTCTGTTTAGTGTTTTTGGTCGTTCTGACAATGGCCTAACCTGACATTGAATTACTCGTTCAGAAACGAATTTATTGGTGAAACCAATGAATATTCGTATTAAAGTACAATGGCAGAAGCCCATACATTGTTTGAGCTGACATTAAATTCCTACGTCAATCAATGAAAAATATCTGGTTTAACTCAGGGTATGTTCTGAATTACTTAGTGCAAAAAATTTCATTTGACAGCGCCGAAAATTATAGATATTCATTCATGAACATGTGTTTAATAGGTAGTATTATTCCATTTTGTGGAAGTAAAAGTGCAACATCGCATGAGCCCTTACCTAGTTATTTCAGCATAACTTAGAAAATATACTCTTCATTGCATAACTTATAAAAAAATAAAAACAAAAAATTTCGTCCAAAAATTAAAAAAAAGAATAAGGGTGAACAACCCTTATCACTTAGGGGTATGGAAAATATATAGTAGCCGATACTCAGACCTACTGACTATACATATGAAATTTGGTAAAAATCGGTAAAGCCGTTTCGGAGGAGTACGGTAACTAACATTGTGACATGGAAATTTTATATAATAGATAGACAATATAAGTACATAGGTACATCAAACGTATCTTGTGCAAAGAAAGGATCCACACGTATTTTATAACTAATACTTATACTTTATACCAACTTCAACTTTAACCTTAACGTAATACCTATATAACTCTAAATTACTCATACTAATCTTATTAATAATTCTATACTGATTCTGCAAATAAGTCCCAACATTTTTATTTCCCATAGCAAATAAAGTAAACAGAGCCATTTCCCTTATACTTAATATCATAATTCTGTACACCAAACTTCCAAGCCTGCTGCAGAAAAGCAGAAACACAATAAACATATATTCATCACACGACCAGGCACATACTTATTACTTCTAACAGATGGCCCACGAGGTAAAACATTACGTCGATAACGACGACGAGGAAGCCTCATCTTCCGACGATAAACAAATCGCGTAAAATTTCCATTCATTTTGAAGTTATTTTTTTTTTGTAGGTAGTACTCATAAATAGAAAGCTTTTTACTTTTTCACGACTCGGAAATTTTATGATTTTTAGTATTTTTTTTTTTTTTTTATTGTTGATAGGCTTGCGCTTGATCACTATCTCACCTGATGGTAAGCGATGATGTGGTCGACGATGAAGCACGCTTGCCTAGAAGAAACCTATTCACTCTTGACTTGAAGACTCCCAGGTTGTAGCTATCAGGAAACACAGACTCCGGCAGGGAATTCCACTCCTTTGCTGTACGCATAATAAAAGTATTCCCAAAACGTTTGGTGCGTATGGGTGGGATGTCCACCATGTACCGATGACGCATCGCCGTACGTCTTGTAGTCCGATGATGGAACGGGCTAGAAGGAATTAGTTCATGCAATTCCAACGCACACTCCCCGAAATGTAACCGATAAAAAACCGAGAGGCTGGCAACTCGGCGCCGATGTTCGAGGTTCTGGAGCCTAGATTCGACCAGTACTTCATTGCCGATAAGCCTCTTGGCCCGTCTTTCGATCGACTCAAGTGCATCCAGCTGGTACTTGGCAGATCCGTCCCAGAGATGAGAGCAGTACTCCATGCATGATCGAACTTGCGCTTGATACAAGTTGAGCAACTGTTCTGGCGTGAAGTACCGTCTCACCTTCGCGAGGATCCCCAATTTTTTCGCAGCCAGCTGAGCTTTTGCCTCAATAAATGGACCAAAATTGAGTGTCGATGTCAACGTAATGCCAAGAACCTCAAGATGGTCAGTGATCGGCACGGTCACACCACGGAAAGAAGGAGCCGGGTGGAATTGGCTCCTTTTAGCGGAAAAAAGACACGCCTGGGTCTTAGCAGCATTGAACCGGACCAGATAAAAAACAAACATAATGTCGAACATAGAACCTCCTCCTTTTTGGTAAGTCGGTTAAAAATAGTATGTTTTACGTGGGAAAAAAAATGAGAATTAGTCCAAGAGTGAGCGAGCTCGGGAGCTTAGGGCACCCCGACACGGATAGGTTAGGTTACTTTAGGCCCTGCAGACAGAAATAGGAGCCCCGCGCAGCATGTGCGTAACGCCAGCTTCCTCATAAGTTGTAGAATAATTCTATCTATGCTATTATTTAAGGTATAATAGCAGCAATCAAAGTTCCGAGTCTTAATTTAGCTGCCACAAAATCTTCGTTATTATGAGTCGTTTAGTATGTGTTAGCTGGAGTGACGTCACCCCAGCTTCCTCATTCAATACAGGCAAACCAGTGAGGTTAGGGTTTTGGACTATAGTCAAAAAAATAAGGCAAAATAGCTGCACATGGAAGGCAAGAACTGAACGATAATACTTAAACAGTTTTGAAACTATGATACAAAAACGTGTGTGTAAGCTGGAGTGACGTCACCCCAGCTGCCATGTCATATCTTCCGAACAAAAGAAGATATGATGATGTATCATAGTTCCAAAATTAAGGTATAATAGCTGCCATTGGCAGTAAAATTTTCAAGTATCTGGTCAAAATACTATATAAGTTATTAAACCGACTAATATGTGTAAGCTGGAGTGACGGCACCCCAGCTGCTCATGTCATATCTTCCGAACGAAAGAAGATATGATTATGCATTATAGCTTAAAACATGAGAAATAATAGCTGCCATAGGCAGCAAAACTTTCAAATGTCTAGTCCTTATAGTTTCCACGTAGTAAACAAAAATATAGTTTCCGCGTCAAAAAGATCAAATTATTACTTCGGAGGAGGGACGGAGCGGCGTTGCCGTTCCGTGCGCTATATCATCAGTTTAACGCACTAGAAACTAGCAAACTAGGTTATAGACTGGGAGCCTACTTCACACTTTAATGTACTATCCAAGTATATAGGATTTTTATAGTCATATTGTTTATTTAAACATAGGATGAAAGAAAATCCAAAAATCGAAGTGTAACAATTTCGTATATTTTTGTCATAAATTATATTTTTGGTACTATTTACAGTCTTTGAAATCAGATAAAATATGATTAGTATAAATCACAATTATTCTTTAGAATCAGATGAACTATCTTTTAAGTAAGTAAAGTGCGTTTCAAGAAAGAATACCCTTCGCCGTAATGTTGGCACCATTGCTTTTCATTGAAGAAATGGTTTTTGCAAGCAATAGATCAATACAATGACAAGACAACCTAACAGTGACCTGTAAACTGAAAAAAAACGTAACAAAATTTTATTTTCGCGGGCTAACTTTCCACGTCCACTTTAACCGAACTACAGAGAACATGTCACAAAAATAAAACCGGCCAAGTGAGAGTCGGACTCGCACAAGATGGGTTCCGTACCATTATCGCAAAAATCGGCATAAATATTATGTTTGTTGTATGGGAGCCCCCCTTAAATATTTATTTAATTCAATTTTAATATTTGTTGTTATAGCGGCAATAGAAATACTGTGAAAATACAATTGTCTAGCTATCACGTTTCATGAGATACAGCCTGGTTACGGACGGACAGACAGACAGACGGACCTTAGTAATAGGGTCCCGTTTTTACCCTTTGGGTACGGAACCCTAAAATACAATAATAGTAGTTCTCTCGTCGTGTACTGTTGATAAGAATCCACTTTTTAATATTACATTTATAGTTCCATTAAAGTTCAGTCGGCTCTCAGTCTATATCTTCAATAAAAAAATATTTTGAGCGCAAGTTAAAATGACTTCTAATAAAATCCCTGCTAAGTCCAAACTTGGTTGCTATAATGTAGCGCACGGAACGGCAACGCCGCTCCGTACCTCCTCCGAAGTAATAATTTGATCTTTTTGGCGCGGAAACTATATTTTTGTTTACTACGTGGAAACTATAAGGACTAGACATTTGAAAGTTTTGCTGCCTATGGCAGCTATTATTTCTCATGTTTTAAGCTATAATGCATAATCATATCTTCTTTCGTTCGGAAGATATGACATGAGCAGCTGGGGTGCCGTCACTCCAGCTTACACATATTAGTCGGTTTAATAACTTATATAGTATTTTGACCAGAGACTTGAAAATTTTGCTGCCAATGGCAGCTATTATACCTTAATTTTGGAACTATGATACATCATCATATCTTCTTTTGTTCGGAAGATATGACATGGCAGCTGGGGTGACGTCACTCCAGCTTACACACACGTTTTTGTATCATAGTTTCAACACTTTTTAAGTATTATCGGTCAGTTCTTGCCTTCCATGTGCAGCTATTTTGCCTTATTTTTTTGACTATAGTCCAAAACCCTAACCTCACTGGTTTGCCTGTATTGAATGAGGAAGCTGGGGTGACGTCACTCCAGCTAACACATACTAAATGACTCATAATAACGAAGTTTTTGTGGCAGCTAAATAAAGACTCGGAACTTTGATTGCTGCTATTATACCTTAAATAATAGCATAGATAGAATTATTCTACAACTTATGAGGAAGCTGGCGTTACGCACATCCGCGCAGCGGGGCCCCGTCGACTTTGTTGCTTAAATAGTAATCTTAAACTTTAACCATGGATATCGCCATAACCATGGGGTTCCGTGGGGTAGGGATGGTACAGGGGGGTAGCCAAACCTCCTCCCCTCCCCCCGAGCCAAAAATCAACGGCCCATCATCGAAATTTTAACCAACAAATCGTTTCTTGAGACAACGGGGTCGAATCATTTTCCATCCTCGGATCATACGCCCGTATCGCCTCCCAAATCGGTTCAAACTACACTTCATAAAAGTTAACTTAATCTGCGACAGCTGTCAGTATCGTAACACGTATACGTCAGTTTGACATATGTCGCAGAGATCAAGCTTCAATCTTCTAAGAAGTGTAGCTCTAGTAGTCTGGCTCTTAGATAAAGTACCTATAGATTAAGCACTGGCGTGGCCGCACATGAGACAGCAATAGTTAGTCCTGGTGTTACAACAAGAACAAGAACACTACAACCCACCATCGCACTGACACTTATTATCTATAAATAACCCAAATTCCTTGTCTCAATTAACACATAATACCACGAAATCACAAAAAATCAAACAAAACCGAGTTTGTTTGTCAAACCTGCCATTGTATTAGAGTTTGACAAACAACAGAAACCGGCCACGGTGATAAAGACAAAAAATAATCTTTTGTCCTTATTATTTACATGGAGCTGCCAATTAGCCATCTCGCTCTATCAATCAAGGTCATTTTAAGGCTTAATCTATAGGTACTTTATCTAAGAGTCTGGCTAGTGGCTAGTCTTTGCTCTCTGAGGGAGGGGACCTTAGATAAAGTAGGTATAGATTAAGCACTGGCGTGGCCGCACATGAGACAGCAATAGTTAGTTCTGGTGTTACAACAAGAACAAGAACACTACAACCCACCATCGCACTGACACTTATTATCTATAAATAACCCAAATTCCTTGTCTCAATTAACACTTATTACCACGAAATCATAGAAAATCAAACAAAACCGAGTTTGTTTGTCAAACCTGCCATTGTATAAGAGTTTGACAAACGACAGAAACCGGCCACGGTGACAAAGACAAAAAATAATCTTTTGTCCTTATCATTTACATGGAGCTGCCAATTAGCCATCTCGCTCTATCAATCAAGGTCATTTTAAGGCTTAATCTATACTAGAGGTGAGACGTACTAGGTAAAATGCGTACTGAGTCTTAGAAGTACGCGTCCGCTTAAATACTTATTCCAAAAACTAGGTCCACGAGTATTTAGGCGTCTCTAGTTTATTGACGTTTCCATAGCTTGCGAGTATTCGTAATATCGAGATCGTATGTCGGAGTAATGTAATGAAGTATTTCGGTTTATGGATTATTAACGTATATTAGATTACGCGTTGGTATTCGTATCTTTTCTAGATTTTAAAATTGTACACACTTCTGTACGTTAACTATTGACTGGGATTGGTGGAGAGTGAAATACTTTGTTTTATTGGCTTGATTAAATGATCTATTTAAAATTCTAAAATCATCATAGTTACTTAAACATAACTTTTTAATCTACGAAATCCTGTATAAGAATACCTAAAAAACTTTATTGAAAACTTCCCTTCATACTTTACAGTATTAGGACTGTGAGCTTATTTTATAAACGTGATATTAAATGATATTAAGAGAAACATGGTTTTTTTGTTGATTTAAAAAACAAACATTGCTAAACATTTTCAACTCTGCCTACCAAAGTAACAATTATTCTATTGGTATAGACATTAGGTTTAGAAACGCGAAATAAATAAATCGACTCGCAAAATTCGAGTGCCGAACCAAACGTCTCCGAATGTCACCGGAACTGACCGTGCCTGTGGGTCGCCCGATTCGCCCGCCGCAAACACTAGACGCGAGTATGGTAGAACGTGACTACGTGTCGAACGCCATACGCTTAAATACTCGAGACGCGTTTATGTGGTGCGCACGGATTAAGTCTTTACACGTCCAGCCTAAAACCTATTCCAAAAACCTGTTCCAGTATATACGTCTCACCTCTATATACCTACTTTATCTAAGGAGGGGACAGTAGGGGCATAGACTAAAATATATAGACACCGTAGACAGAGAGAGAGGGGAGTTAAAAGCAATCAAAAATAGCAAAGAGTGTTTATTTATAGTTATCTGTGGCCTGCTGTGGTAGCTTCCATATCTCTAAGTAGTCTGTGCTTCCTTACGTCTCTTCATTTCTTGTTGCTTGTTGTTGTTATTCTAGTTTGGTTCATGACACGGAGATAAATAATATATAGGGTAGTTCATGTGTTAATATTTGGCATTCGTCATTTGTATTAGAATATTGTTTTCAATTACTACACACATTTCAATTCAAAGCCTATTTTCTTAATTAAACAGCCATGCGTAACATAGAACTCAAAGCAAAAATCACCGACTATACAAACATCTGCAAAGTTGCTGAGGAGTTGAGCGGTCGTCCCCCAACAATAATAAATCAAAACGATACATTTTACGAAGCCAGAGGTTCCTTGAAGTTGGAATTTAATGAAGATTCCTCAGCAACGCTCATAGGAGATTCGAATGTTGGTAACCAGAAATTGTTGGTACCCGCTACTAAAGCTGGAGTATTGAGTGATATGCTGAAGAAATCCACAGGTATCCGTGAACGAATCGTAAGGAAACGGTGAGTTAAAAACAGCATTAAATATTTTTTTTATTGATCTTTATTATCCGCCTAAGGCTCCGCCCGCGTGGTATTATTTCTTAACATTCATCATTTTCCTGCCCTTGTTCCATGTTACTTGGGATACTATTACTACTCATCTGTGTGAACTTCAGAATTGGATCCAGAGATAACATTAAAACTGTGTATCCCTAGTAATATTATAAATGTAAATAAATTTGAGAGCAGTGGTGGCCCAGTGGTATCGGCCGCGACTTACAAGTTTTTATTTTTTTTATTTGTAGTTCTTGGGTTCGAGCCCAGACAGGCGCTTTACTTTGTGTAAATTATTTCATCACCACTGCTCTCAAAACGGTAAAGGAAAACATCGTGACGAAACCGGCATGTCCTAGAACCAAATATTCGAAGACATGTGACATCCACCAACCCGCACTGGGCCCGCGTGGTGGATTACGGCCCATTCCCTCTCACAGAGAGGAGGCCTGTGTCCCAGCAGTGGGAACATTAATAGGCTGATGATGTGATGTGAAATAAATTTCATATTGTAACAGTTGTTAGCCCTATTTAACTTATTGATGCAGTTGCCCCATGATTATAACCTCGGAAATACTACCTTTCTTTAAGATTCTGTACTTAGATTTTTCAATCTCCAAATTTCTCCTTCTTCAAGATCTATGCCATAGAAGTAAAAAACCGGCCAAGTGCGAGTCGGATAAGCGCACAAATGTTCCCGTACCATTATCACAAAAAACTGCAAAAAAAACAAGTTTGTTGTATGGGAGCCCCACTTAAATATTTAGTATTTGTTGTTAAAGTGGCAACAGATTATTGTACATTAATGTATCAACACTATTCAGCAATACAAGCGTGAAAGCCTAACAAACAAACAGACACTTTTGCATTTATAATATTAGTGAAGATAATAGATTATTTTAGTTACCTGCAAAAGCATAGACAATTTTTTCTTTTTTTTTCAGTAAGATGTACCAGATTGATCAGTCCTGCATTCACATAGACGATGTGGAAGGAGTTGGACAAATCATGGAGCTAGAAGTGGTTATGCGGCCTGAGCAGACCTTAGACGATGGCATGTTCATTGCCTACAAATTGCTATTAAAACTTGGAGTTAAAGATGAAGACATCCTGGACGATGATCTATGTTGACCTGTTGGATAAAAAATAAGGCATTTATTGCATCTTGGGCAGCGTTGGAGGCTCTTTTGAGGTCAACTAGGGTGCAGGTCAACAAACATTTGTCACTCCACTCCAGACAATAAGACTTATTCTGAATAATTATCATTTCTGATTATATTTTATTGTTTCTTTATTATGTGACCCTCCAAGGGTAAAATCCTTCTCCATCCTTTTTCACCATTTCCTGTCCTAGCTAGTAGGTCTGTGAATCCAATTTTTTTGTCATCTGCATAATATTATCTTTTCTTCTGCCTTCCTATGCTCCCTTTGTCTTTTTGGGCCCAACCATTTAATAGTTAGCGAGTTCAGCAGCCTAATTGCGTAAGTGAATTCTGCAAAGGAAACAAGTTGATTCTTTCAAAGAATCAGAATCATTTCTTTCAACTTTTTCGGTATTGCGAAACTAATTTGGAAAGCTAGCGTTAGCTTTCCAAATCCTCCTTTGAGTTGAACACAGACTACTTAGGGAGCGTTCAAGTATTACGTAACGCAATTTTTGAAGATTTTTGACCCCCCCTCCCCCCACTGTAACGCTCCGTAACGTTTTTCTGTACTCCCCCCCTCTCTAAAGGTTACGTAACACTCAAGTCATCATTTTTACCCTGAAGTCGCAAAAAGTTGTTATAGTTTTTATCCTTCGTATAGTTTTAATTGCCTTATAATAAAACAAGAGATTTTTAATTCGCAACACTATAAAAAGGGTTGCCAATTTGGGAGTTTTATTTCCCTATTTTTTTATATAAAAAAAGAAATAATGTTACGTAACGTGTTGTAAGAAGGACCCCCTCCCGCCCGTGTAACGCATCGTAACGTTTTACGAGACCCCCCCGCCCCCCCAAATTGCGTTACGTAATACTTGAACGCTCCCTTAGAGATACTACGGAGTTGAAGATATAATTATGACATTTGCACTTAGATAAAGTACCTATAGATTAAGCCTTAAAATGACCTTGATTGATAGAGCGAGATGGCTAATCGGCAGCTCCATGTAAATAATAAGGACAAAAGATTATTTTTTGTCTTTGTCACCGTGGCCGGTTTCTGTTGTTTGTCAAACTCTAATACAATGGCAAGTTTGACAAACAAACTCGGTTTTGTTTGATTTTCTATGATTTCGTGGTATTAAGTGTTAATTGAGACAAGGAATTTGGGTTATTTATAGATAATAAGTGTCAGTGCGATGGTGGGTTGTAGTGCTCTTGTTCTTGTTATAACACCAGAACTAACTATTGCTGTATCATGTGCGGCCACGCCAGTGCTTAATCTATAGGTACTTTATCTAAGCATTTGCATTATACAATACCAATAGTGAAGTTTTATCTCGATTCTTCCGCTTTCATTCATTCTTTTACAATCAATACTACGTCAAAATATTGGTAATAAAAGGAGCATAACCTTTCCGTTTCAGAGTGTAATAAGCAATACGAAAAGTCGTTTTTGGGCAGGTTCCAAGTTGTTTGCTTTACAGAATTCACTTACGCAATTAGGCTGCTGGCCTTCTTTATATCTTGCTAAGTGCTCTGCCCAGTTCTGTTAATTTAGTTTTCATGCAGATCTTTTCTCGTTTTTAACACCCGACGGAAAAAGAAAAAAGAATGGCGTGTGATGCTGTAACTGTGTGTCTCTGTGGCAACATGGCCAAGCCTAAATCAAAATCAGTTTTAGTTTTTTTTTTGTTTGTAAGGTGACTTTGTCGAGTGTTCTTAGCTATGTTTGATTAAAATCAATTGAGCCGTTCAAAAGTTATCCGCATTGTACTCGAATCTGGGAGATATCTTATCATTAGTGTTTCGATAGATTGTCGATTGAATCGTGTCTACTACTAGTTATGTACAGTAGTTTATAAAGCATGAAATAAAAATTAAATTTTTCCGACATAAAACCTCTAAAAAGCAAAAAAATAAACCTCGTACTCGCGTCGGGGAACCACGATTATCACGAAGTAAATAAAATAAACTGCTGTGTAAACGTTGGCGGTCCCCGACGCGAGTACGAGGCTTATTTTTAAGATCAAAAGGCTTAAAAAAATCGCATGTATTCTGATGTTAATTTTGTTGTTCATGTCCAGGCGTCTTTTAAGTAATCGAGGAACATAATTTTTTTTTTAAATTTCCGACGACTTGAGAACCTCCTCCTCTCTTTGAAGTCGGTAAAAAATAGAGGCCTTCGCCCTGAAGTGGGAATATGTCTCTTACCAAAATTATGATGATGATGACGAATGATAGCAGCCGTGCGAGTTGTGTAACGCGCACGCTCACCACCCGGGCTCGTCGTTCCGCTCCGCCTCCGCTTTCGGGCCTCGCCAGTGGCGTAGCTACCTAGGGGCTAGGCGAGGCAGTGCCCCGGGGCCCTCAAGCTCAGGGGGCCCTTGAATCCTTACCAGAAAATCTGAACTTTTGAAAATTTCTACTATTTTCAAAAGTTCACTTCGATCGGTTAAAAAAATTATGCTGTGTCAGGAGTAAGCAAGCTAATGTCAATAAACTTTTTAGTACTGGCCAATATAGTGTTTCAATTTTATTTGATTTTAGTACCACTCATATTGATGTCCGTTTCGTCAATAAATCATGTCAAATCTATAGATTTCGGCTACTCATTGTATAACGCGAAATATCGTGAAAAACATGCAGGTCACGTGTAGTAGGTGCTTTAATTCAGACCCGCGCGCGAGGAGATCTTTCTTGGTCTCCACCGTTAAATGTGGTAACACTAGCGGTGACAAAATGTTTTCCGGGGATTCCCTAACGACGTCTTGTACCGTATCATAACGTTTCACCTTCCTTTTACTTTTAACGTTGTCGTGAACAGTGAGTACCTACTCGAGCACAATCTAATATAAATATTGCATAAATAAATTAGAAAACTAAAATTATGGACAAAAAGAAGAAAGCATTTAAACGCATGCAACTCCAAGAAAGAGAAGATAGTAAACAAAAATTGGACAAAATTGACAAGTTTTTTAGTCAGCCTTCTGCAAGTACTTAGGGACAAAATATTTCTATTGATAGTGAATCAGATAATGTGGTAACTGCAGTGTTGGTTGAGTAGCCTACTGAAGAAGATTCGACAATTAATGGAGTTGGAGATACCTCCGCCGCCGATCATGTGAACGTGGATAATGTGTGCATGGCACACATAAGAGCGGAGGATTTGGAGGAACCACAGACCTCTACATTGTTCGAAAATGTGCACGATAAATCTGCTTATGACTTGGGAAACTTCACGAACAAAATATTAAGTGATAACGAAAAACGTCAAATTCTTGATATGGAGTCTTTACAGCCTTCAGGACCTTTTACAACAGACATCAACCAGAAAAATAGGTGTTTTTTAAAATCGTACTACGTTTAAGTTCAAAATATGGGCCAGTTTTTGGTTGTGTTATTCCAAAATACAAGACGCTGCCTATAGTCAACTCTGCTGGTTATTTGCTTCACAAAGGAATAATGTTTGGTGCACGGGAATTCGGGATTGGAAGCATTTATCAGAAAGACAACACAGTTGTTCTGGTGGCCATACGGAAGCATGTGCTGTGTATGAATTTTAAACAAGAAAACAAAACCGCATCAAACCTGGATTTTGCGAAAACTAAAGCTAGGAAAAGATTGTAAATATAAATTTTATTGAGTCAGTTGGTAGGTCCGAACTTTATATAATAAGCCCTTGAATCTTTTCTATTTCGTTTTATTGCCCAATACCTACACCAAGTATTAATTGTAATTTATGTTGTTACTGTTTAATATTTTAATTACCTGCCCTGCAGTGCACAAAATAGAACTGATGATAAACTAGCTTAGCATTTTTAAAGTATTTGTATATTTAATATTTTTACTTGATAAAACCTAACCAGTTTAGATAGCAGTGGGGCCCATTTTTTGATTTGCCCCAGGGCCCTTGGTTACCTAGCTACGCCACTGGGCCTCGCGCCAGACTTGTGTGACAAGTATTTTTCCCCGGCGACGACGTCGGCAAGGGAGGGTCCGGCTACCTATTAACTTGGGGCTTAGCCCTAGCCTAGCAGGGTCTGTCTATGAACGAAAACTTTATGCACGTATATTACGCCTATAGAGGGGGAACCAAAGAGTATGTAACACTATGGGCGTATTATACTACACGCTGTCCACACATCCAATTAACATCCGGAGGACCCAGGAGATGCGTACAGGTGTAAAGAATTCTACGCCGATGTTAATCGGCACAGAGGTTGTGGAACGCGTCCACAAATCCACGTACCTCGGGAGTGTCGTGTCAGAGACTGGAGGAACTGAAGAGGATATGTCTTCACGGATTGCCAAAGCGCGAGCTACCTTCGCACAGATGAGACCTGTGTGGCAATCGCGGAAACCGACCCGAAGGGATAAACTCAAAATCTTGGGGTCCAATGTCAAATCCATGCTGCTCTACGGGCATGAAGGTATAGTATAACTTCATGTCTACGGGTGCGAAACGTGCAAGGTTTAAAAAAAAAAAATAAAGGACATCGCGCGCCTAATCCAGGTCTTCGTCAACCGATGTCTTCGTCGCATCCTCGGAATTTACTGGCCCGAGATCATCTCTAATGTAGAACTTTTGGAGAGATGCAAGGAGACCCCGATCGACCGCCAGCTCAAGCGGCGTAAATGGAGTTGGATTGGTTACACGCTCCGGAGGGATCTCCTCTCCGACCACATTCCTAAAAAGGCCTTGGATTGGAATTCTCAAGGAAAAAAGAAGCGAGGCCATCCCCGTCAATCCTGGCGACGTAGTATTAGCAGCGACGAGCATCGGACTGACGTGGAGCAAGGTGAAGCGTGAAGCTCAAGACCGGTCTCGATGGAGGACTACTGTGGAAGCCCTCTGCCCCAGCTAGGGGTCATAGGATCTTAACTCATGTCACACATTGCCCGTCCCTGACGGAACACGGAAAATCGTTTAGGTACATACAATTTGTATGAACAATCCGGATTCCTCTGATACGGAGATGTGTAAACAAGATTTTTCTCTGTCCCTGCCGTGTTCCGTCAGGGATAGGAGCACCTTGGTCGGGGGTTGTTCTGACTGTGTAGAAGGGGTAATAGTATACTGGTGTGTGTTTTGGACTCGTTGCTTATGAACATGAAACACCTTTCACTTTTCAGAGCAGCGAGATCCTCGATGATACAAACTCGTACAAACTCAAACGTATATTATAATAAGAGGAGGTATTTTGTTGTATTTCAAACTCATTATATCATTACAACTTGAAACGATTGAATTCGTTTCTGAACGAGTAAATCAATGTCATGCCATGATTGAATTTGAAATGACATAATGACATTTACAGTTAGTTTTAAAACCGACCAACAACCGAATCTAACTTAAGATTATTTTTAATGTTCTTATCAAAAATAAAATTAAAACAAGGGATGTAGAGAATGTTAACAGTTGGGCTCCGCAGCGCGTCGTCTGCCGCAGCTGCCTGACTACAAGCGGGACGTGGGTTATCGATAGTGATGTACGCTTGGGAAACTCCATGGTTCTTGTTCAATAGTTTCTCACATTAATTTATTTCGATGTATTTACTACTCGGTCAAAATTACTTTGTACCTGGCGCTGCCAACTCACTCGGATGATCGACTCACGGCCACGCTACTGGCGCACGAGGCGAATGCGGGGACACCGGGCGGGTAGTGAGGACTGGGGTCGTATACCGCGAGGTGCAAGGTGTTTTGACCAGTTTTGACCATGTTCTATGTCACAAATACTTACATGTGTGCAAAATTTCAGAGCCAGACAGATATGCGAGTGACTATGTTTTTTCATTTGGTAAAATAAAGAAAAACTTGAAAATAAAAAGTTTATTTAAAACTAAGTTTTGGAAAAGTTTATAAATTACATTTCTGGCCGGAGCCTGAGTCAACATAATAAATCGCAAAACAGAATTTTTTAACACCAGAAGCAATGTATAATGCAAGCATGAATTAATATAACAACAAGGAACAACTCAAATTTTTTCATACAACTTTTTCCAGAGTGCCAAACAATCAGACTACCCACCATAAAGTAGATTAGCTTCTATTCGGCTTCATATGCTTAAAAAGTCATGCATCTTTAGGGAACACACTACAGAGTTAAGAAGTATTCTGTTTCATTAAGATTTGAACACAAACGAGATACTTTTACATCAGACATCCATACATACTCACAAAAATTTTCATATTTATACACACATCTTAATATATATATTTCTTGTGTGCGTGTGTATGTGACTGAACTCCTCCTAAACGACTGGACCGATTTTGATGAAATTTTTTGTGTGTGTTCGTGGAGATTCGAGAATGGTTTAGATTTACAAAAAAAAAAAAAAAATGGAAAATTAGGGTAGGGTAGGTAGAGTAGGGTAGGTAGGGTAGGGTAGGTAGGGTAGGGTAGGTTAGGTAGGGTAGGGTAGGTAGGGTAGGGTAGGTAGGGTAAGTAGGGTAGGTAGGGTAGGGTAGGTAGGGTAGGGTAGGGTAGGTAGGGTAGATGCATATTAGGTGTTTTTATGGCAAAACAAAGTTTGCCGGGTCAGCTAGTATTATTATAAATTTTATATCAATATGTATGGATAAATTTGAAAGTTTGCGAGTATGTATGCTACGCTTTCACTCAAAAACTACTGAATAGTTTTTGATGAAACTATAGCATAAACATCAGAATAATACAAGTTGTCAGTTACCTTTTCATAAATAATCTACTGAACTGATTTAGATCAAATTTGGTATGAAGTTGGAATCCATAGGATAGTTTTTATCCCGTTAGTGTGTTCCCTTGGGATGATAAAAAGGGCTGAAGCTATTAAACATAGTTTATGAAGGTATTAGTATTATTATTTATACAGTACTAATTTCAAGTGGCCAGCTAGTTAGTGTGGATGGTTATAACTACCATAGATGTGAGATGTGCATGCCACGAAAGATGAGACATGACCGCGCCTCCTGCGCTCTGCCCGCTGAACTCAGACCTCATACAGCTAAAAAGAGCTATAAATCGTCTACTGCGCAAGTCAAACCACGTGGTGTCTCATCATCCGTGGCACACACTATGCCATTGTTGTTTGGCCCACCCATCAATTTTCATCATACATTACAACAAAGTACAATAAAAAATTATATAAAAAAATAAGCTCAATAAAATCAAATCAAGATAGCAGCCAGGTCTTTAGCAGTTTTAAATCAAAATAGGTGTTAAGGAACACCTATTTCCATTTAGGTATGTGGCGTTGAAAATTTTTAGGGAGTGGCCAGGGTTCTAAATCAATGTATTCGCAGAACGGGGCAACGCGGTGTTCGCCCTTAACTCCAAGCGTTTGGAGGATAAATGTGGCAACGGACTTGCCTTCATCTACGGTCTGCCCAGGCAGTCGTGACACTGTTATCTGCACAAAGTGTCCAATGTCTTTTACAGTATCTATTATAATATTTGCCCGATCTGCACAGAACACCATGCTGAAAAAATTTTAATTTTTTTTTAAATTTTGTAGGTAGGTTAACAAAATGTTTTTTTAATTTTTATTATCAAAGAGTTCTCACCGATCCCTCTCAATTCGACGTACAACTCCCAAACAATTTGACAGCATTGTATGTAATTCCTTACTTTTATGACCTTCATTGATGGTGAACTCCAATGGTTCATCAGTACCCCTACCGATTAGCTTACGTACTACGCCAGAAGTTGATACCGAAGGTTGTATTTCCAAATCTAGCCTATTTAGCGAATTTGCGCTACTTCCAAACATTTTCATCCACAACCGGCCTTCTTGGACTTTGACTTTGTAATATACATGATCTTCATAGTACATTGCTGCAGGAATACAGCTCAAATTTTCGGCCATTTTGCAGGCATAATCATATTCTTCGTTGGTGACTCTCGCATGGAGTACTGGGCAAACGTTACTGGGCTCGCCCATTTGGTTACTGCTGGGCTCGCCCATTTGGTTACTGCTGGGCTCGCCCATTCGGTTACTGCTGGGCTCGCCCATTTGGTAAGTCCTGGGCTCGGCCATTTGGTTATTGCTGGGCTCGCCCATTTGGTTACTGCTGGGCTCGCCCATTCGGTTACTGCTGGGCTCGCCCATTTGGTAAGTCCTGGGCTCGGCCATTTGGTATGTCCTGTGCTCGGCTATTTGGTAACCTCTGGGATCGGCCATTTGGTAATCCCTGGCGCCCATTTCGCAATCCCTAGGATTAACCATTTGGCAACCTCTGGGATCGGCCATTTGGTTATCCTTGGCGCCCATTTCGCAATCCCTGGGATTGATCATTTGGAAATCCCTGGGATTGACCATTTGGCAACCTCTGGGATCGGCCATTTGGTAATCCCTGGCGCCCATTTCGCAATCCCTGGGATTGACCATTTGGAAATCCCTGGGATCGACCAATTGGTAATCCCTATTTTCGTCCATTTGGTAATCACTGGGATAGGCCATTTGGTGAAGAAACTGGGCTTCCGACTTAATGAAATGTATTACTTAATAGTAAAAAACACTACAACAAACGACAAATATCACTGAGAAACACCACGAAGCAGACTACTGGTTTTCCCGCCGCGCTCAGCGCAACGGTATCAAAGAGTATTTAAACCGGTATTTCCGACACTAGGTATCAAGAATTCAAATTGTAGCGCACAGTTGGTACCATTGGGAACATACGAAATAATGTACCTTTAGGCGGGCCGCATACGTACGTTTTCTGCATTCGATTTCTGAATACGGAATACAGATTCGGAATACCGTGAACCTAGCGGAGTGCGTTACTAGAGCCAAATAATGTCAAAACTCGTCTTCTAAGTACAATAGATAATTAGATATACAGCTTCTGTAATTGGTAAGCAGATTTATTAATTTAGGATATAGAGGATTATAATTTTTGTACATGACATCTGGCTAATTAGTTATAATTTGTTACGCAATAAAAAAATCCACAATAATGCACCGTTTTGAAGTACCTACTCATCATCTACATAGTAAGGATTCAGTTACCACAACTATAGGAAATTCGGTAAAAAGGTCTTCAAAAAACTCAGCTGCGCGCCGTGGCCGGAACAAATTGAAGTTTCATCATAACTTTTTAATTACTTATAGGATACTAATGAAACTTCAGTACCATTTATAGGCAGTAATTACCTATATAATAACGTTACAAGTTAGTCTTTGGACCGCTTATTGGAAGTGCTAGAACCTATTAAAGCATATTTCTATTTACTAAAATAACTTCAAAACGGTGCATTATTGTGTTTTTTTTTATTGCGTAACAAATTATAACTAATTAGCCAGATGTCATGTACAAAAATTATAATCATCCGTTTAGTCAATTCCGAGATCCAGCAATCGTGCAAACGTTACCACAGCAGGATTTTAAATATCTTCGCAACCATAGCAAATATACATACAAATTAAGTTGTACCATTTATTTCAAGTTGATATCTAATTATTTAGATAACATTTATTTCAACATACCCGTTAGAAAACAAAAGTTCTGGCTGCGGTAACGTTACTCCAGCCGGAACTGTTTTTATCAAATAATTAAAAAACTATCAGCTTACCAAATTAATAAATCTGCTTACCAATTACAGAAGCTGTATATCTAATTATCTATTGTACTTAGAAGACGATTTTTGACATTATCTGGCTGTAGTAACGCACTCAACCTAGCGCATACGTTAGGGATGTCGGCAGTGCAAAAATATATCGATATATCGATGTATCGATATTTATTAAAATATCAATATCGAGTTCGATATATCGCGGAAAAAATATCGATATATCGGTCCAATTTTCAAAGATTTTCGGTTTTAAAATAATAATGTAAATACAATAAAAAATTTAAAATACTACTATTACATTTTTTATTGTATTACTACCTATTATTGAGCCAACTATTTTTATACCAAATGTACATTATTTTAATGTAGAGTCTTAATAAAAACGAAGGTATTTTAATCGTTAATCCTTTATAATAGACAAAATTTGAAAATTTCGTAAACTAAATAGCAATCTTCTAAAAATATTAGAAGATGACACGACCACACACACAACACAAAAGAACTCACATTTGAAAGTAAGTGAAGAGTGACGGATGATGGCCACCGCGGCCTGCGGCGGCCGCAACACAAACAAAACATTCAAGTCATAGACAATACAGTAATTTGCCGTTCGTTCCTATCTTTTACGACTTTGAATTCTGTTAAATATTCTGCTAATAAATTATTTGAAAAAAAATATCGTTTTTGATACGTTTTTCGATATTGCA
This sequence comes from Anorthoa munda, assembly GCA_945859665.1. Classification (NCBI taxonomy): domain Eukaryota; kingdom Metazoa; phylum Arthropoda; class Insecta; order Lepidoptera; family Noctuidae; genus Anorthoa; species Anorthoa munda. The sequence goes on along the minus strand of OX243919.1, from coordinate 9,840,645 downwards.
TATTTTGTATCGATATATCGATGTATCGGATGAAAATATATCGGCTAAAAATATCGATATATCGAAGCAGAAATATCGATGTATCGATATTTTTTCGACAAGCCTAGCATACGTTCGTTTTTTCTTGTTTGGCTGGCATTCGATACGTACGTATGGAAAGTGTTCCGTTCGAAAAAAAACGGACGTGTGCAGCAGTCAATGTATTTTATTAGCGTACGGTGAATTCGGGTTTCCGAATACGGAAAACGAATTCGGAAATCGAACGCGGAAAACGTACGTTTGCGGCCAGCCTTATACCTACAAGAGATTAAAACACGTGGTCATCAAGATTTTTGTCTATGCTTACTTAATTTTTTGCTACCTACCTTCATTTAAGACACTTTGTTGTTAAAATACTTTGTTTCTATCACCCACAGATCTTTTGTGATACATGACGGTCACCAATATTGGAAAAAAAAAAAGGGCGGATTTTGGGTGCCATTTTGTGGGAGAAATTTTTTTTTTTTTCTTCCAAACCCATCGTGTGGGGTATCAAAATAAAGTATTTTAAGAGGCGATTTCAAAAATATATAACACTTATATGTTTAAATAAAAAAGTTGTAAATAAAAAAAGTTAATAAAAAAATCAAAAAACCCGTCTTTTTAGTTTGCTTTTTAAGCAGTCGGGTTTTTTGATTTTTTAATTATTTTATCTCTGTGATCTTTTAACCTCCTCAGTTATAGAAATAATGTTTCATAGGTCCTATGTATGTAACTAAAGTAAAATATCGCCGTGTTTTTATTTCTTTACTAGCTGACCCGGCAAATTTTGTTTTGCCATAAAAACAGCAAACATTAATCTACCCTACCCTATCCTATTTACCCTACCTACATACCTATCCTACCTATGTAGGTAAGGCACCATTTTTTTTTCTTTTTTTCATAAGAACCACAGACATACAAGAACCTTCTCCTAACAATAACAAACACAACAAAAAAAGAATAAGCGAAATCGGTCCTGCTCTTCACGCGTAATGTCGTGACCAAGGGAAATAGGGATTCATTTTTAACACGCTTTTATTAGCTTGGTATATATGTATCTATGTAACGGAATCTTTGAACGTGATTTTCACCCCCTACTTTAAAAAACATAGACAATTAATAGAATGTCTTTCGTATATAACTCACTTACAGACGCTCAAATTTAAGTCGGCTAAAATTTCGCCATTGTTCTTTCAAAATTTAAAAAGCCCGACTCATTTTTATTTCATGTTTCTTTGTATGTGATGAGGCATCTGCATGCTAGTATTATATTATCTGTGGTAATATTATTAATTCATAATAGTGAAGTAACTCTATATTAAGAAACTTAGCGTATGGATTGACCAGAATCTGGATTTAAACATAGGATACTTTTCATCTCAGTATTTATTCATTCACACTTATGTCCAATATACAAATATTTTTTATTGGGGTAATAAAACACTTTTGAACAGCGTGCAGAAGCCAGTAAGACATAGTTTTATGACGTGTTAGTCACATTTGGCCTTAAGTGATTTTATTTTTCTTTTATTAGTTTTAATTTTGGGTGATTTTAAATTGGATTTTGATTTGATTGTAACTTGATTTTGATTTGATTGTAACTTGATTTTTATTTGATTGTAACTTGTTTTCTATTTTGTTTTTAGTTTGATTCTAATTTTAATTGATTTAGTTTAATTTAGCATTATGCAATATAGTTAGCAATACCTCTCATTGTATGTATTTTTGCACATTAGTACCATGGCTGAATCACTAGCCCCCAAATTACAGGGGGGTGACTATAAGCTCTTAGATTAAGGTTATTTTGAATGTGCGTAAGGGACAGGTGTATACAATATAAAAGTCATATACATCTGTCCCTTACACACACTTAAAGTAACCTTACTTTAAGAGCTTATGGTCACACCCCAGGCCCAGCAGCCTAATTGCGTAAGTGAACTCGGCAAGGCAAAGGGTTTAGACTACATCAATCGACCAATCACATGCGAGATGTACGATGTGACGTATATTTTTGTGAACATACTTACTTTATAGGGTTCCGTTCCCAAAGGGTAAAAAAGGCTACATTAAAATTGTAAAATAGAAAAACGGCGGTTTTTGGGCACCATATTGTGGGGGCCCAATTTTATTTTTCTTCCAAACCCATCGAGTGGGGTATCACGGGTTTTAAGAGGTGATTTCAAAAATATATAACACTAGGTTAACTAAAAACTTATAAATAAAATAAAACCGGCCAAGTGCGAGTCAGACTCGCGCACGAAGGGTTCCGTACCATTATCGCAAAAAAGGCAAAAGTTATATTCTGTCACCAGGCTGTATCTCATGAACCGTGACAGCTCGCAGGGTCCGACTCGCACTTGGCCGGTTTTTAATAAATTATTCTTATTCTAGATGAATGATGCGATGTGGATTTCTGTCTGTGTTATTGGTTAATTGATGGGGTCAAAACCCTTTGCATTGCTGAATTCACTTACGCAATTAGGCTGCAGGCCTAGTTTGGTAGTTAGCATCATCAAGTTACGTGTTACTTTTGTGAACATTTTTATTAATTTATTTATTAGTGTGGCAACTGCTATACAAATACAGAACAGGGGCCCACATCTGACCGGGGCTCCAAAGTCCTTGCCCCTGGTGTCTTTATAGGGGACACAGAACTAATTCCATGGGTTCTCTTCATATGTCGTCTCAAGGAGTCTTTGCTAGCAAAAGGATTATTACATAAACCACAAAAGAAGTTCTTCTCACCAGTGTGTGTTACCATATGTCTTAATACATCAGACTTCGTATAAAAAAAGTTATGACAGATGTCACATTCGTGACATTTCTCCTTCAAGTGAACACTCTTCAAATGATTATTACACAAACTCTTCGTTATAAAAACTTTCGAACAAATATTACATTTAAATTCCGGCTTTTTCAAACCGTGTTTTTCAACTAAATGCTGAACCCTAAAATTCTCTTGGAAGAACCTTTCATTGCAATATGGGCATGGAAAACGTAATTTCCTTTCATACTTTAAATTATGTACTGAGACCTCGTGGTTCCTTTTATCAGTCTTCGTATTAAAAGTTAAATCGCAAAGCGGACATTTCAAAGCCCTATGAGATCTAGATTTATGTAAATTTAAAAATACTAAATTCGAAAATCCTGCTCCACAAATATGGCAGACTTGCTTCTGAAAATGTCTGTTCATATGTATGTTTAGGAGTCGAAAAACTGAGAAAGATTCTGAGCATAACTGACAAGATAATTCTCCACCAATTTTAAACGGTACTAATAAATCCTCTTCTAATTCAAACTGGAAATCGTGTGATTCTATTAAATGTTCTCTTAGTGAACTTAAATTTTGTAAAGTTTGCTCGCAAATTTTACATTTTAGTACAGAAATCTCGACTTTTACAAGTCGATTTTGTTGATCAATGATTTTTTTTTCAATCGCTTTTAATGTATGTTTTGTGTTCGTATGTTCTCTTAGTAGAGAGATATCAGAATAGGGCTCCTTACAGCAGAAACATCGGTAACGACTCTTATTCCATTGGAAGACGAAGATTGTTGAGTTTGCGAGCAGTTTTAAAGAGTTTTCTCGTAGTATTGGACCGTTGCCGCGACGCTCAGCTATTTTCGACCAATCCTTTCCAGGTTTTATAGCTGTAATTAAAAACACACAATTTTCAAACAACTGCATCATAAAATAACTTTTTAATTTTTATTGCACACTTTTTCTTGTTAGGGTACCGTACCCAAAGGGTAAAAACGGGACCCTATTACTAAGACTCTACGATCCGTCTGTCTGTCGGTCTGTCACCAGGCTGTATCTCATGAACCGTGATAGCTAGACAGACGAGACGAGTTGAAATTTTCACAGATGATGTATTTCTGTTGCCGCTATAACAACAAATACTAAAACCAGAATAAAATAAATATTTAAGTGGGGCTCTCATACAACAAACGTGATTTTTTTGCCGTTTTTTGCGATAATGGTACGGAACACTTCGTGCGCGAGCCTGACTCGCACTTGGCCAGTTTTTAGTTTATTGGCGCGTATGGGTGCATAGACTTAATGTAGAAAAATAGTGTCATTGTATATATGGATGCGAGCGCTGCGCAGGAATCTTATTTTCCCGCCATTTTTTTCCGTTTCCACTTTTGTTTTATTTCAACTGTATGAGTGAATATAAAATAATGTATGCAAGGGCATATAATTAGGTATTCAAACACTCGTGTCATACTATTATCAACCCACACTCGTGTTTTATTAACTTCTATTATATGACCGTTGCATAAACTACTATTTCACGCGGGCGAAGACACTAGCAGAAGCTAGTAAGTTATAAGTATAGATTTATTGTAAATATTGTACTCAAGTTTGAGGAAATAAATAATTTTGTTATGTTTACCTATATCACCTTTCATTTTGCATTTCTTCAATCTGGTCGTTCTTTCGTGCACATATTGCTTTTGCTGCACGGTGTCCAAAATGGCGTCGTTTTGCAGCTCCATTTTGATATTCGCTAAGATTTCTGTGAAATTATAAAAGTAAATTATACAGGGTCAAAACGTCGCAGGAAAACATCGTGAGGAAATTGGAATGTCCTAGAACCAAAAATTCGAAGACATGACATCCACCAACCCGCACTGGGCCAGCGTGGTGGATTACGGCCCATTCCCTCTCACAGAGACGAGTCCTGTTGCCTAGCAGTGGGAAAATTAATAGGCTGATGATGTGATGTATGATGTGACAGGGTCAAATTAAATAAGCTGCCTCGCAGGTCTAGTGGTCTTAAGCGTTACTGCTGGCAATGACGTCCTGGGTTCAACTCCTAGGTCACGCTTTTTTAAGGATTTGGTTTCCGTACTTAGTCCGTAGTGTTGACCATTGTGCATTGGCAGTCGTCATTCCAGCCAGCTCATGTCCATTCCATCCAGCTGCTCGTTAGAGGTAGAGAGGCACTTCGGCTTACCTCGTCAAACTTTACCTCGCCTCGGGCAACTGCCGATTGTTGTCGGTTTTTGCGCCCGAGTCAAAGAACTCGAAGTTGCCCGAAGTGCGCACACGAAGTGTCTCTCTACCGCTCTAAAGTACTCGGCTGTCTTCAGTTCGCGCAATAATAGTAGTCTATGAGTTCGCGTCGTGACGTCGCACAGAGCGGCCGGGGTCGGTCAAAAACCAATTTTGAAAAGTTGAAGATAGGTAATAAAATGTTATGGCTAATACTATTTGAATAGTTGCTTCATCAAAATGCGCAAATATGAAGGTAGGTTTATGACAAAATGTAAGATTAACAACAGTTCAACATTCTACATTCGGTTGACTAGAACACATTCAGTAAATTTTGCAGTTCTCTGTTGCTTTTTAATTTCAAAACGACAAAAGTCACTAAAGTTCTTTTTATTATAATATTATAATTTTTTACATAAAGTATTTACTTAATATAATAATAGTGGTGAACTTAATAAACTCAAATATTACAAATAAAATTTACTTTACGAGAGTAAAAGTTATAACAGTTCGCTACTCTTTGCAACAAAACCTATAGGAAAATATACCTTAAACCTTTTATTATGATATAAAAAAAAAACTTGCTAAAGTTTGCTAATCTTGACGTAATTATTTTTTTTTTTAGTAGAGCGCGTACTAATTTTTATTCGTCGTGAACTGGCAGACTTAATATTTCAAGATCCTTCAAAAAGTTGGGATTATATGAGTGACTACTTTAAAGAATATACACACACACACACTTTATATTAAAAACTAATTGCCCCCCTGACCAACAAAATTCTATGAGAATAAGAGTTTCAGAATTTTTTTACAATATAAAAAAAAGATATTTATATACTGCGCGCTAAAAGGACTTACTGTATAGTAAATATACTCTGAGTGGCTGCAACAAACTAAAACATTCCCATTTTACACTTTTCCTGCTGGACCTGGTTGTCCGTGGTCTAGTTTTGATTCAGCCAGTGAAAGATTGAAACGTAGAAAAGTCAAGCACTTACGAGAAATGGGAACAGCAGATTAGTAGCGTATGAAATAGATCTTGTACCACCGAAAAAAAACGTACTCGTGATTATAGTAATATTATAAGACTTATCAGAAAAGTTCGGAATGTACAAGATTTAGAAGACGTTATGCTTGCCAAGCTGTGAAGAATCCGATTGAAACTATAATTCTTTATTAAAATACATCCATGTGAAAAACACCAACTTCTTTTTATTTTAGTAGTAGTTAGGCGCATATGTATATTACAGTACTACTGTTAATAAAAAAAAACCGGCCAAGTGCGTGTCGGGCCACGCGTAGTAATAGGGTTCCGAAGTTGCATAATAATGCGGACTAAAAAGAGGGTTTTGTTGTTGTTACATGAACATTAGAACGGTTTCAGCGGCTCGCAAAGTCTAAATAAAAACGGGCCCATATAGGATTTTTTAATCTATATTTTCGCGTTTGACCACTATCTCGCCTGATGGTAAGCGATGGTGTGGTCTACGGTGAAGCACGCTTGCTTAGATGTAATCTATTCACTCTTGACTTAAACTAAATAAGGACTAACTGGTAACTGAAGAAGGAGTTATAAAATCCAACTTCGCAACTGAAGTTAGAAAAATATTATCTATTTGAGTACCATCGCGAATTGCGAAAGAAGCCGATACGAGCGCGCGTTAGAGCCACGGGGAATGGTATAGTTCGGTACTGGATCCTTGCGTGCACGCTCCTTGTTTATTTATCTTTCGGAATTAGAAAAATATCGTATGTATTCACCTCTAATCTCCTCTAATACCGCAGATTGGAGGTGAATCCTCTAATCTGCGGTATTCACTATTTCATTCAGGAAAGTTTTACGCTACTCAATTAGTGATGAAGTCGGGTCGAATATTAACTTTATAGAAGGATATCGACAAAAGAAAATAAGTAATTTGCTTGGAAAATTTGACTTTACTTTTACGTTTTAATTACAAAACGTCGAAAATACTTCTGCACTAACACAAAATAGACTCCACCGCGCGCATGCGCCGTATGTACTACGTTCTGGTACTGCCAACAACTCCGGCCACTCCAATGCGTTATTCGAGCTTAAACATTATTAATTTAGAAATCATTATTATTAAGGATGTTATGATTTTATTTTTGTATATTTTTACATGGTTTATAAGCATATATTTACTATCTGTTTTACACAGCTAACAACGATATGTAAGTAATTTTTCAATGGCATTTGTACAAAAATTTTACTGTGCCAAGTACATTTTATAAGTTGGTCGACTATTACTCGTAAACTTGTAGAGCCTGTTATGATTTAATTTTTGTATATTTTTACATAGTTCGTAAGCATTATATTTACTCTGTTTTACACAGCTATCAACTTTATTATAGTAATTTTTCAATGGCATTTGTACAACATTTGTAAAAAAAATCATCCCCACTTTACGTCTATGGGAGGTACCCGAAAAAAAATTTTTTTCATGGTTTTATGTTACCACTTTGTCGGAATTATTAATATGTATATACATGCCAAATTATAGCTTTCTAGTACTTAGATTCTCTGAGCTATGCTGCGGACGGACAGACGGACAGAGCGAAACTATAAGGGTTCCTTGTTGATTTCGGAACCCTAAAAAGTGAATAAAACTAATAATAACCTTTTAACAGTTTTTATAATCTATGTAATAATTATAGAACGCTTTTTCTATAAAATGACTCAATAGTGGGTAATATTGACTATTCATAAACTAAAATAATGACAATTAAATAAATTAAGGCGTTTTTATTCATTCTGCATCATTAATTTGTTAAACATAATTTTGACCGCTTTCAAGTATGGGGCGGCCGCTCTGTGCGTCGTTGTGCAAATATGCACGGAGTTATAATACGCGAGAGTGCACATTGCAACGGCACGTGCTACTTGAGCTTCCGTTTATGATGAAAAGCAAGCGCGTGGTGCCGACGCCTCAATGCGAATGATCTCCCCGTGAGGTAGAACACCAACTTCGGACTTCGATCAACTTTCCCGAATACTTCGTCGAGGAACTTTGCGAATTTTGTGGAGGAGACAAAAATATGTAGGTATCTACACCAGCAACTTGGACATTTACTACCTAGACCTACCAATATTTTTTTCTAGGGTCATTCTTCCGCAGAGAATCTTAACACCGACATTCAGAAAATTACGTCAAATGCACAACGCTATCACAGATAATATAATACTAGCATACAGATACCTCATCCCATACAAAGAAACCGTGCCGACGTAACTAGCGTTTCTCGTCTGCTTATTCTGGCAATTTTTTGTACATCGAACGCATTCGGTTCTGTTTCACGATGATAGATAGATGGTGTTAGCAGCGACTTTCAAGTAAAAGGGTTTACTAGGTTCGTGAATATGTTTTTCTTTAAATACAGTGAAGGTTTGCTTTCTAGTATTTATTTGCACGTTTTCACAGTTTTTTTTTGCACCAAAATGTGTTAAAATGCAAACTTTAACAATAGAGTGGAATGCCTCAGAAATTTAAAACTGCGCCATCTATTGGCATCAATTTTAAATGATCCGTCTAATAATTTTTGAAATGTGAATTAAGAGCCCAATATTCCATAATTTTGTACTTAGGAGAGTTGGTTAAACAAGAACATACAATTTTTGTGTTCAATTCCAGAAAATGTTAATTTTACACACATTCAATAACAGATGGAGGTGCATATCGCGCCATCTAGTGAGATTTATTTGAACCAAATTTTCTTTCTTAGCAATGAGACCCCGTGACGCTATCTATCGAATATGGAGTTCAACTGTCCGAGTATCTGAATTGCTTGTGTTGTGATATTTTACTTCTTGAACACTTTAAATCCATGTATCTTCTGATAGAGTGAACCGATTGCGATAAAACAAAAACTAAGTAATACTTCAAGTTACGCACAATTGTTATGTATAACAATTATCTACATTGGTTTTAATTTTACTTGATGCGTGTACAACTAAACAGACAAAAGTTCCAAAAATGCTGGAAAGGGGTTCTGTTGGTTATCCTTTAACACCCTCGCTATTTATTTAGGAAATATTTTCGATGTACAAAAACGACTTTTCTACAGATTTATTATATGCATTGATATTGCTGATGATAAGTTTGAAATCGCAAACCCACATTGAGCACTGTTAGATACGGGACACAAGTAAAACTCAGGCCGGCTATGAACGCAGTGAACGCACTAACGCTTTATTTTAAAAAGAAACTACAAGCCCGCAGCGGGTGGCGCTGCGCGGCGTCGTCTGCGCAGGCAATCCTCAAGGCCGCGCATAGCTACACACACATATATATTACTTATACACGACAAGCACGTGTGGCGATTAATGTTCGTTGCCTTCTCTGTATCAGAAGAGGCCTTCGACATTCTTTTTTTGGGCTGGGCAATCATCCAATGACTTCTCCCGCTCTGGGTGAAGCGGAAGGGCGTGTCAGACTTTTACTGACTAAAACCCACCCGTGTTCCTTCAGTTGCTTGTGCCAGGGCCGCGGTAACTCTCTTTCAAATTTATATCGGATAAAGAACAATGGCAGGTCCCATATATTGTTTTAGCTGAGATTAAATTCATACGTCATTAAATGAAAAATATCTGGTTTAACTCAGGATGATGTTCTGAATTAGTTTGTGCAAGAATTTTTGTTCGAGAATGTCGAGATTAAAAGATATTCAGTCATGAACTTTTGTAGGTTATGTCTGGGTAACTTTTAATAATGTGTTTAATAGGTAATATTATTCAATTTCGTGGAAGTAAAAGGGCAATATCGCATTAGTATTTCCCTTACGTAGTTATTTCAGCATGAAATGTATAATTTACTCTATGGAAAGAGTATATTTGTTTAAACTAAGCAACTCTCAAGCTAATGAAGGAGAGGCGTGAGATGATCCTGCAGTCTTCAGACGATGCGTTGAAATACCGGCAGCTAAATAGACGGATCTCAAAATCCTTGAAAAGCGACCTCCGCCGCTTTAATACTGAGCGTATTAAAGACGCGATTGAGCGGAATAAAGGCTCCAAGGTCTTTGCAAGAGATCTGTCTATTGGGCAGAGCCAGCTCACGAAACTGAAGACCGATGATGGCAGGATCGTTTCCGCCAAACCAGAGCTTCTGAGGGAGATCGAGAGATTTATGGGCAGCTGTACACGTCAACCAGTAAACCCGTCGCGAATCTAGCGAATGACCCTAGAGCTAGATTGACCCGACACTATACCGAAGACATTCCGGACGTCAGCCTGTATGAGATTAGGATGGCTCTGAAACAGCTTAAGAACAACAAGGCACCGGGTGACGACGGAATCACGGCTGAACTCCTGAAGGCGGGTGGAAAACCGGTTCTTAAGACCCTTCAGAAGCTGTTTGATTCCGTCATATTCGAGGGCAAAACGCCACAGGCATGGTGCAGGGGTGTGGTGGTACTCTTCTTCAAGAAGGGCGACAATGCCCGGCTGAAGAACTATAGGCCCATCACACTTCTTAGCCATGTCTACAAGCTGTTTTCAAGAGTCATCACGAATCGTCTCGCGCGCAGGTTTGACGATTTCCAGCCTCCCGAACAAGCCGGATTCCGTAAGGGCTTCAGCACCGTAGACCACATACATACGCTGCGCCAGGTTATACAGAAGACCGAAGAGTACAACCTGCCTCTCTGCTTAGCGTTTGTGGACTACGAGAAAGCCTTCGATTCGATCGAGACTTGGGCTGTATTGCAGTCTCTCCAACGGTGCCAAATTGACTACCGGTACATCGAAGTGTTGAAGTGTTTATACAAAAACGCCACTATGTCAGTTCGACTTCAGGATCAGACTTCGGAACCAGTCCTTCTGCAGAGAGGTGTGAGACAAGGAGACGTCATATCTCCGAAACTGTTTACTGCTGCACTGGAGGATGTCTTCAAGGTTCTGGACTGGAGAGGGCTAGGCATCAACGTCAATGGCGAGTACATCACTCACCTTCGGTTTGCCGACGATATAGTGGTTATGGCTGAGACCATGGAGGACCTCAGTACAATGCTCGATGATCTCAGTAGAGCTTCCGAAAGAGTGGGTCTTAGGATGAACATGGACAAAACCAAGGTGATGTTGAATGCCCATGTTACACCCACTCCTATCAAGGTCGGAGACTCTACACTCGAAGTTGTGGGCGACTATGTCTACCTTGGACAAACGATCCAATTGGGTAGGGCCAACTTCGAGAAAGAGGTCATCCGTCGAATCCGACTCGGCTGGGCAGCGTTCGGGAAGTTGCGCGGTATCTTCTCGTCCAACTTACCACAGTGTCTCAAGACGAAAGTCTATGACCAGTGTGTGTTGCCAGTGATGACATATGGCTCTGAGACGTGGTCGCTTACAATGGGCCTCATCAGAAAGCTTACAGTCACTCAAAGGGCAATGGAGAGGGCTATGCTCGGAGTTTCCTTGCGTGATCGAATCAGAAATGTAGAGATCCGCAAGAGAACCAGGGTTACCGACATAGCCCGAAGAATTGCCAAACTCAAGTGGCAGTGGGCAGGGCACATTGCTCGCAGAACGGATGGCCGATGGGGCAGAAAGGTTCTGGAGTGGCGACCGCGAACCGGAAGACGTTGCGTTGGAAGGCCTCCCACTAGGTGGACCGATGACCTGGTGAAGGTTGCGGGGATCCGCTGGTTGCGAGACGCACGGGACCGGTCAATGTGGCGACGCTTGGGGGAGGCCTATGTCCAGCAGTGGACGTCTTTCGGCTGATATGATGATGATGATGATGAAGCAACTTTGACTTGAATCAAAAGGTCGTCGTCAACAACCAAGCTATATTTTTTTAGACTTGGATACTAGTCTTTTTGCCAATCATTAATTGAAAGTAATTCATTTATTTTTACTACACTACAATATTCTTACCTACCTGTAAGGAACATCTACACTTATACATAAACTGTATTGTTAACTCATTTACTGCAATAAATACAATAATGATATTATTACTTAATATAGTTACTACTTGCAGATAAATATATAATGGCAACACTAAGCTAAAGAAATTAACTAAAAAATCAAATAACTTTTTATTTATTATGATTTTTTTTATCCGTTTTGAACCAGCCCAATTATACTTTAAAAAACGTAGACAATTAATAGAATGTCTTTCGTATATAACTCACTTTCAGACGGTCAAATTTAAGTCAGCTAAGATTTCGCCATTGTTCTTTGGTATTTACCCTGCAGTGGCGATATGTTATACTTCACAAGTAAAGGGACTCCATTAAGAAACTCACCATCATCGTCATCAAAGCTGTCTTCACCAAACTTCATCACATTTGGAGATTCACACTTTATAAGTTCCAATTTCACTTCATCACCTGTCAGATTTGTTTCTGGAACTAAAAGAAAAAGTTTAACGTTAATATTATTTACAGCCAGTGTTACAAGTGGTGTTACCCAGTTTTTCCTTTTTAGGGTTCCATACCCAAAGGGTAAAAACGGGACCCTATTACTAAGACTCCAAGATCCGTCTGTCACCAGGCAGTATCTCATGAACCGTGATAGCTAGACAGTTGAAATTTTCACAGATGATGTATTTCTGTTGCTGCTATAATAAAATAAATATTTAAGTGGAGCTCCCATAGAACAAACGTGATTATTTTTGCCGTTTTTTGCAATACTGGTACGGAACCCTTCGTGAGGGCACGCGTTATCTGCTGTAATTGGCTGTTGAAAATTCATTCAACCAATCACAGCAGATAACGCGTGCTTGACAATTTGTCACATTAATTCTGCGATCATTTTGAGCTGAGAAACTCGGGGTTAGCATGGCAAAGTAATTAAATGTTAATTAAAAGCCTTGTTTTCTGAATCAATTTTACTTGTCTGTATATTAACCATCTTTTAATTTTTATTATTGTCTATAGGCTCGGGCATGACCACTATCTCACCTGATGGTAAGCGATGATGAGGTCGACAGTGAAGCAAGCTTGCCTAGAAATAACCTATTCACACTTGACTAGAACCCTAGATTGTAGCTATCGGGAAACACAAACTCAGGCAGGGAATTCAACCCCTTAGCTGTACGCTGTACGTATAATAAAAGTCTTCCCAAAACGTTTTATGCGTATGGGTGTGATGTCTACAATGAACCGTTGACGCATCGCCGTACGTCTTGTAGTCTGATGATGAAACGGGCTAGGTGGAATTAGATCGTGCAATTCCATCGCACACTCCCCGAAATGTAACCGATAAAACCCCGACAAGCTGGCAACTCGGCAACGATGTTCAAGGCTCTGGAACTTTGACTTAACCAGTGCCCGGATTCTAGTGCATGAAGCTGGTATTTGGCAAATCCGTCCCAGATGAGAACAGTACTCCATGCATGATCGAACTTGCGCTTGAAACAAGTTGAGCAGCTGTTCCGGCGTGAAGTACTTTCTCACCTTTGCAAGGATCCCCAACTTGTTGGCAGCCAGCTAAGCCTTTGCCTCAAGGTATGGGCCAAAATTGAGAGTCGATGTCAACGTAACGCCAAGAAGGTCAAGATGGTCATATATTGGCACGGTTATATCTCGGAAAATTGGAGCCGGGTGAAATTGGCTCTTTTTAGCGGAAATAAGATATGCTTGGGTTTTAGCAGCATTAAACCTGACCAGATTGGTATCGCCTCATTCGGAATCTGCCTGCAAGAACAGGTTCAAACGCTCTACCATGGCCTCACGGAGAGGCCGGATCTGCGGCCCGTAACACGTGCGTTGGATAAGTATCTCTCAGCAACAGTGCTGTCGTCTGCATACCCAAAGGTATGGACGTTATAGAGTTGTGTCTGTAGTTGGCCGGGTCAGCTCGACTGCCCTTCTTGGGCACGGGCTGTACGTTAGCTTGCTTCCAAGCATTCGGCTTTTCCAGTCACATACGAAAGGCGGAATAGGCGTGTCAAGATCGGACACAGTTCAGGCGCGGCGGAGGAGCAATCGTGCCAATACCATCTGGCTACCTCCGCAGTCTGGTAAGGAAACGCACCAAGGAGCAAAGCAACACCACAGATTGTGGATTAACCACAGTGAGTGCAGGCAGTCCAAAGAAGCACTTCCAGCTGTAGTTGGACGTTTCACGCAGAAGGCCCTACGTCTGACAAAACAGCAGTTGCGAGCAGTTACTGCTGAAATGAATGGCCACGGGACTTTTAATAAGCACCTTTTTGTCTTAGGGATCACGGACAGCCCGCTGTGCAGAGCATGCATGGAGGAGGACGAGACAGCAGCGCACCTGCTTCTAAGCTGCCCAGTAATCGCCGGTTAGAGGGCCAAATACCTCGGTGAATCAGGTACCGTACAGGAGGTAGTCAGCAACACGAAGACGCTGCTGGCCTTCCTCGAGGAGTTGGGATGGATCGAGTGAGGAAGTTTGTAGAAGGTTAATTCCCACCCGTACGCAAAATACGCGCTTGGTCGTGGAGTTGCGGAATCCAGCCCGTTTTAATCGTTTTTTTTTGTTCCGGTTTGGAAAATCCTCATTGGATGTCCCCCGCCCTGGGGAGGGCGGAGGGGTCTGTCAGACTCATACTGACTAAAAACCACCCCGGTGTTCCATCTCACACCTACGCTGGGGGTCGCGGGAACAATGATACTTCCGCAACCCCCGGCTAGTGCCGGCCCGCATCTGCGGGCCTCGATCTCTGGTTAGGGAGGAGTGAGGTGTTAGACTCCCCCCGCAACGTCTAAGAGGAGCGCGCGTGGAACACTTCGCGCCACCACCTCGGGTCCTGGTGTGTGTGGGGGTGACGGACGTCCCCGAGTCCGTCGCCCCTGGACCCATTTAGGGGGGCTGGAAGAGGGCGTTGTCTGCCCTCCGCCGACGCCCGGGGCGTCTGCTGCGGATCGGGTGAGCGGATGAAATCTCCCTCTCCCTCTCCGCAGCCTCCTTCTGTGAGACGACTGTTTCGCAGAAGGATACCACCGCGTCCCAGGACTCTTCGCTGCAGACCATAGACTCGACTACGGCGACAGCGATAGGTAGTGCCTACTTCTGAGATGAGGTCACGGCGTGGCTCCTCCCAAGCGGCATACTCTGCCAGCGTATGCCACGCCGTGTCCTCCCAGCCCGTTTTAACCTAACCTAACCTTCAGGCGCACATAGAATTATTGCTTTGCGAGTTTGCGCAGAACCCTACGGACGTCCTTTTGATGGTTCGAATGTCCGACATGTTCGTCTCGCATCCGTCAGAAGGAGGAGACCACGCATCACCAGAATTCAGAAAAAGAGAGGCAAATAAATTTGCCTTTTCCTCCTTTCCACTGCCAGACCCGTCGCGGTCGGGTTTCAGCAGTGGTGGTAGTGAGGGACTGCCGAAGTTTGACTTAGCCAGGGACCAAAACGCTTTACTACCTGGGAAAGAAGCAAGTTTGGTCCCTTTTCGGCCAAAGTGGTCAAACCAAGCCCTTTGCATCTTGCAAGACTTGGCAGCCCTTTTGACGATAGGCTACCTTTAAGCAAGAAAGCTGGCTGATGCTAATTGTCTATAACGGTAATTTACCGAATTGTGTACCAACCTCTTTCTTGGTCAAGTTTCAGTGATTCCATAACCTGTAGATAATGCTCTTCGTTCTGTAACACCATCTGTCGAAACATGGAAGCATCTCGCAACTTAGCAATGCAGTCCTCACATATTAAGTAAGCTCCTGGCTCCATTCCTTGGTGCGACATCTAGAAAAAAAATAAAAAGTGTTTGAGTAGGGATATTCTAGAATTTGCATCTTACTTAAATTTGAACTTTTATCTAGCCATAAATATGGGACATCAAGTTTTCTCTTTATTGTTGACTTCTTCTGCCTGTGGCAAAGCCCACGTGAATTTTGGCAATTGTCCCACGGAAATCGTAATTTTTTTCAGAAGATAAAGTATTCCATGTACTATTCCAGACTATATCTCTGTGAGAAATTTCATCCAGATCCGTTAAGCCGTTTTAGTATGATTGAGTAACAAACATAAATCCATCCAAACTTTCGCAATTATAATAAATTAAGTAAGCTAAGTATAGGTTCGCGTTTTAGAAAATCTCTACTCTGGCTGTCTCTTTTTAAAACTTGATGTGTCATATAACAACCCAGTTGTTGAGAATCACTGGTATCTCTGGTGAAGAAACACTGAAAACATGGAAAATTCTATAGTAATCTAAAATTAAATCTCATTGGAATCTTACTTGAATATCAAACGTAGTCTTCAGCATTTCCCCATATACTTCTTTTTGTCCAGAGTAGTAATATTCAGTGGAAATACTTTTAAAACAACCGGTCTTTAGGCAGCATCGGCAAACGTTGGATTGTGTTAAATCAACAGCGTTATTTGACCTTATATCCATTTTGTATTAAATAAATCTATACTTCACACTTTCCGGTTATGTTTTTGGGCAATGCTTAATTGATAAAACTAAATACTTTCTTGATTTTGTTTTGGCTTCCATCGATCTTCTTCTGAAAACCAGTTGAATTGACATTCTGAGTTCTGACAGACAGACGGTTGACACTTGTCACTGACCAGACACTGACAGACAGACACTTGAAAATGACAGCTGATAAATGTTGACAGAGAAGTCTGCGTTCAGTTATTGCTTTTCGTTGGCGCGTTTAGAATTTACTGTGAAATGTTTTGTGATAGATTCTATTGTATGAGCCTTAGATAAAGTAGGTATAGATTAAGCCTTAAAATAACCTTGATTGATAGAGCGAGATGGCTAATTGGCAGCTCCATGTAAATGATAAGGACAAAAGATTATTTTTTGTCTTTGTCACCGTGGCCGGTTTCTGTCGTTTGTCAAACTCTAATACAATGGCAGGTTTGACAAACAAACTCGATTTTGTTTGATTTTCTATGATTTCGTGGTATTATGTGTTAATTGAGACAAGGAATTTGGGTTATTTATAGATAATAAGTGTCAGTGCGATGGTGGGTTGTAGTGTTCTTGTTCTTGTTGTAACACCAGAACTAACTATTGCTGTCTCATGTGCGGCCACGCCAGTGCTTAATCTATACCTACTTTATCTAAGGTATGAGCTACCTTTATAAATAGTCGAAGGGCTCCGTAGATCAAAGTTCGTGGCATGGCACTGAAATGGCTTTGTGCCATGCTTTGTGTATGTAAGCGGCAGTGGTGGCGGCGGCGCGGGGCAGCGCGCTTCTAAATATTTAGTGGCGCGAGGAACATGAACATGGGCTCCAATTTTGGACACGATAACAAGCCAGCAAGCGGCAACCAGTGCTCTTTAACCGTAAAAAATGTTGAGGTATTCATAATAATATATTGAGAGATTGAGAGAATGTACAGAAATCAAAATGACACAACAAATAAAATAGAAAACACATGGTATAATAATATACTCCGTATACTTAGAAAACATATAAAACCAGTCTATAGAGTTTGGAGTTTGCTAAAACCTTTTCTAACATCCTCCCTTTTTGGAAAACTCTATAACGTTAACCCAATCAGCCCACAAATAAATGCCAATCTAGGTTTGAAAACAGGCTTTGTTCTTGTTGTCTATCTTTTGACCGATCTACCAAAATCCAAGTTTTGTTGGCATTTAAAGATTTAACTTCGCTTTTCATAGCCTCGAGCCATTCAGTCTTGTGTGGAATTTTTATAGCGTCTTCGTCTTGGTCTCAAAGTAGAGACAATAAAGTCATCATATCTGCTTGGAGCCTGCAGTTTAGACCTGTCACGAAGTGTTCTGTTATCAGGGATATCATCATGATCTTCGTCTGAATAATTTATTCGACACCTATCTGGTTCAGGAGACGACTCGTCCAGATGTTCCTCTTCTAGACTTAAATCATTAGATGGTTGAGGCAATACTTCCGTATTTTGAGGTAACTATATCCTCCCTTGCTTCAAATATTGGTTGATTTTGTGGAGTCTTTGGAAAATTTATTTCGATTTCTGTCGTAATGCGTTCATCCTCTTCCTCTGATATATATCTGATTCCAATCCAACTGATTTTATTAGAGTTTCTTTAAATGTCACATCTCTCGAGCGGATCAATGACGGTTCGTTGTTATTAGTAAATCCCATTAATCGATAGCCATCATAACCATCATATCCGATTAAAATACATCTTTGAGATTTCTTTGACATCTTTGTTCGCTTCTGTTTGGGAACATGTGCAAAATATTCTGTTCCAATGATCAGATCTCAGATGTTTTATGGACGGCTTCTTTGCAAACCACAACTCAAATGGTGACTTTCCTTCTTGAGAAGTTGGCCCAGTTCTGTTCAGGATGTACGCAGCCGTGTTAACAAGCTCTGACTTTCTTTGGGAGTTTTTTGTGAGCTTGCATCACAGTGCGAGCGGCTTCTACGAGGGTTCGATTTTCTCCTTCACTGGAACTGTTTTGCTCTGGTGTATATGGCATTGTAAACCGGTGCTGTATACCATGCGAGTGGAGTATCTTCTCAATGGCTTCGTTTTTGAATTCTCCTCCATTGTCGCTGATTATTGTTTTAATAACATGACCAGCTGTCTTCGTTTCATTGATCGTCTGCACGAGCTTGTCTTTAACTTCAGACTTATGCTTGATGAAGTATACATGACGAAAATTACTGTAGTCATCTTTAAATAATACGAAATACTGAAACTTCATGAATGAATTTGGAAAAGGACCACATACATCTGTGTGTATCGTCTCTCCTGGTTCATTAGCTCTTTCTCTTCTTCCAAATTTATGTCTGTGTGTCTTTCCATATATACATCCTGCCTTAGATAAAGTACCTATAGATTAAGCCCTGGCGTGGCCGCACATGATAACAATAGTTAGTTCTGGTGTTACAACAAGAACAAGAACACTACAACCCACCATCGCACTGACACTTATTATCTATAAATAACCCAAATTCCTTGTCTCAATTAACACTTATTACCACGAAATCACAGAAAATCAAACAAAACCGAGTTTGTCAAACCTGCCATTATATTAGAGTTTGACAAACAACAGAAACCGGCCATGGTGACAAGGACAAAAAATTATCTTTTGTCCTTATTATTTACATGGAGCTGCCAATTAGCCATCTCGCTCTATCAATCAAGCTCATTTTAAGGTTTAATCTATAGGTACTTTATCTAAGCATCCTGCGCATAATTCAGAATCGAGTTTGACTTTGATACCAAGTTCACGTTCAAACAATTGTTTAACGTGTTTTTTGTTCTGATGAGCGAATCTTTCATGATAAAGTTGCAAAGTGTTTTCTGTTGACAAAGTGCTCACTTCTGGGGTTGGATTTCTAATAGTCTGAACTTTCAGCTTATAGAGACCTCCATTCTTGACACGTGTGCCAATCAAGTTCACTTTTCTATTGTTTATCAGCTGACACGATTCTCTCTTAGATGTGAATACACTGTTTTGTAGCTTGTCTTGAGCAGCAAGTACAGAGAACAGGTTGCGTCTTATTGCGGGAACGTACCAAACATCGCATAATGTGTTATGCTCTTTTCGACCATAAACATCAGCAATCAATTCGACTGTTCCTTTTCCAATGGCTTCCCGCTTCAGTTGTAGATCCATTTGCAATGGTAACCGTCTGATTCTTAGTGAAGTGTTGAAAAGTGGAGAATATGTCAGGTTGACAGGTGACATGGCTTGTTGCGCCATTAACGACCTAACAATTGTCAAGATCTTCAAAGTTGGTCAGTGCTTCATTGGTCTCAACTTGCTTATGAGTCAGGTTTAAGTTGTTATTGTTAGATTGTTTAGTAGATGGTGGTTGTTCTTTGGAAGGTTTTCCGTCAGCAATCCATTTTCGACATTGTTTGACGTTATGCCCAATAAGTTTGCAATACCCGCATTTCTTCTTCGTTTTGCGAAAAGACTTCTGTATAACTAGCGCTTGAGCCTCAGAATCTACTTTTTTCTGCTTGATCTTTCGTAACTGCAAATTTGCGCTGTCAAATTCTCAATGTTACGGTCCTTTTTTTGACATGAGCATCTAACTTGACTTGAACGGGAAGAAACTATCGTCTGGTAACGTTTCTAAAATCTTGCAAATGAGTACAATATCAGGCAGGAAGATCAAATAAGGTTTCGTCCTTTCGTAGCTCAACCTTTCATTCATGCCATATATTTTTCAATTTCGATATATTCATGGACATGTCATGTAAGGGATCTTTGCGATAACTAAAGAAGCTGTAGCAAAGTTTATAGCTTTTATCTACAGATGTGCCGTCGAAAAGGATATGTAATTTATATCAAATCTGTTTCGCACATTTATCATTTATCATTATTCTTATATACTAGTCTTGTAGAGCTTTTTGGTAACTAGCCTGGTCTGCCGATGTAGCTGATGCACCGGGTTGCGTAGGTGGCTTTAGATTGCCGTTGATAGCATCTAATCCGCCAGGCGTACCTCGAAGTAATAACAGTACCTTGCAAACGCCCAATATCAATTTTACAGCTCGTCGAAAAACTTGTCATTTTGACAGATCTTGTTCGAATTTGGTTTGAAAATTGTTGCTATTTTTTTATTAAATAATTATTTTACACAATCAGATCTGTTAAAATATTATTCTTTGCTCATTACAATTATAACGAAATATTTTTCAATATATTTATCGTTAATAATAAACCACGCTCTGCTACCATGTTGAGGTATACATAATAATATAAATCAAAATGACACATCAAATAAAATAGAAAACATATATTATAAAGCCAGTACTATAGAGTTTGGAGTTTGCTAAAACCTTTTCTAACAAAAAAGAAGAAAATGAAATGCCATTGTCAATGACAAGAGACTTTAGAGTAAAAATGTTCTGTGCTTTTTATTGTGTTTATTATTTTCAGCGAAACATAGATTTTCTTTGAGAAGAACTGGGTTTATATGTTCAATATTTTTTAGACTGATTTAATAGAGAAAGACCATGAGTAATCTACCAACTTATCCTGATTGTACAATACCAAGGAAACCACCTTCAGCTGATTTAGACAAAGGTAAAACACCAAGCCATTTTAAAATACGAACTGTCTAGTCGTCCGCTAGACGGATGAATAAAATAACCTAGTCGTCCGTTAAACGGACAAATATAATTAATTTAATTCTCCAACTATTGGACGAATAGTAAATTTTAAATAAAATGTCATGTCCCTCTACTCATCTGCTTTATTAAAAAAAAATTGTTTAAGTTCCCTAATTGTGTAAGTTCGCAAGGTTCAATTTTTTTGCGTTCATTGCTTCATATATTGAAGAATTCGTGAACTCGACAGCGTAAAACATGGAATGAATACTGTTGAGTTGTCAAAATGAAAAGAACACCGTCAATAAAATATTATAATAATTGTTAACAAGCACCCCACGCTTTTTTACAATATTTTTTATTTTTGTTTGTCACGTTACAGTATAATCTCACTGATCTGACACTTCAATAGACCGACACGTCCATTAATCCGGCAACAAACAGCGTAAATATTCCGAACAAAAATGTAACTTTTTTCACAAATTGTTCTAACTTCTCAATTAGTTTTAAATAAGTAGGTACTACTCATGTTACTATTATCAATAAATTTACAAAATCTAATATTTTTTACTTTCCTTATATTCGAAATGAAAAGTAGAGTTGTTCGAAATGAAAATTAGAGAGGAGAAAGACATCAATTCCTACTCGGACTATAGTCTAAATACCTCGTATGGGAATTGATTCCTTTCGACCCTAGTGTAACAATCTACTATTCCCGCGTTAGGATTTTTATTCGCGTTGCGTGAATTTTTTCCGCCCATTCTGCGGCCTATGGAATTGTATGAAGCTGCACGCATTGCAATAATAATACAAAAATCCGTGCGAATATATCTGTATAACTGTTAATTTGTTTTTTTTTTTTTCAATGAACAGATTTCTATTTGCAAGCCAGTTCGAAATTTAAATAAAACCGTTGTTAAGTTACTTACTTGGTTGCCATGTTTCGGAGTAAAAGATGGTTCCATTTTTAAATTACACGACAGATATGAGTTTACTATGTAATTTATTTGGCCGCTAAACACGACAGATATGGATTTTCATATAACTTTTGGCGGCCGCTGCTTGCATGTATTTGGCCAGTAGTGCATCTTCGATTTATCTCGAAGAAAGCTGTCAAAATACTGTTCAAATTACCAAGCATGTTTGAGAAAAATAACTTTTCTCAAACATGCTTGGAAATATTGTCATTATTTTCGAAAAAAGAACACGTGAAGTATCGAATTTACGGACAAAGAAAATGAAATCCTTTGCAGGAGCGTTTTTTTTTTAATTTATTTATTTATGTATTTATTTATTTTACACGATAAGTACAACATCTTACAGTATTCCAAGACGATGTTATACCACAGAATACATAATTTTAAATATATACACCATATTTAAAAGTAAAAATTTAACAACTAAAATAAAATAACAAAAATTAAAATTAAATAAAGAAAATATTCAAATTTGTATGCCCCCTTCAATGCACTACAACTCCAAGTACTACTCTATTTGGAACATTACAACGCTCCAGTAATGATGATCAAAGCCATTGTAAGAGCTTTTTTTGAATTTGGAACATTACAACGCTCCAGCAATGTCGTTGTAACTTTTAATAGTAGGTAGTACATTATTGCTAAGGCCGGGAAATAGCCAATTGCAGGTCGAGTATGAGTTTGAAGGCAGAGCCGTAGGCGAGGACTTCACTAATACGAGACAGGCAATTGCCATTTCCGCCGAGGCATATATAGTGCTTTTCTCAAAAGAATGCAAGGAAATAAAAAAGTAATTAAATTACCATAATTTTTCAAGATAATGCCGTTTTTGACATGAACTGTACATTTCTGCATGAAATAAATTGCCCATAATATGGCTTTTTAGTTTTAGCAATTTCATTAAAATACACCAAAAATACTGTTTCGGAGAAAATGTTCACTTTTTTATCGTTTTTCCAAATCATAAAATTTACATTTAGTTTCATGTTTTTCTTTTGCCTTCCCTGAAAGCAGGTTTTCCATTGCCAATTTGGCTTCTGATCTTAAATCTGGTGGAGTACAATTAATCTCGTTGGAACTCATTTTAATTATTAAATTTACATTTATTAAATATTCAAATAAAATATCAAGACGAATATAACTTATTAGTACTTATATAATCCCCTGCATAGGGGATCGTAGTGGAACATTGAGTGCTGTAGAATCCCCTGGGGGACTGATTTAGGGGATCCATAATTTTCAGCTTTGCCGCCGATTTTCTATTTATCATCTGTGCCGAAAGGTGTGCATTTATGGCTATACAGCCATGTGAACGCAATTTGTACGCAAAGCTTAGATAAAGTAGGTATAGATTAAGCCTTAAAATGACCTTGATTGATAGAGCGAGATGGCTAATTGGCAGCTCCATGTAAATGATAAGGACAAAAGATTATTTTTTGTATTTGTCACCGTGGCCGGTTTTTGTCGTTTGTCAAACTCTAATACAATGGCAGGTTTGACAAACAAACTCGGTTTTGTTTGATTTTCTATGATTTCGTGGTATTATATGTTAATTGAGACAAGGAATTTGGGTTATTTATAGATAATAAGTGTCAGTGCGATGGTGGGTTGTAGTGTTCTTGTTCTTGTTGTAACACCAGAACTAACTATTGCTGTCTCATGTGCGGCCACGCCAGTGCTTAATCTATACCTACTTTATCTAAGAAGCAAAGAGACTTACTTTGGTATGCCAAGAATGATAAAATAGATCCAATCAAAAATTACTAATATAATAACGCCGTTTCATTCAACATTGCTGGAGCGTTGTAATGTTCCAAATTCAAAAGACGCTCCAGCAATGAATTTGATTTTCTTTGTCTGTAAATTCGGTACTTCGCGCACGTTCTTTTTTCTAAAATAATGACAATATTTCCATGCAAGTTTGAGAAAAATTAATTAAATTGAATGTATAATATAAAAAGTATGTTTTAATTCCCTGCATTCTTTTGAGAAAAGCACTATTTCTCAAATATGCTTGGAAATGTGATCATTATTTTGACAACCTTCTTCGAGATAAATCGAAATTGCTGTACTGGTCAAATACATGCGCGCAGCGGCCGGCAAAAGTTGTATGAAAATCCATATCTGTCGTGTCTAGCGGCCAAATAAATTCCATAGTAAACTCATATCTGTCGTGTAGTTTAAAAATGGAACGATGTTTTACTCCTTAACATGGCAACCAAGGAGGTAACTTATCAAAGGTTTTATTTAAATTTCGAACTGGCTTGCAAATAGAACGCTGTTTATTGAAAAAAAAAACAAAGTAACACTTTATCGCGGGAACAATTATTGTTGTTCGTCATTGATTTTGACAAAATGAGTTCTAGGTACTACTTAGTTTTAATTTCCGCGCATTATTTGAGAAAAGTACTATACAAGCCTTGGCCACAACTAGGCATTGATGGACTTACGTATGTGTGCCTCGGCTTCGCCTCGGCCCACATTTACACGTTCGTCCATCAATGCCTATTTTGCTGGCCGCTGCAGTAATGTACTATATTATGTCTCGGCGGAAATGGCAATAATTTACTATCGTTCTCTTACAGATCTTGCTGAAAAGCTCGGCAAAGACTTCGATATCCTGCCGTTGTTCGAAAAGTTTATATTTGAGTACAAATACAAACAGTATTATTCATTGGAAACCAACAAATTCTTGCATTGTCGCTGGAGGTCATATGTTAAGCATTATGAGGAGCGAGAATTTGCGCCATTTACTTTTGTTGATATAAGGTATGGTAAGAACTGCTTGATGATAGCGGAAACATACTTAAGGCGATATATACGCCCCAATGTTAACGCAGTACTGGCCGTGCGCCCGCTCGGGAGTCAAAATATCAATATTGAACCTTCTTTGAACAGTTTTGTATGCAAAATATTATTTGATTTACATATGCTATTTCAGTTATGAAGAAATTCTAACCATCAAATTTTCTGTGTAAAAATATTTTTAAATATCCAAGTCCAGTTGGAGGAGTATCGAAAAGTAGCGAAAAAATCTTCAGTCCATCCAAAGGTTGTCTGTAAGAGATTGCCCTGTGCGATAAGACCGCCCATTGTACATTTTGTTTGAAAATGTTTGTTCTGTATGTATTTTTTATGGTGTGCAATAATTTTTTTAATAAATAAATAAAAAAAGAAACCGTGCCGACGTTATGTACTGATTATTTTTTGTACATCGATCGCGTTCGGTTCTGTTCCGTTTCGTTCCAAAGATATAGATGGTGCTATATCTATTGCTGTGGAACGGAACCGAACACGATCGATTTACAAAAGATAATCTGTATAATCAGATAAAAAACGCTAGTTACGTCGGCACGGTTTCTTTGTACGGGATGAGGCATCTGTATGCTAGTATTATATTATCTGTGATATCGCCTTAAGTGGCGTGGAGTTTTGTAGCCAATCAACTGCGTTAGTAGACGCCACGGCACGCCACGACACGTAAGTGTGTTTCCGCCATAAGAGTCATCAGGAGGTCAAGACACCTACTCAGTGAGATTTTACCTTAGATAAAGTACCTATAGATTAAGCCTTAAAATGAGCTTGATTGATAGAGCGAGATGGCCAATTGGCAGCTCCATGTAAATAATAAGGACAAAAGATTATTTTTTGTCTTTGTCACCATGGCCGGTTTCTGTTGTTTGTCAAACTCTAATATAATGGCAGGTTTGACAAACTAATTCGGTTTTGTTTGATTTTCTGTGATTTCGTGGTATTATGTGTTAATTGAGACAAGGAATTTAGGTTATTTATAGATATTAAGTGTCAGTGCGATGGTGGGTTGTAGTGTTCTTGTTCTTGTTGTAACACCAGAACTAACTATTGCTGTCTCATGTGCGGCCAAGCCAGGGCTTCATCTATAGGTACTTTATCTAAGGATTTTACCAAAAGAGACGTCATACTCATTATAAAGAAATAAAAACATGGCGATATTTTACTTTAGCCAGCTACAGAGGACCTATGGAACTTGGAACTTTATTTCTATTACTGAGTAGGTTAAAAGATCACAGAGATATAAATAGGACCCCGTTGTCAGAAAGAGATAAAATACTGTTCAAACGTACGTTATTGTCTCAAGCTGGTCAGCTGGCACTCAGGAATAATGCAGCTTTCTATTGGTGAAGGAATTTTTTAAATCGGTCCAGTAGTTTCGGAGCCTATTCGGTACAAACAAACAAACAAAAAAAAATTTCCTCTTTAGAATATTACTAGCTGTTCCCCGTGGCTTCGCTCCCGTGGGCCACCTCACAGGACCCGTTTTTGGGATAAAAAATAGCCTATGTCACTCAGGAATAATGTAGCTTTCTATTGGTGAAAGAATTTTTCAAATCGGACCAGTAGTTTCGGAGCCTATTCGGTACAAACAAACAAACAAACAAAAAAATCTTTTCTCTTTATAATATTATTATAGATTATAGATTATTATAATTATAATTAGTATTAGTATAGATATTCTGTGGTAAGGCCCCGGTCCCAGCTGTCATTCGAAGATATTTGACATTGCCAGTCGCTACCTACGGAGCAGAGACACCTTAGATAAAGTACCTATAGATTAAAGGGCTTATTACACTACACGGTATTCAGGGCCCTATACCCTAATTAAGGGTAGTGTAATAACTGTTAGAGAGTTAGGGTTCTCGACCAGAACTAACTATTGTTGTCTCATGTGCGGCCACGCCAGGGCTTAATCTATAGGTACTTTATCTAAGAGAGACACAGTCTCTGCTACTGGGTAGTCAGAAGCCCGAAACTCTTATCAACCAGTCTTGCAAAGGGGTTTCGTGTTACCCAGTTAATGGGTTGTAGATGTCAAAATAGTCAGAATGACAGTCGGTTCATGTAAAATACTGGTACCTATACAGCTGCAAGTTTCGACTGGATGGCGACCCCAACATACCTACCACCAGTTTGGAAAAGGCTAGACATAAGATCCAGATAACATCTATTTTCGTTATATTTCAGAGATTTCCACTTCTACAACGGTATGAATAGACTCTTACCTTCTGAAAGTATCCATAGAACCAAAAACTTTCCCTTTAAACTAGGGGTAGGGCCTGGTGTCGATTATGCGGGCCAGATGCCTATACCCCAAGATATGATGATGAAAAGGCTGGGCAAGCCTAAGGCACCAAAGGATCATACTAAGACTACAAATGAAGAACAGAATGAAAAAAAAGGCAAGAAAAATCAATAGCATAATATAATAATTATCTGTGGTCTTGTTGTCCCCAAAAATAATCAGGTGTTTTGCGCGGGAATAGTAATCATGGCGTTGCAGTAAAGCCTTTTATATTTTATTGAATAATTTATTAGAAAGTAGGTGGTGGAAGAAATGTTATAGTAAGTATTTTAATGTATTTATTTCAAACACTGTATTCAATTAAATTAGTTGATTAATAGAATGCCTAAATGTTATTTTTAAATAAAAATCTGTCTTTTAGGATAAAATAAAACCCTTAAATAATGTATGGATCAACTTTATTTTTACGAAATAATTAAACAAAAAATATTAAACAGCCGCATTTTTGTATATTACACACTTTTTGTCACCAAAAAGTAATGTAAATGATTAATAATAAAAATAAGGCGAACGCGCCATTTTAATGCAGTAGTACCACACGTTTAAAAATGGTCGCGTTCGTAATAATTGACTGAATACAATCTAAAGTGGAGTACATGACTTTAAATATAGAAATTATTCTTAGACTAATATTTGTACAATAATACCTACGGGGTAGCTAATAAATGTATTTTGTGAACTTTATTATAAATTACGCAAACAAGTAGTAAGCTATATTTTACTTAGCTGTTTTTATAGGATAAGAATGCAATACAGAACACGGTTTACGTCTTGAAGGTATTTAAAAAATGCTTGCAGAAGCCAAATAGTTTGAATTACACAGCAACAGATTAAAAAAGTTACTAGACAGGATGTATTTTTTAACTCTATATAATGGCAAATGATTTAGATATTGATGCCAAGGAGTTTCTTGTCGAAGATGAACTCTCCAAGAGAGGCATGACGGTCCATGAGCTTCTTGAGTGTGGAGGTCTTGCCCGCGATGTCGCGTTGTCCCTTGTACTGCTCTTCCAGGAAGTCACCGGTGAGGTAATCAACCAGCTGTGGATGATATTAGACGATTAGAAAAGTGCTTGCAAGTGGGCGTATCTATTTTTACTACTAAATGGATTAAAGAACTTTCTGACAAGACAAAAAAGAAACTATCTTGTAGCGGGTAAAACGGTGACCTGTTGTTAAAACCGTTATTGGGAAGCCTTTACCACCGGGTTTGTATTTTTGTGGTTTTTACGTCTCAATCTCAACTCAAGTCAAGTCACGAAATAATTGGGTCTGTGCTGAAAACTTTGGTCTAACATGGTAACAATCGTATTATTCCAATATTTTTGGCCGGGCTGAACATAGGCTTTACTAAGCGCATGGCATGGCGCGCTGCTGTTTTAATATGAGGTTTACTAGCGCGCAGCCGCTGTAGTCAACTTCAGAGCGGCCAAAAAGATTGGGGAATACTGTATAAATAACCTAAAACACAGTCTAAATTCACAACTTACATGGTAGTCGTTGAACTCGCTGTCGTCTTCGCATGACTTGATAACATTCCTGATGCTCTTGGTGACTTCGCTCTCCATACGAAGGGCATGTTCTAGGGCTTCCACGCCTCCTTCCCAGGCCTTGCGTTCAGGAGCCTGTGGAGATAAGATGTGTGTCAATTTTGTGGTATAATTGACAGTATGTGTATGTCTAATCAAATTCTGCAGACTTTGTCCTGCAGTGTTATCTACTCTAGGCTTAAACCCTGGCATTTTATCGTCAATCTGTTTACTTTGAACAGCTGTGGGGATTTTAGTGCTAGTAAGTTTAAAATGCCCTTGCCCAGAGTGGTTTAAACCAGGCGTTGGACCACAAAATTAGGTTACAAAAAATATGTTTAAAGTTTCCTCTACTCACCCTGACTTGTAACAAGGTTGTGACATCAGTGGTAAGTTCACCTCTCATGAGCAGGTATTCGATCAGCTTCATCGCGTGCTCGCGCTCTTCAGATGCAGCCTCGAAAAACATCTTTGCGAATCCTGGACGGTTGACCTGGAGATACAAATAAAGGCTTAAACGGTATCAAGATTTTACTTGCTGGATTAAAAATCTAAAGTAGGATGATTCAAAGTAGGATGAAACGAGAATCACCACTATAAGAAAGTCAAAATAAAAAGAAAACAGTTCCAACCACGCCCACCCGTTACCATTTCCTAGCATTTAGCAATGGAAAGTGATGTTAACTTGAATTTAAAAAAAAAATCTCTTTTAAAAAATAGCTTTATTTGAACGCACCCGTGGCATTAGATTGGTGTGAATATTTTTGAAGTTGGTAGCATTGGAAAAGTTTACAAACAATGCGGAGTGTCGGAGTGTGCAAGGTATAAGCTATTGAGCGTTGACCTCAAATAATTATGTTCCGTATTCCTTTATCAAATGGCGAAATAGAGGTTTGACTAATGGACTAGTTTTTGCTAAGATAAAATCGGCAGAACTACTTATTTACGGCCAATATTTGGATGCTTAGATAAAGTACCTATAGATTAAGCCCTGGCGTGGCCGCACATGAGACAGCAATAGTTAGTTCTGGTGTTACAACAAGAACAATACCACTACAACCCACCATCGCACTGACACTTATTATCTATAAATAACCCAAATTCCTTGTCTCAATTAACACATAAAACCACGAAATCACAGAAAATCAAACAAAACCGAGTTTGTTTGTCAAACCTGCCATTATATTAGAGTTTGACAAACAACAGAAACCGGTCACGGTGACAAAGACAAAAAATAATCTTTTGTCCTTATTGTTTACATGGAGCCGCCAATTAGCCATCTCGCTCTATCAATCAAGCGTATTTTAAGGCTTAATCTATAGGTACTTTATCTAAGTTTGGATGTATTCATGCCCAGTTTTTTTTCGCATCTTTGCTCCCGTGGGCTACAGGAACTTTGCATTTTCCCGGGTTAAAGATTTTTTTAGGTCATTAGCTATTATATAGGAAAACATCATGCAACAGATTTGTTTTTTATCGTTATTATCGCCAAAAAATGAAAGGTTCTTGAATCTAGTGGAAGGCGAAGCGAAGCTTCCGACTTTTACGCGAGCGAAGTCGCTGGTAGAAACTGATAATTTATATAACCAACTATACAAATGATTGTAGTAGCGACCGCGAACCGGAAGACGTTGCGTTGGAAGGCCGCCCACTATATGGACCGATGACCTGGTGAAGGTTGTGGGGATCCGCTGTATTGCGAGACGCACGGGACCGGTCAATGTGGCCAGACTTGGGGCAGCAGTGGACATCTTTCGACTGAAAATATGATGTACCTAAATGATAACTTACCACGTCCTTGGAGAAGTGGGCGCCCATGGCGAGGTACTGCAGGGAAGCAGCCACCTCCATCTGGATCTGTTGCCTCATTGACATGCGACAGTTGCGGTGCATGGTCACCCATTCACGGGGGATGTTTACCGGGTTCACGTGGCCTGAGGGACAAAGAAATGTAGGTTAGCATAAGCTTTTTATATCAAAATTATTATTTTTTTAATATAAAAAATTGCATTGTCACGAATAACTAACGTGTGTTTAAATTTGATAATTTGTTTTTTTTTTTTTTTTATTGAGCTGATGCTCAATCGAACACTGAGAAGTGGGTCAAAAATTTTCTTTACTTACACACAGACTGGACAGTTCAAGCTAAAATAAAATTAATAATTAAAAAAATCTTTTTTTAAAACAAGCTTCTTTCGTATTCTTTTCAGCAAACCCTTTCATTTTATACCCATATCATGGCAGTGTACAAAAAATAACTTTACCGCTTTCTTGGACCGACCGCCATATTGTATTTTGAATGACGTCTCTTAGCTAACCATGCATTGTCATCCAAACTAAATGTGTATGCAAAAGTTCATCTTAGTCGGTGGCGGCTATTTGCTTTGAAATTCAGTTGAAAGATTTGACCCTAACACACTCACATACATACATTGCAAGTTAAATAAAAGCTTGTAAAAAGTTAATAAAAAAAAAATAAAAAAAAATACTATTCAGCTATATCTGGTTAGATTGGAACCCGAATTTTGAGCAAAGACTAAGTATCTGATGAAGAAAATTCCCGTCGAACAGAACTTCTTTATTTTGATGTCTAAATAAAAAGGTTGGTTGATTGTTGGTTGGCAACACAATTTGTCTTTGGACTTGGAACCTTTGATAGGTACGCGTTTGTAAGACGTATCGTATCTTATAATCTTTTATCTTAAATTTCTGGTAGCGAGGCGCGACGTTCCTTAGTACATTTTGTTTTAAAACAAAGAAACTCAGTATTTTCTTTTTTTATAACTTCTGCGAAACGCGACGGTTTTAAAAGTTTTTTTTTTCATTCCTCATCGTCAAGCAAGTGTATTCGAATTTCGAAGTCATTCTCAAAACATTATTTATATCAATACCCCGCGGTTAATTTGATTTGTTATTAAAAAATATTCTTCTGGCCAGTCTCGCATTTCATTTCGTTTTTGGTCGCAATAAGCAAACTAGCGATGGCAAAACTATCATTAAAATGACCCATCTGAAACTAAATAGTATAAAACATTACCCTACTTTTGGGCTTATCCGCAGTAAGGAAAAACAAATTATAGTTTTTAAGTTTCTTGCATCATTTTATAACTCGCAGACAGGAAGAAATAAACAAAGGAAACTCAGGAAGTTCATTTTAAAGCATATTTTTTGATAAACTGCGACTTAAGTTTTGATAACAAAAGGCACAACAATGAGTTTCCTTCGTCATCAATTTATTCTGAGAACAAAGGTCAACACGTCTATAGTTCTGAAATGGCGGGCAAAGGAATTCAAATTACGATTAGTATATTGATTTGAAGATGTTTTTGTGAAATTGATGACTGCAATCCACATTCATTATTAATAGTAGAATTAATTAAGCAATCAAAACCATTTTTATTTTAGTCATAATTACTTGAATCGTTGACGCCATATTCTTTTTTTGTTTAGTATGTAACTTTTGGCGCGGTTCAACAATCATTATGGATTCGTTCTATAAATAGCCATAGACCACAAAAACTTAAGTCAGAGAAAAAAAAGTAGTAACTAACATCAGAACAATCTTAGAGGTAAAAATTACGAGTACATAGTTCAGTAACCTATCAGAGGATAAAAAATTTAACTCCTGATCAATGATGGTATAGATACGTTTATATATATACTGGTACAGATACGTTTTACAGACGTCTGCGCGGTAATACATACACAAGTTATTGGTAAAATCTCTTTGCTCCTGATAGTTAGACTAGACTAGTAAGACATTTCAACACAAACAAAATCAATTGTGTTAGCCTTTCAACTGGTAGCCGGAAACATTGTGTCAAATATTTACCGAATCATTAAATTGCCGCCTAGCATACTCAACCTATAATCTTCTCACTGTTGGGCCTCCACACACAGGACTCCTCTCTGTGAATGGGAATGGGTCATAGTCTATCACGCGGGCCCATGTAGGTTGGTAGATGTCACATATTTCGTCGAATGTTTTCCTTCACCGTTTTGGGAGCAGTGGAAATTATATAAAGTAATGCGCCTGCCTAGGTTTGAACCCACGTCCTACGCCTCGTAAGGGGCCGTAACCATTGGGCCACACTGCTATCTACCTACTTTCAAATATAGTGCGAGAAAAGATATTTTTTTTAAGAAACTTTGTAAGCGGCAGAAATTTCTGGCACCATGTCAAACGTCAATGACATGCAGTATTCTGTTTATTTATAAACAGAATACTTACTAATGACAATACAAACTGGTTTTTATTACAACAAAAAGATAACAGGAAAAATATGAAACTACCAGAGTTAATCCAATGAGCTATCAGTAAGTTAGCATTGTATTTAATGCTCAGTTGTTTTTACTTTGTTTTACAACCATGCAACAAACTGGCTGGATTATATTCTGTTTGTTTTGTGACACGGTAAGTAATTTAAAATAATATCAGGCTTCCATCAAACTAAATACATACAAAATTAAATTCGCTATTTCACCACCCCTACCAAAACACTTGTCACACTATAAATCTTAATCAAACCATAGACAAGCAGGATTTTTTCTAATGAGGAACAGGCGCGAATTTATTCAGGTAGATACAGTATCTTTATTAATAATTAATGGTACTCGTAACAATAAACTAATTAACAATAACTCCAGTAGTTAGTCATCTGTTTGACAATCACAAATAGGCTAATGGAGTATGACTATTTATTTTATGATTGATAAACACGTGGATTGTAAATGGTATTAGGTTTTGTGTTCCAAAGTATTTACGGAAAACCACTTAAATTGTATTTAGTACTTATTTCCTTAGTGATAATAATAATATTTCTGTATAATTCACAGTTTTCCTTATTATTAATTGCTCGGTATTTATAAACAACGGTATTTCCCTTCGCCCGACCATATGTAAGATTAATGAATGATTCAAACCGTAAGGTACTCTGATCAATTCTTGTTTTTCTATCATCATCATCATTTCAGCCGATAGACGTCCACTGCTGGACAAAGGCCTCCCCACATTGACCGGTCCAGTGCGTCTCGCATCCAGCGCATTCCCGAAACCTTAACCAGGTCATCGAGCCACTATTTTTCTATACCTAAATATAATTCAAAAATGTTATTCAGGATTACCCATGATTTGTCGAAACTCTGTCTCCGGAAACTACCCGGTTTCTTGTACGCTAAAATTCAATAAATTTGCCAAGCATTTGCAGAACTATATTGGTTTCGGCTTCAGTCTAGCCGGATGGAGCTATTTGCCAGTATTTTACGTGGAGCGAATCCCTATTTAGCCTCCACAACCTGGTAACTGGGTAACACCATACCAGAGGCCTTAGTGCGACTTTTTAATCACGGTTAACGTAAACGTCAATTTGTATTGGACCTGGATAAGCGCTGTCTGGTGACAGTAAGGAGAAATCTCTCTTTTCGTATACATTTTGACATAAGAGATCGTTTACGTTATCACGAGTACGTTAAAAAACTCGGCTGCACACAAATCATGCTAATCAACACAAAAAATCCTCATATTAATTGATGATCAATTCTCAATTTTCAATCAAGTTAATTGTTTAGCATAGCGTAAATAGTTTATAATGTTCCAACACACTGCTGGGACATAGGTCAAAGTCAAAGTCAAAACGTCCCCTCCGTCTCGTCCGTCTCCTCTATGATAGAAAGTGGGCTGTATTCTACCACGAGGATTGCTAGATGTCAATGTCATTTTAAATTAGACTAGTTCACCGAAGTAGCAACCGCTAATCAAATCGTTTGAACCATTTACTTTTATACTAAGGACAGGGACCCCCAGGAACACCTGCCACCTGGACGTGAACTGCAGTGGCCTATATGGAAAGCCTAAGTAGGCCTCTGCTAACACAATTTGGCGAAATGGGATTATAAAGACCCATCTGACACACAATGTGATTGCGATGCAGAACATGAATCACAAGGTGGAGTGCCCCAATTGCCCATACACCTACACTTTGGAGGACCTAATGAACGCCATTGACGTTGCTATTGGCGACGCTGCCTACTGGTCCCAAAATATCTAAAGAGTTTTCCATTGATTCGAAAAGAAGAAGACCGACCGAAGATACTAAACCGAAGTGAACACCCCAAGTGGTCGGCTATCTTCGGGAGCACCGAAACATCAAAGTTGCCGTGTCTCTTTCTTGTATGATGCACGCGTATAAGCAAGCGTCCGGATGGCCGTATCTTACTCTATAAATCTATGGTATCAACAGATTAAGCTCAATAGGCCTTCCATTACGTGACTAGACGAGGGTTCTAGATACGTAAGTGTCTAGGTATTTAAACTCTTAACACATAGTTGCAAATAAGTAGTTTAGGTATCTAATCTCTTTCAGATAACTAGTATGTGTTTCAAGACACGTCCGTTTTATCTGACACTCAGGTTAAGTGTCTCTCGTTATTAGATTGATAGGATTAGATGTGGTATGATGAAAACACTCAGATACGTCTTTTTTTAGACTTCGTTGAGGGCAAAGTATATTTCTGTTTTCTGTATCTATTCGAGAAAATTCGAAAAGATGAGGTTTTGTATTGTCAGTATTTCAAAAATCAAATATTTGAATGACTGCTAAAATTACTCCTTATGGGGGTCACCTTTTATTACCAGGAACGAATTGCCGAAAATGTGGGTGTACCATAGATATAAGTAGAGGTACATCTATGCCTAACCTCTTGAGGATAACTGTACAGACGTGATATCATGTTATCCTTGTCGCCTATTAGAAAGTAGATTTTATTGAAATAGCCTCTACAATACTTAACCTGTCGTGTGCCACTAATTAGCGAAACAATAGACAAGTCTCGCGTGGATCCAAGTCCTATACACACAAAAGGCTAAAAGTAAGTCATGGTAACCTAGTATTTTTGCCACGGAATATGTTGTGCTTTTGTTTATACTAGTATTATCCCAATCTGCACTGTATTTGCGTGGTGGACCAATGCCCACCTCTCACAAAGGGATGGTCTGAATCCCAGCACTGGGCACATTATACGTTGATTATGTACTATTCTTGAAGGAGAAGAGATCTATTCCAGTCGTTGCATGCAGCAGGGATGTTAGTCGACGATAAGCTTTTATTAGAAAAAGGTACAGGGCTACAACCTGGGGGTATTTAAGTCAAGAGTGAATAAGTTAATTCTAGGCAAGCGTGCTTCACCGTCGACCACATCATCGCTTATCACCAGATGAGATAGTGGTCAAACGGGAGCCTATCAATAATAAAAATAAGAATTAATTAATTAATCTAGTCCGGGACAATAAGATTTCTAAAAAGAAACCTGCACTCATCTGTCGTAATTAGTGAAACTATAAAAAAAAACAATAGACTGACGCCTTTTAAAGGCGTCGTGACAGTTGAGGGAAGGGAGTTAATAAGAGAGAAGAACAACATGCAACGTCTTAAGGAGACTGGAAAAATAGGGGGCAAAGGACCTAGAGGTCGAAGCCCCAAACGGAGGTCGGACCATATAACAGAGCATATCGAGATACCTATTAGCGCCGCACTCCACCAGGCTGCTGATCGCAACAGATGGAGAAAACCCGTTGACAAGTTGAAACGGAGTCACGATTCTCAGCAGTGACACAACGATTTGAGAGAAGAGGAGAAAAGAAATAACCAAGGGTTATAATGTAATACATCTTAACGCAGCCATTGAATTCATCACATTGTGTTTCAACGTGACCAATTGAGAGTCTATCACTCAAGTCAATGACACTTGATTTTATATCTTTGCTACGTGCTATTGAATGATCGCGTTTCTCTTTTGTTTCTAACCCCAGACGTATCTTCTACTATCCTAAAAAATCACGATTTGTAGCACAACTATTTGGTAGTGTGATTTTGATTGAGCACATTTTTTTTATATTCTAATATACTGTCCTACTGTTGCGTAAAGCCTTCCCTCAATTCCTTCCAAATATTATTTTACTGAGCCACCTAGAACTAGCACCTCCAGTAGGGGTTTAGGTCATCTCGCCACCTCTTTCTGAGCATATATTTAGTGCTTTGAAATTTCTTTTGACATGACTAATGTTGAAATACTTTGAAATTTTTGAAGTTAAATGTTATTCAGTTCTTCTCACTAGTATTGCATACTAGTAGCCCGGAGTTCAGTTTTGTGCCCGGTTGATGGCTCACCCCTTATTACATGGGATTTAAATATAAGTGGCGCAATTTGGGTGTACTGTTCTGCCACGGGGTCCCAGCGCTAACAAAGAAAATTTGGTTCAAATAAATGTCACTAGATGGCGCGATACGCATCGATTAGTTATTGAGTGTAAAATTAAAATTTTCTAGAATTGACCATATTATTATCTGAACGGATCATTTAAAATTGATTCCAATAGATGGCGCGGTTTTAAATTTCTGAGGCATAACACTCGATTTTTTTAATTTGTACTGTAACACATTTTGGTACAATTAAACTGTAAAAACTTGCAAAAAATACTCGTCACTGTATTTAAAGAAAAAAATAGTCACGTACCGAGAAAACTCTTTTACATGCAAGTCGCTACTAACACCAACTATAGCCGTGGAACGGAACCGAACGCGAAGTACTTGTAAAAATAATCATCTTAATCAGATGAAGAAGGCTAGTTAGTCGGCACGGTTTCTTTGTATGGGACGAGGCATCTGTATGCTAGTATTATATTATCTGTGCCTCTGCCCAACCCTACAGCGAATACAGTCTTGATGTTATGTTATGTTGTGAAGTCAAGTCTTCGTAGACTTGAGATTGTATTGTTGTAACTCACCGGCAATCTTCTTGATCTTGCTCGTACACGCTTAGGTACGAATGTCTATCGGCAGCTTAGCAACATACTTTATAAATAAAGTTATTTAGTTCAATTATGTGACTCTCTGCTCCAATTTCAATTTATTTGTTTAATTATTAATTAATTCATTGGACACCAGACCGCAACTAACACAAAATGCACGATAAGAAAACGTCTATAAAAGTATGTATTTATTGGTTTGTGTCGTCATTTACTTAATTTAAAGTTTAAAGTGTCAAAGACAAATGAATATCAAAAAGAACTACATAAATCTATAGGATTAAAACGCTATTTTCCTGTCACACACAATTGTCTAATAAATTCATAAATAAATAATCATATAATTAGAGAAACTCAATAAACAATTAATAGAGAACAATGAAATTGAATTTTAATTGTTAGTAGTTTACGTAACTAGTTTGTTTGAACTTTGGTACAAGTCAATAGCTAACAAAACAACTATTATTACTATGGAGACATTAATTTCAATTAGCAAAATAAATAATTGCTAATTACAACCTTTTCTAGCAATAACCACAAACATCAATAAAATAGAACCATTAATTCATTCTGCCTTTGCCAACAAAGAAAAAAAGACAAATTATCTATGCTCAAAGATGGCGTCCAAAATGTTGCATGTTTTTATGACGTCATAAACACAAAAAACATCTGTTTCTAAGATCTGTATGATAAATTGTTTATTTTAAAACACACAATAGAAAATATTTTATAATATTGATGACATTATCTCAAGATTGACATGCCCGATAGTGTATTGTCATTGTCTACGACCGATATTGGTGCGTGGAATGTTTCGACATGAGAGATATCACGAGAAGAGATAGAGAAATATCAAGATGAGCATTAATTTTCTTTGTATAAATTGAAGGGCATTAACTTTTGAGTACTGGGAAATACTTAAGAGTAAAGTCTGATTATCTTGCGATGAAACTTGAGAATGTTCACGCAGGATGACTGCGCAAGATAGAGAAATGTGACAGTTAAGCGGAAGAGAGAAAATATAAGTACCTTCGTAAGTGGGATTAGCGGTGAGTACGCATACGTGCCCAATTACATGGCATTTTATTGAACGTTTCTGGAGATATGCGTATTTTAAGTGGTTCCAAATCGGCTTGGATTAGTCACGATCCTATCGATGTCTGTCATCTTTGCAGCCTTCGTAAGGTACTTCTTAGAAACGTAGGTTTATTCCTAGGTCGGGCGAATTGTTTAGTTTTCCGTTAGGAATTTGCCAGTAACAGTTTAAGAGCCAGGTGTGACTGATTATAGCTATAGCAATAGATTCGCGCCTGATACCATAGAAAAACCTAAAATGCCACTAGGCAATGAATTAAGAGAAACTTCGCATTTTTGGTTTATAAATCCAAAAGTAACTCGGTCTGTCTGAATGTTGCCTTTCACGTTTAATCTACTGAACAGATTTAGACGAAATTTGGTATGGAGATAGTTTGAGAGCCTGGGAAGGTGGGAGTGGAAAGGGCGGGGAAGTTTGTATGGTGAATTAATAATTTTTCATGGTAGGTAGTATATTTATGTAACGCAGACGAAGTCGCAGACAAAAGCTAGTGTTTCATATATTTTATCTAGAACGATGATTTCATGACTCTTTTAGCCATCCGGTGATACTGATACGAATTTTTGACTGGATGAATAATATTTACAAAAAAAATAACCATACAATAATCTTTCACTTCGTTTAGTCGGACAATTTTTTTTAAACGTTATATAAAGTTTCCAAAAAACTAAAGTGTTGGTCATTCTACCCTTGACACTTCGAACCGCAGGTCATTCTACCCACACAGTCATAAAAATATAATGATATCATCAGAATAACGACACAATTAGCTTAATAACTTAATTATTGTTCGACTAATGACATACCAGCTGATATCCCAGAATATTGATAAGGTTAAGAAACATCCTCATTCATGTAGGTTTACGGGCAACAATAAAATTACCGCCTCGTTGGTCTGCAAGCATGGTGAAGCATTCGATGCCCAGTTTTTTAGATTTACCCTCAAATTAAAAGATTTTTTACTGACCTCAAAAGTTAAATCCTATATGAAACGATCTATCTAAGAATGGCTGAACTGAACAACTGTCTTTCTACCCATAACATCATGCTTTTAGCCTCCGGATGGTATGGCATGGTATTGTAAATGTAGGGTAGTAAGTATATATTCACGCAGACAGAATTTGCCATTGATTTTGTA
Source organism: Anorthoa munda (assembly GCA_945859665.1). Lineage (NCBI taxonomy): Eukaryota > Metazoa > Arthropoda > Insecta > Lepidoptera > Noctuidae > Anorthoa > Anorthoa munda. The sequence goes on along the minus strand of OX243919.1, from coordinate 9,800,988 downwards.
CGTGACCATTATTTATTTGGTTATTGTTGATCGAAGGATTACCCGTAAAGCTAAACCTGGACATCAAAACTGCTTTCTAGTAACTGAAAAACTAAATATCTCTTTATTACCAAGAAACCTTGCTCTAAAAACGGCATATCCTAAAACCAAATTCAAAGACATGTGAATTTCACCAACCCATGCTTTGCTCGTGTAGTGGATTAAGGCTCATTCCCTGTAACAGAGAGGCTAGGGTCCCAACAGTGGGGACCTTAAAAAAGCTATACTGTACTGAGTAAATTACTCGAAGACCACGGCAAAGTATCGATTTGCTTCTTAGTAATTTACCACGTGGTTTCGAAAAAGTATTACGAAATTCTACATCAAAATACACAACAATGAACGACTATTAATACATAATGTTTAACACACGCATGACTGCCACATTATCAATACTCAACTACAATGTCAATACGTATCGGCTTTCATTGAAACTGGTCAGTAGAAGGCGTAATTTTATGATGAAATATTATGTAGATGCACAAAGATTTCATAGGTGATTTCAGTGCATTACGCGAGATTTTTCATGCAAATTAAAGGACTTAAGAGTCATTATGATTGTAGCTGACAACGATAAACACACCTGAAAGCTGAGCATGCTCAATAACTATAATACAATGTAATTCAAGACTTCATTGGACCCTTGCCTTGATCGGGCTGATCCTAATTTATTTGGGGTCGGGCGGGTAACTACCGCGACTTACAATTTGTAGGTCGTGGGTTCGAAGTTTCGAACCCAGGCAAGCGCTTTACTTTGTGTAAATAATTTCATCACCACTGCTCTCAAAACGGTGAAGGAAAACATCGTGTGGAAATCGGTATGTCGTAGAACCAAAAATACGAAGACATGTGGCATCCCGCGTGGTGGGTTACGGCCCATTACCTCTCACAGAGAGGAGGCCTGCACGCACAACGTATCAAATGGGAGTCTAAGTGCGGAAGAGGGGGTCCATCTATCCGAAGGGGGCTTTTGCTACTTCGGCGCAACATATCTTCTACAATTCTCTATTAATCATCTTCTCAATAGTGGTGACCCATTCTAGCCATCTCACACAGTCAATCCGGATTGTTTGTGCTACAAAATATAGATATGTCAAATTCAAAGGATCAGCAGCAGCACAGTCTGATTGATTCGTGTACATTTTTAATATCAAAGAGGATGATTCAGCATCACTTTGTTTGTAAGCTTGAACTTTAGACCTATAACATTGCGATATATAGGTATGTAACTCACAAATAGATACCTATCGGTGACAGATAACGCGCACGCGCAGTGTGTTCTGATTTTTTGCTCTATATTCTATGGTACGGTAGGTACTAAGACACTAGCGCCACTGTTGTTGCTTATTGCCGTTGTTAGGCTATTGTCTAGATCTAGCTGGCCTTCACTCCTCCAGCCAGTAGCTAGTTGAATGGTTTCACATTTTTGGGTAGTTGACATTATACTTAGGACAAAGCTACCTACATAATAATTAATGCTCGTTTTCACTAAAACATCAACGAATGCCTAAATGAATATACATTATGCTTTGTAAATTGGAGAACTAATATCATATCTTTGTTAAAGGTTCTGGAATCAAGCCAAGCAATGGTTTAACTCAAAATCTGTACCTACCTTTATTTGATTTGGTAGGATGTTATAAATAGAACGCATATTAAAGATATTTTGTCAGAACCCTGAAAATTTGACACAGGGTTGACAAGGGGTATTGTGTTACCTAGTTAGAGGGTTGTGGAGGTCGGAGAGGTATTGCTCCATCTAAATTACTGATATTCAACTACATCTGGTTAGAATAGAAGCCGACCCTGACATACATAGTCGGGCAAAGGCAGGCAAATTGATTGCTTTATGCAGATATTTTGCAGCAGAACCTATAAACTGAAGCTCTGTTTACAAGCTTTTATTTAATTTCACTTGTCCTGGTGTCTGTAATCAAATCTAGCAAGTTAAATTTGACTCACTTCCTGGTATCCAATCAAGCTGAAATTTTGCACACACATATGTTTTTGGGACAATGCAATTTTTTATATTGCACTGTCGTGTATCCTTGATCGAAGGCACTGTTGCAATGTATTTTTATATTAATCTTGTTAATGTAGGAAACACATCCACTGAAATGGCATTCAGCTTAAAGACGACCAGGCAAAGGGAATTAGATACTTTTAAATAATATGTAATATGAGGCAAAATTATTGCTAAGCAAGTTGATTCATCATCATCATATGCCTAGCCTTTTTCCAAACCTTTTTTTATAAGAAGGATTTCGCCTCCATTCTAATTGTATGCAGCTGCAGCAAATTGTCTATCTACTTATCTTATTTATTATTCTCTGATAGTCAAAATGGAATAACTAGAACATAACAAATTGACAGTTTGTGAATCTGCTAATGTCTGCTATACAATTATTTTCCTTGTCTGTTCAAGAAGTAGTTTCACTTGTATGCATTCTTTCTTTACTAATAATAAAATTATCAAAGTCTGTATGTTTGTTAATCAATCACACCTTAACAGCTGAATGGATTTGCACAAGAAATTTGGAACACAGGTATACCATACCATGGCTTGAAGAAGACTTGTATTAGGACAAAGAATGCTATTATGCTATTTTTAAAGCATTGAGAAAAAAAAAGAAGTTCCCGTGGAATAACTGTTAACTGTCATGCAGGTGAAAAGGCAAGGCCGGCTGGCAGAAGCTACATTTCTTTAGTAATAGAACTGCAGTCAATAATTATTTCTTAATATGGAACTATTAAAATATGCAAATAAAAGTCAAGTATGAACATAAACAAAGCAGAACATGTGGTAAAAGAGTGCACATGTAATTTTGTAATTTCTGTCTATCCCCATGAGGCAAACGCTTAAGTTTATATCGATATAAATATACTTAATTAGAAATAGAGTAAACTATGTTATCAGTGATGCAAGGAAAATAAATAATTAATTGGCCGAGATGGCATTTAACTCGGTAGATACATCATTTGTTTACAAATATGTCTGTATGCTCATCAGTCTTTTGATATATTCTGTTTTATTCAGTGTTTCTCAGTTTGTGGCTAGACGAGAGATAGTTTACTTCAGTGAGTGTAATAATTGGCGACTGCTACTAAAAACAGGTAAACAGTATACAATTTATTAGTGTTTTTGAGGGAAACTATGTTTTCTAAGCAATTTATGGCTTCAGAAAGTCTGTTACTGGGCTGGATCTGGTTAGACTGGAAGACGATCCCAACTATGGATGGGAGTCTTGGAGACGATCTGCCATTACAATGTTGTATTACTGTCTACTGTTTGAAGGTTGAAATTATACCACCTACTTCTGATTGCATTGTTAGTCTACTTTTTAAATCAAGTGAATAAACTTTACTAATTAAAACTATGTAGACACAGCTTTATTTGCTAAACAATAAACTTGTTATATATTAACAAACAATAAAAGCAGTGAATTCACTTTTTCCATTGTAACAAAGTAAATTATGATGTACCTTTCATATTTTTACTTTTTACAGTTTTATTCTACCTTATAAAGAAACATTTTAAAATGCAAAATAATTTTATTAAGACAGCCACTCACATGTTTTGCTGATATTTTGATGAAAATGACGTAAAGGTTAATTTTATTTGTTATTGTATCCATTTTGTATCACATTGACCTTAAGTTGTTATGATTATGATTACAGCTCCATTTTTGTTTTACTTTACTAGGTGGCGCTAACGCTAATGACATATAAAACAAAAAACATCTGATGAACCTTGTCAAACTATATGTATTCACTAATTTTAACAAAGGAAACTGCGTTTGATTTAGTTTATTTATAAAAAGCTTGTATAAAAGCATAACAAAGGTTATATTGGATGACAAATTAAGTTTTTAAAGACGACCTCCTATTACTTTTTAAAAGGCCGAACCGGACAAAGAAAGAAAAAATTCAACCAAAAGGTTCGTCTCGTAACCTAAAACACATAAAATAGGAACATTTTTCTCCTCCGTTGACTTAAAATACCACAAACAAAGAAATCAAGAAGAATAAAATCTACTCACATTGTGTAGCAGAAGCAGGGAGGCATACAGCCAGGAGTCCGACGACAGCAAGGATGATGGCCTTCATCTTTTATTTTTTTATTTAATTAAAATCACAGATACTTTGACAAATAATGTTATGACAAACAGTTCCGTAACGTACGAGTACTCGCGAAAGTCTAGCCTTTACACACACTGGCGCAGAAGGCGACTTATCAGAACGCAACAAAATTGGAAAACAAGAACTATTCACGTTGAAGCCTCTGATTATATGAAAATAATGAACTGCGCAGCGATAACAGAACCCTCTCGTGTTGACAAGTGCTTGGAGGATGACAATGTTAGAGCGAGATGGAGATACCACCGGCCGTTGCACAACAAAATATCCCTCAAGAGGTTTCGTGTTCCGAGGCGACTTATGGAATATTTTCTGACCTAATTCAGCTAATTGATAGTAAAGGGCTGCTTTTTATGGTTTTAAAACCTGTAAAATAATAAAATATCTTCATTCATAGTATTGTAAGATGGGAAAATCATATACATAGGGTGTAAAATAGAAAGAGGAAGAAATCTCTAGAAACGCAAAACCTCAACATTCCCAGTATGACAGCCATGACAGGGCTTACTACGTCATTCATGGGATTGAACTGCGGGGGGATAGCGTAGAGAGGGACGAGGAATGAATGATACCAACATTTCAAATTTGCTACTTTTATTGGAAAATTAAATACGAAAACAACAACGCTTATTAGATTATATTATAATTTGGTTAGTTTTCTATGTAACTTAAGATTGTGATTTAAATTTTTACCAATGCTTTTAGCATTTTTTTTGAGTTTACTTCTATAATTCTTGAAATAAAGGTAATTTTATTTTTCTATATAGCCACCCCTGACTGAAGTGCAGCCAACTTCACGTGACAGATGACAATTCTTCTATTTTATTATCATTTTGTCGTTCGCTATCAATCGTATTGCGTTTGTATAAATTTTAATTACGTGTACTCTCCGTTCGACGGAGCTTTATCAGTTTAATAGTCATTGTTGGAAGTCGCCTTCTGCGCCAGTGTGTGTAAAGGCACTTTCGACGGAACAATCTTTGTTGCTGCAGAATTAATCTAACTTTATTCGTCTCACATTTAATTTGGTGAGTCTCTTTTACATTAACTACGACTTATTATTGTTTGTGTTTTAACTTCTACAGGGCTCTTTTGCTTTTTTCTATTTTCAAATTTAGAGTACATTTTGTTTTGATTCGGTGATTACGGGTTTGTTTCCTTTGTCTTTTGAAAATAAATTCGGTGAGTCTGAAATATTATTTTGAGAATCGAACAATTTAATGAATTTCCTAATGTTTAAAAGAAATTAATGGATGGGTCACAAAGTTATTTTTTCGATATCCTCGGGTTACCTACGCCTCTTTCTTTGTCAATTTGTTTATCAAAATAACATTGCAACCTTGCAAGCAAATGTCAAATTCAATGACAAACGTTCATTTTTCAATTTAAATATGCGGATGAACGAAATTTCCGAAAAAAGTTCCTTCATACCCTTAATATAATTTTTTTACTGTAGGTAGATTTTTAATTAATTACATTGATATTGTTTATCTAAGATTTAATCATTAACAACTTGTTTTGATTGTTGCCCTAATCGATAATCTTTAATAACATATTAAGATTAAATCAAATTTATATCAGGTATTTATCATAATTAATTTGGATTTATTGCACACTTATCAAAAATAAATTATCATGCTATGTTTGTCAATTTGATTGCAAGATAGTGTGGAACATTATTGTGACAATAATATAGGTATCTAAACAATTAATTTATCTGGGTATAATTAAAAATATACATCATAGATTAAATTGGTGTTGCTGATTGTTTTTGTTTATTTTTTTTTTTATTTATGCTTAGGTTTATGCCTACCACAAATCTTGAAATGAATTTAACATAAAATATATATAACACATCATCTTGAGACAATTTACTGAAAAAGAACATGTATTTGTTTAGCACTAAATACATTTTTTAACAATCTGTTCATTATAACTTGTCCCTTTCATGTATGACTGTCTGTAAGAGATTGCCCTGTGCGATAAGACCGCCCATTGTACACTTACTTCTATGATTGTTTGTCCTGTATGTATATTTTTGTAGTGTACAATAAAGAATATAATACATAAATAAATAAGACTGTCAATATAATTTATTTCATATTATCATAATTCTTGTTGCAATTTTTGTCACAAAAACATTGAAGTCTTTTAGTGTTCAGTTCCAAGGGGAATTTTTATAGTGAACTGTCTGTAGTAGCTTGGTAGTGATTTTAGTAACTATTACAGCCTGTTTTAATTTCTCAAGCCAAGTCCAGAGTTTACTTATCTATTAATTCACACAAATTATTTTATGATTTAAAGAAAGTCTAATACTCACTCGAGAGCAGTGGTGGCCCAGTGGTATCAGCCGTGACTTGTAGCCGTAAGTTGTAGGTTGTGGGTTCGAGCCCAGGCAGGCGCTTTACTTTTTGTAAATTAATTCATCACCACTGCTCTCAAAATGGTGAAGGAAAACATTGTGAGGTAACCGGCATGTCCTAGAACCAAAAATTCGAAGACATGTGGCATCCACCAATCCGCAATGGGCCCGCGTGGTGGATTATGGCCCATTCCCTCTCACAGAGAGGAGGCCTGTGTCCCAGCAGTGGGAACATTAATAGGCTGATGATGTGATAATACTCACAGCGGATCGTTGTGTCTCTGAATTGGCTGGAAGAGCTATTTTTGTGTCAATGGTGAAGGTGAAGATAGCATAACATAACTGTCTCTTTCACTCCTTTATGTTTGCCTCATCATCCTATATCGCTTACTCTATGCAGTACACTCGATGACAAACTTTTTCTTGCGCAATGGTTGGCAGAGCCAACTTCAGAGACACAAAGATCCGCTGTGACTACTATACTGGGCATTGAAACAGGGTCCTTTTGTTATTTGATATCAACGATAATAAACTTGTCATTACAAGGTCTTGTCTATATGTGGTAATATTTTAACCATATTATATAGTCTTTTTTTTTTGCTCTTATATCTATTTATTTGGGGTTGGCGCAACATGTCTTCTATTTCTATACTTCTTTGTTAGTTGTCTTCTCAATAGTTACCCTATTTGTAGACATATATTATTATATTTGCCGACACGTAACTTGGCAAGAGTCGTTAGATGCGCAGAAGTCGTTTTTAGGTCTATTTGGTTAGCAAGCAACACAGGGGGAACGTTTAGCGCCGTTCCGAGCGCGCGATTGGTTGGTCAGTTGACACAAGGATCAACTGACCAATCGCGTCGCGTCCGCGTTCCATTCGCTCTATATGGTTGTTGGTAAGTTCGCCACTACGCCTTGCCAAGTTACATGCCGGGGATTATATGTACACATTCTAACAAATTCTCTGATTAACAATATCTTCTTGATATTGTGGAAAAGTTTATTTTTCATTTTCTTATCTACCTATAACCTGATATTTTCATCATGTTATTGACAGGGTTTCGTCGTGATGAATCAACTAGATTAGAATTAGTTGTTATGTAGCAGTAGATTAGTTAACGTTGAATGAAAGAACAAATAATAATAAATAAAACTTTAAACTTGTGACATGAATGTTAAATTCAGAGGTATATCTTCACATTACAGTTCGATTCTAACTTAATGGCGGCTCTTAAGTTCGCTACTCTCTGCATAGTACCTTATCCCCACTGTTACATAAAATTTCTACTACGCAGTGACTCACAGAGTGTTCCAACAACCCATTATGTTTGAACCTACCTGTAAGACTTCTTGTGTAGGAATTTTATGACCTACTTAACTACAAATACTCAATTCGGAAACCGACTCAACCTCATTTATAATAAAAACAACAATTTTTTTTTTTTATCATTCTCTCCAGAATCAAAACCATGAAGGCTATATTCCTTGCCGTCACCTGCCTCCTGGCTCTCTCCGGCACCTTCGCCGCTGACACTTGCTACCAGGATGTGACCCTAGACTGTGGACAAGCATCCAACACACTTGGTAAGTTGCTACTACTGGCTACTGAGGAACAAAGAATAACTGGTTTGGACGGGATCCCGTAAATTTTGAACAAAAAAAATAGTACCTACTTAAATTAAGTTATGGTACTTCAGGCACTGATTTTTTTTTATATAAAATATTAATGTTTTTCTAAATTTAATAACTATTGATGTTTTACTTTCAAGCTTATAAATGATAACAATAATATGAATGTGTATATTTGGTCACAGATTAGATATTACATGGAGAGTTAACTTGAGTATACTGTGATTTTTAATTTCGTAGACTAAACTGACAGCTGCCAACGACCTTATTTTTTTTTAATGATGCAAGCGTGGAGCATAGTGTTGTAGGCACGGCTCAATTATAAGTGATTCATCGAATCGATGTGACATGACTCCTCAATTTAATTTTACTAATTGGTGTAAATAAATGTTTTATAAACGTAATTTATTTAAATATAACAGTATTCATACACATAGTACATAAAATTTTATTGTGTTGAATATTAAATCATCATTAAATAAATGCGATCGATGAAAATGAAGTCTCACATACATGAGTAGAAAATAAGGGCCGCTAGTTTCTTGACAAAAGTATTTTTTTTGCCATGAAATAGTTCTATTTTCGATCTGCTGCGATTATCGATCAACATTCGATCACTCAGGATAGTCAGGATACGACACTATTTTTATGTAACGATAAAGTGACAACTGACAACCCCCAAAAGTCATTTTAGTCTACGAAATTAAAAATCAGAGTTTAGTTATTAGGGTGTTGAGAAACATTTGATATTTGTTTAAAATTCTAATAAAATTATTGAATCTAATATTTTTTCATCTTAATCATGGTTTACGTTTGTGAATTGTGGCAATTTTTTTGAAAGCAGCATATTTTTGATCTTAAAAGAAAATTGTCTCTTTGTACCAGTAATCTGTACCCCAAATGTTACATTATTGTGGAAATATGTCCATATTATACCGGCTAGTGTTTTTAATACCACAAAAGACATCTTTCTAGATTTATTACAATATAAAATGTCTTTAGGTTGAAATTCCTTTTACTATTATCTTTTTCTGCTTTTCTTTCCACATAACACATATTGTACTGTATTCATTTATGTACGTATTATTTATATATTTACATCTTAAACATCGCTTTATATTTCTTGCAGGACTTAGACAGAGATGTAAGTAAGAGAGAGTAATATATAAAATTGGGTCATATTATAACAAATATATGTATCCATTCATTCTGCTAACTTGGCAACATATTCACTTATCGAATTCCTCAGTTTAAAATCTTCTCTATTTTGTTAATAAAACACTCAAAATATACCATCACATCTTTATTTTGAGGGTAACACAATTCGCCTTCTTATTGTTGTCAATGATGGCGAATTTTCTACCACTGTGTCTCAACTCACGTCACTGCACTCGAATTCGATCGATCGGCTCTGTATTCCATTCGAACAAAAAGGCGGCACTATAAAGTTTATTTGCAACGAAAACAAACATTATTTTCAATACCATTCCACCCATTCTTCAGGAAGGTTATGTGTTATATTTTTTGTGGGTTCGAAAACACTGGCTGGTATACCATTTTACTATCGAAACCTACATAAGGCGGGCTGCAAACGTACGTTTTCCGCGTTCGATTTCCGAATTCGTTTTCCGTATTCGGAATCCCGAATGCACCGTACGCTAATAAAATACATTGACTGCCGCACACGTCCGTTTTTTTTCGAACGGAACATTTTCCGTTCGTACGTATCGAATGCCAGCCAAACAAGAAAAAACTAACGTCTGCGCTAGGCTTACGGAATTCCGAATCTGTATTCCGTATTCGGAAATCGAATGCGGAAAACGTACGTATGCGGCCCGCCTGTAACATTGTGTCATTCCCTCGTTCATGAAAACAAATAAATTAATGATTGAACTTTAACTTTGCAGAACTATGTAAGTACTATATATATATATAATATGCTCTGTATATTGTAATACAAAGTAGATCTGCTTTCTTTAACTGTACGATTGAAGTAGGAACAGTGTTGATCTGTGGCACATACAACAGAATAAATTAAATTGGCTTTCGGACACCTGGTGCTGTACTATGCCGTGGTAAAAAAAGAAAGGTAGAAAACGTATTTATTGCCAAAAAAAAAACCGTCAATGTCCAGTATGTGAGAGATGGACGGAGCTATACAGGACGAATAAATATCATGAAGGCATTGTACGGCCCCAGGTTATAAAATAAAATGAAAACCACTATTTATTATTATTTTCTTCGCATATTATACTTTTTTTTACCAAGGATATGTTATGGGAATTCCACAAAAGAACACTAAAGAATACCTCGCTAACTACAGCAATTTATCACTTCAAAATTGTCTCTATAACTAATTCTTAGTAAATGTAATCCGATTAAACTTTTTGTAAAATGAATAATTGATTGACGGAGTAGTAAACAAATTAGGTTGTTATTTGCGCTTTGGTCATTTCAATCAAATCGTAAGTTTGCTTTCAGATGCGATGTTGACGATTCTCCAATTAGACGCATTTTTCCCTGTTTCGCGTTGTAATAAAGTTGCTAGCGTTCCATTTTGTTCACTACTCTACGACCAAGCCCTTCTAACTCTTGCCCTCGAATTCTCCAAGGTCAAACTCTTTGTATATCTATTTCACCAGTTCAGTTATGTCACAGATAATATAATACTAGCATACAGATGCCTCATCCCATACAAAGAAACCGTGCCAACGTAACTAGCGTTTTTCATCTGAATGTAACGATATTTTTTTGTAAATCGATCGCGTTTGGTTCCGTTCCACGGCGATAGATAGATCACCATCTGTTTCCGTGGAACGGAACCGAACGCGACCGATTTACAAAAAATAATCCTACGAAAATAATATACCTATACGGGAATCGGTATACCAAAGAACAAACCCCTAGTTACCGCTGCCGCGTATCGCGGTTTCGGTGTTATAGACCTTATAGGATCCAAGAGTCGCAGCATTGCTCATGGGCCCCAGTGTTGCCTATTGGCTGTGATCCGTAAGCCTGTATTCAACATTTGGTTCCGGTACAGTAATAAGTAATAGTAATCTGCTGAGAGAAGAACGTACAGAACGTCGGCACGGTTTCTTTGTATGGGATGAGACACCACAATGTTGAATTTAAATTTACCAGACCTAAAGTTGCCTTTTAGAATTCGATGGCTAATGAGACCTTCTTTCTTCTGTTTTTAGTGAATGAGCACAATATCAAACTACTTTTGAATAATATAAGACCTATTGAAAATTTTAATCTTCGCATCATGGCTGCATTTAATTAAAAATCCATGCGTTCATGTGTTTTTGCATATTTTTGTCAACCGGTTTCTAAAAGTATGAAATTGAAGCCAAATTTCATGTTTTTGTTCTGATTGCTTAATAAGATATACACAGACATGAGATTGATTCACAGAAAACTAAGATACTGATAATTCGTAATGGGCCATTATAATTTGTCAGAGATCTCAAGAATGTGTAAAATCATTACATAATCATATCGCTTTTCTTGAGCTTATGTGTTCAAGAATGCTGACTTTCATATTCATTTAATTTTGTTTATGAGGCTTGAATTCTCTTCTTTTTTTTTGGGACAAACCCACCGCACTATTCCCAAACCAATCCAGTTAAATTATTTCTCCGGGACTTCGTCGAGCTTCATTACCTCGGCGCTTTTCTGGTGGTCGCCACTGTTGATTCTACCTTGAATTCTCTTGTCATTCTTCTATCAAGAGTTGAAAACACTTGACTTGATACTCATAGTATTTTTGAATAACATTGTGCACTACTTTTTACACTAACCCCCGATTTCTGAATTAAGAATTTGAACTTATCAAACTCTACTTTAGCCTGAAAATCTATCAAATGTTCCAAATACTCAGTTCAGAAGCCGAACCTCTGCTGTAAAATGCTACAAAATTATTGGTTAGGTAACAAATGGAATGCAACACCCTAATACGTTTTGCTTGACAGTTGGACGACTGTCATTACCAATACTTCCCTGTTATCCTTATCCTAGCACTCCATTAGTTAACTACTCTAAGTTTAGTCAATAAATCTGGCAACAGCGCTTCCGAGGTGTAACTCCATCTACGGCGAGTACGGTCGGCACGGCAACGTCGCGACTGAGCTCCAGGCCTATGCCAACCTTCACCTAGAACGTTCCTACGAGTATCTGCTTTCTGCTGCGTATTTCAACAATTACCAGACTAACAGAGCTGGATTCACCAAGCTCTTCAAGAAACTCTCTGATGAGGCTTGGGAGAAGACTATTGATATCATCAAGCATGTTACTATGAGAGGTGAGTTGGAATAAATTTTAAGATTTTTTTATTATTTTTAGGCTCGCTTGTAACCACTATCTCACTTGATGGTAAGTGAGGATATGGGCGACGATGAAGCACGATTGCCTAGAAGTAACCTATTCACTCGTTGACTTAAAGACTCCCAGGTTGTGACATGGAATTCCACTCCTTAGCCGATTGATTTATTGGTCGCCCAGTATTTTAGGTACGAATCAAGATCGACGTGCTTTTACTAAGGCAATTATATTTGTCTAGGTAAACTATACAACGCGACGCTTCATCCACGTCCATATATCTGGGCATACACGCACGTGGTTGCGAGTTCTTCGTACCTTACTTTTGGACTTCATCAAACAACACTATCAGTGTCTTCTGGGCCAGCCTGAAGTTGGCTTTCTGATGCGCAAGGCACGATTCGGTGCAACTTCAAGGCGGCCAAGAAGTTTGGCGAGGACTAAACCTCCCTTAGATTTTCTACTGACATTGCAATGTATATAAACCTGAAATTGTGCAACTGTGGGGCAAAAGCATTTTCTCATGTACCCGGATGAACCAAGCATTGATCAAAAAACTTGGTTCGTGGTTGAAGTCGGGCAGTTGTACCAATCTAAGATAGATTTTGAAAATATCTATCTTTGCTACCCATCTTCATCTAATCAGACGATGAACTAACCATAATGCCCCCCACAGGTGACGAAATGAACTTCGACCAGCGCAGCACCATGAAGGTTGAACGCAAGAACTACACTGTGGAACTTCACGAGCTGGAAGCGCTCGCCAAGGCTCTGGACACACAGAAGGAGATCGCTGAGCGCGCATTCTACATCCACAGGGAGGCTACTAGGAACAGCCAGCATCTTCATGACCCTGAGGTAAGCATAACCTATCCTTTACATAAGTTTTCATCACACCACGGTATTCTCTGAAGAGTTAGGCAAATATGTGTAGTACACCAACATTTCGCCAGTTGTGTTTAATAGGAGGCAATTTTTCACAAATCCAGACTATGTGACTGCTGCTCAGAAATTCTTAATCAAACCTTTAATCCGCTTGTATGCGCTAAGAAAATTCACCGGACCTACGCAGGAATTCTTGTCGTTTCTACACACGTACTGTGTACTCTGCCACGGTGGTCAAGAAGAAAAATCTATCTTGTCTATGCTAGACACGACGCGCTCTGTGTTGCTGCGGTCTGCTGCAGTTACAGCAAATTTTCGTGTCCAGGTTCGACAAAATTCTTGTCACTGACAAGATGAATTGATCCACTCTACAGCAGACAAGGTCGAGCGGTCTTACTGAAATTATTTAGCAATTGTATATTCGTAGTTTCAACATAGTACTCCATTTATTATTACTCCATGACTTTCGTCCGGTGAATTACTGCCGCCGTACATATTTCTGCCAGCAAGGGTTTGAGTGCTGGTGTAGTTATTGCTGGGATTGCAAAATACATTTTATCTATACTAATATTATAAAGCTGAAGAGTTTGTTTGTTTGTTTGTTTGTTTGTTTGAACGCGCTAATCTCAGGAACTACTGATTGGAATTGAAAAATCCTTTTTGTGTTGGATAGTCCATTTATCGAGGAAGGTTATAGGCTATATAACATCACGCTTTGACCAATAGGAGCGGAGCATAAATGAAAAATGTTGCAAAAACGGGCAAAATTATTCCTTTATGAGAACTTCCGTTGCGTGCGCTGCGTAAGCGGTTAAAGTTACGCAAAATTCATGTATGTAGGGTGGGGTAGGTAGGTAGCCAGTTGACGGGAGCGAAGCTCCGTGGGTCAGCTAGTTATAGATATGCTCGCAATTTCTCTGGTATTTCAGGTGGCGGTAACTATTTACCATCAGAAGTACCGCCTGCTTGTTCAACACCAAATAACATAGGAACATTCCATGGTATTAATCTATAAAATCTTTCTACTCAGGTCGCCCAATACCTCGAGGAAGAATTCATTGAAGACCAATCCAAGAAGATCAGGGAACTGGCCGGTCACACCACAGACCTCAAGAAGTTCATCACCGCTAACCATGGACAAGATTTGTCTCTGGCCCTGTACCTGTTCGACGAATACTTGCAGAAGACTGCCTAAGTCCAACCAGGCAGTTTCATATAGTTTTATTATAGTTATGGCAATGGTTTCACTCTTTAATGACATTAAAAGCTTTTTAGGCGTTAAAAATATGTAGAAATGTGTTAAAAATCATTCACCGTTGGGTAAAATACTTCCATCGTAAAGAACCCTGCACTAAGTATATTTTTGAATAATCTATCGATCAGGTCACAATTTAGCCGCCAAAATTGCTTTTGAGATATGCTTAAGACGCCATCTTGAAAAAAAAACGCGCCAAGAGTGAAACATAACCTCTTTACTCCACTAAAAATTAAAATAAATCAGTTTTTTTATTAACATTATTATTTTTACCTTTGTGTACAAAATTAGGCTGTTATATTGTGATTATATTTTCAATTAAGTTTACCCCCGTTTATATTGTAAGCGATATAATATTGTAACTAAGATTTAGCAATGCGTATGTAGATGTATCCACTTATTTTCAAATAAAAGTTATCATTTGAAATTCATTCTATTGTTGTTTTTGTTATCTTTGCATTTATTTCTTTCTTTCTATGTTGACACAGGAAAATCTGATGAGAAAAGGTTTGAGTATGAATGTGGATTTCTTTATGAGGCCAAAGAAACGATGGATGGACTGTGGGCTAGAATAAAAATTCCTTTTTTTCCTTTGAAAGTGACAGTTATACAATGCTATCTTCATATTGGCTCAAAAATAAATAATGTTGCCAATTCAGAGACAAAGATCCGTTGTGAGCATTATAATTAAATTGCATGATTGTTTGTTTGGCGCCATTTCATCGGTTATTTTTTTCGAGAAAGGAATTTTTTTGCCCAAAATAAATGGGATCAACTTTGAGGTATACTCTTTCCAATAAAAATTAATTTTTAACATTGGACCACTACAAAATATTATGCGTGAGAACCTCGTCCTTTTTTTCCTCGTTAAGATATGGGTTACCTCTGAGAATACGACTATTATTATAGTCACAGCGGATCTTTGCGTCTCTGAAGTTTGCTCTGCCAACTATTGCGCAAGAAACGTAAACGAAAAGTTTGTCGTCGAGTATACTGCATACAGTAAGCGAGATAGGACGATGCCCAAACGTAAGCAGACACGCTGATAAAATCTTTAGGGTACAAACAAAATGCGTTCGAGCCATCTATGGCATTCCACCATGAGAATCTTGTAAACCGTTGTTTCAAAGGTTGAAAATCCTTACTTTGCCCGGTATGTATATCTTAGATTGTGCTAAATTTGTCCGACAGCACTTTGACCTGTTTAAGAAGACACAAGACCATTGCCCTAGAATAGTAAGAGATCCAGATAGAATAGTACAAAATACCAAAGAACTTTAAAGAGTTGCCTAACAATTTATTTTTTACAAGGTTAAAATTATGGCTACTAGAAAAACAATTTTATTCCATAAATGAATTTATAAATACATAATTTTTTGTGTTAACAATGAATAAATAAACGTATAAATGTAAAATAATAGAAAAAAACATGCATGCCATTGGACATAAACACTATAGCCTAGCATTAAGTATATTGTAATGTTTTGCATGTCAAATGTTTGACTATGTATTATGAAACTATTTCAAAAACAACAAAAATTTAATCCATTCATTAATAAATTAAAACAATTTCTATTAACTAAATGCTATTACAATGTAAATGAATACTTAAATGACAAATTTTAAATTAAACTAATTGCAATCTAATCTTAATATATATAAATCTCGTGTCACAATGTTTGTCCTCAATGGACTCCTAAACCACTTAACCGATTATAATAAAATTCGCACACCATGTGCAGTTCGATCCAACTTGAGAGATAGGATAGTTTAAATCTCAAATTATAGTCGCAATTTTAATTTATTGCTAATTATTTGTCTGTTATTATTTGACAGTCACAATTACCTGTTAACTCCAAATGATTCTAACAGATGTCGATACCTTTCGACTGGGTTGAGTAAGTAATCAATAGATGGCGCTGCTATGGTAAATCTACGAACGTGTCATATAAGCTACATTTTAACAGCATAATTACCACGTGTTGTTGAAGCTATAAAATTAATTAAATTTATTTTGTAGTGAACGAAATACCGTATAATTCAATTATTTCCACTTTTTAAATAGTCTAATATATATAAATCTCCTGTCACAAACCCTAAACTACATAACCGATTTTAAATTCTATTGGCACACCGTGAGCAGTCTGGTCCAACTTGAGATATAGGGTAGGGTAGGGTAGGGTAGGGTAGGGTAGGTAGGGTAGGGTAGGGTAGGTAGGGTAGGGTAGGGTAGGTAGGGTAGGGTAGGGTAGGTAGGGTAGGGTAGGTAGGTAGGGTAGGTAAGGTAGGTTAGGGTAGGGTAGGGTAGGGTAGGGTAGGTTAGGTAGGGTAGGTAGTGTAGGGTTGTTAGGGTAGGGTAGGTAGGGTAGATGAATGTTTGGTGTTTTTATGGCAAAACAAAGTTTGCCGGGTCAGCTAGTAAATAAATAAATACCTAGTCATATAAAAGCCCTCTTCCTCTCTCCTACTTTTGCAGTGCCCGACAGGGTCCACAATGGTCTAAATTTGTAACCTACCATCTAAGTTCACATGTGGAAGCAATAAATGTATTGAGTATTGAGTACTTAATCACCTACACTGTACCAATACTTATTGCAAATGATTGATTGATAAGCGAGTGAAAGAGACAGTTATACAATGCTCTCTTCACTTTTAACATTGACACAAAAATAGCTACCGCGCAGGGTCTTGCAGCCAATTCAGAGACACAAAGATCCGTTGTATTATAGAGGAGTATGGCAGAAATGTTGCGCCGACCTCAAATACATTAGGAAAGGACAATAGAATGATGTTTTTGTGTGTTAGGCCAGCGCTTGTAATAATTACCGTCGCGTCATATGCCGTTACAAATCGCACGTGCCAAATAGAACCAAAAACACAAGAAATTGTATTTAAAAAGTTTGTTAGGTTTGGTCGTGGATCCATGTTTAGATACACAAACCTAGAAACTTTGTGAATGTGGATCCACGTCTCAAACACACGAAAGGTTAATCAGGGATACAGACATGCTAGATATAATAATATTACATAACCCTCCTTTTTGGTTTTGCCGCAGTTGGTAAAAAAGGACTGAAGCTGCAGAAATGAGACAAAAGAAAAACTGCAAGAAAATCAAAAATATTTATTTCACATCAAACGTAAGAAAATAACATGGTTCTTTGTATTTAGCGACGAACGTCTGTTAGCATTTTAGTAAAAAAAAAACTATAATAATAGAAAAATAGAAACATTGTACTTAATATAAAACAAGATTTAGATTACACATTCATGTGTGTTTTTAAACATCACCCCTATATTCCCAAAAGGGTTAACAGAGGTGTACTAAAGCACACAAATAATACTGAAAACTGTATACATTTGGATACAGGAAATTGTTCAACTTGTTTCAGTTTTCAGCCTTTCAGTCTAAACAGTTGATTATAACCACGCTTCCCAACCCGGTTGGGTGACTGCCAGAATTCTAGGATCCGTACTATGTTGGAGGAGACACGATACCTGTGAACAAGGTATTTTTTGTTACAGTAGGGAAATAAAAAAAAGCACAAGTCGCAAACCTATAACACTGAATTTCCTCATAAAAATAAACCAATGAAAGTAAGTCCTTATGGGCAATTCTATGATCGGCAGTGAGGAGTCCTGGGACGCGGTGGTATCCTTCTTCTTCTTCCGAGGATACGGAAAAGGAAATCTCGTCCAATCACCCGGCCCGCAGCAGATGCAGTGGGCGTCGGCGGAGGGCGGATCAGTTCCAGCCGCTTCCAGCATAAATGGGTTCAGGGACGACGGACTCGGGGATGTCCATCCTCCCCCATAATTCAGGCCCCGAGGTGGTCGCACGTAGTGTTCCACGCGCGGCGCCTCCCTCCAGGATCGTACGCTCCCGCAACCCACGGCTAGGTATGAGATGGAACACCGGGGTGGTTTTAGTCAGTAGGAGTCTGACAGATCCCTTTCGCCCCCCCGGGACGGAGGATATCCAATGAGAATTTTCCACCCCGGAACAAAAAAAAATGTAGGTCGCCCATTCTATATTTGGATATCCATAGTATACTTTTAATCCCGATTCCTGTAAGATATTTTTCAAATAAAAATGTATAATTACCTGTTCTTCAACGCTGTATTCCTCTTTTGGTACAAAGTTCCCGAACACTTGATCCAATAATCTCACATATTCAATTTTATATTTCTTTTCAGTTTCCTCGATGCGTTCTCTCGTTATTTCATAAGATACTGCTTTTCCTTGCAGAATATTTACGACGTGTTTCAACTAAAAATTTAATAAAATGTTATTTAAAATAATAATAAATAAGCGTTTATTTGGAACCATTTAGGAATTACACAAAGTACAATGGAACGATGATAGCTACAGAAGTATAAACTGTGGCTCAGCTATCAGCGCCATTTCCGTTACTCCATGTATAAACGCCCGAGTGCTGTTTTTAGTAAGGACTAGTGGCCCACCCTGGCTTTGTCTGGGTCATACTAATGTATAGCCTATATAAAACCATCTGTAATAACGTACTTTTGAAATGATGATAGTAGTTTATGCAATGGTCATGTAATAGGGGTTATTAAAACACGAGCATGGGTTTATCCCATGAGGCGAAGCCGAATGTGATAAGTGGTTCCAGAGATTAACAATGTCACAAAATACGTACTCCTCCTCCTTATAATAATATTAGTTAAGATTGCCTCACCTCTCTAAATTCTGGCCCCGACTGGTAAAAAGTTGTTTTTATAAATGCTTCCAACAGTTTCTGTGATTCTCTCAAACGTGACAACATACTTTGAAGACGGCTTTCCAGTACTGAAAAATTATGAAAGTTACATAAATATTTTCTACATTTTTACCTATGTTCTACATTTTTGTAAATCCCAATCTCGGCGAGAGATGCCTGGAGTCCATAGCACAGGGTATCCTAGTTTGGATATTTAACCTTTCAACTAACTGTCCGTCTGCTTGCCAATTAATTAGAGCCTAATTGTTTAATTACCCGGCTGCAAGGAAAGGGTTATGTTTTTCGCGCGTATCTT
The DNA here is from genome assembly GCA_945859665.1 of Anorthoa munda. NCBI lineage: Eukaryota > Metazoa > Arthropoda > Insecta > Lepidoptera > Noctuidae > Anorthoa > Anorthoa munda. The sequence goes on along the minus strand of OX243919.1, from coordinate 9,781,323 downwards.
GTATGTATGTATGTAATATTCTTTATTACCTCGTATCTTTCAAACCACTGGACGGATTGTTATAATTAAGTCATCTTTAGATAGGTCTTGCCCGCCCAAGTGTTCTTAGATAAAAGGTGTTAAAAAAAACAATGGCGAATTTTGGGCGCCATATTGAAGGTGTTGCTATTTTATTTTTCTTCTAAACCCATCGACTGGGGTATCAAAATGAAGGGGTTTCAGAGGTGATTATAAAAATATATCCCACTTATATATTTTAAAATCATTGGAAAACTAAAAAGTTGTCAATAAAAAAAGTTAATAAAATCAAAAACCCGACGGCAAAAATGTAAACAAGAAGAAAATCATGCTGTGCAGTCGGAGGATATTCATAGTTTTGGTCAGCCAGCTCGCGAATATGTATACTCCGACTGCACAGCATGATTTTCTTCTTGTGATTTTATTAACTTTTTACAAATATTACAATGAATGATTTGAGTTAAGATATTACCTTTAATATCGCACACAGCTAGCACGTTAGCCGTCAGCCTCGCCGGCGGTAACTCCTGGCAGCCATATTGGAATACGGACGCCCAGTCAACGCCGCAGACGCCCCCGTCGCGGACGCTGTACATTATGTTTTGTAAATGACGGTCGCCGACGCCTGAAATACCGGACAAATAGATAAATAGGAGAACTGTTTTTTTCCACAACCTTGTCTATTATGTAACACATTGCCTAAGAAATTCGTTTCGATTTTTTTGTATTGTTTCTTTTACATGACATCATTATTAGTTCTATCATACATCAATATTCAATTATATTAAGTTTTTGTTTAATGAATTGATAATTTACAAATTGACATTATAAATATTTATTGACATCTAATTTTTAATTTATTATTTGAAATCTAATTTTTAAGGTTAAATTATTTTTTGACATCTAATTTTTAATAATGTTTTAATTGTTTTTATTTTTATTTTCAATTAATTTTTGCATGTTTTTGTAATCTATACTGTTTATTATGTAATTGAAGTATAGTATTGACCCTTCTTATTATTTGGTAGCTAATGATTTAATGACATTTGCTGATTCATTGTTGTTCTAATTTGCTAATGATATTTGTACGCTTCACGGCAAAACATAGAGAATCTACGTTATATTATAACATCTCACACACCATGTACCACCTATGTTTACAAATAAAGATTCTGATTCTAATTCTGATTCTGATATATGAACATTTAGACACAAGATTATAAAATTAAAATTAAAAAAATTAAAATAACGTACGTACGTACGTGTTACGTATTAAAGTTACGAAATGACTTTTGTATGGATCATGGACATTATGTCACTGGCAGAAAGATACTGAACCTGTTACTTCTCGAAAAAGCGCGCATTGATTGTGTGTATATAGTCTGTGGTTTTTAGTCTGAACGTTTCTAATAAATTGTTGTTGGATCTTATTTGCATTTAATTAAGTAAGCTCATTAGGTAGTGGAAAAAGAATCCTTCGTGTCTCGCATATAAAGGCATTTTTAGGGTTCCGTACCCAAAGGGTAAAAACGGGACCCTATTACTGAGACTCCGCGGTCCGTCTGTCTGTCTGTCTGTCTGTCACCAGGCTGTATCTCATGAACCGTGATAGCTAGACAGGTGAAATTTTCACAGATGATGATTTCTATTGCCGCTATAACATCAAATACTAAAAACAGAATTAAATAAATATTTAAATGGGGCTCCTATACAACAAACATGTTTTTTTTGCCGACACGCAGCGTGGCCGCCAATCGCTCAGCCACTACGCCAACTGTGTCGTCAGAGTTGAACTTTGTCGATATACAGAATTGCATAAAATTACTAGTACAATTGCAAAATTAAAGTACCGGGTCCCGACGCAAAGAAATAAAATTTGGTTTAAATAAATATCACTAGATGGCGCGATATGCATCGATTTGTTATTTAATTTTTGTGTAAAATTATCATTTTCTAGAATTGAACATAAAAATTTTACGTTCTTGTTTAATCAACTCTCCTAAGCAAATAATTATGGTATATTGGACTCCTATTCACATTTCAAAGATTATTTGAACGGATCATTTAAAACTGATGCCGATAGATGGCGCGGTTTTAAATTTCTGAGTCATTTCACACGATTGTTTAAATTGGTATTTTAACACCTTTTGGTGCAATGAAACTGTAAAACCGTGTAAAAAGAAATACTATAAAACAAATCGTCACAGTATTTTAAGAAAAAAATATTAACGAACCGAGTAAACCCTTTTATTTGCAAGGCGCTGCTAACACCATCTATCTATCGCCGTGGAACGGAACCGAACGCGATCGATGTACAAACAATTATCAGTTTAATCAGACGAAAACCGCTACATACGTCGGCACGGTTTATTTGTATGGGATGAGGCATCTGTATGCTAGTATTATATTATCTGTGATATAACTTACCAAACAACCAATTCAATATGGTCATAGAACTCAACGTGTCTTCGAATGTTCGTTTTTTAGCTATAAACTCTTCTACACAGGAACAGTTGTTTTCTATTGAAGACCTGAAACAAAATAGACGAGTTTCTACAATCACACTGTCACAATAATATTATACAGGCGAAAGTTTGTGAGTGTGTGTGATTGTATGTTTGTTACTTCTTCACGCTCAAACGGCTGGACGGATCTTGATGAAATTTAGCACAGAGATAGTTTATCTCGGGAAATACGGCATTATTCATAATGCCCAGGCAATTTAAAAAATGTCCAATATGAGTAGGAGAGCATTGGTGGCCCAGTGGTATCGGCCGCGACTTACAAGTTGTAGGTCGTGCGTTCGAGCCCAGGCAGACGCTTTACTTTGTGTAAATTATTTCATCACCACTGCTCTCAAAACGGTGAAGGAAAACATCGTGAGGAAACCGGCATGTCCCAGAACCAAAAATTCGAAGACATGTGACATCCACCAACACGCACTGGGCCCGCGTGGTGGATTACGGCCCATTCCCTCTCACAGAGAGGAGGCCTGTGTCCCAGCAGTGGGAACATTAATAGGCTGATGATGATGTGATGATGATGAGTAGGCAATATGCTAAAAACTATTGAAATAATTAAATTGACCGGGCTTTTTGAATAATGCCCATCACTTATTGGGCTTTAATTCACTGACCATAATTATTAAATTGCCCAACCGTTACGTAGCAATATTCATAATGTCTAGACAATGTGATAAATATAGAAATTTAAATCAGTATTCATTACATTGCCCGATTTGACTTGACTTGATTCCATAATACCCGGGCATTTTTTAATGTTATATATAATAAATAAATAATAATAAATAACTTTATTTCAAAAAACAGGTATTTGTACATTATTAATGGGTACTTAATCTAAAATATGAACATGTAGTAGATTATAACAAATCTGTGGGTGTGGTTCTGTTCTCCTAGGTAAGTTGCAATGCAACCTGTGTTTAGGAGAAACAGTGACATGAGTGCATTATACATAGTGCCCTTATTAATCTCTTGATCCATGACATATCCAATGACTACTAACTTTGGGTGCACGGTTAGCACAGTGGTTGAGCGATTGACTGCTGCGCTGCGTGTCGCGCGTTCGATTCCCGCACGGAACAAATATATGTATGACCTACAGATAGTTGTTCCGGCTCTGGGTGTTTGTGTATGTGAGTTTATATGTTTGTAAACGCACCCACGTTACATGCAGAAATTCCTAGTGTGGGGCAACATTTTTATAAAAAAACCGGCCAAGTGCGAGTCGGACTCGCACACGAAGGGTTCCGTACCATTATAGCAAAACACAGCAAAAAAATCACGTTTGTTGTATGGGAGCCCCCCTTAATTTATTTTGATTTTAATTTAATAATTATTAGTTTTTGAAGAGAATATACTACTAAATATTCTGTGAATATTTCAAGCGTCTACCTGTTGCCGTTATTAATATCGAGCAGAAAACGGCAAAATATCACGTTGTTGTATGGGATCCCCCCTTAAATATTAATTTTATACTGTTTTTAGTATTTGTTGTTATAGCCAAGGCCGTCTTTAACTATGCTGGGGCCCTTGGGCACACAAGAATTTGGGGCCCTATTGGAAAGTAAAGATAGCGAATTATACAAAAAAAAATCTACTATGATCATCAATATGTTTTGGGTAATCAAATATATAATATAATAATTATGTCATTAATGATATTAGTATGCTACTGGGTGTTTGGTTACGATTACGATAGTGGTTTCTTTCGGGATTTCTGTTTAGCAAAATCTTCTATTGTATCCTAAACGTAATTTTTTTGAAGGATGTCACTTTCTATGCACATAATTGACAAATTACTTAGTCGTTCTTGTAAAATTGTTGTTCGCAATTCATTTTTTATTCTCTTATGCTGCGAAAATGAACGCTCTCCACTACAATTGGTAACTATTAGGCAAAGAAATATTCTTGTAACAACTTCAACGTTTGGAAGTTCCTTCTCATTTATATGACTTTATGAGGTTAAGTAAGGTTGAGATATTTAAATCCGCTGATTGCTTCGCTATGTTTTTTAAATATTGCAAACATTCTATTTTGAGTTCATATGCATTAATATCTTTATGATAAAATTCTGCAAATTCATTACATTTTTCAAAATTTTGGCTAAAATTTTAAGACAAAAGTGTAAGTTTTATTTTCGACCCCGGGTGCTCACTGTTACTGAAATATTTTGAGAATAAATCTGAGAGAAATTATCGGTTGTCGGTCCTTCGGGGCCCCCTGAGGTTGGGGGCCCTGGGCACGGGCCCCGTGTGCCCGTATGGTAAAGACGGTACTGGTTATAGCGGCAACAGTAATACATCATCTGTGAAAATTTCAACTGTCTACCTATCACGGTTCATGAGATACAGCCTGGTGACAGACAGACAGACAGACAGACGGACAGCGAAGTCTCAGTAATAGGGTCCCGTTTTTACCCTTTGGGTACGGAACCCTAAAAACAAAACTAAACATTAATAAAAAAATAAATGAATATTTGAATAATTTAAGATATTTAAAATGTTTACGCGTAACGTAATTTGAAACACCAATAGCGAGCGAGCTGTGTTTTGTATATTGTGTGTATAAAGTGTATGAATGCTGTAATTGGCTTCGGTCGTTCTATTTAAATTAATTAATAGTAGTTTATGCAATGGTCATATAATAGAGGTTAATAAAACACGAGCGTGGGTTTGGGTGCGATAATAATAACACGCGAATGTTTTAATACCTAATTATATGCCGTGGCATACACTATTTTATATTCACTCATACAGTTGAAATAAAACAAAAGTGGAAACGGAAAATAAATGTGGTATGGCGGGCAATTTAGATTCTCATTGCGCATGACTACGCAGCGCGCGCATCCATAGACAATGACACTACTTTTCTACATTTAGTCAAAGAGCCCTTATAAAAGCTAATAAATTAAAAAGTGTGCTATAAAAACTAAAAAAGTTATTTCATGATGAAGTTGTTTGAAAATCGAAGGAAAATGTTGCACTGTAATGGTTTGTTTTTTAATTTTGCCTATTCACGAATATAAAGTACGTGTTTATACAATATATTTTGAATTTATATTTGGAACATTACGTTGTGAGTATATTCTATTCTATATACATTAATTAAATAAATAAATTACCTCAGTATATAGGGTGTGACTTTATCACACATGGCATTATATTGCTCCATGGCTAGAGAAGGCGCTAATACTAGTTTTTCATGGCCCGCCTTTGATACAGCAACTGAAAATATACAACTTATTAATCTTAATAATATGATAAATGCGAAAACTTGGATGTTTGTTTGTTTGTTACTTCATTACGCTCAAACGGCTGGACGGATCTGGATGAAATTTGGCACAGAGATAGATTATAGTCTGGAATAGCACATAGGCTTTTCATCCCGGTATAATGTTTCCTTAGGATAAGAAAGCAATTTTCAAGCAGCAAAAGTTAATGTAGTTAAGAATATTTTACACACATACCTACAGCTAGAGTACTGCTATCTGACAACATATTTAAGAGTAAAGTGTGTACTTCACTTTAGTGTTTTTATTTTTAATTGTTTGTTTTATATATGGTTGTTGTTGGACTGTTGTATGTGTTCAAATCACGCTGATAACTTTGCTATAATGTGATTTTTTATTTCGTGGACTAAACTGACATTTGGGGGGTTGTCACTTTATCGTTACATTAAAATAGTGTCGTACCCTAACTATCCTGAGTGATCGAAAGTTAATCGAAAATAGAAGTAGATCGAAAATGAAACTAATTCACAGCATAAAAAATAATTTGTTTAGAAACTAGCGGCCCATATTTAGTTTCTACTCATTTATGTCAGACTTAATTTTATCGATTGCATTTATTTTATTGTTGATTTCATATTTAACACAATAAATTCCATGTACTATGTATATGAATACTGTTATATTTAAATATATTACGTTTATATTCATAAAACATTTATTTGCACCAATTAGTAAAAATAAATTCAGGAGTCAAGTCACATCGATTCGATGAATCACTTATGATTGAGCCTTACCTACAACACTATGCTCCGCGCTTGCAACATTTAAAAAAAATAAGGTCAATAGCAGCTGTCAGTTTCACATCATCACATCACATCATCAGCCTATTAATGTTCCCACTGCTGGGACACAGGCCTCCTCTCTGTGAGAGGGAATGGGCCGTTATCCACCACGCGGGCCCAGTGCGGATGCCACATGTCTTCGAATTTTTGGTTCTAGGACATGCCGTTTTCTCACGATGTTTTCCTCCACCGTTTTGAGAGCAGTGGTTATGAAATAATTTACTCAAAGTAAAGCGCCTGTCTGGGTTCGAACTCACGACCTACAAATTCTAAGTCGCGGCCGCTACCACTAGGCCTGCCTGGCAGGACAATAATATCATAATCATTTCAGCCAAAAGACGTCCACTGCTGGACATAGGCCTCCCCCAGGCGTCGCCACATTGACCGATCCCGTACTTGTCGCAACCAGCGGATCCACGCAACCTTCACCAGGTCATCGGTCTACCTAGTGGGAGGCCTTCCAACGTATCGTCTTCAGAACTTTTCGGCCCAACGATAATATCACCGTGATACATTCGCATGAGAAGATGGCGCCTTACTTACCGTTGATATCATGTTTTTCTTCCATCAAATCTCTCAATCTAATATGGTCTTCTAAATATTCGATAATGGCTGAATCATCGCTCAATGGTGTTACCTGTAAAAATAAAGACGATTACATGTATTGGCCACAATAGATTAATAAAACACTGGACACTTATTTTTTCTTTTGTCACTTAAACAAAATAAAAGTTAATTTAAAAAATCAAAAAACTCGATTGCTTAAAAAGCCGTAAACAAGAAGAAAATCATGCTGTGCAGTCGGAGGATACGTATTCGCCAGCTGGCTGACCAAAACCAGATGCACTCCGACTGCACAGCATGATTTTATTCTTGTTTACGGCTTTTTAGGTCGCTTTTTAAACGGTCGGGTTTTTAGATTTTTTTAATTCGTTTTTTTTATTTATAATTTTTAGTTACTTTTTTTAATGATTTATATACATTTAAACATATAAGTGTCATATATTTTTGAAATCACTTCTTAAAATCATTTATTTTGATACCCCACAAGATAGGTATGGAAGAAAATTTTTTTTATGTCTCCCACAATATGGCGCCCAAAATCCGCCATTTTTAATGTAGCCAGTGACACTTGCAGGGTTAAGACGAATCGATTGACGTATGAATCATCAAAATCGGCCAACGCGTTTGGTCTCTAGAACGCCACATAGGAACAAACATACATAGACTGATAAACACATTACCCTCCTTCGGCAGTCGGGTAAAAATTACAACGATACAGTGCATTGAAAATTCACGTGATGTCACGGTTTAGATACACTTTTTACTCAAAAGTGACGTCACAAGGTACTCCTGAATTTAGATGTTTATTATAGACTTGCCATTTCTGCCCAGTAATCATCCCTTTCCCATTCATTGATTCAGTACCTGATATTTATTTATTCGTTGGTTGGTTGGCATTTTTGTTCCTTTTGGCATTTGTGGAGTCTCCTAATACAAGCAATCCCCTGCTTAAAAGGTGATTTTATAATTTTTTACTAACAACTATGGGCATGTAATTAGTCTGCAATAAATTGATTTTATTTTTTTTATTTTATAATTGAAATAAAGATTTTTTATATTTTTTTGTTCTCGCACTTTCCAATCATTTCTTAAACGAGTCATCAAATGGGCAACAACTGAGCACCCAACTTATTTTAAAAAAGTCGGTGCATCTATGTACTGATTCGGTACAGAAACGACAACGCACAGAGATCCGCAGCCTAATTGCGTAAGTGAATTCTGCAAAGCAAACAAGTTGGAACCTTCCCAAAAACGACTTTTCGTATTGCATATTACACTCTGAAACGGAAAGGTTATGCTCCACTCATTACCAATATTTTGACGTAGAATTGATTGTAAAAGAATGAATGAAAGCGGAAGAATCGAGATAAAACTTCACTATTGGTATTGTGTAATGCTTAGATAAAGTACCTATAGATTAAGCCTTAAAATGAGCTTGATTGATAGAGCGAGATGGCCAATTGGCAGCTCCATGTAAATAATAAGGACAAAAGATTATTTTTTGTCTTTGTCACCATGGCCAGTTTCTGTTGTTTGTCAAACTCCAATATAATGGCAGGTTTGACAAACAAAGTCGGTTTTGTTTGATTTTCTGTGATTTCGTGGTATTATGTGTTAATTGATACAAGGAATTTGGGTTATTTATAGATAATAAGTGTCAGTGCGATGGTGGGTTGTAGTGTTCTTGTTCTTGTTGTAACACCAGAACTAACTATTGTTGTCTCATGTGCGGCCACGCCAGGGCTTAATCTATAGGTACTTTATCTAAGGTGTAATGCAAATATCATATATCTTCAACTCCGTAGTATCTCTAAGTAGTCTGTGTTCAACTCAAAGGAGGATCTGGAAAGCTAACGCTAGCTTTCCAAATTAGTTTCGCAATACCGAAAAAGTTGAAAGAAATGATTCTGATTCTTTGAAAGAATCGACTTGTTTCCTTTGCAGAATTCACTTATAATACGCAATTAGGCTGCCGGTACCAAGCCCGTTTCCAGGTATGAAGGCTTCATAGTTGGGGAACGTAAGGCACATGAAGATGATAAATACTTACATTATAGCTTCTAACTCGTAGCCCCGGGCAGACGCTCGGCAAGATGGCGGCCGCCCTCTGCACGGCCGCGTCATTGTACATCGCTTCGCCGCTCTTACATATGAACCGTCGCGTCACGCCGTTCGACAGCAAGGCTTTCACGACACATGGACGACGGATTGAGTCCGTGAATACTGATATCTGGAATAGAACCCCACGCTTGTATTTCAAAATCATCAATGGGATCGAAGAAGTTTGAAACTGGCGCCAGTGACAGAAAAGTTAAAGAGGAACCGTTTGTCCTGTTATAGTCATGAGTTATGAATAGAGACCGGATTATATGCATTTACATATTTGCATATGACATTGCATATTTGCATATGACATTGCACATTTGCATATGACATTGCATATTTATTCCATTCTCAGCGGATGATGCATATTTTCACTATATTTTTCGGTAGGTTACCCATTGATAAGTGTAATGATAAACTCTATAACCAAAATGCCGCCCACCAACACCAACACTAAATGTTTTCACTTATAAAAATATTTTGATTGATTGAAGACTATAGATACATTTAGAACACCCACCTGATTGTTTACTGTGGGCTCGCGCTTGACCACTATCTCACCTGATGGTAAGCGATGATGTGGTCGACGGTGAAGCACGCTTGTCTAGAAGTAACTTATACACTCTTGACTTAAATACCCCGAGATTGTAGTTGTCGGGAAACACAGACTCCGGCAGGGAATTCCACTCCTTAGCTGTACGCATAATCACTAAAAACGTGAACGTGTGCCCAAAACGTTTTGTGCTTATGGGTGGGATGTCCACCATGTATCGATGGCGCATCGCCGTACGTCTGGTAGTCCAATGATGAAACGGGCTAGGTGGCATTAGATCGCAATTCCATCGCACACTCCCCGAAATGTAACCGATAAAAAATCGAAAAAAACACGCCTGGGTTTTAGCAGCATTAAACCTGACCAGATTGGCATCGCCCCATTCGGAGACTGCCTGCAAGGACAGGCTTTTTAAACGCTTCACCATGGTCTCACGGAGAGACCGGATCTGCGGCCCGGTAGCCCGTGCGTTGGACAAGTATCTCTCAGCAACAGTGCTGTCGTCTGCATACCCAAAGGTGAGGGTTTTAGCAGATCGTTAATGTGCAGCAAGTAAATGTTGCTGAGAGTACCGACCCCTGAGGGACCCTGGCATTGATATCCAATTGGTCCGATGAGCAGCCATCGATAACCACTCGAATGTACCGATCTCTTAGGAAGTCACATAGACCACCGGGCAGACCGAACGAAGGAAGCTTACCAATAAGGTTTTCATGCCAGACCCTATCAAAAGCCTTCTATATGTCGAGGGAAACGGCAAGCGCTTCCCCGTGGCTCTCCATAGCCTCACTCAATATGTGAATGGCATACGCTAGAAGATCTTCAGTAGACCGATTTCGGCGGCAGCAGTATTGGCGGTCACTAAGGATCTCGTTAGTTTCTAGGTATGCCAGGAGCTTCGTGTTAAGTACACGCTCCATACTCTTACAGAGATGGATCTGTAGTTGGCCGGGTCAGCTCGACTGCCCTTCTTGGGCACGGGCTGTACGTTAGCTAGCTTCCAAGCATTCGGCACTTTTCCAGTCACATACGAAAGGCGGAATAGGCGTGTCAAGATCGGAGACAGTTCAGGCGCACAGGTTCTGAGAACTATTGCTGGTATTCCGTCAGGGCGTATTTTACGTTTTTATTATTATTATTTAATTTTTTATGCACCTACCATGCTAACTCTTCACCGACCTTGGTTGACTGGTAGAGAATGCCCCAGGCATTAAGTCCGCCTATGTACTTTTATGTTGCATGAATTTTTAATAAATAAATGAATATATATACGGCCATAGTAGAAGCTCGCCACTTGTTGTAGTGAGTATATATCAACATTTTAGTGCTATTTGCAGATAACTGAGCTAATTGGCATAAGATTTTGCCATCAAAGCGAAAAAGCCGGACAAATCAGAAAGGCGGGCAAAGTCCGGACAGGATGTCAAATTTCCGTATATATCCGGACGGATTACTTAACACTGCACGGGAAAAACCTAGAAGATAATAATAAAACACTTACTTGCTCCGCAAATTTCACGACGTACACATTGGGGGGTAGTCGCAACAGTCGTTGTAAATGCACTCTCTTGCGATCCAAGATGGCGGCGGAACATAAGTCAGGGCACAGTTGTGACAGTCTTAACGTTGGTCGCTGAGGTTTTGAGCGGAGTTCATCAATTATTAGTCTTAGTTCTTTGGCTTTTGGATCTGAGAAGAGAGATTTATAACATACGTTTGAATGCCTCGAAGACATTATTTCAGGGTTGATACAAATCACGATTTAAAAAAAAAAAATCAAATAAATCGGATTTATTTGATTTAAATCGGATTTTTTTGTTTTTGTTTACATTCTGATCTTTTTTAATTTGGAAGTCAGTTATTTATTTAAAAAAAAAACACAACAGAATATTTGTTTATTTAATTATTAATAAAATTAACAAAAACATAAGTAAGTATTACTTAAAAAAATATTATGAAATTATCAAAAATTTCTTCTCAAGTCCAATATTTTTAATCACACAATTTTGTGTCATATTTATCTAATATAAAGAAGGAAAACAAAATAGACTTTAAATTAATAAGGACATACAGCCATTTGGGGTTTACCGCAGTCGCAGTCACTTATTTTATTTATATTCATAGATATATAGATTTTTATTGACCTTGTAATTTTTTAGAATTTAGTTTTTTTAAAAGGATGACTAATTTGGCTGCTTTGTCGGTGCCTAATCTATTTATTTTGCTGTGCACCAAAGTCATTTTGGCTGATTTGGTCGCAGTAAAAAAGTATTGATTTAAATCACTGATTTAAAAAAAAAAACATTTGATTTTAATCGCGATTTAAATCACTGAATTAAATCAAGTGATTTAAATCATATCAACCCTGTTATTTATTTAAGTTAACATGATTGCGGCCTTCGATCAATAATACACTAAATGCCCGGTCAGCGCTTCAAAAACAGGGCGAAAAATATGGCCACATATACCTTATCTGTATAATATTCTCAAATTAAAAATATTCATCATCAGCCTATACCAGTCCACTGCTGGACATAGGCCTCTCAAATCGAAGTGCCATTCCAATCAATAAAAAAAAACATACCAATCTCAATCATACCTTTCAAGGCTTAGAGTTTATTTTTGATTGTATTTAGCTATTGATAAGCGGAGTAGACTATATCAGAGTCTGGCAAAAGAAAGTAGAGACTGAAAAAGCGCGGCAAATTTAAAAAATATCAGCATAGCAACCCCAAAACTAGTATGAAATAACTGGAATAACCTAATTTGATACTTTAGAAAGAATTATTTTATTTCGTCTAAATAAAAATACAGTAGGTAATTGAGGTAGGTAGGTAATATTTTAGATATTATGTATCGATCTCAATAAAAAAACAATAATATTCTGTAATAATTTTGGTTTATTCAACTTATTAGCGTCATAATAACTTATGAAATCTAACACCACACGTAAAAAATCATGGTTATTTTTTAATTCGACGTCTTTCTCCTGATGTTTTTCTTGATATTTAGACATCATGCGAAACGACATCTCCCGTAATCCACTTTTAATTGTTTTATTAATTTTTCACTTAAATAAATGCTAATATCAAGACCACAACAAATCACCACCAATTGATGTTAACATTAGTATAGCATTTCCATATAAAAAAGTTTGCAAATAATTCGAGTGTCTACTTTCATTTGCCAGACTCTAATACTAATACATACCAATTTCATTCATATCTTGCAATGCATAGAGTTTATTTTTGATTGTGTTGAGCGATTGATAGTCGGTGCCTCCATGTTTGGTTTCAAAGAACCTGGTCTTCATTCTGTTGAATATTGTTGTCCATTCTGTATCATCTAGAACTGAACATTTTAATATTTTAAGATAATAAAAGTTGAAAGGAAACCGTTTGTCCTGGTATGGTCATGTGATGAGGAGGGATGAAACGCATGTTACTAAAAGAGCTATGATTATAAATATAGATGGATGTAGAGGGAGGGGACGGCCAAAGAAAATATGGATGGGCTGTGTGAGGAGGGTTATGAAAGAAAAGGGAGTCAGTGATAGCGTGACGGGGGACAGGACGGTATGGATGAAGAAAACGTGTTGCGCCGACCCCAAGTAACATGGGACAAAGGCAGGAAGATAACGATGAAGATAATAAATACAATGCTGCTTGAAATCTTCATTTGATACCTATATCATGGCAGTGCATAAAAAATAACTAGTCCGCCATCTTGGGCCGTCCGCCATATTGGATTTAAAATGACGTCACTTAGCTAACCATGCATTGTCATCCAAACTAAACGTGTATGCAAAATTTCATCTTAATCGGTTGAGGATAACTGCTTTAAAATTCAGTTGCAAGATTTGACCCGAACACACTTACATACATACATTGCAAGTTAATAAAAAGCTTGTAAAATACTCACCATTCTTCCTCAGTTCATCACAATACTGCAACAAAGCATAGTTAGGATCACAGAGCAGTTGGAAATATTCCTTGCAGTCATCCAAGTCAGTTTCCCGCAGCTTCTCCAAATAGTTGTTATTTAGAACATGTGCTGGCACTGTCTTGAGTATGGCAACACTGAAGAAGTCAAGGCGGGGGATTACCCGGTTTAACTGGAACAAAAAACATAAAGGGAAAGGTAGGTTGGGTAGACGAGCACCTACAGTGCGCCCACATTTCACTAGTTAGTCCCGTGTAGTAGAGAGTGAAATCCGCGGTGAGCAAGGGGGCCCAGTGGTTAAAGCACCGACTTATGAGTTGTAGGTCGTGGGTTTGAACCCGGGCAGGCAGTTTTATCATCATCATCATATCAGCCAAAAGACGTCCACTGCTGGACATAGGCCTCCCCCAAGCGTCGCCACATTGACCTGTCCCGTACGTCTCGTATCCAGCGGGAACTTTCACCAGGTCATCGGTCCACCTGGTGGGAGGGCTTCCAACGCAACGTCTTCCGGTTCGCGGTCGCCACTCCAGAACTATTCTGCCCCATCGGCCATCTGTTCTGCGAGCAATGTGCCCTGCCCACTGCCACTTAAGTTTGGCAATTCTTCGGGCTATGTCGGTAACCCTGGTTCTCTTGCGGATCTCTACATTTCTGATTCGATCACGCAAGGAAACGCCGAGCATAGCTCTCTCCATTGCCCTTTGGGTGACTGTAAGCTTTCTGATGAGGCCCATTGTGAGCGACCACGTCTCAGAGCCATAGATCATCACTGACAACACACAGTTGTTTGTTTGTTGCAGGCGCTTTACTTTATATAATTTATTCTGCACTCAAAACGATGAAGGAAAACATCGTGAGGAAACCGGCATGGCCCAGAACCAAAAAATCGAAGACATGTTGAAGAGTGGGTGTCACAGAACTATGTCTATGTTTGTATGTGTAAGTAGCCTAAGTCTATATATATTGAATGGTTTTTTTTTTTGGGACAGTCCCACCGCACTATACCCAAACCACTGCAACTCCTGAAAGCCAGAATCAACAGTGGCGACCACCAGAAAAGCGCCCAGGCAATGAAGCTCGACGAAGTCCCGGAGAATGAATTTAACTGTCTTGGATCCCGCAACGAAATTAATCAGAAAAGAATAACGGAGGAGTAGGAAAAAATATAAATTTCCACTTCCCTCCATATCAAGCAGGAATTAGATTAAATGGATTGCTAATAAATACCAGCATTATACATCTATTCGTGTACTCAATTACTCCTATCCTTACAATGTGAGATCTACCAATACGCACTGAGCCCGCGTGGTGGATTTAGCCCACTCTCTCCCTCTTTGAGCGGAGGTTAGGTCCCAGCAGTGGGAACAATTAAAAGCCCGATGATGGTGGGCACAAATCCACGTAAAATATGCCAAATGTTGTAACATAATTACCTGATCAATTAAACTCTTAGCCGTGACGTCGCTGAGTGTTGTCTCTACATACGCGAGTCTATTCAACAGCACAGAAATCAACAAGTTACAGTCTGTCGCTAGATTATGATCTAATACTTTATCAATAATCACCGTCATTCCTTGAATTATTTCATTTTGTGTCGATTCATCTGAAAATAAAGGTTGAACATACATTATTTACCTTAGGATTACCTAGGGTTCCGTAACCTTTGCGGTGAGTGCTAACGCGTGCCCGTGTTCCCGCCATAAGCGGCACAGGAGGACACCGTGGAGTTTTAGTGGGTTCGAGTCCCACATAACTGAACTATCTCCCCGTGGTAGTGCAGTATGCATGAGCAATTCTCCAAGCAAAAAACCCGAAGGGTCCAGACGGAACCCTATTGTTGTCACTCACGTGTCCGTCTGTCAGTCACACGATTTTGTTCCGAAGAATTTTTTAACTTCCCATTGACCTATGAACTTGAAATTTGGTGATAATGTTTATTATTATGTATATTTTAATTACTAACAAATAGCAATATATTGATGACTTTTTCTTTGTTACGGAACCCTAAATGTGCGAAGTCCGAAGCGCATTTGGCCAGTATTTTTTTTTAAATATTTTTTTTTTTGCATTTTTCTTTTTTCTGTGCGAGTCACAAATAATAGTTATTTATGCTAAAAGTGCGGAAGGTAGGTGATTTCCGATGAGTGGATAAATCGACACGAGTCGGAAATCATCTTACGTACGTGTATCATACAACATTTTACTAAGAATTGTGCGAGGAAATAAAAAAAATGTCTGAACCAAGGAAAAATTAATAAAATGGCGGACTTATTCAAGCGCGCTCAGTATAACCACAGATTAACTAAAAGTTCCTCGGGCATATCTACTGCGCATGTGCAAATAGCTGTCACGTCGTAACGCAAAAAGGCACGAGTAAAATGTACGTTCTGCCAAACATATTTAATAAATATTTAAAATTAATAATTTATTGATCAAAATCTAGAGTAATAAAAATGCCTTTAATGAAGTATTAGTTTTATTTTACCTTTTATATGAATGATAATCTGTACCTAACTAATTTTTTAAACTTTTCTCAAATAATAAAAACTCTATGCGTCGGGCTGACGTTGGAGTGAAAAAAAAAAAACGAAAAGTAAAAAGCACTAGTAAAAAAAAGTGACACTTTCCGCACAGTTTGGCTGTTTGGAAAACGCTCTTTTCGAGGACATGCATTGTATTTATATTTTCTCTCGGTATTCTCGCGTGTTATAACCGATAGGATACGCAGAGGTATTACTCCAATTTTGACATGACATGAGGGGGGGAGGGGGGGCCGGGAAGTCAGCACGGTAATTACGTCAGCAATATTTATTTATTCAATTTTTCTGATATTTTCGTCGGTGCTCCGTAGACCAATTGGAATTCGACCAATTGGTCTATGGGGAAAATTACATGTTTCCATCGTCCAATTACCAACTGGTCTATAGAGCATACTCGACGTAAACCAAAACTATGTTCCATTATCACATTATAACCCTGAGTTCACACCAGTTTCCTATACTTTGGGTTCAAAGAAGCCTTTGTTATATTTTTGGGTTCACATCAAACTAAATTCAAAAATATTATAAAGGAATAAATACAATAACCTTATATTGTATTTATTTCATTTATAGCTAATTATAATAGAATCTTCAATGAAAAGAAAAGAAAAGATAGGAAAGTATGTAAACTTTTTTAAATTGCCACTTCACAGAAAACTTATGTGTCATTATGGTGTCAATGTAATGACAATTAATTGATTTCTCGTTAGCCTACCAGTGGGAAGAATTGAAGAATCTTAACATATTTTTCTTTTTTTTTCAAGGCAATAAGCCGTTTTTGAACTGTTAAGGATTATCCATTTTGTTGCAGAATGTTATAGTCTTCGCCAACCTTCTGGGCCGCCCTGAAGTTGACTTTCCGATGCGCAAGGCACGAAACGGTGCTGTTTTTGTATGAGATTAAAGACTGCGCAGCCATTGTAGCCAACTTCAGGGCGGCCAAGAAAATTGGCAAGGACTATAAAGACAGTTTGTCCTATCTGCGTACTTTTCAGTGTTTTTTTTTTTAAATTGTTATGCCGTAATTATTCAATAAATGATTATTAAGCGGTTTCAAAAATTGTTTATGATATATTTTTTTAATACTTATGGACACTGCTTTACTATACCATTAAACTGGACAGCGGAACATTTCTCAATTCTCCATAGACCAGTTGGAAATTGGACGATGGATACATGTAAAATTCCCCATAGACCAATTGGTCAGATTTCAATTGGTCTACGGAGCACCGACGGATATTTTACCAAGATGTAACAGATTCTGGTTTAAACAGATATGGCAAGCCTCGAAATAATTGATACCACCTTATAAACTGCTGCTCGTGAGTAACAATAAAGAACCCTGAACATATAAAAAATAATACACCCATGTTTACGCAGGTTAGCATAGGAGAGGGGGGGAGGGGTAAGAACTTTGCTCACTTTTGTTAACAAGGGGAAAGAAATTTTAAAAAAAATCGGCCAAGTGCGAGTCGGACCCACGCACGAAGGATTCCGTACCATTATCGCAAAAAACGGCAAGAAAATCACGTTTTTTTTTATGGGAACCCCACTTAAATATTTATTTTATTCTGTTTTTAGTATTTGCTGTTATAGCGGCAACAGAAATACATCATCTGTGAAATGTGATTTCAACTGTCTAGCTATCACGGTTCATGAGATACAGCCTGGTGACAGACGGACAGACAGACAGAAGGATCGCGGATCCTTTGGGTACGGAACCCTAAAAAAAATACTTATGTAATACATAAAAGGCTTCTTTGGGATAATTCTAGAGATTTACGCGGACGGCATCTAGTGTAAAAAATATGCTTACCGTTTTCAATCCATAGCTCATCATAAAATACCATAGCAGTCTCGTACATAGATTTCAGAACTTGTGCGTTATTTGATGAAAGCAATCGTCCTTTTTCACGAGTTATATGGTTGCTCACTGTCTGCAGAACATCGCGCAGTTTTGTTTCTGATACCGCTGAAAATTAAGCATACATATTTCATCATAACCTTTGGATATTTGAGGGTGATTCGGGCTGAAATCCAGAATTCGAGCTTAGTACAGTAAAACTATTTACCCGACTGCCGAAGGAGGGTAATGTGTTTATCAGTCTATGTATGTATGTTTTTTCCTATGTGGCGTTCTAGACCAAAAGCGTTGGCCGATTTTGATAGTTCTTACGTCAATCGATTCGTCTTAACCCTGCGAGTGTCACTGGCTACATTAAAATTGGAAAATAGAAAAATGGTGGCTTCTGGGCGCCATATTGTGCGGGCCCAAATTTTTTTTTCTTCTAATCCCATCGAGTGGGGTATCAAAATTAAGGGTTTCAAGAGGCGATTTCAAAAATATATAAGACTTATATGTTTAAATGTATATAATTATAAAAAAAAAAATTACTAAAAAGTTATAAATAAAAAAAGTTCATAAAAAAAATCAAAAACCCGACTGCTGCAAAAACCGAACTGAAAAGATGTTAACAAGAAGAAAATCATGCTGTGCAGTCGGAGGATACATCTGGTTTTGGCCAGCCAGCTCGCGAACATGAATCCTCCGACTGCACAGCATGATTTTCTTCTTGTTTCCATCTTTTTAGTTCGGTTTTTGCAGCAGTCGGGTTTTTGATTTTTTTAATTAACTTTCTTTATTTCTTAATGTCCCTCGGCAAACTTCGTGTTTCGTCAATCGTCGGATTTCTATCAGTTGCTCTTTGCACTTGGTGCAGACCGGACGCTCTCAATCAACTTGGAAGTATATAGAGTTGTTAAGACTCTTGTAACATAGTATAATTTATTTTAATAATTAATTTCTGCCAGCAGCTTCGCCAGCATTTATTATGTACTTGCTTCTGCCAGCGGCTTCGCCCGCGTGAAAGTCGAAAATTATCCCGAGGGAACATATTCCCGGGATAAAAAGTATCCTATGTGCTATTCCTGACTATAATCTATCTTTGTGCCAAATTTCATCCAGATCCGTCCAGCCGTTTGAGTCTGATGAAATAAAAATCATACAAACACTCACAGACTTTTGCCTTTATAATATTAGTGTGATTTAGAAGCTAAATGCCGTATTTCATTCATTTCAAATTAAAAAAGGGCAGGGTTTCATACAAACTTTCATCCCCTATTTAACTCCTTTAGGGGTTGAATTTCGAGAGGAGCTCGTGGCTAAATAATAACAGCCGCACGGGTCGATCTTCAAGGTTAAGCAACGCTTGACGAGGTCGGTCCGTGGATGGGTGACCATTTCAACATACCGAGTTTCCTCCGTGCCTCGGAAAGCACGTTCAGCCGTTGGTCCCGGCTGTCATTTGAAGATCTTTGACAGTCGTTACGGGTAGTCAGAAGCTTGAGATCTGACACCAGTCTTGCCAAGGGGTATCGTGTTACCCAGTTACTGGGTTGTGGAGGTCAGATAGGCAGTCGCTCCATGTAAAACACTGATACTCAGCTGAATCCGGTAAGACTGGAAGCCGACCCCAACAATAATTGGGAAAAAGGCTAGGCAGATGATGAGGGGTTGAATTTCGAAAAATCCTTCCTTATTGCTTATTGCTGGGCGTTGATGAGTCAGTCAGTCAGTCAGGACATTTCTTTTTATTTATATAGATAGATATAAACCTTCCTCTTGAATCACTATCTATTAAAAAGACCGCATTAAAATCCATTGCCTAATTTTAAAGATCTAAGCATACATAGGGACAGACAGACAACGGGAAGCGACTTTGTTCAGGCATAAATAGTTTTACCGCTCTTTATATTTATTTATTTATTTACTTTAACATAACACGGCCAAAGGCCAATTACATTAGTTAAAGACATGTTTACAAAAAAGAAAAAAGCATGAAAATAAAAATAATAAAAACAAAAATAAAGAACAATGATAATATCTATAATTACACGGCAGTCATACGCTCATCTCACAATACTCCAGACATACAGACAAAATCTTCTTCCATTCATCCGCGAACACATCACAATCGGGCTTAGCATCCAAGAGAGCGTTGAGCGCGGAGAGAGTACGTATTTAACACAGAAATCAAAACAACAATAAAGTACTTAGTTCTGTATTCAAATTATGATACACGATTAATCTAATAATCGTGGAACATGGCAATTAGCATTCGTTTGTTTTCGGAAATCCGATGATTGCCAAGGGACACTAACAAAATAGTTATACTGTAATTCCAGATAGAAAAATCCAATAACACTTTACCTACCACCCGGTAACTCAGGATCTCATGCTTAGCGTCGCGTTAGGTATGATGTTTCGTGGACATATGATTTTCAATCTTATTCCAACGACTTTAGCGTTGAAATTCCTTTATGTCTACATGAATGCCGCGGCATGCAGCGGCAGAATGATTTGGTATGCTGAAAAGTGCCGTGCGGTGCCGCGGCAAGGTCGTAAATCATTTGTCCGCGAAATAGTACATTTCGTGTCGAGCATAAAAAGTCGACATATTAACACGAGCGATGTAGCCAATTTCGAAAGTAGAAAGCTACACGCGTGTTTTAAAATAAAGCTTTTTTATTCGAGTCACGAACGATTCTTTTTCCACTACCTGATGAGCTTACTTAATTAAATGCAAATAAGTTCCAACAACAATTTATTAGAAACGTTCAGACTAAAAACCACAGACTATATACACACAATCAACGCGCGCTTTTTTTAGAGGTAACAGGTTCAGTATCATTCTGCTAGTTACAAAATAATATCAAAACTCCATATAAGAGTCATTTCGTAACTGTTATTATGTAACCTTATGTGCCTTTTTAATTTTTATTATATAATCTTGTGTCTAAATGTTCATATATTGAAACGAATTTCTTAGGCAATGTGTTACATAATAGACAAGTTAGTGAAAAAAAATCCTTTGCCGTGCCATGTTATCAGTGAGCAGATGACTTAAGCAAATATAAAGCGTCGTGGTAATAGAAATGGAGTGGAATTTCCTGCAAGTATTTATTATTTTCGTGGGTTTAATAGATGACTTCTAGGCAAGAGTGCTTCATCATGAACCACAAAATCGCTTACATTCAGGTGAGATTGTGGTGAAACACAAGCCAATCTATACTAATATTCTACAGAGGAAAGATAAGTATTTTTGTATGTAACGAATAAACTTAAAAACTACTTGACCGATATCAAAAATTATTTCACCGTTGGGAAGCTACACTATCCCCGGGTGCATAGGCTACTTTTTATCCCTGTATTCCCACGTGAACGGGAACTACGCGGGTGTAACCGCGGTGCGTCCGCTAGTAATTAATAAATAGGGTTGTTCAACCATAGTCTTGTAATAGGAGGCGAGCGCGTGGCTTAATTAAAAAACCCAGAACAATGTTCACGACGTGGCAATCAAACCCAGGATAACTAAGATCCGTAGTCCCGCTAGGCAGAGAAAATTAGTATTTGAACAATATTAGCAAAACGTGATTAAAATAAAATAAATTATCCATTTAAAATCTTTTTTTAAAACAAGCTGTTTTTCGTATTCTTTTCAGCAAACCATTTAATTTGATACCCATATCTTGGCAGTGCACAAAAGATAACTAATCCGACATCTTGGGCTGTTTGCCATATTGGATTTAGAATGACATCACTTAGCTAACCATGCATTGTCATCCAAACAAAACGTGTATGCAAAATTTCATCTAAATCGGTAGAGGATAACTGCTTTAAAATTCAGTTGCAAAATTTGACCCGAACACACTTACATACATACATTGCAAGTTAAATAAAAGCTAGTAATAAAAGCACTTACATCCCAAATGATGATGTAGCTGCAGAATCAACTTCTGCATTGAAACATTAGTTTCAAATGATGACTGCGTCGCAAAGCGGATTGTTTGTTTTTCTGAAACAAAAATACAAATAATGTCAGGGGCGACCTTAACCGCTGCGAGGCTCCGGGCGGGTGGCCCGTTTGCGAGGCCCTTGTCCTTTTTACAATGTATGAGATATACGAGAAATGGAAAACTTTGCACTTATTGTTTTTATTATTAATTGTCTTCTGCCAGCGGCTTCGCCCGCGGGAATTTCGAAAATTAGCTCAAGGGTACATATTTTCGAGGCCTATATACTATTCCAGACTGAAATCTATTGCCAAATTTCATCCAGATCCGTCCAGCCGTTTGAACGTGAAGAAGTAACAAACATACAAACACACACACACTCACAAACTTTCGCCTCTATAATATTAGTGTGATTATTAATACTCGAATCTTAATCGACCAACTTTATTTTATTGTTTGCTAAGGATGAAATTGTAAGCTTTTTGGGTTGTAGCGCGAGGCCCCTGCAAGAGCGAGGCCCCGGGCGATTGCCCTGTTCGCCACCCCCTAAGGCCGCCACTGAATAATGTTGATCAAAATTCTCTTGTCATATTTCTTTAAACGGTGTATGGAGGTAAAATAAACTTTAAACTGAAATAAACATTATGAAGCACGGGGTCCCAGCGCTAACAAATATAATTTGGTTCAAATAAATGTCACTTTCTCAAACTTTGTCAACTCAATTCCTCTATGGAGCTGAGACGTGGACAATCCGAGCAAGGGAAAGACAGAGGGTAGACGCATTCGAAATGTGGTGCTGGAGGCGGATGCTCCGCATACCATGGACAGCCAAACGCACAAATGTGTCTATCCTTTCCCAACTCGATATCAAGACCAGATTGTCTACAGTATGCCTACAGCGTATTTTGACCTACTTCGGTCACGTAATGCGAAGGGGAGATAGAAGTCTGGAAAAACTGGTCATTGTTGGTAATACCGAAGGGAAAAGAGCACGAGGCCGGTCGCCAACACGATGGTCTGACCAAGTGAAAGAAGCTACGTCCTCAAGCAAATTTCAGCAGGCGGTGATGGCAACTTTGGACCGGAATCGATGGAGGCAGATTGTCCGCTTAAAGGGGTCCAGTGACTACGATCCTCAGTAATGAGGGACCGATTAAAGAAGAAGAAATGTCACTAGATGGCGCGATATGCATCGATTCGACATTTTCTAGAATCGATCATAAAAATTGTATGTTATTTTTGAATCAACTCTCCTAAGCACAAATTGTGGAATATTAATTCACATTTCAAAGATTATTTGAACGGATCATTTAAAATTGATTCCAATAGATGGCGCGGTTTTAATTTTCTGAGGCATGCCACTCGATTTTCTAAATTTGTATGATAACACATTTTGGTACAATAAAACTGTAAAAACTTGCAAATAAATACTATAAAACAAATCGTCACTAAATTAATTACAAAAACTTTTTTATTTAAAACTTTTTAGTTATTTTTTTTTTAGAATTAGGTACATTTAAACATATAAGTGTTATATATTTTTGAAATCACCTCTTAAAACCCTTTATTTTGATATAAGACGGGTTAGGAAGAAAATAAAAATTTGATGCCTCACAATATGACGCCCAAAATCCGCCATGTTTTTATTTTCCTACAATTGGAAAATAATAAAGGCTAATATGTTTATCAGTCTATGTATGTATGTTTGTTCCTATATGGCGTTCTAGAAACGAAACGCGCTGGCCGTTTAATGGTTATATTTAATATGAAAAAAAAGAAAATTGCCTGATTTTGGGCGCCATATTGTGGGGGTCTAAATTTATTTTTTCTGCCACTGCCATCGTGGGGGGTATCAAAATTAAAAATATGTAAAAGAATACAAAATCGCGAGCTGACTATCCAAAATCATATGTATCCTCCGACTGCACAGCATAATTTTCTTCATATTTACGTCTTTTTAGTTTATTTCGTAAGCAGTCGGGATTATTGATTTTTTACATTAACTTTTTATAAGAGTACATTTTTTTTTTCTTTTGTCATATCAGCCAAAAGACGTCCACTGCTGGACATAGGCCTCCCCCAAGCGACGCCACATTGACCGGTCCCGTGCGTCTCGCAACCAGCGGATCCCCGCAACCTTCACCAGGTCATCGGTCCACCTGGTGGGAGGCCTTCCAACGCAACGTCTTCCGGTTCGCGGTCGCCGATCCAGAACCTTTCTGCCACATCGGCCATCTTTTCTACGAGCAATGTGCCCTGCCCACTGCCACTTAAGTTTGGCAATTCTTCGGGCTATGTCGGCAACCCTGGTTCTCTTGCGGATCTCTACATTTCTGATTTCTGAAATTTCCCCTGTATCGAAACAAATATTTGTACCGAGCGGGAATCAAACCCGCAACAAGCAGTGGAGCAGTTAATCGCTAAGCCACTGCACCAACAGTGCCGTAGCCCTAAGGCATGCGGCAGTAATCACACCCCTTAGTATTTAGAAACAAAACGCCACTGTACCTGCCGCTTCTAACGCCTTTTGTAGCGTGTCCCAGTTACCTTCCTTAAGACCTATAGTCCTGTAAGCCTTCACTCTCTCTTGCACCCAGGGAAGGATCTCAATGACGTCTTGTAAACATCTGGAAATTACATTTTATGTTATTAAAAGCAGTTTTTTCGCGTGAATTTCGAAAATTATCCAAAGGGTACATATTCCCGGGATAAAAAGTATCTTATGTGCTAATGCAGTCCATAATCTATCTATGTGGCAAATTTCATCTAGATCCGTTCAGTAGTTTTTACGTGAAAGAGTAACAAACATACAAACACATTCACAAACATTCGCTTTTATAATGTTGGTCTGATGTGGCAATCAACTATCGTATTACTACGGGGTCTCAGCGCTAACAAAGAAAATTTTGTTCAAAATGTTCAAATAAATATCACTAAATTGCGCAATATACATCGATTTGTTATTAAATTGTGAGTAAAATTACCATTTTCTAGAATTGATCATAAAAATTGTATGTTCTTATTTAATCAACTCTGCCAAGCACAAAATTATGGAATATTGGGCTCTTAATTCAAATTTCAAAGATTTTAAATAATCTTTGAAATGTGACGGATCGTTTAAAATTGATTCCAATAGATGGCGCGGTTTAAAACTCTTACCTCTAACAAAAATTAGCAATTTAAAGCTTAATTTTACACAAACGGACCCCCTGAATTTAAAAATGGTTTTCACCGCCCATAATATTATTGAATGACCTATCCAACTAAAAACTATAAGGATATGGGATATACGAGAAAAAAAACATCCCCACTTTACGTGTACAGGAGGTACCTACCATGTTTTTTTTATTTTGTTTTACCTCTAATAATAAGCGTGATTAATAAGTATATTCATGCCAAATTATAGCTTCAAATTATAGCTTTCTATACTCCATTTGCGATAACATTAAACGTTTAACTTCTATTGCGTTGGTAATACGACAAATGGTAGCTGTAATAAACAGTTGGTTTTGTTAAAAGGTTTATGCTTATTATGTCATCCTTATGTTTATGGGATAGAACTCAAAATCGGTTGAACGGACTGTAAAAAGATTTGGTAACATGTCTAAAGTTATTTCAAATGGAGTTTAGTACTATGAGTCTCTGAGCTAAGCTGCGGACAGACGGTCATTTCCAAACTATAAGGTTCCTTGTTCCAAAAAATTACTTATGCTAGGTTTGAAAGTAAAATTTGCCCATAGAAGATTTTTTTTTAACTTTGCGTCTGTGTTTCCGAACGCCTTCAACCCGAATCTCTTCAAAGTTAGAGTGAACAGGCTTCTTCTGGGTAAGCTCACTCCATCGTCGACTCTGTCTCTGTCACCTCTGACCTAGACTAGAGTCAAGAGCAAACCCATCACAAATAAAAAAAAAAAAAGTGGACTACTTACTCTTTATTCCTGTCAATACATTGCAGGGCTATAGTCGCCAGTTTCTTCTCATTGGCTGCCTTGCACCACAACAGTTCATCTTTAGTGAAAGAGATTCGCTCTTGACTGTTTGAGTCCATCGAACATTGCTGTTGATTGTAATACGCTGATCTGAAAAGTTGTTGAGAGAAATAAATATTTATTTATTTATAAATAGCTGTTGCCCGCGACTTCGTCCGCGTCAAACGCGTAAAATTTTATTTTTTTATTTTTTTAGTTTCCCGCCGGAACTATAAATTTTCTCATGATCAAACGTGGCCTATGTTACTCGTTATTAAATCGGCTCAAAATCGGTCCAGCCGTTTCGGAGATTACCCGGAACAAACAGACAGACAGACAGACAAAAATCTTAAAACTTGCTTATTTGTTGTTAGTACCGTATATACTTTCACGCGCATTCAATAAAACGTTGTTATTTTGATATTACATACAGACACTTGAATTTTATTTATTTGTATAGATTTATTAATTTCATCATCAGACTGCTGGGACACAGTCCTCCTCTCTGTGAGAGGGAATGGGCCGTAATCCACCACGCGGGCCCAGTGCGGGTTGGTAGATGTCACATGTCTGTGAATTTTTAGTTCTAGGACATGCCCGTTTCCTCACGATGTTTTCCTTCACCGTTTTGAGAGCAGTGGTGATGAAATAATTTACACAAAGTAAAGCGCCTGCCTGTATTTATTTATTTACTCTGAAGTATCACAAAAAAGATTATAAAATCAAATAACCTGACATATTCGCGAGCTGGCTGACCAAAACTATAAATATCCTCCGACTGCACAGCATGATTTTCTTCTTGTTTACATCTTTGCAATCGTTTTTTTTTTATTTTATTTACAACTTTTTAGTTAGGTATACTTTTTTTTTCGAATGACTTTTAAATATATTAGTGGTATACATTTTTGTAATCACCTCTAAAAACCCTTCATTTTGATACCCCACTCGATGGGTATCGAAAAAAAAAAATTGCAGCGCCTACAATATGGCGCCCAAAACCCGCCATTTTTCTTTTTAAAAAACCGGCCAAGTGCGAGTCGGACTCGCACACGAAGGGTTCCGTACCATTATCGCAATACACTGCAAAAAAATCACGTTTGTTGTATGGGAGCCCCCCTTAATTTATTTTAATTTAATAATTATTATTTTTTGATGTGAATATACAACTAAACATTCTGTGAATATTTCAAGCGTCTACCTGTTGCCGTTATTAATATCGAGCAAAAAACGGCAAAAATATCACGTTTGTTGTATGGGAGCCCCCCTTAAATATTTATTTTACACTGTTTTTAGTATTTGTTGTTATAGCGGCAACAGAAATACATCATCTGTGAAAATTTCAACTGTCTAGCTATCACGGTTCATGAGATACAGCCTGGTGACAGACGGACAGACAGACAGACGGATCGCGAAGTCTTAGTAATAGGGTCCCGTTTTTACCCTTTGGGTACGGAACCCTAAAAAGACCTATCTAATGATGTCTTAATTATAAAAATACGTCACGTGTGTTGATAGATACGAGGTAATAAAGAATATTACATACATACATACTAACATATATAGAAGATACGCGCGAAAAACATAACCCTTTCCTTGCAGCCGGGTAAAAATCACCCCAAATTAGATATTTAATACCTGATCATAAGTCGAGCCGCCCATTCAGTAAGACAGTCGGTTGAACTGATGCCTCCAAAGAGTTTCGCCTCATTCTGATGCCATTGTATAGCTTCTATAACCTACAAAAATAATATAAAAAGAGATTATTTCCACAGCCCACACATGGGCGTACCCACGGTGGGGTAGATGGGGCAGCCTGCACCATCCTTCACCCTGACCACGGGGTCTCATTGCTAAGAAAGAAAATTTGGTTCAAATAAATCTCACTAGATGGCGCGACATGCACCACCATCTGTTATTGAATGTGTGTAAAATTAACATTTTCTGGAATTGAACACAAACATTGTATGTTCTTGTTTAATCAATTCTACTAAGTACAAAACTATGGAATATTGGGCTCTTAATTCACATTTCAAAGATTATTAGACGGATCGTTTAAAATTGATGCCAATAGATGGCGCATTTTTAAATTTCTGAGGCATTCCACTCGATTGTTAAAGTTTGCATTTTAACAAATTTTGGTGCGAAAAAAGCTGTAATAACGTGCAAATAAATACTAGAAAACAAACCTTCAATGTATTTAATGAAAAAAGTATTCCCGAACCTAGTAAACCCTTTTACTTGCAAGTCGCTGCTAACACCATCTATCTATCAACGTGAAACAGAACCGAATGCGTTCGATGTACAAAAAATTGCCAGATTAATCAGACGAAAAACGCTAGTTACTTCGGCACGGTTTCTTTGTATCGGATGAGGTATCTGTATTATATTATCTGTGCCCTGACACAAAACTAAAAATTTACTTTAAAACTTTTGCAACACTGCCGAAACGTCGGGTTCAATAGGTAAATAAATAATCTAAATCATCGCGTTAAATTGCCGTGATATAATGTTAAACTAAAAATTAACTGTCAAAGAGTTTTACTGTCATTATTTTGAGATTAACTGTCATTTTCGCAAAAAAAAAAAAAAACACAAAATGGCACCCAAAATCCGCCATTTTTTCAAAACGGTTTCAGCGGCACACAACGTCTAATAAGTTAATTAAAAAAAATCAAATAACCCGACTGCTTGAAAAGCAAACTAAAAAGATGTAAACAAGGAGAAAATATGCTGTGCAGTCGGAGGGTACATATTCGCGAGCTGGCTGACCAAAACCAGACGTATCCTACGCCTGACCTGAAAATCATGCTGTGCGCATGATTTTCTCGTTGTTTACATCTTTTTAGTTTGCTTTTCAAGCAGTCGGGTTTTTTGATTTTTTTAATTAACTTTTTTTTTCCTTTTTGTTAATTTTTTTTCGAATTAGGTACATTTAAGTTAAGTGTTATACGTGTATATATTTGAAATCACTTCTTAAAACCCCTCCTCTTATTATTTTGTTACCCCACACGAAAGGTTTGGAAGAAAAAAAACATTTGGGCGCTCACAATATGGCGCCCAAAAACCGCCATTTTCCAGTTTTTCCTATTTTAATGTAGCCAGTGACACTCGCAGGATTAAGACAAATCAATTGACGTATGAATCATCAAAATCGGCCAAAGCGTTTGGTCTCTCGAACGTCACATAGGAACAAAGATACATACATACATACATAGACTGATAAACACATTACCCTCCTTCGGAAGTCTGGTAAAGAGGGCAAAATAACTTTCGTTTCGGAAGTCGGTGTTTCTCGTACCACATGTTTTTATCGTTTTCCGACACCGACTAAAGTACCGGTATTACAAATAAAGTATTTTGTACTAAGATGTTTTGTAAAGTGTGCAAACTATCGGCTTTCACCCTAAACTTCTAACTTCTTCTTCAAGCCACTCAAAAACATACTCACAGCGGACGTAACAAAGTTTCTTTTCGGCCACTTCTCGGTTTGCTTTAGCCAACTTATTCTGTTTTGGGTAACTTCTTCAGGATAATAAGATGCAACCATTTTGTTGAACCAATGTGTGTAATCTGTTGAAGAAGATACTTTGAATTTTACTTAGCTATATATAACATCATGCTTGTAATCAATGTCGGGGTAGGTAGGTAGGCAGGGCCGGATTTAAATTTGTGCCGCCCTGGGGCACTGAAGAAAATGCCGCCCTATGACTTAAATTTTATTTTAGTAGTTTAGATATCTTATTTTTTAAGAATTAGAATAACAAATTGATTGCAGGAAATTTATTATGTAAATTTATCAATTCCAGAAAATAAAAATATCAACTTTCTTTTTTTCAAACCTTTATGGAAATAAATAAATTAAACTATTTGAATAGTTTTTACTTAGATTTCCTATATTATAATATACAAAATTTTAATGTGATACATAATACTTGAATTATATTTCTTGAAAGATAAAATGTTTATTTAAATGAATTAGTTAATTACATATTGTATAGAAAATTTTATCTCACTTTCCAAATTTTGCCGCCCTAGAAAATTTGCCGCCCTGGGCACTAGCCCCGACTGCCCCTAGTATAAATCCACCACTCTAGGTAGGTATATAGATTTAGTACATCTGTCTCTAGCCAGTACCTAATGTTTTAAGTTTTTAATGTGTGTTTGTGTATCTGTCTTTGGCACTATAGCTCCTAAACGGATAAACCGATGTTGATTCGGGTTTTTTTGTTTGAAAGGTGACTTTATCGAGAGTGTTCTTAGCTATATTTGATGAAAATCGGTTCAGCCGTTCTAAAGTTATGGGCGACACACATCCACCCAAACATTCACATCGCACTAAAATTTTAAAGGCGAAAGTTTGTCAGTGTGTGTGTGTGTGTGTGTTTATTAATTCTTCACGCTCAAACGGCTGGACGGATCTGGATGAAATTTGGCACAGAGATAAATTATAGTCAGGTATAGCATATAGGATACTTTTTATCCCGGGAATATATTCTATCGGGATAATTTGCGACTTTCATTTGGGCGAAGCCGCTGACATAAGCTAGTTTATAATATCAATAAGATATAATACTCACCAAGTTTCTTATTAGCCCCTTCGAAGTATTCCCTCAAGGACATAGTAAAATCTTCATTCTTGGTCCACAAAGGCGGCAGACTCTCTTCCATGTGCCTTTTATCTTGAAGCCTCATATCGTCCCAGTTTGATAGCGAACCAAATACATCGATTAAACCTAAAAATGTAAGAAGTTACAGTACCAGGGTAGCAGAAGTATAGAGTCAGTATTAATTGTATGAACTTTGGTTACCAAAAGTGAGGAAAAAGTACGTCGTGGTCCCTCACAATGGGGCTCATTAGAACGCTTAAAACCATCAAAAGAGCCATATTCACCCCGACTCCAACTTGCTGTGATCTAACCGTGTCAAGAACGGACCATTTTGAGTTTCTTTGCGTTACGTTGAAATCGCCTCTCAATTTTGGCCCACACATTGAGGCAAAGGCTCCGCTGGATGCCAAAAAGCTGGGGATCCTTGCAAAGGTGAGAAGGTACTTCACGCCGAAACAGCTGCTCAATTTGTATCAAGCGCAAGTTCGATCATGCATGGAGTACTGTTCTCATCTCTGGGACGGATCTGCCAAATACCAGCTTGATGCACTAGAGTCGATCGAAAAACTGGCCAAGGGACTCATCGGCAATGAGGCACTGGTCAAGTCAAAGCTCCAGCCTTGAACATCGTCGCCAAATTGCCAGCTTGTCGGTTTTTTATCGATTACATTTCGGGGCGTGTGCGATGTAATTGCATGATCTAATTCCGCCCAGCCCGTTCCATCATCGGACTACCAGACGTACGGCGATGCGTCATCGGTACATGGTGGACATCCCACCCATACGCAACGTTTTGAGAATACTTTTATTATGCGTACAGCTAAGGAGTGGAATTCCCTGCCGGAGTCTGTGTTTCCCGATAGCTACAACCTAGGGGTCTTTAAGTCAACAGTGAATAGGTTACTTCTAGGCAAGCGTGCTTCACCGTCGACCACATCATCACTTACCATCAGGTGAGATAGTGGTCAAGCGCGAGCGTAAATACTATATAAAAAATAAAATAAAAAAGGGCTATGGAAAGGGCTAAAGGAGCAAACAGTTTTGTTTTAATCAAAATAGCTTAAACAAGATAATAGATTTTTATAAAATGAAAGTTTACCTTGTAATGTAAATTCATCATCTCTCATTGCAGTATCCGAATCTTCTTTGAACATGCTGTAACAATATTAAAAATATTATCAAAACTGTAGGTTAGCCTGAAAGTCTTTCGACCAGCGCCTCAAATTGTGTAAGGGCAAAGAATGGCGCACGCATGCTTTGCATGCATTCATTGGGGAAGGCTGGAGGTGGCCATGTTTGGAGCAGCCATTTGTCCAGAAGTGGACATTTTACAAGCTTTTAATTAACTTGCAATGTAGGTATGTATGTTTTTATGTATGTAAGTGTGTTCGGGTCAAATCTTGCAACTGAATTTTAAAGCAGTTATCCTCCACCGATTAAGATGAAATTTTGCATACGAGTTTAGTTTGGATGACAATGCATGGTTAGATAAGTGACGTCATTCTAAATCCAATATGGCGGATGGCCCATGATGGTGGACTAGTTATTTTTTGTGCACTGCCATGATATGGGTATCAAATGAAAGGGTTTGCTGAGCAATACGAAAGAATACGAAAAATTTTGATATTAAAAAAAAAATGAATAAATTATTTCAGATGATGTGAATAGTATAATACAGGGTTGATATGATTTAAATCACCTGATTTAAATCAGTGATTTAAATCGCGATTAAAATCAAATGATTTAAAAAAAAAAAATCATTGATTTAAATCAATACTCTTTTACTGCGACCAAATCAGCCATAAATGATGACTTTGGTGCACAGCAAAATAAGAAATAGATTTGGCACCGAGAAAGCAGCCAAATTAGTCTTCCGTTTAAAAAAACTAAATTCGAAAAAAATATAAGGCTAATAAAAATATCTATCCGGTAAAACCCAAATGGCTGTATGTCCTTATTAATTTAAAGTCTATTTTATTTTCCTTGTTCATATTTAATAAATATGACAAAAATTAGTGTAATTAAAAAAAAATTGGATTTGAGAAGAACTTTTTTATAATTACATAATATTTTTTTAAACTAATACTTATGTTTATTTTATTAACAATTAAAATAACCAAATATTATGTTGTGTTTTTTTTAAATAAATAACTGACTTCCAAATTAAAAAAGATCAGAAAGAAAAAAAATCAAAAAAATCCGATTTAAATCAAATAAATCCGATTTTTTCGATTTATTTTAAATAAATCGTGATTTTTATCAACCCTGGTATAATACCAGCATGCAACTGCCCCACTGCAGAGAAGGCACGAGCATTGATCACCACGTGCGCTCAATGCAGGTTGGCGATTTCATACACAAAAAAAAATTCTATCTATGTTGACCTATGTTCGTTATAGGCTTTGAACCGATGTGCCCCAACCCCAAACCAGTTTCATTTGAAAAGCAATAATGCGAAGATGGTTATAGAACAAAAAACCGGCCAAGTGCGAGTCGGACTCGCGCACGAAGGGTTCCGTACCATTATCGCAAAAAACAGCAAAAATATCTTATTTGTTGTATGGGAGCCCCACTTAAATATTTATTTTATTCTGTTTTTAGTATTTGTTGTTATAGCGGCAACAGAAATACATCATCTGTGAAAATTCCAATTGTCTAGCTATCACGGTTCATGAGATAAAGCCTGGTGACAGACAGACGGACCGCGGATTCTCAGTAATAGGGTACCGTTTTTACCCTTTAGGTACGGAACCCTAAAAAAGAAAGATATTGGTAGGTAGGTAGAGTACGGTATGTAGAGTAGGTAGGTATGTAGGGTAGGGTAGGTAAGTTGGTAGGTTTTGGAAGAGCAGGTAGGTATGAGGTAGGGTAGGTAGCTAGTTGACGGGAGTGAAGTCACGGGGGACAGCTAGTATTAACGATAAGTCCAGGTTTCCTCACGATGTTTTCCTTCACCTTTATCAGTGACGTCTAAGATATATTCAGAAAATACATATGAATTGAAAATGTCACTTTGGTACTTGCTCGGATTTGAACCTACGACCACAAGCAAGGTCTTATTGGGCCACCACGACATGTGAATAAGGACTTACCTAAATATAAATTGTTTTCTATCTCCGCTCCTAAGCTGTAGGTCTTCAAATAATATGTTCGTATAAAGATATCCTTCGCTGTTTGATACAACTTTCCTCAATTCTTTCACCGATTCGTTGAATCTGGAATGGGAAAAAAAACATCACGACTTGATTCCCCGACCAAGAAGGTAGGGGTATACTATACACCCCTGCCTTCCCCTGTCTCCTTTAAATTACACCACGTCATGTCAGCCATGATGTTATAAATAAAGACATTTTTTTTGGGCAATCATCCAACGACTTCTGCCGCTCTGGGTGAAGCGGAAGGGCGTGTCAGATTTTTGCTGACTAAACCCCACCCGTGTTCCTTCAGTTGCTTGTGCCAGGGCCGCGGTAACTCTCTTACAAATTTATCCGCGACCCAGACAGGCTTCGGCCCTAGCGGACCCCATCAGTTTTTGCTGACACCTCTTTGAGGCGCGCGTGGCCATTGCTCTGGCCGGGAATCGGCTTGCGACTCCCGACGCCCGGAGCGTCTCCTGCGGTGGCTAGGGGCGTGAGGACGTCTCCGTTTTGTCTCCCTCACGCGTTCCGCCTCCTCCTTACCCCTGTTATAAAGCCTCGTTTTCAAGCGAATTTTCATGCCAAACTTGTAAACGAGATACACCAGATGCTCTAGACAAGTGTTATTCGATGTCCGCGATGGCAATGGTCGAAATGCCAAAATATAAGGGATTGGTCACGTGACATTTCTATAGCACTTGGCATTATCATACATTTGTAACATTTTCCAATCGCTGGTAGAATGTTAATTGACTCAGGACATTTATTTTGATTTATAGGTGAAATATTCACGATCTTAATTCATCAATCAATCTGCATAGCCTTTTCCCAATTATAAGGCCTGCTTCCAGTCTTACCGGATTCAGCTACGTACCAGTGTTTTACATGGAGCGACTGCCTATCTGACCTCCACAACCAAATAACTGGGTAACTCAATACCCCTTGGCAAGACTGGTGTCAGATCTCAGGCTTCTGACTACCCGTAACGACTGTCAAAGATCTTCAAATGACAGCCGGGATCAACGGCTTACCGTGCTTTCCGAGGCACGGAGGAAACTCGGTATGTTGAAATGGTCACCCATCCACGGACCAACCTCGTCAAGCGTTGCTTAACCTTGATGATCGACCAGTACGGCTGTTACTGTTTAGCCACGAGCTCCTCTCTCACGATCTTAATTCATGCGTGTGAAATATCGCCTGGCGATTCTCACCTCTCACTAACGAGAATCTCTCCTCGTGTAAAAGAGACTTTAAGGTTCATTATGTCTGAAACGAAGCGGAAACGTACGTAAATCGACCGGTGTATTTACAATTTGTTAGCGACTTTTCAAAACGGAGGAGGTTGTATGTTCCACTTTATTTTTGTATGTTCATCGATTTCTCCATCAATTGTGAACCGATTTCGAAATTGGTCCCATTATAATTTGGTGAAGATCTGATGAAGAACTTCGGAGATATACAACAGAACTCTTCAATAAATAACGGCAAATCTCTCGGGATTACTGCAATCGCATGTTTCTTTATTGTTTATACCGTTTCATAACATAACATCACGCCAGTACGCTCTAAAGGGGTACGCAGATGTGTACAGTTCACCTTGGTACACTTTCATTTCACCGGTTATATTCAAGTTTCATGATATTCGGGTAATCTATTCTGACATTATAGGTGCCTTACTAAAGAACTTGCCTATTAGGTAGGTACAACTGAAAAGTGTTAAATAATAAAAATGTTTTACAAAAAGTACTACCGACTTTTCTTTTCTTTTTAGGGTTCCGTACCCAAAGGGTAAAAACGGGACCCTATTACTAAGACTTCGCGATCCGTCTGTCTGTCTGTCTGTCCGTCTGTCCCCAGGCTGTATCTCATGAACCGTGATAGCTAGACAGTTGAAATTTTCACAGATGATGTATTTCTGTTGCCGCTATAAAAACAAATACTAAAAACAGTATAAAGTAAATATTAAAGGAGGGCTCCCATACAACAAACGTGGTATTTTTGCCGTTTTTTGCTCGATATTAATAACGGCAACAGGTAGACACTTGAAATATTCACAGAATGTTTAGTTGTATATTTACTTCAAAAAATAATAATTAATAAATTAAAATAAAATAAATTAAGGGGGGCTCCCATACAACAAACGTGATTTTTATGCAGTGTTTTGCATTATCGCAAAACACTGCATAAAAATCACGTTTGTTTGGTACGGAACCCTTCGTGTGCGAGTCGGACTCGCACTTGGCCGGTTTTTTTTTATAAATAACGTTGCCCCACACTAAGAATTTCTTCCTGTATTGTGGGTGCTTTTACAAACATATAAACTCACACACACAACACCCAGAGCCGGAACAACTATCTGTAGGTCATACAAATATTTGTTCCGTGCGGGAATCGAACCCGCGACACGCAGCGCAGCAGTCAATCGCTCAACCACTGCGCTAACCGTGCGCCCAAAACTTCTAAATAAAAAAAAAACCGGCCAAGTGCGAGTCGGACTTGCACACGAAGGGTTCCGTACCATTATCGCAAAACACTGCATAAAAATCACGTTTGTTGTATGGGAGCCCCCCTTAATTTATTTTATTTTAATTTACTAATTATTATTTTTTGAAGTAAATATACAACTAAACATTCTGTGAATATTTCAAGCTTCTTCCTGTTGCCGTTATTAATATCGAGCAAAAAACGGCAAAAATATCACGTTTGTTGTATGGGAGCCCCCCTTTAATATTTATTTTATACTGTTTTTAGTATTTGTTGTTATAGCGGCAACAGAAATACATCATCTGTGAAAATTTCAACTGTCTAGCTATCACGGTTCATGAGATACAGCCTGGAGACAGACAGACAGACGGATCGCGAAGTCTTAGTAATAGGGTCCCGTTTTTACCGTTTGGGTACGGAACCCTAAAAAGCACAAAGTGAAAAATAACTTTCTTTTTGTAAGTCGGTGTCCATAACGCAAAAAATTGGTACCTACCAAAGACACCGCCACCAAAAAAGCAATAAATTTTTTCACTTAGTAGTATTTTTTTGTAAAAACGTATTTTTTAACAAATGTGTTCGTTTCCTTGCTACTTCCCGTTTCAGTATAAACGCACAATTTTCACCACCCGATTATATATTTATCTACACTCACAACGTAATGTTCCAAATATGAACTCAAAAACTATTGTATAAACACGTACTTTATATTCCGGATAGGTAAAATAAAAAAAAAAAGCCATTACAGTTTAACATTTTCCTTCGATTTTCAAACAACTGCATCATAAAATAACTTTTTAATTTTTATAGCACACTTTTACTTTTTAATTTTCTGGCGCGTATGGGCCAATGTAGAAAAGTAGTGTAATTGTCTATGGATGCGCGCGCTGTGCAGCCATGCGCAATGAGAATCTAAATTGCCCGCCTTAACACATATTTTTTCCGTTTCCACTTTTGTTTTATTTCAACTGTGTGAGTGAAGATAAAGTAGTGTATGCAACGGCATATAATTAGGTATTAAAACACTCGCGTAATATTATTATCAAATTCGGCTTAGCCTCATGTGATAAACCTACGCTCGTGTTTTAATAACCCCTATTATATGACCATTGCATAAACTACTATTAACTGTAACAACTTTTTTGATAACTTGGTAAAAAAAAAAAAATTAACATCACTTACCCAACAATACTGCTTATATCCTTAATGAAGATCCTGCAAGCATCTAACACTAAGGGAGTCAGGCAGAAAGGTTCCCTCTTTATAATGTCAAACAACTGTTTAGCTATTACGGAATCCAGGTCGAACCTGCGACCCGTACCTTGCAAGCATTTCATAATTTGAACGCATAGTTCTTGACATACTTGGGAGTTTTTCTAGAAAAAATAATTTGTCATTACTCTTTTCGTTCTCGCAGTTTCGTTCTATCCAACAGGAGGAATAATAAGTAATCTTACCCTAGATAGTTGTAGAAATACGTCCAAAATGGCTGTTATTGGCATTTGGACATCAATTTCTCGACGTGCTGGAGCTAAACAAACAATTGTTATTATAAAGGTGCTTCCTCATCTGGAGCATTTGCTTGTAGCGTAACATTTCAGACTCGATTTTGAGCATTACATGAAAATACTGGCTCCCTGACTGACAAGCATTCGCCTGTAATGTAACATTTCAGATTCGATTTTGAGCATTACATGACAATACTGCCTCCCTGACTGACGGGCATTCGCTTGTAATGTAACATTTCAGATTCGATTTTGAGCATTACATGACAATACTGGCTCCCTGACTGACAAGCATTCGCCTGTAATGTAACATTTCTGATCCGATTTTGAGCATAACATGACAATACTGGCTTCCTGATTGACGAGCATTCGCCTGTAATGTAACATTTCAGATTCGACTTTGAGCATTTAGTTGATTCCACAATGTCAGACGAAGTGGTCGTTGATGTTACAAGTTGTATGAAAATATTATACACTAGCGGACGCCCCGCGGTTACACCCGCGTAGTTCCCGTTCCCGTGGGAATACAGGGATAAAAAGTAGCCTATGTCACCCGGGGATAGTGTAGCTTCCCAACGGCGAAATAATTTTTGAAATCGGTCCAGTAATTTTTAAGCTTATTCGTTACATACAAAACTACAAATCTTTCCTCTTTATAATAGAAGTATAGATATATTTTGTATCATCAAGTTGCGCACAGTAATGCTCGGTTCTCTTCCCCCACCAATGTAATGCTCGAATCTGTAACATAGCAGGTTGCGCACTGTAATGCTCGACTCTGTAACGTTACATTACAGGCTCCTCCATATGAGTGAGCACCTTAAGCAAAATATTACGAAAAAAAATATTACACTTAAGTTATAGGCAGAACCCGGGCATCAAAACCAGTACCTTATGCTGAACAGTAGCTTTAACGAACACTAATCCAGAGAGGCAAAATGAGGATAATAGAAATTCGGTTAAAATTACTGGAAAACTTAATTCTTTTGTAACTTAAGGGTGACCTAGTCGGCGGCACGAACTATTTTGTGGGTGGGGTTAAAACGCATGCTATCTCATCCGACAAAACGTGCGAAAAGGATAAACACTGTGATGAGCAGTAAGAAGCTAGTATGCGTACGAAGACATTTTTTTCATTACACAATACACAATTTAGAACTAAAACGAGCGCGCGAAATTTTATAAACAGACCTTCGGGATTATACATATAACGAAAAAACTCCTAAAGGTATTTGTTCAAAATAAAATGATTTGTATTTTTGAACTACTTGTCTTTCACTGTTTTGCAATTTCCCTTCTTCTTACGGTATTTATTTCCACAAAAAGATGCGTTGAAATTAGTGTTGAAATTTGGAACTTTTGACGCTCATAACCTTCAAATATATGTATTTTTACTTTTTTGTTTCCAGACAGGGCTAGATAATGATGAGACAAATTGATTTCATTTTTAGGGTTCCGTACCCAAAGGGTAAAAACGGGACCCTATTACTGAGCCTCCGTGGTCCGTCTGTCTGTCACCAGGCTGTATCTCATGAACCATGATAGCTAGGCAATTGAAATTTTCACAGATGATGTATTTCTGTTGCCGCTATAACAACAAATACTAAAAACAGAATAAAATAAATATTTAAGCGGGGCTCCCATACAGCAAACGTGATTTTTTGGTCGTTATTTGCGATAATGGTACAGAACCCTTCGTGCGCAAGTCCAACTCGCACTGAACCAGTTTTATATTTTGAGCGTACACCGCCAAACAGTTGAGTTATCGCCATACTACGTTTGTTTGTATGAATGATCGACTAGGGCTCCCTTAATACTAGCTAACTTGAGCCAATCAATAGATTGGAGTCGTGCAGTAAGTTTCTGAAGCTTATACTTATTATTTCTATAAATGCAACCATGCAATGTATCTAGTCCTTAGTTCATGAAAAAAAAAATTGAATGATATATTTAATTTAAATAATAAATATTAGATTTACCTTTAGTAATCCTCTGTCTGTAAGTCACACCAGACCTCAGAAACGTTCGTGCCATTGTCTTGGTTCTCACAGAAATGCTTTCATAAGCTCTTAGAAGGCTGCAAAATTAATTTATATAATTAAAAATAAGCACAGATAATATAATACTAGCATACAGATGCCTCATCCCATACAAAGAAACCGTGCCGACGTAACTAG
This sequence comes from Anorthoa munda, assembly GCA_945859665.1. Taxonomy (NCBI): domain Eukaryota; kingdom Metazoa; phylum Arthropoda; class Insecta; order Lepidoptera; family Noctuidae; genus Anorthoa; species Anorthoa munda. Next base: position 9,741,336 of record OX243919.1, on the reverse strand, counting down.
CATTTTCGACAGACTAAATCAATTATTTTAATAAAAGTACTTTAAACGCGGTCGGTTGTCTCCCAACCGATAGATGGTGTTAGCAGTGACTTGCAAGTAAAAGGGTTTACTCGGTTTTGTGAACATTTATTTCTTTGAATACAGTGACGATTTGTTTTATAGTATTTTATTGCACGTTTTTACCCGACTGCCGAAGGAGGGTAATGTGTTTATCAGTCTATGTATGTATGTTTGTTCCTATGTGGCGTTCTAGAGACCAAGCGCGTGGGCCGATTTGGATGGTACTTACGTCAATCGATTCGTCTTAACCCCGCGATTTGGCTACATTAAAATTGTAAAATAGGAAAATGGCGGTTCTTGGGCGCCATATTGTGGGGGACCAAATTTCAAAATTTGGCGAATCAAAATAAAATGTTTTAAGAGGTGATATCAAAAATGTATAACACTTATATGTTTAAATGTACCTAATTCGAAAAAAAAAACTAAAATGTTATAAATAAAAAAAGTTAATTAAAACAATAAAAAATCCCGACTGCTTGAAAAGCGAACTAAAAAGACGTAAACAAGGAGAAAATCATGCTGTGCAGTCGGAGGATACATCTGGTTTTGGTCAGCCAGCTCGCGAATATTTACAGTTTCATTGTACCAACATGTTTTACAATACAAATTAAAAAAATCGAGCAGAAAGCATCAGAAACTTAAAACCGCGCCATCTATTGGCATGAATTCCGAATGATCCATTCAAATAATCTTTTAAATGTGAATTAAGAGCCCAATAGTCTTATGCTTATAAACAAGAAAATACAATTTTTATGATCAATTCTAGAAAATGTTAATTTTACACAAACTTCAATAACAAATCGATGCATATCGCGCCATCTAGTGACATTTATTTGAACCAAATTTTCTTTCTTAGCGACGGGTCCCCGTGGTATGTGAATGCTACTAACCTTTGAGGCAGCCCCTCTTCTCTTAACAGAATAACTTTAAACGCATCTTGGCTTCTCAAATCACTGAACAGCAACTCCAATAGCTTCGAACCACAGTTGGACAACTCATAGTTTTTGTTTGTGGATAAACTGCATTGGTAGACTATAATGTAGAATAGTTCCGCGAATCTGTAAATATAATATCTCGACTGTATTCTTCGAAGAGTTTTGTAGATTGATACCTAATATATCGCCAGTTATTTTTAAGCTTCATTTAATAGAACGCGAGCCTATATTAAATCTATATATATAAAAGGCAAAACTGATTGACTGATGTATCAACGCACAGGCCAAACTCTTAGGGCTAGAAACTTTAAATTTCGCATACGTATTCCTCTTATGACGTAAGCAGGTCCACTAAGGAAGGATCTTTCAAAATTCAACCCCTAAGGGGGTGAAATAGGGGATAAAACTTTGTATAAAACTTTTTATTAAAGTTATCTGTAGGATAAAACACGGTTCACGCGAACGAAGTCGCGGGCGATGTGTTAGTGAAGAAATAAAAAAAAACCGGCCAAATGCGAGTCGGACTCGCGCACGAATTTTTCCTTACCATTATCACAAAAACGGCATAAAATCATGTTTGTTGTAAGGGAGAGCCCCAGTAAATATTTGTTTATTCTATTTTTAGTATTTGTTGTTATAGCGGCAACAGAAATACATCATCTGTGAAAATTTCAACTGTCTAGCTAACTTGGTTCATGAGATACAGCCTGGTGACAGACAGACAGACAGACGGACAGTGGAGTTTTAGTAATAGGGTCGTTTTTACCCTTTGGGTACGGAACCCTAAAAATTTATTCAATATTATAGCCTCCCACGAGGTGGACCGATGAACTGATGAAGGTTGCGGAGATCCGCTGGATACGAGACGTACGGGACCGGTCAATGTAGCAACGCTTGGGGGAGGCCTATGTCCAGCAGTGGACGTCTTTCGGTTGAAATGATGATGACTATGAGCCTATATTACCATCGACCGGGTCCAAATATAGACCGCGGGCTGCTATGAGAATTTCTTTATCGAAAAACCCAAAAACACTGGCCGACCCGTGAATGTAGCCCAGGAGTTACAACTACCACTAGTTACACTAGGTCCAACTACATTCAAAATTCACTGTAGTATACAGGGTGGAACGAAAAATTGCGATAATATTTTAGAAACTATTTCTGCCCCTGTTTATGAACAACTTCCTCCGAAGAACTCATTGTCAATTACCAAAAAAAGAAATTGGATTTGCCATACAAAGTTGTCTTCACTTGACCAAAATTTGTGTGAGAGATAAAATTTTGCTCAAAGAATTGAAAAAATCAAAATAGAAAGGGAATAGATAACTAAAATGTAGAATGAATGAATGTATAGATTAGGATAATATGTCGTGGTGGCCCAGTGGCTAATACCTCGCCTGTCGTGCTTGAGGTCGTGGGTTCGAATCCGGGCAAGCACCAATGTGACTTTTTCAAATTCATATGTACTTTCTATGTTTATCTTGGACATCACGGCAGCGGTGAAGGAAAACATCGTGAGGAAACCTGGACTTATATAGTTAACTAGCTGACCCGGCAAACTTTGTTTTGCCATAAAAACACCAAACATTCATCTACCCAACACTACTCCACCTACCCTACCCTACCCTACCAACCCTACCCTACCCAACCTACCCTACCTACCCTACCCTACCTACCCTACCCTACCTGCCCTACCCTACATACCCTACCCTACCTACCCTACCTACACTACCTACCCTACCCTACCAACCCTACCCTATCTACCCTACCCTACCTACCCTACCCTACCTACCCTACCCTACCCTGCCCTACCTACCCTACCCTACCTACCCTACCCTACCTGCCCTACCCTACATACCCTACCCTACCTACCCTACCCTACCCTACATAAGAACCTTCTCCCAACAATAACGAACACAACAAAAAAAGAATAAGCGAAATCGGTCCAGCCGTTCACGCGTGATGCCGTGACAACGGAAAACGGGTTTCATTTTTATATATATAGATGTAAGTCTGAAATAGCCAAGTCAGAGGCCTGTGGGGTTCCCAGAGGCGGCTTGATTAACTCTGACACCAGAGGTGGCCACACCTCTCACGAAAAGAAGAAGAAGGATAATATTGAGCGCTATTCGTCTCTCCTAGACACTGACTGTATCTAGAATGTTGCTGTGCCCGACAGGGTCCATAATTGTTTCTGTAACTTATATTTACCACCTGTATGTACATTATGGATGCAATAAATTGAATTTGAAATCGGTTCAGCCAAGTTACAAACGCTTCGTATCGATTCCCTTTCTACATTCGTTAACGCCTTCTATTTGTGTGGTCTGACCACGTGACTTAACGTTCAGATGTGTCATTCCCATACATTGATTCGTTTTTAGGGTTCCGTACCCAAAGGGTAAAAACGGGACCCTATTACTGAGACTCCGCGGTCCGTCTGTCTGTCTGTCTGTCTGTCACCAGGCTGTATCTCATGAACCGTGATAGCTAGACAGTTGAAATTTTCACAGATAATGTATTTCTATTGCCGCTATAACAACAAATACCAAAAACAGAATAAAATAAATATTTAAGTGGGGCTCTCATACAACAAATATGATTTTTTGTAGATTTTTGCGATAATGGTACGGAACCCTTCGTGCGCGAGTCCGACTCGCACTTAGCCGGTTTTCTACTAGTGTTATCGGTTGTAGATTGTCAACTTGGCTACAGGTGCTGTAGTTCCAGAAAATACTTCCTATAATGAACAAACTTTACCTCTTCATAATATTAGTATAGATAACAACACAATGACAATACCTCATATTAATATCCTTAGAGAGACACTCCTCAACTCCTTCACACATCATTTTGGAGACCACCTCGTCGACATCAAACATACCATCGAAAATCTTCTTTACGACAAGGTTCTCATAGTCGCCTTGTGAAGCAAAGGTGTCTAAGATAGGACTACTGTCTAGTGCTTTGCGTTTAAAAGGATTATGGTTCTCGCGTTTGAATAAACCTGGAATCAAAATCAAAAGTAATCATCATTTTAGCCGAAAGACGTCCACTGCTGGACATAGAGCTCCCTCAAGCGTCACCACAGCGAAGGTCCTGTGCGTCTCGCATCCAGCAGATACCCGCAGCTTTTACCAGCAGCCTAATTGCACAAGTGAATTCGGCAAGGCAAAGGGTTTGAACGCCATCAATCGACCAATCACATCGCGTCACGGAAATCTACATCACGTCTTTCATCTCTCATGTGATTGGTTGATTGATGGCGGTGAAACCTTTGCCTTGACGAATTCACTGCTGGACATAGCGCTCCCCCACATTGACCGGTCCCGTGCGTCTCGCAAGTCTTAAGCTGGGAACAAATTATCGGACGCGGCTGACGGACGCGGCTGACGGACGCGACTGACAGCCGCGACTTACAGTATATCTGGGTAATGAATGTACATTACATTGTGCAAACTATCCGACGTAAGCCGCGGATGTGCGTGCGAGGTTATAAATAAAAATTTAATTTATTTATTTATTTAATACTAGGAGAACCAACAGCTATAACAGATGGATAACAATTGTATATGAGACATAGAGCCAATTACAGGTTCTCACGGATAGAAACAGAATAAGTAGTAGATTACTTAGGATCACTAACAAGCACGATTTATATGATTAAATAAAGATCAATAAGAATTATACACTTTTAAAAAAGTCAGCATTCAGCCGAGTGCGTGCCGAATAGGTTTTAGTGGTAAATGGGTCAAATGAGAACTCTTTACAAAGAATATTAAAGTCCTTACTCGCTCGCACCATGTATGAATTTTGCCTGTAGTTAGAATTAGAAAAAGGAATGGAGATAGGTGGATTAAATCTAACCGATCTCCTGGGGACATTGAAGCGCAAGAAAGAAAAACTTATCGGGTGTGTTCGCAGCAGATAATTGCGTCCTCACTTTCACTACTCGACAAGTTTCTACGTAAACATAATATTCGTTGAATAAGCTATATTGTCTCGGACGCGTCCGCAAGCCGCGTCCCAAACGACTGAGCACACATATCGGTCGCGGCTGCAAGTCGCGTCCGTCAGCCGCGTCCGATAATTTGTTCCCAGCTTTATGGTCTCCCTTGCTTTGGAAGGCTTCCCATTAGGTGGCTCGATGACCTGGTGTTGGATGGAAGGTTGCGGGCATCCGCTGGATGCGGATCTTACTTTTTTTTAAATCATTGCAAATACAAAAAAAAACAGGAAGATACGATGTACACGGTTGTGTAAAGTACAACAATTTTCTTAACGTCCCTCGGCAATCATCGGGTGCCTGCGAGTTTAGCAGCTTTCCGCCCTTTTTTTAATAAATTACACTAATTTAAAAGAGTATTGAGAGAGGAGCTCCTGGCTAAATAATAACAGCCGCACAGGTCGATCTTCAAGGTTAAGCAACGCTTTACGATGTCGGTCCGTGGAAGGGTGACCATTTCATTTTCTCCGTGTCTCGGAAAGCACGCTAAGCCGTTGGTCCCGGCTGTCATTTGAAGATCTTTGACAGTCGTTACGGGTAGTCATAAGCCTGAGATCTGACACCAGTCTTGTCAAGGGGTATCGTTTTACCCAGTTACTGGGTTGTGGAGGTCAGATAGGCAGTAGCTCCATGTAAAACACTGGTACTCAGCTGAATCCGGTAAGACTGGAAGAGTATTAACAACTCTCTAGTATACTTCATAGTTGATTGAGAGCGTCCGATCTGTACCAAGTGCAAAGGGTATCTGATAGAAACCCGACGACTGATGAAACACGAAGTTTGCCGAGGGACATTAAGAAATTAGTTGCACTGTACCTTCATCATCGTCATCCACAGCCCGACCTCGCCCACTGCTGAGCATAGGCCTCTCTCTTCTTGTACCAATCACCACGTTCCCGTGCCAACCTCATCCAGGTTCTACCCGCAATGGCAACAATGTCATCGGCCCATCTCGCCGCTGGACGACCAATACTTCTTCCAGTCCTTGGACGACATTCAGTCACCACCTTACTCCACCTATCATCACCGCGCCATGCTAGGTGTCCTGCCCAGCTCCATTTCAGTTCCGAAATTCGTTTTCCGACGTCGAAAACCTTCGTACGTCTTCGGATCTCAACGTTTGGAACTCGGTCTATTAGCCGTATGCCAAGCATGGAACGCTCCATGGCTCTCTGTGCGACTCGAAACCTGTACACAGCCTGTGTAAGCGGAGGCTGTACTACTGTACCTTAATTATAAAATAAATAAATAAATTCAGACGACATACCTTGAAATGCTGTTAAAAACACACTAAAGGCCTCCTTCCTAACTAGCACAGATGAACTTCTACAATTTGGCTCAACACCCTTTAAGACATCACTCTTCATAGCCCCGTCCATCAACTTCAGGCAGTTCCGCGCTATTTTCATAGCTTCCACTCTCTGTTCACTGTCAAATAGCTCGCTCAGCGATATAATTTGAAACATGTCCGTGAAATAATCGTCGAATTCTGTGGCATTTTCTAAATAAGTTGATATTATTGATAGGCATTTTGATTTTTCTACTTTTGGGGCTAGATCTGTTATTATTCTGAAATTTTAAAAAACATAGTAAGTACAAGAAATTTGTCTTTTACCCATAAGGGTAGATTAATTTGAGATTTTATTGTAATTTAGATTTTATTATGTTTTGATTTTAAGTTTATTTTGATTTAATTTTATTGAAATTTGTTTTTTTTTTTGACATTATGTGATTTTAACTTTGTTTCATTTAATTGCAATTTGGAATCAATTTGTATTTATGTTATTTGATTGTAAATTTCAATTAATTTTATTTTGATTGTACATTATTTTTATTGAAATTTTACTTTGACATTATTTTATAGCGATTTTTATTTTATTTTATTGTTCTTTTGAATTTATTTTAGTTTTATTTAATTTAATTGCAATTTGGAATTTACTCTAACTTTATTTTATTCAGATTTAATTTTAATTCTATATAATTTTAATCTTAGTCTGAGCATGCTTTTTAAAATATTTATTTTGTCACTACTATTGTAAGCAAGCGTCAACAATGGGATTGATTTCTTTAACACAGGTTTTTACCTATACTCCATAGACAAAAGAGGCTCGCAGAAGCAGGAGTACGAAACCTTTTATTTTCAAATCAAGTTGAAACAATTTTACGCTTTGTACGAACAACTCAAAACTAACACTAATAACGATAAAAAAACTATAACCACAGAAAAACAGTTACAAATAACAACTAAACCACGAAAATTCAGCAATAACAACGAGAAAAGGCGTAGCATTCACAAGAATCCACAAGCGAATGACAGTATGACAATTGACAACTGCAGATTATTTACGCAATTTAACATATAGATGACATCATAAACCGAAACAATTAAAAAACACGTGCTGCCACAACTTATGAACGGAACAGGTAACATTTTAGATTTGGTTAAGTTATAGTGACATGAAAAACTTTTCCGGTACTGTCCGCCCCTGCTTCTTTTAAATTTATTCATTGACACGACATTATTTAATGTTAAAATAAATAATATTAAATGAAGGCCTTGTAATTTCAGAAGGTAGATAGGTTAAATAAGTGCAATTAAGTGTGACAGATGTTATTTAAATTGATTATATTTAACTCCACATCAATCTTGACTGTAATAGTGTTTATTGTATTTTTATTACAAAGTGTGCACCTAAAAGAGCCTTTTTTAACTTCTGTCTAATGCTATAGTAAATGGAGTATAGCTAATAAGTCAGGGCTTCAATTATTTTGGTGTAAACAACGAGTAAGTCAATAAAAAAAAATAAAAAAAAAAATATAATTTTGCGACTTAATCAACTATCTACTTTAGCGTTATTTACTCAAAGTTGATTTTAGTGTGCACATGTGTAATAAAAGGATCTTAATTAAATACATTTCAGTTACAATGAAATTTGAATTTTATTGTTTTAGAAATGGAGTTCGTTTTCGAAAAACTTGATTATTATCTAAGAAATTCATCAGAAAATATACTTACTTCAATTGATTAAAATCACAGCACTGCTTACAACTCTTCTGAACATAAAATAACATCTTTACATAACTGTTGACATTGATACTCCTCACAGCATTCAAAACATGCCAGAACTTTGTCAGAAACCCAGTTCTAGTGCCAGAATCCGCCAGAGAGAATGCCAGGCCACATACTTCTGCCAACTTCGAGTTGCCAGTCCAGTGTTTGGCATCAGGGTTGGTGAATATGGCTGTCAAAAGTTCTGGCAGTGCGACGCCATTTTTAAGTAGTCGTTCGAGTATTGGTAGAAGGGAGTGTAAGTCTTTTGGTAGATCTGTAATAAAGTAAAACGCATTATTTATCTATTTTGTTGTTGAGTGTAAATCTATACCAATACTAGCTGTTCCCCGCGGCTTCGCTCCCGTGGACCACCCCACAGGACCCGTTTTCGTTATTAAAAAATAGCCTATGTCACTCAGGAATAATGTAGCTTTCTAATGGTGAAAGAATTTTTTAAATTGGTCCAGTAGTTTCGGAGCCTATTCGGTACAAACAAACAAACAAAAAAATCTTTCCTCTTTATAATATTAAGTATAGATTATAAAGCGGAAAGATTTTTTTGTTTGTTTGTACCAAATAGGCTCCGAAACTACTGGACCGATAATAAAAATTCTTTCACCTATGGAAAGCTACATTATTCCTGAGTAACATAGGGCATAAATTATTAAAAAAAAATTAGAGATCCTTATGAAACTTGCAATGTAATCCAAAGTAGCAAAATTCTGCCTGTAATTTTTTTTATTTGGTAGTGGTAGAGGCAACAGGCGGGGGCAAGGAAGACCCCCAGGTTGTAGCTGTCAGGAAACAAAGACTCCGGCAGGGAAAAAAAAGAAGTATTAAAGAATAAAGAAAAAGTAGAAAAAAGGAATCGGATATTTTTATTATTAACTAGCTGTTGCCCGCGACTTCGTCCGCGTCAAACTCGTAAAAAATATTTATTTATTTTTTTAGTTTCCCGCCGGTACTATGAATTTTCTCGTGATCAAACGTACGTATCAAGCCTATGGTACTCGTTATTACATCAGCTATCTACCAGTGAAAGTCCCGTCAAAATCGGTCCAGCCGTTTCGTGGATTACCCGGAACAAGCAGACAGACAAAAATCTTAAAAATTGCTTATTTGTTGTTAGTACCGTATATACTTTCACGTGCATTCAATAAAACGTTGTTATTACATACAGACACTTCAATTTTATTTATTTATATAGATTACTAGCTGACCCGGCAAACTTTGTTTTGCCATAAAAACACCAAACATTCATCTACCCTACCTACCCTAACAACCCTACACTACCTACCCTACCCTAACAACCCTACACTACCTACCCTACCCTACCCTACCCGACCTACCCTACCTACCTACCGTAGGGTACCCTACCCTAACAACCCTACACTACCTACCCTACCCTAACAACCCTACACTACCTACCCTACCCTAACAACCCTACACTACCTACCCTACCCTACTTACCCACTTAGGGGTATGAAAAATAGATGTTAGCCGATTCTCAGACCTACTCAATATGCTCACAAAATTTCATGAGAATCGGTCAAGCCGGAGGAGTACGGGCACGAACATTGTGACACGAGAATTTTATATATAAGATAATATTATTATAAGGTCAGGCAGATGCCAATAGTCATTCTATAGAGTTAGGTAATCGATCCACGAAACCTCCCAAATCCATAGCCCAATGTGCATTGTCTCCATATTCTGAAATAGTCCTGCACCAGCCGGGGATTGTCCTCTTGCGTAGTGCATACTGGGATAATCGCTGGTTGGTGTCACATTCCATCCTTATGTCTAACAAGGCATCTGAGAGTTGGTTACGGCCCCTGGTACGCCATACAAAGATCCGGGACCCTAGGGTCCCGAGACTCTCGAAGTTATTATTATAATAATACTAGCTGACCCGGCAAACTTTGTTTTGCCATAAAAACACCAAACATTCATCTACCCTACCTACCCTACCTACCCTACCCTACCTACCCTACCCTACCTACCCTACCCTACCTACCCTACCCTACCTACCCTACCCTACCTACCCTACCCTACCTACCCTACCCTACCTACCCTACCCTACCTACCCTACCCTACCTACCCTACCCTACCAATTTTTGAAGTGAAACTTCTTTATCGACGTATGGGAGAAAATTTTGTACGTAGAGTCCGTCCAACGAGAAAAGTCCCGCGGAAATACATGGAACTAACAAGATTTGTTAGAGGACAGCGTACAGTCGCATAGAAACTAGCGCCGCGTCTACGGGACTTCTTTCGTTGGACGGACTCTATCGTCACGTTTTTCGGTTACGCGCCATGTTGCTTTTTTTATCAAAGTTTAGTAAAAAGACTTATTCAAATTTAAGTGAATTTACAAGAAAAGTGAGTGATTATATATTTCGTTTTATAAATTCAACACGTATGAGTGAAGAGAATATAAATTACTCATTAATTGTATGCATGTCTATAATAATAACATAGCTTTAATTTAATACGGAAAAAATTGTTTTTCTTAAGGCTTAAGCCTTATCTACCCCATTTTCGTGAAGTTGCAAATAGTAGTAAAATGATATGTCGTAAAGAAGTTTCACTTCTTACCTGTGTACTCTGGTACACACACACATTTTTTTTTTTCATAAGAACCTTCTCCTAACAATAACAAATATAACAAAAATAGTTATTTATGCTACAAGTGCGGAAGGTAGGTGATTTCCGATGAGTGGCATTTTTATTCACGAGCGAGCGAAGCGAGTGAGTGGATAAATCGTCACGAGTCGGAAATCATCTTACGTACGTGTATCATACAACATTTTACTATGCACTGTGCGAGGAAATAAAAAAATATATCTGAACCAAGCAAAAATTAATAAAATGGCGGGATTATTCAAGCGCGCTCAGCATATCCACAGATTAACTAAAAGTTCCTCGGGCATATCTACTGCGCATGTGCAAATAGCTATCACGTCGTAACGCAAAAAGGCACGAGTAAAATATACGTTCTGCCAAACATATTTAATGAATATTTAAAATTAATAATTTATTGAAATAAATAAATTTAGAGAGAGAGAAATTAAATCTAGAGTAATTAAAAACGCCTTTAATGAAGTATTAGTTTTATTTTACCTTTTATATGAATGATAATCTGTACTAAACTATTTTTTTAAACTTTTCTCAAATAATAAAAACTCTATGCATCGGGCTGACGTTGGATTTAAAAATTAAAAAAATACAGAAAAGTAAAAAGCACTAGTTAAAAAAGTGACACTTTCCGCACAGTTTGACTGCTTGGAAAACGCTCTTTTCGAGGACATGCATTGTAAAAGAATAAGCGAAATCGGTCCAGCCGTTCATGCGTGATGCCGTGACCAAGAGAAATAGGGATTCATTTTTATATATATAGATTATTTTAAATATTTTTTAATAACATTGCTAATCTTGAACTGAATTTCTTAGGGTAATTCAACCTTCGGTTTCAGCTTCGGACAAAAACGATTTTGGTTGGAAACTAAACATAAATGATAAAATACTTACCACGACAAAAATCTTGAAAAACGCTCCATTTCACGGTAACCATATTCCCATAGGATTGTAACAGACCATTCAAAGTATTCAGCAGTCTCTTGTGAACACCATACCGTTGTTTGAATGCTATACAAGTGTTTATCAGGTATTCTACAGCAGAGTTCATGTTTGGATCATGAGGTAATTCTGTTAGGTTCCATTTTGTTATTGTTGATATCTGAAAAGGGAAATGGGTTTGCACAAATATTCTTTATCAGATCTGCGTTAAAAGCAGCAGGGCAGAAGCTAGAATATTATTAATAACTAGCTGTCGTCTGCGGCAAAATCGTAAACTTGGCTAAAAAAACATGGCTTTATTTTATTTTTGTGAAATAAAAGTAGCCCAAGTAGGTACTGTAAGGGACGTAGCCAGAGCGCTACGTAATGAAAGGCAAATCAATTTATCTGATATCTGTTAAATTTATATTAATTCAACAATGTGCCTGCCCTTAGGCGGCTTCTATCGAATTGACAATCAAAGTTAAAGAAAAACATATTCTATCTATGACAAGTGTTCCTAACTCAATTACCTTGCAAAACTATGTATATCATGCCAGCCTTATTATATGTAAGGAGTTTGTCTTTTAAAGCAGAGTCCTCACATGAGCTACGCCCCTACGAATAGTCGCGCAGAATCATATGAGGTGCTACTATTCTAAGTTTTGAAAGTACTTAGGTTACTTTGATTTCATCGGATTTTTTACTGGCAGACGCTTATGTTATAAGGACCTCACTTAAATATTAATTTTATTCGTTTTTAGGGTTCCGTACCCAAAGGGTAATAACGGAACCCTATTACTAAGACTACGCGATCCGTCTGTCTGTCTGTCCATCTGTCTGTCTGTCTGTCCGTCTGTCACCAGGCTGTATCTCATGAACCGTGATAGCTAGACAGTTGAAATTTTCACAGATGATGTATTTCTGATGTTAGTACTAATGCTACGCATACGAAGTCGCGGGTCAAAGCTAGTAACAAAATAATATGTAAAATCTTACAATATCAATATGCAGGTTGTTCAGTACAGGTTTTCCATCTAAAGTGGTAGGTGTTTCAGCTATAAGTTGCAGTAATGCGGGACAGAGGGCGCTGGCGTGCGGTTTGAGTTCTTCTACCGCATTGCATATTGCCTGAAATAATAAATATATATAATAATTACAAATATATATAATAAAAATGATCCCCCATGATGACTAGAACCTCGTGAAGGCTGAGAGAGATAAGAAAAGCAAGTATCTTGAGCTGGCTCGCGAGGTTGTCGACATGTGGGATGTGAATACAGCAGTCATTGTGCCGATAGTCGTGACCTCGACGAACATCTGAGGAGGCTCTCGTTGGCCAGCTAGATCAAGGGCTTGATCCAGAAAGCGGTACTCCTGGACACGGCGCGTATTGTCAGCAGGTTCCTCTCTCAGGAGCCCTGACCACCGGTAGCTTGGACCCTGTTCCTGATACTGGTGGGCTACTATTTTTATATATTTAAATGTTTATTTTAATTTTATTTTTTATAGAATAATGTTTAAAAATGTATAACTATGTGAATTAAATTAAATATATATATATAACGCGCTACGTCACTTAAGTGCTAGTGAATGTGGTTTTTAATTCGTTATGCGGTTATACAAGTTGTTTGTTTGTATGAATATTCAGTGTGAGATCATAATAATACACAGTACCACAGATAATATAATACTAGCATACAGATACCTCATCCCATACAAAGAAACCGTGCCGACGTAACTAGCGTTTTTCGTCTGCTTAATCTGGCAATTTTTGTACACCGAACGCATTCGGTTCTTTTTCACGGTAATAGATAGATGGTGTTAGCAGCGACTTGCAAGTAAAAGGGTTTACTAGGTTCGTGAATATCTTTTTCTTTAAATACAGTGAAGGTTTGTTGTCTAGTATTTATTTGCACGTTTTTAATTTTTTTTTTGCACCAAAATGTATTAAAATGCAAACTTTAACAATCGAGTGGAATGCCTCAGAAATTAAAAAATGCGCCATCTATTGGCATCAATTTTAAATGATCCGTCTAATAATTTTTGAAATGTGAATTAAGAGCCCAATATTTCATAATTTTGTACTTAGGAGAGTTGATTAAACAAGAACATACAATTTTTGTGTTCAATTCCAGAAAATGTTAATTTTACACATTCAATAACAGATCGAGGTGCATATCGCGTAGATGGCGCGATATGCACCTCGATCTGTTATTGAATGTGTGAGATTTATTTGAACCAAATTTTCTTTCTTAGCAATGAGACCCCGTGACAGTACACAGGTTGAGTTATTTTTAAATAGGAAATTATTAACCGGGAGAAAAATATACCGAATGGGCGACTATTATACTAAGTAACTATTTACCCGGTTTGAGTAATACCTTTTAGGAGGTTTTTGTGAGCTGCGGTAATAATATTGATACATACTTTAATTGTATTTGGGGTTCTATTTTTTCTATTTTAGCATATTATTCTTTTGAAAATAGCTGAACAACCATCGAGGTGACATCGCTATGCAGCGTAGTAGTTCGGGTGTATTCGGGTTTTCAACGAATTAGTCCAAGAGCGAGCGAAGCGGTCTCGGGAGCTTAGAGAACCCCGATTTGGTTACTTTAGACCCTGCAGAAAGAAAAAGGAGCAGCGGGCTACGTCGCCAAACTTTTATTTTCAAGTCGCAGATTTAAACATTTGTATTCGCCCATTGTTTGTCGCTCACTTAGTATTTCAGTATTTTTTACACCTTTAAATTGAATTTATTTTCGCTCGTCTAAAAAGGAGAGCCTTTTTAAATTACAGAAAATTTGTATTTGGAATTACACGAGTGTGTTGATGAAATTATTCACCGTGCCTTTTTTAACTTACCTGCGCCACCAACCACTTAGCGTTGACACTCATATCCGAGGTCAAACCTCGCACGACAGTGTCCCTCCACTCGGTATGCTCGCCCGTGCTCGCGTGCTCCAGCAGGCACGTGAGCGTAGACAAGCACCCGTGAGCGTTGAGCACGCTGTCTTCAAACTCTACGGTTGAGTCGTCTTCTTCTTCCTGAAATTTGTTTAACATACTGTTAAAAGACAAGATAGCGCCATCTATTGGCGAGAGGAAGAAAGTAGCAGTAGCTATAATAGCGGCAGTTTTCTTCTCGAATGTTCGTGTTGCAGTGTTGCCAGAATGTCAGGCGTAGAAAAACTTAGTTTTATACGCCAAACTTTTGAAAAATTTTGTTTAAAAAAATTATTAACAGCAAGATATCTTTTCACAACTTTTGGAAACTCCTCCAAAACCACTTGGATGTTTAAAAACATTTTTACGCCGAAAAATTGATGGCTGGAATTTCTTCATAACTAACATAGCATATGTAAATGAAATAATATTTTGCAAACAAAACTGTTCAAAAAGTGGCTCGCGCCATCTAGTGATATTTATTTGAACCAAATTTTCTTTGTTAGCGCTGAGACCCCGTGGTAAAGTTGAATAAATAAAATAAATACATAGATTCTGTTTCAGTTATTATCTCATATTATGTGTGTTTGAAATGTAGTAATGTGTGTGTGTGTGTGTGTTTTATATAGCTTCATGACGCAAAAGACAGGATTAGATGGCGCAAATCAGTTAAGGAAAACTATTCAAGACCACGGGGGAATCACGACCCTAAGGCCTCATTTACGGAGACGCGTGGCGTCGCGCGTCACGTGTGGCGTGGCGTCTCGCGGCGCGTTGGATGTTTTTATTGTTTACTTAGTGGCGGCGCTTGAAGCGGCACGTATCGTCGCACGCGTAAACATAAACTTATAGCAATATACGATGTTGTTTATAGAGACGCGAGGCGGGAAGAGTGGCGGTTCCCGCCGCTGCGCCCGCGTCTTATTCTCAAGCGTGTAGAGTAGCACGTGGCGGGCATCGCTGCGGCGCACGCGGGGTTCTCAGTTATTAGTTTTAGGTTAGCGAGAGGTGGGACTCCATTGCGACGGTGACTACGTCTGTGTTGCACGATTACCAAATGAGACTGACAGAAGGTTCCGCCACAGCCCGGCGAGCACGGCCTACTGTGACATGGCCTAAGTCACACTTTTTATCACAGTTTGGGCGATAAAGCCATTTTGTCTTAAATGCTAGCACGGCGGCGTGAGATATTTTCTTGACTTGTGGCATAACTTCTTGATATTTATTTGTTTTCTTTTTCGGAAATTTGCCAATTTTATGGCAGTTTCGGTTTAACCTTGGCCATAAAAACCATTTAGGTTCAGAGAAGCATAGTCCTACGACGCACTATTTCCGAATTATGGGCCACCGACTTTTATTTTATTTTACATAAAACGCTCTATATCTCGAAAACGGTATGTCCTAGGCAAAAAATAACCAAAATTTAGCCCCCCCTTTGATACCCCCATACTAGCAGCATTCCAACATGAATTTATGAAAATTTTTTTTTTTTTTACTTTGCTTTGTTTTCGACTTAAACTACAAATTCTTAACAGAAAATATTTTGGGTCACGACAAGTTATGATAAAATATGTCATGTCTTACAATTTGTCTTAAATACTAGCACGGGACAACCATGTGACATAGTTTCAAGACGCGACATGCCTTTCTTGTAGCTGACTTCATAGTGCGATATAATCTGAATAGACGACCAAATAAAATAATACTTATAAAAGTGTGCCGTTCATACAGATAAAATACTTTTTAATTTTGTTGGGAACAAATTAATATTTGACCCACGACCATAGACTTATGCACACTTTATTTTTCTTTGTTTGTTTGATAACATATTAAGTGTTTGTTAGAAAGATATAATTATTTTGAAAATTTTAATAATTACTTAAAAAATATAATAACTTGGACCCAGTTCCCGATACCGGTGAGCCCCTATTTTTTTATTTTAAATGATTTTTGGGGGTTTTATTTAAGAAATTATTTAAAATATAGAAAGTAAGAAGAATATGGAATAAAAAAAAATAATTATAAAAAAGTAATAATCAAAACAAAAATAATAAATAAAAATAAGAATACCAATAAAAAAAAATTACAGTTATAAAAAAAGTAATAATATAGAATTAATTAATAATCCTGTAACATTTCAATTAATTAATAAGCATTGGTCACCACACACACAAAATAAATTTATTGCCATTTGGTGCAGTAATTAGAAGGAAAATATTTTATTTTTCAACTATAAAATTTTATCACCACCTCCGAACGAAAGTGATACATTTTTCTTTATCATCTGTCAAAATGTGACATTTGTGACAAAATGGGTGCGCCCGTATTAGCAACTAAGACCCGATGAGTCCCAAATAAACGTCAGGAAATTTTCTCACGCCGCCGGTACTAGTATTTAAGACAAAATGGCTTTATCGTTCAAATTGCGATGAAATGTGTGACTCAAGCCATGTCACAGTAGGCCGAGCTCGCCGGGAAGCAACAAGAAAGGCATGTCGCGCCTTTAAAATAAGTCACATGTTTGACCCGTGCTAGCATTTAAGACAAATTGTAAGACATGACATAATTTATCATGTCTTGTCACAAATGTCTTGGGTACGCCCATGCTCGCCCCGCAGGCATCGATAAACGCCGCGTGAGACGTGACGATGCCATCCGCGGGCTCAGCCGTAAAACACGCTCATACAACGTCATATGTTTGAATTTAGTGCGGTCCACGTCGCATAACGCGACGCGCGACGAAAACGAGGCCTCAGTAATGAGGCATACGACATAATAAAGGGGGAAGGGGAGTTGATGCTGGGTGTGGTATACTAACCTCTTCTTCCTCGTCTTCAGGTATCATATCGTACTGCAGCGGGTTTTCAGACAATGTTGTCAAGAACAGTCTACTGCGAACTGTGCCCGTGAACGAAGAAGAGGTTGCTAGGGCATCCACTGACCGCTTGGCTGGTTTGGTTCCCTGCAAGAGACAAAATAATGACTATATATTATATTTTATCCTTTTACTTAGGACTAGCGGACACCTCGCGGTTTCACCCGCGTAGTTCCCGTACCCGTGGGAATACAGGGATAAAAAGTATGCCTATGTTAGCTGGGGATAGTGTAGCTATCCAACGGTGAAATAATTTTTGAAATCGGTCCAGTTGTTTTTAAGTTTATTCGTTACATACAAAAATACAAACATACAAATCTACAAATCTTTGCTCTTTATAATATTAGTATAGACTAGCTGTTGCCCGCGGCTTCGCTCCCGTGGACTACCCCACAGGACCCGTTTTCGGGTTTAAAAAATAGCCTAAGTCATTCAGGAATAATGTAGCTTTCTATTGGTGAAAGAATTTTTCAAATCGGTCCAGTAGTTTCGGAGCCTATTCGGTACAAACAAACAAACAAACAAAAAAATCTTTCCTCTTTATAATATTAGTATAGATTATTATTACTAGCTGTTGCCCGCGGCTTCGCTCCCGTGGACTACCCCACAGGACCCGTTCTCGGTTTTAAAAATAGCCTATGTCACTCAGGAATAATGTAGCTTTCTATTGGTGAAAGAAATTTTTAAATCGGTCCAGTAGTTTCGGAGTCTATTCGGTACAAACAAAAAAAAATCTGTCCTCTTTATATATTCAGATAATTTACGTTTGCAGCGTGTCTTTCACAAAGGCGTCCTCTAGATCTTTCCAACAACAATTATCTTATGCAAAGGTAAATTTCAATATAAATAAAACCAACAAGAAAGTGATGTAAATTTGAGGACACTTCAAGCTATAGGTAAAAGTCCAGTATAAGCTGATGTCGAAAATCAATACGAATCGAGGTCAGCTTACACTGGAAATGTAGCTACATATCTTTACGACTCTCAGCCTAAGAAAATATATATATTTGCATACATACCCGATATCTAGCATGTGACTGCAACTCAAACGGATACACGGCATCCTTGTCCACTATAGTGGTCCAGGCGTGGACATTGAATATGCGAGCTGACAGGTTCTTGCTCAGTTTTCGACGACAGATGGCGGTAGTGAGGCAGTTGTAGGACGAGCACTGTAACCAACTGTTATACAAGGTTTTTTTTAATTATAACTAGCTGACCCGGCAAACTTTGTTTTGCCATAAAAACACCAAACATTCATCTACCCTACCTACCCTACCCTAACAACCCTACACTACCTACCCTACCCTAACTACCTACCCTACCCTACCCTACCCACTTAGGAGTATGAAAAATAGATGTTAGCCTATTCTCAGACCTACTCAATATGCTCACAAAATTTCATGAGAATCGGTCAAGCCGTTTCGGAGGAGTACGGGAACGAACATTGTGACACGAGAATTTTATATATAAGATAGACACACGTTAGACCACTACTTTACCTAACGGTAAGCTAGTGGATAGATGATGGGGTCAACGATGGAACACGCTTGCCGAGATGACCAAAGTCTTGACTAAACACACAACACACACACTTACTGACAATTGTTCCTCAGCTCGCCGCCCGCATCGCTGGGACACTTGATGTTCGCAGTTATAGTGACACAGTACTATACTTGCATGTCTGCTCTAGAAAGTACCACTCTAAAGTAAAGATAACAAGCTTATAACCAAGTGTTCTCCAGATAGCCCTCATCGCTGGGACACTTGATGTTGGCATTTATAGTGACTTAGTACTTACACGATTGCTCTAGAAAGTACCACTTTAAAGTATAGTTAACAAGCTTATAGACAAGCGTTCTCCAGCTCGTCGCTCTCATCGCTGGGACACTTGACGTTGGCACTTATAGTAACACAGCACTTGCACGCCTGCTCTAGAAAGTACCTCTCTAAAGTAAAACTAGCACACTTACAGACAATTGTTCTTCAGCTCGTCGCTCGCACCTCTGGGACACTTGTCGTTGGCAATTACTTTGACACAGAAGTTGTACGTCTGCTCTAGAAAGTACTACTCTAAAGTAAAGCTAACACACTTACAGGCAAGTGTTCTTCAGATCGTCACTCGCATCGCTGGGACACTTGACATTGGCACTTATAGTGACACAGTACTTGCAAGTTTGCTCTAGAAAGTACCACGGCTTCTGAGAGCCGGCTTTCTCATTTATAACGCCGTTTTCTAAGCTCTCTGTAGATATCTGCAAATAACACAAAGTTCCTGAACAAAGCCGAGCTTAACGCAAAGTTGTTATTTTTTGTTAATTTCGCTTGCTGTTATTTTACAATAAATAAAAATCAATATGGTCATATAAACAATTTCTATAGTGTGCAAGCAAGAGAACATGCTGCTATTTTATATTCGTTTCTTTAATGATCCGAGTTATGCTATAGATGTAGCTCTGCCTAGCCATTTGGCGAATACATACGACTTCAAGGGCGGACCCAGGACTTTTTTTCTGGGAGGGGCACAAGGGGCGGACGGGCAAAAAATTTAACAATAAGGAACTGTTAGAAATAAACTTGAAGTATCATACTTAACAATATAAAAATTCAATTTTTATTAAAGACAGTTTTCTTTTATGTTTCCTGCTAAAGGTAACCAGCACTTCATTAGCTATAACGTCTTGATGGATATGTATTAAAGCCAATCTATTCAAACGCTCTTCTGTCATTTTGTTGCGAAGAGGGTGAGAGTTCGCTCGGCATTGCTAGTAGTCACTGGAAACGCAATTCCAGCCAGAAATAGACAAGTTTCACTCATTTTCTTTCTGTTATTTTATTCATATATTTTAACAACTCTGATAATTTGATTTGTTTCTAAGTATGTACTGTGATGGAATCTCCACAGAACACAAAAATACCGTCTTGGGGGGAGGGCACGTGCCCCCGTGCCACCCCCTTAAATCCACCCTTGTACGTCTTGTTATAAACAACTTACTTTTTCAAAAGCAACCTTCAGTATGTTAAAGGCTATGGCATAAGACGCGACACGTTTTCTGTACGTCTCGTTATTGGCCGGCTCCTTGAAACCCACGCGAAGTATGTTGAACAAATCGGTCACTATTGTAGATATGTATCGCTCGCAGAATTTGCGAGAGGAATGTCTGAAAAATCAAATCAATTCTTAATTCTTTATTGTACACCAAAACAATACATTTACACAAAGTGAAAAGAATATTCATATACAAAGGCGAGCTTAACTCTAAATGGTGTTTTTGTTTGAAATTTATTTATTTTATTGTGATTTCAACTTTATTCAACAATTTGTCAATAGTCTGATAACTTTTAACTGAGAACAAAAACGGCCGTTTTACATATCTATATATATAAAAGAAAGTCGTGTTAGTTACACTATTTATAACTCAAGAACGGCTGAACCGATTTGGCTGAAAATTGGTAGGGGTAGGTATGTAGGGTAGGGTAGGATAGGTAGTTAGGGTAGGGTAGGTAGTGTAGGGTTGTTAGGGTAGGGTAGGTAGGGTAGATGAATGTTTGGTGTTTTTATGGCAAAACAAAGTTTGCCGGGTCAGTTAGTTTTCTATACAAAAGCTGTCAAACCGCCATTTTTATTCCTCATTGAAAAGTTAAATGTGTTAATGTGTGTGTGTTAGTTTAATTTATTGACTCTATTGTATTCAGATTTAATTTTAATTTATGTGATTTAAATCTTAGTTTGAGTATGCTTTTAGATATTTTTATTTTGACACTTCTAATGGTGTCAGTCATCAGACAGTCCCTTTGGTTACAAACCAAGTGTCAAAAATGGGACTAACTTCTGTAACACAGGTTTTCATCTAACTCAAAAGTCAGGACTTCAGTTATTTTGGTGTAAACATTTTATTTGTTATTTTTTTTTATATAGTTTGTATTTTTTTTACAAATACTCCTTGCACATATCTCCGCTCTGTTTATTATATGTACAAAGAGTAGAATTATCTGCCCTTATTGAAGTGAAAAATTCTTTATCCGCGTTGTGCGAATTTTGGTAGGGGCGAAACTTGTGAGTTCGCATCACCGGAATGCTAATAAGACGTGTGTGGTCGGGGGACCCTCGTCAGGAACGAAGTTCCTCACGCCTTTTCTCACTTCATATTTATTATTAAAACGTTTTAATGAAACCGTTGGTCAAAAATCTATTTTATTTAACGAGAGTATACTGAGGACATCAGTCAAAAGTCACATTTATTTAACTAATACATGATGTTAACAAGTATGGCGGCCAGCGCTTGACGAAAATAGCCGAACTACGCCGAACGGAACCGAACGCCTCTAGATGGGGTTATAATAATAACGCTTTTTCGTACCGTGACGATTTCTACCTGCCAACTAGTGGAACTTTTATATTTTTGTTATATATATAACAAAATATTGTATATTTTAAGTTGATTTATTTTAATTTTATTTTAATTTGACATTATGTATATTTTAATTTGATTTAATTTCAATTTTATTACTTTGACATAATCTGTATTTTTTATTTTATTTCGCTACTGTATTTAAAAATTGTTTTGGTTTAATTTTGACATCGTCAACATTTGGAGCTAATTTGACATAACCTTAATCTAAACATTAATTGAATCTAATCTGCATTCCAAAGTTATTTTTATTTTATTTTAATTTTGATTTAATATAATTAATTTTTATGTAGAGCATGTATACTCAATAATGTGTAAGCTGTGGTTACCTATAATTGGGTGTGCATAACATGATAATGTTTGCAATTTATATGTTTCCTGTAAGTTTTTGTTATGCCACTCGTTGGTGATCCTAAATAAATAAATAAATAAAATAAACTTCGTTTTAAAATAAAATTATATGTACCTACCTAAGTAAAGGCAAACATATGCGATTGCAAACGCCCAAGTTCACCCCAATCTTGGATCTCCTATACGCTTTGTCCAATACATTGATATCTTCTTTACCCGCTAGAGCGGTCATGCAAGCGTCTATCGCGTGATCCCACCATCCTTTTGTGTCGTCTCCTGAGAAAGAATAAGAAAGAATCTTATAAAAGACTAGCGGACGCCTCGCGGTTTCACCCGTGTAGTGCCCGTTCCCGTGGGAATACAGGGATAAAAAGTAGCCTTTTTCACCCAGGGTTAGTGTAGCTTCCCAACGGTGAAAGAATATGTGAGTAGTTTTAAATTTATTCGTCACATACAAAAATACAAATTGTTCCTCTTTATAATATTAGGATAGATGTAACGTCAAGTCCGAGTCCTATTTTAAAGACTCCTTCAGTCTATGTATTTATACTATGTTTCCGGATTAGTGGTAATAAAACTTTAAGGCCGTAAAATTCACTTAGTTTTATTGATATAAGCACGCCATATAAGGGTTTTAATCCCCAATATTCTTTTTTGCATTTCCTAAAATTCTGCAAAAAATATAAGACAAAAATGTGCAGAACCCCTCCATTTAGGCAATAATAAAATTAAAACTATATGGCTTAGAGCAATGATTCTTTTGTCAGTGTGAAGGCCAACTTAAAGACTAACAAGAAACCCATAAAAGACATGTAGCAGAAATTTAGGAGATGCAATAAAAACTTGTTAAATTACGTTAAAATTTGACTTTTGTGGCTCAATACAAGAATATCTTATCTTTTGATTGTTAGATGAATATTTTTTTAAATCCTCTATGCTATGGCTGTAAAAAAAGTTAATTAAAAAAATCATAAAACCCGACTGCTTAAAAAGCAAACTAAAAAGACGTAAACAAGAAGAACATCATGCTGTGCAGTCGGAGGATACATCTGGTTTTTGTCCGCCAGCTCGCGAATATGTATCCTCCGACTGCACAGCATGATTTTCTTCTTGTTTACGTCTTTTTAGTTTGCTTTTTAAGCAGTCGAGTTTTTTGATTTTTTTAATTAACCTTTTTTTATTTAAAACTTTTTAGTTATTTTTTTTTATTAGGTACATTTAAGCATATAAGTGTGTATTTTTGAAATCGCCTCTTAAAATCCTTTATTTTGATACCCCACACAATGGGTTTGGAAGAAAAAAATTTTTTCTTCCCCACATGTAGCCAGTGACACTCGCAGGATTAAGACGAATCGATTGACGTAAGAATTATCAAACATCGGCCAACGCGTTTGGTCTCTAGAACGCCACATAGGAACAAACATACATACATAGACTGATAAACACATTACCCTCCTTCGGCAGTCGGGTAAAAAACATTAAATATACGGCTCTGCGAAACATAGGTCTAAAGTTATGGTTGTTAGATTATGTGGATATCGTAATAAGTCAGGTACTAGAATTGCTCTATCGTTGAGGGTGTGGAAAGCTTAAAGTCACCCTAAGGGCAATGGAGAGGGCTATGCTCGGCGTTTCCTTGCGTGATCATTCAGAAATAAGGATATCTGCAGGAGAACCAAAGTTACCGACATAGCCCGAAGAATTGCCAAACTTAAGTGGCAGTGGGCAGGGCACATTGCTTGCAGAACAGATGTCCGATGGGGCCGAAAAGTTCTGGAATGGCGACCGCGAACCGGAAGACGATACGTTGGAAGGCCTCCCACTAGGTGGACCGATGACCTGGTGAAGGTTGCGGGAACGCGCTGGATGCGAGACGCAGGGGATCGGTCAATGTGACGACGCCTGGGGGAGGCCTATGTCCAGCAGTGGACGTCTTTCGGCTGATATGATGATATGATGAGTGATCTTTATTTTTTATTGAATTTATACGTCAAATATTCGTCAATTGTGTAATAACTTTTATTAATTAAGAATTGTTTTAATTTATTTATAAATATATTGTTTTTATTTACTTGTTTTATATTTTCCGGTAATTTATTATATATTTTTATCGACATTGCGTACGGACTAGAAGAGTGCAATTTAAGGCGGAAAGAAGTTTGTTTGGTGAACTGATAATTTCTCAAGTATTATTATTGCGCGATATAAAATGTAGGCTATACGAACTACTAACGCTACGTAGACGAAGTCGGTGGCAGAAGCTAGTGATAAATAAATGATGATGAAGGTTCTTACCTGCAGCTAGAGTGATGACTATATCCAGGAGAGTCATGTCCCCATTAGTCGCCAGGGTGTCGAGCAGAGCCCTGAATGGCGGTATGTATCGTCCTTGCATCTCGGAGAGGCGGACGGGTAGGCAGGATGCGAAGGTACGGTAGTAGGTACTGAAAATGAAGTAGATTACTTACTTTACAGGAAAATTTGCCAGTTTATATGCACACTATAGAGGACCTCGTGATTATGGCTACGAAGAGAAGTTACGATTGTGATGACAGTTCACTATGATTTAAATTGAAATTAATTTAGTACTATGAGAAAAGTGGTTTATGAAATAAAGAGATTAATTGACGACACGGTAGGCGTAGTGGTTGAGCCATCATCTCTGAAGTCGGCAATGATCTGTCGCTGCCGGCCGTAGTTGAGTCTATGGTATGCAGCGAGGAGTCCTGGGACGCGGTGGTATCCTTTTGCGAAACAGTCGTTCAGTCGCGAAGGAGGCTGCGGAGAGGGAGATTTCTTCCGCTCACCCGATCTGCAGCAGAAGTGCTGGGCGTCGGCTGAGGGCGGACAACGCCCACTTTCAGCCTCCCTAAATGGCTCCAGAGGCCACGAACTCGGAGACGTCCGTCACCCCCCATACATCAGGACCCGAGGTGACGGCGCGTAGTGTTCCACGCGCGCCTCTCTTAGACGTTGCGGGGGGAGGCAAACACCTCACTCTCCCCAACCCGAAGTCGAGGCCCGCAGATGCGGGCCGGCACTACCCGGGGGTTGCGGAAGTATCGTTTTTCCCGCGACCCCCGGCGTATGTGTGAGATGGAACACTGGGGTGGTTTTTAGTCAGTAGGAGTCTGACAGGCTTCTTCGCTCCTCTCAGGGCGGAGGACATCCAATGAGGATTTTTCACCACGGAAAATAAAAGGTTTGAGCGATGAAGTTTTTTTTAGCTCGGGAGCGGAGAACATCCAATGAGGGAAGTTGAGTTAGTTTTTAATAAACTGTTTGTATATATCTAACGATAAACACCACCCTGCATTTTGACAGATGGTATTTTTATTACTTAGTTTAAAGTTTCCTTCCACCTACCTATACTCCTCCCCAGCTGGCAAAGCACCAATCAATTTGATCCTATCATCTTGACTCGTCCCTTCAGAGGTCAGCAGAGTGGTTGCCCAGTCCACAGCTGGGCAACCCAAGCCCACACTCTTAGGCAAACGTAGAAGGTTTAGCAGTACTGATAGTTTGTCATCAAATGTGCTGAGTTGGAGGAATGAGGGCCATAACTGAAAAAGAACAAGGGATGTACGATATGTAAAAACAGTCATATTAAATGACTTAGCGAAAGTACGCAGACTTGACAGATATAGACATCTAAACACGATAAAACAAATGACAATTAGAAGACCGACGTCTAAATAGGGAACATAACGCAAAATTAGCTAGCACGTGGCGGAATTTAAATAAAAATATAATAAGGTTGACAAACGAGAACGGAAAAAGGAAATGTGTTGTGCTGACCCCAAGTCAAGGGCGTCGCCAAGGGGGGGCAGGGAGGGGCAGCTGAACCCCCCCTAGAGATTCTAAAAATGTTGCCCAAAGTAAAAGTCCAAAGTCTGCTACTTACGGTAGAGCGATCGTTTAGCAGCTTCAGGAGACTAAAAACCTGGCTAAGAAGCACTATGGGTGAAAATCGCCGCAATGGTCTGGCCTTGATGAGTGTGCACAGAAACTTATTCATGGAAACTTACAAGATTTTCATAATAAAGTGGTTGAATAGTTTTCAAAAAACCCCCGAAGATTATGTTTTAATTAACCTAATCAAAGAAAGAATCTTTATCGACCACTGTAATATTAAATATCTGGTACGTAATTACAAAAAAATACACTGTAGGTATATTTAAATTCAAAAACCCAAATAATAACTTATTTATAAAATTAATTTATTGTACAGTCAGGAACTCGCGAAGCTTTACACGATGGACTCTGTACCGTTATTATAACAATCGCTGTAGATGTAAGGCTCGTACTACAAGTGAAAAGCTTCATGTGCTCTCGACTTTACCTACAATTCATACTTTTCTCATTCTCCACATCAACTGGCCCCCCCCTTGGCCACCGGCTGGCGACGCCCTTGCCCCAAGTAAACATACGTAAAGTAAAGAACGTATTAGAAACGTTCATACTAAAAGCCACAGACTATATAAACACAATCAACGCGCGCTTTTTCAAGAGGTAACAGGTTCGTTATCATTCTGCCAGTTACATAATGATCCATACAAAAGTCATTTCGTAACTGTTATTATGTATTTACTTTTTATATTCTTGTGTCTAAATGTTCATATTTCGAAACTAATTTCTTAGGCAATGTGTTATAGACAAGGTTGTAGAAAAAAATACTTACATGCTCAACCAAATCCAATACACTTTGAAAACTATCCTCCTTGTACATCTTTCCAAAACACTCAATTATATCAACGAGCAAGCTAGATTTTTCCTCTTTTAACACAAACGGCTTCGAAATCAACCTTTTAAAATACACATTAATATAATTCTTAACAAAATCCAAATGATTTTCCAAAATCTCTTCAAATTCGTATTCAGTCAAGCATTTTTCGGATATAAAAAGCATATCAGTCAAAAAAATTCGACTCCATTTTAATTCCACTTGTGTTAACTTATCAATTAGCAATTTTGTCCAATCTTTTGGTATAGTTGTCGGCATATCAATCAATTCCGACATGATTTTCAAAGCGTGGATAGTGTCGGAAAAATTGTCGGAAAACTCTGGAAATAAAATCTTTTCTTCTATGCATTCTGTTATGTTTTGCAGGTCTAATTTCTTGTACCACTTTTCATAGCTCGTTTGTATCGTTGGGAAATAGTTTTGTATGGTCTTGTAGATTGAGAGGCAGCTTGTTAAGTTCTTTTTAAGTGGTAAAACTGAGCTTGGTGGTATGTTTTCTATGATATTTCCGAGGCATTGCAGAGTTTTCTGAAATAAAAATAAAGCTTACGTTAGTAAAAAAATATCACCATATCATTTTTTTTTTGGGACAAACCCACCGCACTATTCCCAAACCACTGTAACTTTTGAAAGCCAGAATCAACAGTGGCGACCACCAGAAAAGCGCCGAGGCAATGAAGCTCGACGAAGTCCCGGCGAATGAATTTAACTGTCTTGGATACCGCAACGAAATTAATCAGAAAAGAAAAACGAAGGAGTAGGAAAAATTACAAATTTCCACTTCCCTCCATATCAAGCAGGAGACAGAACAAACAAACAAGATCTATAGGCACAAAGGGTCGTTTACAACTGCAGTTTGCATCATCATATCAGCCGAAAGACGTCCACTACTGGACATAGGCCTCCCCCAAGCGTCGCCACATTGATCGGTCCCGTGCGTCTCGCATCCAGCAGATCCCCACAACCTTCACCAGGTCATCGGTCCACCTGGTGGGCGGCCTTCCCACGCAACGTCTTCCGGTTGGCGGTCGCCACTCCAGAACCTTTCTGCCCCATCGGCCATCCGTTCTGCGAGCATTGTGCCCTGCCCATTGCCACTTAAGTTTGGGATTCTTCGGGCTATGTCGGTAACTCTGGTTCTCTTACGGATCTCTACATTTCTGATTCGATCACGCAAGGAAACTTCAAGCATAGCCCTCTCCATTGCCCTTTGGGTGACTGTAAGCTTTCTGATTATACCCATTGTAAGCGACCACGTCTCAGACCCAAATGTCATCACTGGCAACACACACTGGTAAAAAAATATTTATTACGTCAATAAATAAATACGCATGAAAAAAATACTTGTTATTTGGCTTTGTTTATCGATAAAAAAACTAAAATAGAATACTAATAGTGAAAACAGAATCAAAATTGATCGAAAAACGAAAGAGATATAACAATTTAAATAAATATATCTGTTCCTCTATACGAAAACGCCGATTTATATCATGTGACTGCTGTATGGGCGTCGTCCCATCTGACGTCATGTGGCACGTCGGACTTCTCTTTCAAATTCTCAACTTTGACGCTTATAACTTCGTCTTTGATTGAGATATTATAATTTAAAAAAATATTTTATATTTGTTTAATAAGTATTTTATTTAGCAATATATGCATATTCGCTATTGTTAACTTTTTGTACCAGTGCTGATGTCAAGTTAACGTGGGTTTGATGTATGGGTAGGGCCACAGAACAGAAAAAACGCCTTCTACAATAGAAGTCGCAAGTAGGCGGGGCCCGCGTACCCCGGGATTTGCACTATTCCGCATATGTCTGCTGCCCCGCCCACACAAAAGTAAAAGTTGCTTTTATGTTGTTAAATTTAAGGTCTACTTTCTTTTAAATTCAAACATATTGTTCTCGAAGATTCCAACTAAGCACATGTCACAGTCAGCTACTCAATTAGAGATTGCCGTTATCGATAATGCGTTATCGATATTTTAAACCTACGATGTTCTCTGTGTTCTATGATATACCTTTCTGAAAAAATTTAAACCAGTGTGCGGTTTTTTTGGTGATTCAGTATTAGTAATCAAATACATGTCATTTCATACACTAAACTGACATTTGGCAACCTCCAAATGTCAGTTTAGTGTACGAAATTAAAAATCAGACTATAGTTTAATATCTATCGCGTAAACGCCACAGGGTGTATTTTTCTATCAATATAATGATTTTCAAAAACGGATTAGTAGTCTAACATGACAATTCTTAATTATATTTTCTACTAGCTGTTGCCCGCGGCTTCGCTCCCGTGGGCCACCCCACAGGACCCGTTTTCGGGATTAAAAAATAGCCTATGTTACTCAGGAATAACGTAGCTTTCTATTGGTGAAAGAATTTTTTAAATCGTTCCAGTAGTTTCGGAGCCTATTCGGTACAAACAAACAAACAAACAAACAAACAAAAAAATCTTTCCTCTTTATAATATTAGTATAGATAAATCGTAAGTATTAGAATAAATTTATATAAACACTATTTTGAATTCTTTATTTTTAAATATGACTTACAAGTACAGTGGTTGCTACTTTAGAAAACGGAACCGCTCTTGAGTTTCTGGTAAGGAAAGGCTCGCGCTTCTTAAACTGGGCGGCGCGCGAGGTGGGCTGCAGACGTCGCCGCAGACGGCGCAGCTGCGGGCGCCGGTGCCGTCATTAATGACATCATACGTCGTGCAATTGAAGCAATTGTCGTCGAATTTTTTGATGCACTATGAGCCCTTTTCCCTCTCCCCTTTGTATGTAAGTTTGTTTTGTTATTCGTCATAAGATTAGAAATATTCAGTTGTATATAAAC
This sequence comes from Anorthoa munda, assembly GCA_945859665.1. Lineage (NCBI taxonomy): Eukaryota > Metazoa > Arthropoda > Insecta > Lepidoptera > Noctuidae > Anorthoa > Anorthoa munda. The sequence continues at coordinate 9,711,558 of OX243919.1, read as the reverse complement.
ACTTGATTTCAAGCATAATAATATTTATCGAATCTAGCTGTTGATTTTGTTTTGTTTCAAAATAAAACGGATTTTCGATAAATAAGTCAACGACGGTGGTACATCTCTAGAGGAAAACGAATTGTAATGACCTCATTACGCAAATATAAATCTTATTAATAACGAAATACAGCTTTAAATTGAATGCATTTAGTATAGTGACATCTAGCGGCGGGTAGCGTAACTTGGTTATTAAATTATTCCATGTGCGATTTTAACGGAAAATGTAATAAATACTTAAAAAGAGTAGTCAATTAACAACTCTATGATCATTAAAATGTGGTTTATTTTCAAATAAGCGACGACTGACATATTTCCTACTTTCAAACTACCAATCACATCAAAGATTTCTTAGTGTTACAAAATACAATTAACCTGTATATGTGTGAGTTTGGGTACGCTGCTTCCGATACTAATGAAGCGATATACGATTTCTACTGTCTTCTCTGTTCTGTGGGTAGGGCAATTTATTTATTGATATACAATTTTTATCCTCCTTCTTTACTAGCAACACCATCGGATGGTGCAGTAATAATACAGTGTGTATTTTTTCCAAAATCAACCGGTTCGATTCCTGGCTAGGCAAATAGATTTTTCAAAAATCCAATTATGCAGTTTTAGTTTTCATCAAAATCGGGCTCAAGACTCTAGCGTTTTCCGCTATTCTGCATAGTTTTGAATACACACCCCCACTTGGAAAACTCAACCCGTATGATACTAATAATTTAGAACAATATTTGTACCGAGGAAAAATCGAACCCGCGACACGTAGCACAGAAACCACAGTAATAAAACTACTTAACAAACATGGAATTAAATCCTTACCTCAGCGTCCACTTCAATCAATTCTTCAGCATACTCCTTCAAAAAAACTAACGCAGCATTGATTTTGACATCTCCTTCATCAAACTGAATTTCTAACAGTTGTTCTAATACCAAACATTTTTTATACACTACAACTTTTCTACGTATTTCACTGTCATAGACAAAAGAAGTATTCAAATACGCTAGAAGGGTGACTAGATTCAAAAATTGTGGCGAATGAATTGTCAATTTTTGACACATGTCAAGTGTAATATCAAGCAAGATTATTGCTTCAAACTTTCTAATATCCATGACTCTTTTTATGAACCTCATTATTTTATCCAAATGCGATTCGTTTTTCACAATATTTGTTGCATATTTTTCTATGATTTTTTTAAGAGTTTCTTTTATATGTGTATCGGTAAATAAGTCCAGTTTTTCTATGAATAAATTTGATGACGTTTCGAATATTTCCGAGGCGTCTTCTTGTATGTTTGCTGTGTATGTTAGGATGTTTGGTAGATGGTCAAGGATAAGGGAATTGTTGTCTGTGATCGCTGATAAGAATGCTCGAATTATTTCTAAGCCGGGAGCGACTGTGGTATCTGAAACAATGATTATTTATTAAATTATGCTGCCAAAAAAATCATGTTTGTTGTATGGGAGCCCCACTTAAATATTAATTTTATTCTGTTTTTAGTATTTGTTGTTATAGCGGCAACAGAAATACATCATCTGTGAAAATGTCACCTGTCTAGCTATCACGGTTCATGAGATACACAGACGGATCGCGGAGTCTTAGTAATAGGGTCCCGTTTTTACCCTTTGGGTACGGAACCCTAAAAAGGTAAATCAAAAAATCAAAATACCCGACTGAGGTCAAGGGTCTGGGAAATCCCAGCTATGGATACGTTTTGTTATCGTGTCGTTAGTTTATTTTTTTATTATATTATTTGTTTTTAGGGTTCCGTACCCAAAGGGAATAAACGGTACCCTATTACTAAGACTCCACGATGCGTCTGTCTGTCTTTCCGTCTGTCACCAGGCTGTATCTCATGAACTGTGACAGGTAGACAGTTGAAATTTTCACAGTTGATGTATTTCTGTTGCTGCTATAACAACAAATATTAAAAACATAATAAAATAAATATTTAAGTGGGGCTCCCACACAACAAACGTGATTTATATGCCGTTTTTTGCGATAAAGGTACGTAACACTTCGTGCGCAAGTTCGACTCGCACTTGGCCGGTTTTCAAATGTCATCAAATTTTTGGGAAAATAATATGATTTCTTGATTTTCACCCGACCAGAGCTCGGTCTCCCAGGTACTATTATATGAAATAAGCTTACCTCCATCCCTGCTAATCATGAAGGCAGTATGTTCCCCCACAATCTTCAGGAGTTCGCCCGTCAGTTCCGAGCCTGGATCATGTGTTAGTAGCACTAGAAGACTGTCTGACAGTCTCCTTCTTACGGTAGGAGTTAATTCTTCTGTTGTACTCTGGTAATAAAACATATTTAATAATTTGATTAGATTTAATTTTTTATTTGGGACAATCCCACCGCACTATTCCCAAAGCACTGCAACTCCTGAAAGCCAGCATCAACAGTGGCGACCACCAGAAAAGCGCCGAGGCAATGAAGCTCGACGAAGTCCCGGCGAATGAATGTAACTGTCTTGGATCCCGCAACGAAATTAATCAGAAAAGAATAACGGAGGAGTAGGGAAAAATACAAATTTCCACTTCCCTCCAAATCAAGCAGGAGACATCAAACAAGGCCAATAGGCACAAAGGGTCGTTTACAACTTGGATAAGCCTAGTTGCCGAGCACCGCAAATCATCATCTACCTAGCCTTTTTTCCAATTATTGTTGGGGTCGGCTTCCATTCTTACCGGATTCAGCTGAGTATCAGTGTTTTACATGGAGCGACTGCCTATCTGACCTCCACAACCCAGTAACTGGGTAACACGATACCCCTTGGCAAGACTGGTGTCAGATCTCAGGCTTCTGACTACCCGTAACGACTGTCAAAGATCTTCAAATGACAGCCGGGACCAACGGCTTAATGTGCTTGCCGAGGCACGGAGGAAACTCGGTATGTTGAAATGGTCACCCATCCACGGACCGACCTCGTCAAGCGCTGCTTAACCTTGAAGATCGACCCGTGCGGCTGTTATTATTTAGCCACGAGCTCCGAGCCGAGCACCACAAATAAAAATTAATATTAATTGATCCTAACATTGTGAGCTGTCTGGACGCTGCCTGAAATGTGGTTTGATTGATTATTTCTGCTAAATGTTATGGTCAAGACTCCTGACTTTTCTCCCTAAAAGATGTTGTTCCGAAAACTTTGATTTGACTACAATTTCAAAGGATTTTTCAGGGACTCTTTTTGATACCTTTGGCATTCAAAATGTTAAATTAATTAAAATCATATAGATTTATTTGATAAAATCCTATTGAATACTCATATTCCTTAGTTTAAAAACGTTCTTACCTTCATAATAGCTTGAACGCAAGCAGTATTATTACACATCAACAGAGCGGGATAGACGGCTATTTCTGTCTCGCTCCTTCCTATGTTAGTCCTGAAGAGGGCTTGTATGACGCGAACAGTTGCTTCTTGTAACCCAGGGTCGCTGCGGTCGCATACTAAACAAAATAAAAAGCATAATTTTTTTTTTTTTTTATTGGTACAAAATAAAAAACGTCAATCAAAATAAAAAATCTAAACAATTTCTTCCAACTAAACTCCATTTGAAATAACATTAGACATGTTTCCAAATCTTTTTACAGACCGTTCAACCGATTTTGAGTTCTATCCCGTAAGCATAAGGATGACATAAAAAGCATAAACCTGTTACCAAAACCAACTGTTTACTACAGCTACCATTTGTCGTATCACCAACGCAATAGAAGTCAAAATCGGTTGAACGGGCTGTAAAATGGGCAAATTGAAACGTTTAATGTTATCGCAAAGGGTGTATAAACCATTAAAAAGATACCTTTGAATTGACAAACCAAAAATTCGCAAGTGTTAGTAGGTTTCTGTGGAGAAGAAAGTGCCAGAAACTCCATGGACACTCTTTTGCATCAATAAATAATCACAAGTTTTTGGTTACATCATTCTTGTTGGAAAATTACATACATTTGAGAACGATGTAAATAAAAAAAGTTAATTAAAACAATCAAAAAACCCGACTGCTTAAAAAGCAAACTAAAAAGACGTAAACAAGAAGAAAATCATGCTGTCGGAGGATACATATTCGCGAGCTGGTGGACCAAAAGCTGGTTTGGAAGAAAAAAAAAATTTTTTCCCCACAAAATGGCGCCCAAAATCTGCCATTTTTGTTTTTTCCAATTTTAATGTAGCCAGTGACACTTGCAAGATTAAGACGAATCGATTGACGCAAGAATCATCAAAATCGGCCAACGCGTTTGGTCTCTAGAACGCCACATAGGAACAAACATACATACATACATACATACTTACATACATACATACTTACATACATACATACATACATAGACTGATAAACACATTACCCTCCTTCGGCAGTCGGGTAAAAAGATGTGCACGTAAATCGTCTAGAGTAAAACAAACAACCCCAAAATACAATAAGTAATTAAAACAGGACGAGGCAGCTAAGTTATGATCGATCCCAACTGATGGCGCCCGTTTACGAACATGACGCATGGATTGGCACCACTCAGCTCAACCATTATGAAGGGAACCGAATGATCCAACACATGCGCCACCATCAGAGAGAGCATGACAAATTCTTAACTGCCAGGGTGCCATTTGAATGACATAATAGGTACAATAAATGGTAGAAATAAGTGCTCGTTCACACAGGGGTTTCCGTTTTACAGGTCCGCTTTATCGTATACTTTTTTATTCAGCAATGGCGTAGGTAGTTGTATGAGCGATCACACACAACAGTATTAAAATACAGAACCGTTTTATCGGATGTCCATCCTTGTATACTCTGAGTTTTAATTTCGTAGACTAAATTGACATTTAGGGGGCTGCCACTTTATCGGTACATAAAAATAGTGTCATATCCTGAGTGACCGAAAATCAAAGTAGATCGAAAATGGAACTATATCACGGCAACAAAAAAAATCATTTGTTTTTCTACCTGAAATGATTTATATTTTTCAAATTTAAATGCGACCAATTTTCGAGGCATACTCTTTCCAATGAAAAAAGGATTTTTGAAATCGGACCGATCTATAAAAAGTTATGCGTGGTCATACATAAAAATAGAAACATATATCATGTCGAATTGAGAACCGCCTCCTTTTTTAAGGATTTTAGAAATCGGACCACTCTATAAAAAGTTATGCGTGGTCATACATAAAAATAAAAAATACATGTCGAATTGAAAACCTCCTCCATTTTTGCGTCGGTTAAAAATACTTACAACTAGCTGAAAGGATGACAAGCAAAGCGTACAGTGCTTCCGAATCTCCCCGTAGAAGACAAAGTTGTAGTACTCTTTGGAGATCAATCTGCAAAAATATTAAAATTAATGTTTACAGGCGGGAATGCAGGAATTAGGTGCTCCGACGCTTGGGGGAGGCCTATGTCCAGCAGTGGACGTCTTTCGGCTGAAATGATGATTATTTTGAGTGTATACCTGGCTGTTTATTACTTCATAAGTAATCTATAATAGTTAAAGACTATTTTTTTTTCACATCGTATTTCTTTTCAAATCGGAGGAGCTCGTGGCTAAATAATAACAGCCGCACTGGTCGATCATCAAACTTAACCAACGCTTGACGAGGTCGGTCCGTGGATGGGTGACCGTTTTAACATACCGAGTTTCCTCCGTGCCTCGGCAAGCACGTTAAGCCGTTGGTCCCGGCTGTCATTTGAAGATCTTTGACAGTCGTTACGAGTAGTCAGAAGCTTGATATCTAACATCAGTCTAGCCAAGGGGTACAGTGTTACCCAGTAACTCGGTTGTGGAGGTCAGATAGGCAGTCGCTCCATGTAAAACACTGGTACTCAGCTGAACCCTGTAAGACTGGAAGCCGACCCCAATGTAGTTGGAAAAAGGTTTGGCAGATATATATTTCTTTTCAAATCGGTGGTGATTTAATTAAGTAAGCTCATCAGGTAGTGGAAAAAGTATCGTTCGTGTCTCGCATAAAAAGGCTTTATTTTAACACTCGCATGTAGCTAAAGGGTCTTTCAACAAGGACGGGTCGATGTTAAAATTGAATAAAACAAGATGTGTGTTAGATATTGACGAAATTTATTTTTTATTTAAAAGGCCCATTTATGCCAATTATGGATGGAATATGACATCGTTCAAATGTCCGCCGCGGCTTCGTATGGTGGCACGAATCCGAGAGGTCCAATTTTTAATGACTGCTGCATAGATCCGGCTGAATCCGAGCGATGGCCTGCGTTATGTTGACTTTTAGGGCAACGGTCGAATGTGGTTTATTGGCATAGACCTGCGACTTCAGAAAACCCCACAAGAAAAAGTCTAGCGGAACTCTAACTCTACCCTCAAACCGTTCATGCAGAATGTCGATTGTGTCGTTCGCTGTGTGGCAAGTAGCGCCATCTTGCTGGAACCACATGTCGTTCACGTCCATATTGATCAATTCAAGCCAAAAGAAATTGTTTATCATTGATCTGTAGCGCTCGTTCGACCTATGCAGCAGAGTCATAAAAAATTGGACCTCTCGGATTCGTGCCACCATACGAAGCCGCGGCGGACATTTGAACGATGTCATATTCCATCCATAATGGCATAAATGGGCCTTTTAAATAAAAAATAAATTTCCTTAATATCTCACACACATCTTGTTTTATTCAATTTTAACATCGACCCGTCCTTGTTGAAAGACCCTTTAGTTGGAAAAAGACTTGGCAGATATATACTTCTTTTCAAATCGGTGGTGATTAAATTAAGTATGCTCATCAGGTAGTGGAAAAATAATCGTTCGTGTCTCGCATAAAAAGGCTTTATTTTAACACTCGCATGTAAATTGGCTACATCACTCATGTTAAAATCTCGACTTTTTATGCTCGACACCAAATGTACTAATATACAAGAGCTTATAAAAAGGGGAGAGGGGAAGAGGCTCATTGGGCGTCAATATGGAAACAGTATGTATTGTTTGATTCAATTTACCTTAAAAGTAGTCCCTTCTACAATATTTGGTACATTCAAACTGACTTTGTTTTTCAACTTCAAAACGTAGATATCTTCAGAAAAACTCTCTTCTTGTGTCATATTTCCGTATTTGCCTAGAAACAAAAATCAACTTAGACTGCATAGCTCTAAAGTAGATAGTTAAAATAATAACAACCGCACGCTTCGATCTTCGAGGTTAAGCAACGCTTTCCGAGGTCGTTCCGTAGATGGGTGACCATCCACGGACCGACCGCACACTGAAACTCGCCGAGCAAAGCACGTTGAGCCGTTGGCAGTATGTGGATCTTTGACATTCGTTACGGATATCAAAATTCTTAAATCTTGACACCAGTTTTGCCAAAGGGTACCACGTTACCCAGTTACTGGGTTGCGGTAAAATACTGGTACACAGCTCCTCCCGTTTAGTCTGGTAGTCTACCCCGACATAGTTAGGAAAAGGCTTTATCTGCAGCTAGACAACAGTGGAGATAAAGAGAGCAGTGGTGGCCCAGTGGTAATGGCCGCGACTTACAAGCTGTAGGTCGTGGGTTCGTACTCAGGCAGGCGCTTAACTTGGGAATTATTTCGCCACCACTGCTCTCAAAACGGTTAAGGAAAACATCGTGAGGAAATGTCTTAGAACTAAAAATTGGAAGACGTGTTATCCATCAACCCGCACGGGACACACACGATATTTCAACGCACTGTATCGTCGTTGTTTTTTGTTTACGTGACAAAAGAAAAAATACGTGTCCAATATTTTTAGGTAATCTAACTGACGAACTAAATATATATTTTTGTCAACTATTAGCCGGTTATATTGTTTTTGATTGATAAAAAAAAATATTAAATGGTTCACCTAAGAACGTCGTTGCATCTTTTTGGAAAATCCTCGCATCTTTGGATTCGGTAACATTTTTAGATTTTAACTTGTAAATCTGATTTATTATCTGAAATAAAACGTAATTATATATTTAATTTACACAAAAAAAAACTTTTCCCCACACTAGTATACCCCGTGTCGTGGGTTAAAAAGATTTGGTATAGTAGTCACAGCGGATCTTTGTGTCTTTGAAGTTGGCTCGGCGAACCATAGCGCAAGCAACAGTTTGTCATCGAGTATACTGCATACAGTAAGCGAGATAGGACGATGCGACAAACGTAAGCGAGTGAAAGAGACAGTTATACAATGCCATCTTCATCTTCAACTGGTGCGTAAATAACAAGGGAATGATGGAAATGGCTAAGTTGTGGACTGTATTTAAGATAGGTGCTGATTGACTGACTCGTAGTTGCACATTGGACAATTGTACCTAGGCTTGGACGTACCTGCATATCCCGAAGGCGAATGCTCCTGCCTCCATGTACCTCTTCAGGAACCACAGGCGCACAGGTTTGATGTCACACACAGTCCTTTTACGTAGAATCTTCAGAAAATACAACCGAAAAACGGGAGAGCGCGGAAAATGTGTTTGCTCGCGAGCGCCGACATAGAAGACTTTTTATTGGTTGATGATGTATGACAGTTCGGGGTTCGCAATCCAAACGGGCCAATGGCGAGCAAGGGTCACATTAACCCGCGTAACATACAAGCATCCAAACCAGAGTAATTTTGACATAAACAACTATGAGTATTTATTATAATTTAAAAATAACAGCAAAAATGCAATGATTTTGATAAAACTGGCACAACATTGACACAAAAATAGCAACTGCGCATGACTATTATAGCCCTTTCGGTATGGGCTTGCTCAGCGTAATTTTACTGTATCATTATTTATTATCTTCTCTATCACTTTGTTGTCATTTGCTGTTTTGATGTATCTGTTCCGAATAATTGTATTCAATATCCATTTTTTTTTTAAGCAGTGCCGTTTATATTATAACTGGCTGCCGCCCGCGGCTCCGCCCACACTAATATTATAAAGGCAAAAGTTTGTGAATGTGTGTGTTTGTTTGTTACTTCTTCACGCCGGAACGGCTGAATGGATCTGGATGAATTTTGGCACAGAGATAGATTATAGCGGATATATGTTCTCTTGGGATAATTTCCGGGTTTCACGCGGGCGAAGCCGCTGGCAGAAGCTAGTATCTTTATAAATTATAGCCTACGTGTTATTCTGATGTTTAAGCTATATTTCTGTAAAATTCATCAATATCCGTTCAGTAGTTTTTGCGTGAAAGAGTAACAAACATCCATACATCCACCCATCATCACAAACATTCACATTTATAATAGTAGTAGAGTATGGCAAACCAGCAGATGACCAAACTGATGGCGAGGGTCACCATCACCTATTTCTCAATACTAGAGATGACTTACCAAAGACAATAGTCTTTTATCCAAATTATTATTTTCGTTCTCAATCATAACTTCTAATTTAGAAAGAGCCTTCGGTAAAACTTTATAGTCGGTATCTTCAGTTGAAAATATTATCTAAAAAAATAAGACAATAATTAATTAATGAATATACGGAGTAAACTTTTTATAAAGATCGTACCTAATGTACACCCCGCCCCAACACCGCTCCCACAAAACACCACCTCAAACGGAGCTGACTGCTCGCTGTTCACGCGCCGACAGCTAGCAGGCAACCAGCTGTTCACGCGCTTACAGCTAACAGTCAACTGTCTGTCCACGCACCGACCGCTTTCGCCTTTCCTTTTTCGACAAGCTAGCAACGTGCTTCAAGCGAGCAGTCTGCGTGCGCAAGTGTTCGCTTAACTTCCTTAAATTCCTCCTGCTTTTTTAAATGTTACTTCAGATTTTAACTTACCTGAAAAGCCGACAGCGTGTCATTATATGAAACGTCCGGGGTTGTAGTCAAAGTCGATAATAGCTTGCTAAGGACCGTATCTTCCTCAAACTTTTCCACGTATACAACCTGAATAAAAATATTTTTTAACGTTATTCTGACTGAATTGACAATTTGATAGCTAGGTTTGTGGGGCGAGTAGTCATTATAATTAGTCACTGTAAGTACTCGCTGCTTTTAATCGTTGCGATTAGTCGTTCCGTTGCGATCAGTCGTTGCAATTAGTCGATGCGATTAGTCATTGCGACTAGTCAGTGCGAATTGCCACACCTATGCGATGTAACGTTGCGATTAGTCGCAGCGATTTGACGTTGCGGTTTATCACCATAATTAGTCGCAGCGATAAGTTGTTGCGATTAGTCGTTGCGGTAAATGGGATAAGGTCGCGACAGAAGAAGGAGAGGCGACCTACATAATTTTCATCAGTATCAGTAATCATCTTCACAGCATCAACACCGAACAGTTTGGCTAGATTGAGTGTAGTTTTGTTAAATGATTGGCACCAGGATTCAGTATTAACCGGTTGTGTGCCGTAATTAACACCGTGGATCCACGTATTGGCACTCATGGGGTTAAACTCAGTTTTATGAATACTTAGGACAGTCGCCATGCGTTGCGTATTCGTTTTGTTCTTGCTATAAGTCAAAGCGATTTTTCGCTGCGATTAGTTGCTGATATTTGACGGAGCGATAATCAGTACGATTAATCGTTGATTAGTCATTGCGATTTGACGGTACGGTTAGTCGTTGCAATTGGACGGTGCGATGAGTCGGTTAGATTAGTCGCTGCTAATAGTTATTGCGATTAGTCGGTGCGATTAGTCGCAGCGATTAGTCGTCAACATATTGAAAATTAGCATAGTTACACACCTCATTTCCATCAGTATCAATAATCATCTTCACGGCATCAACACCGAACTGCTTAGCTAGATGTACGAGTGTAGATTTAAATGCTTGGCACCACGACTCAGTGTTAAACTCCGTTTTATGTAGACTTAGCAGAGTCGCCATGAGGGATAGAATAGGCTTCACTTCTTCGTATGCCTGAGGGAAAATACATCACATTATTGGTTAAAATATCACACTGTTTTTGCCCGATTGGTAGGACAGAGGTATATATACTCCATTTGCGATAACATTAGACGTTTAAATTAGCCCATTTTACAGCCCGTTCAACCGATTTTGACTTCTATTGCGTTGGTGGTACGACAAATGGTAGCTGTAGTAAAAAGTTGGTTTTGGTAACAGGTTTATGCTTTTTATGTCCTTATGTTTACGGGATAGAACTCAAAATCGATTGAACGGACTGTAAAATGGGCTAATTTTAACGTCTAATGTTATCGCAAATGGAGTATAGTTATATCGTAGTGTCAAATACTATCAACTGAACACAACGCCATCTAGCGGCCGCGCTATGCATCAGCGCGCGCACCGCGATGACAGCGGCGCAAGCGACGGAAGAAGTGGGGCCCGCGGGGAGGGCGGTCACCGGAACAAAATATAGCAGCGCGCATCAGATCTTCAGCCCTTTTTCTCTCCATCAGTCCATCAAAAAGCCTCGCAAAACACGCAATGGGGGGATGTGTACCTACCCACCTACCTACATCTAACAATCAAAAATTAATAGTATATTATGCCACTAGTAAATAAAAGACAGCTTTAAAGCGAGGGCCATAGATAAGTCACGAGCAAGGGGAGGATTCTAACAATTGAAACAACCGTAGGATTCAAGTGTTACAATGGGGCTGACATAACCTGTTGTTGGTTACAAGTCCCCAATAAATACATCATCATCATCAGCCTTTTAATGTTGCCCACTGCTGGGACACAGGCCTCCTCTCTGTGAGAGGGAATGAGCCGTAATCCACCACGCGGGCCCAGTGCGGGTTGGTGGATGTCACATGTCTTCAAATTTTTGGTTCTAGGACATGCCGGTTTCCTCATGATTTCCTTCACCGTTTTGAGAGCAGTGGTGATGAAATAATTTACACAAAGTAAAGCGCCTGCCTGGGCTCGAACCCACGACCTACAACTTGTAAGTCGCGGCCGATACCACTGGGCTACCACTGCTCTCTAATAAATAAAGAGAAAAATTAAAAATGTTTTAGAATCCTGAGCGACGCGAGTGGTTCATGGCCCTCGATATAAATCCGTTTTATTCAAGAGTTGCATACTATATTTTATACCATGACTACGAAAAAAATAAAGATTTAAGCGAAAAGCACGAGGAATAATAATAAATAAATAGTTTTTTACCTTCAAAACTTACAAAAAATTTGACACCCTGACCCCTGAGCACCTGTGTTTCAGGGGCCAGTGACCACCTCCATTACGATACATAATTATAATTAATTAAACACCAATGCAATTAATATTAGAATTACAAACCAAATATGTATTCACTAAACATCATAGACTAAAATTGAAATACTAAATATAAAAAAAAAACTCAATATTAAATCGATGAAGGAGTTTGAAAGTCAAGTATTCTTTGCAAAAGAAGTTTGATCGAAAAAAAATTGCGATGAGATAATAGCATTGAGATGAAGGTCGAATATATTGGTGTGTTCTAAATTCAAACACCAAAATAGTGATCAAAAATGCTTTTTATTCGCTTTCTACAGTGAATAAAATAAGCTTTTAGAGGTGGAATGGTATAAATATAATTCAGGCAGTCTACACAACGTGTCTTCATTGTCGATAACCCTGATCCAAGCATCCACGCATACGCACCAACACGTAGCCTATTTCTACCATGCCAAATAAGAATCCGGAATCTTATGCTAAGATGTAATAGTACATTATGGTACAAGTGTGTAATGTTGGTGATTACCGCTGAGGCGCCATTGAGACCCGAGCCGTAAGGTGAGGGTCTTAAGAGAGCCGAGGACGTGCAATGAAAAAGTCACAGTTTGATTACAGGTGTCATTATGTGCCTAATTGTGGTGAAATTAGAGCCACTTTATGAGCAAGTGTGTTGAAAATTATTTACCTTCTCCGAATCTCCAGTGAAAGACGCTAAAACTTCCAGGATATGATGGAGAGTATCCTCAAAGATGACCACGGCTTTTCCCAAGTCTGGGCCTGTAGTATTGTCCAACAGGGCTCTCCAAATGTCTATGTATTTGTCTAAGTTATCTTGTAGACAGAGTTTGAGTAATAATACTAAGGCTGCCTGAAAATAAAGTAAAAAAATATATTGTAATAATCTTTTTGTTAGGGCTTATACCGTGATTTATAAAAATGTCTGAATATAGCCCGTAGCTTTTAATAAAAAAAAATGCGTTATTGGGTGATTCGCACGAATTAAACCCGCACGAAATGTGCGAATCGACATTTTTTTATAATATTATTATTTCTGTGATTCGCACGAAGTAGGAGCTGACTGACACCCACATAATTTGGGGCGCGCCCTCCTAAAGTCTCCGAGACAAAGCAATTTTGTTGGCTCGAGACACCGATGTAGTTGGCATGTCATGCTATCAAAACAGTTACGCAATTAGGGTGCAGGGCACTACAGTGCTCTTTGGAGTCGGACCATATAAGATATATAGGACCATATCTATCTATATATATAAAAGGCAAAAGTGATTGACTGATGTATCAACGCACAGGCCAAACCCTTAGGGCTAGAAACTTAAAATTTCGCACACGTATTCCTCTTATGACGCCGATCACTAAGGAAGGATTTTTTTTAAATTCAACCCCTAAGGGGGTGAAATAGGGGATAAAAGTTTGTATGAAACTTTTTTTTTTTTTTATTATAGATAGGCTCGCGCTTGACCACTATCTCACCTGATGGTAAGCGATGATGTGGTCGACGGTGTAACACGCTTGCCTAGAAGTAACCTATTCACTCTTGACTTAAAGACTCCGAGGTTGTAGCTATCTGGAAACACAGACTCCGGCAGGGAATTCCACTCCTTAGCTGTACGCATAATGAAAGTATTTCCAAAACGTTTAGTGCGCATGGGTGGGATGTCCACCATGTACCGATGGCGCATCGCCGTACGTCTTGTAGTCCGATGATGAAACGGGCTAGGCGGAATTAGATCATGCAATTCCATCGCACACTCTCCGAAATGCAACCGATAAAAAACCGACAAGCTGGCAACTCGACGACGATGTTCAAGGCTCTGGAGCTTTGACTCGACCAGTGCCTCATTGCCGATGAGCCTCTTGGCCCGTTTTTCGATCGACTCTAGAGCATCAAGCTGGTACTTGGCAGATCCATCCCAGAGATGAGAACAGTACTCCATGCAAGATCGAACTTGCGCTTGATACAACTTAAGCAGCTGTTCTGGCGTGAAGTACCGTCTCACCTTCGCAAGGATCCCCAACTTTTTGGCAGCCAGTTGAGCCTTTGCCTCAATGTATGGGCCAAAATTAAGTGTCGATGTCAACGTTACGCCAAGAAGCTCAAGATGATCTGTTATCGGTACGGTTACACCTCGGAAAGATGGAGCCGGGTGAAATTGGCTCTTTTTCGCGGAGAAGAGACACGCCTGTGTTTTTGCGGCATTGAACTTGACCAGATTGGCATCGCCCCATTCGGAGACTGCCTGCAAGGACAGGTTCAAGCGCTCCACCATGGCCTCCCGGAGAGACTGGATCTGAGGCCCGGTAGCACGAGCATTGGACAAGTATCTCTCAGCAACAGTGCTGTCATCTGCATACCCAAAGGTGCCGGGTTTCAGCAGTTCATTTATGTGCAGCAAGAACAATGTCGCTGAGAGTACCGACCCCTGAGGGACCCCGGCGTTAATATCCAATAGGTCCGAAGAGCAGCCATCGATTACTACTCGAATGGACCGACCCCTCAGGAAGTCTGCAATCCAGTCACACAGACCACCGGGCAGACCGAATGAAGGAAGCTTACCAATAAGGCTTTCGTGCCAGACCCTATCAAAAGCCTTCGAGATGTCGAGGGAGACGGCAAGCGCTTCCCCATGTCTCTCGATGGCCTCACTCCAGATGTGAATGGCATACGCTAGAAGATCCCCAGTGGACCGATTTCGGCGGAAGCCGTATTGGCGGTCGCTAAGGATGTCGTTAGCTTCTAGGTATGCCAGGAGTTTATTATTAAGTACACGTTCCATACTCTTACAGAGTATGGACGTTACAGAGATGGGTCTGTAGTTGGCCGGGTCAGCACGACTGCCCTTCTTGGGCACGGGCTGTACGTTGGCTTGCTTCCAAGCATTCGGCACTTTTCCAGTCTGATAAGAAAGGCGAAACAGGCGCGTCAGGATAGGAGACAATTCAGGCGCACAGGTTCTGAGAACAATTGCTGGTATACCATCGGGTCCGCTAGCCTTATTCACATCGAGGTTACGCAGCACCCTACGTACGTCCTTTTGGTGGATGCGAATGTCCAACATACTTGTCTCGCAACCATCAGGAGAAGGAGGGGGGCGCGCGCCACCAGGATTCAGACGCGAAGACTCCGCAAAAAGAGAGGCAAACAAGTTTGCTTTCTCCTCAGCGGAGTGGGCCAGCGACCCGTCGGGTTTCAGCAGTGGTGGTAGTGAGGGACGGCAGAAATTCGATTCAACCGATTTAGCCAGGGACCAGAACGCTTTACTACCTGCTGGGTAGGAAGCAAGTTTGATCCCTATCCGGCTAATGTGGGCGAACCGAGCCCTTCGCAACACCTTCTTGCAGGACTTGGCAGCCCTGTTGTAAGCTTTCTTCCTCTGACCAACGTCACTCGCCTTGCGCGTTCTAGCGTCGACCCAGGCATGGTACGCCTCATGTTTACGCGCATCGGCGCGAATACACTCGGCGCCAAACCAAGGTCGGTCTTGGCTAGACATTGTTACGTCAGAGAACGGGATGTAGTACTCCATTCCCTGACGCAACAAATCCGTCACAGCGTCCGCGCACGACGTAGGATCAGACGAAGAAAGCAGGCAAAGCTGCCAAGGATAGCATGCGAAGAAAGATCGCATGCCATCCCAATCTGCTGACTTGTACCGCCATACCCGCCGGGTGCCTCTTGGGCTGGGATCGGGCGGGGAGTAGACGGATACAGACTTCACCAGACAGTGGTCGGAACTACCCAAAGGTGGAGATACCGACACCGAGTAACGGTCTGGATCTGTGGTCAGCAGAAGGTCCAAGCAATTAGCCGTATGCGTTTCAACATCCGGCACCCTCGTTGCCCCCTGGACCAGCTGAGTAAGATTTAACGCTAGCGCAAGCTTTCGCGTCTCTCGCCCAGCATGGTCAGTGTACTGGTACGGGAAGAGCCACTCCTGATGGTGGGCATTAAAGTCCCCCAGTATCACCAATTGGGCGGTTGGGTACCGTTGCTGAGCCTCATCAGCCGCCTCACTAAGGTAATGTATAAGCCCGGTTGTCTCCATGTCTCCGCTGTGCGACCTATAGACACAAGCATAGATAATCTTATCTAAGCCTGTGTCAACCAGGGCCCAGAGCACTGAGAATCGAGAGTCTTCAAGGTTTCGGAGACGCCGATAACAGATGTCGTCACGGGCGTACATGCATACACCCGCACGTGGCTTGAACCTGTGCTCCAGGGTAAACCCTGGGTAAGAAAGATACGCCACATCTGACGGACATCCGATCTGCGTCTCCGAAAGGAACAAAAGCGCTGGTTTATCAGTCTCCAGATGATGGTGGACTGCATCAAGGTTAGAGTGAAGACCTCGGATGTTACTGAGGTGAACCTTATGTGAGAGTGAGTGCTGCCGCTGTTCAGCTTTTCTCTTTTTGTTCCTTGGCATTATTGCAGTGAGTGAAGGAAGGTGAGGAGAAGGAAGTGAGATGAGGTTCCACGCTGGCAACCTTCAAACACGCGCAGACAGGACGTCATCATTGGGGGACTAGTCTGGAGACTGCGGGGACGCCCGAGCCCCCCCGGGAATGTCCATCGGGCACTCTCATCTGGTCGCCAACCAGCACGATGGCGCATCCCGGGATTTTTCGACAGTTGGCGGGGCAGCCTTTCGTGTGTGGCTGGCACACTACTTGGGCCCCCAACTACCTGCGGTCGGCCAGCGACGCACCGTGCCTCGGATCCCGCTACCCTCCGCGACTAGTCCCACGATTGGCCCATAACAACGCGAGTCAGGCTGGTCTGCCTGCAATGGAACAACTATCTCGACCCAACTCCTCTTGTGGCTACACCGAGCATCGTACCGGAACACGGCTAGGCCGCTTGGCGGTACGTCTTTGCTCGGTGGGTGGTCGCAAGCCTTCGGCCGAAACCTACCACCAGTTTGTGTCACCTGTTTAGCACCACCCGGGGACCACGTGTAGGGTAACAAAAGGGGTACTCACCTACGGACGCGGGTGACTCAGCCCCCAAAAACTTTTTATTAAAATGTTATCTGTAGGATAAAACACGGATCACGCGAACGTAGTCGCGGGCGAAGTGCTAGTATAGAATAGGAACGCAATTTAGGTGCAGGTTACTTCACATATATATAGGACCTAGAATAGGACTTAAGAAACTTATCAAAACGTGTTGGATTCTTGATAAAATCTTAGATATTTTATTTGCTTTTTTTTTTTAAAGAGAGATATTAATTACATATATCAGTTCAGTAATAAATGCGTCGTTACGTGTTCAAAGCTTATCTTCAGTCCACCAATGTAGGTACTGTGCGAGTGACAACTACATCGGTGTCTTGAGCCAACAAAATTGCTTTGTTTCGGAGACTTTAGGAAGGCACGCCCCAAATTATGTAGGTGACACTCAGCTCCTATTTCGTGCGAATCGCCACAGATAAAGTAATATTATTAAAAAAATGTCGATTCGCACATTTTGGGCGAGTTCAACTAGTGCGAATCGTCCAATAACCCAAAGTAATTATAACTGCATTGGAAATTAGACACTGGTAACAGACAGACCGACAGACGGACAGTGGAGTCTTAGTAATAGGGTCCCGTTTTTACCCTTTGGGTACGGAACCCTAAAAAATAAGGTTGCCAGCTCTCAGTTTTAGCAACCTGTGGGTTGCTGGCAGTTTAGTTACTAAACCTGGTAACACATAAATGGCGGCTAACTGAGAGCTACATAATGGCCCATACGCACCCACGATACAGGAGATATGCCTAGTGTGTGGCACAGGCAAAAAAACAATGTTTGCGGCTACATGCAGCCAGGCAACCCTGCAGTAATTTATTCTACTATCAAGAATCGTTCATAAAAATCCAGTTTTATCAAAACAAAATACCTACATATTTATACAGTGGGATCTCATACTAATAGGCCATATAAGCTATGCCGTAGTACGATTTTTTTTTTATGCCGTAGCACGGTATTGTCTATGCCGTAGCACAGTATTGACGACCCGTAGCACAGTGTTGTCTACGCCGTAGCACGGTATTGTCTACACCGTAGCACGGTATTGTCTATGTCGTAGCACGGTATTGTCTATGCCGTAGCACAGTATTGTCGACCCGTAGCACAGTAATGTGTACGCCGTAGCACGGTATTGTCTACACCGTAGCACGGTATTGTCTATGTCGTAGCACGGTATTGTCTATGCCGTAGCACAGTATTGTCGACCCGTAGCACAGTGTTGTCTACGCCGTAGCACGGTATTGTCTACGCCATAGCACAAACTGAGCAAATTACCTTCCGAACATCATCAGAAGCCTTCAGCACGCCGTTAACCACAATATCCCTCCCCTTCGAAGTCGGTAAATTGTCGTAAAACATTATTGCAGTCAGTAACATCGTCTCGCTATTAGACACACTGGATCCTATGCACCATGAGACCTGAAACACAAAACATCACGGCTGCATTCTTTAAAGATTATGCAGAGAGTACAGGGTGTTGGTATTAATCGATTTAGAAATTATTTTTCACTTTGTAGTGTTTTTATTTGGTAGTCGATTGTATTATCAGCCAAAAACATTTTCATTTTTAAATCACGTCGGAAAAAGAGCGGTGTTATAATTTTGACGTGTGTATCTGTGTGTTTGTTTATTTCTGTATCTGTCTGTGGCATCATAGCTCCTAAACGGATGAACCGATTTTGATTTCGTTTGTTTTTGTTTGATAGTTGACTGACTTAATCGAGAATGTTCTTTCGATCGAAGTGTGTCTACTACTAAATAAGTTATGTAGGATGAAATAAAAATGTTTTTTTTTTTATTTTTTATTTATTTTACTTATTAACTTTTTAGTTGTGGTCAAGTTCTAAAGTAATGTACAATAATCAGACAATCCCGAGATTTTTGCCGTTATTTATTGAAAAGTTGCATATCTCCAAATTCTTCATCAGATCTTCATCAAGTTTATATGGGAGATTTATTTTGAATTTTATTTGAAAATCGGTCCTCAATTAACGGAACAAACAAAAAAACCAGTCAAGTGCGAGTCAGACTTGCGCACGAAGTGTTCCGTTCCATTATCGCAAAAAACGGCAAAAGAATCACGTTCGTTGTATGGGAGCCCCACTTAAATATTTATTTTGTACTGCTTTTACGTGGCTGCAAGGAATTGGTTATGTTTTTATTACCTCGTATCTTTCAAACCACTTGACGGATTTTTATAGTTAAGACATCTTTAGATAGGTCTTGGACATGCTTGGCGGCTTTTGGCCATATTGTAGGAGCGGCATTATTTTTTCTTTGAAACCAATCGTGTGGGGTATCAAAATGAAGGGTTTTTAGAGGTGATTACAAAAATATATACAACTTAAATGTATAAAAGTCATACGAAAAAAATTTTTTTTT
Organism: Anorthoa munda; assembly: GCA_945859665.1. Taxonomy (NCBI): domain Eukaryota; kingdom Metazoa; phylum Arthropoda; class Insecta; order Lepidoptera; family Noctuidae; genus Anorthoa; species Anorthoa munda. Next base: position 9,692,023 of record OX243919.1, on the reverse strand, counting down.
TTTTTTCATTTGTTGTTATAGCGGCAACAGAAATACATCATCTGTGATTTTGAACTATCTAGCTATCACGGTTCATGAGATACAGCCTGGTGACAGATAGACAGACGGACAGTGGAGTCTTAGTAATAGGGTCCCGTTTTATACCCTTTGGGTACGGAACCCTTAAAAGTAGGATACTTACAGTACTAGCCTCTTCGTAAGACAGTTTCTTAGCCCTCAGTTGGAACTCCAGCTCGATACCGCTACAAATAGTGGGCACCTCCATAGACTGGCTCATCCTAGCCTGAATGATAATCCTCAAAGCTGTGTGCTTGATCAGAATCGAAGGAGAATCCAGGCGGGGAAGTACTTCGGATTTTATTACGTCCTAAAAACATTTTTTTAATTCTTATTTTTCAACAACAACATACTACACGGTAAAAATAACTGTGCACCTGGCGCTGTGACACACTGACGTTCGACTTATTATTAAACTTATTTTACGAATATGAACCTTATATACTTTTAAATAAGGTTGATTTTAGCTTAAATCAGCAACAGAAACAAGCTACTTGCTTGACTTAGTTTTGAAGTCTGAGTGTTCTATACAGATCTTAGCCTTGGATCCTTATATCTTTGTTTGCTACTTCAGGTTAGATAACTTCATAGATATTGCTCAAAGCATCGCAAAAGGCAGGCAGATTATTTTTCATACGAATATGAACGTATTCATATTGCCACAAGGTTCATTTTCGTATGCAACTTTGCTGTATCAAATTTACTTATATAAGTGTCTGAGTGTCTAAACTTTAAACGAAAATCTTCTTTGCTTGGTCCTTCGTAGATATTGCTCAAGGCATCCATGACGGTCTTAGATCCCAAAATAGTTGGTAAAAGGCAGGCAGAAGGATTATTTTCTATACTAATATGAACCTTATTCAAATCATAACAAGGTCCATTTTCGTAATAAAAAGCAACAGGAACAAGCTACTCCCTGGACTTAGTATAAAGTATGAGTGTTTAGTACAGGACCCAGATGTTTATGCCCCTTACTAACAATGGAAATAAACTTGTTCTAAGAGCTCATGGTAGGGCCCCAGATCTATGCTTTGGAATATAACCTTACCTCTTTGCTCGGTACTCCAGGTAAGATAACTTCATAGATATTGCTCAAGGCATCCATAGCGGTCAGTGTCAATCTGCCACAGTTACTAAATATGAACCGCCTTGTCTTTTCTAATATATTTTTCTTTAGAAGATTATGTACCTCATCCTTATTAAAACAACGTTTATTTTCGCATACAACTCTTGCTGTATGTATGTGTACTTAGTTTAAAGTCTGTGTGTTCTAGCTTAGACCCCAACGTAGTTGGGAAAGGAAAAGCCAGACAGATTGATTATTTTCGATACGAATATGAATCTTATTGATATTTAGACAAGGTTAATTTTTGCATGAAACTATTATGTAACACTTAGTTTACAGGCTAAGTGTTCTATACAGATCTAGAATATATATAGAATTCTATAGAATATATAGAATCTAGAATATATACTTTATCTACACTCACAGCGTAATGTTCCAAATATGAATTCAAAAAATATTGTATAAACACGTACTTTATATTCGTGGATAGGTAAAATAAAAAAAACCATTACAGTGCAACATTTTCCTTCGATTTTCAAACAACTGCATCATAAAATAACTTTTTAATTTTTATAGCACACTTTTACTATTTAATTTATTGGCGTTTATGGGCTCATTGACTTAATGTAGAAAAGTAGTGTCATTTTCTATGGTATGGATGCGCGCGCTGCGTAGTCATGCGCAATGATAATCTAAATTGCCCACCATACCACATATTTTTACCGTTTCCACTTTTGTTTTATTTCAACTGTATGAGTGAAGATAAAATAGTGTATGCCACGGCACATAATTAGGTATTAAAACAATCGCGTGTTATTATTAATCGGCTCCGCCTCATGTGATAAACCCACGCTCGTGTTTTAATAACCTCTATTATATGACCATTGCATAAACTACTATTATTATACACCAAAAAATAATAAAAACTTACCTCTTTGCTCGGTACTTCAGGTAAGATAACTTCATAAATATTGCTCAAGGCATCCATAGCGGTTTTAGTATCAATCTGCCACAAGTACAGACGAACGGCCCTGTCTTTTGCCAAGCGCTCTTTGAATAGACGGGCGTGATGTTTGAAGATTGATAGGAGAACTGGAATAATAAATATATCAATTTAGATTTTAGATTGCGACTATATAAAAAAACCGGCCAAGTGCGAGTCGGACTCGCCCACGAAGGGTTCCATACCATTATCGCAAAACGCGGCAAAAAATCACGTTTGTTGTATGGGAGCCTTACTTAAATATTTATTATATTCTGTTTTTAGTATTTGTAGTTATAGCGGCAACAGAAATACATCATCTGTGTAAATTTCAACTGTGTAGCTATCACGGCTCATGAGATACAGCCTGGTGACAGACAGACACACAGACGGACCGCGGAGTCTCAGTAATAGGGTCCCGTTTTTACCCTTTGGGTACGGAACCCTAAAAAAGACACATGCCTGAAAAATAATTAATTCATTGTGTCATCATTCTATACCAATAATATAGACTAGCTATCCCACGCGGCTTCGCTCCCGTCAACTGGCTACCTACCTACCTACCCTGCCTACCCTACATACATGAATGTTGCGTAACTTAAACCGTTTACGCAGCGCACGCAACGGAAGACCTCAAAAAGAAAAAAAAAACTCGTTTTTGCAACATTTTTAATTTATGCTCCGCTCCTATTGGTCGTAGCGTGATGTTATATAGCCTTCCTCGATAAATGGACTATCCAACAAAAAAATATTTTTTTATTTCCAACCAGTAGTTCCTGAGATTAGCGCGTTAAAAAAATATTATGGCTTAAATATTTATGCAACTCCAAATTATGGCATAACAAATTAGACCAAATGACAGTTATGCTAACCTTTGCATTATGCCAATGTATTATTATGCCGCAGTATTATTATGCTGATAAAAATTATGCCAAAGTATTATTATGCCGCAGTATTATTAAGCTGATAAAAATTATGCCAAAGTATTATTATGCCGCAGTATTATTATGCTGATAAAAATTATGCCAATCGAAATTATGCCAAAAATAATTATGCCAAGAGGGGGATTTCCTCTAATACTCGAACCATTTAAAAAGTATTTATATATTTTTTTCTATTCCAACCAGTAGTTCCTGAGATTAGCGCGTTCAAACAAACTACAAAAAAATAAGAGGTACCAAAGACACCGACTTCCAAAACGAAAGTTATTTTTGCTCTTTTTAATGTTTTGCTTTGGAAGTGAGTTTACTTTTTGTGAAAATGTTTTTTTAAATTTCTTTATAATAAGTATGAAGTCTCTATTAGTAAAGTCTCATTGATTTTGGTGACGGCAAATTGAGATTTTTGGTAGAAGACATAACTGCGCAAATAATACTTATACTCCATTTGAAATAACATTAGAAATTTTTACAACACTTTTTACAGTCCATTCAACCGATTTTGAGTTCTATCCCGTAAGTATAAGGATAGCATAAAAAGCAGTCACTCAACGGGCAATGGTGAGGACTATGCTCGGCGTTTCGAGAACCAGGGTTACCGACATAGCCCGAAGAATTGCCAAACTTAAGTGGCAGTGGGCAGGGCACATTGCTCGCAGAACGGATGGCCGATGGGGCAGAAAGGTTCTGGAGTGGCGACCGCGAACAGGAAGACGTTGCGTTGGAAGGCCTCCCACCAGGTGGACCGATGACCTGGTAAAGGTTGCGGGACGCACGGGGCCGGTCAATGTAGCGACGCTTGGGGGGGGGGGGGGGGGGGGGTTGTTTTCCAGCAGTGAACGTCTTTCGGCTGATATGATGATGATGATAAAAAGCATAAACCTGTTACCATAACTAAAATACAGCTGCCATTTGTCATATTACCAACGCAATAGAAGTCAAAATCGGTTGTAATGAAGTCATAATGCTTATTTTGGAGCTTACCTTCCAAACACTTGGATATCTTAATGCATTCCCTGGACATGGTATCATAGAATCCGTTGATCTGTTCTATTTCGATGTCGTCGCCGAAATGCTCGAACAATCCGTTTATACCTTGCAACACAGAATTCACTACTTGATCCTGAAACAGAAACAATGATTTTCATGATGGTCCTGGGTTCGATGCCCGAGTCGAGCAGTGTTATTGTGTTTTAGGGTTCCGTACCTCAAAAGGTAAAAAAAGGAACCCTTATAAGATCACTTTCTTGTGTGTCTGTCTGTCCGACTGTCACCACCGATTTTCTCAGGAACGGGTAGACCTAGCAAGTTGAAATGTATACCAGATACTGAGATATATAGTCCCTATTAGGTGTATAAAAAAGGTCCAGAGTCAACACGATAAAAAGATATGGGCAAATTTAGATCTTCGCGAAAACTTGTAAGTACCAAAATTTAACAAAATTTTCAAAAAAAAAAAAAAAAAAATCCTAATTTCCCTTTACTTGTGCTGTAAGACCATGCTTTTAACCAAAATTGACAATTCTAGGTCAACCGGAAGTACCCTATAGGTTTTGGGTCGAAAACCTATATGGTAGTTCCCGTTGACCTAGTATCTAATTATGTTGGTGAATGTAGCTGCTTGTACGGAACCCTCTATGCGTGAGTCCGACTCGCACTTGACCGTTTTTTTTAATCTGGAATTTCTCAGTCCCGATGCCCGATGTCTAGATTTGTGCCAGGTTGATGGATATCTAATATCGGTTTACTATTGATAAGCATAAAATATATTTCCATAATTTACATTGGCATAACGAAATTCAGCATAATGATCATTACGCATAATGTTATTAGGCATAAATGCTTTGCCATAATGTACATTGCCATAAATACTGTTGGCATAATAATAATGATGCATAATCATATAAAGCATAATGATATTTACAAATAATGTTCTTTGGAATAAAACAAACATGGTTCGCGGCTCAAGACTCGCCCAAGGGTCAACCTGCCGCACCTTAACCTAATTAGTTTGAGTCCTTATATCAAATATATATAATAAGACATTTTAAGCTTAGGTAAAACAATTCCCAACCGATAAAAAAAATTGAAAATTGATTTTACCAGAAGGTATTTTAATTTTCGACGTTCAAATATGTACCCATAAAATTGTTACGACGAATAGATATTATGCCTTAAATATTTATGCAACTCCAAATTATGGCAAAACATATTATACCAAATGACAGTTATGCTAACCTTTGCATTATGCCAATGTATTATTATGCCGCAGTATTATTATGCTGATAAAAATTATGCCAATCGAAATTATGCCTAAAATAATTATGCCAAGAGGGGGATTTCCTCTAATATCTTGGTTTCTAACAACGAATTGACTTGGTACCGATAATACTCGTACCATTTAAAAAGTATTTCTATTTATTTGATTACGAAATACGATACGAGTGCAAACGAATCCGAGTCGACGCGTAACAATAATACACGAATATTTAATATAATTATGGCACAAACACCAAAGACGTTCAGATTTCCCTTTTTTTAATCTCAATATTATTAGTCGTGTGTTTTTGTATTTAAGGCACTATTTCTATCTCTCAGCCACTTGTACTTGCTTTTCACCGCACCCCTCCCCCGTGACACACGTCGTAACTGGCGTCAGTCCATCAGAAGCTCTCGACAGACGCCGTCGTCGGATGTTTCTAAGTAGGTTTTAATTTGCTTTCGACGCAAGATAGTTAGGCGCCTTCACCAGTACTTTGACTGTGACGTACAGTTTTTTATTTCAAGTAGAAGATTTAGAAGCGATTTATCTTCTCAAAGGTATGTATGTACATCTATATATATAAAAGCGAAAGGTCACTCATTCGACTATCACGAAATATCGAAAACAGCATTACGTATAAAGATGAAATTTGGAGATTCCTCAAGGGACGTAAGTGCGCGCCAAGAAAGGATTTTTGCAAATTCCACCCTTTTACCCCCTAAAAGGGGGGTCGAAAGTTTGTATGAAATTTCTACCGTTTTTAAATCGGACACGTGACATTTTACATTTACTCTCTTCATTGATAAAAATAATTCAAGTATTTTTTTTTTGGAAATTCCACCCGTAAGGGGGTAAAAAGGGGTTTGAACATTTGTATGAAATTACTACAGTTTGTAAATGGGGCACGTGAAATTTTACATTTACATGATTGATAAAAAGTATTCATGGATTTAATGTTTTTGGAAATTCCAGCCGTAAGGGGGTAAAAAGCGGGTTGAAAGTTTGTATGAAATTTCTGAAGTTTGTAAATTGGACACGTGAAATTTTACATTTGCTCTTGATTGGTCTCCTGTGCGGGTCACAAATAAAAATGTTTTCTTTCTTTCTTTATAAAAAGTATTCATGGATTTATTGTTTTTTAAATATTCCACCCGTAAGTGGGTAAAAAAAGGGGTTGAAGTTGAAGTTTGTATGAAATTACTACAGTTTGTAATTGGACACGTGAAATTTTAGATTTACGCTGTTGGTTGATAAAAAGAATTTATGTATTTATTGGTTTTTGGAAATTTTACCTCTAAGGAGGTAAAAAGGGGGTTGAAAGTTTGCGTGAAATTTCTACGCTTTTAAGTGTGACACGTGAAATTTAAGATTTATGCTTTTGGTTGATAGAAAGAATTCATGTATTTATTGGTTTTTGGCAATTCCACACCTTAGGAGGTGAAAAGGTGGAAATTTGTTGGGTTTATATATTTAAAACTTGGCATATATACTAACCTAAGTAAATAGTAAAGGTTTTCATTATTAGTTTATCAAAATTACTCCTAAAAGGGGTAATTTTAGAAGGTGTTAAAGATTTATGACGAATTTTGCTGTACAGAGCTTCTTTTTATGATGTAGGGCACTAAGGAAGGATTTTTGGAAATTCAACCTTTAAGGGGGTGAATTAAAAACTCATCTGTAGGATAAACTACGGATCACGTGAAAGAAGTCGCGGGCGCAGTGCTAGTAGACTGATAAACACATTACCTTCCTTCGGCAGTCGGGTAATAAATTATCCTTACCGTCTTATTGTTAGGTTGCAGCATATTGAGATAAATCCGCCATATTCTGGTGAAGTGCTCCTGGACCAGCTCTGGGTGGTACCTACAGATAGTACCTGTAATGAGAAATAACGTTAGAAACAAAGAACACATATCTTTATTAACTACACTGGCTTTCAAAACGTAGTACCACACTTTTAAATTTGAAATTTCTCAGTCAGAAAGTCAGTTTTGAAATAAATAAAAAACGTTTTATTGAAAATTTCATCAACTTCCTTTGAAATTATAGTTTACTAGCTAGCTAGGCTAGGGTTTTGGTGGTTTGATGGTGTGTTTATCATAGATTGAAGAATGAGGTAATAAGACAACGTGATGTAGTGACTAAAATTTAAAAAACATGTTAAGATGGTTTGGTAATGGCATATGTAAATCAAACAATATTTTGCAAACAAAACTGTTCAAAAGTACGTTCAATATTGATATATTGCCATCGAGCGGGCGCAAGGCCAGTACTGCGTTAACATTGGGGCGTATATATCGCCTTTATTTTTTTTGGGGTAACAGCACCGATAGACGCAGAACATTTATTGCGCAAAACACTTTATCATGTTTAAGGCAAATAAAGACTTATCTTAAATGCAAAGCTAAATATGAGAAATGCAGTGTCGTCTCACTTGTCTTCGCGTCCTGTCCACGCTCTCGCATGCTCTGTCTCTTTCATATACTTTAACCGCGATCCGACGACGAGACAGGGCACAGACGTCTGCGACCCGACCTCGTCGTACGTCTTTACTCTGTGTCCCGCCCCTAAATGTGCGAAGTCCGACACGCACTTGACCGGTATTTTTTACACTATCGGCGGCGATAATACCAATATGATTATCTGTATTTTCTTATAAGACTCGCTCTAATAACCACTCATTGCTCTACCGCAAATTACAGTATGGAATACACCAAATACATATTTGCGGGATACAGTGAAAAACCATTCCCGCAGAACTGGACGGCCGTGGGAAAGGTCCCTAATAAGAACTTAATCTACTAACACATAAAGTTCACTACTCACCAACAAGCAATGCCGTAGGCGCCTTGCAGGTCTTCGCCTCTTCTAAAGCACTGACATGTCTGCTTACCACCTGTTCACTGAGATCAGCGGAAGGCTGCTTGGCCACGCTGATGAGACAGAGAAGGGCATCCTTCCGAGTTTGAGGATCGAAGGGGAGCATGCATAGCTGGAAGGTAACAAATTAATCAATCAATTGGTTTTTTTTTTTTTTTATTTATGATGTGTTTGCTCTTGACTCTAATCTAGGTCGGTGACAGAGACAGAGTCGACGATGGAGTGAGCTTACCCAGAAGAAGCCTGTTCACTCTAACTTTGAAGAGATTCGGGTTGTATGCGTTTGGAAACATGTGTTATAACCAGCAAAAGAGTGGAACTCACTGCCTGCGTCTGTACGCAGGCAGTGAGTTCCACTCTTTTGCTGTGCGCATTATGAAGGATGTTTGGAAGCGCTTGGTGCGAATTGGTGGAATGGAGGTGAGGATGATAACTTGCAGTGCGTCTAGATGTCTGATGGTAGAAGGGGGCCGGTGGGATGAGGTCGTGGAGGAGAGTGAGCACACTCGCCGAAGTATAGTCTATAGAAGACCGACAAGCAGGCAACCTTACGGCGAATAATAATAATATAATTTCATCAAATGGAATTTCCTGCCGGAGTCTTTGTTTCCTGATAGCTACAACCTTCTTGGCCAGCGTGCTTCAGCGTCGACCACATCGTCTCACCGCTTACCATCCGTTGAGATAGTGGTTAAACGTGAGTCTATCGTTACTAATATTAATTCAAAAAATCCGACTGCTTAAGAAGCGAACTAAAAAAACATAAACAAGAAGAAATCATGCTGTGCAGTCGGAGGATATATCTTCTTTTGGTCAGCTAGCTCGCGAATATGTATCCTCCGACTGCAAGCAAGAAAAAAAACGAAAAAAGAAAATCATGCTGTGCATGATTTTCTTCTTGTTTTCGTTTTTAGGGTTCCGTACCCAAAGGGTAAAAACGGGACCCTATTACTAAGACTTCGCGATCCGTATGTCGGTCTATCCGTCTGTCACCAGGCTGTATCTCATGAAACGTGATAGCTAGACAGTTGAAATTTTCACAGATGATGTATTTCTGTTGCCGCTATAACAACAAACGTGATATTTTTGACGTTTTTTGCTCGATATTAATAACGGCAACAGGTAGACGCTTGAAATATTCACAGAATGTTTAGTTGTATATTCACTTCAAAAAATAATAATTATTAAATTAAAATAAAATAAATTAAGGGGGGCTCCCATACAACAAACGTGATTTTTTGCAGTGTTTTGCGATAATGGTACGGAGAATGGACGCCAAGCACCTTCCGGTGTGTTCCGACAGCAGCACTTGAGAGCCAGTTCCCTTCTAGGCTTTGTGTGCTTACCACCATCGGCCACATCATCACTGACCACGGTGAGATTGTGGTCAAACACAGGCCTATACATAGTAAAAAAAAAAAAAAAAAATGGTACGGAACCATTCGTGTGCGAGTCCGACTCGCACTTGGCCGGTTTTTTAGTTCGGTTCGCTTCTTATGCAGTCGGGTTTTTTGATTTTATGAATTAATTTTATTATCGATTTTTATGTCCTTCTCCAAGGTCCAGTTCAGTCATTTAGGTCTGACAATCATATATGCAGATAAGAGTTACTTCTGCCTTTATAATATTATTAGCATGGAGTATGGATGGCCCATATCATGATCATAATCATAATCTCAGCCGAAAGACGTCCAATGCTGGACATAGGCCTCCCCCAAGCGTCGTCTCGCAACCATCGGATTCCTACAGCCTTATACAAGGTCATCGGTCCACCTAAATGGAGGCCTTCAAACGCTGCATCTCCCGGTTCCCGAACACCACTGCAGAACTGTTCGTGCCAATCGATCATCCGTTCTGCAAGCAATGTGCCCTGCCCACTTAACAAAGAAGAAAAAGAAAGAAAGAAAGAAAATGCATTTATTTGCCACAAGCCACTAGAGCACACAATATAAAAAAAAAAAAAAACAAAAAGAAAACTTAAAACTAACACGGTAACAACAGTAAAAAAGAGAAAAAACAATATAAATATGAAATTGTGTGTCCCACGGCTGCGCCAAATAGGACCAGTTCAGCAAAATGTCGCGCAACTAGTGCCCGACGCTGGTTTTCAACTGGACCTGTGACTGTGACGTGACGGACGTAAAGCAGTTTTATAGTGACATAATATGTATGTAAAAAAGTACTTATATAAAAGATAAAAAAGATGTGTAAATTACAATATAAAAGTAACAGATACACCACATATTGACAAATAAGGTGAGTGTGACAGGAAATGAGATGAGGGTAGGTAGGCTAATACGTCATATTATTGAGGCATTCAGTGCGGCCATATCCAATTTACGTTGAGCTTCCAATTCTTTCAATTCTTAAGCTTGGCAATTCATCGGGCTATGTCAGAAACCCTGGTTCTCCTGCGGATATCTTCATGTCCAGAGATTAAAATAAAAAATAAAACTTCTGATCACTTACATTAATAATATCAGTAGAATAGTTCTCCACAATATCCCAGCATTTCTCCACGATTTTAGCCAGTATCTTAAAAGAATCCGCTATGGTTTTCAGCCAGTCTTCACTGGAACGTTTTGAAGATATCGTCTCAAACAGACCAACGGGTTTGAAGAGTAGGGTCTGGATTAGCCATTCTGCAAAACACATACACCAATTATACCATCACATCTTTCCTAACACTTTCCAAAAAGGAGAAAGATTTCTCCGTGAATTGTGGACCGATATTGAAAATTATTTTTGTGTTTGAAATGATTGGATTTCGCATACAAAGTTGAGTCAAATAAACAATTTCTTTTTTAGGGTTCCGTACCCAAAGGGTAAAAACGGGACCCTATTACTGAGACTTCGCGGTCCGTCTGTCTGTCTGTCTGTCACCAGGCTGTATCTCATGAACCGTGATAGCTACACAGATGATGTATTTCTGTTGCCGCTATAACAACAAATACTAAAAACAGATTAAAATAAATATTTAAGTTGGGCTCCCATACAACAAACGTGTTTTTTTTTTCCGTTTTTGCGATAATGGTACGGAACCCTTCGTGCGCGAGTCCGACTCGCACTTGGCCGGTTTTTGAGATTTGCTTATGTCTCCCTTAGAGAAAGTTGTTAATTTACATGAACAGAAGCAGTTTTTAAGGATCCGTACATAAAGGGTAAAAACGGGACCCTATTACTAAGACTCCACTGTGCGTCTGTCTGTTTGTCACCAGGCTATATCTCATGAACCGTGATAGCTAGACAGTTGAAATTTTCACAGATGATGTATTTCTGGCCGCTATAACAAAAAATACTAAAAACCGAATGAAATAAATATTTAGGTGGGGCTACCCCTCCCATACAGCAAACGTAATTTTTGTGATGTTTGTTGCGATAGTAATACGGAACCATTCGTGCGCTAGTCCGAGTCGCACTTGGCCGGTTGTTTATTATATGTTCACACCTTCCTGTTACATCCTGTATAACGTCCCGACAACAATTATCGGGTAGTGGCTATGTGATGGGCTGACATAACACCCGGCTAGCTGGAGGAACCTGCCTTTTCAATGGAGGTTGCAGGTCTCATCATCATTTCAGCCGAAAGACGTCCACTGCTGGACATAGGCCTCCCCCAAGCGTCACCACACTGATCAGTTCTGTGCGTCCTTCGTCCGCAGTCTTGATCAGGTTGTCGCTCTACCTAGGTCCTAGGCCTCCAACGCTGCGTCTTCCGGTACGCGTTTGCCATTCTAGAATTTTCGGCCCCAACGGCCATCCGTTCTGCGAGCAATGTGCCCTGCCCACTGCCACTTAATTTTGGCAATTATTTGGGCTATGTCGGTAACCTTGGTTCTCTTGAGGATGTCTTCAATTCTGATTCGATCACGCAAGGAAATGCCGAACAGCAGTTTGCTGAGGCGTTGCAGGTCTATACATCTCTAAATACTTAGGCCGGCTTGCGTTATCCTTGGTAAGCTTTCTAACTCCGAGTTAATTATTTAATTATATATGACACTAGCGGCCTGCCCCGGCTCCGCACGGGTTTTTAACAAAAATTTCAAAATGAAAATTTATAATACACACACATAAACCCTTCTATATGCGTCAGGATGATAAAAAAAATAATATAAATAAAGCTTGAATATTATTATTAAACAGTCAGTTAACTTTTATTTTTATTATTTTTGTTATATTTTTTTAAATTTTTTTTTTGTTTTTTTTTTTCAAATTTTTCGTGACATTGATTCCCCTCCCGTACGGCCCGTGCCCCTGGCCCCAGTGACGACTACATGCTTCATCGCAAGTTTTTTCAAATACTTACATTTTTAAACTGAATTTATTTTTTTCATCTTTCGAATGGAATGTCTGAATTGAATAATTCAAAAAGTTATATAAAAGTATTGAAGCAGTCTTGAATATGAAGTTATTTATTTTGATAAGGATTAATACCAAGACACAAATAAAGAGGCTTTTCTAGCGGCGGCATTTTAATTAAAATTTTAAAATAACGAACACTTATTGTGGCATAACTATAATAGTTAGACATATGCTGTCGCGACATTTTCTGTAAATAATGACGTGTTCTGCAAAGTCGTAGTACATTATTTTATTCTATCGTCAATAGTTTTCGCAGCGCACGCGATGTAAAGATTATTTTAGATAAATTGTTTACACCTTTGTTTACATTATTGTAGTTTTAGTAAGGATCCCTAATTTTTTATAAAATATAATATAGTCTATGTCACCCGGGGATAGTGTAGCTTTCCAACAGTGAAAGAATTTTTCAAATCGGTTCAGTAGTTTCGGAGCCTATTCAATGCAAACAAACAAACTTACAAACAATCAAATCTTTATAATATTATTATTCTTTATAATATTAGTTTAGATATATTAATTCAACCTCGTGTTAGTAACTAACTCTGAGTTAAGTTTTTTACGCAAGTAGATCATTAGTATTATAAATAATAATATAAATTATAGTAGTATCTGTTTAGTCAGTCTATTGAACATACCTGTCTCAAAAGGCGCCAGGTCTTCAGAAAGAATAATTTCTGCTGATCGAATGGCCTTTGCGTAGTCTTTGGGCGCCGGATTCTCAGGATATGACGAAACTACGTCACTCCAGGTCTCCATTATATTCTGAATCTCTTATTTATTCTGTAAAGAGTTAATTGTCTATGTTATATTTTGAATTTAGAATCTGCTGATCAGTGTCTGTCTGATCATATTATGGGTAGATTTTATTTATAAGTATTTATTGCTGATATTTTGTATAGGTACATTATTTAAATTTACTACCCGGGCGCAGAAAGTTAGCCGATGACTACCTTCCCGCCGACCCGCGCGGCGCCCCGCGTACGCCACGTGCAACAATAGCGAGAGTCGAGCGGTAGAGCGACGTCATGACTTCATCGGCAAACTGTGTGCGTTTCGATGGCGCAGCCACGGTGATTTTTTTTATAACTTCGCCAAGATTTTGTAAAAAAAAAAAATTTGATTCCGATAACCATAAATTTGTCAAAGTTATGGTTAAAAAGTTTCAAGGGTTTGAACGTGGCCGCGCCATTAAAACGCGGCGAACCGCGCGGCCACGGAGATCTTTAAAATTAAGCATTGCAGAGACATAATATTTAGGTATATAATAGCAAGAATGAGTTAAAAAAAAAAATAGAAAAAATCCTAGTTTTATATTTTAGGAGCTGTAAGGCTAAAACGCTATGGCCGCGCCATTGAAACGGTGAGAAACACGTTATCGCTGATATCTCGCTGAAAAAGCATCGCAGAAGTCTGAAGTTTTTTGTAAAACCTAGATTTGAATTAGTCAAAATATGTAAAAATACACAAAAAAAACCTAGTTTTATATTTCAGGAGCTGTAAGACCAAAACGCTATGGCCGCGCCATTGAAACAGTGAAAAACACTTTATCGCCGATATCTAGCTGAAAAAGGATCGCAGAGGTCTGAAGTTTTTTGTAATACCAAGATTTGAATTTGTCAAAATATGTAAAAATACACAAAAAGAAACCTAGGTTTATATTCAGGAGCTGTAAGACCAAAACGCTATGGCCGCGCCATTAAAACAGTGCAAAACACTTTATCGCCGATATCTCGATGAAAAAGCATCGCAGAGGTCTGAAGTTTTTTGTAATACCTAGATATGAATTTGTCAAAATATGTAAAAATACACAAAAATATCCTAGGTTTATATTTCAGGAGCTGTAGTGCGGTAACACGTAGATATTAGTTATGATTATCTATCGAAGAAAGTAAGGATTAGCGCGATCTTTTTTGTTAAGAATACATATTAATATGTAGAATTACCGATAATAGGCAAAACAGTATGTTTTTTTTTATAATATAAAGCCTTTAATACGTTTTGAATGTTTCGATAGGGTGACCATGGCTTATTATTTACAGAAAACTTTCTTCCAGTACAACAAATTATTTTTCAAGGATTCTAAATTAAATTAAAATGAAACGTTTTGATACAAAACCATATATTTATTACTTTAAAATAACATAAATCACAGATTGTTTACTTACACTAAGATATAGGTACTTATCATTTCTTTCAAAATTACAAATCACAGATTGTTTACTTATACCTACCTAACCCCGGTGTTAGGATTTCGGGTTAGGTTCGGAATAAACGGTATGGAGGGGTAACTAAATAATCTGTGATTTATGTAATTTATAAAGAAACAAACATGTTTTTGTATGTTATCGTTTCATTTTAATTTAATTTAGAATCATTGAGATATAATTTCTAATACTTGCAGGTGGAAAGTTTTCTGTAAACAATAAGTCATGGTCACCCTATCGGAACATACAAAACGTATTGAAGGTTTCATATTATGAAAAAAAAATACTTTTTTGACTATTATCGGTAATTCTACATTATTAATAGGTGTTGTTTACAAAAAATTATCTCGCTAATAGTTTCTTTCTTCGGTAGATAACCGTACTTTATTTCTAAGCGATACCGTACTACAGGCACTACAACTCCTGAAATATAAACCTAGGATATTTTTGTGTATTTTTATATATTTTGACAAATTTAAATCTAGGTTTTACAAGTTTTGAGACTTGCTGTCAAACAGTTGTCAGAAGCACATACGCTCCTCAATTAATTTCGCGATTTATGATAAATACTGTGAAGTTGTGCCCCAAAACATTTTTAAAGTGTGGTTGAAGTGTTTCGGAAACTGTGTTATCGTTATCTAGTGATTTCCTATCTTAAAAACGACAAAAACCTTATTGAAACATTAGTAGAATCTATCAGTGAAAAACTTATACCCTCATTTGCATTGATAATTTTTTGACACTTTCAAACCTTCATTATAATGTTATTGTCAAAAGGGTTGCCATCTTCAATCCAGTGTTGCCACATAATAACTTAAATTACCCCAGAAATTATGGATCATGATAATGAAGACCGCACAGGATTAGGTGACCAGTCTCCTGTGTTGGTAAATACTACTGGCAACAGCAGTAACAAAAAATTTGTGCAACAAGCCTTCCATCCAAGCTTGTTCCTATCAAGACCAAGATCTTCCTCGGTTGGAAATAACCCAACAGTCAAACCATCCAAAGAAAACATTGATGTGGAATCCCCTAATACTATGGCGGAAGGCAATGTACCACAGCCCCCATCCTGGCAAAGAGTACCATCAAAAACGAATTCCAAAAAACGGAAAATGGCAAGCAGCCCTTCTCCTGAAGCTTTGAAAACATCCAATAGATTCAGTGGCTTGTCAATTGACCTGACCCAAAATGATCCCGAAGAACCAGTCAAAAAACTTAGCAAACCTCCACCGATCATCCTTTACGGGATAGAAGATGTCAGCAAATTGACTGAACTTCTAGAAACTGTTGCTGAAAGAAGACAATTCACTTACAAGATTGTGAATCGAAATCAGCTAAGAATTAGTAGTGTGGACATTGACACTTACAAAAAGTTAATTGTGCTTGTGAGGGAGAATGGACTCATTGGGCATACTTTTAACAGAAAGGATATGAGATGCTTTAGAGTAGTTATTCGCAATTTACATCCATCTACGCCCACTAGTATCATTAGGGAAGAAATTGAGGCCACAGGAAATACAGTTACTGGAGAAATTATCAATGCTAAGTACGGCCCCGAGAAAAAACCAACCTCTACATTCTTTGTAAATCTGGCTCCTGGATCAAACAATAAAGCGGTAAAAGAATTGAAGTATATATACCACCAATCTATCGTTATAGAAGATCCAAGAAAAACCAAATCGATCGTACAATGTCAGAGGTGCCAACAATACGGCCACTCGAAGAACTACTGTATGCGCCCTTACCGTTGCGTTAAATGTGGGCAGTCCCACAAGACTTCAGAATGCCAGAAGCTTGATCGCCAAACACCTGCTCTGTGTGCACTATGCAGCGGCCCGCACCCTGCTAACTATAGGGGTTGTGCAGTATATAAAGAAATTGTAGCTCGAAGAACAAAAAAGACCGCTTTTACATCGGTTGAGTCTCGCCAACAAGCACCAACTAAGTATGTTGCCAATGATTCCACTGAAAAGGCTGGTGAAGCTGACAAAATCATTCCTGGTACCAAGTTCACAACTTATGCTGAGGCACTACGACATAATACTCCTAACCCTACGCACACAAGTATGACAATCGAACAATTACTATTAAAGCAATCTGAGAAGTTTGACTTTATCTTACACCAAATGAGTACTCTAATGAGCCTCATAACTAAACTCGTCGACAGGCTGACAAAATGACTGCCTTAAGGATTGGAACTTTCAACATAAATGGTCTAACCCCAAATAAAAATGAGGTTGAGCTCTTAATGACGGAACAAAAGCTAGATATTCTACTGATTTCTGAAGCACATTGCACCTCTACTACTAATGTTAAATTTCCAGACCACCAATGCTACCTGACAAATCATCCTGATGGGACGGCCCATGCTGGGACGGCAGTGATAGTAAAAAAGACGATCAAACATCACCTAATGCCAGAATATAAAACCGAGCACATCCAAGCTACAACAATAAGCGTGGAAGACGTAAATGGGTGTCTGAACGTGTCGGCTGTCTACTGCCCACCAAAACATAAAATTAGTGACACCATGTTTTCGCACTTCTTTATGTCAGTTGGTAACCGTTTTGTGGCAGGAGGCGATTGGAATGCGAAGCATACATCTTGGGGTTCGAGGCTAATTACCACTCGAGGTAGACAACTGAAACTGTGCATGCAAGGAAACAACTTATCTGCAATTTCTACTGCTGAACCTACATACTGGCCTAGTGACTCACGAAAAACCCCAGATCTGCTGGATTTTTTCATTAGTAAGGGTTTGTCTAAAGACTACCTAAAGCCAGAACCGTGTTATGATACATCATCTGATCATACACCGGTATTACTAACAATAAGTTCAAGACTGATTGAAATTGCGAGACCATCAACATTAACCAATAAATACACAGACTGGGAGTGTTTTAGAGAGTACATTGTAGATAATATTGAGCTAAAAATAGCATTAAAAACTCCAGATGATATAGACACTGCTACTCAGTATATAACAAATTTGATCCAAGAAGCATGTTGGATCAGTACTCCCGAATGTCCAAGTAAAATTAGATCTTCTGATTACCCCCTGGAAATAAAGGAATCATTGCTTGAAAAAAGAAGACTTCGTAGGATATGGCACCAAAGTGGTTTGAACGAAGACAAGTACAATTTCCGTAAAGCCGCTAGCAAACTTAAAGAACTGCTTCAAACCTGGCATGATAACACCTTAGAAACCCAGCTTGAATCTCTCACTCCTTCAGCCTCAACTAATTACTCTCTTTGGAAGTTCACAAAGCAATATACCAGACCCCAGGTAGCTGTACCACCTCTCAGAAGGAGCCAAGGTTGGGCAAGAACACCTCAAGAAAAGGCTGATACGTTTGCTGAGCATTTGGCAATTGTATTCCGTCCTAACGAGGCAACAGATTCCGAATCTGAAGAAGAAATAAACTCCTTTCTAAGACAAGATCTCCAAATGTCACCTCCTCCACGGTCTGTCACTGCCAGAGAAGTCTGGGCTACAATAAAAAACCTCGGTAGTAGAAAAGCACCTGGATTTGACCTAATCACGAAGGAAGTCTTATTGCAACTACCAAAAAAGGCCGTCGTGTTTCTAACGACACTCTACAATGGGGTTCTAAGAGTACAGTACTTTCCACAGGAGTGGAAGGTTTCACAGATACTCATGGTGCATAAACCAGGCAAACCACCCAATGTGGTCACATCCTATAGACCTATAAGCTTACTACCAGTACTGTCGAAAATCTTTGAGAAACTCCTGCTCTGCAGAATACAACCAATTTTAAAGGAAAATAACACCATACCTTGTCACCAATTTGGATTCCGACCTGAGCACTCCACCGTCGAACAGGTTCACAGAGTGTGCGAGAAGATTAGGAAATCGCTGGAGGAAAAGGAGTTCTGTTGCTCAGTCTTCCTGGATATTCAGCAGGCTTTCGACCGTGTTTGGCACAAGGGCTTACTTTATAAGATAAAGGCTTGTCTTCCTCACAATATCTATGAGCTAATGAAGAGCTACCTAACAGATCGACTGTTTCAAGTCAAGGAAGCTGAGGCAACGTCGAAGTTATTCGAAATAAAGGCTGGCGTCCCCCAAGGATCAGTGCTGGGGCCAATTCTGTACACGTTGTACACAGCAGACTTGCCAGCAGATGACAGTGTGACTACAGCTACCTTTGCTGATGATACTGCAATTCTGGCTAGCAACCATGACCCCACAATTGCTTCACAAACGCTGCAAAGAGGTCTAGACAAAATATCTGACTGGCTCCAAAAGTGGCGAATAACAGTTAGCCCATCTAAGTCGGTACAAGTCACTTTCACGCTACGCAGAGACGATTGTCCGCCAGTAAAGCTTAATGACAACTTGCTACCACATAAAGATTGTGTGAGATACCTAGGACTACATCTTGATCGCCGCCTAACGTGGAGGCAGCACATAAAAACCAAGCGAGATGAGCTCAACTTGCGCTACAAAAACCTACACTGGTTATTGGGACGGAACAGCAAATTATCAACTGATAACAAACTCCTTATATATAAAACCGTTCTAAAGCCTGTGTGGATGTACGGCATCCAGCTATGGGGGAGTTGTAGCAATTCTAATATATCCATCATCCAGCGCATGCAAAATGTGATTCTGAGATCCATATACAATGGGCCTTGGTTCATTACAAATTGTGAAATACACAACCAATTTCAAATGAACTCGGTGAAAGAGGAAATCTTGGCCATAAGTAAAACATACTTGGAAAGGCTGGAGAGGCATCCAAATGAACTGGCCACTGGTTTGACAACACGCACGTACCAGAAACGTCTCAAAAGAAAAGACATTCTGTCTGTACCTTCTTGAGTAGCATTTAATACATGCTAAACCTATGAGTAGTTGCTCTCGCTGGAAAGCACACTCGAAATGCCAGTTGTCACTTACCACATCTGCTTAAAGTACTCAAGACTGATTGCAGATACAAGAGACCAAGAAAAAAAAAAAAAAAAAAAAAAAGATTTTACAAAACACTTTAGACCTCTGCGATGATTTTTCAGCGAGATATCGGCGATAACGTGTTTTTCACCGTTTCAATGGCGCGGTATGGGGTTTTAGTCTTACAGCTCCTAAAATATAATCAATTTTTTTTGAAGCAAAACTTTTAGTTACACGAAAAAACCTTGTGTTCAAAATTATGTACATGAATCATATTTTTTTTTTTTTTTTTTACACCTTTGTACCTAGCCGTTACTAAGGAGTATGCTCTAGAAAGTTACCGTTTTACGGCACTAAAGCGTATGTAGGCCCTTAACAGCCATCGAGTTTAGGAATGGAGATAAAGGGACCATATTAAGCCCAAACGGGGTTAAAAATAATTAAATAGAATAAAAGAAAAGTTGCAGAATCATAATTATTTTTTATTTTAACTTCTTAAGCTTACAATCATTTGTATGGATAGGGAAGTGACAGGTACCCACCCACACCCACCACCCACCACTTCCAGGAACCCACTTCTAGGAGATTTTTAATTCAAGACTTTAAAAATCTTACAAATCATCTCTAGTTATAATCTATATTTGGATTCTCTGTAGACATATATTTTTTAATCACTAGATATTACATATAATATGCAATTTACGCTGAGAATTGGGTAAATATGGAATTGCATATACATATATGCATATAATCCGATCTCTAATCATAAACATTAATAGTTTCACATTTTCAAATAGCCTTTTAAATGTCTAATTGAAATAAATAATTGTGTTTTAACCTTCGATCAATAATACACTAGACGACCGGTAATCGCTTCAAAAACGGGCCGAATAATACACAAATACGGTTGTGTCGGTTGTGTTCTTATTTCAAATTAGTAAGGTCCAATCATAGTCAAAATTAGTCTTTGGGCGAATATAAATACCATAAGATAAAGGAAAATTGCAAAACGGCCACCATACAGGGATACATTAGTAATTCAAGAATGCAAATAATTTCATTTTGAAAATATACATTAAGTCGTTTTTTCATGATATCTAGAGTCCCAAAGGTCTGTTTATAAAATTTCGCGCGCTCGTTTTCGTCCTAAATCGTCATCCATTTTGCAACAAACTTGCAAAAGTGCTAATTCGTACGCGAACTAGCTTCTTACTGCTCATCACAGCATCTATCTCTTTTGCACGTGTTGTCGGATGAGATAACATGCATTTTAACCCCGCGAACAAAATAGTTCGAGCCTAGTGATGGGTAACTCATCATTTTTATATGAGGTTGAGGGAGCACCTCATTTTACCTCGCGAGGTACTCGCGAGGTACCCCTCATTTGAGGCGAGGGATCGAACGTCGGCGTATTCACCTCATGAGCCGAGCCCGTGCCGAACTCAGCCGATTGTACGAGGCATCGGCAAACGAGGCGAACAGGCGCGTCGACTCACGAGTACTCTCGATTCCGATTTTTACTTCTCCCTCACACACATCATTTTCTTTCGCTCATTTTTAGATCGCCAAAATAAACGAATCAATGACACTTGAATATTTAATACCAATCTAATGGCAATGTTTTTAGAGTTTATAGTTAAAGTTAAGAGTTCATAGTAATAGCAGTAACAAAAATATTCTCCTTTAAATTATATTTGCACAATAAGTCGGTTCATTCGCTCACTCAAACACTCAATACTCACTCGCGAGTACTCGCCTCAATATATCCAAAGAAAGAAGTGAGGACGCGTGAACGAGTGAGGTGGTTCAATGTTGAAATTCGAGTAACTCTTTCAATTTGCGATCATGAGTACCTCAAATGAGGCACCTCATGAGTGGGGGAACCTTAAGTGTTTTTCATAAAGTAAAAACCGAATTAAATAGTAAATATGAATTAATTATCAAATATTACGATTCTTTGACCAACTTTTGCGACGACAACGCGCCAACTATTGTAACAAACATCGACTGTTCTGGAACTGTGTAACATATACTTTAAAACATGTGTAAGATTAAATTTGTTTTAAAGTATGTTAAGCAGCGAAGAAAGGACTTAAATTTTTAATTGCTTTTTGTACAAGCTTTGTAAATGCAATTTTAAGCTTTGCATTTAAGGTTGAATTTGCATTAATGTAAATTTATTAAAGAATTACTTAAACACAATTGGCGACAGTTTTAAAGAGAGTTTTGTATAAGATTGTGTATCTAGTGTATTATAGATCAAAGGCTTTGACTTAGATAATTATTTTTAAGGTTTAAAATCATTAATAAACATACTGGAACGCTTTCAACATCTCCTCAAAAGGACATTTATTCAAAGTCTTAATTTTTCTTCTCCATGAATACTCAACGAGCCAGTTCGTAAAGTTACCTTGAAAACGCTGTCTTTTAAACAAGGCTTTTAGTTTCCTCCAGTTGTTATCCATAGGTTCTATACATACAGCTTCACTTTCTTCTGTTCCATGCTCAATAGTACTGCGGTGAACTGTTTTATGTACAAACCCAACATCTGAGAGACATTGATATGCTACCCAAGAGTTTGTGTGAATTTCAGTGCCAACCTCAATGTGCTTCTGAACTATCATTGGTATCAGCATCTTTGCAGACTCTTCGTTATCCGGACACACTTCTAACCGCAGGTCATCATTCCCTTTCTCCATCAAACCGAGCACCCACTGGCCTTCAATATGTTTACTGCGATTAAATTTCCTTTCTACAAACTTTGATTGATCTGTGTACACTATTTTTCCGGGACCACCAATCTTTTTATCGGCCTCTTGATGCTCCAAGTGATACACAATGGCCGTCTCTCTACAGCGTGCGTACCAATTCCCTATTGTAGCAGAAGAAAGCTTGGTTCCATCGTCTCCAGCTGTGTCTCTCTTGACAGCATTGTAACTATACTGATGACTGAACATGTACATGATTTGGAAAACTGTACTTAAAGGCAATTGGAAATTTTCAAAGCATGTACCGATGGATCGAGGTTTATTTTTGCCACGGCATCTGCCTCTCATGCATTGGAAGCTACCCAACTGTCCAACCGAATAACTCAAGCTCATGGGTTTGTGATGATAATTGCATGTTTTCTTCTTGGCGATCAGTCTTCGGTCTTCAGCAAAGTTAATGCACTGTTCAGGTGTTTGTAGTTTCGTGAATATTTCATGTATGTTCCAGTGGGACCTGAAATGAATAATATTTATATTTAAGGGAAGGTTACTCACAAATGCCTTTACAATTTTCAACCAACTTCAAAAAGGGCCTCTCCCTTTTCTCAAAATTTAACTGTATTTTTTTTATTTGTTTTAACTCATAACTTTTTACTATGTGAACCGATTTTGATGATTCTTTTTTTATTTGAAAGCTGTTGCTTCTCATGAGTTCGTCAGGAGTCGGTGTAGAAAAACAATGAAATGAAAACAGGTACACCGACTTCCGAAATTGAAAAGGGAAAAATTACTTTCCCTATGTAATGTTTTTTTTTGGAAGTCGAAAACCTAAAAACGGGTAAATACGGGATTACGGGACCCTATTACTAAGACTCCACTGTCCGTCTGTCTGTCTGTCACCAGGTTGTATCTCATGAACCGTGATAGCTAGACAGTAGAAATTTTCACAGATGAAGTATTTCTGTTGCCGCTATAACAACAAATAATGTTTAAAACAGAATAAAATAAATTTTAATTGGGGTTTGCATACAACAAACTTAATGTTTTCCATTTGTTGCGATAATGGTACGGAACCATTTGTGTGTGAGTTCGACTCGCACTTGGGCAGTTTTTTTTACATTATATTAATGTTTCCTGGCAAAAAAAAACTATTTAGTCTGTCCGATAGATTATCAAATAATATTGGATACATATTTTATACTTTATCTACACTCACAACATAATTTTCCAAATATGAATTAAAAAAATATTGTATAAACATGTATTTTATATTCGTGGATAGGCAAAATTAAAATAACTTTTTAATTTTTATAGCACACTTACTTTTTAATTTATTGACTGACGCTTAAGGGCTCATTGAACTGTCATTGTCTAAGGAGGCACGCGCTGCGCAGTCATGTGCAATGAGAATCTAAATTACCCACCATACCAAATATTTTCTCCGTTTCCACTTAAATTTTATTGCAACTGTATGAGTGAAGATAAAGTAGTGTATGCAATGGCTTATAATTAGGTATTAAAACACTCGCATAATATTATTATCACACACCTACAACCTACGCTCGTGTTTTAATAAACCCTATTATACGTCCATTGCATAAACTACTATTATCAAATCAATACAAATATTGTAACTGATAAAGCACATTTAAGTTTAGGAGTGGGGGCTAGTGACTTCTAAGTAAAGTATATCATAGCATATCGACACATTGTAAATTTCAACACACTGTTTCATCATAGTAATTTTTGTTTAAGTAACACATAATAATTATGTGTCTAATATTTTTCAGTAATCTAACTGACGGACTACGATAGGATAGGATAGATGGACCCCTTTTATGAACTTAGACTCGCATTTCCTCCGTTGTACGTGCCGGCCTTCTCTCTGTGAGAGGAAATGGGCCGTAACCCACCAAGCAAGCCCAGTGCATGTTGGTGGATGTCACGTGTCTTCGAATTTTTGGTTCTAAGACATGCCGTTTCCTCACAATGTTTTCATTCACCGTTTTGAGACCGTTTCAATGTTCTTTTTTTTATAAAGAAATATTTAAGAATGTATATAAGATGAAAAAGGTTTATCGTTTAGTTTTTTCCTACACCGTTTTGAGAGCACTGGTGATGAAATAATACACAAAGTAAAGCGCCTGCCTGGGTTGGAACTTACAACCTACAACTTGTAAGTCGCGGCCTTTACCACTGGGCCACCACTGCTCTCACTGAAGGACTAATATTCATGTAAAGTTACTAACCTTGTAGCTTCCAGTGCAGCCTGAGTTTCAGGTAACTCCAGATTAGTTTCGAAACATGTCTCATAACCAGCTCTAAGACATTTTGGTCCTGTTGGTAGATCGGATTCCTGCTCATTAGCAATAGTATCATCACCAGCTTCTGGACTATTAGTCTCTAGTTTAATGCTTGGGGTTGCAAGAGCAGGTTCCTCTCCAGTGTCCATCACACGCACACACCGCGGTCATGAAGAATTTGTACCAGGCGGATCTTGTTCGAGTACTAGCGACTCTTCTAGTGGTAACACAGCGGAAACTTGGGGCTCTGGCGACGCCATGATGGCTTTTGAGGAGTATGTTAATGATCTCGGCTATCAATTTTAATAATATAAATACAACATAATATGTTTTTCTAGGAACCAAATATTTATCCAGAATCAAAGTTCTAGTAGTACCTTTTTATCCGTGAATAAATTTTTGTTGGATCAGTATGTACTGTCAGAGATTACTACCGAGCTCCTACGAACAAACAAACAAACTTTTTATTTCTTTTTATAATATTAGTTTAACTACACGTTTTATCTCTTTAAGGCTGTTAAAGTAGAACTTACAGTAAGTCTTATAACATATTAGTAAATTATTTACAAACGTATATAATCTGGAGAATAGTTTCATATGAAACAAAAACGGTATAACTAGAAAAACGCACAAAAACTCAACACAGTCCGTAGTTGTTATCAACAATATCATTCTAAGATCGTGCCGTTACAAAAGAAGTGCAAAAACTATTATAAAAATGTAATTAGCTTAGATAAAAAAGTAGGTAATTAGGTATCAAAAGATTACCTGAAAATTAATCTTCTGTATGTATTGTTTAAAGAATTCACGGATAAATTCAACAAAGTAACAAAAATCTAACATTTGCCGCCGGTGCATCAAACCAAAATTCATAACAAGTCTAGCTAGACTGGAGAAGTTTAGCTGTCAGTGTCACTGTCAATGTCAGCTTGTCGTCGGCTAGTCACGACATTTTTTATTTTTTATTATACGGGCATTGGCATACCATCAGCCCAACAATCATACAGTACATTCAAATAACATTATAGTTAAAACATATTCTCTTCATAAAAACACATTAAATTAATAATTTAAGCTTTGACTAGTCATATCAAATTATCACAGAACAAAAAAGAAACTGATTTGTGCACAGATGAGAATGGAATGATGGGATGAAGATATTCTAGCGCTAAAGAGAGATCAGTCTTTTCTCGGGTCACTCAGATGTTGGTAATAGGTATCTGACCCATGTAATAGGCTCCGGACTGGATAGACACCAGTGGTGCTATTCTCTAATGATACAGCCTTGAGCGTAGCGCTGCGCCATTGACGAAATATTATAAAGGCGTAAGTTTGTGAGTGTGTTTGTATGTTTGTTACTTCTTCACGCTCAAACGGCTGCACGGATCTGGATAAAATTTGCCCAGAGATAGATTATAGTCAGGAATAGCACGTAGGATACCTACTTTTTATCCCGCGCATAATATGTTCCCTCGCGATAATTTTCGACTTTCACGCGGCGAAGCCGCTGGCAGAAGCTAGTCTACTAATAAAAACTTAATCTTTCACGCAAAAACTACTTAACGGATTTTGATGAAATTTTACAAAAATATAGTTTATACATCAGAATAACACTAGGCTATAATTTATAAAGATGGGAGAAGTACTAATAAAACGCGGGCGGAGCCGAGGGCGGCAGCTAATACCTAAGTAAATAAGGCTGTCTGTTGGTACAGAATTTAAATTTAGAATCATTTAACAGATGAGATTTTAGAACTTATGAATAAGGTCTATCATGTCAAAATCCTATTATGGAAAACAAGACCATGTTTAGTTGTCAATTTTAGATATTGAAATGTAGGTAAAAGTCTACTTTAACAGCCATCGAGTTTATTATGAGTCGAGATAGGAAAGTCAAAGGGACCATAATTAGCCCAAATAGGTTAAAAAAGTAAAATAAAAGAAAAGCTGCAGATCATAAATATTTTTTATATTCATTTCTTTGGCTCACAATCAGTTGAATGAATAAAGAAGTGATGAGTTTCATTTATCGCACTTTAGCGAGATATTTTGTCCAAGTTTTTCTTGTAGAAAGCGCCTTTAGGGCTTATTACACTACACGGTATTCAGGGCCCTAAACCCTAATTTAGGGTGGTGTAATAACTGTTCCAGAAGTTTTCGGCCCCAACGGCCATCCGTTCTGCAAGCAATGTGCCCTGCCCACTGCCACTTAAGTTTGGCAATTCTTCGGGCTATGTCGGTAACTTTGGTTCTCCTGCGGATATCATTTCTGACGAGATCACGCAAGGAAATTCCGAGCATAGCCCTCTCCATTGCCCTTTGGGTGACTTTAAGCTTTCTGATAAGGCCCATTGTGAGCGACCACGTCTCGGTCCCATAGGTGATCACCGACCGGTGGCGACCGCGAACCGGAAGACGATATGTTGGAAGGCCTCCCACTAGGTGGACCGATGACCTGGTAAAGGTTGCGGGAAGGCGCTGGATGCGAGACGCACGGGATCGGTCAATGTGGCGACGCCTGGGGGAGGCCTATGTCCAGCAGTGGACGTCTTTCGGCTGAAATGATGATGATGATGAATAACTGTTAGAGAGTTAGGGTTCCCAAAATATCGACCTTATTGACTCGGAATGATTTAGTGACCCGGTATTCAGGGCCCTAGTAGTGTAATAAGCCCTTTTGCCCTTCATTGGGCCAGTTACAGGCTCAAATATTAATATTTTCACATTTCAAAAGAGCCTTTAGGTCTAATTGAAATAAATAATTTGGCTTGACTTAGATAATTATTTTTAAGGTTTAAAATCATTAATAAACATATTGGAACGCTTTCAACGTCTCCTCAAAAGGACATTTATGCAAAGTCTTAATTTTTCTTCTCCATGAATACTCAACGAGCCAGTTCGTAAAGTTACCTTGAAATCGGTGTCTATTAAACAAGGCTTTTAATTTCCTCCAATTGTTATCTGTAGGTTCTGTACACACAGCTTCACTTTCTTCAGTTCCATTTTGAATAGTACTGGAGTTAACTATTTTATGTACAAACCCATGATCTGAGAGACATTGATATGCTACCCAAGAGTTTGTGTGAATTTCAGTGCCAACCTCAATGTGCTTCTGAACTATCATTGGTATCAGCATCTTTGCAGACTCTTCGTTATCCGGACACACTTCTAACCGCAGGTCATCATTCCCTTTCTCCATCAAACCGAGCACCCACTGGCCTTCAATATGTTTACTGCAATTAAATTTCCTTTCTACAAACTTTGATTGATCTATGTGCACTATTTTGCCGGTACCACCAATCTTTTTATTGGCCTCTTGATGCTCCAAATGATACACAATGACTGTCTCTCTGCAGTGTGCATACCATTTCGCTATAGTCTTAGAAGAAACCATGGTTCCATCATCTCCAGCTGTGTCTTTCTGGACAGCAGTGTAACTGTACTGATGACTGAACATATACATGATTTGGAAAACTGAACTTAAAGGCAATTGGACATTTTCAAAGCATGTACCGATGGATCGAGATATCTTTTTGCGGCGGCATTTGCTTTTCGTGCATCGGAAGCCACCCAACTGTCCGTTTGAAGACTTCAAGGTCATGGGTCTGCGATGATAAGTGCATGTTTTCTTCTTGGGGATCAGTCCTCGGTCTTCAGCAAACTTAATGCACTGTTCAGGTGTTTGCAGTTTCGTGAATATTGCACGAATGTTCCAGTGGAACCTGTAATGCATAAAATGTATATTTATGATGATGACGATAGGTACTCCCTTTTTACCCGACTGCCGAAGGAGGGTAATGTGTTTATCCGTCTATGTATGTATGTTTGTTCCTATGTGGCGTTCTAGAGACCAAACGCGTGGGCCGATTTTGATGGTTCTTACGTCAATCGATTCGTCTTAACCCCGCGAGTGTCACTGGCTACATGAAAATTGGAAAATGGCGGTTTTTGGGCGCCATATTGTGGAGGACTAAATATTTTTTTTCTTCCAAACCTATCGTGTGGGGTATCAAAATAAAGGGTTTTAAGAGGTGATTTCAAAAATATATAACACTTATATGTTTAAATGTACCTAATTCGAAAAAAAAAATAACTAAAAAGTTATAAATAAAAAAAGTTACCTAATTTAAAAAATCAAAAAACCCGACTGCTTGAATAGCGAACTAAAAAGACGTAAACAAGGAGAAAATCATGCTGTGCAGTCGGAGGTTACGTCTGGTTTTGGTCAGCCAGCTCGCGAAGATGTATCGTCCGACAGCACAGCATGATTTTCTCCTTGTTTACGTCTTTTTAGTTCGCTTTTCAAGCAGTCGGGTTTTTTGATTTTTTTAATTAACTTTTTTTTCGCAATAAAGACTCCTAAGTGGTTCCGTTGTATATAGGGAATTCTGGCTAATTTAGCCAGCTAAGCTCCGCCCAGAAGCTTAGAAGCGTCCTGGGGGCTTCACAGGCATTTGCATCTATATGTATTTAAGGGAAGTTTTCTCATAAATTGCTCTACAATTTTCTTCTCAAAACTTTAAAGAATATAAAAAATTTTTTTTGGTTGTTTGTTGTAATGCTGCTTGGGTAAAAAATATTAATTCTATTTAGTCTGTCAGATAGATGGTTATCTTAAATATTAACACATAATTTTGCTTTAACAAATCAATACAAAATATCAAAGTTCAGGAGTGGCGGCTTGTGACGTTATTTCTAGATAAAAAGTATATCAAAACGTGACACCCACGAAATGTCTACGCACTGTAATCTATACTAATATTATAAAGAGGAAAGATTTTTTTGTTTGTTTGTACCGAATAGGCTCCGAAACTACTGGACCGATTTAAAAAATTCTTTCACCAATAGAAAGCTACGTTATTCCTGAGTAACATAGGCTATTTTTTAATCCCGAAAACGGGTCCTGTGGGGTGGCCCACGGGAGCGAAGCCGCGGGGAACAGCTAGTCTATACTTATTAATATTATAAAGAGGAAAGATTTTTTTGTTTGTTTGTTTGTACCGAATAGGCTCCGAAACTACTGGACCGATTTAAAAAATTCTTTCACCAATAGAAAGCTACGTTATTCCTGAGTAACATAGGCTATTTTTTAATCCCGAAAACGGGTCCTGTGGGGTGGCCCACGGGAGCGAAGCCGCGGGGAACAGCTAGTGTATCATAATTCGGTTTGTATAGAAATTTTCCGTTTATGTGACAAAAAATTAGTGTCCAATATTTTTTGAATAAGAGAACATGCTTGCGGCATAAAACATGTACATATGTATGTACATGTTTTCTACTACTCCAAGGTCTAATCTATCTCTACATCAAAATTGGTTCGGCGATTTGGGTGTTATAATTATAAAATAACAAACAGATACACAGAGTTACTTTTTCATTTTAGTATTAGTTTAGATACTGACCTTATGCCTTCTAGAGCAGCCTGTGTTTCAGGTAACTCATTATTGGTTTCAAAACATCCCTCAAAATCCGGTAGATCCAATTCCTGCTCAATAGCACTAGCATCATCATCAGCTTCCGGACTATTAGCCTCTGGCTTAATCCATGGGATTGCAAGCTCGGGTTCCTCTCCAGTGTCCATCACTTGTACTCTCCGTGACCACAAAGTGTTTGTTCTTAGCGGATTTTGTTCCAGTACTAGTGAATCTTCTAGCGGTAACAGAGGGGAAACTTGGGGCTCTGGACGGGTTGAGGAGTATGTTAAAGATCTGTTGCTAATTTAAAAATTATAAATAAAATTAATGTGCTTTTTCTAGGGACCCAATATTTTTACAGGATCAAACGTAGTATTAGTAATTAGCTTTTTGCCGTTGGATTAATTTTTGGAGGATTAGTAGGTACTTTTAGAGAGTGTTATTTCCTACAAACTATTTTACCTCTTTTTATAATATTAGTTTAGATATTTATCTAATATCTGCTTTATCTCTATGGCTGTTAAAGTAGTAGTTTCAGTTACACGCTCTTATGGAGGATTTAATAAGTATTACAATCATATATAGTCAGGTGAATAGTTTCATTTGAAACAAAAACGAAATAACTCGACAAAACGTACGAAAATTCAACACAGTCCATAGTTTTTATCAAGAATTTAATTGTAAGATCGTGCCGTTAACAAAGAAGTGCAGAAACTGGTATAATAATGGTAGTATCAAAAGATTACCTGAAAAATCATCTGTTTTGTTTGAAGAAATCACGGATTCGGCTAAATTCAACAAAGTTACGAAAACGTTTGCCACCGTCCCGCCACCAAACCACACCAAGTGACACCAAACCAACCAAACTAAACCAAAAAAACACCAAAATTCAAAGTTATAAACAAAACAAGTAACAAGTCTGGACAAGTTCAGCTGTCAGTGTCAATGTCAGCTGGTCAGCTCAAAAAACGTTCATTACCACAGAATAAAAATATAGACAGATTTGTGCACAACTGCCTTAATTATAGTACTAAAGATTATATTAGAACTTCTATAATAAAGTATTTTATTTTATCTAATATATAAGACGATTGCAGACTGCTCGCACGCACAGATGAGAATGGAATGATCATGCATGAATGATGGATTAGATTACACTAAAGACGGATCAGTCTTCTCTCGGGTCACTCAGTTGTTGCTTAAAGGTATCTGACCCATGTATTATGTGCTGGATTGAATAGACACTAGGCTAGCTACTCGAGGCTGAGGTTCAGCATCTAAGCAATCTTACACGAGTCCAGCTAAATAAATAAATAATTTATAAAATAAACAAGTTTAGAATGTACCGCAAGTCCGCAACCGTGTAGCACAGGCTTTACTAAACGCATTGGATGATATAATAATTATAACCCGACTGAATTTAGACAGAATTTTATCGGGTGTTCAAGCTACGTAATTTATTCATCTTACCTTATGACATTACAAATTGGTCGATATTTTCGATGAGTTTCAAAGTATTGAATTTCTAAATTAAATTCAAACTAAATTCAACATTCACACCATTCAAGCTGGCACCACGAAGAGTTTTTTGGCTGGGGATCCATTACTATTATCCGTTATGCCATCGTGTGACAACAAATAGGTTAGGTTTCCAAAAATATTTATATTTATATGTTTGAGATATGGTTTTATGTGTTCTAATTGGAGGATAACTATTGACTGCAGCTTTTTGTTTGAACACTAACTTTGGGAAGAATTTCTCTTGAGTAACTGGACAACTTTGTCGAATCAGCTGCTATCAGGAGATCATCTGTTGTAGATATCAGAAACCAGGTAAGTAGTAAGTAAACAATAAATTGTCTCTATCGATCTCCTATGTATAATATCAAGATAATTGCATGCATTTTGTTGTAGTAATCCCAAATCTTTTTAGAAAATTGTGTATGTGTCTTCCAATAGGCTTAAGTTTGGTTGTTTTCAATAGCATCACAGCTGTTATCTCTTCTGATGAAAATTTGATAGTTAATACACACACACCACTTTAGGACACAATCACCTTTTGCCACATAAATTGCACATTCTTATTTGCTTATTTACACATACCTTATTTTTTTTTTTAATTTATTAAACTTGGACATTATGGCACTCAGTATTTGTGTAATCTATAAAACAAAGGTCATGAAACAGGGTGGAAAGATAGAAAAAGTAGGTATTTATTGTCACAGAAACTGAGATGCCTATTATTTATTTATTTAAAATGATACAAGACCAATTATATTAATTTACATGGAAATATAAAATAAACTAGCTGTCCCCCGTGGCTTCGCTCCTGTCAACTGGCTACCTACCTACCCTCCCCTATCCTACTTACCTACCTACCCTACCCTACCTACCTATCCTATTCTGCCCTATTTACCTACTTACCCTACCCTATTTACCTACCATAGAATAGGGTACTATTCTATCTACCCTATTCTACCTACCTGCCCTAACCTACCAATCTACCCTACCCTATTCTACCTACTTACACTACGCTACCTACCTACCATATCTACCCAAAAACTAACTGAAAATAATTTTTATTTTCGCATATATCTCTGTCAATTTTTTTTGAAGTATTTTCCGAAATTGGTCCCATTTTAATTTAGTGAAGATCTGATGAAGAGTTTCGGAGATATACAACAGAACTCTTCAATAAATAACGGCATATCTCTCGGGATTGCTGCAATCGCATGTCTGTTTATTGTTTATACAATTTCATAACATAACATCACGCCAGTATGCTGTAAAGAGGTACATAGATGGTACACTCTCACACAGTTCACTTTGGTACACTCTCATTTCACCGGTTATGTTCAGTTTCATGATATTCGGGTAATCTATTCTGGTATTATAGGTACCTTACTTAACTAATTACCTATTAGGTAGGTACAAAAAAAAAAAAAAGTTTTTTGCAAAAAAAATCTACCGACTTCCAAATAAGAAAACTACAAAGTGAAAAATAACTTTACTTTTGGATGTTGGTGTCCATAATGCAAAAAATGGTACCTATCAAAGACACCGACTTCCAAAATTTTCTAAATCGGTCCATAATTGACGGAGATATCGGTGAAAAAAAAAATATAAGTCGTAAGTCGGTTAAAAAGTAGCCTATGTCACCCAGGCTGCTTGTAGCTTCTATAGACTAGCTGTTGCTCGCGCCTTCGCTCCCGTGGGCCACCCCACAGGGCCCGTTTTCGGGATAAAAAAATAGCCTATGTTACTCAGGAATAACGTAGCTTTCTATCGGTGAAAGAATTTTTTAAATCGGTACAGTAGGTTAGGAGCCTATTCGGTACAAACAAACAAATCATTTTAATTTTTTTTATCTTTATTTAAGGGGCTCTGTCAACAATGACGATATCGCCCCGTAATTTTAATTATAAATATAACTTTTATAGCTAGCTACATCATAACTCCCTATCAATCTTATCTATATTAAGCTATGGAGTGGAAGCAGAGCCCAGCTGTTGCTGGGTGGTGTTTCCACTCCGTAAATGGCACATAATGTATAATGTATACAACTTCCCGGCCCCTTCCGAAAAAGGGAACGCTAAGAAGCTGCTACATAACCCTATATTGTACTGAGTATCTTCAAGTGCCTATCGTTGTTAAGCCTCATTCCGGACACATTAGAGCAAAACATGGTGAACATCCTCTACCACGTTACACTCCGTGCAGAATTTATTTGATGGAATGTGTCCGGACCGAAGTCTCAGCAGTGTCACAATATATTGTCTATGGGCTTCCATTTCCTGGAACCATGGGCAACGAAAAGGTCCTGCCTGTATAGTCCTGTACCATATGCCTTTGGTGAGCGATCTCTCATCAAAATATTCCTGCCACAAGTCTTTTCAAATCTTTTTGACTGCCTGAACCAAAAACCAATCTTTCCTCTTTATAATATTATTAGTATAGATTAGTATGGAGTATGGATGTCCCATATCATGATCATCATCATCATCTCAGCCGAAAGACGTCCAATGCTGGACATAGACACAGATATAGGCCTACCCCAAAAGTCGCCACACTGATCGGTCCTGTGTGTTTCGCAACCACCGGATTCCCATAGCCTTGAACTGGTCTTCGCTACACCTAGGGAGGGGGCTTTCCCATCAACCATTCGTTCTGCGTGCAATGTGCCCACTGCCACATAAGTTTGGCAATTTTTCGGGCTAAGCCGGTAACCCTGGTTCTCTTGCGGATATCTTCATTTCTGATTCGATCTCGTAAAGAAACGCCGAGCATAGCCCTCTCCATTGCCTTTTGGGTAACTTTAAGTCTTTTGATAAGGTCCATTGTGAGCGACCACGTTTCGGTTCCATATGTAATCACTGATGGCAACACACTAGCGATGCAGTGTTGCCAGGTCTTGTTTTTGTTTAACCCCAAGTCTGATCCCAATTTACCCTAGATTTTAAGTTAAATGAAAAAATTACACTAAAATTTTAAATTTGCTTTACCTCTCGGTACTATTTTTATTTGATACATTTCATGCAAGATCATACACACGACGGGACAATACAATCTATAAATAATATAATTACAGACAAGTTTTACTATAGCAATATTTGAAACCATTAATAAATCTGGTGTTTTCCAAAGATCCTAAGTGCTTGACTACTTCATTGAGGCTATGTGCGTACTGCGTATCGAGGAAGAAGTTTTAAGTAAGAGATTGCGGATTCAAGGGAATTATTGAAACTAAAGTCCATTCCATTATATTTTTTTTCTCAAATAAGCTAACAATTTCTATTAGCGCATCAACAAAAAAATAACCCTAAAATTACCCTAACCGAGTTTGTACCCTAAAAATTACCCTGCTGGTTAAATTTTACTCTAAATCTAGGGTAAATTACCCTAAGTTGGCACCACTTGAACACACACTGGTCATAGACTTTCGTTTTGAGATACTGCGGTAAGTTGGACGAGAAGATATCGCGCAACTTCCCGAACGCTGCCCAGCCGAGACGGATTCGACCTCTTTCTCGAAGTTAGACCTACCTAACTGGACCATTTCTCCCGACTCCCAGGTAGACACGTCCCATATAATAATAGGGAATGGCCAGCAAGCACCATTACGTACTAGCAATCTGTATGATTGTTCAAACCTAGCCAGGGTTTCTTTGCTCTGTGTAAATTTATTTCATCACCATTGCTTTCAAAATGGCTAAGGATTTTTTTTATGGATAAGCTTGCGCAGTGCGCTTGACCACTATCTCATCTGGTGACATTGTGACAAAACTGACATGTCTTAGAACCGAAAATTCGAATCCACCACTCCCCTTTTGTAGCCGCTTGGTGGACTACAGCATACTCCCTCTCATAGAGAGGAGGCCAGAGTCACAGCAGTGGGGACATAGGCTGGTTTTGCTATACCTGAAGGTATTTCATGAATGGGAACACACACATCATTCCCATAAGTAAGTAAGTAAGTCCCATAAAAGAGGAGTGATGGTCCGAAATGGTAACGGCCGCGACTTAAAAGTTATAGGTCGTGGGTTCGAACCCAGGCAGGCGCTTTACTTTGTGTAAATTATTACTTCACCACTGCTCTCAAAACGGTGCAGGAAAACATCGTGAGGAAACCATGATGAATACCAAACGACCAATCGTGATGATGATGGTGGATGTCTTAGAACCAAAAATTCGAAGACATGTGACATTCTCTCACAGAGAGGAGGCCTGTGTCCCAGCAGTGGGAACATTAATAGGCTGATGATGTGTGTGTGATGTGAGACAGACAGAGATTTAAATACAATTAAAATCCAATTAAACAAAAGTTAAAAATGCAATTAAATACAATTCAATTCAAATACAATTAAAATAAAATTCAATTCAAATACAATTCAAATAAATTCAAATACAATTCAAATACAATTCAAATAAAATTCAAATACAATTCAAATACAATTCAAATACAATTCAAATACAATTCAAATACAATTCAAATACAATTCAAATACCATTAAAAACCAATTAATAACCAACTAAAAATCCAGTTAAAATCACTTATTATTATTTATTATATTCTATTATTTGTTTATTTATTACTTATTAACATTTTCAATGCATTTCAGTGCTACCCCTGTGAACTTCATCTGGCTACAGTGAAATATATCTAATTCATACATTCATTCATTTAGTAAGCGTATATTATATGTGCTTTTCCACAGTTATGTTTAAGCGCCATATAATGGCGAACCTGATACCAATAGGTACTAATCCAGACTCCGCAGACTCCGGGCTTACTGACTTATTCCTGATGTTTTTTTTTTACTTATTTTTGTACCCAGGAAATAGCCATTTGTCAGGCAATGACCATTATCTAATAAATCTGAGGAGTTTATTAAATAATGGTTCACACCGTGTCAGTATCGTTGCGTTAGTGACGCCTGAGTCACTTTCAAGGTGGGAATTCACCAGACACAAGACCGAGACATAAGACCTCTATAGATATCTCGGTCCCCGCTGCTGTACTGTTGGATTTGATCGCACACAAACTCTTGTTGATTTTAGTCGGTAAAGTCGGTTATATTGTTGAAAATTATTATTCCACAATAGGCTCGCAGTAAATTGACACAGAGTCGAAACGCATTCGGAAATTCGAAGATCACCAACGCGCGTCTTTTTTCAGGATAGATATGTCACTGGATGATTCCATTTCGGAAGTTGGTGTACCAAAACTATAAAAACAACAGATACCTACCCCACCAAAGAAACCACTTCCGAAACTAAAGTTATTTTTGCACTTTTTAGTGTTTTGCTTTGGAAGTCGGTTTTTTTGTGAAAAAGTTTATTGAGTAATTACCTACTTATAATTCCAAGCGAAGCCGTAGTTGTCACAGTTAAAACTGACCCGTTTAATCATTTCCAAAGTTCGTCTTTGTCCACAGCTACGGTGGAAGCAAGCGCAAAATTTCAAGTATGTCATCCCAGTTCTCCCATCCCACGAGTGGCAAGGCTTCGCCGCTGGGGGGCCCGATCATCGGGGACCCCGTAGGCCCTGGCGGAGGCCACGGCCCGCCAGGCGTGCTCAAACGATACGACGATATAGTCAAATCACAGGAGGATAAGCGGAATTACAGGTAAGAACTGATCTATCTAACGCTGTTTACACGACTTTCTATGTATGCATGTTTGTTCCTATGTGGCGTTCTAGAGACGAAATGCGTTGGCCGATTTTGAAGATTATTACGTCAATCGATTGAGTGTGTGTCACAGACATTTGACTGAATTTCCTAAGCAAAAAGTCATAATTCGAGGCTTGGCCCTCGCTCCAGGGTAAACCCTGGGCAAGATAAGTACGACACGTCAGACGGACTCGCTATCTGCGTCTCCGTAAGGGAAAACAGCTCTGGTTTCTCAGCCTCCAGGTGGTAGTGGACTGCAGAGAGATTTGATTGCAGACCTCTAATGTTGGTGAGGTTCACTTTGTGGGGGAGGGGGTACAGCCGCTGTTGAACTCCAGTATTTCTTTTCCTTACCATGTTTGTATACGAGTGAAGGGAGGAGCGGAGAAGGAAGTGAGACGAGGTTCCACGCTGCTAACCTACAGATACGCACTGAAAGGGCGCCTTAATTGGGGCACTAGTCCGGAGACTGCGGGGACGTCCGAGCCCCCCCGGAATGTCCATCGGACCCTCCCCAACCAGCACGATGGTGATGGTAGCCTCGGATCCCGCTACCCTCCCGATACGTCCAAAACAGCGCGCGTCAGGCTAGTCAGCCTGCAGTGGGACTGATGTTTCGACCGAATTCCTCTAATGACATACATATTAATCGAGTGTCATTCTGAACTTCGACAGTTAATTACTTCGACACAGTCTCAATTTCGAAAAACAGTAGTTCGACTACTCATTGCTTCGACAGAACATATATTCGACAAGCATTAGTTCGACAGATTATACTTCGACAACACACATCTTCGAAACACACTACTTCGACAGAACCCTTCTTCGATATGCACTCGTTCGACAGATCTCTATTTCGACGGAACATATCTACGACATAATACTGTTTTGAAATGTGACAATATCGGAGATATATGATAATATCGGATGAGAATAAGATCACGTGTCGGAGTTTCGGACTAAATTGAAGTGGCTGCCGATTCGGTGTCGTCGAGATACCCACATCCTATCTCTTCTCTATGCTATCCTACACAATCCTAATTCTCGTCAGTATATTCGTGAACGCTTTGAGTACTTTGTCCCGAGGGGTAAACCCTGTCGCACTTCCACTTCTCTTCTCCTTCGTACCCCACGTCACACTTCCAGCCACTAAGATGGCTCCTTCTCTGTTACTGCAGTGCGTCTCTGGAACTCTCTACCACATTCCCTATGCGACAGCCCTTCTCTGAATACTTGAAGAGGAAAATCAAGGAAAATTTTCTTTCGGAATGACATAATATTAATATATGTATATACATATATATATTGTTCTTATGTAAGTATGTGTATCTATGATTTATTTTATATTATTCTAAAATTGTACACTGGACTACTTCTCTTCCGCCTTTTGTAAACTCTCTCTATCACTCTAAGGTAGAAAACTATTCTTTGAGTGAAACAGGGTACGGTTGAAGCAACGCTAATAACTCGTAAACTATTAGCGGTGTGGTGCGCGGTACAAGGAGAAAAAGGCTCGGCCGGCGAGTCTGGACATGAATTAAAGTGACGCGTTGCACTTTGCGCTGTGTACATTGCCAGGTGACCCTATTATATTTTTTCGACAAAAAGGAAGTATTATTCTATTGTTTTCTTTTTCAAATTACTTTCTTGATATAAGCATAGATTGATTGATTGTCTTGCTACGGGCATTCAAAGCAAAATTGTTTCAACCGTACCCAGTCGCCTACGCCACAAATAAAACCTCATCGGCTTTTTTTATTTTTGTTTTTGATTGGTTACTACAACTTTATGATAGCTTCATATAAAGAGAAATTAAAATATTACTGTCACATTTCAAAACAGTGTCGAAGATATGTTCCGTCGAAATAGAGATCCGGCGAACAAGTGCATATCGAAGAAGGGTTCTGTCGAAGTAGTGTGTTTCGAAGATGTGTGTTGTCGAAGTATAATCTGTCGAACTAATGCTTGTCGAATATATGTTCTGTCGAAGCAATGAGTAGTCGAACTACTGTTTTTCGAAATTGAGACTGTGTCGAAGTAATTAACTGTCGAAGTTCAGAATGACACTCATATTAATCACGCCGACAAAAGTTTAGGCTTATTGGAATCGTCATGAGATGCACTTTGGCTGTAAATTCATGGTAATTGGAGCTTCCTACCAAAACTAAAAAGAGAAAAAAGTTAATTAAAAAAATCAAAAAACCCGACTGCTTGAAAGGCGAACTAAAAAGACGTAAACAAGAAGAAAATCATGATGTGCAGTCGGAGGATACATATTCGCGAGCTGGCGGACCAAAACCAGATGTATCCTCCGACTGCACATCATGATTTTCTTCTTGTTTACGTCTTTTTAGTTCGCCTTTCAAGCAGTCGGGTTTTTTGTTTTTTTTAATTACCTTTTTTTCTTTACAACTTTTTAGTTATTTTTTTTTTGGAATTCCGTACATTCAAACATATAAGTGTTATATATTTTTGAAATCACCTCTTAAAACCCTTTATTTTGATACCCCACACGATGGGTAGGGAAGAAAAAAAAAATTTTGCCCCCACAAAATGGCGCCCAAAAGCCGCCATTTTTTTATTTACCAATTTTAATGTAGCCAGTGACACTAGCGGGGTTAAGACGAATCGATTGACGTAAGAATCATCAAAATCGGCCAACGCGTTTGGTCTCTAGAACGCCACATAGGAACAAACATACATACATACATACATAGACTGATAAACACATTACCCTCCTTCGGCAGTCGGGTAATAAATTAAAAAAAAAATAACAAAAAAAAGCAAACCGACTTCCAAAACAAAACACTACAAAGCGAAATAACTTTGTTTTCCGAAGTCTGTGTTGAAAAACTTTTGTTTATGGAAGTCGATTTGATTTTCTTGTTATTTTTTTATAAATTCTTCTTTATCCTTCTAAGCGCAACAATCTTTAGACATTTATCTGCTCCTTTTTGTACGAAATTATTATTTGATTATTTGGTAGTGATAGTGCTAATATTAACAATAATATTTTTTTTCAGGGGTTTGGTGCTAACTAACCGGTTGAGGGTGCTGTTAGTGAGTGACACAGACACTGACAAGTCGGCAGCAGCTTTAGATGTTAATGTTGGTAAGTGAACAACTAAACAAACAGTTAAAGAATCTGTTAGCCCTCTTGATTCTGAAGTTTTGGATCATCATCATCCATTTCAGCCAAAAGACGTCCACTGCTGGACATAGGCCTCCCCCAGGCGTCGCCACATTGACCGATCCCGTGCGTCTCGCATCCAGCGCCTTCCCGCAACCTTAACCAGGTCATCGGTCCACCTAGTGGGAGGCCTTCCAACATATCGTCTTCCGGTTCGCGGTCGCCATTCCAGAACTTTGCGTGATCACGTCAGAAATGATGATATCCGCAGGAGAACCAAAGTTACCGACATAGCCCGAAGAATTGCCAAACTTTTCGATAATGTAATAAAATTTTCTCTTCTATTTTGTTTCGCTGACACGACAATCGTTCATATTTTGTTTGGGCTCAAAACTTAGCCACTTCCACGTGGTGCAGAGTAGAGGTGAGCAAAATGTATCATTCTTCCGATTGGAACATTTGCATCTTGACCACTGAAATGATACGCAGGCTTATTACGTATCTTTTGCAAGAGCAAAACGATAGCGATCAAACGCTTTATGTGTTAATAGTCGGTATTACCTGCAGTGTAGGTATGGTAGGTCCTACACAATCGTTTGCTAATCGCTCAGTGTTTGTCAAATGCACATATTTAAAAAAAAACCGCCAACAACTCTAAAACTTCTGTATTGAAGAGCAATTTTTGCGTAAAAATCGCTATCGTTTTGCTCTTGCAAAAGATACGTAATAAGCCTGCCGAAACACTGATATGTTTCGTATGGCTCACTAGCTTCTGCCAGCGGCTTCGCCCGTGTGAATGTTCGAAAATTATCGCAAGGGAACATAATCCCGGGATAAAAAGTATCCTATGTGCTATTCCAGAATATAATCTATCTCTGTGCCAAATTTCATCCAGATCCATTCAGTAGTTTTTGCGTAAAAGAGTAACAAACATACATCCTCACAATCTTTCGCATTTATAATATTATTAGTAGGATTTGGATCATCGGCTCAAAGGATCTGCCGCATACACGTAAAACGATAACTTGTTAGCGCAAACATTATATGCAATAAACGACCGTATAGTATTTGATACGTAAGCGCCTTAGTGGTCATTTTTACGGGTATGTGTAACGATAACGAAAATCTGTGAGAGTATGAGTGATACACAATTACACATCACATTTGGTATCTCTTTCTGAATTGTACATATTGTGATTATGTCGCCCGCTCTCTCGCGACTCTCGAGTCCATAGATAAGTAACTCAGTGTCTCTCAGTCCGGAGGGAATTCCACTCCTTAGCTGTACGCATAATGAAAGTATTTCCAAAACGTTTAGTGCGTATGGGTGGGATGTCCACCATGTACCGATGGCGCATCGCCGTACGTCTGGTAGTCCGATGATGAAACGGGCTAGGCGGAATTAGATCATGCAATTCCATCGCACACTCTCCGAAATGCAACCGACAAAAAAACCGACAAGCTGGCAACTCGACGACGATGTTCAAGGCTCTGGAGCTTTGACTCGACCAGTGCCTCATTGCCGATGAGCCTCTTGTCCCGTTTTTCGATCGACTCTAGAGCATCAAGCTGGTACTTGGCAGATCCATCCCAGAGATGAGAACAGTACTCCATGCAAGATCGAACTTGCGCTTGATACAACTTAAGCAGCTGTTCCGGCGTGAAGTACCGTCTCACCTTCGCAAGGATCCCCAACTTTATGGCAGCCAGTTGAGCCTTTGCCTCAATGTATGGGCCAAAATTAAATGTCGATGTCAACGTTACGCAAAGAAGCTCAAGATGGACGTCTTTCGGCTGATATCTATATATATAAAAGAAAGTCGTGTTAGTTACACTATTTATAACTCAAGAACGGCTGAACCGATTTGGCTGAAAATTGGTAGGTAGGTAGCTAAGAACCAGGAGAAGGACATAGGATATATATACTTTTTATCCCGTTTAGGGTAGGGTAAGTAGGGTAGGGTAGGTGTGTAGGTAGGGTAGGGTACGAAGGGTAGGGTAGGAAGGGTAGGGTAGGTAGGGTAGGGTAGGGTAGGTAGGGTAGGGTAGGGTAGGTAGGGTAGGGTAGGGTAGGTAGGGTAGGGTAGGTAGGGTAGGGTAGGCTAGGTAGGGTAGGTAGGGTAGGGTGGGGAGGGTAGGGTAGGTTGGGTAGGGTAGGTAGGGTAGGGTAGATAGGGTAGGGTAGGGTAGGGTAGGGTAGGGTAGGGTAGGTAGAGTAGGTAGGATAGGGTAGGTAGTGTAGGGTTGTTAGGGTAGGGTAGGTAGGGTAGATGAAAGTTTGGTGTTTTTATGGCAAAACAAAGTTTGCCGGGTCAGCTAGTAATACATATAATAGGATTGTTAAAGTCATTTGGATTATTTCTTTATCTTTCAGGATATCTAAGCGACCCTGATGAGCTGCCTGGATTGGCACATTTCTGCGAACACATGCTGTTCTTGGGAACTGCGAAGTATCCTGAGGTAGGTCACAGCACGGAGTAGTTAAAAGCTAGAGTTTAGCGCAGTTTATAAACTGGATGCCAGTTTCTTACACAGGCTGTAACGGAAAGGAGGGGACATATTATATGAACAACTTTTCCGAGGAAGAAGTTTTTATTTCCCATACAAATTTTGTTCAGCTGACGACTACTTTGTATGGGAGATACAATTTTTTTTATACCGGCTTCTAAAAAACCGGCCAAGTGCGAGTCGGACTAGCGCACGAAGGGTTCCGTACCATTATCGCAAAATACTGCAAAAAAACATGTTTTTTGTATGGTAGCCCCACTTAAATATTTATTTTATTTTCTTTTTAGTATTTGTTGTTATAACGGCAACAGAAATCCATCTGTGAAAATTTCAACTGTCTAGTCTGTCTATTATGGTTCTTGAGATACAGCCTGGTGACAGACAGACAGACAGACAGACGGACCGTGGAGTCTTAGTAATAGGGTCCCGTTTTTACCCTTTGGGTACGGA
Source organism: Anorthoa munda (assembly GCA_945859665.1). NCBI lineage: Eukaryota > Metazoa > Arthropoda > Insecta > Lepidoptera > Noctuidae > Anorthoa > Anorthoa munda. Next base: position 9,648,668 of record OX243919.1, on the reverse strand, counting down.
ACCCTAAAAAACCGGCCAAGTGCGAGTCGGACTCGCACACGAAGGGTTCCGTACCATTATCGCAAAACACTGCAACAAAATCACGTTTGTTGTATGGGAGCCCCCCTTAATTTATTTTATTTTAATTTAATTTTTTTTTTTTTTGAAGAGAATATACAACTAAATATTCTGTGAATATTTCAAGCGTCTACCTGTTGCCGTTATTAATATCGAGCAAAAAACGGCAAAAATATCACGTTTGTTGTATGGGAGTCCCCCTTAAATATTAATTTTATACTGTTTTTAGTATTTGTAGTTATAGCGGCAACAGGAATACATCATCTGTGAAAATTTCAACTGTCTAACTATCACGGTTCATGAGATACAGCCTGGTGACAGACAGACAGACAGACAGACGGACAGCGAAGTCTCAGTAATAGGGTCCCGTTTTTACCCTTTGGGTACGGAACCCTAAAAAGGGTGTTATCAATGCGACACGTATGCATGTTGGAATCGCACAATATTCAAATATGTTACTCCATGTGGGCTTCTAAACACGTGTGTTAAATTTCATAAGTGTATGCATGTTTGGCCACGCATTTCTCCGAAATTAGTAAACGGAACGTGATCATAATTTTTTTATTGGATTAGGTATCTCTTAACTTAACTCTCAGTACAAGGTTTATCAAAATCGGTTCAGTAGTTGTCAAGATATGGAAGATATAACCAAACTACTTAACGACAAACAGCAGGAATGTGTAAATTGAGTTACTTTGAATATTTTGACAATCCTTTAGGTTCCTTACTGTATAACTTGCTTACTTCTTAGTGGTGGTGTACTTACCAAAAATATAAAAAGAAAGTATAAAAATATTTACAAATATTTTACAAAAATAAACCGACTTCCAAAGCAAAATACAAAAAAGAGAAAAATAACTTTCGTTTGTTACAAAACGACAAAAAAATTAAATGTACCAAAGACACCGACATCCGAAACGAAAGTTATTTTCGCTCTTTATGAAATCTTTTTGGGAATTGACTATGAGTGCCTTTCCAAAAGGTGTTCGTTTACATGGAAAGAAGCAGTTTTTAGGGTTCCGTACCCAAAGGGTAAAAACGGGACCCTATTACTAAGACTCCACGATCCGTCTCTCACCAGGCTGTATCTCATGAACCGTGATAGCTAGACAGTTGAAATTTTCACAGATGATGTATTTCTATTGCCGCTATAACAACAAATACTAAAAACAGTATAAAATAAATATTTAAGTGGGGCTCTCATACAACAAACGTGATTGTTTTGCCGTTTTTTGCGAGAATGGTACGGAACCCTTCGTGCGCGAGTTCGACTCGCACTTGGCCGGCTTTTTTAATATATGACACCACCTTTCCGTATGTATGATTTCCAACAACCGGGCGACGGAGGGGCGCAGCGCAGTGCGTCGCAGCGGATGCGCGAGCACGCGCCATTAGCCGACCGCGTCCGCCCGACGGCTACAATCTGCTGGAACTCGGGCGCAAGCGCGTGCGTGCTCGCGTATCCGCTAGCATGCTCTCAGCGGCTAGTGATGCTTTCGTGTCGCAGTCAGTTTTTTCAAATAAATTCATTTGCCACGAAAAATAATATTCAAATAAATACATCACGTCAGTCTACAGTTCAACGCACACTTTTAATGATTCAACTTGCAAGCCAGCGACAACACAGGTAGTGGTAGCCGAGTGGACCCGACCGGACGCGACGACAGCCGAGCGCCGCGTCATACACGCGAGTTCATATCATACCGAGTTCCAAGCAGTGTAAATGCCATGCAAACATGAAACTTAACTATTGTATATAAGCCTGAATTTCCTTTAGCACATCGCAGTGTGAAATGCGCTCCGACGTGTCCCGATTGGTGGAAATCGTACATTACACTCTTTATAGAGTGACTGTCTATCTGACCTCCTCAACCCAGTAACTGGGTAACTCCTTCGTAAATCTGCTAACTGGCTAATTTTTTTACAGGAGAATGAATACAACAAGTTCTTGTCTGAGCATGGAGGATCATCAAATGCGTCGACGTCGTCGGATCATACCACTTATTACTTCGATGTTATTCCCGAACATCTGCCCAAAGCTTTGGACATGTAAGTACTAGTTTTACACCAATATCACCTACCCATATTTAAAAACGATTACGTTATGACAATTTTGTTTCTAAATGTACCTGGTAAACAACAATAACTAACACCGGTCCACTAACACGTAATATTCATTACGACTACTTTATTTATGCTCAAAACTTCCAAATCGTCCATCAGGTGGGTATATTATCGACATAATCCTTTATAAATCTTTTATCACACATGACTAAATAAAATTTATTGTTTTATAATATTTTTGCACTAATTTTCGGATATTTTTAATCAATCCACGTGTAGTTCACACTGCATTATCGTGATTTCCTTGAACGTTATGACGTCACCAACATGGCCCGTTCGTAGTCACGTGGTTCTTTTCAAAATTTTATCGATTTTCAATTGCTTATAAATAATTGAAAAAAAATATTTAAGAGTTTTTTCAAACGACAATATAGTTTAAGATATGTAAAGTTACGAAAAAAATTTTTTATTCGACATCCCAATTACGGCCGAACTCCTGAAGTCTGGTGGGCAACCAATACTTAAGGCCCTTCAGAAGCTGTTTGTTCCGTCATACTCGAGGAGAAAACGCCATAGGCATGGTGCAGGGGTGTGGCTGTGGTGGTACTCTTCTTCAAGAAGGGCGACCATGCCCTACTGAAGAACTATCCCATCTCACATCTTAGCCATGTCTACAAGCTGTTTTCAAGAGTCATCACGAATCGTCTCGCGTGCAGGTTTGATGATTTCCAGCCTTCCGAACAAGCCGTATTCCGTAAACGCTTCAGCACCGTAGACCATACGTTGCGGCAGGTTATACAGAAGACCGAAGAGTACAACCTGCCTCTCTGTTTAGCGTTTGTGGACTTCGAGAACGCCTTAGCTTCGATTGAGACTTGGGCTGTACTGCAGTCTCTCCAACGGTGCCAAATTGACTACCGGTACATCGAAGTGTTGAAGTGTTTATACAAAAACGCCACGATGTCAGTTCGACTTCAGGGTCAGACCTCGGAACCAGTCCTTCTGCAGCGAGGTGTGAGACAAGGAGACGTCATATCTCCGAAACTGTTTACTGCTGCACTGGAGGATATCTTCAAGGTTCTGGACTGGAGAGGGCTAGGTATAAACGTCAATGACGAGTACATCACTCACCTTCGGCTTGCCAACGATATAGTGGTTATGGCTGAGACCATGGAGGACCTCAGCACAATGCTCGATGACCTCAGTAGAGCTTCCGAAAGAGTGGGTCTTAGGATGAACATGGAAGAAACCAAGGTGATATTGAATGCCCATGTTACACCCACTCCTATTAAGATCCAGTTGCACCATCGGGGCTCTGCCAGGTCCACTTCCTGTGCTCACGCTTTCTGAAGAAGGAGTTAATCATATAGAAGGAGAAGGAGTTAATATATCTTCTCCATAAAACTGGCCAGTAGGTGACCCCGGTGGTTCCGTCGTCCGAATCCAAATTGCCCCACTCGCAGTTCATTATCGTCTCGTTTACCCAGTTTCGCGTTGAAGTCCCCCATGACAACGGTGAAGTGAGTTTTGTGACCATGCATGGCTCTGGAAATGTCGTCGGGTTGTGCCGAGGTCGGGGCGTAGAACTGCATGACCTTCAACAAATATCTTGAGCATATTCTGAGTATACGGTACGCTACCCTGGTCGACACTCTCGATCCTTACTACGTTGGTCACAAGGGTCCTGTGGACGACAAACCCGACACCACCCTGCGACTGCCGGTCAATACCTCGGAAGTAGAGCAGGTTACCGGATTTAAGGATTATCGAGTCCTCCCCTCTCTTCGGACTTCAGATAACCCTATAATACTCCATCGTAACCTGCTCTTCCTCGAGTTCGATAATCTTCTCGTCGGTCCGGAGTGTACAAGAGTTAATTGTTGCCAGGGCCATTCGTCGGTTTGTATTCTGGTAACCGGTCCCGTCCGGGGATTCTTCGCACCCCTTACCACGCCGTAACCTCGACCGCTGCCGTAGTCGAGGATAGACGGGTTGCCGGGCACTAGGGGCCATTTTTTGGTTGTGCTATTCATCGGTTTGGGAGGGGTTTGCCGTAATCGCCACGCTTGACAGGCGGGTTGGCGATCGCAGTTAGTTATGAAGCGCACAGAGAAAGCTGCTGCCCATTCTCTTGTTTGTCCCTTAGTCGCCTCTTACGACACCCACGGGCAGATATGGGATGGTGGAATTCTTAACGTCCGACACCATACGGAAGGTATGTTTATTCTTAACCCCGGACGTTAATCCCAATATACAAGTTGTTTATTCTGCTAATCTCCCCGAAACACGTCGCAATAAAAATATGTGTTAAGGTTATATAGACTTGTTGGTTGCACTTGACTGATTAAATTTATAAATGGAATATTTGTTTCATAATTTTCACATTGGGGGTGGAAGAACAAATAGTTAAAACGGAATGCCTGTCGCTCGAAAGGGTCGCAGGGCAGCCAGCCAACTCCACACCTCGAAACACTGCATCGGGCGGACGGTGAGGCCTTAGCCGAATAATCGGTCTTAGCCGAACAGTCTGTTTTAGCCGGCCCCAGCCAAAAACCGTTTAAATTAAAAAGGGAAAGCAATAAGATATTAATTCTCTAGTTTTTTTATTTAAATAAAAAGAAAACATTATTACGTAACGTGTTGTTCGACCCTCTCCCCTCCCCCCAAATTGCGTTACGTGGTACTCGAACGCCCACTAAAGTGATATATATTGGGTTTTCCATTTGGAAGTTCTCAGTAGCCGCCCGAAGGTCGGATATTGGCGTGAAGCCCTTGGTCTTACGCCTGATATTTCTCTTGTCGTATCTGATTGCCGTCCTTACCTTCACTTTGAATAAATTTTATTTCTTTATCCTCAGTTTCGCCCAATTCTTCATATCCCCGCTATTCACGGAGTCGGCGACGGGGCGCGAGCTTAGTGCAGTGAACTCCGAACACGAGAAGAACACATCTTCTGACTCGTGGAGGCTGGACCAGCTCAACAAGAGTACTGCCTCGCCTACCCATCCCTATCACAAGTTTGGTACAGGTAAGATCCAAATCTGTTCAGCCGTTTAGGCTTAATGGGGTAACAAACATCCAAGCATCCATCCAAACTTTTGCATTTATATATACAGGATGAGGCAAAAATCGGGCCATATTTAAAGTATGTTTTTAGTAGTTGTTAAGTACAAAAAAAAAGTTTTGTTTTCTCCTATTTGCCACAACTAACAGCCTGTTTTGTTTGATGATTTTTGGCCCAACCTGTATATGTACTAGTAGGACAAGCTGTTGTCCTCGACTTCGTCACCGGAACCCCTTATATAATTCTGAAATTAAAGTATCCTACACTAGCTGACCCCCAGGGTTTCGCGCCCGTCAATTGGCTACCTACCTACCTATCTTACATACCATACCAACGTACCCACCTACCCTACCCTACCTACCCTACCTTGCCTACTCAGCCTACCCTGCCTAACCTGCCTTCCCTGCCTTCCATGTCTACCCTGCCTTCCATGTCTACCCTGCCTACCCAGCCTACCCAGCCTACCCAGCCTACCCAGCCTATCCAGCCTACCCAGCCTACCCGGCCTACCCGGCCTACCTAGCCTACCTACCCTACCCTGCCTACCCAACCTACCCGCCTACCCAGCTTCCCCTGCCTACCCAACCTACCCAGCCTACCCTGTCTACCCTGCCTACCCTACCTACCCTGTCTACCCTACTTTACATACGCTACCTACCCTACTCTACTTACCCTACTCTACCTACCTTACTCTACCTACCTTACCCTACCAATGTACAATCAATAGTTTACTCAGCGCTCGCCAAAGAATTAATTTTATATACAACATTTTGCTACTTTAGGTTACATTATTGCAATTTTCATAAGGATCTCTAATTTTTTTTGTAGCTTATGACCCTCAGGAATAATGTAGCTTTCTACTGGTGAAAGAATTTTCAAAATCGGTTCAGTAGATCCAGAGATTATCCCCTACATTAATTATATTTAAGTCCCGTAAAATTGGGGGTGGGCCTAGAGCCACCAATCGGGCACGAAGTTACAATCATCATTGCTTTAGCATTCCAGCGGAAATACTGGAGCAACGATTCATTTGAACACAGTCCACCCTATCAGCAATCATGGCCAGGATGCCGTTAGAGCTGGTCCACCCTGCGCACCAAGCGCATCAAGAATGCACATCTTTTACGCATCAGTGTATAAAAGCAATCGCTGCTCATTCCCACAAACATCCCTGATGCGCTACAGAAGCGTACAATGAGTATCTCCTGTTGGCTGTCAATACATCTACCATTTTATTATTCGAAATCATAAATAATGTGGATTTCAGTATGAACAATAGTAGTTTATGCAATAGTCATATGTTATTAAAACACGAGCGTGGGTTTATCACATGAGGCGAAGCCGAATGTGATAATAATAACACGCGAGTGTTTTAATACCTAATTATATGCCGTTATGTAAAGTAGTGTATGCTACTTTATCTTCACTCATAGAGTTGAAATAAAACAAAAGTGGGAACGGAAAAATATGTGGTATGGCGGGCAATTTAGATTCTCATTGCGCATGACAGCGTTGCGCGCGCATCCATAGATAATGACACTACTTTTCTACATTAAATCAATGAGACGCCCGTACGCGCCAGTAAATTAAAAAGTAAAAGTGTGCTATAAAAATTAAAAAGTTATTTTATGATGCAGTTGTTTGAAGGAAAATGTAATGGTAAATTTTTTCTATCCACGAACATAAAGTACGTAAACACGTATTAACACGTGTTTAAACGTAATACACACAATAGTTTTTGAGTTCATATATGGAATATTTCGATGTGAGTGTAGATAAATACTTTTATATTCTTTCGATCTTAAGAAATCACTTAATCAATGAATCGTTTCTCTCTTCCACAGGTAACAGAGAAACCTTGGAGACGATACCTAAAGAGAAAGGCATGAACCTCAGGCAAGAACTGCTGAACTTCCACTCCAAGTGGTACTCCGCCAATATCATGACCCTAGTTGTTTTGGGAAAAGGTGAGATTCTTTCATTACATTAATACCCTACCACGGTATTGATATCTATACAGTATTGTGACTCGGCCATGTCTTTGAAATAATTACCTACAGCTGCGCGGTACGTAAACACGCGATAGGCCTACAGAATTTCAGGAAAGAACTGCTGAAGTTCCACTCCAAGTGGTACACCGCCAATATTTTGACCCTCGTCGTTATGGGGAAAGGATTCATTCATTAGTTTTCTACCCTTTACGAGAAGTGGTGGTCCAGTGGTAACGGCCCCGACTTATATGTCATAGGTTGGGGTTTGAACCCAGGCAGGAGCTTTACTTTTATAATTATTTTATCACCACTGCTCTAAAAAAGTTGCAAGGGAAACATCTTGAGGAAACCGGCATGTCTTAGAAGAAGAGGGAGCCTGTGTTCCAGCAGTGGGCACGATAAAAGACTGATTGAGCTATGCCAGCGGCTTCGTTGCGGGATCCAAGACAGTTAAATTAATTCTCCGAGACTTCGTCGAGCTTCATTGCCTCGGCGCTATTCAGGTGGCCGCCACTGTTAATTCTGGCTTTCAAGAGTTACAGTGGTTTGGCAATAGTGCGGCCGGATTGTCCTAAAAAAGAAAAAGAAATGCCAGCACCTTCGCCCGGTTGAATGCCAGAAATTGTGCCACGGAAAGGTACTCCCAGTATAAAAAAGTATACCATGCCAAATATCCCAATCCGTTTAGATGTTACGACGTGAAACTGTAATAAACAAACAGAGGAAGTTATATTTTTTTCCTACTCCACCGTTATTCATTTCTGATTTGTTTCGTTGCGGGATCCAAGACAGTTAAATTCATTCTCCGGGAATTAGTCGAGCTTCATTGCCTCGGCGCTATTCAGGTGGTCGCCACTGTTAATTCTGGCTTTCAGGAGTTGCAGTGGTTTGGCAATAGTGTGGCCGGATTGTCCTAAAAAAGAAAAAAAAATGCCAGCACCTTCGCCCGGGTGAATGCCAGAAATTGTGCCACGGAAAGGTACTCCCAGTATTAAAAAAGTATACCATGCCACAGATAATATAATACTAGCATACAGATACCTCATCCCATACAAAGAAACCGTGCCGACGTAACTAGCGTTTTTCGACTGCTTATTCTGGCAATTTTTTGTACATCGAACGCAGTGACTTGCAAGTAAAAGGGTTTACTAGGTTCGTGAATATTTTTTTCTTTATATACAGTGAAGGTTTGTTTTCTAGTATTTATTTGCACGTTTTTACAGTTTTTGTTTGCACCAAAATGTGTTAAAATGCAAACTTTAACAATCGAGTTGAATGCCTCAGAAATTTAAAAATGCGCCATCTATTGGCATCAATTTTAAATGATCCGTCTAATAATCTTTGAAATGTGAATTAAGAGCCCAATATTCCAAAATTTTGTACTTAGGAGAGTTGATTAAACAAGAACATACAATTTTTGTATTCAATTCCAGAAAATGTTAATTTTACACACATTCAATAACAGATTGAGGTGCGTATCGCGCCATCTAGTGAGATTTATTTGAACCAAATTTTCTTTCTTAGTAATGAGACCCCGTGACCATGCCTTATATATATTTGGCACACAGGTGAACCATGTCCTGGGTGGACATTGTTCACCTGTGTGCCAAATTTTATCCGAATCCGTTTAGATGTTACGACGTGAAACTGTAATTAGCAAACAGAGGAAGTTATATTTTTTTCCTACTCCTCCGTTATTCTTTTCTGATTTGTTTCGTTGCGGGATCCAAGACAGTTAAATTAATTCTGCGGGACTTCGCTGAGCTTCATTGCCTCGGCGCTATTCAGGTGGTCGCCACTGTTGATTCTGGCTTTCAGGAGTTGCAGGGGTTTAGGAATAGTGCGGTGGGAAAGCACCAAAAAAAAAAAAAAAAACAGATCTTTCGCATCTATATTATTAGTATGGATTCTTCCAAAGACCGTATGGCGATGTGCCATCGTTACTTGGTGGATATTCCACCCATATCTGTTGATCCTGGCTGACGTTCTTAGATGTATGGCAGTCGTAAGGGGCTGCCAGAAACCAGAATATCTGATGAGTGGAGGTCAGACAGGCGGTCGCTCGTGAAACAACCTCGAACCTTCATAGGATGTGGCCTGCAGCACAGATAATATAATACTAGCACACAGTGTGTTATTTTGCCTTAGTTGCGGACATGCTTGTTTTTTTTTTTTTTGGATAGCTTTCAATTAATCATACACCACATTAAAACTCCGCCGGCTCTAACTACTATACTTTAAGAGAAATTAAGAAAATTGAGAAAAAGCCTTAAACACCATAGAAACGCAATATCTCGTTTTTGGATTAAATTTATACACTAAATGTTTTAAGGTATGATAGGAATTTACTATAGGAACAATTTTTTTCTCGAAAACTTTAATAATTTTGCTCACCCAGGCGTAAATATTTTTTTTATATGATTCTGAAATTATTATTTTTCTGGCGGGTCTCTTCATGGTCGCGTTTTTTTTAAATGTATATATGTTGATTACTATAATAACTATCGCGACAAAAAAAACCAGACGTAACAAACCCAGGATTTCGGAAATATCAATTTTTTTATTGTGGGCTAGGGTTGTCAATAAACCAATAACATACAATTACTTTATAAAAACATTATTTTTGGACTTAGGTATTAGCAATTACCGGTTCAAATTGTTACGTGCCTAGTTTACATAGTTTAAGTTTATAATTATGGAAAAATATTTGAGGAAAGCTAAAATTAAAAATTTATAATAGTTGAATTTTGACCACTTTTGTTTTACCTAGTACCGTCCATAGATTTTCTATCTTCGATGAAGGATATTATGCGGAATTGGGAAGGGATCCGCTCTCACCAGGCAAATGCTAAAAACCAATTCCTATACATAATATCTGGAGAACCGGGGGTGAGATGTCATGAGGCCGTCAAAGAGCCATGGCACTGCTTTGCCTCAGCAGGCCCGTCCCTTCACTGACCCGTCCTGCTGGAGGATGTCCGTCTGGGCCCCGACCAGAGAACTTAATGCAAGGGAGGCATGAGGGCGCCAACCTTCATACTGATCAGCGAGTAGCAATTATTACCTACGACCAAAGCCTGAATACGGATCCGAAAAAGCTTACGAAACTGGATATTTATAATGTTTTGGTAGAAAAGGCCCGACTATATGGGTCAAAACATAGACCGGGTGACCTTGAAATGAACGAACGATCCATGATTATTTTAAATGCATTATATCCAACGGGTATTCCTAACAATGTTGATGTACAGAACAAAAGTCATAAAGAGAGTATTTCCAAATTTATCTGTAAGTGCGAAAAAGCAAATGCGAGTGCGAGTTTGAAGCAAATGATATCACGCTGACGACTGACGAAATGGTAATTGAATCTGATAGTGAGGTTATGTCATAACCGTTCAGAGGATAACCAGTTTAAAAGATTGTTTTTTAAATTTGCCTATATTATCCCACTGCTGGGCAAAGGCCTCCCCCATAGCCTTCACCGGCCAATCCGTCAAAAACTAGTTCAAATCGATTGAATTAATCAACTGAAATGTTTACTAGTTTGCGAAAACCCTATTTCCATAGAAATTTTAAAAAAACTTAGAAACGCAATATCTCCGAGATCTCGCTAGTTACATATTTAGAATTTTCTCAAGTTGAAGGTACTATAAATAAGTATATTATGCTAACTAAAAAAAACGCGACCAGTTAATAGTTAATTTTATATATTTTTTTTTTGTTTATTTATAAAATAATTATTTACTCTTGTTCCTGTGATGTTAGGGACTTGAAATTTTCAGGCCTGATATATTCAAAACCAACAATTAACCTGTATTTATACAAAAGGTTGAGATTTAATTTATTCAAGAAATACAGACGAAAAACTTTTTCGGGCAGATCAATGACCTTTCACAAATTTATTTTTATCTCCTAAATTAAGTGAAATATCAAAACGAGATTTTTTTTATTGCTTTATTAGGATTAAATCTATGAAGTTAAAAAATAAAACTGGCATGTCCGCAACTGAGACAAAATAACACACTGTGTAGCCTAAATAACTAGCGTTTGATTAAGATGATTATTTTTTATATATACTTTTGATTGTGTTCGGTTCCGTTCCACGGTTATAGATGGTATTAGCAGCGACTTGCAAGTAAAAGGGTTTTTTCGGATCGTGACAATGAACAAAATGTTTCTTTAAATACCGTAAATACAATTGACAAATTGTTTTGTAGTATTTTTTTGGGTGTCCATCCGTGAGGACTTCCACACATGAAAATCAGTCGCTGCATGTAAGGACTGTTTCTTGACTGTAACTGAACCACCTGTGTGTTCAGCTACATTCAGTTGGGATGGAAGCTGATCCCGACGTACTTATTAGTACATTTTGTGTCGAGCATAAAAAGTCAAGATTTTAACACGAGCGATGTAGCCAATTCCGTAGGCGAACGTCGATAGCGAGTGTTAAAGCCTTTTTATGCGAGACACGAACGATTCTTTTTCCACTACCTGATGAGCTTACTTCATTAAATGCAAATAAGTTCCAATAACAATTTATTAGAAGCGTTCAGACAAAAACCACAGACTATATACACACAATCAACGCGCGCTTTTTCGAGAGGTAACTGGTTCAGTATCATTCTGCCAGTTACATAATGATCCATACACAAGTCATTTCGTAACTATTATTTTTTATTTTATAATCTTGTGTCTAAATGTTCATATTTCGAAACGAATTGCTTAGGCAATGTGTTACATAATAGACAAGGTTGTGGAAAATATCTTATTTTTTCTCCTCAGAATCCCTAGACGAGTTAGAAAATATAGTGGTGTCACTATTCTCGGCGGTGGAAGACAAGTCGGTCACAGCGCCAAGCTGGCCGGAGCACCCGTTCCCGCCCGAGCTGCGCCGCAAGCGCGCCTACTGCTTCCCCGTGAAGGATCTGCGCTCCCTGTCCATCGACTTCCCCATCCCTGACACTAGGAAACATTATAAGAGTGGGGTGAGTTTGTTATTAATGACAACAAGTAATTTAGAGGATGCCATATTTATTAGCCGACTGCAAGGAAAGGGTTATGTTTTTCGCGCGTATCTTGTGTGTATGTATGTTTGTATGTATGTACTATTCTTTATTACATCATATCTTGCAAACCACTAGACGGTGAAGTGGGAGAGCGTGTCAGACTTTTACTGACTAAAACCCAATGTTCCTTCAGTTGCTTGTGCCAGGGCCGCGGTAAAACTCTATTTCAAAGGCGAACGGCAGGCTTGTATGGGAATTTCGTACCGCTAGTAAAATTTCGTGTTTTGGTATATTTTTTGTTTTAATTGGTAGTTATTATGATAGATAAGCCCTTTATAAATTCTTAGATTTTTAGAACTTGCGATGTAAAAGTTATAACCAGTTTTATTTTTGAAGGTTATTATTTATTATTATTATTTATTTATTTATTCATTAATTATTATAACACCTTTACAGAAACTTCCAATTCGATGTTATAACTTACATATAAAACATACGTTATGTACTAGTGTACCAATGTATATTGTTACATATAGGTAAATGGACAGTGTGTGTGTGTGTGTGTATAGGTAAAAACATAACTGCGTTTAGTGTACGATTTTATTACGTTTATTTATTAAAATCTTTTTACTGATATTAATAATTAATCCGAAGTTCTAAAAATAGTAAACTTATATGAAAATAAATGGCTTAGTTGCCTTAATAAGTGGTACAAATTATATAACTGAACAACAGAAAAATATGCCGTACAGAATTTGCCGTTCACCTTTATGTGCGACCCAGACAGGCATCGGCCCTAGCGGACCCCTTCAGTTTTGCTGAAAACTCTTGGAGGCGCGCGTGGAACACTACACGCCGTCGACTCGAGCTTGGCCCTTATCAGACGGCGAGCTATCCATTTCTTGCCTTATTACCAGATTTACATAGGCCGGGAATCGGCTTGTGACTCCCGATGCCCGGGGCGTCTCCTGTGATGTCTAGGGGCGTGAGGGCGTCTCCGTTGCGTCACCCTCACGAATTCCGACTCCTCCTTAGCGAGCATTACTGCTTCGTAGAAGGAGTCGACACTTTCCCATGCTCTCTCGATCCGTACCATAGCCTGGACCAGGGCCGGACGCAAGAGGTCTCCACCGCCAATCACCTCCACGAGGACACGGTGGTGCTCTGCCCTAGCGGGCAGACCTCCGCCGTATGCTTCACCGTGTCCTCCGGGCAGTCCACACAATGGTGACGGTGACACCCGTGCGTTCCCTCCCGCCTTATCCTTTAAATTTTAAGTTTATATTTTATATTTTATTACGAACCGCGATAGTCATATTATTTTCAAAACAGACCCCGATAAAAAGTAATTGATGAACCCTTTTTTTTAATGCCCGTGCATACTGCGCTACCACGGGGAAATAGCGCAGTTATGTGGGACCCATTAAAACCCCACGGTGTCCTCCTGTGCCGCTTATGGCGGGAACACGGGCACGCGTTAGCACTCACCGCAAATCCGCCGCGGCTGTCCGTCACCGGACCCTCCTCTGGGGTTCACCCCCCATCACCGGTGCACCAGAACACACTGTACGCCGTGACCACCCCAGGGACCAAACCAGCACATGGGTGCCAGACGACACCGTGTATGGCACCCTTGGTTCCCCTGTGACGGATCAGGACAGTGGCCCCGCCACCTACCACTTTTCGGCCGCAGGGGATAGGGAGAGCGGCCAACGCTATACCGACACTCCTCCCCTGCGGCCCCACCGCGTCCGCCATCAGACGTTGGCGTTCCCGTGCAGGCCGTGGAGGGTGGGGCCAGCGGCGCACCGTAATATCGGCACTTCTCTCCCGCCGCGGCCTCCAACCGTCAGCCGCGAAGCCAAAACAAAAATCAATTGGTGACCCCTGGCGGAATACAAGTTGTTATAATGTTATTAATAAATACAAAATTTTCAATATTTTATTCCGCAGCCAGGCCATTACTTGTCGCATTTGCTGGGGCACGAAGGCCCGGGTAGTTTGCTGTCAGCCTTGAAGGCAAGAGGGTGGTGTAATAGGTAAGTTAAAGACACAGTATATTTTAGACTATATTGTTACATGAGATAAAGTTCAAAGTCCATTGCAATCAATACTGTTTTTAGGGCTTTTAATGGTCACTCAAAAATCAATTTAGAATACATAATTGTAAAGTTGAAAGTTGTTGGTAGCGATGGATTTATAAAAAAATCAGGTACTTAATGACATAGATAATTTGTATAAAGCGCTTCATAGTTCAGGAGTGATAGCTTGTGACGTCACTCTTAAGTAAAAGGTGCACTAAGGCGGGACTCTCGTGAAATTTCAACGCTCTTTAAAGCACACGTCTAAACACTCAGCACCATCTGGTGAATTCACGGCGAAGATTACAACAAAGAATTCTATTGACAGCCCGTCATAAATGTATAGTACCCGGCACGTAAGTTGGCAAGGTTTTGGCGTAGTGGGGGTAAGTTCGCATATTCCGCGAACTGACCAACCATCATATAAAGCGAACGGAACGTGGACGCGACACGATTGGTCAGTCAATCCTTGTGTCAACTGAGCAACCAATCGCGCGCTCGCAACGGTCCTAAACATTCCCAGCGCCCTCTCCCGCGCTTCACTACCAAAGAGACTTAAAAAACGCATCTGCGCATCTAACGACTCTTGCCAACTTACGTGCCGGGGATTATAACATACACTAAGCACCATCTATTGAGTGTGACTCGTAAAAAATCCAGGAAACATGCTGGTCCTGCTCCATAGGACAATCTTTAGTGTAGAAAAAATCAAATTTGCTAATTTATTTTCCTATTCATAGTTATAGAATTCTTTTTTTTTATATAAATTTACTCAGACACTGTTCCGTTGTTGTTGAATCAGAGATTTTACCTATGTTTGCAATATTTGTAAGTATGTGAGAACCATGTTCCTATTTATCAAAATAAAGAATTTACCTGTTAATGCTTTTATTATCATTTTTGGGTGCATCGTCCTCACATATATGAATTTATTAATGTATATTGTAAAACACCTATTTTTTTTAAAACAGTTAATATGGAGTTTGTTGTGCGTTCTTCTCCATAACAAGCTACTTTTCCGAATGCACGGTAGAATCAATTTTAATTTTTAATTGTTCGACTTTCAAAAGTGACGCTTATTGGCCTAGTTGAAATAAATATATGTGACTTTGACTTTGACATTTGCAGTTTAATAGGTGGTACTCGCATCGGAGCACGCGGGTTCGGTTTCTTCGGCGTGCAGGTCGATCTCACGGAGCAAGGCATCTCCCATATCGATGACATCATCAAGCTGGTCTTCCAAGTTAGTATTGTCGTTGAAAAAATTGTATATTTATTAAACACACAAAACACTTCTAAGAGAAAGAACATACAAAATTTGCATAGGAGATTTTTTTTTTGTAATTTAATTTTTATTTGTGCTTTGGGTATAACTTCCCCACTTAAGTATTTATTTTATTCTTGTTGTTATAGCGGCAACAGAAATACATCATCTGTGAAAATTTCAACTGTCTAGCTATCACGGTTCACGGTTTCCATAGAAGAGTCCTGACTCCTGACCCTTTTGTTTTCTTTTCCAGTACATAGCCATGCTAAAGAGAGAAGGACCCAAAGAATGGATATGGCAGGAGCAGAAAGACTTGATGGCTTTGGAGTTCCGGTTCAAGGACACGCAGGAGCCGCGCAGCATGGTCACAGGTCATGCGCACTTACTGCAGGCAAGTACATCCATATTGCGTACACCTGTGATTTGGATGACTGTTAGCTAAGTGACATCATTCTAAATCCAATATGGCGGACGCCCAAAGATGGCGGACCAATTATTTTTATGCACCCCCATGATATGTGTATCAAAAGATACTGCAGGCAAGTACATCCATATTGCGTACACCTGTGATTTGGATGACTGTTAGCTAAGTGACATCATTCTAAATCCAATATGGCGGACGCCCAAAGATGGCGGACCAATTATTTTTATGTACCCCCATGATATGTGTATCGAATGATCTCCAACTGACTATGTTGAGCTTGCAGAAAAGCTCCCAGCGGGTCATAAACAGCCATGGCCCATCTGGAAATCCCTGAATCGGTTACGAAGCCAAGTCGGCCGCTGTAGGCATAACTTAGTCAGATCGGGGTACTCCAATCAGCCACAGTGTGACTGCGTAACCACCCCACAGACGATGCCCCACCTCCTGTCCTGCTCCTTATGTAAAAACACCTGCACCATGCAAGACCTTTGTGAGGCCAGCGCTAGGGCTGTCGACGTGGCTGAACAATGGTCGAAGAAAAGGCGAACGGCAGGCTTGTAGGGAATTTCGTACCGCTAATAAAATTGTCTTGTTTTGGGATTTTTTTTTGTTTTAATTGGTAGTTAATATGATAGATAATCCCTTTTTTAATTCTTAGATTTTTAGAACTTGGGACGTAAAAGTTATAATCAGTTTTATTTTTTAAGGTTATGTACTAGTGTACCATGTTACATTTAGGCACGGGGTCTCATTGCTAAGAAAGAAATTTTGGTTCAAATCAATCTCTCTAGATGGCGCGATATGCACCTATCTGTTATTGAATGTGTGTAAAATTAACATTTTCTGGAATTGAACACAAACATTGTATGTTCTTGTTTAATCAACTCTCCTAAGTACAAAATTATGGAATATTGGGGTCTTAATTCACATTTCAAAGATTATTAGACGGATCATTTAAAATTGATGCCATTAGATGGCGCATTTTTAAATTTCTGAGGCATTTCACTCGATTGTTAAAGTTTGCATTTTAACACATTTTGGCTCAAAAAAACTGTAAAAACTTGCAAATAAATACTAGAAAACAAACCTTCACTGCATTTAAAGAAAAAAATATTCACGAACCTAGTAAACCCTTTTACTTGCAAGTCGCTGCTAACACCATCTATCTATCACCGTGAAACAGAACCGAATGCGTTCGATGTACAAAAAATTGCCAGAATAAGCAGTCGAAAAACGCTAGTTACGTCGGCACGGTTTCTTTGTATGGGATGAGGTATCTGTATGCTAGTATTATATTATCTGTGATTTAGGTAAATGTTGCATATTGTTACATAATGTGTAAAGTAAATTGTTTGTTGCTATCTTTGTATTGTTTTACTTAGCATTAAGTAGGCAAATTGAGATGAGGATTGTACCTACGTAGGGCATTATGAGATACCCATGTTCAGCAGCGAACTGCAACAGTTTGATAATTATGAATTTGATTTTGATTACATTTAATGTTATTTCTATTTCTAAATAATTAATTATCATTTTATATTTGTGTTATTTTACATAAGGCTACTTCTTAAAACATAACTGCGTTTAGTGTACGTTTTTATTACGTTTATTTTGGGGCGCACGGTTGGCGCAGTGGTTGAGCGATTGACTGCTGCGCTGCGTGTCGCGGGTTCGATTCCCGCACGGAACAAATATTTGTATGACCTACAGATAGTTGTTTCGGCTCTGGGTGTTTGTGTATGTGAGTTTATATGTTTGTAAACGCACCCACGATACAGGAAGAAATTCCTAGTGTGGGGCAACGTTTCATCAAAAGAAAAAAAAAAAAAGAGAAAAAAAAAATTTAAATCTTTTTATTGATATTATTAATTAATAACCGACCGCGAGGAAGGGGACGACCGCCCGCCACCAGGTGGTCAAACATGCAGAAAGAGGTCCTGAAGCAGAACCTGAGCACTCAGACAACCCAGAACAGAGCTCTCTGGCGCAGACGTACAAGGAGACCCGACCCCAGCTGAACTGGGAAGAGGTTTGGACAAAGAAGAGAAGAAGATTAATTAATCCGATGTTCTAAAAATAGTAAAGTTACATGAAAATAAATGGCTTAGTTGCCTTAATACGTGGTACAAATTCTATAACCGAACAACAAAAAAAGTATGCGGTACAAAATCTGCCGTTCACCTTTAGTGAAGGAATCGTCGACATGAAGAAGATGAATGATAGGGTTTGCAATTGAAAGTAGTATTTAATTAATAGTTATTTTTTTTGTTGCCAGGAATTCCCCCTCAATGACGTGTTAAGCGCTTACTACTTAATGACAGAATGGAAGCCAGAGTTGATAGATTCGCTACTGTCTCTGCTCACACCCGAAAACGTTCGCATTGGCATCGTTGCAAAGTACGTATATCTTTAAAGAAAGCTGTTTGTATAACAACACACATGTTGGTTGCTATACAAATTGCATATTTTTATATATATAAAAGAGAAATCATTCATTTCATTCCTAATGAAAAAGAGCGATTCTCCGAATTGCACAGTGTGCAATAAAATAGAGGATGTACAACATTTGCTGATGGATTGTGTCCGAAATAAAGATGATCGTGAATCACTCATGATCGAGCTAAAACTAAACAGATTAGATGTAGGCTTAATACAGTCAATATTATCTTTACCATGTTCAGAGGCCACTAAAAAGTTTTGTAAATTAATGAAAGTTCTTGTTGAGTGATTCACTTTATTTGCTTTTAGTAGGTATATAAATATTATAATTAAAAGATGTTAAGATAAATAAGATGTATGTAGAAATATTGTAAAAGGGTATGATGGGGTTGTCATATCTGAGATAAAAACCCCTAAATAAAAAGAGAAATAAAAAAAAAATAAAAAAAAGTGAAAGTATGTATGTATGATCCTTATAGACTCCGAAACGGCTTTACCGATTTTAATGAAATTGTCAGACAATCTTTAGATTGACCCAGCGGATAATCCTGTAAAGTTTGGTGGCGATCGGAGCATTTCTTTTTGAACTTTGACAGAAGCTACTTATTATGGAAAAAAAAAAAAATAATAATAATACCGGCCACGTGCGAGTCGGAATCGGTTCCGTACCCAGGGTGGCGTTAACTATGTATGTATGGAGACACCCTTTCCTTTTCAAGTTTTTATTTTTTGGAATTTTGCCTGTATTTGTGCTGTAAGCTTATTTTTTGCCAAATTTTGTGATTCTAGGTCAATGGGAATTACCATATAGGTTTTCGACCCAAAAGCTATAGGGTACGTCCGGTTGACCTAGAATTGTCAATTTTGGTTTTAAGCAAGGTCTTACAGCACAAGTCAATTAAAAATTACGAAAAAATAAAAAATAAAATTAAGGTATATTTTGGTACTTACAAGTTTTCGAGAAAATCTAAATTTGCCCATATCTTTTTATCATGTTGACTCAGTTTGATTTTTATATACCTAATAGGTACTATAGACCTAGGTATTTGGTACAAATTTCAACTTGCAAGGTCCACCCGTTCCTGAGAAAATCGGTGGTGACACACGGACAGACAGACTGGCAGACGGACAAGAGAATGATCTTTAAGGATTCCTTTTTTTTTAGGGTTCCGTACCCAAAGTGTAGAAACGGGACCCTATTACTAAGACTCCGCGGTCCGTCTGTCTGTCTGTCTGTCCGTCTGTCACCAAGCTGTATCTCATGAACCGTGATAGCCAGACAGTTGAAATTTCACAGATGATGTATTTATGTTGCCGCTATAACAACAAATACTAATAACAGAATAAAATAAATATTTAAGTGGGGCTCCCATACAACAAACGTGATTTTTTTTGCCGTTTTGTGCGATAATGGGCCGGTACTTTAAGTGGGGCTCCCCCCACTTAAATTTATTTTATGCTGTTTTTAGAATTTGTTGTTATAGCGGCAACAGAAATACATCAGCTGAAAAAATTTCAACTGCCTAGCTATCACGGCTCATGAGATACAGCCTGGTGACAGACGGACAGACAGACGGATCGTAGAGTCTTAGTAATAGGAACCCGTTTTTACCCTTTGGGTACGGAACCCTAAAAACGTACTTGCAAGTTGCTGCTAACACCATCTATCTATCGCCGTGGAACGGAACCGAACGCGATTGATGGACAAAAAATAAACCGTTTATTCAGAAAACGCTAGTTACGTCGGCACGGTTTCTTTGTATGGGATGGCGCATCTGTACGCTAGTATTATATTATCTGTGTTTTAACTAAAACCAATTTATGCTAATACGTTTTGATTGGTTAAGACCGCTAAGAAACTACCAATCAGAACGCAGTGTTTGCATAAACTGAGTTTATTTGAACTAATCGCGATTAGTTTTATTGGTATAATCGGCACTAAATGTCCTACACCACGAAGCCGTCTCTAGCAAAAATAATAGTAGTTTATGAAACTGTTGCAGAATAAGGGGTATTAAAACACGAGTGTGTGTTTAATAATATCACACGAAAGTTGGCGAGGTTTTTAATAATATCACACGAATGTTTTAATACCTAGTTATGTGCAGTTTCATACATTACTTTATCTGCACTCATATGTTGGGATTGAACCTACTAAATTCCTTTTTTGCATTTTCCATGTCATTAAGTTGTCATAGCATTCCTCATATAATTTTCTCGACTTTGCTGGTAATAGATTATGAGTAATTTCCGTCGCCGCATCTAAAATATCGGCGGAGTCAAATTTTCTTCACATTCACTGATATCAGAAATTTTTAAGCAAGAATTAAAAAACTCATGAAATCCAGTACAGCAAAACGTATGAATCCAGCAGTCCAGCACATCACCTCATTAACCGCGCATGTGCCAAAGCGCGTGTTGCCACAGACAAATAAAAATTGGAATCAAAATACGTACTATAAAAATGGCGGGCGCCGCATAAGCTTTCCATTACAAAAAAATAATTGATGGAAACTCCTTGGTGATATTAACTTCTTGGATTTGTCCTGTATCGTAATAAAAAAAAAAAAATTATAGCATTATTATGTTAGAGAAAAAGTGTTATAATAAGATTCTATTTTTAAATTTCGGTATTGTGCTTATAAATTATGTCAATATAAACTCGTGTTGGAGTTTATAATTCGAATATTACGATATGAGAGTAGAAAATAAGTTTATCTACACTCACAACGTAATGTCTGGAACATTACGTTGTCGGTGTAGATAAACTTATTTATCTCGTTACGAATTCAAAAAATATTGTATAAACACATACTTTATACTCGTGGATAGGTAAAATAAAAATAAAAAAACCGTGCAACATTTTCCTTCGATTTTCAATCAACTGCATGATAAAATAACTTTTTAATTTTTATAGCACACTTGTACTTTTTAAATTATTGGCACTTACGGCTCATTGACTTAATGTAGAAAAGTAGTGTCATTGTCTATGGATGCGCGCGCTGCGCTGTCATGCGCAATGAGAATCTAAATTTCCCGGCATACCACATATTTTTTCCGTTTCCACTTTTTTATAATTTCAACAGTATGAGTGAAGATAAAATAGTGTATGCAACGGCATATAATTAGGTATTAAAACACTCGCGTGTTATTATTATCACATTCGGCTTCGCATCGTGTGATAAACCCACGCTCGTGTTTTAATAACCACTATTATATGGCCATTGCATAAACTGCTATTACAACATAATACGTATTTTTCTTTTCCAGATGTTTTGAAAGCAAATGCACGATGGTTGAGCCATGGTACGGCACGAAATACCTACAGGAAGATATAGACGATGAATTTATTCAGGTAAATTGTAACCTCATCTTATTTTAATAGAAGGAGAGCTGGCAGGCCTTTTGAGCAAGTTTTTTTATTTGGATTATTTTAAGTTGACTGATTCACGCAGAACCCAGCTGTTAACTCTTCGCACTAAATATGCTTGCTCAAAAACCCTGCCAGCTTCCGCTCTGAACAGGTTGTAACATGTTTTGTAAAATTGGATTTTCCATACAAAGTTGTCGTTAGCTGGGCAAAATTTGTATGGGAGATATTTTGTTCTTGAATTCACTATGGCTTCCTTTTAGAAATTTGTTCATATACAGGGGCTGAAGCAGTTTTTAAAATATAATCACACCTTTCCGTCACAATTTGTATCAACAATATTATAAAGAGGTATTGTTTGTAGGTAATCTCTAAAATTAGTAGAACTAGAACTAGTACTCATCCATTATCATTCTCTTAGGGCGGTTACGCCCTACATCCGCTCCGAATCCGTGAAATCTCGGTTCCGAAGGAGCCGTAGTACTTCTTGTAGGGAAGCTTACGCATTACATCCAAACTCTATCCGTCATAATTCAGAACTTTATAAATTCGGTTCGGATGTAGTGCGAAACCGCTCTAAGGCACTTGTCCCACCGCTGACGAGTAAGCGATTAGCTATCGACTATTTTCTCGCTGAAGAAACTTAAAATAGATATAAGATCCCGTGTCAATAAAAGAGACATATAGTAATAGCTGATCGCTGCCTGTTCACACTACCGGCGAGTCACTCACCAAAAATTCGTTGCGGCAACAAGTGCTATCAAAGTAATACTTGCTCAGAGATGTTCGCTTACACGCTTGGCGGTCAGAACACACGCCGAGAGAATAAGCAGCAGTTATTTCTAACTACAGTGCGGCCGCCCCGAGCGAGTGGTGCGAGTAATCGCCCGTCGCACAAGAATACTCGCTTATAGCCGAGCGACAAAACTATCGGAACTACACACTCGCTTCTAGCTTTACTCGCTACTCGCTGATAGTCTGCGGTGGAACAAGTGCCTTACCCTTATACCAGTTTATTTGGGGTCGGTACAACATTTCTTCTTATTCCATACTTCTCTTTTAGTCATGTCTGGATAGGATAGATGGATCCGCTTTTCCGAACTCAGACGCCCATTTGGTACAGGATAGATGGACCCACTTTTCCGCACTCAAACTCCCATTTGGTCCAGGATAGATGGACCCCTTTTCCGCACTTAGTCTCCCATTTGGTCCAGGATAGATAGACCCCCTTTGCCGCACTCAGACTCCCATTTGGTCCAGGATAGATGGACACACTTTTCCGCACTTAGTCTCCCATTTGGTCCAGGATAGATAGACCCCCTTTGCCGCACTCAGACTCCTATTTGGTCCAGGATAGATGGACACACTTTTCCGCACTTAGTCTTCCATTTGGTCCAGGATAGATAGACCCCCTTTGCCGCACTCAGACTCCCATTTGGTCCAGGATAGATGGACACACTTTTCCGCACTTAGTCTCCCATTTGGTCCAGGATAGATAGACCCCCTTTGCCGCACTCAGACTCCCATTTGGTCCAGGATAGATGGACACACTTTTCCGCACTTAGTCTCCCATTTGGTCCAGGATAGATAGACCCCCTTTGCCGCACTCTCCACAGTCACACTGAAAGTTATCTTTGCGACGTTTTCCTCATTTTGGTAGTACATATACGATTATGGAAATTCTTTTGGCGGTGTAAGTACTTTCTGAACTATATGACCTGGGAAAAAATGCCGAAAGTAACCATGGGCTAAATTTTAAAGAAAAAAATGACATCAAAATGTAGTTTTTTTTATACTAACATTATTTTTAATGTGACACCAGATTTTAAAAGATCAGTTCAACGATGACTTGGTGGTTCAAAAAGAATCATGGTGGCCACTTCGAACAATTCGCTCGTTCCTGGTAAAGTAAATGTAAATTAATATTATAGATAACATCTGTATTCCATTTGAAATAACGTTATTCATTTAAATTGTCCCTTTTTACTACCTGCAGCGGCATCTATGCCGCCAACTACGAACTAATGACCTGACGTCACACATCCTGCATCGCGCAAGCAGAGTTTTCCGCGCGATTTGAACGAATACAGCAGTCCGACGGTCAGTTGCCCGGACCAGGGAGCCTACTCCCTATCTATCTCCTTCGACGAAGTTACGGGCCCGGTCCGAAAGTACTCTGAAACTTCGGAACAAGTGTTAAGTTTTTTTTTTCGGACGGGTCGGGGTTTAAACACATCGGAAGTAGGTACAATTGACAAATTGTGTTGTCATTCATGCGTCCATAGATACGGAGTAGGAAACACCCGTAACGAAGGCCAAAACTACGGACTTCTTGCTTAGGGAGTAGACCCCCTTACAAAACACCCGTTTGGTCGGGGGATCCTCCCTTTTCAATGGAGGTTTGCAGACTTTACACCCTGTTCCGCATACCTCCAAACTGCCCGTTCAACCAATTTTGAATTCTATTGCATAGGCGATATTACACATGGCAGCTGTAGTAAACTGTTGGTTTTAGTAACAGGTTTATACTTTTTATGTCATCCTAATGTTTACAGAATAAAACTCAAAATCGGTTGAACGTATTGTAAAAAGGTTTGTAATAGTAGTTTACGAAACTGTTTATCACACGAATGTTTTAATACCTAGTTATGTGCAGTTTCATACACTACTTTATCTACATTCATACATTGGGATTGAACCTACTAAATAAAAGAAAAGAAAACTTCAGTACAGAAAAACGTATGAATGGCGCCAAAACCCATCACATTACCGGCTTTACCGCGCATGCGTTAAAGCGGACGTTGCCACAGACAAGTAAAAATTTAAATCAAAACTTTTTATAAAAGATAACGTTTTATGGCATTATTTTGTAGAGAAAAAGTGTTATAATAAAATTCTATTTTTAAATTTCGGTATTGCGTTTTTAAAGCATGTCAATATAAACTCGTTTTGAAGTTTATAATTAAAATATTACGATATGAGAGTAGATAAAAATGTTTGTTATTTTTAATGGAGTATAGCAAATAGGCAGTCGCTCCTTGTAATATAATGATATTCAGTTGCTCGAAAGTTCTCCTCGAATGTCTGCGTCGATTATTCTGGAAGTTTCTCAACTAGAACAATATGGAACGTTCTAGAAATATCTTCCGTGCTATATAAAGGGTGGTCGTTTTCGTCATAGGACAGTATTTTTCTAGGACGTGACGTATACGAAAACTATCATGGTTCCACTGTGAGAGAGAGACGGCGCTATTTAACAGTCTCTCTCTGACAAAGGACAAAATATATGTACAATTTTTTTTTTTTAATCTTTCTGAGGGATAAAATGTATTTTTCATCACACCTATTCGAAAAACGACAATTGTCTATAGAGGATAGCGGGAGCCAAATCCAATTTTGCGCCCGTAGGAGTTTGAGCTTTCTCTTTTCTGATTGGTCCGCTTCGTGCTTCTGATAGATTTGCGTAGTTGGGTTGGAGGCGCTCGCGGGAAGGTCTAATGTAAAAAAAATATCACTAACTAACATTCAATTCTCTATGGTGATAAACTCATTTTTGTGATTGGGAGTCTTTGTTGATAAGTATGTGAAGTTAACCAAATAGGTCGAAACATATGTTTCAATAAGTTACTGGCTGGTTCTTAAGTTATGGCGGCAATGTACTTTAAAAAAAACTGTAGTTCTTTCTTTAAATTTATTTTTTCTCGGATATTTTTCACACTAGGCTTCGACATAGAGGAAATACTAGTTTCGAGTAGGTAGGTACTCGTAGCTTTTTATTTTTCTCTTAGGTAGTGATGAAAAATAGTGTGTATCACTCGGGGACAAAATATTTTGTTCTCGGGCGGCGTATATTGAATTCCTCGCTAAGCTCAGGATTCTACGTTAGAATCCTTCGATTAGCTCTAAATTCAAAATAACGCCCTGGAAGAACAAAATATTATTTTGTCCCCTTGTTACACAAATAACTATTTAGTCTTCGTCTCTTATCCCATTGTACAAATTGTAAGGGCATAAAAAGAGCTGGCAGAATAAGAAACGCCACGCTGCGCTCGAAAACGGGGATCAAAGATGTAGGAAAATAGGTGCCAGGCTAAAATTGGATAGGGTGTGTCCTTTAGCCGCATGCACAGTGACCGCTGAACAACTCCTCCATACACACAATGAACGCGCGCTTTTTCGAGAGGTAACAGGTTCAGTATCATTCTGCCAGTTACATAATGATATCAAAACTCCATACAAAAGTCATTTCGTAACTGTTATTATGTAATTTAGTTTTTTTAATTTTTATTTATAACCTTGTGTCTAAATGTTCATATTTCGAAACGAATTTCTTAAGCAATGTGTTACATAATAGACAAGGTGGATAATAATGGAAAATTTTTATTTATGCTACAAGTGCGGAAGGTCGGAAATCATCTTACGTACGTGAATCATACAACATTTTACTATACATTGTGCGAGGTAAAAAAAAATTATATCTGAACCAAGCAAAAATTAATAAAATTGCGGGCTTATTCAAGCGCGCTCAGCATAACCACAGATTAACTAAAAGTTCCTCGGGCATATCTACTGCGCATGTGCAAATAGCTGTCACGTCGTAACGCAAAAAGGCACGAGTAAAATATACGTGCTGCCAAACATACTAAATGAATATTTAAAATTAATAATTTATTTATCAAAATCTAAATCTAGAGTAATTAAAAACGCCTTTAATGAAGTATTAGTTTTATTTTACCTTTTATATGAATGATAATCTGTACTTAACTATTTTTATAAACTTTTCTCAATAATAAAAACTATGCGACGGGCTGACGTTGGAGTAAAAAATTAAAATAAAACAGAAACGTAAAAAGCAGTAGTGATAAAATGCAATTTTTTATTGAAATAAATTAATTTCGATTTATGATATCTTCGAAACTATGCATTTTTGGACCACATAAGGGACCGTCCACTAATCACGTGAGGTTTGAAAGGGTGGGGGGGGGGAGGGGCTTAGCAAAAACCTCGAAAAATCACAAAAATGCAAAAAATACATCATGTGATTAATGGACGGCCCTAATCTAGGACATTTTGTATTATATTTAATTATACCCTAGAGTTATGGGATATAAAAAAACACCATGTATATTTATTTTTATTTTACATAATTATTTTGTAACTAAAAAAGCTACTCCTCATTGCAGGATTGGAAAACCGTGGTACCTGAAGATGAACTGCACCTGCCTCCTCCTAACGAGTTTATACCTACCAAACTGTGTTTGGAAAAGGGGGAAGACAGTACTACTGACTCAATAGCACCTATTATCATTAAGGTAAGCGCTTATAATGATGCTTGATGATCTAGGATGATATAGTCATCGGCACGTAACTTGGCAAGAGTCGTTAGACGCGCAGAAGTCGTTTTTTAGGTCTCCTTGGTAGTGCGCGCGGGGCGCGGGGTACAAGGTAGCGCCGAACCGAGCGCGCGATTGGTGGCTCAGTCGACCCTTGCCTCTCGCACCGCGTCCTCTTTCCGTTCGCTCCCGATTACAAGCCCGTGGAGGGTCGATCTGGTACATGAAACTGATCGATTTGTAAAGACAAAATTAAAAATGTATAAAGGTGAACGCGCACCTATCCGCGTCGCAGGAGCCGCACGCGCCGCAGTCATCGCATTTTCTCAAGGCCCCGCGCTATCCGCGCCGAACGCGCCGAATGGCCGAAAGCGCCGCACGCACAGTGTTGTCAGAATCATATTCACTTCTGTAAATCTAATTATATGAATATTTTCTGTATAGAACGAACGTACGTAGTGTACTACGGCACTTGATCCTGTTATTGTCGGTTGCTTATTGTTAGAAGCAGAAAATGAAAGAAAAAAAAAATGGGTTCGAGACATTAACTTAAAAAGAGAACAGTTTGGAGAGTATCGCACATTATTTCCTGACTTGATATAATTTAAATTAAGATCTGGTGCCCCACTACAGACTCTCGAAAGCATTCATGTCATATAAAAAAATGTTAGAAATGATAGATAAAAATTTTGCTACCAGTTTTATTAAATAGTAGCCAAAATTGATTTAGCTAAAAAGTAGCTAAGTTGGCATCACTGTACGCATGATGTCTCCGCGCCGCCCGCACCGCACTCGCCGCAAGCATCGAACGCGCCGAATCTGATGACGTCGTCCGCACGCGCTGGTGGAATCCGTATACCTACAGCATTTTGCTGAAATGCGGCTCGTGCGGCGTGCGTACAAAAATAGTTTTTGTTTCCGAAGTCGGTGTTGCAGATAAAACAAGAGGTACCAAAGACACCGACTTTCTCTTGCAATTACTTTGAAGTCGGCTTTTTCTTTTTTTTTATACGGTTTATACAATAATACTAGCCTATAACTGCCCCACTGCGGGGCAAAGGCCTCTTCTCATACAGAGAAGGCACGAGCATTGATCACCACGCGCGTTCAATGCGCGTTGGCGATTTCGAACTTATATTCAGGTTTCCTCACCGTTGTCAGCGATGTCCAAAATAAAATTAGGAAGTAAATATGAATTGAAAACTCAAATTGGTACTTGCCCGGATTTGAACTCACGAAATTAAGCACGATGGCGAGGTCGAAAGATCGTAGCCGACTTATAAGACACCGCTCCCACCCGGAAATAGTACATTTCGTGTCGAGCATAAAAAGTCGAGATTTTAACACGAGCGATGTAGCCAATTTTGAGTGTTAAAATATAGCCTTTTTATGCCAGGCACGAATGTTTCTATTTCGACTACCCGATGAGCTTACTTAAATGCAAATAAGTTCCAACAACAATTTATTAGAAACGTTCAGACTAAAATCCACAGACTATATACACAAAATCAACGCACGCTATTTCGAGAGGTAACAGGTTCAGTATCATTCTGCCATCACATAATGGTATCAAAACTCCATACAAAAGTCATTGTTATTATGTAATTTTTTTATTTTTTTTATTTTATAATATTGTCTAAATGTTCATATTTCGAAACGAATTTCTTAGGCAATGTTTTACATAATAGACAAGGTGGTGGAAAAAATCATGTTCATTGAAATCCTCGTCCTCTGTAGACATACTTTACATTGACAACACAAATTAGCAGACAGGTTGCTGTAAGCGAGCTTACCACCATCGTACCACTAGACAACTAATGTCTCACTTACCACGCGCTTCAAGCGGGCGACCCGCGCGCTGTACGCACGCAGACTGCTCGCTTGAAGCACGTTGCTAGCTTGTCGAAAGAGGAAAGGCGAAAGCGGTCGGTGCGTGGACAGACAGTTGACTGTTAGCTGTAAGCGCGTGGACAGCTGGTTGACTGCTAGCTGTCGCCGCGTGAACAACGAGCAGTCAGTTCCGTTTGAGGTGTTTTAGTGCGGGAGCGGTGTTGGACTGGGGTCGTGTAAGTGAGCTACGACCTTTAGCCACTGGGCCACCACGATAGTAATCCTTCTGCTATGAAAAAAAAACGTTCATAATTCCATGTGCTGATTGGTTTATTTCAACCTGTAAGATAGTGTGTAAGTTGAATAAATAAATAAATAAGTCAATAAATAAATAAATGAATCAATAAATAAATCAATAAATAAATCAATATATCAATAAATCAATAGTCCTTAGCCTACACTTTCGGCGATTACAGCCATGATATCTATTTATTCTATCTTTTTCAGGACACCCCACTTATGAGGCTCTGGTTCAAGAAAGACGGCGAGTTCCTCTTGCCCAAAGCGGTAATGACATTTGATTTAGCCAGGTAAGATAAAGTATTTTTTTCTTTCATTTAGAGATGGTATTTATTAGAGTGCCATGAATAGTGATGTTGCCGAATACTTAATACCGAATATTCGCCGTCCGAATTTTCGGCGTCGCTTAGTACATGTCGCGGGTGACAAGTTCCAACCTGCTTCATTGAAGTGCGTGCAGTAACAACGCTGTGGGCTTATTTGTTTCATTCGCGATTAGTTCGTGTCACAACACGCCCACTGATAGATTTTAAGTATTAAATATGCTGTATTATTGTTTATTTTTTATATGAGTAATATTATGGCTGTTTTTATAAAAAATAAATAAAAAATAAAAACTTTATTCTCCAAGTAATTACATAGTCTATAGAAAAGTAAGTATCAGAAATCTTATAAACTATGTTTGTACAATAAAAATAATAATGGGAATAAATTTACACAATACGTTTACGTTTTATGATTTGGTATTCGGCGAATGATTCGCAATATTCGGCGTAAAAAGTAGGCTATGGCTATCTGCGATAACGTGTGAAAAGTGCACTAAAACGTGACGTCACGCGAAATTTCAACGCACTGTCAACACGTCGTTATTTTTTGTTTGCGTGATAATAAAAGATTTCAGTCATCGTTCCTATTCTGATATAGTTATTTATGCTACAAGTGCGGAAGGTAGGTGATTCCCGATGAGTGGCAAATTCCCGACACGAGTCGGGAATCATCTTACGTACGTGTATCATACAACATTTTACTATGCAAAAGAATATATCTGAACCAAGAAAGATATTAATAAAATGGCGGGCTTATTCAAGCGCGCTCAGCATATCCACAGATTAACTAAAAGTTCCTCGGGCATATCTACTGCGCATGTGCAAATAGCTCTCACGTCGTAACGCAAAATATACGTTCTTCCAAACATATTTAATGAATATTTAAAATTAAGTTATTGATCAAATCTAAATGTAGAGTTATTAAAATCGACTTTAATAAAGTATTAGTTATATTTTACCTTTTTTAAGAATGACAATCTGTACTTAACTAATTTGTAAAACTTTTCTCAAATAATAAAAACTCTATGTGTCTGGCTGAAGACGGGGTCAAAATTTAAAAAAAATACAGAAAAGTAAAAAGCACTAGTGAAAAAAGTGACACTTTCCGCACCGTTTGGCTGCTTGGAAAACGCTCTTTTCGAGGTCATCATCGAAAAGAGCGTTTACAATGCATGTCCTCGAAAAGAGCGTTATCCAAGTAGCCAAACATTTAAAAATGCCACTCATCGGAAATCATCTACCTTCCGCACTTGTAGCTTAAATAACTATTTCAGCATTGTAAAATGAATTTTGATTTCGATATCGTTATTTTTCCGTCAGCCCGCTAGCATACGAGGACCCGCTGAGCTGCAACTTGACTTCTGTGTATGTACTGATGCTACGAGACAGCCTCCAGCAGTATGCTTATGCCGCAGAATTGGCTGGCCTTAGGTGGAGCATCGGGAATGCTAAGTACGGGATCGGCGTGAGTAGAACATTTTTTTTTTCATGTCTTTCACCTAATTTATTAATACATTTACAATTGAATATTCTAAAAAAAAACAAACCTATATACAAATACAAAAGGGAGACGGAAAAGAGCTCATTTTGCATCAAAAAATCGTCCAAGTCGATGTCAATGGGAAACGTGCCCAGAACGCATTGTGCATTGCCACGTTGGATGGCCGTTTTGGTCTCGCACGGGGTTTTTATTTTTTATTATTGTTTAATTTTATGCTTATTTCTCGTGTCTCCTGTGCGTGTCACAAATAAATATTTTTTCTTTCTTTTTTTTAATCGCTGGCCGAATAAATCGCCAGAATATTATTTGTTACGTAGATACATAGGGTCACACTCGGACAGAATCGAAGCAGAACGACGACTCAGTAAAAAAAAATCATGGCATATTGATCTCTGAAATATCTGTCTGATGGTGGAGCATGTGTTGTATCATTCGGTTCCGGATAATGGTTGAGCTGAGTGGTGCCAATTAGGATTGGTCGTATCTAACTCTGTTAACCTGTTTTATAATATTACGCGATTCATTTAAAACTTACTTCGTTTGCAATAATCCGGTGACATGTACATACATAATACTCGGTCACAATAACTGTGCACCTGGGCTGTGACGTCACTCTGACGTTCGACTCTTATTATTGGCGCACGGGGGGCACACGGGGCGCCGCGCGCGTACACCTAGAAAAACCCTATAAAACAAAAAATAAGATTATTTTTCAAGTTTTGTAAAGAAGTTTTTTCTACTGAAGCGAAGAGATGATTTAAGCGGCTTAGATATGTCAACTCATCTCTTCTAAGCTCTCCTAATAACTGCTTAGCTTCGTTCAGCTCAGCTCCGCTGATATCCGATGGGTTCCGCTATACTTTGCTCAGGTCCGCCATACTTTGTTAGATTCCGCTATTCTTTGCTCGGGTCCAGTATATTTTGCTCGGGTCCACTATACTTTGCTCGGGTCCACTATACTTTGCACGATTCCGCTATACTTTGCTCGGGTCCACTATACTTTGCTCGGTTCCGCTATACTTTCCTTGATGCCGCTCAGGTGCAACTGTCTCCTAGTGGCAGTATGTCAGGGAATATTTTTCCCTGATTTTTTTGGTTTCATAATAATCAAATCTGATCACTCAGGTGACCATTGACGGCTACGATGACAAGCAGGGCGTGCTTCTGGACAAGATCATCGAGCACATGGTGACCTTCACAGTCGACCCCCAGCGGTTCTACATCATGAAGGAGAATCATATCAGGGGTATAAGGAACTTTGATGCTGAACAGCCTTATCAGGTGAGCAATTCGTTTTCAAGTTTTTTAGTACCTTGCTTTCGTATGTTTGTCCGGATTCTGGCAACTAGGTATCCATTTTTCAGCACTAAGGATTAAGCTGAAACTTGGCGTACTTATGTAAGACTAGCTGATCCCCGCGGCTTCGCTTCCGTCAACCCTACCTACCATACCTACTCTACCCACCTACCCTACCCTACTTACCCTATCCTACCTTACCTACCCCACCGTACCTACTCTACCATACCTACCCTACCCTACCTACCCTACCCTACCTACCCTACCCTACCTACCTACCTACTAATTTGATAAATATTTATTTGAATAAGAATTATACTACAATAAGAATGTAACAGTGGTATCGAGTGGTATCCAGACCGGCGAGCACGGCCTCTGTGACAGGCTTGTGTCACGCATTGTATCACGGTTTTTGTTCCCAAACTGTGATAAAAATGTGTGACTCAGGCCTGTCACAGTAGGCCGTGCTCGCCGGTCAGTGGTATCGGCCGCGACTTACAAGTTGTAGGTCGTGGGTTCGAGCCCAGGCAGGCGCTTTACTTTGTGTAAATTGTTTCATCACCACTGCTCTCAAAACGGTGAAGGAAAACATCGTGAGGAAACCGGCATGTCCTAGAACCAAAAATTTGAAGACATGTGACATCCACCAACCCGCACTGGGCCCGCGTTCTGGATTACGGCCCATTCCCTCTCACAGAGAGGAGGCCTGTGTCCCAGTAGTGGGAACATTAATAAGCTGATGATGTGATGTGATGTGAAGAATGAAACCAACTTTTGTTTTTACCGGCCATCTAGAATATAAAAGCTGCTATTGTGACTTAACTATGATAGTTTTTTAGGTAATAATAAGTACTTTAATCATGTAGTACATAATTTTGATGTATAATCAATAGTATTCTCAGCGCACGCCAAAGAATGATTTTTATAGGCGACTTTTTGCTATGCCATCAAACATGGTGGACATCCCACCCATACGCACAAAACGTTTTGGGAACACGTTTATTATGCGTACAGCTAAGGAGTGGAATTCCCTGCCGGAGTCTGTGCTTCCCGATAGCTACAATCTTGGGGTCTTTAAGTCTAGAGTGAATCGGTTATTTCTAGGCAAGCATGTTTCACCTTCGACCACATCATCGCTTACCATCAGGTGAGATAGTGGTCAAGCGTGAGTCTAAAGAATATATAAAAAAAAATACTTTGGGTTACATTATTGCAATTTTCATAAGGATCTCTAAATAAAAAAAAAATATAGCTTATGTCACTCAGGAATAATGTAGCTTTCTACTGGTGATAAAATTTTCAAAATCGGTTCGGTAGATCCAGAGATTACCCCCTACAACGTCAGAAACTCACAAACTTTACCTCTTTATAACATTAGTATAGATTGGAAAGATTTAAATAATATGGTACAGTACAACTACTTTCTTAATGTCCCTCGGCAATCATCGCATTTCCGAATACAAACGAATGCTAATTTACAAGTCCATCAATTATTAAATTTATCGTGTATAATAATTTGAATTCAGAACTAAGTACTTTATTGATGTTTTGATTTCCGTGTGAACTATATAGAGCTATTAAACTATTTTCCTTTTTAACCGCAGCAGCGTTCCTCTTACAAAATAAATTACATTAAGCTAAAAGAGTATTAACAACTCTATATACTTCCAAGTTGATTGAAAGCGTCCGGTCTTCACCGAGTGCAAAAGGCAACTGATAGAAAGCCGACGAAACACGAAGTTTGCCGAGGGACATTAAGAAAATAGTTATACTGTACTATGGAGTTGGTGTTTTGATGGAGCCGGAAGGTGGCCATAGCAACTCTTTATTCAGACAAGATAGCACCATCCTGTTGCCCTAACAATATCATCAAAATTATGTATTGACACGGGCACCTAACGCGACGAAAGAAAATTAGGTTCAAATAAATTGCACTAGATGGCGTGATAAGCTTCTTTTTTATTGAGTTTTGTGAAATATTAAGATTTTCTAGAGACAATCATAAAAAAACATATGTTCTTGTTTAATTCACCAATTCCACGCGATCCTGAGAAAAAGGGTCTTGACAGACAGACAGACGGACGGACGGACAACAAAGTGATCCTATAAGGGTTCCGTTTTTCCTTTCGAGGTACCCTTAAAATTCGAAGACATGTGACATCCACCAATCCGCACTGAGCCCGCGTGGTGGGTTATGGCCTATTCTCTCCTCAGACAGAAGGCCTGTGTCCCAGCAGTGGGAACATTAATAGGCTGATGATGAAACCATGTGTATTACTGTAGTATGTAAAATAAAGTTAACCTAATTAATTTGCAGCATGCCGTATACCAACAAGCGAAGTGTCTAGCAGACCTGGTCTGGACTAGATGTCAACTATTAGAAGTAGCCGATGGTAAGTACATGTTTTTTTTAATAGCAACAAATATCAACTTTAATGATGTCAGAATAAAGTTGAAAATTAAGTTAACAGCTTTGGCAGCCTCGTGAGTTAGTCGACCATCTACTTAAGCGTAATGAAGTCTTAGTAGATTTTTGACAGTTTGTAATTAAAAAAGGACCGAAATTTCGGTTTAAATTTTGACTTTACATGTATGACATTGAGTTGGTTTTCCTTAAACTTGTTAGTTATCTGAGATTCCTAATACAAATATTGTGTGTATTGTGTCGTCTAAAAGGCATAAAGATTAATTTTAGACTTTTTAGTGGTACAAACAAAGCTGATATTTGCTAAGCAGTGTGAATAGCTGAACTTTGTGTTTTAGAAATGACGCCGGAAGCACTACAAAAATTCGTGAACAGGTTGATTCGTAAGGTGCACATCGAAGGGTTCATGTACGGCAACCTCAGCCGTGAGAGAGCGCTGCAAATCGCTGATAGCGTTGAGAAGAAGTGAGTCCACCATCATTTTATTGTATTACTAGCTGTGCCCGCGGCTTCGCTCCCGTCAACTGCCTACCCTACCCTACCTACCCTGCCGACCCTGCTGACCCTGCCTACCCTGCCTACCCTGCATACCCTGCCTACCCTGCCTACCCTGCCTGCCCTGCCTGCCCTGCCTGCCCTGCCTGCCCTACCTGCCTGCCTCCCTGCCTACCCTTCCTACCCTTCCTACCCTGCCTGCCCTGCCTACCCTGCCTACCCTACCTACCCTGTCTACCCTTCCTACCAACCCTACCTACCCTGTCTACCAACCCTACCTACCCTGTCTACCCTGCCTAATTTAGTCTATTTGAATGTTAAATAGGTTATTGATACAAACTACAAAATAATAGGCAAAAACTTAGTAAGAACAAAAACTTTATTGATGTTCAACCCATACTTTCAAGTTTTTTTTTTTTTTTACATACTTAGAACTAGTTGTTGTAATTTAGATTTCACGCACATACACACGTATTTTTTATTTTGGTGTAGCTGCAGTAGTTTACGAGATAATAAGCTTTTAGTTCGAAAGGGCACGGTGTGCATGCGCAGTAAAAACCGCTCGAATTCTTGGGGCGGTCAGCGACACTCGCGCGCCGCGCTTTGGGGTGGTCAAGTGGTTAAAATATAAATGTAATACAGGTATCTTCTTAACTTCCAGTTACATGTAATATTTCGGTTTTTTCACAGATTGCCAAAAGACGCGTTGCCGTTATTTGCCCAACAACTGTTGTTACGTAGAGAAATCGAAATAGAAAAAGGTAAGAAAAGTGTTTTGTATTCATCATCATCATCGTCATCATCATCAGCCTATTAATGTTCTCACTGCCGGAACACAAACCACCTCTCTGTAAGAGCCACCACGCGGGCCCAGTTCGGGTTGGTGGATGTCACGTCATGTCTTCGAATTTTTGTTTCTAGGACATGCCGGTTTCCTCACGATGTTTTCCTGCACTGTTTTAAGAGCAGTGGTGATGAAATAATTTACACAAAGTAAAGCGCCTGCCTGGGTTCGAATCCACGACCTACGACACTGTTTTGTATTCATTACTAAGAAATTAATAACAATGGTTATATTGAAAACCGACTTCCTACAAGATTTTAGCTCCAGCTGGACCCGCCGGCAACATGATCCTGCCGGTATTAGGCTCCTTCCGGTATTAAGATCCTGCCGGTATTAGGCTCCTGCCGGTATTAGGCTCCTGCCGGTATTAGGCATTTGCCGGTATTAGGCCCCTGCCGGGATTAGGCTCCTTCCGGTATTAAGCTCCTGCTGGTATTAGTCTCCTGCCGGTATAAGGCTCCTGCCGGTATTAGGCTCCTGCCGGTATTAGGCTCCTGCCGGTATTAGGCATTTGCCGGTATTAGGCTCCTGCCGGTATTAGGCTCCTGCCGGTATTAGGCATTTGCCGGTATTAGGCTCCTGCCGGGATTAGGCTCCTTCCGGTATTAAGCTCCTGCTGGTATTAGTCTCCTGCCGGTATAAGGCTCCTGCCGGTATTAGGCTCCTGCCGGTATTAGGCATTTGCCGGTATTAGGCTCCTGCCGGTATTAGGCTCCTGCCGGTATTAGGCTCCTGCCGGTATTAATCTCCTAACTAGGCTATTGTCGAATTAAAACATGCTGGATACAGGGAATTGCATGCATTAAAGGCCTCGCCAAATAAACAGCGAACCGATAGCGTGGCGAAGCGTTTTTATTTTGTATTGTATGGTATCGTTTGAATCTAAACTCCATTTGAGATAACATTAGACATTTAAATAATCCTATTTTACAGCACGTTCAACCGATTTTGAATTCTATTGCGTTGGTGATATGACAAATGGCAGCTGTATTATACAGTTTTGGTAACAGCTTTATGCTTTTTATGTCATCCTTATATTTACGGGATAGAACTCAAAATCGGTTGAACGGGCTGTAAAAAGAGGTTGTAAAAATTTCTGATGTTATTTGAAATGGAGTTTAATCACATAGAAAAGCGAAAGTGAACCGAGTAACAAAATGAAAAGCGCTTCGACACGCTATCGGCTCGCTGTCTATTTGACAAGGCCTTAAGAACTTGAAGAGGTCCTTATTCGTCGTGATTTTGATAATAAACTATATTCTACCAACGGCTTTGCCTATTCCACAGGAATTCTTCTTGGCCTATGACACTCGATGACAATTTACCTTTTTAACACGCTTTTATTAACTTGGTATGTACACTATTTTGCAAATAATAAAATGGAATCTTCCCCAAGTGCAGTCAGTCCAGCAGTGGACGTCTTTCGGCTGATATGATGAAGATGATGTTCAATGTTTTAGTACACCTTTTCATTTCTACCTTCACAGGCGCATGGCACGTCTTTGAAACGACGAATAGTGTCCACCGGTCATCGTGTGCGTCTTTATACTACGCGTGCGGCGTGCGAGAGTGTAGGAGCAACATCACGCTAGAGCTACTGGCGAACACGCTAGCCGAACCCTGCTTCAGCATACTGCGGACTAAGGTACGTGCCGGGTATGGCGAGAGGCCGGTATTAGGCTCCTGCCGGCTTTAGGGCCTTCCGTATCTAGACTCAGGTAACTGGATTCAGGGATCTGCAGGATTTAGGCTCCACCAGGATTTAGGCTCTTAACATAGAAGAATAAGACTCTTGCCGGAGTTAGGCTTCTGTCAAATTTAGGACGCGGCTGATTTAGGCTCTAAAACCAGTAAGAATCGAGATATATATTAACTTCGCCCCTGTGCGACAGTGTAGAAGCAAAGTCACGCTAGATCTACGTTAGTATGCTGGCCGAGCCCTGCTTCAGCATTATGTGGACTATGCAGGTATGGGGAGCGGCCGGATTTGGGGCACGGCCGGTATCAGGCTCCTGCCGGATTTAGGGTCTTAATAGAATCAGGCTCTTGAATTCTAGCTTGAATAAGGGTCAAGCTGAAGATAGGCTCCCGTAAATTTAAGGTCGCGTCTGGATTTAGGCTTTGAAGCTAGTATAAATCAAGTTGTTCACCTACGCTTCTGGTACGATACGGAATAACGTTACGCACAAGCTCATCGCGCATGTGCCGGATATGGGAAGCGTCTGAAAGTTGGACACTGACATACCGGACATAACGATTGTCTCTTAAGATACAGGTATACCCTAGTTTAAGAGACAGGGTAACGTAATTTGTCATCAGATGACCATGTACTTATATCAACATGTTCAACCATATATTTTATTTTTTTATCTATTATAGGCTCGCGCTTGACCACTATCTCACCTGATGGTAAGCGATGATGTGGTCTACGATGGAGCACGCTTGCCTAGAAGTAACCTATTCACTCTTGACTTAAAAACCCCTAGATTGTAGCTATCGGGAAACACAGACTCCGGCAGGGAATTCCACTCCTTAGCTGTACGCATAATAAAAGTATTCTCAAAACGTTTAGTGCGTATGGGTGGGATGACCACCATGTACCGATGGCGCATCGCCGTACGTCTGGTAGTCCGATGATGAAACGGGCTGGGCGGAATTAGATCATCCAATTCCATCGCACACTCCCCGAAATGCAATCGATAAAAAACCGACAAGCTGCCAACTCGGCGATCATATATTATACTGTACTCTCATAACCTTGTATATCTTGCTTGTAACTTTTTAGTTTAAGTTTTGTTTTTCTCACCATCTGTACCTTTTTGATCAATAAACAATTTATTATAAGGCGGGGCTGGAATGAGGCTCGTATTTAAGCTCATATCGGATGCCGGTCTCGTTCGGACTCAACGTCATACGTCATACATACGATACATGACAAAGTTCGGTCAAAGTCCCTGCTTAGGTTTCTGCTGGACAAAATACTTCTAATGTGCTTAGTTCTTTCAAAGTCTGTCTGGTAGATATCGCTGTCAGTGATAACACCTTTTTTGGTGTACAATAGTACATTTCGTGTCGAGCATAAAAAGTCGAGATTTTAACACGAACGATGTAGCCAATTTCGTCGTCAGCCGAAGGCGAACGTCGAAAGCTACATGCGAGAGTTAAAATAAAGCCTTTTCATACAAGACACGAACGATTCTTTTTCCACTACCTGATGAGCTTACTTTAATTAAATGCAAATAAGTTCAAACAACAATTAATTAGAACTGTTCAGATTAAAAACCACAGAGTTTATACACACAATCAACGCGCGCTTTTTCGAGAGGTAACAGGTTCAGTATCATTCTTCCAGTTACACAATAATATTAAAACTCCATACAAAAGCCATTTCGTAACTGTTATTATGTAATTTTGCTTTTTTATTTTTTATTTTATAATCTTGTGTCTAAATGTTCATATTTCGAAACGAATTTCTTAGGCAATGTGTTACATAATTAACAAGGTAGTGGCAAAAGTATCTATTCTATTCGCACTCTCCCAACAGGAACAGCTCGGGTACATAGTATTCAGCGGCCTGCGTCGCTCCAGCGGCGTGCAAGGCTTCAGAGTGATCGTACAGAGCGACAGACACCCCGAATACTTGGAAAAAAGGATAGAGAACTTCCTACTAGTTTCCCTGGTAAGTAACTCATCTAAATTTAGTAGGTTCGTCTTGACGTAAAATGTTTTGTTTTACTTGCAAGAAAATGGGACTAAATTTGCATAATAAGGTTGTTTCCGGGGTAGGAAAATGATATTATATTTAGTCCGTCAGTGAGATTATCAAATAAGCTGACCCCCTCGGGGCTTCGCTCCCGTCAATGAGCTACCCTGCCTACCTTGCCTACCCAGCCTGCCCAGCCTACCCTGCCTACCTTACCTACCCAGCCTGCCCAGCCTACCCTGCCTCCAGCCTACCCAGCCTACCCTGCCTACCCTGCCAACCCTGTCGCCTACCCTGCCCACCCTGCCTACCCTGCCTATCCTGCCTACCCAGCCTGCCCTGCCTACCCTGCCTACCCTGCCAACCCTGCCTGCCCTGCCTACCCTGCCTACCCTGCCTACCCTGCCTGCCCTGCCTGCCCCGCCTACCCTGCCTACCCTGCCTACCCAGCCTACCCTGCCTTCCTTGCCTACCCTGCCTATCATACCTACCCTACCTACCTACCTAGTAATTTTTATGTATCATCAATAGTTTTTTCAGCGCACGCCAAAGAATGAATTGTACAGGCAACATTTTGCTACTTTGGGTTACATTATTGCAATTTTCACAAGGCTCTCTAATTTTTTTGAAAATATATTATAGCCTATGACACTCATGAATAATGTAGCTTTCTACTGGTGAAAGAATTTTCAAAATCAATTCGGTAGATCCAGAGATTACTTACTCCCTACAACGTTACAAACTCACAAACTTTACCTCATTATAATATTAGTATAGATATTGGACCCGTATTTTTTGCTATATCAAATAAATCAAAATTGACAAAGATGAAGCGCATCAATGTTCAGGAGTGAGGGCTTGTGACGTCACTTTGTTAGTATAAAGTGTAGCACACCGTGACGTCACACGATATTTAAACGTACTGTATCGTCGTAACTTTTTATTTACCTACCAAAAAAATAAGTTTTTTACTATGCAATATTTTGCAAAAAAAAAACGGGCACTTTAGATTTTTTTCTCTACTTCAATGAAGAAGAACAAAAAAGAGGTTTTATTAATTTGACGATGTATTGGCATGTTATTTGAAGCATCCTGGCATGATTCTTTACGTTCCAAAGAACAATGGCGAAATCTTAGCTGAATTAAATTTGAGCGTCCGAAAGTGAGTTATATACGAAATAAATTCCATTAATTGACTACGTTTTTTCAAAGTATAACATTAATTAATTCATCTTGGATAAAAAAAAACATTCCAAATGAAAGTTATTTGACTTTTTCGTTAACTCTCATTAGCTTAGTGTTGCCATTTTACACTTATTCTGCCAAGTGACAAGTAGTGACTGTAGTAAGTATAACATTATTGTCTTCGGTATCTTCTATCTATCAATATAAAAGGCAAAAGTGATTGACTGATGTATCAACGCACAGGCCAACCCTTAGGGCTAGAAACTTAAAATTTCGCACACGTATTCCTCTTATGACGCAGACATTAAGGAAGGATTTTTCAAAATTCAAACCCCAAAGGGGTGAAATAGGGGATAAAAGTTTGTATGAAACTTTTTATTCCTTGGACATATTTGCATGAAATTTCGAACGAATTGAGTACGGCAAAAATAATGAGTTCCGTATTTCAGCGGAAGGACGGAAACAACTATCTGCAGGTCATACAAATATTTGTTCCGTGGTATCGAACCTGCGACTGCAGCACAGCAGCTGATCGCTCAAATATTGCGCCAACCCTGTCATATACCACAGTAAAAATATACTAATAGTATGGAAACTACCTACAAACGCTCGAAATGGAACACTCACACAAACATACGTGACCACTCATCGCGTCGCGGTGCTCAGTAATGACAGCACCGCAGAAGTGCACGAGTGGTCTCGTCGGTGCGTCTATTTCAAAGTCAAAAGTCAAAGTCAAATGTATTTATTTCAAAGTCAAAAGTCAAAGTCAAATGTATTTATTTCAATTCGGCCATTATGCGGCACTTTTGAACGCTAGAATATTTAAAATTTACATGTAATAAAACAATTGATTCTACCGTGCATTCAGAAAAGTAGGTTGTTATGGAGAAGAATGCACTAGAAACTCCATACGAGTAAGTATGGAGTTTCTAGTGCATTCTTCTCCATTTTAAAAATATAGGCTTTTTACAATATTTACATACTCGTAAGTACATACATTAATAAATTTATACACGTAAGAAACATGCACCCAGCACTACTATACTGAATATAGGTATAAAGTATTATAAGCACTAACAGGTAAGTTCCTTCACTTGATAAATAGGGACATGGTTCTCACATACTTGCAAATATTGCAAACATAGGTAAATTACCTAATCCAACAACAACGGAACAGTGTGCGAGTCAATTTTTTTAAACAAATTTAGGAGAAAATAAATAAAAATAAAACGTTACTATAATAATTATGAATATACCGTATACAAATTAATTATGAATAGCTGCAATCACATATCTGTTTATTGTTTATACCATTTCATAACATAACATCACACTGGTACGCTCTAAAGGGGTATGCAGGTGTGAACAGTTCACCCTGGTATACTCTTATTCCACTGGATTTGTTTAAGATTCATGTTATTGGGTTAATCTATTCTGGCATCACTTTGGGCGTTATAGATACTTAGCCTGTAGACTGGTCCAGTATGTACCACAACTAAATAGTGAAACATATTAAAAAAAAATACAAAAATATAGAACCAACTTCCAAATAAAAACACTGCAAAGTGAAACATAACATCAGTAACGGAAGTTGGTGTCAAAAACGAAGTAACGAAAACAGGAACACCGACTTCCGAAATTGAAGTTATTTTTCACTTAGCAGTGTTTTTTTTTTTAATAAGTAACATTAAGTTAAAA
Source organism: Anorthoa munda (assembly GCA_945859665.1). Classification (NCBI taxonomy): domain Eukaryota; kingdom Metazoa; phylum Arthropoda; class Insecta; order Lepidoptera; family Noctuidae; genus Anorthoa; species Anorthoa munda. Next base: position 9,605,966 of record OX243919.1, on the reverse strand, counting down.
GGGTATTAACATTTCTATATACTAGCAAGTTGATTGATGGCGTCCGGTCTGCGCCAAAAGCAGAAGGCAACAATTACTTAATAAAATTAATTAAAATTTAATTGAGGAGTCATGTCACATCGATTCGATGAATCACTTATTATTGAGCCTTACCTACAACACTATGCTCCGCGCTTGCAACATTTATAAAATACTAGCTGACCCGGCAAACTTTGTTTTGCCATAATGACAACAAACATTCATCTACCCTACTTACCCTACTCAACCTACCCTACCCTACCCTACCTACCCTACACTACCCTACCTACCCTACACTACCCTACCTACCATACCTTACCTATGTAGGTAAGGTACCATTGTATTTTTCTTATTTTTTTTTCTTAAGAACATTCTAACAATAACAAACACAACAAAAAAAGAATAAGCTAAATCGGTCCAGCCGTTCACGCGTGATGCCGTGACCAAGGGAAATAGGGATTCATTTTTAGGGTTCCGTACCCAAAGGGTAAAAACGGGACCCTATTACTGAGACTTCGCGGTCCGTCTGTCTGCCTGTCTGTCTGTCTGTCACCAGGCTGTATCTCATGAGATACAGCCTGGTGACAGACAGACAGACAGGCGGTTCATGACCGTGATAGCTACACAGTTGAAATTTTCACAGATGATGTATTTCTGTTGCCGCTATAACAACAAATACTAAAAACAGAATAAAATAAATATTTAAGTAGGGCTCCCATACAACAAACGTGTTTTTTTTGCCGTTTTTTGCGATAATGGTACGGAACCCTTCGTGCGCGAGTCCAACTGGCACTTGGCCGGCTTTTATTTATATAGATAAGGTCATTGCCAGCTGTCAATTTAGTCTACGAAATAAAAAATCAGAGTATAATAGAAAGCCAACGACTGACGAAATACGAAGTTTGCCTATGGATATTAAGAAAATAGTACTGTACTGTATAATGTTATTTTCACAGGAATACTTAGAAAAGATGAGTGACGAAGAGTTCATGAAGTACAGAACTGCCTTAGCAGCGCAGAAACTTGAGAAGCCGAAGCGAATGTCCTGCAGAGCGGCGCGGATATGGAATGAGATCACCTCACAGGTAAACTGATTGCTTACCAGTTCATAGACCACAGTTATATTCATAGACCACAGATTATAGTTCATAGACTACAGTTGGTGCGATTTAGCCATAGATTATTTGTATTCAGCCTCTAGACCAGAGCGTCTCCAAAATTACTTTCATTTGGGGTCAGTTTTTTAAATATTCTGGCCGTCGCGATCCGTAGGGTTAAAAGTCTTCACCTCCCTCGCCTTGTTGGTGCGATTTAGCCTTAGATTATTTATATTCAGCCTCTAGACCAGAGGGTCTCCAAAATTACTACCCCAAAGGGTCCGTTTTTTAAATATTCTGGCCGTCGCGATCCGTAGGGTTAAAAGTCTTCATATCCCCCGCCTTGTTGGTTCGATTTAGCCATAGATTATTCATATTCAGCCTCTAGACCAGAGCGTCTCCAAAACTACTTTCATTTGGGGTCCGTTTTTTAAATATTCTGGCCGTCGCGATCCGTAGGGCTAAAAGTCACCTCTCCCGCCTTTTCATCGTCACGAGTACCTTGATAAAATTTAAATAATAAACTTAAATATGTAAATATAGATACAATATCAATGATGATTTTGATGAGATGATTCGTCCGTTATCGAATCGAAGGCAGTAAAGATAATTAAATTATACTGTACAGTACCTAATCCCCAATCTTTTTGGCCAGGCTGAACATAGGTTTTCCGTTGTGCAAGGCACGGCGCGTTGCTGTTTGAGGCTGAGGTCCCATTAAGAGCGAGGCCCCATTAGTGCGTTGCGCTGCGTTGCGTCATCGCAGCGTCGCCGCTGCGTCGTTTTCCATATATATTTTATGACATGCCCCATTAGACCGTTGCGTCGTCGCGCGCGACCTTTCGACGGATCGAAGGACAAGAGACGAAGCGGGAGGGAGGGTGATGAGCTGCGTTGTCGTAGCTCCGCTGCGACGACGGACAGTGATCCACTGCAAGAGGAGTAAATACCATTCATTTCAATTGGTTCAAGTCTAAAGGGTTCCTGAATTTGGTATACTGCGTCTTTAAATGTGGTTCTAAGGTTTTAACCAAAGTATTAAAGCTGGCCACACTCATGCCAAAAAAAAAAACATATTTTCATCAAACAACAACTCTCTATATTCCTCCATAAAAAACTGACCATAACTATTTCTTAATGCTTCTATGGTTTCTACGTTTATTTTGGCGGTGGCGTAATAAAAGCAACAAAAAAAAACGTTTGTATCTATCCATTGCGAAGGCTGAACTGAAACTCAGCTGCGACGGCGTGCATACCTTCTTGCGTTGCGTCATCGCAGCGTCAACGCAACGCAGGTGTGGCATACAATGCGTTGTTCCGTTGCGACGACGTGACGCAACGCACTAATGGGGCCTCGCCCTAGTGCGTTGTTTCAACGCATGCCACACCTGCGTTGTGATGACGCACGACGTCGCAACGCGACTTAATGTGGATTAGGGATGGGCAAATGAAAAAAATATATCGATAAATATCGAATCGATATTTACAGACAGTGTCGGTAATAATCTGAATCTTTTGACGGATCGACTTTTTTTTAAAGTATGCCCAAAATTAATCGATTCTGAAACAAAAATTCTGAAAATTTCAAAATCAATTTTTAATAATGCAAACTTATTGCATTAGTTGGCTATATTCGATTTGATAGAGATTGTGGAGGGATTTTCTAAAAAAAAAGCCTGACGAGCATTCAAGGAGTATATATTAATGCAAAACAATTACATTAAAAAATAAAAATAAAATTCGAAACCAGACTTGCGTTAAAAATACTAACAACAACAATAGAGATTGTCTGTCGATCCGTAGAAACTTCGCGAGCGACGACGCGACATATAATGTTGACTGTCACTAAAAATATATATTTAAAACGACGCAGCGTCGACGCTGCGATGACGCAACGTCACCATCATCAGCCTATTATTGTTGCCACTGCTAGTACACAGGTCTCCTCTCTGTGATAGGGAATGGGCCGTAATCCACCACGCGGGCCCAGTGCGGTATGGTAGATGTCACAAGTCTTCGATATTTTGGTTCTAGGACATGCCGGTTTCCTCACGATGTTTTCCTTCACCGTTTTGAGAGCAGTGGTGATGAAATAATTTACACAAAGTGAAGCGCCTGCCTGGGTTCGAACCCACGACCTACAACTTGTAAGTCGGGGCTGTTACCACTGGGCCACCACTGCTCATCGATGACGCAACGCAACTTACTAATGGGGCCTCAGTCTTAGTATGAGATTTACTACTGCGCAGCAATTGTAGCCAACTTCAGAGCGGCCAAGGAGATTGGGGGGTACGGTACTGTTAAAGACCATACAAAATAAGTCGGTGGCCCGTTTCCGGACCGTGGTCCGCCATTTGGTGACCCCCTAGTTAGATGAATATCTTGTATATATAAAGGGTCTTCCAACAAGGACGGGTCGATGTTAAAATTGAATAAAACAAGATGTGTGTGAGATATTAACTAAATTTATTTTTTATTTAAAAGGCCCATTTATGCCATTATGGATGGAATATGACATCGTTCAAATGTCCGCCGCGGCTTCGTATGGTGGCACGAATCCGAGAGGTCCAATTTTTAATGGCTCTACTGCATAGATCGAGCGAGCGCTACAGATCAATGATAAACAATTTAATTTTGGCTTGAATTGAACAATATGGACGTGAACGACATGTGGTTCCAGCAAGATGGCGCTACTTGCCACACAGCGAACGGCACAATCGACATTCTGCATGAACGGTTTGAGGGTAGAGTTAGAGTTCCGCTAGACTTTTTCTTGTGGGGTTTTCTGAAGCCGCAGGTCTATGCCAATAAACCACATTCGACCGTTGCCCTGAAAGCCAACATAACGCAGGCCATCGCTCGGATTCAGCCGGATCTATGCAGCAGGGTCATTAAAAATTGGACCTCTCGGATTCGTGCCACCATACGAAGCCGCGGCGGACATTTGAACGATGTCATATTGAAGTTTGTTGAAAGACCCTTTATATGTCGCATCAAGGCTGGCCGATAGAAGTAAATCATCGGGAAGTCAGGATATTCCCTTAGTTTAAGACATCGTGTGTGGCCGGTCGGTGGGTACAAACACTTTTTAATTATAAAAGAGTAAGTGTGGAGTTTCTTGTCCATTCTTCTCCATAACAAGCTACATTTCCGAATGGACGGTAAAATCAATTATTGTTACTTTTAAATTAAATTTTTTTTTGACGTTCAAAACTGCCGCTTAATTGAATAAAGAAATTTTGATTTTGAATCGTAAAAATGAAATCACACAAGTTATTCGATACACTGGATTTATTAAAATATTCACAACTCACAGTTACAATCTTGCTTACTAATATTACGGGTCGATACTGATTCTACGACGTCTTCGCTCTAAGGCTGTCAGTATTCCACTGCCAAATTTTGCTGTCCCCACCACGCAAGTGGTTAGAAAAAGCGCGCCAAAGCGTAGTTGTTCTTGATTAGCCGACAGGTGGCGTGCTTGTGATTTGTTTGACTTCCGTACTATTGAATAAACCCGACATAATATAATTTGATTCTTGGAAACGGCTCCTACGATTTTCATGAAATTTAGTATGCAGCGGGTTTCGGGGGTGATAAATCGATCTAGCTAGGTTTCATTTATAGAAAACGTCGTTTTCTCTGTCGGTCGCCCAGGTAATGTTATCTATGCAAACATAGTTTTGAAGTCGTGTTGTGTGTTACAGGTATACAACTATGACCGGCCTAGACTGGAGGTGGAACAACTGAAAACAGTCACTAAGGCAGAGTTGATAGAGTACTTTAAGGTGAGTTATGTTTCAAAAATCAATATCTTTCTTTCTATTATTTAACCCCCGACGGAAAAAGAGGGGTGTTATAAGTTTGACGTGTGTTGCTGTTTATCGGTGTGTCTATCTGTGGCGTCATAACGCCTAAACGGATGAACCGATTTTGATTTAGTATTTTTCTTTTTAAACGTGACTTTGTCGAGAGTGTCCTTAGCTATGTTTGAATAAAATCGGTTTAGCCGTTCAAAAGTTATTCGCATTTTATTCTTCGAATCTGGATTTTTTCGCAAGATATCGTGTCATTATTAAGTGTTTCGATAGATTGTCGATTAAAGCGTGTCTGCTGCTAGGTATATTATACTTAGTTTAAAAAGCATGAAATAAAAATTAAAACGGGGGGTTTTTTTAATTTTAAATTTTATCATGTTTACGACTTAATTATCGCTAACGGAATAAGCAAACTGAATTGGCAATGGGCCGGCCATATTAACCTCTTGAGTGGACCCTAATCATTCTGTGATGACATATAATATGGCTCTGAGACGTGGTCGTTCACAATGGGCCTCATCAGAAAGCTTACAGTCACCCAAAGGGCAATGGAGAGGGCTATGCTCGGCGTTTCCTTGCGTGATCGAATCCGAAATGTAGAGATCCGCAAGAGAACCAGGGTTACCGATATAGCCCGAAGAATTGCCAAACTTAAGTGGCAGTGGGCAGGGCACATTGCTCGCAGAACGGATGGCCGATGGGGCAGAAAAGTTCTGGAGTGGCGACCGCGAACTAGAAGACGTTGCGTTGGAAGGCCTCCAACCAGGTGGACCGATGACCTGAATCCGCTGGTTGCGGGACGCACGGGACCGGTCAATGTGGCGACGCTTATAAATAATAAATAAATAAATTAGCCTTTTATTAATTCTCATTTACATGCACATTTTACAATAATATTATTTACATGCAATAAATTTAAAACAAAAGAATTTATATTAATTACAATAATCATTATTTTAGCTTAATTCTTATATTTCGTTGATTATAATCAGTAATTGCATATTTTTTTAATCATAAGTTACATAGTTATTTTATACTATTATTATATAAAAAACATTTTTGTAACGTAAAGGTTTCAATTATTTGAATGAGAACCCCTCTGTAGGGTAAAGGCCTCCTCCATTTTTATCCATTTCTTTCTATCTCTCGCCTTGGTTTGCCATTCGACTCCTGCTATATCTTTAATGTCATCGATCCATCTTCTAGATGGTCTTCCTCGTTTTCTATTTCCCACTGGTCCTTTCCATACCACGACACGTCTCGTCCACCGGGCGTCTTCCATTCTAGCTAGGTGTCCTGCCCATTTCCACTTCAATTTCATAGAGTGTAGTAAAAAATCAATTTGTTTTGTTCTCTCTCTTATCTTGGTGTGGCGTACCTTATCTCTCTTTCGCAGTCCTAGGATGGATCGTTCCATGGCTGCTTGACATATTCTTATTTTTTCTTTCACCTGTTTTGTGTACGTCCAGGTTTGTGAGCCATACGTTAGACAGGGGAGGATACCACTATCCATTACTTTCTTTTTCACAGACAGTGGCATATCTCCTTTCATTACTTCTCTGTGAGCCCAGTATTTTTGCCATGATATATTTATTCTTCTATTTATTTCCTCAAAGTTATTGTTTTTGTGGAAGGATACTTGTTTTCCGAGGTATACATAAGTCTCCACATATTCTAGATTGTTGTTTCCTATTTTGATTGGTTTTTTTGAAGAATTTGTCATCAGTTTAGTTTTTTGCAAGTTAATTTCCAATCCTACACGTGCGCTTTCTGTCTGAAGATCTTGTATCATTCGTTCTAGTTGCGAACTATGTTCTGAGAACAATATTATATCATCAGCAAATCGCAAATGACTGAGATATTTCTTGTTTATTGTAATACCAAGATTCTTCCAGTCGAGTTTTTTGAATATCGCCTCCAGTACGGCGATAAAGAGCTTGGGCGATAAGGGGTCGTCTTGCTTTACGCCTCTTTTAATTCTTATTTCCGGGCCCTTTGTTTCCAAGCTAACTCTACTTGTACTTCTATCGTAGATGTCTTTTATTATATTACAATAGATTTCGTCTATTTTGTTCATCTTCAGTGCCTCCCATATTGAGATGTGTGAGATAGAGTCGAATGCTTTTTGGTAATCTATGAAGGCCAGGTAGAGAGGCTTTTGGAATTCTTTATATTTCTCTATTATGCTTTCCAAGGTATGAATGTGGTCGACGGTCGAGTATCCTTTACGAAAACCTGCTTGTTCCACCGGTTGGTTTTCTTCAATTTTTTCAGATATTCGTCTTAGGATACATTGTGAGAAGAGTTTGTAGAGGCTAGGCAATAGGCTGATGGGTCGGTAGTTGCCTATATCTTTTGGATCTCCTTTCTTATACAGTAATATAATATTTGATTTGGTCCACTGTTCAGGGACTTTTCGCTCTTTGTTTATATTGTTAAATAAACAGGTTATTATAGGAGTTAGGAGGGTTCTTGCCAATTTCAATGCCTCATTTGGGATACCGTCTGGTCCTGGGCTCTTGTCCGGTTTTAGCCTTTTTATTTCTTGATCTATTTCTTCTTCATTCCAGTCTATGGTGTTTGTATTTTGAGAGTCGAAAGTTGTGGTTTCACAATTCCCAAGATCTTTCTGGTCGTAGAGGTTTGCGTAGAAATTAGTCGCTATTTTGAGGATGTTTTCTCTGTTGGTAGATGAAAAAGAGTTTTCTTGTAGGCTTGGTATCCAGGTTTTATGTGTTCGAAGTTCTTTAAACGCGCGTTTGCAGCTTCCACTAGTCATTAAATGTTTCTCTATTGTTTTTGATCTGTAGTTCTGGTAGTCTCTTCTAATATTTTTATTTGTTAGTTTATATATACTGCTGAGTTTCATCTTATCTTCGCGGCTTTTAGGCTTGAGATTTTGTAGTAGGTGGCGTTGTTTAATTAAGTTTAATGTTTCCTCGGTGAGAATTTTGTATGATTTGGGTTTTCCTTTTTGGCTATCTGTTTTCATACTTTCTAATAAACATTTCTCTAGTTTATTGTATAAGACTTGAACCGTATATATTTCTTCCTGTTTTATAAATTGTATATTTTCTTCTAGATTTTCAAGATAAAGATTTGCTTCATTTTGGTTTTTAAGCGTGTAGTTAGGGTTTTTATATTTTAGACGGCTTTGTTTCATTCGTGTAAATGTAATTTTTGATCTAACCATTCTGTGGTCGGTTGAAAACATGATATTATTTAAAACATGCACATCTTGGAATCGGTTTGGAAAATTCGTGAGTATATAATCTATTTCATTCATGGTTGTTTGGTCAGGAGACTTCCACGTCCATTTCTGACTATACTTTTTCTTAAAAAAAGTGTTCATAATGGATAAATTTTATTCTTGAGCGTGATGTATTAATCGTTGTCCTCTGGGACTTCTTTTTCCATACCCAAACTTTCCAAGCTGTTTGTTTTCTTCGAATTTCCCCTTTCCTACTTTCGCGTTAAAATCACCCATAGTTATTACGTATTTCCTTGAGATTTCATAGGCTTCATGTAAAGTGTTGTAGAATGTCTTGATCTCCGACTCTTCAGACTCTTCAGTAGGTGCGTATATTTGAATGATAGTGATTGGTAAGTCATTTATGTCGATATCTAAAAGTGCTACTCGATCGGACAACCCTCTAAAGCTTTTGATGCAGGTTTTAAGATGTTTTTTTATAATAAAGCCGACTCCATATCTTCCCTTTGTTTCTCCGTTGTAGCACAGAATAAAATCGTCGTATTCTTCTATACCGTAGCCTAGTCTTCTCATTTCTGATAGTCCGATAATATCAAATTTAATATGGCTAAGCGCGTTCATAAGTTCAATGAGTTTGCCCGGGCTTGCCAGCGTTCTCACGTTATATGTTCCAATGTAGAGGTTGTATTTATTTTTCTTATTTTTAGTTGAAATTTTCTGTTTTTTTGGAGGGTTGTAGTCAAGAGAAAAACTGATTTCATTTTTCTCCCCCGCGGTGACCAGCCGTGTTGGGTTTTGTGGTGATAGAGGGGTCTCCGCTAGTTGCTAGATGTTGGATTTTGGAGTTCCATTCTTTGTAGTGTGTTCGGAGTCTTTTCTTTGTCTCATAAAAGCTGTGATTTTGTTCTTCTTTAAAGCTTGGCTTTCAAAGCAATCTTGGTTCGGAGAAGTATGTAGATTTCGTTTCTTAGAATGTTGCTCACTGATCTGGTTTTTATTAGGTTTATGTTCGTTCAAAATTATTAGTTTGTCGTACTTTAATATCGCTTTTATGCCTTCTGCTTTATGTTTTAATAATTCCGTTTGCAGTTGTTTCCTTTTTTCTATAATTTTGGGTGGATAATCTTCTTTATAGTATATAGCACTATTTTTTATATTTTTCTTGTTTTGCAGTAATGCTATCTTTTTCCCCAACGTTGTGAAAGTAACTACAATTGGTCTAGGCTTCTCGTTTTTTTTTCCTAGTCGGTTTACTGATTCGATTTCGCTTCGCTCACAAGGCATATTAATTTTGCTAATGAATGACAGAATTTTATTTTCAAGCTCCTGATATGATTTTTCCCCTTCCTCGATGCCAAAAAATACCAAGTTTTTCTTCCTGATTTGTCTCTCCATACGATCCAAAATGTTTTGTTGATTTTGAACTTGTTCGTTTAATTTACCATAGTTCAGTTCAATTTTTTTGAAGCTTTCGCTAATATTATTGTTTATACTGTTTGTAATATTAACTTCCATTTCCTTCATTTCTCTCTTTTGCTCGGCTAGATCAAATTTTATTGATTTCAAAATGTTTGCTAAGTCTTCCATTTTGTTTGCTATTTACCGATAGATGTCGCTACTTTTACGATCCGGTATAGATTATTGATGGTTTGAGTCTTGGTTGTAATGTTTTAGCCACTCGATACTAGATGGTGCTGACTCTAATTTCGTAAAACTGACTTTGTTGGATGGAAATTTGGATATTATCGGCACTAATTTCTTCTTTCTTTGCTATTTCGTATTTACTTTGGTGTTTTTTATGGTATGGTTTTCACTGTTCTTATATTTTTGTTATTTTTCACTGGTCTGTCACTGTCAAACTGTACGTTTTAAGGTCTTTGTTTACGTGTTTTTGCCAAATATTACTTGAATTTCGCTCGTTACACTATATTCACAATAGTTTCTGGCACACTTCTGTATGGTTATAAATGTGTTTAATTCCCATTAGCACAGTTTACAATTTTTATTTACTTTTTTTATTGCGGAGTTCACAAAAACAGCTGTTGACAACTCAACGGTATCTACCCTCCCTACCCTTTATTTATTTATTTATTATTTATCATTACAAGAAAGGTGTGTTAGGTCGCCATAGCACCAAGCACTACTTTCTACACTACCTAATAGCTCATTACAAATGCACGAGTAGAACTCCCATGTGACAATTTCAAAAACTTGGTTTTTATTAAAATCGCTAAATTTTCGTGACAAAAGGTCAAAAGAACAAAAAAATATCGTATATAAAAAACTGTACATAATTGAGCTTTGTTCGTATTGCAGTTTTATGAAGCAAGTCAAGGAGAACATTATGCCGTGTCTAAGTAATCAAAACCGTAATAGAACTCGCAAAAAAAAATGTTTTACCGAAATTAGTATTTATTTTGTAGCTCGAAGTAGAACCTGTGTCTGGTACAAACAGATATATATATACTAAGGTCGCGACGTTAAAAATTTACAAATGATACGGTTGGCGTAGTGGTTGAGCGATCGGCTGCTGTGTTGCGTGTCGCGGCTTCGTTTCCCGCTCTCGCACGGAATAATTTTTTGTATGGCCTACAGATTGTTGTTCTGGATCTGGATGTCTTGTGTATAATTCCCGGCACGTATGTTGGCAAGAGTCGTTAGATGCCCAGAAGTCTTTTTTAGGTCTGTTTGGTAGTAAAGTGGGCCGCGTCGAGCGTGCGATTAGTTGGTCAGTTAGTTATCCACACTACGCCAAAACCTTGCCAACTTACATGCCGGGGAATATAATTATATAAGTTTAAATGTTTGTAAACAACCCACGATATAGGAAGAAATTCCTAGTGTGAGGCACATGGTGGCACAAGGGTGGCCGATAGGTGCAAACCATCGGGAATTCAGGATGTATTTCCTTAGGTTAAGACATCGTGTGTAGGCAGGTGGGTACAATCGTAAAAATAAAATCACACAAATTTTTCGATACACTGGGTTTATTCAAATAGTCTCAACTCACAGTTACAATCTTGCTTACTAATATTACGGATCGACACTAATTCAACGACGTGTTAGCTTCAAGGCTGTCAGTACTCAACTGCCATATTCTGCTGTCCCCACCACGCAATCAATCAATCAATCAATATCTTTATTGTGGATCATAGGTAGGTACATAATACAGGTCTTAAATAATTAAATTGAGATCAGCTATGTCCCGCCCTTCGGGCATACAATAGTTACATAGCAATTAAAGTAAATTTACATTATTGTTACACAAGATTCAAATTACACATAAAATATAAAAACCGCAAAGTAAAAAGGAACGAATTTAGGTAGGTACACATCAGTGGGCCACCGAACGCATCATGACTGAGGGGGACTGTATTGGAGCAGTGATTTGTCTGATAGGAAGTCTTTTATAGAGTAGTAGCACTTGTTTACTAACAGATCATGGAGATTCTTTTTAAATTTTTTCATTTCCGTAATTATTCTAATGGGCCCTGGAATATTATTAAAGATACTTGAAGCTGTACAAAAGATACTTTCATGCATTAGATGAGTCCTACTAGCTACTGTGCGCAATTTGTCCTTACGTCGTATACGCGTGTAGTAATTAAACATGTCAATATTATTTTTGACAAATACTGCGACCTCAAATATATAGACACATGGCAGTGTCAATAACTTCATCTTTGCAAAAAACGGCTTACAAGAGTCAGTTTCACATAAGTTAAATATAGCCCTAATGCAACGTTTTTGAGCAATGAAAGCATGCTCCTTGTCTGTACTGTTGCCCCAGAATATTACACCGTATCTGAGGATAGAGCCAACGTAACCGTGGTATGCTGTTAGTAAAGTAGTCTGATTCGCTATTTTCCCCAATCTGCGAAGCGCATATGAAAACGTCCCAGCTTTTTGCATACGTGGTCAATATGTAATTTCCAATTAAGTTTGTCGTCAATATGTAACCCTAGCAATTTTGTTACTTCAGATTCTTCAATGTCGCTATCCAGGTAATGGATTTTTAAAGTACCCGTACGTCGAGTTCGGATTTTAAAATTCATTATTTTTGTTTTGTCAATGTTAATCATTAAATTATTAATTTTTAACCAGTCTATAATTAATGATATTGTTTGGTTAATGTCAGATTCTAGATCGATTGTATTATCATTAACAAATAAAACAGTGCTATCATCAGCAAATAGTGTAATGTCGTGATTTGTTACCGAAGGCATGTCATTTATATAAACAAGCGGTTAGAAAAAGTGCGCCAATGCGTAGTTGTTCTTGATTTACCGCTAGGGCCGTGCTTGTGATTTGTTTTGACGTCCGTACTATTGACTAAACCCGACATATTTAAAAACAATAATATAATATTCTTCTTCTTTCAGTAGTAATTTCATAACTTGGATTTCCATTGCAACGTGGAATAATAATTTTCAACAATATAACTGATTTTAACGACTCAAATCGAGGAGAGTTTGTGTGCGACATTTGTCTCGGTCTCGCGCGTGAGCACACCCTCCAAAACCGCGAGGCGCGTCACGGTCTCGCGTGTGAACTCACCTTTATTATTTACTAGCTGTTCCCCGCGGCTTCGCTCCCGTGGACCACCCCACAGGACCCGTTTTCGGGATTAAAAAATAGCCTGTCACTCAGGAATAATGTAGATTTCTATTGGTGCAAGAATTTTTCGAATCGGTCCAGTGGTTTCGGAGCCTATTCGGTACAAACAAACAAACGAAAAAATCTTTCCTCTTTATAACATTAGTATAGATATAGATAAACCGACTTTCCAAAAAAGAGAAGTTTCTATATTCGGCTGTTTTTTTTTTTTTTTGTTTATGTTCACCGATTTCTCCTTCAATTGTGGTTAGAATATGAATATTTTTTGTTTTTTGTAGAAACACATAGCCGTGGACTCTCCAGAGCGACGGAAACTGTCAGTGTACGTGGTGTCGACGGCAGAAGGCGGTGCAGGATACAACAAAGGAGACATGCAGAAGGGAGATCAAGAAGAAAGCACTGAAAAGGTTGACGCTGATGGCGTGAATGAAGAAAGAAAGGTAGGCGTAAACAAGCCCTTATATTTAAAAAAAACCGGCCAAGTGCGAGTCGGACTCGCAACTAAACATTCTGTAAATATTTCAAGCGTCTACTTGTTGCCGTTATTAATATCGAGCAAAAAACGGCAAAATATCACGTTTGTTGTATGGGAGCCCCCCTTTAATATTTATTTTATACTGTTTTTAGTATTTGTTGTTATAGCGGCAACAGAAATACATCATCTGTGAAAATTTCAACTGTCTAGCTATCACGGTTCATGAGATACAGCCTGGAGACAGACGGACAGACAGACAGACAGACGGATCGTGAAGTCTTAGTAATAGGGTCCCGTTTTTACCCTTTGGGTACGGAATCCTAAAAACGGACAAGTGTGAGTTGGACTTGCGCCCGAAGGGTTCCATAACATTAACGCAAAAAATGGCAAAAATATCACGTTTGTTGTATGGGAGCCCCACTTAAATATTGATTTTGTTCTGTTTTTAGTATTTGTTGTTATAGCGGCAACATAAATACATTATAAGTGAAAATTTTAACTGTCTAGCTATCACGGTCATTGAGATACAGCCTGGTGACAGACAGACAGACAAACGGATTGATAGATAAGATAGATAAATCATTTATTTAGTGCACACAAAAGACACAGCATTATACACAAAATCTTAATTAAATTAATACAATTTACATGTATGTTTAGAAACAAGGTGCCAACATAAAAAGAAAAAAGGAAACCATACCTACAGAAATAAAAATAAAAGTGATAAAAGTAAAGGGATCGTGGAGCCTTAGTAATAGGGTCCCGTTTTTACCCTTTGGGTACGGAACCCTAATACGCAAGTACTATGTCTGTCTGTTACCTTTTCACGCTTAAACAGCTGAACCGATTTAGACGAAAATTGGTATGGTGATAGTTTGAGACTGTGAAAAGGACACGGTATAGTTTTTATCCCGGAAACCATCTTTAAGATGGTGGAAGTTTTTATATCAAAAATTTCTCAAGCACTAATGCTACGCAGGCGAAGTCGCGGGGAAAGCTTGTGTTTTATACATCACTAGCGAATGTCGAAAATTATCCCAAGGGAACATATTCCCGGGATAATTTATATGTGCTATTCCAGACTATAATCTATCTCTGTGCCAAATTTCATCCAGATCCGTCCAGCCGTTTGAGAGTGAAGAAGTAACAAACATACAAACACACTCACAAACTTTCGCTTTTATAATATTATTATGATGATGATCACATCAGCCTTTTAAAGTTCCCACTGCTGGGACACAAGCCACCTCTCTGTATATGTTTTAAATATTTACGTAACTAAATATAACGACTAACAATCTCATACATGCAAACACACCCACACACATTATATACACATACACGCACACACACTCACACACTCACACACACACACCCACACACTCACCCACACACTCACCCACACACACACACTCACACACACACACACACACATCCACACACACACACCCACCCCTACACTTCAACATACACTTCCCTTTGTTTTGTTTTTTCTATACTAATATTATAAAGAGGAAAGATTTTTTAGTTTGTTTGTTTGTACCGAATAGGCTCCAAAATTACTGGACCGATTTAAAAAATTCTTTCACCAATAGAAAGCTACGTTATTCCTGAGTAACATAGGCTATTTTTTAATCCCGAAAACGGGTCCTGTGGGGTGGCCCACGGGAGCGAAGCCGCGGGCAACTGCTCGTTATTATATAAGTTCATTAAATATTATTTTTCTGGCTAGTAACAAAAGTAGTCTGGAACAAATTGTATTTTACTCTGTCTTGTTTTCGGGCGCTGATAGCTGCGCCACAGTTTATACTTCTGTAGCTATCATCGTTCCATTGTAATTTGTGTAATTCCTAAATGGTTCCAAATAAACGTTTATTATTATTATTTACTTTTAACTGTGCACTTTTAAAGCTAATGTCTCTTTGTTTCAGCCGACAAAAATCACAGACCTGGTGGAATTCAAATGCCGACGTCCACTCTACCCCCATCCGTCGCCGTACATCAAAAACATACCACGAAAAGGCTCGCAATGTAAACTATAATACACATAGACAATGTATAATGTATTAAACATAAATGTTGATTCAAATAAATGCAGTTGTAGACTTTTTAACCTATTGTCATATTTAATAAATCTTTAAGTTCGGCAGGCTTATTACGTATCTTTTGCAAGAACAAAACGATAGCGATTGCGCAATAATTGTTCTCCCATCATCATCTGCCTAGCCTTTTTCCCAATTATGTTGGGGTCGGCTTCCAGTCTTACCGGATTCAGCTGAGCACCAGTGTTTTACATGGAGCGACTGCCTATCTGACCTCCACAACCCAGTAACTGGATAACACGATACCCCTTGGCAAGACTGGCTATTATTTTAACATGTACAGTACAAACGTTTTCATAATGTCCCTCGGCAAACTTCGTGTTTCGTCAATCGTCGGCTTTCTATCAGTTGCCCTTTTGGTGCAGACCGGACGCTCTCAATCAACTTGGAAGTATATAGAGTTGTTAATACTCTTTTAACTTAATGTAATTTATTAAAAAAAAATAAGGAAAGCTGCTAATTTTACAGCTCTATATAGTTCCCACGGAAATCAAAACAAAAATAAAGTAGGTACTTAGTTCTGAATTCAAATTATTCATCATCTGCCTAGCCTTTTCCCAATTATTGTTGGGGTCGGCTTCCAGTCTTACCGGATTCAGCTGAGTATCAGAGTTTTACATGGAGCGACTGCCTATCTGACCTCCACAACCTAGTAACTGGGTACCACGGTACCCCTTGGCAAGACTGGTGTCAGAGTAACGACTGTCAAAGATCTTCAAATGACAGCCGGGACCAACGGCTTAACGCGTTTTCCGAGGCACGGAGGAAACTCGGTATGTTGAAATGGTTACCCATCCACGGACCGACCTCGTCAAGCGTTGCTTAACCTTGAAGATCGACCCGTGCGGCTGTTATTATTTAGCCACGAGCTCCTCCTGAATTCAAATTATTATACACGATAAATCTAATAATTGACGGACATGAAAATTAGCATTCGTTTGTATTCGGAAGTGCGATGATTGCCGAGGGACCTTATGAAAATAGTTGTATTGTACATACGTCAGCTGTCGCGCAGCGTACTCATTCACGTCATTTCAATCGTCTTAATTTTAAAACTTCATAAAAAAATATATTCGCGATCATTTTAATAATAAAAAATAAATATTTCATTAAACGTCATTTTAATAAAATATTTATTTTTTAGTTTGAATCAGCCTATAGCAAGCGCGGTCCGTGCGTTCCAAGAGGCGGCGACATCTTCATCAAAGTTCATTGACTCTAGCTCAAAAATTTGATTCTTAGGCTGGCATTCTCAAAGCTAAATTGTCGCAAAATGAATGTGATAATTGTCAAGCACGCGTTAACTGCTGTGATTGGTTGAATGAATTTTCAACAGCCGATCACATTTGTCACATTATTTAGCTTTGAGAAACCCGGTGTTATTGCGATATTAATGTTCTCGGTATGTAACGGGGTGTCTACTCCCTAACTCCGTCAACGAAGTTACATGCCCGTCCAAAAGTACTCCGGCACTTCGGAGTGAACTCTACTCCGTAATGACTCAATATTTCGGACGGGTAAAAACACATCTGGAGTAAGTACAACTGTCAAATTGTATTGTCATTTATGAGTAGTTCGGGCCCCGAACAAATTATGAACCGTATATGATACGGAATAGGAAACGCCCGAAACGATGGCTGAAACTACGGACTTCGTGCTTAGAGATATGTATAAATGCTATCTCATCCGACAAATCGTACGAAAGGCAGAGAGGTCTCTAGCCCATGTAACGCTCGTGTGCAATCATTACCCTAGCGCCCTCTAGTAGTGGCGACCTCTCGCGTCCGGCCCTGGTGCTGGTCATGGTACGGAGCGAGAGGGCATGGGAAGCTGTCTCCTCCTTCTGCGAAACAGTAATGCTCGCAAAGGAGGAGGCGGAACGCGTGAGAGAGACGCCCTCACGCCGCTAGCCACCGCAGGAGACGCCCCGGGCGTCGGGTGTCGCAAGCCGATTTTCGGCTACCGTAGGCGCGGGCTTGCGGACGTAAAGTAATGGGTAGCTCGCCGTCCGATAAGGACCAAGCCCGAGTTTACGGCGCGTAGTGTTCCACGCGCGCCTCATAGAGATGTCAGCAAAGTGACGGGGTCCGATAGGGCCGATGCCTGTCTGTGTCGCGGATAAATTTGAAAGAGAGTTACCGCGGCCCTGGCACAAGCAACTGAAAGAACACGGGTGTGATTTAGTCAGTAAAAGTCTGACACGCCCTCCCGCTTCACCCAGAGCGGGAGAAGTCATTAGATGATTTACCACCAAAAAAAAAAATGCTTCCTCTAGTAAGCGCGCTGTCAAAATGGAATGGGTACAAATAACAGCACATTTGTAGGAGATCGGTTGTTCTTCCTACTTTAATGAAAGATTTCGTCTCAACTTGGTTTACGATATCTATAACTATACTTAATATTATAAAGAGGAAAGATTTTTTTGTTTGTTTGTTTGTTTGTACCGAATAGGCTCCGAAACTACTGGACCGATTTTAAAAATTCTTTCACCAATAGAAAGCTACGTTATTCCTGAGTGACATAGGCTATTTTTTAATCCCGAAAAGGGGCCTGTGGGGTGGCCCACGGGAGCGAAGCCGCGGGGAACAGCTAGTCTAGTATATATAAATCTCCTGTCACGATGTTTGTCCGCGATGGATTCCTAAACTACATAACCGATGTGAATGTTTGGTGTTTTTATGGCAAAACAAAGTTTGCCGGGTCAGCTAGTGTATTATGTATTTAGGAAACAATATGTGAAAACAATCTTTAACCATTGACAATTACGTCTAGTTACCATAGACTAGTTTTTAGTTCTGTAGGCATGTCCCAATGCGTGGAATAGTGTTGTATACATTCAAAATCGAGTGGACGATGCTAATCGCCACACATTAACACAAACTGTCAAATTTCCCCAATACTCTTACCCTCTTACAAATAAACATCACCATGGCAGACCTTATATCGTCCGTAATATTCAGAAGCTCTGTAGTTGTGCTATGACCAGAGTGGAAGCCGGACTAGAAGGGGTTAAGGAGGTTATTTTTGGAGACAAAGGTGCTTATTAAGTTGTGGATTAAACGTTCTTAGACTTTGGTTAGGAATGGCAATACGGAT
Organism: Anorthoa munda; assembly: GCA_945859665.1. Lineage (NCBI taxonomy): Eukaryota > Metazoa > Arthropoda > Insecta > Lepidoptera > Noctuidae > Anorthoa > Anorthoa munda. The sequence goes on along the minus strand of OX243919.1, from coordinate 9,587,532 downwards.
ATTGGACGTTACGCAGAGAAGGATGTGGGATTGGACGTTTTAGGTAAATGAATTACTTGAGAATCTCTCCTTGAGCTTGGAAAGACACTGCTAGACGCAGAAAAATTGAGAATGAGGGAAATGACGGGAAGGATAATGTTAGGCACGGTGTCCCACTGTACACGGGTAAAAACTATTTTAAGGAAGGAAGGAGTGACAAGAATAACAAAACAACTTTGTGATTATTTCAAAGCTCTGACCCCGGTGAAAGTCGCATCAGTTGTGGCAGGTAATTACAAATCTTACATATTATGTAATTTTAATCAAAAGAAAAGCACATTTACATGTTTACTCAAATATAATACTAATCCATTGCGCCAACGCTTACTTCGCAAAATTACTTGTAGCGGTAGAACACAAAGTGCGGCAGGCGCCAATGAGAAATGCCGCGCGCGTTTCATTCGTCCATGGCAATTTGAACTTTATTTTTAATTATATCCTACACCCTAATTGGGGATTCGTAATATGATTTTCGGCGTGTTTACAAACGAATCAAAAAAGTTAATTAAAAAAATCAAAATACCCGACTGCTTAAAAAGCGAACTAAAAAGACGTAAACAAGAAGAAAATCATGCTGTGCAGTCGGAGGATACATATTCGCGAGCTGGCTGACCAAAACCAGATGTATCCTCCGACTGCACAGCATGATTTTCTTCTTGTTTACGTCTTTTTAGTTCGCTTTTTAAGCAGTCGGGTATTTTGATTTTTTTAATTAACTTTTTTATTTATAACTTTTTAGTTAACATTTTTTTCGAATTAGGTACATTTAAATATATAAGTGTTATATATTTTTGAAATCGCCTTTAAAAACCCTTTATTTTGATACCCCACACGATGGGTTTGGAAGAAAAAATTAAATTGGCCCCCCACAATATGGCGCCCAAAAGCCGCCATTTTTCTATTTTCCAATTTTAATGTAGCCTATGACACTCGCAAGGTTAAGACGAATCGATTGACGTATGAATCATCAAAATCGGTCAACGCGTTTGGTCTCTGGAACGCCATATAGGAACAAACATACATACATACATACATACATACATACATACATACATACATACATACATACATACATACATACATACATACATAGACTGATAAACACATTACCCTCCTTCGGCAGTCGGGTAAAAACAGGTCGGCACGCGCCTTTGGTAGCGATGCGACACTCACTATTACACCAATATAATCTTTAATGATCTGTTTTAAGGTTTATTTCATGTTGAAACAAAAGTTACTATTGTAAAAGCGCTCGGCGCGACGCCCCCTTGAACCGCTGCGCCCGTGTGGAACGCACACCCTGCACTATAGGTAATGCCGCCTCTGACGAAAGGGGGATAGACGCTGTGATGAGCAGTAAGTAAGAAGCTAGTGCGCGTACGAATACACACTCATGTTATAAAAAATAGATGGATTATGATTTAGTACGAAAAGGAGTGCGTGGAATTTTATAAACAGACCTTTGCGATTATGAGTATCATGAAAGAACTACTGAATGTATTTGTTTAAAATAAAATCATTTGCATATTTTTACTGCTAATCTATCCCTGTATGGTGACTGTTTTGCAATTTGCCTTCTTTTTATGGTATTTATTTCCGCCCAAAGATGCGTTGAAATTAGTGTTGAACTTTCGACGCTCATAACTTTTAAATACACGTTTCTTTTTTACTTTTTTGTTTTCATACAGGGCTAGATAATGATGAGACAAATTGGTATAATTTTTGATTTTGAGCGTATACCGTCAAACAGTGAAGCAATCGCCGTACTACGTTTGTATGGAAGATTAACTGACTAGGGCTACCTTAACACCTCTGCTTACACCTTTGGAGGTATGTGGAACAGGGTGTAAAGTCCCACTAACCTCCGTAGAAAAGGGAGGATCCTCCGACGGGTGTTTTGTCTGGTCCGGTCAACTGCCCAACGGTTACTGTCGGACTGTTGTATGAGTTCAAATCGCGTCAAAACTTTGCTTGCGCGATGCAGGATTTTCGTCGGTGCCGCTACATCACTCAACCCGGAGACCGGAGGTCGATAGCAGGTTGAGTCGCCCGTACATCTTGTTATGCGTGCCTGGCCAGTGGAAGTTTGGTTCCCGTGAGTCTGAACCAGAAGTCCCATAGTTCGCGGTGAGTCGGAACTGTATGCCTGTGTGTCAGTGTGTCGGGGTGATGATATCCCAGTGAGTCGGGATAGTGTTGCTAGCTCCAGTGGTTCGGAGCGGTGATGATGTCCCAGTGAGTTGGGACAATGCTGCTGGCTCCAGTGGGTTGGAGCGGTGATGAAAGAAGCTGAGGGTGATGACCAGGGAATGCGCGTCCGCTGCATGCTGGTGGTCATGATACCCCCGTAGCCGCCGTAGTGTGCCGTGGGTACTGGCTGGCTGTGTGACTCGCTGCTCGAAAGCTTGAGGAAGTGATGATGACGTCACGATGAAGTAGCTCTGCACGAAGGCTGCGCTGAAGTTCATGTTCGAGGGTCACCAGTTTGGAGGTATGTGGAACAGGATGTAAAGTCCCACAAACCTCCAAAGAAAAGGGAGGATCCTCCGACTAGACAGGTGTTTTGTCTGGTCCGGGCAACTGCCCAACGGTTACTGTCGGACTGTTGTATATGTTCAAATCGCGCCGAAAACTTTGCTTGCGCGATGCAGGATTTGTGTGACGTCATGTCATTAGTTTGTAAGTGGCGGCGTCGGTGCCTCTACACACCTTTCGGGGATACAGGCGTGATGTTACGTATAATAGTAGCTTTTTAAATTTGCTGCTTTTAATTTTAAATTATCAACGAATGTAGAAAATACAGACGTAATTTTGAATTCTAATATCAAATGAAAATAATAATGTAATGGCTCATGTTGTTCGATGAATAAATAAATAATTATTATTTAATATAAATAAACACAAGCAACAAACGAATTAGCATAACTCATACAACAACAAAAACATAACCACAACATCATAACACAACAACAACACAATCTACAACAACAATATAAACTTACGCATGTTTTAAGTGGGAGTAGGCAGAAACTTCAGAACGCCACCTTTTTTTTTTGTTTTTTGCTTTTGGGGAAAAAGAACAGAGAGTGGGATTTTACCTCACTAAACCACCCCGGTGCTCACCATCTGCACTTGGAAGAGGCCCCGTTACCGTTACCTGCTACGATCCTCTCGACGACTCTCATGTTTACGTTCGCACTAAGGCCACTGGTCATACACGCACGCCGGTTATAAGTGCTACGCACCTAAGCCGTATTGCGTACTTACGCAATACGGCTGCTGGCCTTTACTTGACTTAATTTTATATTCAATGTTATATATTATTATGTGGATAAATAAGAATCAATAAATTAAGTTTTCTTGCAACTTCTGGTTTTTAGGGTTCCGTACCCAAAGGGTAAAAACGGGACCCTTTTACTAAGACTTCGCGATCCGTCTGTCTGTCTGTCTGTCCGTCTGTCTCCAGGCTGTATCTCATGAACCGTGATAGCTAGACAGTTGAAATTTTCACAGATGATGTATTTCTGTTGCCGCTATAACAACAAATACTAAAAACAGTATAAAATAAATATTAAAGGGGGGCTCCCATACAACAAACGTGATTTTTATGCAGTGTTTTGCGATAATGGTACGGAACCCTTCGTGTGCGAGTCCGACTCGCACTTGGCCGGTTTTTAATTTCGAAGACTAAACTGACAGCTGCCATTGACCTTACTTTTTAAATGTTGCAAGCGCGGAGCATAGTGTTGTAGGTAAGGCTCAATCATATGTGATTCATCGAATCGATGTGACATGACTCCTCAATTTATTTTTACTAATTGGTGTAAATAAATGTTTTATGAATATAAACGTAATATATTTAAATATAACAGTATTCATACACATACTAAAACCGCCAATAAACCACGTTTGTTGTATGGGAGCCCCCATACAACAAACGTGGTTTATTGGCGGTTTTTATGCTCGCTATTAATAACGTGAATATACAACTAAACATTCTGTGAATATTGAAATATTCACAGAATGTTTAGTTGTATATTCACTTCAAAAAATAATAACCGATTTGGTCGGTTGGATAGAGTTAAAACTCTTTGCGCACTTACGCAATACGGCTGCCGAAATTTTCGGCCCCATCGACCACCCTTTCTGCGAGCAATGTGGCCTTACACCACCAGCCACTTCAGTTTTGCAATTTTTCGGCTTTACCTCAGCTATGCGAAGTAAGATTATACTAAGTTTGTCAAATATACCTAGCTATTAATCTGCAATTTGCTAAAATGTAGTCAGACAAAATAACTAATCGGAATATCAGATAAGTATTTATCGAGTCATAAACTGTTTTGCAGACAAACAGCAGCCTTATTGCGTAAGTGCGCAAAAAAGTTAAACTCTATCCAACCGACCACATCGACCTAACATGCGAGATGAATGACGCGTCCGTTTTGTGTGATTGGCCGATTTGGTCGGTTGGATAGAGTTCAACTTCTTTGCGCACTTACGCAATACGGCTACAGATCGACATGTTACTTTTTGCGTGAAAACTTAAGCACTGCCTTGAGTGACTCGTAGATCTTGTGGCCACAAGCGCGGCTGTTGAGCTTGAGACCTTGGGTTTGATTCCCAGGTCGTAGGTATATTGTGGATTTGATATCTCAGTAGCAGATTGAAGTCTGCGTAAGTGGAATTGAAAGTCAAATATATGTATTTCAATTAAAGCGGCACTTTTGAACGTCAAACAATTAAAATTTACAAGGCATAAAAATTAAAATTGATTCTACCGTGCATTCGGCAAAGTACTCGTAACTTGTTATGGAGAAGAACGCACAAGAAACTCCATACCAAATTTTTATTTATTTTTTATTTTTTTCTAATACCTGAAATCTGGGTGTTTTTAAGTCAACAGTGAATAGGTTACTTCTAGAGAAGCGTGCTTCACCGTCGACCACATCATCGCTTACCATCAGGTGAGATGGTGGTTAACACGAGCCCAACAATAATAATAAGAAAAAACTTTTTTACAAAAAAATACAACCGACTTCCAAAAAACACACTGCAAAGTAAAATATTACTTCATTTTCGGAAGTCGGTGTTCCTGTTTTCGTTTTATGACACCGACTGCCGAAATTGAAGTTATTGTTGTTCACTTTGTAGTGTTTATCTAATAATAGTTCTTAGTTCTTGTTCCTCGCCTTTTAATTGGACTTTTTACAATGGTTTTCAATCATCTTAATAACCCTTTGCTAAGAATAGTTACAGCACTGATAGCTACATTTGTGCCACATGTTAAATTTAGTCTTGTTATACATTTTTTTTATTATATAGATGCTTTTACCGATTGTTTTGTGAATGTGTGAACATTGTAGGCCTTCTAGATTTCTAGATGCTTGATAACATTTGATAACTTTTTATCTCGTTTTACTTTTTATTTTTAGTTTCTGACGTGTTATTGTCGGGCCTACGTTTTCCTCCCATATCTAAGTAATGCTGTAACATGGAAATATTGTAAAAACAAACCATATTTTTAAAAGAGTAACCATGGAGTTTCTTGCCGGTTCTTCTCCATAGGAAACGACCAACCCGAACCGTGCGCCTTTTGTCGACGTTTTATAAGTGCGCATGTAGGCCTAAGTAAAATAAAAAAAATGATTTTGAATCTAATAATGTTTGTATGTCGTTTTGTGGCTATTAAATATTTTAAAAAGTATTTTTAATACTGCAAAAAGGCGTGAGCTTATGTATGTATGTAATTACTTACTTATCTTTATTTCGATTGCAGCAATCCCGAGAAATTTGCCGTCATTTATTAAACAGTTTGGGCGCACGGTTGGCGCAGTGGTTGAGCGATTGACTGCTGCGCGGCGTGTCGCGGGTTCGATTCCCGCACGGAACAAATATTTGTATGACCTACAGATAGTTGTTCCGGCTCTGGGTGTTGTGTATGTGAGTTTATATGTTTGTAAACGCACCCACGATACAGGAAGAAATTCCTAGTGTGGGGCAAAATTATTGGTTAAAAAAAATATATATTCGGTTGTACATCTCCGAAGTTCTTCATCAGATCTTCATCAAATTTATATGGGACCATCTCGGGAAAGTACCTACCTATTTAAAACACAAAATGTATGTTCAATACCAGTCCACAATTAACGGAGAAATCGATGAACATACATATATAAAACATCTGGTCGAACATAGAACCTCCTTTTTTTTGGAAAGTCGGTTAAATATAGACAGTCATAAAGACTGCCGACAAATGTAAGAACTTTAAAACTGTCACACTTCAAATTATCATGTCGATGACACTGTCGCTGATCGCTGAATCACGGCTAAAGAAGTTTCCACTTGTGAAAATTGCCAAATGTGAAGTGTTAGTACATTCGTACATTCGTACTAACACTTCTGCCTATCCCTTTGGTTAACACAAGCATGATATTGTGAATCACCTTTACCTGTCTCTGTGATCCTGTGCTTGTTTAAGCTGTATTGTTTTCTTGTTTGTATATTTAGATTATTTTGTATTTATGTATCTAAGTACAAAAGTAGAGGAAGCGCCATTGCAGCGAGTGTCTCAGGTGCGAAATCTAGCTTAGGAGTACTGCTTACCCCGGATCTCTCTTTCCGGGATCATATAGTTAAGATTTGCAAGAAAGCTTACAGAAACCTGGGTTTCGTGATGAGACAGTCGCAAGGTTTCACAAATATTACCACGCTCAGGGTGCTGTATGACGCTTTGGTAAGGAGTCACTTGGAGCACAGTGCGGTGATTTGGGCTCCTCATGAAGCGAAATACAATGTCATGCTGGAGCGAGTACAAAATAAATTTACAAGACACTTGTATTTCAACCTTTATGGAGTTTACCCATTTTACCCGCTAATGTATCCTACACTGTTTGTACTGGGAATGGTGGGGTACAACGAACTCCGAGTGCGCCGGGAATTTACACTCGCGGCGTATGCACTAAAGCTCCTGCGTGGAATAGCACATAACCCGGGTGTGCTGCGTCACCTGAAGCTGTGCGTGCCAAATCGGTACGTGTGGAGGCGGCGGCGGCCGCCACTGCTGGCCGTGCCTGCTGTTAGAACCAATCTATTGGCAAAAACACCTCTCACCCGCACAATCTGTGTGCTCAACGAATTACATGAGAGGCTGGACATATTTTCGTGCAATTGGAGTGAATTCGCAAGAGTTTTGTTGAATTTTGTTAGTTATAATTAAAATTTAGATAAGTAAAGTTTTATTTTATATTAGTTTAGATGATTTTAATATTGTTAGAAGTTTAGGTTTATATAATTATTATACATTTAAGTAAAGTAGTTTGTTTTTAGTACCTAATTGTACTTAGTAATACTTGTATGATTTAAAATTTGCACCAAGTGCAACCCCATGTCGTGTCCAGGCTATCTCTATACATTAAAGGTTGCCTGGAAGAGATCGCAGAGCGCGATAAGGCCGTTTGTTTTATTTTTTATGCTTTTTGTAGGTATTGTTTTATCTTGGTGTACAATAAAGTATGTAATAAATTATTTATCTATCTATATATAAATATAATTATCACTTCTGTCACGTATTTTCGCGTCTGAACTAATACCTAACCCCATGTATATCTACATGAATATCATAAAATAATCATTATTCCTATACAGCTAAGAGGTTTATAGCAACTTGAATGGCGTACACCATTTCCACATTAAGCTAATATGCGCTGAATAGTCTAAGGCACTTTGCTTGCACTAATAGTGTTGCAATCAAGTTTAAGTACCTACCTACGGCCTTAGTGGAGTAGGGATAAATCGATTAGCTATTATATTAAAGTATTCTATCAGAATACCAGCGTCGCGTTATATATTCTTTTTACCCGACTGCTCTGAAGCTCACCTACCACCACCCGACTTCTTGAAACCCCAGGAACACCTGCCACCTGGATGTGAACTGCAGTGGCCTATATGGAAAGCACTCAATCGTTTGCGCACCCAAGTAGGCCGGTGCAAATAAAATTTGGCAAAGTGGGGTTTTATAGACCCGTCTGATACCCAGTGTGAGTGCGGTGCCCCTTTGCAAGATATGGCACACATGCTGGTGTGTCCCAAGTGCCCATACACCTGCACTTTGGAAGACCTTATGCTCGTCACTGACGCCGCAATCGGCGTGGCCACCTACTGGGCCCAAAATTTATAAAGAGTTTCCCATCGATTCGATAAGAAAAAGAAGACCCGACTGCGCGACGCAAAGGATGGTAAAGTGATTATCAGTCTGTATGTCTGTTCTTCCTTTGCGTTCTAGAGAATAAACGCGTAAGCCGATTTTGATGATTCTTACGTCAATTGATTCGTTTTTAACCTGGCGAGTGTCAGTAAACATAACAGAAATCAAAATTCACCACAGCGACAACCAGACGCCATATTGTCAAGTGGGGTATCGTTGAATCGGTATTTAAGTCATTTTTAGGTTCCATTCATGTTTTTTTTATCACAGTTTATGACTTAAACCTATCTAATAACGATTTAAAGTTGGTTAACAACCATTCTCGCTAATTACCTCATATCTTTGAAACAGATAGACGGATTTTTTTTATTTTAGACATTGTTAGATACGTCTTGACCGCTCAAATGTTCTTAGATGACAAACGTAAAAAAAGTGATGAATTTTGGGCCCCATATTGTGGCGACCCAGTTATATTTACCCGACTGCCGAAGGAGGGTAATGTGTTTATCAGTCTATGTATGTATGTATGTAAGTATGTATGTATGTATGTATGTATGTTTGTTCCTATGTGGCGTTCCAGAGACTAAACGCGTTGGCCGATTTTGATGATTCTTACGTCAATCGATTCGTCTAAACCCTGCGAGTGTCACTGGCTACATTAAAATTGGAAAGTAGAAAAATGGCGGATTTTGGGCGCCATATTGTGGGGGACAACATTTTTTTTTACTTCCAAACCCATCGTGTGGGGTATCAAAAGAAAGGGTTTTAAGAGGTGATTTCAAAAATATATAACACTTATATGTTTAAATGTACCGAAATCAACAAAAAAATTAACTAAAAAGTTAAATATAAAAAAAGTTAATTAAAAAAATCAAAAAACCCGACTGCTTAAAAAGCGAACTAAAAAGCCGTAACCAAGAAGAAAATCATGCTGTGCAGTCGGAGGATACGTCAGCCAGTAGTTTTGGTCAGCCAGCTCGCGAATACGTATCCTCCGACTGCACAACATGATTTTCTTCTTGTTTACGGTTTTTTAGTTCGCTTTTTAAGCAGTCGGGTTTTTTGATTTTTTTAATTAACTTTTTTTATTTAGGTTTGCGCCAGTTTTCGTTAGCCAAGGAGAGCGGGGTAAGGCATTTGTCCACCGCTACCACATCTCGATGCATACCCACATCGGTTTCCTGGAAGTTTAAAAACGGGCCAAGAGGCTCATCGGCAATGAGTTACTGGTCGAGTCTAGGCTCCAGAGCCTTGAACATCGGCGCCAAGTTGCCAGTCTGGCGGTTTTTTATCGGTTACATTTCGGGGAGTGTGCGATGGAATTGCATGAACTACGAGTAATGCCTCCTAGCCCGTTCCATTATCGGACTACAAGACGTACGGCGATGCGTCATCGGTACATGGTGGACATCCCACCCATACGCACCAAACGTTTTGGGAGTACTTTCATTATGCGTACAGCTAAGGAGTGTAATTCCCTGCCAGAGTCAGTATTTCCTGATAGCTACAACCTTTCTTCTTTAAGTCAAGAGTGAATGGGTTACTTCTAGGCAAACGTGCTTCACCGTCGACCACATCATCGCTTACCATCAGGTGAGATAGTGGTCAAACGCAAGCCTACAGAAAAAAAAAAAATATATATTTGCGCCAGTTTTCGTTAGCCAAGGAGAGCGGGGAAAGGTATTTGTCCACCGCTACCACATCTCGATGCATACCCACATCGGCTTCCTGGAAGTATTTCCTAAGACTGCATACCTCGCGGTTGTGCAGGATCTTAGCATTTAAAAAGCCACGACCTCCGCACTTACTGAGATATACAGTCTTATAGTTATAGACATACATACTGTGACTCACCTTCTGTGTTACTACTATTTTGTTATTATTTATCTTATTATATTTTATTCCTTAAATATCTGCCGTTTCCGTGAATGTGTCCGTGGCATCAACAGTGGGCCCTATCAGAATATCAGCGCAGCGTTATTTTCTTTTACCCGACTGCCGAAGGAGGGTAATCTGTTTATCAGTCTATGTATGTATGTTCCTATGTGGCGTTCTAGAGACCAAACGCGTGGGCTGATTTTGATGATTCTTACGTCAATCGATTCGTCTTAACCCTGCGACTGTCACTGGCTACATTAAAATTGGAAAATAGAAAAATAGCGGCTTTTGGGCGCCATATTGTGGGGGCCCAAATTTTTTTTTCTTCAGAACCCTTTGTGTGGGATATCAAAATAAAGGGTTTTAAGTGGTGATTACAAAAATATACAACACTTATATGTTTAAATGTACCTAATTCTAAAAAACATAACTAAAAAGTTGTAAATAAAAAATTATTTAAAAATAACAAAAAACTTGACTGCTTAAAAAGCGAACTAAAAAGACGTAAACAAGAAGAAAATCATGCTGTGCAGTCGGAGGATACATCTGGTTTTGGTTAGCCAGCTCGCGCATATACTCGTATGTCAAGTTTTGTCTGAGTTCTGAGTTCCATTTGAGTATGCCTAAAGAGTACATCAAATTGGCATGACCCAGCCGTTGAAGTGGCGCCTGATAAAATACTATTTAGTACTTTATTCAGGCGGCCAAAGAAGCGCGCGTTCCTTCAATGACTGTTTCACATCAGTACCATTGATGACCAGTGATTCTGAAATATCTAAATATTTATACGTAGGTTGAGGAGGCATGTGTGTTTTCAGCCTATGGCTACGATGGGCCAAGCCATGATGCTGCATGTGTAAAATACTTTTTCATTAAAACTTTGTTGTGAACGTGGGTATAGAGCTGACAGTAAGCTGTCATTGTGGCTGTCATGACCATGTCAACCTCCCTAGAGTAAATAGTATGTATTCTGTGATTTCAACTCATAGTATCTCCCCATAAACATTAGAAAAACCCGCAAAAAATATGCATTAGCAAAATATTCGAAATTATAACTTCTAAGGCGAAAGTCTCCGGTTAAATTTGTAACGTGTACAAGGTAATGTTTATTAATTATGGTTTTTAACTTCTCACATTATTTATTTATAATATACTTTATTATAAAGTTATACCAAGTATAAACCCATGAAAATGTATGGTTATACCTTTGTTATACCTGGTATAACTTTATACCGCGTTTATTTGTAAGAGGGTTACAGACAACCTTTGGATGGACTGTACGGTGTTATAAGTTTGATGTGTGTTGCTGTGTATTTGTGTGTCTGTAATCGTAGCATCTAAACTGATGAAGCGATTTTAGCGATTTTAGCGATAGATTTTTTTGGGTTATTGGACGACTCACCCGAATTTAACTCGCCGGAATCGGGCGAATTGTCCACTATTAAAAATATTCATTTTTCTGTGTCGATTCGCCCGAAGTTATTTTATCGGTGGGCGAATCGACCACTCCAATATTATTTAGTGGACGATTTGCCCGAATTTTATTTTAGAGAACATACAATATAAAAGTACAGTCGTGCTCATCCGTCTCGGTACTAATATGAAGAATACTTCTTCATGATTCTGGCCTCCTGGTAGTTTTAACTCGCCCGATTCGGGCGAGTTAAATTCGGGCGAGTCGTCCAATAACCCATTTTTTTGTTTGAAAGGTGACTTGGAAATCGGTTTTGCCATTCAAAAGTTATGCGCATATTACTATTTTCACAAAATATCGTGTTATAATTACGTATTCGATGGATTGTCGATCGAAGCGTGTTTACTACTAGACAAATTTGTTTAAAAAGACATGTTCCCGTTGAGGTACACCATTTTGTGTTACACTGTTACACATTGGGATAAAAATTACCGATTAGTAACACTGTGATAACACTAACTCAATGCCACATTTTTTTCCCCATCAATTTACACTGCAACCTAATAGTACGTATTAGAGTTACATTAGCATATCATTATATAAAAACCTTTTTTGCAAAAAAATACTACCGACTTCCAAATAAAAACTACAAAGTGAAAAATAACTTTATTTATGGAAGTCGGTGTCTTTCGTAGGTACCATTTTTTTTCCAAAAATAAAGTTATTTTTCACTTTGTAGTTTTTATTTGGAAGTCGGTAGTATTTTTATGCAAAAAAGTATTTTTATTTTTCACTTTTTAGTTGTACCTACATAATAGGAAAATTGTTTAGTAAGGTACCTCTAACGCCGGAATAGGTTACCCGAATATCATGAAACTTGAACATAACCGGTGAAATGAGAGATCTGTGTACCCCCGTGATGTTATGTTATGAAATGGTATAAACAATGAACAGACATGCGATTGCAGCAATCCCGACAGGTTTGCGGTTAATTATTGAAGAGTTCGGTTGTATATCTTCGAAGTCCTTCATTAGATCTTCACCAAAATAAAATGAGATCCATTTGGGAACATACTCTTTCAAACAAAAAAAGAATTTTCAAAATCGGTCCCCAAATGACGAAAATATCGGTGAACAAACATACAAACAAAAAACATACATGAAGTCGAACATAGAACCTCCTCCTTTTTGGTAAGTCGGTTAATAAAATAGCAGAACAACGGACGATCGCTGTGCAGAGCGAGCGAAGCGAGCTCGGTTACGGGCACCCCGACACGGATAGGTTAGGTTCGAAGAGGATGATGACTCAGCCCCCGTCATCTCCTTCGTGTTAAGTTACTTTAAATCCTGCAGACAGAAATCCGTCGACTTTGTAATTTGACATGTAACTCTATTAAGTACTATTAGGTTGCAGTGTAAATTGATGGGAAATATACGTGGCATTGAGTTACAGTGTTACTAATAAGTAATTTTTGGTGTAACATAAATTGCTAAATTAAACTAATTGGGCGCACGGTTGGCGCAGTGGTTGAGCGATTGACTGCTGCGCTGCGTGTCGCGCGTTCAATTCCCGCACGGAACTAATATTTGTATGACTTACAGATAGTTGTTCCGGCTCTGGGTGTTTTTGTATGTGAGTTTATAAGTTTGTAAACGCACCCACGATACAGGAAGAAATTCCTAGTGCGGGGCAATGTTTTTTTTTAAATAAAAATGAAAAAAAGTGAACTCAACGGGAACAAAGGTTTTAAAAGCATGAGGTATTAAGCCTCGGAAGGTTTTTTTTATTTTTATTTATACTTGTTTCAATCGCTATCGCGCCGCTTTTGTATATATTATGTCACTTGTCAAGGGCATGATGTAGATTTCATACTTAAAAAAAAGATATCTCCCTTACTAATTTTTGTCAGCTCGACAGCATTGTATGGAAAAAAAAAATCTTTTAAATTTGGCTATGACGTCCTTGGAGAAAGTTCTTCATTTACATGGGCAGAAACAGTTTTTAGGATTCCGTACCCAAAGGGTAAAAACGGGACCCTATTACTAAGACTCCGCGATCCGTCTGTCTGTCTGTCCGTCTGTCACCAGATTGTATCTCACGAACCGTGATAGCTAGACAGTTGAAATTTCACAGATGATGTATTTCTGTTGCCGCTATAACAACAAATACTAAAAAATTGGTTGTCTGTAAAGTCGGTTTACGGACGATAGTTTAACGTGACAACGTCATGATTAGGGCATGCATTTCGATACTACGAAATTTCATAGTTTTGAAATTATGGACCATATTTGCAATGTTTATTAATTTCTAAATTGACACTCATAAATTGGGTTTAATTTAAATATTATGTTATTTTTTTAAACAATTATGAAATTTATTATTGAAACCAAAAGATGATCATCTGAAAATGTGTCTGACCGTTGACCGTAGACCGTTGCGTAAAAAAAAAGAAGAGTGAAAGAAGCTCGTCCATTTAAAAAAACAGGCAGTGTGGTATTTCTACCTCATTAAAACCAAACCGGTGATCACCATCAGAACTTCTTAAAATACCACATCCTCGGGTTGACTATACTCGCACTTGGCCGGTTGTTAAAATATGATCGAACTTTGCCGTAACACCCGATATTTATCCCAACAGAAAAGCTGACCACAATTCCTTAAATCTTTGAAAACACTGGAGAGAAGCTCAAGATAACACAATGAATTACGCGGAAATGAAGAAACTCGATGAAGATTCTGCAAAAAAAATGGTAGAAGGCACGGGGCCCGTTGACGAATGCATCTGTTCTCTTCTATCACCCCCGGAGGGAGGGAGAAAGACTTTATCACGTTCCCTCAAAAAGGTTTTATTTATAATATTTTTATCATCATCATCATCAGCTTTTAAATGATCCCACTGTTGGGACAATGGCCGCCTCTCTGTGAGAGGGAATGGGCCGTAATCTACCATGCGGACTGGTTTCAATTCGAAGACAGTCAAGTGACATCCATAATATATTATCTTTTTTTTATGGCGCGCAGGTAGCCTGGGTATGCAGGGTTAAAAAGGATGTTGTACAGGAGACATAATATTCGAGTGTTCCTGCGAAGACGGATAGGGAGCCACTTGAGATCTTTGCGGAACTGAGAGACATGATCGTATTTTCTCAGACCAAAGACAAAACGAATGCACAGATTTTGCAAGCGCTCAAGCTTATTTAATAGCTCCTCAGTGGCATCCAGGTAGCAGGCATCGGCGTAATCTATGATCGGCTGAATTAAAGTTTGAGCTAAATAAATTTTAGTTTTGAAGGGTAGGAAACTTTGAAGAGTTTTTAAAGAGTGACAAGAAAAATGCACCTTACGACTAACTTCGTATACTTGCGCTCGCCAAGAAAGGTTGCTGTCAATTAAGACACCGAGATTCTTAGTCGTTTCTGTGTAAGCAATTGTCGAGCCGTTAAGGGACAATGGCGTCAAAGTAGAAATGTCAAGCGCAGCGCGATAACATCGACTACCTATAATCATGGCCTGGGATTTGGAAGGATTAATCTGTAAGCCATAAGACTTAGCCATTTATGTTTCTGTCCACACTGCCTCGAAAGTCTAGTGGTTGTAAGTGTTACTGCTAAGTATGAGGTCCTGCAGCCTTATTGCGTTGTGAATTCGTCAAGGCAAAGGGCCAAGAGTATAAAAAATCAATCATTCACATCACGTCTTTCATCTCGCAATCCGCCATGTACCGATGGCGCACCACCGTTCGTCTGGTAGTCCGATGATGAAACGGGCCAAGCGGAATAAGATCATGCAATTCCATCGCACACTCCCCGAAACGTAACCCATAAAAAACCGACAAGCTGGCAACTCGGCGACGTGTTCTAGGGCATTGACTCAACCAGTACCTCATTGCTGATGTGCTTCTCGGCACATTTTTCAATTGACTCTATTCAAGCTGGTATTTGGCAGATTCAGAGTTCTCCATGCATCATCATCATCTTCCTGCCCTTGTCCCATGTTACTTGGGGTCGGCGCAACACGTTTTCCTCTTCCATACCGTCCTGTCCCCCGTCACGCTATCACTGACTACCTTTTCTTTCATATCACTCCTCCCTCTCCATCCATCCACATTTATATTCATAACTCTTTTAGTAACATGCGTTTCATGGAAACCGTTTGGTATGGTCATCTGAAGAGGAGGCTTCAGATGACCATACCAGGACAAACGGTTTCCTTTCAACTTTTCCGCTACTTTCAAACTTCCTCTAATATACTCATTTCTTTAACCATTCTCGTCACTCCGCACATCCATCTCAACATTCTCATCTCTGCTACATTCAATCTCTTTTCATCCATCTTTTTCACAGCCCAACATTCTGATCCATACAGTACGACAGGTCTAATCAGGAACTTGTAAATTGCATGAGTGATTATCATTATTGTATAATAAAGGTTTTGGCAACCATCACTCCTGGGAAGACGAAGAAGGGCGGTGCCGGGGGAGGGGGCGGTGGTGCCCGCGGCGGAGGCGGCGGTGCCCGCGGCGGAGGCGGCGGTGCCCCCGTCATCGGAGGGGGTACCCGCGTCATCGGAGGGAGTGGTGTTGAAATACCACTCGTTTTTTCTAAAGGAGGAGAAGGTAATTGACAAATACATATCTAAAGACCACTTGCGCCAGAAACTTAACTTTTAATTATAATGTGATTTTTTATTTCGTGGACTAAACTGACATTTGGGGGGTTATCACTTTATCGTTACATTAAAATAGTGCCGTACCCTGACTATCCTGAGTGATCGAAAGTTAATCGAAAATCGAAGTAGATCGAAAATGAAACTATTTCAAGGCATAAAAAAATTATTTATTTAGAATCTAGCGGACCATATTTAGTTTCTACTCATTTATGTCAGACTTAATTTTATCGATTGCATTTATTTTATTGTTGATTTCATATTTAACACAATAAAAGTTCATGTACCATGTGTATGTGTGTGTGGCTAAATAATAACAGCCGCACGGGTCGATCTTCAAGGTTAAGCAACGCTTGACGAGGTCGGTCCGTAGATGGGTGACCATTTCAACATACCGAGTTTCCTCCGTGCCTCGGAAAGCATGTTAAGCCGTTGGTCCCGGCTGTCATTTGAAGATCTTTGACAGTCGTTACGAGTAGTCAGAAGCTTGAGATCTGACACCAGTCTAGCCAAGGGATACCGTGCTACCCAGTTACTGGGTTGTGGAGGTCAGATAGGCAGTCGCTCCATTTAAAACACTGGTACTCAGCTAAATCCGGTTAGATTGGAAGCCGACCCCAATATAGTTGGGAAAAGGCTAGGCAGATTGATTGTACCATGTGTATGAATACTGTTATATTTCTATATATTACGTTTATATTCATAAAACATTTATTTACACCAATTAGTAAAAATAAATTCAGGAGTCATGTCACATCGATTCGATGAATCACTTATGATTGAGCCTTACCTACAACACTATGCTCCGCGCTTGCAACATTTAAAAAAAATAAGGTCAATAGCTGCTGTCAGTTTAGTCCACGAAATTAAAAATCACAGTATAGTAGCTAACGTGATGCTAAACGCGAGCCAACCAATAATAAAAATTAATCTAGGAACAGACTGTAAAAATTTGCAGGAAACAAGGTTTTTTTTTTATTATTTATAGGCTCGCGCTTGACTACTATCTCACCTGATGGTAAGCGATGATGTGGTCGACGATGTAGCACGCTTACCTAGAAGAAACCTATTCACTCTTGACTTAAAGACTCCCAGGTTGTAGCTATCAGGAAATACAGACTCCGGCAGGGAATTCCAATCCTTACCTGTGCGCATAATGAAAGTATTCCCAAAACGTTTGGTGCGTATGGGTGGGATTTCCACCATGTACCGATGGCGCATCGCCGTACGTCTTGTAGTCCGATGGTTGATGAGGTTTAATGAAAATTAATTTTCGTAAATTATACTTGATAGATTGCTGCAGTGTTGCCTGAAAATATCTAGCCGCAATTTCCTTAATCAAATAAATTTAAAGAACAATGGCAGGTGCCCATACATTGTTTTAGCTGAGATTAAATTCGAAAGTCTTTAAATGAAAAATTTCTGGTTTAACTCGGGGTGATGTTCTAAATTAGTTTGTGCAAGAATTTTTGTTCGAGAATGTAGAAAATAATAGATATTCAGTCATAAACTTTTGTAGGTTATGTCTGGGTAACTTTTAATAATGTGTTTAATAGGTAATATTATTCAATTTCGTGGCAGTAAAAGGAGAATATCGCATTAGTATTTCCCTTACCTAGTTATTTTAGCATGAAATGTGTAGTATACTCTTTGGAAAGAGTATATTTATATAAACTAAGTGACTTTGACGTGTATCAAAAGGTTGTCGTCAACAACCAAGCTATATCTTTTTTTGACATGGGTACTAGTCTTTTTGCCAATCATTAATTGAAAGTAATTCATTTATTTCTACTACACTACAATATTCTTACCTACCTGCAAGGAACATATACACTTAGACATAAACTGTATTGGTAACTCATTTACTGCAATAAATACAATAATGATATTATTACTTAATATCATTATTGTATTTATTAAGACATTAAATTATAAATTAAAAATTTACTACTTGTCGTCGCGAAATTCATCTCACACAGTACCAACAAAACTAAGGCCACATGGGCATTAATAAAACGACAAACCCAAACTACAAATGTTCTTCAACCCACAATAGACTACATTCTGCATAATAACGATGTAATAAAATCTCCTGAAAAGTTAGCTAGTATTTTTAACAATTTCTATATTAACCAAAATCTCAGTACTACTACAGCGGAAAATAACAATTACAAATCACAATCAATCTCTAACTCAAGCAGTATTTTCTTTTACCCAGTAGACAGAAGCGAAATAATAAATATAGTTCTAAAATTAAAAAATTAAACTAGTTGCGGACACGATAATATACCCATTAGAGTTATTAAAGAAAATATCCCATTTATTGTTGATCCACTGGTTCATATTATAAATCTTATGTTAGAAACGGGTAAATTTCCCGATACCCTAAAGATAGCTCTCATAAAGCCATTATTTAAGAAAGGATCACGGCATGATGTTAATAACTATAGGCCAATTGCACTGTTGCCTAGTTTCTCGAAGATATTTGAAAAGGTTATCTATGCTAGAATCACAGAGTTTTTAAGTGTAAATAATATTATAAATGTCAACCAATTTGGATTCCAAAAGAATAAAACTACATCATTGGCAATATATAAATTATTCAATACCATTTGGGAAAAAATCAATGATAAAAAACAATGTGCTGCTCTTTTCATTGATATGTCAAAAGCATTTGACTGTGTAAAGTATGACATTTTGCTTGATAAATTAGAAGGTGTAGGAATAAGAGGTATAGCACTTAAATTAATTGAGAATTATTTAAATAATAGAATGCAGGGCACTGTCATTGAAGTATATAATGAATGTACAAAAATGGTGGAGATGGTGAAATCTGAATTCGAATCTGTAATACTAGGCGTACCGCAAGGCAGTATATTGGGACCCCCCTTGTTCTTATTGTATATTAACGAGCTTCCAAATATAATTAAACATCTTTGCGTAATGTATGCTGATGACGCAACTATATTTATTTCAAATGATTATGCTAATAATATTATTTACGAAAGTGAAATAAATAGAACATTAATAGCTGTAACTGACTGGTTACAGTCAATAAATTTAAAAGTCAATATCTTAAAAACCAAATTGATTCAATTTAGAAATTATAAAAGTAAACATACTAAATTGAATGTAACCATGTCTGATACAGCGATTGAAGAAGTAAAAGACACAAATTTCTTAGGAGTTACAATAGATCAACATTTAAACTGGAAGGCACATATTGATAAGATTAATAAAAAAATATCCAGTGCCTGCTACGCATTGTCAGTTCTGGCAGAAACTACAAATCGAATTGTTACTAGAAATGCTTATTTTGGAAATGTTTACCCACTGTTAACTTATGGTGTCATTTATTGGGGAAACTCGACAAACGTACAATCCACATTTATTCTTCAGAAGAAATGTCTTAAAACAATATATAACATGTATAGTACGGAATCATTAAGAGATGTCTTCAGAACGGAGGGTTTTCTGACACTGACTGGTATTTACATACTGGAATTATGTTTATTTGTTAAAAATAATATGCAATATTTTAATTTCAAATCAAATTCAAAAAGAAACATTAGAAAACAATATAAATACGACATTAATTTACCGTCTATTAACAATATGATGTATTATAAAAGTACCTATGTTACTGCTATTCGTGTGTACAATAAGTTACCGCCAGCAATCAAGCAATTAAATGGAAATATGTTTAAAACTAAATTGAAAAAAATGTTAATTGATAATGTATTTTATAATATGCATGAGTTTTTTGATAAAAAATTATATTTGTAAGTACTTAATATCTAAATACTATTGCATATCCGACTTGGATAGACTGTTGAATCTAAAAATGTAATGTTTATTAATAAGAACTTAATGTACACAGTTATGCAATAAATATATCTTTATCTTTATCTTAGCAGATAAAATATATAATGGCAACACTATGCTAAAGAAATTAACTAAAAAATCAAATAACTTTTTATTTATTATATTTTTTTTTATCTATTTTGGACCAGGCCTAATTATACTTTAAAAAACATAGACAATTAATAGAATGTCTTTCGTATATAACTTACTTTCAGACGCTCAAATTTAAGTCAGCTAAAATTTCGCCATTGTTCTTTATGTTTGATAGTTCATTCCAAGTAGTTTTCTACTGAATCCGACGTTATTTAAAAAAAGTGAATTTTCTACAGGAACATAAGAAAAGTCAGATTGCCAGCTCATGAGTTAGTTGCAATCTATGGATTGGCAGTTTACCTGATAAACCTTTTTATTTTTTTTGGGTTGGAAATCTACCTACCATGTCGTGGCTAGATGATGAGAGAAACTGAGACCTAGATATGTTACATACACAGCCACGATACAGAAGAAAATCCAAGTACAGGGCGAAGTTACCCATACGCACTAAACGTTTTGGAAATACTTTCAATATGCGTACAGCTAAGGAGTGGAATTCCCTGCCGGAGTCTGTGTTTCCAGATAGCTACAACCTCGGGGTCTTTAAGTCAAGAGTGAAAAGGTTACTTCTAGGCAAGCGTGTTACACCGTCGACCACATCATCGCTTACCATCAGGTGAGATAGTGGTCAAGCGCGAGCCTACCTATAAAAAAAATAAAAAACGTAGTACCGTTTGCGATCAGATATGGCCATGCAACCCTGCAGATAAATCTATTCTACTTCTAATCAAGTTTCATCTAAAACAATATACTTACTCACACTCCTTATACTGAAACGAATAAGAACAGCTTTAAAAATCGTTTAGAAAGATATTAATTAGAAACGTGTCTTTAATTAATAATTAGTTTTGAGTATGATATTTAAGAATAAGTGTATAGAGACTCACCGACCCCACAGTCAAACCATTACTACGCTTTTGTGGGGCTTAGTTTATAAATTACATATCATTATGTGAATATAAATAAAAAATAAATAAAAAAAAACATTATTAAAAAGGAAACATGTTTTTTCGTATTTCTCTCAGCCAACTATTTCATTTGATACTTATATTATTTGGGTGCATAAAAATAATTGATTCGCTTCTTTCATATTTTGTTTTATTTGTAGTCCAAAGACGTTGATGTAGACAAAACCTGGTTAGATGGGGGTAGGTATTCCGATCAGCCACAATGCGACTGTAGAACCACTCCATAAAAGTCGGTTAAAAAGAGTGTTCTGGGTATGACCCCACGTATTTACAAAAAATTCCTGACGCCATAGATTTCAAGAAAAAATATGAAATTATTACTTGTTGATAAATGTTATTAGACTGTTGACGAATATAGTTCTCGCCAAACTTCTTAGCCGCCTTTAAGTTGGCTACAATGGCTGCGCAGTAGAAAATCTCATACAAATACAGCACCGTTTCGTGCCCCGCGCATCCGGTAAACCAACTTCAGGGCGGCCCGAAGTTTGGCGAGGGCAATACTTCAAATTAATTCAGAATGGGATTACTATATTGTTATTATATTCATTTTTCTTTTTCAAAAAGTACCTGCTGTAAGTGTGATTTAAAATAATTGACATTAATAGTACTTACCTATTTTTTATTGCATTAAATTTTTTACAGATTTGCATTAAATTAAATTTGAACACCATATTTGTACGCCTCCTGGCATAACATATAGCGCTCTATTTCATCTAAGCTAAGATCTGTTTTTGTAAACACCTATGTTAACAAATAAATAATGATTTGGGCGCACGGTTGGCGCAGTGGTTGAGCGATTGACTGCTGCGCTGCGTGTCGTGGGTTCGATTCCCGCACGGAACAAAAATTTGTATGACCTACAGATAGTTGTTCTGGCTCTGGGTGTTGTGTATGTGAGTTTGTATGTTTGTAAACGCACCCACGATACAGGAAGAAATTCCTAGTGTGGGGCAACGTTTTTTTTAAATAATAAATAAATAAATAATGATTATGATTAAGATGCCAATCTCCTGTCCTGCTCCTTATGCAAATACACCTGCAAAATGAGAGGCATTTGCAGAGCTAAGGCAACGAGTTAGAGTACTGGTCGAATAAAAATAATATAAATTATGACAAAGGAATCATTTCTTTTTTTATTTTAATTTATCTCAGTTAGTTTTTAATCATGGTCTGGCAGTTTGAGTATTTATGCGGCCTACCCGAATGTCCTTTCTTTGGTATTGTTCGTCAATTCGCTGAGCTCCTTAAATTTTGAGTTGAGCTGCACGGTTATTGACAAATGCGTGCACTGACTGGACAGGTCCACTCAATCTGGCTGGTTCTTTCCTCAAAATTCCATTTCAGACATCAGTCTACATGGTCTTCACATGATCTAACCAAGATTTTGTCTGGACTTTAAAAGAGACTGTGACCTCTGAGTTTGTTTCGGCCTTTCTTCTCAGGAAACGCCGACCTCCGCATTTTCCTAATGGTTTTAGATCTGTTCTAAACATTTGATTAAAAGTTTTTTGCAAGGTCTTTCTAAATGTTTTCCAGGTATTTATACAACAAAAGAAGTGGTGCGAAGGAAGGGCTCCTGCGGCAAATGCGGCTGCGACAAAGAAAATATCGTGATGAAGCATTCGATCGCCAACATCCGTATCACCAGTCCTGATGTGTCATCCATATGCCCTTGTCCGACCGACTGTTTGCCAGGTCAGTCGAAACAATAGTATATTTTCGCGTCGAGCATAATAAGAGATTTTAACACGAGCGATGTATTAGTTCCAACAACAATTTATTAGAAAAGTTCAGACTAAAAACCACAGACTATATACACACAATCAACGCGCGCTTTTTCGAGAGGTAACAGGTTCAGTATCATTCTGCCAGTTACATAATGATATCAAAACTCCATACAAAAGTCATTTCGTAAATGTTATTATGTAATATATTTTTTTTTTATAATTTTGTGTCTAAATGTTCATATTTCGAAACGAATTTCTTAGGAATTGTGTTACATAATAGACAAGATAGTGGAAAAAAGTCTTTTAGCTACTGTCTTATGCAGGGTGTAACGGCAACGTGCGATCATACTTTAAAACTGCTTCTGCTCATGTCATCATCATCATCATATCAGCCGAAAGACGTCCACAGCTTGACATAGCCCTCCCCCCAAGCGTCGCCACATTGATCTGCCCCGTGCGTCTTTCCAGCGGATCCCCGCAACCTTCACCAGGACATCGGTCCACCTGGTGGGAGGCCTTTCAACGCAACGTCTTCCGGTTCGCGGTCGCTCCAGAACTTTTCTGCCACATCGGCCATCTGTTCTGCGAGCAATGTGCCCTGCCCACTGCCACTTAAGTTTGGCAATTCTTCGGGCTAAGTCGGTTACCCTGGTTCTCTTACGGATCTCTACATTTCTGATTCGATCACGCAAGAAAACGCCGAGCATAGCCCTCTCCATTGCCCTTTGAGTGACTGTAAGCTTTCTGATGAGGCCCATTGGCCATCTGTTCTGCGAGCAATGTGCCCTGCCCACTGCCACTTAAGTTTGGCAATTATTATAGTATATATATATGTGTGTGTGTGTGTAGTATATGTATGTGTGTGTTTTTTTTCCGAGGATGTAGGTAATAGAAAATACCAAAAAATAAATAGAATTTTCCATAAATAGTTGTTGTCAGCTTTGTATGAGAGATATTCTAGATAGAGAAAATTGTTTATATACATAGGCAAAAGCAGTGTTTAAAATATAATCGCACCTCTCCGTTGCATCCTTATCCAGTAAGGATTGGGTGGACCGCTCGATTTTCTCACACCTCAATTTGGTTATACATCTGTACTATTAAACCGATGTGAACTCGCCACGCGGTCGGCTATCTTCGGGAGCGGTAGTGTGAGCGAGACATTAAATCATTCTCTGTTTCTTTTATGATGAACACGTATAAGCAAACGGTTGGATAACTTTGACCACATGAAAAAATGAAAATGAAAAAGTGTTTATTCACAGAGAAAATGCAAAACAGTTTGTTGGCAGACGTAGCTCCTTTTTTTTGTATATAATATTAATATATATTTTTTAAATGAGACCTTGACAAAATGTATTAAGGAGGTACTTGTGTACTTTATTTTAAAGGATGCTTTTGTGATACAGCTGTTTACATCTAAAGGGAGGTCATTAAAAATAGTTGGGACTAAAAAAAAAACAAAAAAAGAGCAGTGGTGGCCCAGTGGTATCGGCCGCGACTTACAAGTTGTAGGTCGTGGGATCGAGCCCAGGCAGGCGCTTTAATTTGTGTAAATTATTTCATTACCACTGCTCTCAAAACGGTGAAGGAAAACATCGTGAGGAAACCGGTATGTCCTAGAGCCAAAAATTCGAAGACATGTGACATCCTCCCATCCTGTGGATTACGGCCCATTCCCTCTCACAGATAGGAGGCCTGTGTCCCATCAGTGGGAACATTAATAGGCTGATGATGTGATGATGATGATGATGATGATGTGAAAAAAAAGTCTACATCAGTAGTGTATTATTGGGGGTTCTGCATCACTTGCTCTCGCTTCGCTCGAGCGCGTTATGCAGAACGCCCCAATAATACACTACTACTATGGTCTGCCTCAAATTTGCAATACGGGCTGAATATTTTTATTTCATTCAACGGTGCGATGTCGAACATTGGAATAAATAATAGCGCGTTATGCAGAATGCCTCAATCAACGGTGCGATGTGTACTAAAAATTTATAAACAACCATATCAAGTTCGACTCGTTTGATCAACTTATGTCCCTATATTTTATATTACTTGACGAAAGTGTGATGCTTTTAAAGTAGTTAGGTAAAACAATGTAGAGTGCATCAATTAGTAGTTCAAGAATTTACTTGCATTTTATCTATTTTATTCTTTGGTCTAGCGATTTTAATTTTGCAATTGTTGAGCATGAGGAACCCAGTTTGATTTCCAAGGTCCAGTGTTATTTTATTTTCTATAACGTAATTCTTAATAGCGAGTAGTTTGGATCTGCACCCGATAAATTCCAGCAGGTTCATTAGGCACATGGGAACCGACGTTACACTTTATGCTATTAAAAAATAATAGATATCAACAGACTATTAGCACAAAGCCAAGAATAAAACGATACGATCCTAAGATTTCTTTCGTTGACAGACATACATTTTACAGACAGCCAGACCCGGAGCTAGTTGTAGATCATACAAATATTTGCTGTGTGGGAATTGAACCCACGACACGTAGGGCAGAAGTCAATCTAACCACTGCACCAATCGTACCTCCTTACCATTAAGTAAGTACCTAAAGAATGTTTTGAGCCAGGCTCATACTTGCTCATTTTTCAGAGTATTATTATTATTAAATTAAATAATGGTAAAAATAAAACATGAAAACAAAATCCAGACCGGAACAAATACTTATTTGTTCCGTGCGGGAATCGAACCCGCGACACTTGGGACATTTAGTAGCAGCACGTTTATAAACTAATATTTACATTGTGATGCAGCGAGACGAGCTCTTAAGCAATGCGCCATACGTGTCGTCGAAAAATGTGACAAAATACTGGATCGCTTTGAAGATTGGGAGATTTACGATAATCCTTGAATGTAAAATGCCATACATTTTCCTAAATGTAATGTCTAGGCTTAACTTATTTTGGTAAGTGTTTACAAAACCTCTTGCTACCATTTTAATGTGAGACTTCATAGACCGATATTGAATGGTCAAGGTACATGCAACTTCCTTTTTAGATTTTCGTCTCAGATTGCTGCGACAGAGTGTCGCCACCGCCCCAAAAATGGAATTGTAGGCTGTGTGCATAGTGTCTAATAAAGAACAAATGATTATAGACCTTATTTAAGGAGTGATGAAAATATAATTTACAAGTCAAATATTAGTGAAACATTAAAACAATAGTTGCAAATATTAATATAATCGCTACCTTACGTAAAAGTGTTATAAATAAGTCCCTTCAATGACGCATCCATCAATCATAATCAGTTATTTGTGAATTGTTGGTGTTCTTGTGTTGGTGACGAGTTCCATCATCTTCAGTGATTAAGTGTGCAAATTTATATCTTCCACAACAAGTATGTACGTATCACATTATTTTTTTGTATAACTTACTGCACTTGCAATTTAGTGATGGTAAATGCAATAATCGAAAGTTAAGTCTAGGGTTCGATTCCCAATTTTAAGTATTGTTTATTTACGGGTTTAAACTTACTAGTAACTCAGTGATGATGTAGACTACAAGTATAACTGCTGAACGTAAAATCTTTGGCTCGACTCCAAGGTATAAATATTTAATGTGTTAATTGTTTTTATTTCTTACGTTCCCTGTAGCCCATTCAACATCAGTGTCACCGTCGAATGCAAAGTTTTGGGTTCGATTCCAGATCTAATTAAAATTTATTATTGAGTTATTTTGTTTGCTTCTCGTGCAGTGGTTTAATAACCGTTACTACCATTTCACAACATGAAGTATTGACGCTGAGTTCTAGAACCAAATAACGACTTATTCAATTTTCTAAGTATTCAAGGATCGATTTCCAGATAGAGAAAATTGTTATAGAGAGTGTTCTATTACTCTGTCTATCCTTTTAGGAATCGTTCATTTGTATAACTTCTTATATACTATTTCTTTTTATTTTAGGTCGACATTTGTGAATCCATTTGAATCCGATGTAGAGTCGCATCCCAACGAGCCCTCTACATCGTTTAAACCAAAAAGAAATACAAAGCCGAAAATAAAAGTGGCTAAAGGCAAAGGCAAATCGAAGAAAGTAGCTGCGGCCTCAACTCCACCTGTAAAAGAATTATTTGGCAGTGAGTCTGATTCCGAAACCGATACTTCACCAAAGAGGCCTAAGAAAATCAAGCGGATTTGTGTGGCTGATTCCTCGGTGAGTAAAAAAAATATATATTTCATCAAACATGTGTTTAAGATTTATAATTACCTATAGGATTTCAATCTGACGGCTTGTTCCCACTGCTGGGACACAGGCCTCTCCGTGAGAGGGAGTGGGCCCGGGTGGCGGATACATGGGCCCTGTGCACATATCTTAAAATGTTTGGTTCTAGGACATGCCGGTTTCCTCACGATGTTTCCCTTCACCGTTTTGAGAGCAGTGGTGACGAAATAATTTACTCAAAGTAAATCGCTAGCCTGGGTTCGAACCCACAACCTACAATTTGTAAGTCACGGTCGTTACCACTGGGTCACCACTGCTCTCCTCTGCTCCTCTCAAATATGTTTATCTAATGCTATTTTATAACAATGTTTACAGGAGGAAGAGGGAGATCTTGAACCGGTGAGGGCAGCTGCACTGCGATCGTCCCTGTCCAGAAGAACAGCTTCTGGAAACTCCTATCAGCAGGACCTAACACGGAGCGGTGATTATTATATCGAGCTCCGTATTTATAACCATAGGGACGCTGAAAAATTCGGAAAGGACCGATGGAAGCAAGCGCTCCTCACGTATAGGGCCTCTGTATACTCCGATTCAGCGACTTGGCGCGCCACTAATAATCTTGTATCTGCAGCGAAAGCAGAATTTAAGGGCGTGCAGCCTGTTCTGTATCCAAATAATATTATTTGATGGAATAAAATAATATTATTGTGATACCTATTTTACTCATATACTCTTCTTTATACTTATATTAAAACATTACTTATTAAACGAATGTAATCCACAATATTATTTACATTAGGTATTAAATTGTGATTTATTTACAGGAAGCTCAAATATATGAAACATTAAAAATCTAAATACTCGACACTAAGAATACTCGATACTATTTCAATAATAATATTCGATTTGTAATTTGTTTGTAACTTTCATCCACTTTAAAATATCATATTTAGAATACTCGATACTGACTTATACTAAAACATTACTTATTAAACAAATGTAATCCATATAATATACTTATTAATATTATTTTCATTATATTATTAATTGTGATTTATTTACAGGAAGCTCAAATATATGAAATATTAAAAATCTAAATACTCGATACTAAAAATACTCGATACCAAGAAAACTCGATACTTAGAATACTCGATACTAAGAAAACTCGATACTAAGAATACTCGATACTAAGAAAACTCGATACTAAGTATACTCGATACTAAGAATACTCGATCTGAGAAAAATTCAACAATGAGAAAACTCGATACTATTTTAATAATAATATTCGATTTGTAATTTGTTTTACATTTAAACTTTCATCCACTTTAAAATTCATACAAAAAATACTCGATACTAAAAATACTCGATACCAAGAAAACTCGATACTAAGAATACTCGATACTAAGAATACTCGATACTAAGAAAACTCGATACTAAGAAACAGAATACTCGATATTAAAAATACTCGATTCTGAGAAATCTCAACATTGAGAATACTCGATATTATTTTAATTATAATATTCGATTTGTAATTTGTTTTACATTTAAACTTTATCCACTTTAAATTTCGTTTTTTAATAATAATTTACAGGAAATTAATATCCGAAATCCAGAATATTTAAATACTTTAAGATAGTTTTTGCAATTACAATTATCTAAATATGTTTTTCTGTGAAGTCTGTAACGTTTCAGTTCCGAAATATTCTGCACACAAAAAAACTAATGTACACAAATCGAATTGCTTATTACAGACACGTTTTGATAATGTTCATATAATAGCAACAGCTTTTAGAAATCGGATAATCAGTTATAGAGTGAATCCTAGAATGGTTAACGTTTCACTTGAATTATTTTTAACACAAATTTCTGAAACGATTTGTTACCTTATCAAAGACCAGATGAAAAAACATAAATCGGTAAAAGTTAATTTTGAACTATTTGTTTGGTATATATTACCAAAAAATTATGAAAAATCTTTAAAGTCATTTAACACAAAGTATAATGTAGTCGTGCAAAACACAGATATTTTGTCCTTATATAAATCATTTTGTGGTAAACTTATTTGTAAATGTTCCGAATTTGAACTGTCTGAGTCAGGTTGGACAATTGAGTCTATCAGTCATTTAGAAATTAATATCGTAAAATATAATCCTTTGCGAGGTGGTTCTTATTTACCATTGCCTAAACGTATTGTCAATACTAAATCATGCCTAAACATAAAAAATGAAGACCAACATTGTTTTCTTTGGTGTATTGTAGCTGATATGTTTCCGGCAAAGACCAATCCAAACAGAACTTCTTCATATCCACATTATTCCGAATTATTTAATATTTCTGACATGAGTTTTCCCCCTAGTTTCAATGACATTAAGCGCTTTGAAATAAACAATTCTAATATCAGTATCAATATATACGGTTTAGATAATAATGTTACAGTTACAGGTCCCTTATATAAAACAAAATCACGTCGTTTATACCATGTCAATTTGCTTTACATTAGCAACAATAGAAAGAGTCATTTCTGTTTAATTAAAAGCTTTGAAAAACTTGTACACAAGCAATTGACCCAACATAAAAGTAAAATATATTTATGTGATGAATGTTTTATTTACTTTCACACTGAAGAGAAATTGAATTGTCACGAATGTGCCGGAATACAAACCATATTACCTGAGAAGGGTACTGAAATAAGTTTCATAAATTATGAAAGAACTCAAAGAGTACCAATAGTGATTTATGGTGATTTTGAAAGTTTATTGCGTGAATATTCTGACAAACATAAATCAACACATGTAGAAAATATTCAAGTTCATGAGGCTACGTGTTTTGCTTACTATATTTGTTGTAATTCAAATCCCGAATTAAATGATTTCGTATCTTACCGAGGGCCAGATTGTTCTAAGAAATTTGTCAAATCTTTGACTAATGATGTAAAACGATTATATAAAGTATTATTAGAGAGTGAAAATATGATACCGCTTACTGAGGATGAACATAGATGTTTTATCAACAGCACTGAGTGCCATATTTGTAAAAATAAGTTTTCGTGTAATGATAATATTGTTAAGGACCATGATCACTTTACTGGAAAATATAGAGGACCTGCGCATGATATATGCAATTTAAATGCAAAGCAATGCACTTTTATACCCATAGTGTTTCATAACTTATCCGGTTATGACAGTCATTTATTTATTAATGAACTTTCAAAGATAAACGGTCGAATTCATCTCATACCGAGAACTAAAGAGAAATATATTTCATTTACAAAATTCATAACCATCAATGCAACAAATGTTGTAAAATTGAAATTTATTGACTCATATAATTTTTTAAGCTCAAGTATGGACAAATTGGTTAAGACTATGAACCCTGAAGATTTCAAACATTTAAAATCTTTTTTTAATAATAATACTTTATTTGATATTGTTCGAAGAAAAGGCATTTATTGTTACGATTACATAGATTCCTGGGAACGATATGATGAGAATAAATTACCAGAACCATCAAAATTTTTCAACAAACTTACATCTGAATCTATATCTGATAAAGACTATGAGCATGCCTTAAATGTTTGGAAAACTTTTGATATAAAAAATTTGGGTGAATATACCGATTTGTATCTTAAATGTGACGTTTTACTTCTGTGCGATGTTTTTGAAAAATTTAGGAAAATGAGTTTAAATAATTATGGTCTGGATCCTTGCTATTACGTTTCATCACCATCCTTAAGTTGGGATGCTATGTTATTGTATACTAAAATCAAGTTAGATCTAATCTCTGACTTAGAAATATATCAAATGATAGAAAAGGGTATAAGAGGAGGACTTGCTCAATGTTCACTCAGATATGCTAAGGCAAATAATGAATATCTTACCGACTATAATAGTGAAGAACCTGATAGTTTTCTAATTTATCTTGATTGTGTTAATTTATATGGATATGCTATGATGCAAAAGCTTCCAGTAGGAGGATTTAGGTTTCTCCTTCAGAAGGAAATATTAAATTTTGATGTTATGAGCTTATCATCTGATTCTGATATTGGATTTATATTAGAAGTAGATCTTCATTACCCTGACTACTTGCATGATAACCATTCCGATTTACCATTTGCGCCCGAAAAATTTGTTCCGTTCTGTAGTCGAAATGCTAAACTTATTGCTAATCTTTTCAATAAACATAGATATGTTATTCATTATATTCATTTAAAAGAATGCTTAAATAATGGTTTACAACTGTTAAAAATATATAGAATATTAGCATTTCACCAAAGTAAATTCTTAGAATCATATATTTCTTTAAATACTGGGCTGAGGCAAAATGCAACTTCTGATTTTGAAAGAGATTTTTTTAAAAAACAAAATAATTCTATATTTGGAAAAACCATAGAGAATAAAAGAAAACAAGTTGATGTTAAGCTCGTAAATATATGGAGAGACAAATCTAATCGAACTAAAAAGTTTTACGGGGCTGAAAAATATGTTAGCGCACCTAATTTCAATAACTTTTCTGTTATTTCAGAATCTCTTGTAACAATTCAAATGAACCAAACAAAAATAGTTTTAGATCGTCCAATCTATATCGGATTTAGTATTTTAGAAATTGCAAAATGTCACTTATATAAATTCCACTATTCGGTCATGAAAAGAATTTACGAAAATAAATTAAAGCTTTGCTATACAGACACTGACAGTCTGCTATATTTAATACAGACAAAGGATTTTTACGAAGACTTAAAAGCACATTTAAAATATTTTGATACTAGCAACTTTGAAAAAGATAATGTATTTAATATACCAATGGTTAATGCTAAAACACCTGGTTACTTCAAAGATGAGATGGGTGGTGAAATTATATCAGAATTTGTAGGTTTGGGAGCAAAATTATACTGTATAGATTCTAAAATTTCCACTTTAAAGAAAGCTAAAGGTGTTAAGAAATGTGTTACAAAAAAGCTGAATATAGAAAAATATAAAAAGGTTTTACTGAACAATGAAATACTCAGAGATGATATGTGTATTATTAGATCTAAGAATCATAGAATTTTTACTCAAAAGATAAATAAAGTAATTTTGTCAAACAGCGATGATAAACGACAAATAATGGCTGATAAGATAACAACCTTACCATGGGGTCATCATAAAACAATATTTTAAATGAAAACAAATTATTGATTTTTTCGAATATTATTTATTGCATGTATTTGAGCATCTTGTATTAATAATACCTAACTTGAATTGTTAGTTTGTAGTTTAAGTACTAATAATTATATATTTTAATATAATATGTGAAATAAATAAATTATGTAATCTTACAGCAGTTGTTTGATTTATTCATACTGTCTTATTATACAGGTATAACATGAACCCGATTAATTTAAACATTTCTTTTTGATTTAACAATAATACATTCAAATAATAATTAAATTCACTTTTACAATAATAACAATAACAAACATTACACATTAGATTTGCTTAACTTTTGTACTATTTTACTAACTAAATGATCAGTTTTGTCAACAATATCGTCATAATCACTTGTCACTAAATACTGCACATTCACACTCGCATTATCAGTTTCAGTGTCTATTTCTTCCATATCACGGCCTTCCAAATCAAAAACCATAATTTTTATTAACTGGCGAACACGTCCTTGCTCCTTACGCATGATAAAAGAAGAGTTTTTAAAAGATTTACTTTTTTTCTTCTTGAATCTTCGTTCCTCTATTTTTTTCTTTCGACTCTCCTCACATGTTTTAGCTGCTACTTCCGCATACCAGCTCTCCCCATCTTGAGCATAGTAAAACGGATTGGTGACAGGGTCTGAGTCTTCTATCGCATTCTGAAAGAATACTAAGAATATTATAACTAAACAGCATGAACTATGGATTTAATGTTTGATTTAAGATAATCTTATTAGTTACATACCGCTAAATTTTGCGGGGCGGTCATATCTACAACGGGGCTGTACGATGGTGAGTGTGACATAATTCTGTAAAAAAAAAGGGATGCATTACATACTTATTATTATTAGTTTAAATAATTAATTAATTAAATTAAAAAAAAAACCTTACCTTGAAAATATAAAATCGTTAACAAAACGACCTCCTTATGCATAGAACACCAGCTGTGAAGTGATCGCTTATTTTTATAACACGTGCAAAAATTATTTGATTTGCGATGAGTAATATGGATCATTACGTAGCTCTTAAATATACATACCTATCTTGTAAGATGAGACTAGAACCATTCCTGTTGGGACAAGTCTAAAGATAGCCCCAAATAAAGTATATATGTTTATGTTAGTTAATAATTAAATTAATTGACAAGATGAAGTTGATCAAACAACCCATATCACTTAACGTTAAAAATATAAATCTTGGTGAGTCTCCTAAAGAGATTAGACATAGCGCTTTGTTGCCAAATACGATTCGTTGTATAATTTGCGGCCCCTCAAATTGTGGTAAAACAAACGTTGTGATCAGTTTGTTACTGCATGAAAATGGGCTCAAATTTCAAAACCTTTACCTTTACTCGAAGACTAATTTTCAACCAAAATATTGTTTTTTACGGGAAGTATTAAAAAGAGTGCCTCAGATAAAATTTCATGAGTTCAATGACGATAAAGATGTCATATCTCCGAGTGAAGCTTTACCAAATTCTGTATTTATATTTGATGATGTTGTATGTGAAAATCAAACAAATATCCGCAATTATTTCTGTATGGGTAGACATAAGCTAATTGATTGCTTTTATTTATCGCAAACCTACTCAAAAATCCCGAAACAGTTGTTACGCGATAATGCTAACTTTCTTATAATATTTAAACAAGATGATGTGAACTTAAAGCACATCTATGAAGAACATGTCAACTCTGATGTACCGTGGAATCAGTTCAAAGATATTTGTAAAAGTGTTTGGAGTAACCCTTACAACTTTCTTCTTATTAACAAAGACTCATCATTAAATAATGGAAGGTACAGACAGAATTTTGATTTTTTTTTTAAATTTGAATGAAAGCAAATACATGTACATATAAATGAATTGTATACAAAAAACATTGCTAGTGTTATTCCTTTCTTAGTTGAATACAGTTGTGGTTACATAATATGGAGAAAAATATTAAAATGGAATTAATGAAGTCTGTTGACTCCATAAAAAATAAAATAAAACATATGAAAAATCAGGAACATGCAATGAACTTGTCACTTGATAAAATGCTAAAACCGGTGACAGATCCTCTTCAGACTTTAGTTAATTCTAATAAATCTGCAG
Source organism: Anorthoa munda (assembly GCA_945859665.1). NCBI lineage: Eukaryota > Metazoa > Arthropoda > Insecta > Lepidoptera > Noctuidae > Anorthoa > Anorthoa munda. The sequence continues at coordinate 9,553,225 of OX243919.1, read as the reverse complement.
AAAAAAATAATAAAAATGAAAATACAACTCTAAAAAATTCCGAAGGAATCGAATCCGATGAAAATAATGCTAGTTCATCTATAAAGTTCAATGACTATTACGATCCAAAAATAAAATCTACCCAATTAGTCGAACAAAATGCTAAAAAGGAATCGATTGATAATTTAGAAATTTCATTAGAAGGTGATGACATCTTTGGTATTTATGATGGTATTAGTATACCGTTTGGAATCAGAAGTGAAAACAATACTTTATTCATGGGTAATTCAACAGTATCATTTTCTAAAGTTGATAGTTTGAATAACGAAAGTACCATTTTAATTAAAATCGGTGACAAAGCTTACAATTTAACTGCTGGTCTAAAAGAACTTTTACTCCGAAGAAAACCTGATTTAAAGTTAATATCGAGCGAAGATAAACTTGTCTATAAGGATATGTTACATTATACAAATGCACATAAAAGAGATTTTAATCCTAAAGGTCAAATAAGAGGTGACAAAGGTATAAAATATTGTAAAATAATCAAACACCTATTTTCCGAATCGTCAAACGATGATAAACTTGTTCACACTAAATTTGGAGGAAACTTGCCAAAGTTAAAGAAGTACAAAAACAACACCGACTTGATATATTGGGATGATCCCAATGAATTGGTTGAGAGATTAAAATTATTAGTAGCTTCGAGAGATGCTGGCAATACCAATCATGATAATGAAATTTTATCGATAGTTGAAGAATTAAAAGAAGCTGACATAATTCAATAATAAATAGTGGAGATACTATGGTTTTTATTCAGTATCAATGGTGGGTTCAAGACAAATGTTGATATACTGAATTAAAGATATGAGTAAAGCCGACGTAGTAAACGAAATTCATAAAAATGCAAGGGTAAACTTTCCGCGAAGACATGTTATTATGAAAGATATAGATGATTTATGGCAAGCGGACTTAATTGATATGCAATCAATTTCTAAAGACAATAAAAATTTTCGATTTATTCTTGCTGTTATTGACACATTTTCAAAATATGCATGGATCTTTCCTTTGAAAAGTAAGACCAAAGATGTTGTATGCAATTCTTTCAAGATTTTATTGGAAAAAGGGCGTATGCCTAAAAATCTGCAAACTGATAATGGGGCAGAGTTTTATAATGATAAATTTAAAAAACTTGTGAGATCTTATCATATTAATCATTATTCAACCTTCTCAACAAAAAAAGCTTCAATTGTTGAGCGATTCATCAGAACATTGAAGTCTAAACTTTATAAAGAATTTAGTCTAAAAGGAAGCTATAACTGGATCGATAATACTCTTAATAAAGTTATTTATGAATACAATCACACCTATCATCGCACAATTGATGAAATTCCCGCAAACGTGGACAATAATAATAAACAACGCATATTACAAAGATATTTCAGGCTGGTAAAAACCGATAGCATAAAAAGCAAGTTTAAAGAGGGTGATTATGTACGCATTAGTAAGTATAAGGGGACATTTGAAAAAGGATATACTCCCAACTGGTCGACAGAAATATTTAAAATTCGAAAAATTCAAAAAACAACCCCTATCACCTATTTAATTGAAGATGCAATCAGGGGCCAGCCCATTCTAGGTGCATTTTATGTACAAGAGCTTCAAAAGACAAAAAATCCTCATGTATATTTGGTTGAAAAAGTTCTTAGAAGGAAAGGAAACAGGGTTTTGGTAAAATGGTTAGGCTTGCCTTCTTCTGAAAACAGTTGGATTGATAAATCGAATATTTATTAAGTGTTCAGTCCAAATGTTTCAGTCTTATGATGGGTATTGAAGAGAGTAGTCTTCTCAATTGGATTATAAATCATTTACCATTTGAGTTACATTTACCGGGATACAATTATTGCGGGCCTGGCACTAAATTAATTAAAAGGCTTACGCGTGGAGATAAAGGTGTTAATAAATTAGACGAATATTGCAAACAACACGACATTGCCTATCACAAGTCTTCAAACCTAAAGGATCGCCACAAGGCAGATTTAGTTTTGTTAAATATGGCTAAAGAGCGAGCACTTGCCTCAGATGCGACTGTAGGAGAAAAACTGTCAGCACGCTTAGTAAGCAGCGCTATGGCAACAAAAATCAAAACTGGTTTTGGCCTAAAAAAAGAAAGCAAAAAGTGTTCTCCCAAAATTAAACCTGAAAAAGCATTAAAAAACAAATTTAAAAATGTTATTAGAAAAACGAAAAGACATATCAAAAAATTAAAACCGAAATGCAAGAAAGTGGCAATAGAATTAGCTATGGCTGCTGCCAGAAAATTAGCTGATGATTCATCCGTTAAACTTCCTCGTATTATTCCTATACCAAAAACTGGTGGAGTATTGCCTTTGATTCCGATTTTTGCGGGCTTATCTGCGGTGGGAGCTTTAGCAGGCGGTGCAGCTGGTATTGCTAAAACCATAAATGAATTCAAGATGGCAAAAAAATTATTCATAGAATCGAGGAGACACAATGAAAAAATGGAAGCTCTCTGCATCGGAAAAGGACTACACCTTAAACCATATAAAGGTGGACTCGGAATTTTTGTATCGAAAGAAAAAAACTAAGATATCGGCTACCCAATCGAGCCTTGAGTAATTTAGACATTTTGAAGTATGGGAATAATATTCCCTATTTCAGAGGCGTCTTTATGAGAGATAAGCTCCCTAAACACCCTTTTAAAAAAGAATGCGGTGTTATAAATTTAGATAGCTCTAAAAATCTTGGTTCTCATTGGGTAGCCTATGCAAAATACAATGATTATATTGAATATTTTGATAGTTATGGAAATCTTAAGCCTCCAAAGGAATTTATAAAATACTTGGGATCCAAAGTTCATTATAATTATGATAATATTCAGCGTGATCACCCTTATAATTGTGGACATCTTTGTTTAAACTTTTTGAACAATTTTTGGTGTAGTGGAAGAATAAAATAAACAGGATCTGCCGAAAGAAGTCAGTATAGAAGCATGTCTACTACGGTTACCATCTCTGGACATAAATCGGAATTGGTTTCATACTTTCAACCACCGCTGCATTTGTCAGATCAATATGAGTGCGGTTTGATATACTTTTCAGTATTACAATCAACACCAAATAACCCCATTATTAACAGAGGTCTGTCTGTAATCAAAATCGAATGTGATCTTGTTCACAGTTCGTATTGCAACGGATTACCAACTCATTTTATTCACGAATTCGTGTCTGATACTACTCCAGGCCATCAGTGTGTTGAAATACCGCAAAATGTTATTTACTTTCCAGTAAACAAAAATATAATTTCATCAATATCGGTTAAGATTGTAGATCAATTTGGCCACTGTGTTAACTTTGGAGAGAAACAAATTCAGTTACGACTTCATTTAAGAAAAACAAAATGATAGTATATTATAAAAACACTCAAGCGAATGAAAAACGTCTTAGTTCTTCTGCGATTGCTAAGGTGCAAAGACGCAAGAAAAAAGTTAAGAAATTGACTAAAGTAAATAAAGATTTTCTTAAAGCTCTAGGATTTAAAATATGAATATACTACAGATTGCTGAATTACCGCACTTTGACACTTCGATCGAAAGTTATGAAGTCCATTCATACAATCCCTACAATAGCAGCTTTAGAGAAAACGATGAAATCAGAATTCCCCTCCACCAGCAAGACATATACGTGCTACCATCAGCCAGTTCAATTTACATCGAAGGACAGGCGAAGTTCTTCGGTAAAGATGGGAATCCAATCAAGAAAAATGTTACGTTCACTAACAACCCTGTTATGTTTTTGTTTCAAGACATTAGATACGAAATGAATGGTATTGAAATAGACCGCATAAAAAATTCTGGAATAACGTCAACAATAAAATCATACATCTCATTAAATGAAGCAGAAAATAAAGTTGCTGCCCTATGGGGTTGGTGTTTAGAGGGATTTCAAAGTGATGGGCATTTTAGTGCTGTGATACCACTAAATAAAGTTTTAGGGTTTGCAGAGGATTACAATAAAATAGTGATAAATTGTAAACATGAACTTATACTGAACAGAAGTAACACTAATTTAAATAGCATTATCCTTACTGATGATATTGCTAATTTTCAAATAGATGTGCAAAGAGTTCAGTGGAGGGTGCCACACATAAAAGTATCAGACCGAGAACGACTGTCACTTTTAAAACATTTAGAAAAAGATAAACCTATTCAGATGGCGTATAGAAATTGGGATTTATATGAGTATCCATTACTACCTAAAACAACAAAGCATTCTTGGTCTATTAAAACTGCTTCACAATTAGAAAAACCCAGATATGTAATTTTTTGTTTACAAACTAATCGAAAAAATAATAAAACTAAAGATAGTTCAGTATTCGATCATTGTGAAGTAACAAACGTTACGCTCTTTTTGAATTCACAATATTATCCTTATGAACCTTTAGGTTTAAAGTTTTCTGAGAACAAATATAGTATATTATACGAAATGTTTGTGAAATTTCGTCAGTCGTATTACAACTATCCAGTAGACCCGTTGCTTGACCTAAAGGAATTCAAAGAAAAAGCCCCTCTCTTTATCTTAGACTGTTCAAGACAAAACGATAGCCTGAAAACTGGTCCAGTGGACGTGAGGTTGGAAATTGAATGTTCTACAGCAATACCAGATAAGACGACTGCATATTGTTTGATTATAAACGATCGACTTGTAGAATACAAACCTCTCAGCAACATCGTGCGCAGGTTATCATGATTGCTATTGTGGATATTCAAGGCTTTAAAACAGAAACAAATGAATTTATAATAAAAGAAATCGCCATATTGTATAATAAAACATTACAAATATTTTTAATTAAGCCACCATTTCCATTTTCAAAATTAACGAAGCAAGAAAAAAAACAAGTAAGTTGGATTGAACGTAACAGAAAGATACGCTGGCGTGAAGGATTTGTTCCCTATTCTAATTATCAGAATTTGGTTATAGATATTTTAAGAGATAAATGTATCTACGTTAAGGGTTTAGAAAAAGTGTTGTGGTTAAAGCATATTTTAGGAAATAGTCATTGTAATATATTCAATTTAGAAGATAAAGGATGTTCAAGTTTGATAAGCTTATACGATCAATATAAATATTCTCAAGATTTATATAACTGTATTTATCATGACTCTGTATGTGCTTTAAAAAATGTATTGTGTTTAAATAAGTGGTGTGTTGACAATAAAATTCTAAAATAAATATTTTATTGTTTTTATTTCTGTAGTTAGGTGAAATGCATCTTAGTTTTCTTCCCCTTCCTCCTACTTCTGTCCAGTCTTTATATGTTGCTGACAAAAGCTGGACCATACCATTATACATTTGTACCTAATTGAATTAGAAAGTCAATAAAACATGTCTCAAAATGAATACAAGCCTCGATATGACATGTATAACACATTTAAAATGCGTGAATTTTCATTTAATTATTACTGGGGGACACTTAATAAAAAGAAAAGATTAGTGATGGAAATGGCTGACGCAGGATTCTTTTATTATGGAAATAGTATAAATGATATTGCAGCATGTTTCTCATGTGGAGGTGTTATTGAAGATTGGGAGATTTATGATGATCCTTGGACGCAACATGCCATACATTTTCCTAAATGTTTTTATTTAAACGCTGTGAAGGGCACAAACTATATTACAAAAAAGTGTTTGGAATACTTACCCTATTAAAGTGTATATGTATAGGATGTCACATTGCACTTAAAAATGAGTCAATTTATGGGTATATATTACATAGGCGTCGTGCATCACAGCAATTTAACTTTGAATATTACAGTGCAAAGGTTCAATATTAAATTTATTTCTTAAATAAATAATTACATTTATTGATGTTATTTATAATGTTTCACTCAGTGAAATCTAATTTAGATGGCATTCGTAAAATGATTTTCAAGAATGCTAGGGGTGAGATAATACATATTCAAGATATGCACCCTAAAAAAAAAATATCGGACGTAGGTGAATTAAAACACCAGGATAATGTTAAAACACAAACAGAAGATTTATTTTACCAGAAGTTGGAAGATCCAGAGAAATCTAAATTGAAAAATACTAAGTATCTTATACTCAAAAGCGAGTCTGGTGAGCTTCTTCGCACATTCGTTAATGTTATCAACAAACAGGTTGATAATGAAAAATCGATTGCGAGTTCGTCAAAGACTAGTGGGAGTAGTATATCGACAGCAACAGCAGATTTATTTCATCAGGAGAGTGATACAGCCCGTGCGTTAGTTTTACCTGCATTAGAAGATATTGATTGCTACCAGATACTGCCAGGGAATGAAATTTGTTTCACATAAATTGTGTCAAAATTTGAGGCAGACCATAGTAGTAGTGTATTATTGGGGCGTTCTGCATAACGCGCTCGAGCGAAGCGAGAGCAAGTGATGCAGAACCCCCAATAATACACTACTTACATCTTCTTACATAATAATTATTAAAAGTGGGCACTACAAATTGTCCCATATTATTATTCCTTTGAGATCTTGTGTGTATAATATTGGTTTTAAATTAATGGAAAAGCCCATAAACCTTTTACCCGACCGGCTGCCTAATGGCGTAAGTGAATTCGGAAAGGCAAAGCATTTGATCGCCATGAATCGACCAATCACATGGATGGCACCACATCGCGTCTTACATCTCGCTTATGATTGCCTTGTCGAATTCCCTTACGCGATTAGGCTGCAGCACCGGGTCCCAGCGCTAACAAAGAAAATTTGGTTCAAATAAATGTCACTAGATGGCGCGATATGCATCAATATGTTATTGAATTGTGTGTAAAATTAATATTTTCTAGAATTAGTCATAATAATTGTATATTCATGTTTAATCAACTCAATTAAGGAATATTGGGCTCTTAATTCACATTTCAAAGATAATTTGAACGGATCATTTAAAATTGATTCCAATAGATGGCGCCTTTTTAAATTTCTGAAACATGCCACTCGATTTTTTAAATTTGCATTGTAACACATTTTGGAACAATGAAACTGTAAAAACGTGAAAATAAATACTATAAAACAAATAGTGACTATATTTAAAGAAAAAAATAGTCACGAACCAGAAAACCCTTTTTATTTGCAAGTCGCTGCTAATACCATTTATAGCCGTGGAACGGAACCAAACGCGATCAAAGTACTTATAAAAATAATCAGTTTACTCGGACGATAAACGCTAGTTACGACAGAATGGTTTCTTTGCATGGAATGAGGCAACTGTATGCTAGTATTATATTATCTGTGGCTGCATGGAATCGAACCCAAAACCCAAAACAAAAATTCAACCGTAGTGCCTGCGTCCCATATTCCAACGAGGCGGCAGTTCAGTAGCAGTTCTAGCATAATAACAACAAAATTACATTGTTACAGATAAAACGAAACTAATGAACAATATAAAAGTAACAGTCGAACGCGTGATCATAGACCCGGACAGCGAGAACTCAGAGACAAGCCTCCATCATCATAGACAACCGAGACTTTTGAAGGAACCGGATATGAGTGACAAGCGGTCTGTCACAAGCCTCATCAACGCGCAATATGAGACAGATGAAGATAAACTTTATGATTGATAAGAAGAAACTGACTTTTGTATATCATCTTCCTGCCCTTACCTCATGTTACCGTCCTATCCCCCGTCACGCTATCACTGATCCCTTTTTGTATGCATGTAAATAGCCAAACAATAGAAAAAGTCATTGTGTCTTGCGTGAAACCACGTCCTGTACACGGGAAAGGTTAAGTCACTCCTCACACAGTCCATTCATCTTTTCTCTGGCTTTCCTCTCCCTCTCCATCCATCCAAAATTATATACAGAACTCTCTTTTAGTAACATGCGTTTGGGTGTTACCAACTATCGATGGTAGAGTGGATTAGGCGAAGTCGATCGATAGTTTCTACCACCCCGATCGATAGATTGTCGATTGATCGTCAACCGATCGATCGTCGATCGATGGTATTCCTCGTCTGAACTCATGAATATCTATTAGTCCTCTGATATTTCGAAAGAAACTAATGGCATATAGTCGGACTATGTGATTAATCGATCAACGTCGATCGATCGATTGATTAGGCGACGTTTTATGGAACGTGGCATCCGTCGATCAAACCAGACTAATAGACTAACTTCGATTAACTTCGATTAACTTCGATTAACTTCGATTAACTTCGATTAACTTCGATTAACTTCGATTAACTTCGATTAACTTCGATGGCATTGATCGACGATCGATCAATTGGTGTGGTAACACCCTTTCATGGCTCCTCGTCGTTTCGTGACCGTAACAGAGGCACTGGACAAGTAACATTCTATCAAAGAAGGCGAATGGAAAAATGACAAAAATGTTTGGGGTTGCTGAATATTACATGCATTTTCACATTTTCACCATCGACATCGTTAACATCGAATAAAACTTTGTCTCCTTCAAGCCTCAAGACAAACGATTCCCTCTTAATTTTTCTGTCACTAGCGCTACTTTCAATCTTCCTCTAACATATATACTTATTGAAAGAAAGTGACTTTTATATCTTTGGTAATCTTTCAGAAGGTCTGAAGTTCACAAGGACTCTTGTATATCTGAAACTTATACTTTGGCATCAATTCTGATATATGACAAAAAAAACTAGTGCACAATTTGTGCTGAACATTGGCCTCCCCCAAGCGGACATTGGCCGGTCCTGTGCGTCTTGCATCCATCGGATTTCCACAACCTTAACCAGCAGACTAATTGCGTAAGTGAATTCTGCAAAGAAAACAAGTCGATTCTTTCAAAGAATCAGAATCATTTCTTTCAACTTTTTCGGTATTGCGAAACTAATTTGGAAAGCTAGCGTTAGCTTTCCAAATCCTCCTTTGAGTTGAACACAGACTACTTAAAGATACTACGGAGTTGAAGATATATGACATTTGCTTTACACAATACCAATAGTGAAGTTTTATCTCGATTCATCCGCTTTCATTCATTCTTTTACAATCAATTCTACGTCAAAATATTGGTAATGAAAGGAGCAAAACCTTTCCGTTTCAGTGTGTAAGATGCTTTGGGGTTTATGAGTTGGGGGATATATAGTTAGCAGTAAAAAGGCAAATAATGATCTACATTATTTATTACAAAGCGCTGCTTATATACATTTCTATTTTACAATAATCAAATTAAAGAGGGTACATAAATAAACTTAGGACTAACAATATTTGTGTAATGACGGTAGAATGAGCCGCGCTCTCTTCGGTGTTCGAGCGCGATGATACAGCCGGCCAGCCGACATTCCCTTCACCTTGTCTAGCTTAGTACGCGCGGACGCACAGTGGCGGGCGGTTGTAATCGCTTCTTCTACTTGTAATATTTATACGTATGTCGCTACGTAAGTATATGCTCCTACAATGCAATAAGAAAAGTCGTTTTTGGGAAGGTTCCAACTTGTTTGCTTTGCAGAATTCACTTACGCAATTAGGCTGCTGGTTATCGGTCCACCGAGTAAGAAAATTTACATCGTACATCGCGAAGTCTTCCAGTACGCTGTCACTACTCCAGAACTTTTCTGCCCCATCGGCCATCAGTTCTGCGAGCAATGTGCCCTGCCCACTGCCACTTAAGTTTGGCAATTCTTCGGGATATGTCGGTAACTTTGCGTATTTACCGGATTTATTAATTTCTCATTCGATCAAGCTAGGAAACGCCGAATATGGGCTATGTTGCCCTGATGGGTGATTTTGGGCCTTCTGATTTAGTCCATCAGTTTGCATTATAATTGTTAAGAAGTGTAATTTATTATTAATATTTCCCAAAATAGAACACATTTATAATTGATCTGGAGTTTTCCTTCCATTACAAAAAATTTAAGAATATCGTATTTTTATTTGTAACCCCACAGGAATTGACACTAAAAACGCTAAAATCACAAAGCTTGATGTAGTTCTGATTGTGGCGGTGCATGGTTTGCTACTGATTCGTAGCGGTGTTGCCGTCTGCTACGATTTCGTAGCGGCTCCACTAATTGCTACGAAAGCGTAGCATACAAAATTGTGCTACAAGGGTTGTATTCGCAGCTGTCGAGCTACGGCGTAGCACTCCTCTGGTTGCTACGAATCCGTAGCGGTAGAATGTTGCTACGAAAGCCTAGTGTAGCGGTGCGTGGTTTGCTACAGATTCGTAGCGGTGTTATTGTCTGCTACGATATCGTAGCAGCTCCACTAATTGCTACGAAAGCGTAGCATACAAAATTGAGCTACGAAGGCGGTATTCGTAGCAGTCTAGCTACGGCGTAGCGGCACTACAGGTTGCTACGAAAACGTAGCGGTACAATGTTTGCTACGAAAGCCTAGTGTAGCGGTAGAATGTTTGCTACGAAAGCCTAGTGTAGCGGAGCGTTGTTTGCTACAGATTCGTAGCGGTGTTGCCGTCTGCTACGATGTCGTAGCGGCTCCACTAATTGCTACGAAAGCGTAGCATACAAAATTGTAGATTGTTTACTATCGGTGCAGGTGGTGCGTAGAATGTTTACTTTATGTAGCGAATATTCGTAGCGGTGTTGCTGTTTGCTACGAAAGGAAAGTTGGCTACGCGGTTCATTTTTGTTCGCTTGTTCAAGAAAGGTTGGTGATTCCACACTTATATTACCGACAGTTAACTTATTTATTTTCTCACGATGTTTTCCTTCACCAGTGTCAGCGATGAACAAGATAAACTGCAAAAGTACTGTAGTCTACAGATGATCTCTTAGCCAATAGACCACGTCGCCGATTCTATAAATCTAAATCTTGTGTGATATCAGAGTATTAATAAACATTCCTGTCTCGTTGATTAAACGCTACTGCATGAGGCCCTGGGTTCAATTACTGGGTCGGGCAGTATTAAGTTTTTCTATCTGGAGCTTCCTAGCAGCAGCCAAAACTCTGGAATAAGTGTATGTATTTACGTATGTTTGTTCCTATGTAGCGTTCTAGAAACCAAACGCGTTGGCCGATTTTTATGATTCTCACGTCAATCGATTCTTCTTAACCCTGCGAGTGTCACTGGCTACATTCAGGTGGATTTTGGGCCCCATATTGTGAGGCACCAAATTTTTTAGGGGTATCAAAATAAAGAGTTTTATGAGGTGGTTTCAAAAATAAATAACACTTATATGTTTAAACGTACCGAATTCTAAAAAAAATACTAAAAAGTTATAAATGAAAAAAGTTAATTACAAAAACCATATATACATCTGGTTTTGGTCAGCCAGCTCGCGAAAATGTATGCTCCGACTGCACAGCATGATTTTCTTGTTAACGTCTTTTTAGTTCGCTTTTTAAGCAGTCGGGTTTTTTGGTTTTTGTAACAAACTTTTTTTATTGAAAAGTCGGTAAGAAAAGAAAGAAACATATTATTAACAAAATGAAAAAAAATCTGAGAAAATCTTTTGTTTTAACATAGTCATTGCTTGCGTATCTAAATAATAAAATTTTCTTTAACTAAAAGCAAAGAAATCTATTAAGAACAACTAGAAAACACTGCGGTTACTGCAAAAGACGTTTTTAATCTACTGAGGCGGAGAAATATGTGATTATAAGAGTTCTTATATAGAGGTTCTTATTAACTCTTCTAGCCATAAGGCTATATGACTTCATGTTTCAAAGAATTCTATATTCTAGTGCACTAGCTTCTGTCAGCAGCTTCGCCCGCCTGTATGGGGAATGGTTTTTATTTGACTACTTTCAACGGTAGTGGTTAAGTTTTTTTTTAATATAAATTATTTATTTTGCAAACAATGCTCTTATGGGCACAATACCAGTGGACAGCGACGTGGAGGATTTTTTCGATGGCTTCTACTTTTTCGTCGTATCAATGATTCCAAAATTAAATATATTTTGACCAAAATTCAGCCACGCCAACAGCGTTGTCGTTTGCCTCACAAAAGTCTTTTAAGGTGCAGGTGTTGTTGCACAGAGAGCACGACAAAAGGTGAGGCATTGTTTCTAATGACTTCTCCCGCTCTGGGTGAAGCGGGAGGGCGTGTCAGACTTTTACTGACTAAAACCCACCCTTGTTCCTTCAGTTGCTTGTGCCAGGGCCGCGGTAACTCTCATTCAAATTTATCCGCGACATTGTTTGGGACCTGGCTGACCTGGTGACATGATCACATCGTGAAAAAGTGCCTTTCCATGACGACACAAAAGAGAGGGAGAGGTAGACCGCTGACATCTTGGATGACGAGTGTCCAGAAGGACATGAAGAAGTGCTGCCTATCTACTGACGATGCTTATCAGCGGAACAAGTGGCGCCTCATGACCAGGAAAGCCGACCCCGAGTAACGGGAAGTGGCGAGGTGGAAGAAGGTGGAAGATTTTTTGGGACCTGGCTCCGCAATCGCACTGTGGGTCATTGGAGTACCCTTATCTAACTAGCTTGTGCCTGCAGCCACACACCTGGCTTCATAGTCGACTTATTTGAGTCATGTTTATTTTTATATTGTTTGATTTAAGTGTAAATATATGTAATTATGAAGTACTTTAAACTATGTACATAGCTTATTATCTCCTTGACTAAATATTCCGGAAACATAATATGTACATACTTAAATAATTTTGCTTAACTATACTAACTTATACTAAACCTAATTACTTGCATATATGCAAAAACAAGACTTAAGCGTCAAAGTACTTTTCCACATCGCTGTCATCCGAAAACGTGCCCAGAAGACTGGCAGCAGTGCCACGTTGAATGGCAAAGCAGATGAAAATATAGCTTTAAATCAGCGTAAGAATTTTCGTACTCAGATTATTACTCCCAGAGTTTAACCAATAAGAGCGTTCACGCGGTCAAGCGTTCAAGAGGTCAGTTTTGCATTCGTTGTGTTGTATCACGTTACATTGATATAGCCACACAGGAGGCATTCTGACCGCGTCGGTCAACCAGAACGCACGCGTTCGCGCGTTTTCTTTCGATGTCCAAATTGGAAGGATGATGGAGACTGTGCCCGAAAGCGTTTTATAACATTAAAGATTACGTTGAGGACAAAAAGGCTTGAGATTGAGCTGCTCCAATTAATTTAGTTTTTTTTTTATTTTCACCGTGAATTTAGTTTTTTAAATTTTTTATTTTTCTTGCAATGACAAGAATATTTACTTTTTAAAGTATTATATTATTTTATTTTAATTATTGTGAATGTGAAGACTATGTGGATCATTATTCTTTTTATTTTTAGTTTAATTTATCTTAGTTAGTTTTTAATCATGGTCTGGCAGTTTGAGTGTTTATGCGGCCTACCCGAATGTCCTTTCTTTGATATTGTTTGTCAATTCGTTGAGCTCTTTAAATTCTGAGTTGATCTGCACGGTTATTGATAAATGCGTGCACTGACTGGACAGGTCCACTCAATCTGGCTGGTTCTTTCCTCAAAAGACCATTTCAGACATCAGTCTACATGGTCTTCATATGATCTAACCAAGATTTTGTCTGGACTTTAAAAGAGACTGTGACCTCTGAGTTTGTTTCGGCCTTTCTTCTCAGAGTAGTCAGACAGGAAACGCCGACCTCATCTACTTTTAAAAAATATGATCGACATGTAAAAGTGTTTGTACAAACCAACTTACAGAAATAAAATCATTTATCATTTACTGAAAAGCTAATTATGCTACAACGTGAAAGGCGATTTTTGAACGATGCTAAAGATAACGATTATAAAATCGAGGAAAAGTAGCAGAAGTATGGTTGGAAATTGTTGTTGGAATTTCTTCATCTTTAACCTATTTAGAAAAATGTCTATGAAATTCTCCATCTTGTTCTCTATTCTTATTTACTGGGCGCACCCAGCATTTCCTTATCCATCTTGACTGGCTGATAATGATCACAAAATCAATCATTCGTCTTCCGGTGATGAACTATCGACAAAAAACATGGTGCCAATAGTAGAACCGCGTAGACCGACCAACAGCGGGGTTCGTGAACAACTGCACGCACGAACGCAAAACTGACCTCTTGAACGCTTGACCGCGTGACCGCTGTCTGCCTGATAGTACCATAAAACAAATATACAATTACCTCTACATCATAAGTAGAGAATCGCGCATTCGTAATTCCAAAGATCAAGATGATTCCCGAAGCGCACACTTTTCTTGATGTCGGTACATAGTTTCATATTCGAATATAAACGAGTATGTACAAAGATCTCAGGTGATCCGGTGTTGTATTGAAATGGAAAACGCTGAAGTGTTTATTTAAATTTTCTATTCAAGATGGGGTCTTGCAGACAGAATAAAATATTACAGACAGATTTTCCGTTACACTGAGTTTAAAGTTTTCAGATTCGTTCTTATTTGTTATATATTAAACTAGCTACCAAAGACTACCTACAGTCTTTCCTTTCATTTTTAAAATCCATCCAAAGGTTGTCTTGAAAAGATCGCTTTTAGCGATAAGGCCACCCATTGTGTCACCCAGTGTAATGTTTTCTTTGTCTATACTTTCTGTAACTTATATGGTGTACATAATAAAGAGTATTCTATTCTAGCTGCCCGTCCCGGTTTCGCACGGGTGTACTAATGAAGAAAATTAAAAAAAAAAAAACATTCAAACCTTGTCCTGACAATTACAAAGCCACGCTTTTGTACATAAACTGTCATATTTTTTACCCGGCTGCCGAAGGAGGGTAATTTGTTTATCAGTCTATGTGTGTATGTATGTTTGTTCCTATGTGGCGTTCTAGAGACCAAACGCGTTGGCCGATTTTGATGATTCTTACGTCAATCAATTCGTCTTAACCCTGCGTGTGTCACTGGCTACATTAAAATTGGAAAATAGAAAAATGGCGGCTTTTGGGCGCCATATTGTGGGTGCCCCAATTTTTTTTTCTATCTCACCCATCGTGTGGGGTATCAAAATAAAGTGTTTTAAGAGGTGATTACAAAAATATATATCGCTTATATGTTTAAATGAAAAAAAAAATAACTAAAAAGCTGTAAATAAAAAAAATATTATAAATAACAAAAAAACCGACTGCTTAAAAAGCGAACTAAAAAGACGTAAACAAGAAGAAAACCATGCTGTGCAGTCGGAGGATACATAATTATGCGCGCGAGCTGGCTGAACAAAACCAGATGTATTACGTCTGTTTACGTCTTTTTAGTTCGCTTTTTAACAGTCAGGTCTTTTGTTTTTTTTTTTTTTTTTGTTAATTTTTTGTATAAGAATATGAACAAAAAAAGGATTAGCGAGATAAGTGCAACCGTTATGAAGTGCTTACATACATTTGGCAAATGATTTTTATTTATATTGTCTGGCTTTTGTCAGCGGCTTCACCCTCGAAATTTATCGCAAGGAATCGCCCGATATAAAAAGTATCCTTTGTCCTAATTCAGGACATGGCCTACCCGTTTCATTAAGATTGAATAGGTACCAAACAGACCGAGCTGCTTTCATCATCATCATATCAGCCGAAAGACGTCCACTGCTAGACATAGGCCTCCCCCAAGCGTCGCCACATTGACCGGTCCCGTGCGTCCCGCAACCAGCGGATTCCCGCAAACTTCACCAGGTCATCGGTCCACCTGGTGGGAGGCCTTCCAACGCAAAGTCTTCCGGTTCGCGGTCGCCATTCCAGAACCTTTCTGCCCCATCGGCCATCCGTTCTGCGAGCAATGTGCCCTGCCCACTGCCACTTAAGTTTGGCAATTCTTCGGGCTATGTCGGTAGCTGTTTTCACATTTATAATATTAGCTACCATCCGCATGGAGTTAGTACTTCCCCGAATATCTTTCTGGTCGGTTTGCAAGTCTCGATATACTGTAACAAACTGTGAGCCCGCTAATTTATGTGTTCCACGACATACGCTAATAACTCTGCCTGTACCCGTTTCTGTGTATTGTGCCGTGAACATAATCGTATTGTGATTGTGACTCTAAACTCATTGTGATTCTCCTTTTGCACTATAATATTATTTGTTACGTGTTTTGTGTATTCGGACAATATAAACTATGAGTACCAACTACTCATATTGAATTTTATTGTGTCTCCACACCACCCACGTACCTAAACCCAGCCCAGCCCAGCCCAGCTATATTACTGTAAAGTTTCATTAAAATCTGTTCCGTGGATTTTGCGTGAAAGAGTAACAAAAATCCCTCCTCAAAATATTTCAAGTTTATAATAGTAATTGTAGGATAGTAAATAGTCGTATTACAATAGCTCAGAGAATATTACTCATATTTAATAGTAAGTATACATATAATAAACTCACGCTCTTTATTTATTATATACTTTATTGTACACCAAAAACATACAGAGCAAACGTTTATAAAATCAAGTGTACAATGGGCGGTTTATCGGACTAGGTACCTAACCTTTTAGCTCGTGGATGGGAAATAAGTGGACTGTATATTTTTAGCGAATGGTTTAATGCAGTTTCTTTACAAATATGACCTGTCCTGGTCAAAAAATGAGAATTTAGGAAGAGGTGTCGATTGTCACGATGGAGTTCGTGGAAGCGAGTCGTTCCCCGAGCCGCACCACGACGCCGCCGCCGCGCCAATTACTCAGGTGCCGTGTGGGTGAATTCCCAAAAAAAAGTTAATTAAAAAAATCAAAATACCCGACAGCTTAAAAAGCGAACTAAAAAGACGTAAACAAGAAGAAAATCATGCTGTGCAGTCGGAGGATACATATTCGCGAGCTGACCAAAACCAGATGTATATATACGTCTTTTTAGTTCGCTTTTTAAGCAGTCGGGTATTATGATTTTTTTAATTAACTTTTTTATTTATAACTTTTTAGTAATTTTTTTTTTCGAATTAGGTACTTTTAAATATATAAGTGTTATATATTATTGAAATCACCTCTTGAAACCCTTTATTTTGATACCCCACACGATGGGTTTGGAAGAAAAAATAAAATTGGGCCCCCACAATATGGCGCCCAAAAGCCGCCATTTTTCTATTTTCCAATTTAAATGTAGCCTATGACACTCGCAAGGTTAAGACGAATCGATTGACGTATGAATCATCAAAATCGGTCAACGCGTTTGGTCTCTGGAACGCCACATAGGAACAAACATACATACATACATACATATACTGATAAACACATTACCCTCCTTCGGTAGTCGGGTAAAAAATACAAAAGACAACCTTTGGATGGACTGCCTTTTTCCCATGAGGGTAGGCAAAAACTACAAAAAGTCACCTGCTACGATCCTCACTTATTCCTTTTGAGTTGTTTACTTTCATACATCTAGTCATACACGCCCCCAATAATAAGTATTTCCTGTGCATAGTCAAGGGCCAAAAGTGCAGTCCTACTCTCCCATTATCATCATCATCATCATTTCAGTAGAAAGACGTCCACTGCTGGACATAGGCCTCTCCCAAGCGTTGCCATTTTAACTGGTCCCGTGTGTCCCGCAACCAGCGGATCCCCGCAACCTTCACCAGGTCATCGGTCCACCTGATGGGAGGTCTTCCAACGCAACGTCTTCCGGTTCGCGGTCGCCACTCCAGAACCTTTCTGCCCCATGAGCCATCCGTTCTGCGAGCAATGTGCCCTGCCCACTGCCACTTAAGTTTGGCAATTCTTCGGGCTATGTCGGTAAACCTGGTTCTCTTGCGGATCTCTACATTTTTGATTCAATCACGCAAGGAAACGCTGAGCATAACCCTCTTCATTGCCCTTTGAATGACTGTAAGCTTTCTTATGTGTCATCTTTCAAGTGCCATCACTGGCAACACACACTGGTCATAGACTTTTGACTCTGTCTTGAGACACTGTGGTAAGTTGGACGAGAATATACCGCGCAACTTCCCGAACGCTGCCCAGCCGAGTCGGATTCGACGGTTGACCTCTTTCTCGAAGTTGGCCCTATCCAACTAGATCGTTCGTCCCAGTTAGACTAGTCGACCACAATTTCGAGTGTAGAGTGTAGAGAGACCTTGATAGGACTGGGTGTAACATGGGCATTTAACATCACCTTGGTTTTGTCCATGTTCATCCTAAGACCCACTATTTCGGAAGCTCTACTGAGGTCATCGAACATTGTACCTCAAGTATTTGTAGAAGTTAAATTATCCACCACTGGTTTAATATGTTGTATAGAAATTAAAGTACAGATTATACCTTTTTACCCGACTGCCGAAGGAGGGTAATGTGTTTATCAGTCTATGTATGTATGTATGTATATATGTATGTATGAATGGTTGTATGTATGTATGTATGTATGTATGTGGCGTTCCAGAGACCAAACGCGTTGACCGATTTTGATGATTCTTACGTCAATCGATTCGTCTTAATCTTGCGAGTGTCACTGGCTACATTAAAATTGGAAAAAAACAAAAATGGATGATTTTGGGCGCCATTTTGTGGGGAAAATAATATTTTTTTTCGTCCAAACCCATCGTGTGGGGTATCAAAATAAAGGGTTTTAAAAGGCGTTTTCAAAAATATATAACACTTATATGTTTAAATGTACCTAATTCTAAAAAAAAATAACTAAAAAGTTGTAAATAAAAAAAGTTAATTAAAAAAATCAAAAAACCCGACTGCTTAACAGCAAACTAAAAAGACGTAAACAAGAAGAAAATCATGCTGTGCAGTCGGAGGATAAATCTGGTTTTGGTCCGCCAGCTCGCGAATAAGTATCCTCCGACTGCACAGCATGATTTTCTTCTTGTTTACGTCTTTTTAGTTTGCTGTTAAGCAGTCGGGTTTTTTGATTTTTTTAATTAACTTTTTTTTTATGCATTTAATGCTCATGAATATTGCGCTACGACGGGGAGATAGCGCAGTTATGGGGGACTCAAACCCACTAAAGCTCCACGGTGTCATCCTGTGCCGCTTATGGAGGGAACACGGGCACGCGTTAGCGCTCACCGCGGCAAGTATAGATTATACCTATATCTGCCTAAAAAAAATATTGCCACTGCTCTTTTGGTAGAGTGTGACTGCAATTTTGATTCTTAACTATAATTCTGTATGTTTGGGTGTTTATTGATAAATCACAGCTTAACAATTTTGGATGAAACTTGGCACACGGGTAGACCATGACATAGTTTTTTTTTTCTTTTTAATCATTCAACCGCACTTGGAATTTCTGACTGTATCGTGGGTGCGTTTACAAACATTTGAACTCACATACACAAACACCCAGATCCGGCACAAATGTAGGCCATACTAATATTCCGTGTGGGAATCGAACCCGCGGCACGCAGCGAAGCAGGCGATCGCTCAACCACTACGGCAACCGTGT
This sequence comes from Anorthoa munda, assembly GCA_945859665.1. NCBI lineage: Eukaryota > Metazoa > Arthropoda > Insecta > Lepidoptera > Noctuidae > Anorthoa > Anorthoa munda. The sequence goes on along the minus strand of OX243919.1, from coordinate 9,533,984 downwards.
CGTCATAGATATTTTTATACCGCTAGTACGGATAATTCACAGAACTGTTCCGTGGGATAATTCTCGAGAAAACGCGGGCGAAGCCGTTGGCAAAAACTAGTCGGAAATAAGCGAAACTCAATTCCTTTAGCAATTTGATACGAGTTAGTAAAACTCTTATAAAGTATTATATTTTGTTTGTTGTATTATATTTTTGAGGCTTCTTCGAGTACTGACTACCCTCTTCAGGTTTCAGCTTGAAGTTATAAATATGGCTTGTATATACCTACTGGATTTTATAAAGTTTTCTTCTTTAAAAATACGGGTTCAAGGAAATGTGGGTATTCTTAACATTTTCTTTACAAAGATGTATTTTGAGGAACGGTATTAGAATTATCGATTATAGTCGCTTCTCCTAAGTAGATTTAAGCCTGTTTTAGACCTGACTAGCTGTTCTCCGCGGCTTCGCTCCCGTGGGCCACCCCACAGGACACGTTATCGGGATAAAAAAAAATAGCCTATGTCACTCAGGAATAATGTAGCTTTCTATTGGTGAAAGAATTTTTTAAATCGGTTCAGTAGTTTCGGAGCCTATTCGGTACAAACAAACAAAACAAATCTTTCCTCTTTATAATATTACTAGCTGTTCCCCGCGGCTTCGCTCCCGTGGGCCACCCCACAGGACCCGTTTTCGGGATTAAAAATAGCCTATGTTACTCAGCAATAACATAGCTTTCTATTGGTGAAAGAATTTTTGAAATCGTTCCAGTAGTTTCGGAGCCTATTCGGTACAAACAAACAAACAAACAAACAAACAAAAAAATCTTTCCTCTTTATAATATTAGTATAGATTAGTATAGATATAGATATAGATTATTAATTATTAGTATTAGTATAGATTATATATTATATAGTATACTAGCTGTTCTCCGCGGCTTCGCTCCCGTGGGCCACCCCACAGGACACGTTATCGGGATAAAAAAAATAGCCTATGTCACTCAGGAATAATGTAGCTTTCTATTGGTGAAAGAATTTTTTAAATCGGTTCAGTAGTTTCGGAGCCTATTCGGTACAAACAAACAAAACAAATCTTTCCTCTTTATAATATTACGAGCAGTTGCCCGCGGCTTCGCTCCCGTGGGCCACCCCACAGGACCCGTTTTCGGGATTAAAAAATAGCCTATGTTACTCAGGAATAACGTAGCTTTCTATTGATGAAAGAATTTACTAGCTGTTCCCCGCGGCTTCGCTCCCGTGGGCCACCCCACAGGACCCGTTTTCGGGATTAAAAATAGCCTATGTTACTCAGCAATAACATAGCTTTCTATTGGTGAAAGAATTTTTGAAATCGTTCCAGTAGTTTCGGAGCCTATTCGGTACAAACAAACAAACAAACAAACAAAAAAATCTTTCCTCTTTATAATATTAGTATAGACAAGTATAGACTAAGCAACCTGCCCCGGCTTCGCACAGTTAGCAGAGGGACTAAGCATACTAAGCATGATAGCACTAAGCTATCATTAAAATATATACATATAATTATACCATAGCGGACTTTCTTGTAGACCTATAAACGAGGAACAATTCCACCATACATTGTTTTGTTATATCTTAAAGGGATTAGGCAGCGTTTTCGGTGAAAAGCTCGGGGGTAGCTTGACTTTTTACGAAATTTTCAACAATTACTGTAATTTTTCAACCAATTTACACAAAACCTTAACAAATTGTTTATTAAAAACTTCTTCATGACTGAATCTGTCTATTGGTGAAAACCGCATAAAAATCCGTTTAGTAGTTTTTGAGTTTATGGCGTACAGACAGACACGGTGGGGAACATTTTTTTTATAATAATCTGGTAACTTCGTCGCCGAGTTGCCAGCTTGTCGGTTTTTTATCGATTGCATTTCGGGGAGTGTGTGATGGATTTGCTTGATATAATTCCACCCAGTTTCATCATTGGACTACAAGACGTACGGCGATGCGCCATCGGTACATGGTGGACATCCCAACCACACTAAACGTTTCGGAAATACTTTCATTACGCCTACAGCTAAGGAATGGAATCTGTGTTGTCTGTGTGTATATACCGGAATAAAAAGCCTATATGCTATCCTAGACTATAATCTATCTCTGTGCCAATTTCATCCAGATCCGTTCAGCCATTCTGGCGTGAGATTCAGTAACAAACATACATCCATCCAAACTTTCGCATTTATAATATTAGTAAGATTGAATAGATAAACCTGCCCGACCCGGGCATCAAACCCGGGACCTCTTCAACAGTAGCGCTTCCGACCACAGGACCAACGAGCTTATCTTACAAAATGTTAATATTAAAGGGAACTCCTTGAACAAACAGAACTATTAAAAGTAAAAAGTTTCAGAGATAGCAGTTTAAAACGTGTACTATCAGACAAACGATTTGACTGTCTCAAGTTTGTTTTCACCTAGTTATCTTTATTTTAAAACTCTGTTAGAAAAATAGTACCAACAACAGTGTTTGCTCCCCAGAGTACAGACTAGAGTCGCTACTGCTAATAAAATACGCAGACCAAATACATCTATGAACTAGCATTGGACATAAGAACTATCCTAAATAAATATTAATCTTTAAAAAAGTTAATTAAAAAAAAAAACCCGACTGCTTAAAAAGCAAACTAAAAAGACGTAAACAAGAAGAAAATCATGCTGTGCAGTCGGAGGATACATATTCGCGAGCTGGCGGACCAAAACCAGATGCAATGTGGTTTTTTGACTTTTTTTATTTACAACTTTTTAGTTATTTTTTTTTAGAATTGTGTACATTTAAACATATAAGTGTTATACAATATGGCGCCCAAAAGCCGCCATTTTTGTATTTTCCAATTTTAATGTAGCCATTCTGTTTTTAGTATTTGTTGTTATAGCGGCAACAGAAATACATCATCTGTGAAAATTTCAACTGTGTAGCTATCACGGTTCATGAGATACAGCCTGGTAACAGACAGACAGACAAACGGACCGCGAAGTCTCAGTAATAGGGTCCCGTTTTTACCCTTTGGGTGCGGAACCCTAATAAACTATCTAAGTACATAAAATAAATCTAATAATTTCAATTTATTTAAAAACCAATTAAAAAGTATTTAATTCAAAAAGCTTATTATTCTGGAAGGAGGAAACCGGCATGTCCTAGAACCAAAAATTCGAAAACATGTGACATCCACCAACCCGCACTGGGCCCGCGTGGTGGATTACGGCCCATTCCCTCTCACAGAGAGGAGGCCTGTGTCCCAGTAGTGGGAACATTAATAGGCTGATGATGTGATGATGATGAACTGGATAACACGGTGTCAGATTTTCCTCTTAGCACGACTGGTGTCAGATTTCAAAGGTTGTTAAAAGCATCTGCCTTTAATTATTTTGTTTTCTTTATAAATGGACTGTATATTATGTTGGCTGGTAATTGATACAATTTGCTTGTTTTATTAAGTACTAGCCAACGCGTCGCGGTTTTACCCGCGTAGTTCCCGTTCCCGTGGAAATACATGGATAAAAAGTACTGCCTATGTTACTCGTTATTACATCAGCTATCTACCAGTGAAAGTCCCGTCAAAATCGGTCCAGCCGTTTCGGAGATTACCCGGAACAAACAGACAGACAGACAAAAATCTTAAAAATTGCTTATTTGTTGTTAGTACCGTATATACTTTCACGTGCATTCAATAAAACGTTGTTATTTTGATATTACATACAGACACTTCAATTTTATTTATTTGTATGTATGTATAGATAGCAACCCACGTGAAGTTGCGAGGTAACCCCATTACAAGTATCCTTATAACTTATCGGGGCTGCCTCAATTTTGTGCTGTAGAACAATTGTATGAGAAACAATAAAAACTTTTTATTTTTTATTTTTATTTATTATTTATAGATAATCGGTATTTAAGTACACGAGTAACATATGAACTTAGAACATAGCTTATACGCTACACCTTCCTCGAAAGGAAAAAAATAAATAATATGAGATTATTATTTTATTAAAATGAGTGAACAAGATTAACATTTAATAAACATTTTAGTACAGTATGTTTACAGTTTTGTTTATTTTTATTAAATTGTATAAAATAATATAAGTATAAGAGTACATGACACGGAAAAATATGAAGAAAATATTATGAATGATATAACTTAGTCTTATTCTTATGAACTAAATCAAGTTTTCCATTGTCTTTCAATATTTCTACATTTGGCGAAACATCTTGACAACTAAATATGGCCCATTATAAATAAGGATAATAGATTCCGAGGCACGGAGGAGCCTCGGTATGTCGAGATGATCACCCATCCACCGACCTACCTCAATAAGCGTTGCTTAACCTTGAAGATCGACTCGTGTGGCTGTCATTTAGCTAGGCGTCAACTTATGAATATGATAACATTATAAATGGCATATACATCTCATCATTTCTCAAATCCACTGTTTTATTTTACGGTCCATTTATTCTTTATTACATTTTATCGTATGTTTGATGATATACAAGTAAATCTTTATTTATCATTCAGTCTTCTGACCTTCACGGCATAGATTATATAATAATATGGGTAAGTAGATACACTGATCGAAATATGAAGCGTTTGAAATCTTAAAATGGCTGTGCCCGTGACTCCGCTCGCTATTATGTTCCTGTCACTCTTGCTCTTAAGGCGCAGATCCCTCAGTAGCTGATTTTAAAATGAGAATCACGTCTAAACGGCTAGTTGTAATTTCTTGGAAAATATGTTACATTAGACCATTTTCTTAATAATTTGATCTAAGAAAATGTTGAGTTTTATTCGCACAACATAGTGCAATTAATTTGTAAAGTTATGTCTAAAACGGACAAAAAAACGACAAATGCACCAAAACCGCTGGGCGTATTTTAATGAAATCGACACCATCTCAAAGACAATTTAATTATCTACATTTCAATCTGAGGATTATTTTTTTAAAGTCATAGGAAAGTAAAACATCTACTGAATTTTGGGTCGCGAGGGTGTAAAACGAGTGCGCGTTTTGTTCCCTCAAGGTCGTTGGCGACTGTCGTCGTCTTAACTGCCTGTCCTGGGTTCGATGCCCGAGTCAGGCAGTGTTATTGAGCTTTCCCATCTGGAATTTCTCAGTAGCAGTCCGGATTTGGGACTTGCGCCCGGTTGACAGGCCCCCCTTTAGATCCTATTGCAAATAACCCCAACTACCGCCCTGTTTCATTTGATCCATGTTTTTTACCCACCCTGTATACATATCACGTCATTTTGGCATTTCGACCATTTGCCATTCCTGCGCTGATAGAATAATACGTTGTGAATGATGACCATTGTTTTCAATACATAACCGGGTTCGATGACTCAAAGATTGTACCAGATTCAGCGTTACAATAATTTTGACTCCGTTTAGAATAAAAAATCTGCCTAGCCTTTTCCCAACTATATTGGGGTCGGCTTCCAGTCTAACCGGATTCAGCTGAGTTCCAGTGTTTTACATGGAGCGACTGCCTATCTGACCTCCACAACCCAGTAACTGGTTAACACGGAACCCCTTGGCTAGACTGGTCTCAGATCTCAAGCTTCTGACTACTCGTAACGACTGTCAAAGATCTACAAATGACTCCGTTTAGAATATTCTACGAAAATTATTTCATGTTAATTGCATACCTGCAAACTGGCAAAAGTAAGGTAGAACGCCCTCAGGTTAGGTGGAGCGACGATCTTCGCAGGGTAGGGTAGGGTAGCAGCTGGATGACTGTTGCTGAAGATCGAAGCAAATGGCGTGCAATTGGAGAGGCCTATGTCCAGCAGTGGACTGCTACAGGCTGATGAAGATGATACGTGTCTTTGCAGATTTCGTAGTGAAAAAAGTATTTTATTAACCGACTTCAAAAAAAGGATGAGGTTCTCAATTCGTCGGAATCTTTTATGTTTTTTTTTTATGTATGTTCCCCGATTACTGTAAGACGCCTGGACCGATTTGGAAAATTCTTCTTTTGTTTGAAAGGGTATACTTTCCAGTTGGTCCCATAGTCATCAGGTCAGGATCTGATGATGGGATCTTGGAGAAATCGAGGAAACTCCTCAAATATTATAGGCATATATATAGCGATTTTGGTATTTTTATGAACAATGCGATCATCTGCACTCAGAAAGTAACATTTGGTGAAGTGGAACTGGTGAAGAAGACCACAGATGGCCAATAGAATTCCTTAATGCTAAGTATGTCATGGGTTATAAGATATCTCGAATAGTTTAACGACTATGATGAAGCAAATACTTATAAATACATAGTGCTGATGAAAATGGTACCATCGAACTGATCTGATGATGAAGCCGGCAGGTAGGCACTGATACGCCGAAATAAAACAATGTATCCTAGTCGTGTATGGGCTTATTGGAATCGTCATATGAATTTTATGGCAATTGGAAGTACCTATCAAAACTAAAAAGAGATAAATAAAAAACTTTTTAACAAAAAAACAAACCGTCTTCCAAAAAAACACTGCAAAACGAAAAATAATTTCCTTTTGCGAAGTCGGTGTCGAAACACGGAAAACTATAGGTACCAAAGACACCGACTTCGGAAAAGAAAGTTATAATAAGAAACATCAAAATCGGCCCACGCGTTTGGTCTCTAGAACGCCACATAAGAACAAACATACATACATACATACATACTTACATACATAAACACATTACCCTCCTTCGGCAGTCGGGTAAAAATAACTTCAATTTCGGAAGTTGGTGTTCCTCGTTTCTTCGTTTTTTGACACCGCCTTCCGAAATTGAAGTTATTTTTCACTACGTAGTGTTTTTTTTTGGAAGTCGGTTGTATTTTTTTGTAAAAACGTTTTTCATTTTTCACTTTTTAGTGGTAAATAATGGACAAGTTCTATAGTACGGTACCTATAATGCCCACAGTGATGCCAGAAGAGATTACACGACTAGCATGTAACTTGAACATAACCAATGGAATGAGAGTGTACCAGGTTGAACTGTACACATTTGCGTACCCGTTTAGAGCATACTGGCGTGATGGTATGTTATGAAATGGTGTAAACAATAAACAAACATCCGAATGCAGCAATCCCGAGAGATTTGCCGTCATTTATTGAAAAGTTCTATTGTATTTCTACGAAGTTCTACATCAGATCTTTACCAAATTTAAATAGGACCATTTCGAAATAAATTTCTTTCGAACAAAAAAAGAATTATTAAAATCCATTTATATATGACGGAGTTATGCACGAACATACATAAAAAAAACAAACAAACGTAAAGTCGAACATAGAACCTCCTCCTTTTTTGGTAAGTCGGTTAAAAAAATATAAACATCCGAATTGATAACCTCCTCCGTTTTGTCGGATCGGTTAAAAATATGTGTGTACTCTGCCAAACCTTCAACGAAAATAGGTGCGATGTTAATATGTAATTTCGCCCACAAACGATCTTTATGATAAGTAGTGTACTGCATTTGATTATCATTTATTCCTACTATCGTTATTACTAGGGTATGTACAAAAACTAGCAGTTTGGTGGAAGTGGGAAAATGCTGCGTTAAAACAATGGGAGGTCCGGAGGAGCACAGGAGAGGGCGTGGAGTCGGTGCGGACTAAAAATATTTTAGTGAGAAATTTTGTCAAAAGTAAGCACAGTTCGTGAATATACAGGGTGATTGGAAGTTGGGTGCAAAGGTTTAAGGCGAAGATAGTACAGACAATTTAGAACCATTTAAGCCATGGTTGTCTTAGACGAAGTCTTAGTATTCTTTTTTACCAAATTTTTATGATTATTTTCGAAAGTGCCCAAAATTTTAACTAAACTGCTTATTTATGATCAAATTGATTGATACATGAATCCATTTTTATTTTATTTCATAAAAGTAATGTGTAAGCTATGTAGCTTTACGCTTCTGTGTCGTTGGATTATTTTTTTACAGAATTGAAATAAAGAAGTTTTATTATTTGCATAGCACTCCGGAGTTTGGGCTTGTGCCCAGTTGATTGCATTAGACTTAAACATAACTCTGCCCAATCTTTCGGGGCTACACGCGTAATGTTATGTTATAGTATTTAATGAGATTGTATTAGCGGAACTACAAATACCATTGTTTCTAAAAGTATACATCATATTAAATTTAAAACAATCACACGGAACATTTTAAACTACTATTGTGTGTTATGTTTGCTTATGTAACTGGATTTTTCCTGTGACTTCACCTGCGTAGCATTAATACTTCTTCGTACCATACAATTTCCCATCAAAGTCAAAGTCAAATATATTTATTTCAACTAGGCTAATAAGCGGCACTTTTGAACGTCAAACATTATTAAATCTAAATTAAAAATGTACAAGTAATAAAAAATTACTCTACCATGCATTCGGAAAGTAGCTTGTTATGGAGAAGAACGCACAAGAAACTCCATAACACCTCTTTAAAAAAAAATTGGTGTTTTACAATGTTTACTTATGTACATACATTAATAAATTCATATATGTGAGGACGATGCACCCAAAAATAGCACTTCACACTATACTATGCACAGGTATAAAGTAATAAAAGCACTAACAGGTAAATTCATTAATTTGATAAATAGGAACATGGTTCTCCCATACTTACAAATATTGCAAACATAGGTAAAATACCTAATTCAACAACAACGGAACAGTGTGTAAGTCAAATTCTGGAAAAAATATAAAATCCCCATTTCAACCCCCCTTAGGATGATTTTCGGGATTAAAACTACCCTATGCCCTTCCCAGGGTCTCATATTATCTCCATACCAAATTTCATCTAAATAGGTTTGAGCAAACCGGCATGTCCTACAACCAAAAATTTGAAGACATCCACCAACCCGCAATGGGCCGCTTGGTGGATGCCCTCTCACAGAGAGGAGGCCTGTGTCCCAGCAGTGGGAACTATAAAAGGCTTATGATGCTTTATTTATTCATTTATTTATTCGAAATTATGTAAATAACACCTTAACAGCTATAACGCCAATGCAATGTTACTACAAAAATATTAAGACTAGTAGAATACAATTAAAATACAGTAATAAATACAATTAAAATCCAATTAACATACAATTAAACAAAAGTTAAAATACAATTCGATTCATATACAATTCAATTAGGTTCAGTGATTTAAGCGTAAAAAGGTAACAGACAGACAGTTACTTTCGTATTTATAATATTATATAGTATGGATAATACGAATTAAGAATGTCAGGAACGAATATACCCATTGTTTAGTGAGTAATCTTGTTCGATAAGCTACTTCTCCTAACGATGTGATCTGAATTACAGGCTCCGTGATTATTAGAGTGTTTTGAGTTATAGTGAATTAATTATTCAGGATATTTACACGTGAGTAAACGTTGGAATAATAAAATTAAGTAACCGAGATGAATATACAAAACTAGCTGCATCCCGCGGCTTCGCTTCCGTGGGCCACCCCACAGGGCCCGTTTTCGGGATTAAAAATAGCCTATGTTACGCAGGTAGCTTTCTATTGGTAAAAAAGTTAAGATTTTTTAGATCGGTCTAGTAGTTTCGGAGCCTATTCGTTACAAACAAACAAAAAAATGTTTCCTCTTTATAATATTAGTATAGATAGAAAGGAAAAAACACATTTTTTTTTCAAAAATACAGCCGACTTCCAAATAGAACACTACAAAACGTAAAATAACTTTCATTTCGGAAATGACTTTGTAGTGTATTTGGAGTAGCTCGTGGCTAAATAATAACAGCCGCGCGGGTCGATCTTCAAGGTTAAGCAACGTTTGACGAGGTCGGTCCGTGGATGGGTGACCATTTCAACATACCGAGTTTCCACCGTGCCTCGGAAAGCACGTTAAGCCGTTGGTCTCGGCTGTCATTTGAAGATCTTTCACAGTCGTTACGGGTAGTCAGAAGCCTGAGATCTGACACCAGTCTTACCAAGGGGTATCGTGTTACCCAGTTACTGGGTTGTGGAGGTCAGATAGGCAGTCGCTCCATGTAAAACACTGGTACTCAGCTGAATCCGGTAAGACTGGAAGCCGACCCCAACAATAATTGGGAAAAAGGCTAGGCAGAAGATGATGACTTTGTAGTGTATTTATTTGGAAATCGGGTATTTTCTTGGGCTTTCGCCTCCCCCATCCATCCACATTTACATTCATAACTCTTTTAGTAACATGCGTTTCATCCCTCCTCACCTCAAATGTAAAAGAAAAAAATACTAAGATTTTTTGTGCCTCAATTTTTCTATTTTTCCTGAATACAGCGACTCTATTCCCGCCGTTATTCCCACCCGCCCCTACCGTCCAGCTGTATATAAGCCTTGGATCTCTCCCTACGCTGCATTCACTAGCCACTCGTCTCCAGGTGAGTCCAGAACCCATAACTATCCTTAACGGTCTATAATCTATACAAAATATTTAATTTTAATTAAAATTAATATGTTTTAAGAAAGAGAAAATATTTATTCTCTTGATTAAAATATGTTGTGTGGAGTTCACTTGAGTAAATTTCTTTCTGTCTTTGCTCAGTAGAATAAGAAGAGCCAATTTTTCCCAGCGATGGGAAATTTTTGTCAACACGTTGATCAAGTTTTACCTATTTTTATTATTTAAAAAGCTATTGTTTTCAAAGATTGTCCAAATACTTACATTTTTATATATTGTTTTTTAAATTTATATTAGCGTAATTATAATTTAATTTTATCACTAATTAACAAAAAATCGGCTTTGCAACCGTGATATTTGCCGCAATCATGCATTATTCTGGAAAAAAATACACTAAAGCGATACCATAGTTCCATCAATTCTTTCATATTAATATAATCGTATCAGTACTTCCAGAGATCCTTTAGAAACATACAAACAAACATACAATTTTTATTAGCTAAGGGAAAGTTTGCACAGAGGCAAACTTATTGAGCCTAACTTATAAAACATAACCATAAAAATACTGTTCAGCAAATTCTTAACCCTAACTTTTCTATGGAGTGTTTGAATTAAGAATTTGACAGATTTCAAATTAATCCTTTGGTTAAAAAGTTCTTATCAATAAGGCTAATTGTCAACCTTCAGTTCGGCTGTCAGAAAATGTCTATTAATTCCTCCTTTATACACAATTTAGCTTCCGCATACAGTTTTAGGGTTCTGTAGTCAACAATACCTTATAGTTTCGCCATGTCCATCTGTCTGTCCGTCAGTCCACCCGCAGCTTCGTTCAGAGACTCTTAGTACTAGAATAATTTGGCATGATTTACTTATTAATCACGCTGACAATGTAGTAAAATATAAAATTTTTAGGGTACCTTCAGTACACGTAAAGTGGGGACTGTACACGTAAAATTAAGCTTTAAATGGCTATTTTTTGTTAGAGTTAAGTGTCCACCCCTTGCCAGCTAAATGGTTGCTTTTGGATACGTGTAAAATATCACGGTAGTAGTATTTAAAACGAAATTAAAAGGTAAACTATCACAGCTAAGTAGGCTTTACAAGTTTACGAGTTATAGTCGACCAACTTATAAAATGTGCTTGGAAAATTAAAAAAAATATATATTGTTGTATGGAGACAACAGTTTTCGAATAGCAAAGTTAATTTTGTCCCTTCGTTAGAGCAATGTTCGATGCTTTCATTGTTTATTAACGTTAGTAATGTTACCTATTTATTTTGGTGAATGTAGTTGTTTATACGGAACCCTCTGTGCGCGAGTCAGACTTGCACTTGGCCAGTTTTTAATAAATAATCTCGTAATTACAATCGAATACCTTTAAACGAGCAATTCTTGTATAAATATATAATCTGAATCTCGGAAACGGCTCCAATGATTTTCATGAAATTTTGTATGCAGGGGGTTTCGGGGGCGATAAATAAATCTAGCTAAGTTTCATTTTTAGAAAACGTCGTTTTCTCTATTTTCAGCCGAGCAGAGCTCGGTCGCCCAGGTACTAAAACATATTAAAACATATTTATAAATAACTCACGGTTTTTTTCCATGCGGCTAAGCAAAAATAACAGAACATCAATTGTTACGATCCTTTCATAATATTGGATTTAAAAAAATCGTTTCGGCAATTCTTTTTTCATTTATGTACTAACTACGGCCCCATACTCCGTCCGCGTGGAATTAGTACTTATAATCCATACTAATATTATAAAGAGGAAAGATTTTTTTGTTTGTTTGTTTGTACCGAATAGGCTCCGAAAAAACTGGACCGATTTAAAAAATTCTTTCACCAAATACTATATAATATTATAAAGAGGAAAGATTTTTTTATTTGTTTGTTTGTTTGTACCGAATAGGCTCCGAAACTACTGGACCGTATTAAAAAATTCTTTCACCAATAGAAAGCTACGTTATTCCTGAGTAACATAGGCTATTTTATAAGCCCTGTGGGGTATTATTTAATAATTATAGCTTATATGTTTTTACGATGAATTATTATGTATTAATTATTATTTCCTTTTTTATTTATTTTTTCTTATTGTCTACATTTTTAAATATTTTTATCACATCACATTACATCATCAGCCTGTTGTTCCCACTGCTGGGACACAGGCCTTCTCTCTGTGAGAGAAAACGGGCCGTAATCCACCACTTGGACCCAGTGCGGCCAGGCAGGCGCTTTACTTTGAGTAAATTATTTCATCACCACTGCCCTCAAAACGGTGAAGGAAAACATCGTGAGGAAACCGGCATGTCCTAGAACCAAAAATTCGAAGACATGTGACATCCACCAATATTTTTATAAAACATACAAAATAAAAAAAAAACATTTAAAAATATAGAAAATAGAGGCCCACCGGTATCGGGAACAGGGTTCTAGCTACCGTCGGTTATTTTTATTATTAATTTAGCTTATATATTTATTAAAATTAAAATATGTTCATTAGTTTTTGCGTGAAAGTGTTACAAACATCGATCCAGCCATCCTCACAAACTTTCTCATTTATAATATTACTAGGGCTTTGAGCATTATTAAATCTAAATTAAAAATGTACAAGTAATAAAAATTTAATCTACCGTGCATTCGGAAAGTATCTTGTTATGGAGAAGAACGCACAAGAAACTCCATACTTACTATTTTTTTTTAAATAGGTGTTTTACAATGTTTACTTATGTACATACATTAATAAATTCATATATTTACTTCTTCCGTGTTTTAAATAAAGAAGAGAATATTGTTTTAAAGTTACATTTACTCTTTAAAAAAAATTAAAAGCCTTTTTGATTTGTAATTATTTCTAATCGCCCAGGGTTTCAAGGGTCCTATTAAGGCTAACTGTTGAAATATAGTCCTGCATTTTAATTGCGTAGCAGTCCTAATGACAATCGTTTAGGGAAATTTCTTCATGTGCTCGGATAAAAATAATCCTATCCGTTAAACCTAGACATGGTTTTAATGTTAGCTAAGTTTTATCTTAATCTGTTCAGGTGTTATGGTGTGATTGAAAAACAAATATTTTTGAAAAAAATATACCATTTATTTAATTAAAAAAGGTAGCATGGTAGCATTTTGAAATCAAAACCATGAAATCGAATCGCCAATTTTTGACCTCTGCCCTTTTATAAGCGTTCGAAGTATTCTTATTTTTTTAAATTTATTTAAGTGTACACAGGTAGTTATTGTTGATTAAGTATTATATACTTTATAAAAAAAAGGTTTATTTATTGTCTTAGGCAAAGGTTCACAATTTGGATTAGCGAATTAAAAAACTTTTTCAGTTAACTTTCGGCATGCTGTTTCAGTTATGTAGGAATTCTAAACCAAGAAATATATTAATACGGTGAAAAACAATAAATAACTACCTTTTGCCTGCGGTTGCATTCGCGTGAACGTCGAAAACTATCTTACGGGAACTCACCAAATAACGTCTTCACTCGCGTGAAGTTATAGGCACCACTGTAAGTTGCTACCGGCGTAAATTAGGAATCTATCCTATGTTCTACAAGCCACTGCTTTCTTTTGTTTTTTTCCTACTCCTCCGTTATCCTTTTCTGATTAATTTCATATACAGATAGGATCCAAGACACTGTCGCCACTGTTCTGGCAAATCCAGAATTTTGCCATTGTTCATTGAAGAGTTCTATGTATATCTCCGAAGTTCATCATCAGCTCTTTACCAATAAATGGGACAACATGAGAAGCACCAGCCTTCAAATAAAAAGAGAATCATCAAAATCGGTTCACCTAGTAAAAAGTTACGAGGAGACACACATTAAAAAAAAAAAGTTAATAAAAAATATAAAAAAAGTTAATTAAAAAAATCAAAATACCCGACTGCTTAAAAAGCGAACTAAAAAGACGTAAACAAGAAGAAAATCATGCTGTGCAGTCGGAGGATACATATTCGCGAGCTGGCTGACCAAAACCAGATGTATCCTCCGACTGCACAGCATAATTTTCTTCTTGTTTACGTCTTTTTAGTTCGCTTTTTAAGCAGTCGGGTATTTTGATTTTTTTAATTAACTTTTTTATTTATAACTTTTTAGTTAAATTTTTTTTCGATTTAGGTACATTTAAATATATAAGTGTTATATATTTTTGAAATCACCTCTTGAAACCCTTTATTTTGATACCCCACACGATGGGATTGGAAGAAAAAATAAAATTGGCCCCCCACAATATGGCGCCTAAAAGCCGCCATTTTTCTATTTTCCAATTTTAATGTGGCCTATGACACTCGCAAGGTTAAGACGAATCGATTGACGTATGAATCATCAAAATCGGTCAACGCGTTTGGTCTCTGGAACGCCACATAGGAACAAACATACATACATACATACATACATACATACATACATATATACATACATACATACATACATACATACATAGACTGATAAACACATTACCCTCCTTCGGCAGTCGGGTAAAAAACCCGACTGCTTGAAAAGCGAATTAAAAAGAAGTAAACAAGAAGAAAATCATGCTGTGCAGTCGGAGGATACATCTGGTTTTGGTCAGCCAGCTCGCGAATATGTAACTTTTTTTATTTATAACTTTTTAGTTATTTTTTTTCGAATTAGGTACATTTAAAGATATAAGTGTCATACATTTTTGAAATCACCTCTTAAAACCCTTTATTTTGATACACCACACGATAGGCTTGGAAGAAAAAAAAAATTTGGCCTCCCACAATATGGCACCCAAGAACCGCCATTTTCCTATTTTACAATTTTAATGTAGTTAGTGAGACTCGCGGGGTTAAGACGAATCGATTGACGTAAGAACCATCAAAATCGGCCCACGCGTTTGGTCTCTAGAACGCCACATAGGAACAAACATACATACATACATACATACTTACATACATACATAGACTGATAAACACATTACCCTCCTTCGGCAGTCGGGTAAAAATACAGTTGAAATGATAACCTCCTTCTTTTTTAAGTCCACTAGAAAACCAGCATGTCATAGAACCAATAATTCGAAGACATGTGATATACACCGACCCGCATTGTGCCCGTGTGGTGGACTATGGCCCACTCCCTCTCACAGAGAGGCCGTCTATTTCCCAGCAACGGGAATATTATGGCCTGCAAAGGGATGCTTTAGTGTCTACTTAAAAGCAAGTTCAATGAACTTTCCACCGCCTTGCAATGAACAGCTGAGCAATTAGTGAACCGTTCTTCGTTCTAAGATTAAGTATCTTAAAACCTATTGCATGCAAATGAACATTTCCGTTAAGGGAACAATAACCGGAGAAGCATTTCAGTCTAAATAAAAACAGCCGGACTGGTAGAATTTTCAAGGTTAAGCAAAGCTTGTCGAGGTTGATCCATGGAAGGGTGACCATCTTAACTCATGATTCAGAAAGCACGTTAAACTGTTCCCGGCTATCTTTTTTTAGGGTTCCGTACCCAAAGGGTAAAAACGGGACCCTATTACTAAGACTCCGCGGTCCGTCTGTCATCAGGCTGTATCTTATGAACCGTGATAGCTAGACAGTTGAAATTTTCACAGATGATGTATTTCTGTTGCGGCTATAACAAAAAAATACTAAAAACAGAATAAAATAAATATTTAAGTGAGGCTACCATACAACAAACGTGATATTTTTCCCGAATTTTGCGATAATGGTACGGAACCCTTCGTGCGCGAGTCCAACTCGCACTTGGCCGGTTTTCTCTATGCTTATGAATATATTGGTTAGTTACAAACGCACTACATTGGTAAATACAATATGGATTTTTTTGTTACTGGGTAGAAAAATGATAATTCTATTTAGTCCGACAGTGATAGGTATATCAAATAATATTGAACCCGTATGTTTTGCTTTATCATATAAATAAAAACTGACAAAGATAAAGCGCATCAAAGTTCAGGAGTTGGGGCTTGTGACGTCACTTTGTCAGTATTAAGTGTGATGTCACACGATATTTAAACGCAATGTATCGTCGTATTTTTTGTTTACGTGGCAAAAGGAAAAATTCGTGTCCAATATTTTTAGGTTGTCTAACTGACACACTAAATAGTTTTTTTTTTGTAAACTGCCCTATTATAGAACTCGTTAATATTTAAACGAAAAGAGAAAATCAACCTGCATAGCTTTTTCCCAACAATATTGGGAACGGCTTGCAGTCTTACCGAAGGCAGCTGAGTACCAGTATTTTAGAAGGACCGAATGCCTATCTGACCTTTACAACGTACAGGGTAACACGATAACGTTTGAAAAGACTGGTGTCACATATTCTAGCTCCTGACTACACGTAACAACAAGCCAGAATCAACAGTACCGACCACCAGAAAAGCGCCGAGGCAATGAAGCTCGACGAAGTCCCGGAAAATGAATTTTGCTGTCTTGGATCCCGCAACGAAATTAATCAGAAAAGAATAACGGAGGAGTAGGAATATTTATTTTATTTGTTGTTGTAGCGGCAACAGAAATACATCTTCTGTGAAAATTTCAACTGTCTAGCTGTCACGGTTCATGAGATACAGCCTGGTGACAGACAGACAGACAGACGGACCGCGGAGTCTTAGTAATAGGGTCCCGTTTTTACCCTTTGGTTACGGAACCCTAAAAAACAGCCTTTTAACGTTCTCACTGCTGAGAAACAGACCTCTGTTTGAGAGGGAATTGGTCTTATTCCACCACGCAGGCCCAATGCGGGTTGGTGGATGTCACATGTCTTCGAATTTTTGGTTCTAGGACATACCGGTTTCCTCACGATGTTTTCCTTCACCGTTTTTTAGTGGTGATGAAGTAATTTAAAACCGCCAGTCTGTGTTCGAGCCCTACGACTACGTAGGGCGCTTCCACTGGGGAACCACTACTGCATAAAATACTTAGCAACTCAGTATTTTTAAAGTGAATCAATCAATCAAATCAAATCATTTTTTTTTAGTTCAGGCCTACATGGGCACTTATAAAACGTCGACAAAAGGTGCACGGTTCGTGTTGGTCGCTTCCTGTGGAGAAGAACCGGCAAGAAACTCCACGGTACTCTTTTAAAAAAATTGGTTTGTTTTTACAATGTTTCCATGTTACAGCATTAGTGCTTAGATATGGGGGGACAACGTAGGCCCGACAATAAGTAGTAAGAAACTAAAAAAAAAAAGTTTGTATAGACGAGATAAAGAGTTAACAAATGTTAACAAGCGTCTAGAAATCTAGAAGGCTTACAATGTTCACACATTCACAAAACAATCGGTAAAATAATCTATACAAAGGAAAAAAAAAATAACAAGACTAAATTTAACATGTGGCACAAATGTTGTTATCAGTGCTGTAACTATTCTTAGCAAAGGGCTATAAAGATTTATGAAATCATTGTAAAATGTCTAATTAAAAGAAGGAAAAAAAGAAAAATGAGATTGAGAATAGTTAGAGACATCCACTTATTTGTGCCGTTTATGAGTGAATAGTTTTATATGATCTTCACCAAAACTGAAGGTATTATTGAATTATAACTATCCCATTGCTGGGAAAATCACAAATAATATTATAAAGAGAGAGAGAGCTTGAAAGAACAATGGCAGATGCCCATACATTGTTTTAGCTGAGATTAAATTCGAAAGTCTTTAAACGAAAAATATCTGGTTTAACTCAGGGTGATGTTCTGAATTAGTTTGTCAAGAATTTTTGTCCGAGAATGTAGAGAATAATAGATAAACTTTTATATATATATAGTCATAAACTTTTGTATGTTATGTCTGGGTAACTTTTAATAATGTGTTTAATAGGTAATATTATTCAATTTCGTGGAAGTAAAAGGGGAATGTCGCATTAGTATTTCCCTTACCTAGTTATTTTAGCATGAAATGTGTAGTATACTCTTTGGAAAGAGTATATTTATTTAAACTAAGTGACTTTGACGTGTATCAAAAGGTTGTCGTCAACAACCAAGTTATATTTTTTTTTAGACTTGGGTACTAGTCTTTTTGCCAATCATTAATTGAAAGTAATTCATTTATTTCTACTACACTACAATATTTTTACCTACCTGCAAGAAATATCTACACTTAGAAATAAACTGTATTGTTAACTCATTTGCTGCAATAAATACAATAATAATATTATTACTTAATATAGTTACTACTTTTCACTTAGCAGATAAAATATATAATGGCAAATCTATGCTAAAGAAATGAACTAAAAAATCAAATAACTTTTTATTTAGTATTTTTTTTTATCTATTTTGGACCAGGCCTAACTATACTTTAAAAAACATATACAATTAATGGAATGTCTTTCGTATATAACTCACTTTCAGACGCTCAAATTTAAGTCAGCTAAAATTTCGCCATTGTTCTTTGTAAGTTTGTTCCTACATGTACGGTTATCTCTGGAACCACTACACCTATTTGAAAAAATGTTTCACCATTTGAATGGTTCATTATTGCAGATGGTTCGTCATCTTCCTGGCCCTGTCCCATGTTACTTGTGGTCGGCGCAACACGTTTCCTTCTTCCAAGCTATCACTGATTCCCTTTTCTTTCGTATCACTCCTCACACAGTCTTTCTATATTTTCTTTGGCCGTCCCTCCCTCTCCATCCGTCCACATTTATATTCATAACTCTTTTAGTAAAATGCCTTTCATTCCTCTTCATCACATGACCATACCAGGACAAACGGTTTCCTTTCAACTTTTTTTTTTTTTTTTTTTTTTTTTTTTTTGTCTATAGGCTTGCGCTTGACCACTATCTCACCTGATGGTAAGCGATGATGAGGTCGACGATGAAGCACGCTTGCCTAGAAGAAACCCATTCACTCTTGACTTAAAGACCCCTAGATTGTAGCTATCGGGAAATACAGACTCCGGCAGGGAATTCCACTCCTTAGCTGTACGCATAATGAAAGTGTCCCCAAAACGTTTTGTGCGTATGGGTGGGATGTCCACCATGTACTGATGACGCAACGCCGTACGTCTGGTAGTCCGATGATGGAACGGGCTGGGCGGAATTAAATCATGCAATTCCATCGCACACTCTCCGAAATGTAACCGATAAAAAACCGACAAGCTGGCAACTCGGCGACGATGTTCCAGGCTCTGGAGCTTCGACTTGACCAGTGCCTCATTGCCGATGAGTTTCTTAGCCCGCTTTTCAATCGACTCTAGAGCATTAAGCTGGTGTTTGGCAGATCCATCCCAGAGATGAGAACAGTACTCCATGCACGATCGAACTTGCGCTTGATACAAGTTGAGCAGCTGTTCCGGCGTGAAGTACCTTCTCACCTTCGCAAGAATCCCCAACTTTTTGGCAGCCAGCTGAGCCTTTGCCTCAATATATGGCCCAAAGTTGAGAGTCGATGTCAACGTAACGCCAAGAAGCTCAATATGGTCCGTTATTGGCACGGTTACATCACGGAATGTTGGAGCCGGGTGAAATTGGCTCTTTTTAGCGGAAAAAAGACACGCCTGGGTTTTAGCAGCATTAAACCTGACCAGATTGGCATCGCCCCATTCGGAGACTGCCTGCAAGGACAGGTTCAAACGCTCCACCATGGACTCACGGAGAGAGCGGATCTGCGGCCCGGTAGCCCGTGCGTTGGACAGGTATCTCTCAGCAACAGTGCTGTCGTCTGCATACCCAAAGGTGCCGGGTTTTAGCAGATCGTTAATGTGCAACAAGAATAATGTTGCTGAGAGTACTGACCCCTGAGGGACCCCGGCATTAATATCCATTTGGTTCGACGAGCAGCCATCGATAACCACTCGAATGGACCGATCTCTCAGGAAGTCTGCAATCCAATCACATAGACCACCGGGCAGACCGAATGAAGGAAGCTTACCGATAAGGCTTTCGTGCCAGACCCTATCGAAAGCCTTCGAGATGTCGAGGGAGACGGCAAGCGCTTCCCCGTGCCTCTCGATGGCCTCACTCCATATGTGAATGGCATACGCTAGAAGATCCCCAGTAGACCGATTTCGGCGGAAGCCGTATTGGCGGTCGCTAAGGATATCGTTAGTTTCTAGGTATGCCAGGAGCTTAGTGTTAAGTACACGCTCCATACTCTTACAGAGTATGGACGTTACAGAGATGGGTCTGTAGTTGGCCGGGTCAGCTCGACTGCCCTTCTTGGGCACGGGCTGTACGTTGGCTTGCTTCCAAGCATTCGGCACTTTTCCAGTCTCATATGAAAGGCGGAATAGCCGTGTCAAGATCGGAGACAGTTCAGGCGCACAGGTTCTAAGAACTATAGCTGGTATGCCGTCAGGGCCACTAGCCTTGTTCACGTCGAGGTTGCGCAGCACCCTACGGACGTCCTTTTGATGGATGCGAATGTCCGACATACTCGTCTCGCATCCATCAGGAGAAGGAGGGGGCCGCGAATCACCAGGATTCAGACGCGAAGATTCCGCAAAAAGAGAGGCAAATAAATTTGCCTTCTCCTCAGCGGTGTGGGCCAGCGAACCATCGGGTTTCAGCAGTGGTGGTAGTGAGGGACGGCAGAAGTTCGACTCGACTGACTTAGCCAGGGACCAAAACGCTTTACTACCTGCTGGGTAAGAAGCAAGTTTGGCCCCTATTCGGCCAATGTGGTCAAACCGAGCCCTTCGCAACACCTTCTTGCAGGACTTGGCAGCCCTGTTGAAGGCTTTCTTCTCCAGACCCACGTCACTCGCTTTGCGCGATCGAGCGTCGACCCATGCGAGGTACGCTTCGTGTTTAAGCGCGTCGGCGCGACGACATTTGGCGCCAAACCAAGGCCGGTCAACGCTGGACATTGTTACGTCAGAGAACGGAATGTAGTACTCCATTCCCTGACGCAACACGAAAAGCAAGTAGGCTGCCAAGGATAACAAGCGAAGAAAGATCGCATGCCATCCCAATCTGCTGACCTGTACCGCCAAACCCGCCGGGTGCCTCTTGGGCTGGGATCGGGCGGGGAGTAGACGGACACAGACTTCACCAGACAATGGTCGGAACTACCCAAAGGTGAAGCTATCGACACAGAGTATCGGTCTGGATCTGTTGTCAGCAGAAGGTCCAAGCAATTGGCTGTGTGCGAAGCAACATCAGGCACCCTCGTTGCCCCATGGACCAGCTGGGTAAGGTTAAGCGCAAGCGAAAGTTTACGCATCTCCCGTCCAGCATGGTCAGTGCACTGGTATGGGAAGAGCCACTCCTGGTGGTGGGCATTGAAATCCCCCAGTAACACTAATTGGGCGGAAGGGTACCGCTGCTGTGCCGCATCAGCCGCCTCACTGAGGTACTCTGTGAGCCTGGTTGTCTCCTGATCTCCGCTGTGCGATCGGTAGACACAGGCGTAGATAATTTTATCCAGACCTGTGTCCACCAGAGCCCAAAGCGTAGAGAATCTGGAGTCCTCAAGGTTACGGAGACGCCGATAGCAAGTGTCGTTTTTGGGGACTGAGTCACCCGCGTCCGTAGGAGAGTTACCCTTATTACTGTTACCCTACACGTGGTCCCCGGGTGGTGCTAATCAGGTGACACTACTGGTGGTAGGCTTCGGCCGAAGGCTTGTGACCACCCACCGGGCAAAGACGTACCGCCAAACGGCCTAGCCGTGTTCCGGTACGATGCTCGGTGTAGCCACCAGAGGAGTTGGGTCGAGATAGTTGTTCCACTGCAGGCTGACCAGCCTAGCGCGCGCTGTTATGGACGTATCGGGAGACTAGTCGCGGAGGGTAGCGGGATCCGAGGCACGGTGCGCCGCTGGCCGACCGCAGGTAGTTGGGGGCCCAAGTAGTGTGCCAGCCACACACGAAAGGCTGCCCCGCCAACTGTCGAAAAATCCCGGCATGCCCCATCGTGCTGGTTGGCGACCAGATGGGGAGGGCCCGATAGACATTCCGGGGGGGCTCGGGCGTCCCCGCAGTCTCCGGACTAGTGCCCCAATGATGGCGTCCTTTCAGTGCGTGTCTGTAGGTTAGCAGCGTGGAACCTCGTCTCACTTCCTTCTCCTCTCATCCATTCACTCTTCAACACATGATCATGACAAGGAAAAAGAATACTGGATCTAAACAGCGGCTGCACTCCCTCCCCCTCAAAGTGCACCTCACCAACATTAGAGGTCTGCACTCAAATCTCTCTGCAGTCCACTACCACCTGGAGGCTGAGAAACCAGCGCTGTTTTTTCTTACGGAGACGCAGATAGCGAGTCCTTCAGACGTCTCGTACTTATCTTACCCAGGGTTTACCTTGGAGCACAATTATAAAACACGCGCGGGTGTGTGTTTGTACGCCCGTGACGACACTTGCTATCTCATTGTTCCAGATGTTAATACGCTATAAATTACTATAACCCAGGCAAAGTCGGGGCGGGCCACTAGTCTATAGCAATATTATAAATAGGAAAGATTTTTTGTTTGTTTGTACCGAATAGGCTCCGAAACTACTGGACCGATTAAAAAACAAATCTTTCACCTATGGAAAGCCACATTATTCCCAAGTAACATATGCTTTAATTTTGACAAGGTAGCGAAGCCGCGGCGGTCAGCTAGTGTTATTATAAAACGGGTAATTATACGTTTACAGGAAAAAAAAATTATTACATTATAATTTTTATTTTTTCTGACTGCAATGAAAGGGTTTGTTGAGAAGAATACGATAAAAACAGAACGGGGGGGGGCTGGTTTGAACTTATTGAGAGGGACAACGCGAAGGGACTCGACGGCGACTAATATGTTCAGTAGGGTTTTCTCTGTTCTATGGGATTTAACACACATGACGAAAAGTGGATGTAAATCATCTCTGCCCAACCCTCCGGAGGAAAATAGGCATGAAGTTATTTTTAAATATATTTCCTGAAGGCAACTAAGTTGTAGTTATGAAAACAAAGCGTCCACTGCACCGATAGGGCCGACAGAGTGGCTATTATTGTCAAGAATAACTTAAGACGGACTTTGTCATTCAAGTTTCTTAAAGCAAGTTATAAATGCGGTACGTTTTCTCTTACTCTAACTGGAACAACTTGCGACCCACGGATGCTCCTCAAGTTAAAGGGGAAAATTTACAAGTCCGTGATTAGACCTATCGTACTGTATGGATCAGAATGTTGGGCTGTGAAAAAGATGGATGAAAAGAGATTGCATGTAGCAGAGATGAGAATGTTGGGATGGATAAGAGATTGCATGTAGCAGAGATGAGAATGTTGAGATGGATGTGCGGAGTGACGAGAATGGATAAAGTGAGAAATGAGTATATTAGAGGAAGTTTGAAAGTGGCGCCAGTGACAGAAAAGTTGAAAGGAAACCGTTTGTCCTGGTATGGTCATGTGATGAGGAGGGATGAAACGCATGTTACTAAATGAGTTATGAATATAAATATGGATGGATGCAGAGGAAGGGGACGGCCAAAGAAAAGATGGATGGGCTGTGTTAGGAGTGATATGAAAGAAAAGGGAGTCAGTGATAGCGTGACGGGGGACAAGACGACGGAAGAGGAAAACGTGTTGCGCCGACCCTAAGTAACATGGGACAAGGGCAGGAAGATGATGATGACTAATGTTATAAATGCGAAAGTAACTCTGTCTGTTACCTTTTCACGCTTAAACCGCTGAACCGATTTAGATGAAATTTGGTATGGAGATAGTTTGAGACCCTGGGAAGGACATAGGATAGTTTTTATCTTGGAAATCATACTTCAAGGGGTGGAAAGAAGTAGAAGAAGAAGTGGGTAGAAGTTTGTATGGTGAACTAATAATTTCTCCTCTAAGGCGGGCGGCCACAAACCTATAATATTATGGCGCGATATAAAAAATAATAGTTTATTCAAAGTAATAATGCTACGCAGATGAAGTCGCGGACAACAGCTAGTATTTTATATACCTGTCTTGGTGTCTGTAATCAAATCTTGCAAGTTACATTTGACCCACTTCCATAAATATTTGGTAACGAGGTTGTTGTTTCGAATGCATTTCAGGGGGGTGACCATAAGCTCTTAGAGTAAGGTTATTTTGGTAAGTGACAGATGTATAGAAGTCATATACATCTGCCCCTTACACACACTCAAAATAACCTTATTCTAAGAGCTTATGGTCACCCCCCAGAACAACATTCCGTAATTATGGAGTGTCGTATCTCTTTTATCTGTTTTGTGGTCGTACCTCCCTGCTGTGGTTTTCAGGACCGAATTTAAGATTATTTACAACAGATTGCAACAAAAAAACCTAATACATAACATACCTATATCAAACTATGTACATCGCGTATGAAAAGGGGAGAGGGGAAGGGGCTCGTAAGGCGTCAAAAACCTTAATTCGCATAATATCAGATTCTCATAATATTAGATTCGCTAAATATTATATTATCAAAATAGCCAAAGTACAATCAAGCACTCAAAATAAAAAAAGTCAAGACCTTGTTTTGCTTTTTTTATATATTTTAAAATGTAATAAAAAAATATATTTACACAAGTAAAAATTAAAAATATCCTAAACACCCGGCATTTTTTTTTATTTCATACTTTTTAAACTACATAATATATCTAGCAGTAGACACGCTTCGAACAACAATCTATCGAACACGTAATTATGACACGATATCTTGCGAAAATACTCCGTTTCAAACAGAAAACAGCCCATAACTTTTGAACGGCTAAACCGATTTTCACCAAACATAGCTAAGAACACTCTCGACAAAGTCACCTTTCAAACAAATCTAAATCAAAATCGGTTCATCCGTCTAGGCGCTATGTAAAGAGATTTTATGTAATTACTCATAGCCGAGTCATGATAAGTTGACCGGATATTTTTATCGAACGAATCACATAAAGTTCATTAAGTACAAATATAAAATGCACTTCTCGAGTCAAATATACAAATCCAGCTATTTCGAGAACATAATATTTAGCGAATCCAGTATTTTGAGAATCTGCTATATTGAGAATCATCTGATATTATGCGAATATAGGGTCAAAAATTCGTCCACATCGTAAGTGGAAATTAATGTGATTATTTTTAAATTAATTGTTTATTTAATAATAGTGAAATTAATCATTTATTTAATAGTAAAATGCCAGTTATCGGAAGGCGTGAGTTTACCCACGTCCCTTGTCTTCAGAACGACACTGTTTCTATAATGAGTGTCAACAGCAGTGAGGGTTGCAAATTAAAAGTACACCGTCTCTAGATTGAAAAATAATAGTTGAACATACTAAGTTCATAAACGATCGAGTTTTTTTTTAAACATTGTTAGGTTTGTATGAAAGTAAATTAGAAAATGATTGGTTTGTTACTTTTTTAATGAAATATTTTAACGAGCCATTAATATACAGTTGGACAGATATTTTCTCTTACCTACTTTAGGCACTTTATTTAATTAAAGAAAGAAAGAAACGAAAGAAAGAAAGAAAGAATGATAGAAAGAAAGAAAGAAAGAAAGAAAGAAAGAAAACATTTATTGCCACTAAGAAATATTACAGTGTAAACAAAACACAAGTTTAAAAGCACATTATTTCCATTATGGCAAAAGGAGCGGGCTCAGCTGATGTTGACCAGTGTGCAGCAAGGATACTACGCTGGCCAACGCTGATTTTCAGCCCACCCCCTTTCTTACAGCACTTAATTAAATTACAGTAAGTATATGTATGTGTGTGTGTGGGGGGGTGCACTATCAACCCTCATCAACATCATCATTAGCCTTTTTACCCGACTGCCGAAGGAGGGTAATGTGTTTATCAGTCTATGTATGTATGTATGTTTGTTCCTATGTGGCGTTCCAGAGACCAAACGCGTGGACCGATTTTGATTATTCATACGTCAATCGATTCGTCTTAACCTTGCGAGTGTCATAGGCTACATTAAAATTAGAAAATAGAAAAATGGCGGCTTTTGGGCGCCATATTGTAGGGGGCCAATTTTATTTTTTCTTCCAAACCCATCGTGTGGGGTATCAAAATAAAGGGTTTTAAGAGGTGATTTCAAAAATATATAACACTTATATATTTAAATGTACCTAATTCGAAAAAAATGTTAACTAAAAAGTTATAAATAAAAAAGTTTATTACAAAAATCAAAATACCCGACTGCTTATAAAGCGAACTAAAAAGACGTAAACATGAAGAAAATCATGCTGTGCAGTCGGAGGATACATCTGGTTTTGGTCAGCCAGCTCGCGAACATGTATCCTCCGACTGCACAGCATGATTTTCTTCTTGTTTACGTCTTTTTAGTTCGCTTTATAAGCAGTCGGGTATTTTGATTTTTTGAATTAACTTTTTTTAATGTTCCCACTGCTGGGACACAGGCCTCCTCTCATATAGAGGGAAAGGGCATAATCCACCACGCGGGCCCAGTGCGGATTGGTAGATGTCACATGTCTTGGAATTTTTGGTTCTAGGACATGCCGGTTTCCTCACAATGTATTCCTTCACCGTTTTGAGAGCAGTGGTGATGAAATAATTTACACAAAGTAAAGCGCCTGCCTGGGTTCGAACGTTACCACTGGGCAACCACTGCTCTTGACAACACCCTGGCTTTCAATAAAATATTAAAAGACTCATATAATATTAGAGATCCTAACATATCTGAGGCGAGGTGCTATAAACTTCGAGCTATCTTCGCTCGCTCTCGAATTCTTCTTTTTAGGGTTCCGTACCTCGAAAGGAAAAACAGAACCGTTGAGGTCGAGTCGAGTGGAGTAAATAACTTGAATAATTCAATAATTAAATAGGCGGCTTGAATAATTTCCTAGAACCTTAGTAATATGCCATGAGGACGCATTTCATTATTTTTATTAGATAAGTAATAATAAACTTGCGATTGTCGTCATTCATTCAGTGTAATATAATTCAGGGGCGTAATATAATAATAATAAGTGGGTAATGCTCTCTTGTTATTATTTTTTGACACACATATACATACATGGTGCTTGTGGTCGTCAAATCCGGGCAAGTACCATTGTGACTTTTTGAATTCATATAAAGTTTTTTTTTTTTTGTTTTCTTTTCAAAGTTTATCATGAACATCGCTGACCACAATGAAAGAAAACATTGTTAGGAAACCTGGATTTATAGTATGATTCGTACCCTCATGGCCCCAGAATGAAAGTGAACTAATTCAATAATAGTAGTTTAAGCAATGGACGTATAATAGGGGTTATTAAAACACGAGCGTAGGATAATAATATTACGCGAGTGTTTTAATACCTAATTATAAGCCATTGCATACACTACTTTATCTTCACTCATAAAGTTGCAATAAAATAAAAGTGGAAACGGAGAAAATATTTGGTATGGCGGGCAATTTAGATTCTCATTGCACATGACTACGCAGCGCGCGCCTCTTTAGACAATGACAGTACTTCAATGAGCTCATAAGCGTCAAGAAATTAAAAAGTAAAAGTGTGCTATAAAAATTAAAAAGTTATTTTATGATGCACTTGTTTAAAAATCGAAGGAAAATGTTGCACTGTAGTGGTTTTTTTTTTAATTTTACCTATCCATGAATATAAAGTACGTGTTTATACAATATTTTTTTAATTCTTATTTAGAACATTACGTTGTGAGTGTAGATAAATGTAATTTATTTATTTATTTAACCATTAAAGTACACACACATAATACATAGACAAGAAGAAGGAACAGAAAATAGGTAACAAGGTATGCTTATTTCTAACGAAATCTCGTCCAGCATACCTGCGACCGGAGAGTTGCAAATAAAGATATGTAGACACCGTGTGTAGAGGGGAATAAAAAGAAAAATGTAAAAAATAATTCACAATAAAGAAGAAAACTACTACATTTGTGGGGCATGAACAAAAAAGTCTTAAATAATTAGAAAAATCAAAAAACCCGACTGCTTGAAAAGCGAACTAAAAAGACGTAAACAAGGATAATTAACTTTTTTTATTTATAACTTTTTAGTTTTTTTTTCGAATTAGGTACATTTAAACATATAAGTGTTATATATTTTTGGACCCCACAATATGGCGCCCAAGAACCGCCGTTTTCCTATTTTCCAATTTTAATGTAGCCAGTGACACTCGCGGGGTTAAGACGAATCGATTGACGTAAGTACCATCAAAATCGGCCCACGCGTTTGGTCTCTAGAACGCCACATAGGAACAAACATACATACATACTTACTTACTTACATACATAGACTGTTAAACACATTACCCTCCTTCGGCAGTCGGGTAAAAAGTATAGTGTTAGCGTTGTTTTTGTACTAAAGAGACCGATGTATAGAGGTATCTCTTTCTTACTCATAAATTGGGCTCTTTTTCACCATAAGAGTTTAGAGTAGGCTTTTAATGTCAGTTGATGTTAAAATTCCTGTATTTCTGATTTTGTTCATTAGAAACTACAGGCTTTTTTTTATTTATTTAACTTTAATTCCAAGGATGTATATATACCTAATACATCACTAGCTTGTCCCCGCGGTTTTGCTACAGTGTTAAAAAACTGTAAATAGATTTTATTCGGTTTCTTTAGGATTTATCCCAATATAATATACCAATACCAATATCATAAAAGGGAAAGATTTTTTTGTTTGTATGTTTGTACTGAATAGTCTCCGAAACAGCTGGACCGATTAAAACAATTCTTTCACCAATAGAGAGCTACATTATTCCTGAGTGACATAGGCTACTTTTTTATCCTGAAAACGGGTCCTGTGGGGTGATCTAAAGGAGCGAAGCCGCGGGGAACAGCTAGTAATAAATACAATATTTTTTTCCAATTAAATATAGTAGTTTATAAAACGGTCATATAATAGAGGTTATTAAAACACGAGTGTATGTTTTTAATAAGGCTCGTGTTTGACCATTATCTCATCTGATGGTAAGCGATGATGTGGTCGACGGTAAAGCTCGCTTGCCTAGAAGTAACCTATTCACTCTTGACTTTGACCCAGCTATTAAGAAACACAGACTCCGGCAGGGAATTCCACTCCTTAGCTGTACGCACAATGAAAGTATTCTCAAAACTTTTAGTGCGTATGGGTAGGATGTCTACCATGTACCGATGGCGCATCGCCATACGTACTAAATACCAAGTACATAAAATTTTATATCTTAATGTAAAATACACTACAGTCGGTCTGTTCAAACTGAGGGAGTCTATAAACACAGCAGGAACGTAGACGG
This sequence comes from Anorthoa munda, assembly GCA_945859665.1. Classification (NCBI taxonomy): domain Eukaryota; kingdom Metazoa; phylum Arthropoda; class Insecta; order Lepidoptera; family Noctuidae; genus Anorthoa; species Anorthoa munda. Next base: position 9,504,496 of record OX243919.1, on the reverse strand, counting down.
CACCGCGGGGCGTTAAAAGTGGAAAATCTTGTGGTTTTCATTTTAAATTGGAAAGCAAAACACTTAAGTTGAGAGAAGGTCGTATAAAAAAGATTGAAAAGAACGATGCACTTTGAGATCAACTAAAGGTTTCGTAAATAATATAAACTCACGCCATTTTCCCATGAGGGTAGGCAGAAACTATAGAACAGGCGTTCTGATAAACTGTCTATGCTGTTAAAAAAATCTCCACAAATTAATCCGTCTCCCAGAAACCGAGGTAGACTATATATGCACTCTTATCATCAGCCTATTAATGTTCCCACTGCTGGGACACAGGCCTCCTCTCTGTGAGAGGGAATGGGCCTTAATCCACCACGCCGGCCCAGTACGGTTTGGTGGATGTCACATGTCTTCGAATTTTTGGTTTTAGGACATGTCGGTTTTCTCATGATGTTTTCCTTCACCGTTTTTAGAGTGCCGAAGTTAACAAAAGGAACCCTTATAGTTTGGCTATGTCCGTCTGTCCGTCCACAGCTTAGCACAGAGGCTCTTAATACTAGAAAGCATGGATATACATGTTAATAATTCCGACAAAGTGGTAAAATAAAAACAATTTTTTTTTCCTGTTCCTCCTATAGACGTAAAGTATTTTTTTTTCGGCTTTCCCATGGTGTGGGGTATCTTTTGATATACCATTCAAAAATATTAAGGGTCTGTTGAAACCATTTTTCAATTCAGAGATCCGTTTGCGTAAAATTAAGTTTTAAATTGCACAGCTAGGCTTTACAAGTTTACGAGTAATAGTCGACCAGCTTATAAAATGTACTTGGATCAGTAAAAATTTTGTACAAATGCCGTTTTTTAGACGTTTTATGTCGCTGAAGCCGTTTTAATGTTCATGTAACAACAAAATCCCTCTTCTTAGTCCGCATTATTATGCAACTAAGGAACGTTATTTGCAAGTACCCTATTACTGCGCGTGTCCCGACACGTACTAGGCCGGTTTTTAGGGTTCCGTACCCAAAGGGTAAAAACGGGACCCTATTACTGAGACTCCGCGGTCCGTCTGTCTATCTGTCTGTCTGTCACCAGGCTGTATCTTATGAACCGTGATAGCTAGACTGTTGAAATTTTCACAGATTATGTATTTCTGTTGCCGCTATAACAACAAATACTAAAAACAGAATAAGATAAATATTTAAGTGGGGCTCCCATACAACAAACGTGATTTTTTTGCCGTTTTTTTGCGATTATGGTACGGAACCCTTCGTAACAGTGGTGATGAAATAATTTACACAAATTAAAGCGCCTGCCTGGGTTCGAACCCATGATCTTCGACACGTAAGTTAGGGGTTGTTACCACTGGGCCACCACTGCTATAGTTCTCTATCCTCTCTGGCATAATTAAAACAAAATAAAAAACAAAACCGGCCAAGTGCGTGTCGGGCTACGCGCAGTAATAGGGTTCCGAAGTTGCATAATAATGCGGACTAAAAAAGAGGGTTTTGTTGTTGATACATGAAGATTAGAACGGTTTCAGCGGCTCACAAAGTCTAAAAACGGGCCCACATAGGATTTTTTAATCTATATCCCGCGTTTGACCACTATCTCGCTTGATGGTAAGCGACGATGTGGTCTACGGTGAAGCACGCTTGCCTAGTTGTAATCTATTCACTCTTGACTTAAACTAAATAATGACTAACTGGTAACTGAAGAAGGAGTTATAAAATCCAACTTCGCAACTGAAGTTAGAAAAATATTATCTATTTGAGTACCACCGCGGGTGCGAATTGCGAAAGGAGCCGATACGAGCGCGCGTTAGAGCCACGGGGAATGGTATAGTTTGTTCCTGGATCCTTGCGTGCACGCTCCTTGTTTATTTCTCTTTCGGAATTAGAATAAAAGCGTATGTATACCTCTAATCTTCTCTAATACCGCAGATTAGAGGATTCACCTCTAATCTGCGGTATTCACTATTTCATTCTGGAAAGTTTTACGCTACTCAATTAGTGATGAAGTCTGGTCGAATATTGAATTTATAGAAGGATATCGACAAAAGAAAATAAGTAATTTGCTTGGAAATCGAATCTAATTTGACTTTACTTTTACGTTTTAATTACAAAACGTCGAAAATTCTTCTGCACTAACACAAAATAGACTCCACCGCGCGCATGCGCCGTATGTACTACGTTCTGGTACTGCCAATGACTCCGGCCACTCTAATGCGTTATTCGAGCTTAAACATTATTAATTTATAAATCATTATTATGGATGTTATGATTTTATTTTTGTATATTTTTACATGGTTCATAAGCATATATTTACTATCTGTTTTACACAGCTAAAAATGTTATTTAAGTAATTTTTCAATGGCATTTGTACAAAAATTTTACTGTGCCAAGTACATTTTATAAGTTGGTCGACTATTACTCGTAAACTTGCGAAGCCTGTTATGATTTCATTTTTGTATATTTTTACATAGTTCGTAAGCATTATATTTACTCTGTTTTACACAGCTATCAATTTTATGTAAGTAATTTTTCAATGGCATTTGTACAAAATTTTTACTGTTCCAAGTACATTTTATAAGTTGCTCGACTATTACTCGTTAACTTGTAAAGCCTTGTTATCCGTGATAATTTTCCTTTTAATTTCGTTATATTTACTGCGGCCGGGAATGTTTTCACATAGCCAAGAGCAACCATTTCGCTGGCAGGGGGGGGGACACTTGACTCTAACATAAATTTGCCAATTAAAGCTTAATTTTACGCAATCGAATCTCTGAATCGAAAAATGGTTTTAACAAACCCATAATATTTTTGAATGGCCTATCCAACGATACCCCACACCATGGGATAGATGAGAAAAAAAATACATCCCTACTTTACGTCTATGGGAGGTACCCGAAAAAAAAATATTTTTCATGATTTTATCTTACCACTTTGTCGGAATTATTAATATGTATATACATGCCAAATTATAGCTTTCTAGTACTTAGATTCTCTGAGCTAAGCTGCGGACGGACAGACGGACAGAGCGAAACTATAAGGGTTCCTTGTTGACTTCGGAACCCTAAAAAGATAGACTAACTATCGTTCACAAACCCAATTACTAACTTCTAAACTTACTAAATACACTTACTAAATTGTTTAGTAACAATTAAGGTGGACCAATTATATATTTATAAGTCGGTAACTTAGTTTTTAGTTTATTTACTGTGATGAGGTAAATTGGGCACTGTTGACTTTTGTAACTCAAACTTTTGAACAAGTGGGCGTAACAAAAATGTTGAATGAAAAAGATCTTATGTCACCATCGGGATATGTCTACTATGGACATCGCACCCATACGCACTTAACGTTTGGGAATACATTCATTGTGCGTACAGCTAAGAAGTGGAATTCCCTGCTGGAGTCTGTGTTTGCTGATAGCTACAACCTGGAGGTCTTTAAGTCAAGAGTGAATAGGTTACTTCTAGGCAAGCGTGCTTCACCGTCGACCACATCATCGCTTACCATCAGGTGAGATAGTGGTCTAATTACCCGACTGCCGAAGGAGAGTAATGTGTTTATCAATCTATGTATGTATGTATGTTTGTTCCTATGTGGCGTTCTAGAGAACCAAACGCGTTGGCCGATTTTGATGATTCTTACGTCAATCGATTCGTCTTAATCCTGCGAGTGTCACTGGTTACATTAAAATTGGAAAAAACAAAAATGGCGGATTTTGGGCGCCAGTTTTGTGGGGGGAAGATTTTTTTATTTCCAAACACGTCGTGTGGGTTATCAAAATAAAGGGTTTTAAAAGGCGATTTCAAAAATATATAATACTTATATGTTTAAATGACCCTAATTCTAAAAAAAAAATACTAAAAAGTTGGAAATAAAAAAAGTTTATTAAAAATATCAAAAAACCCGACTGCTTAAAAAGCAAATTAAAAAGACGTAAACAAGAAGAAAATCATGCTGTGCAGTCGGAGGATACATCTGGTTTTGGTCCGCCAGCTCGCGAATATGCTTTTTAAGCAGTCGGGATTTTTGATTTTTTTAATAAACTTTTTATTTTATTTTTGCATTTCTAGAGTGTTTCGCTTAGGAAGTTGGTTAACTTTTTTTGTTTAAAGGTTTTTAAACATACATAGGTACATACACCTATAAAATTTTCTTTATTTGTTTGGAAGTTCTAATAGATTATCATATGTAAATATTGTGCAATGCCAAAAATATTACATACACGTATCGAATTGACAACCACCTTCTTTGTAGTCGGTTAAATAACCTTCTTTTTTGAAGCCGTTTAGAAAAAAATACGGTCTTAAAAAAATAAAACCTATCTACCCTTAATGTGAGGTTCACAGTTTTTATAATAATAATAAAATTATTCTTTCGTCTAAACGTTAATTAGTTCAGAAAAGCACTGTTTTATGGTAGTGTCGTTAAAAAAGATACACCTAGGCACTTGGGCTATTCTGCTAAGTTGTTGAATTAAATATTTTACCTATGTTTGCAATATTTGTAAGTATGTGAGAACCATGTTCCTATTTATTAAATTAATGAATTTACCTGTAAATGCTTTTAATACTTTATATCTATACTTCGGTTTAAAGAATTTATTCTCATAATACATAGGTTCACTTACAATGGGATACAAAGTAATTGTTTATATCTAAATAATTACATTTTGCCTCCGATGCGTGTTGGTGAAGTTATACAATACAAATATATAGGAAGTATGTAATTGCTAACAGTTAATATGCGGTATGACTACATTTCATAAACGTAATTACTCAGTTTTAGTTTAAATCTGTTAATATTATCACAATATTTTACGTAGTATAGCTACACAAACGTTTACTTAGTATAGCTATTCTGGGTGCATCGTCCTCACATATATGAATTTATTAATGTATGTACTTATGTAAATATTGTAAACCACTTATTATTTTTAAAAGAGTAAGTATGGCGTTTCTTGTGCGTTCTTCTCCATAACAAGCTACTTTTCCGAATGCACGGTAGAATAATTTTTTTATTACGTGTAAATTTTAATTGTTGACGTTCAAATGTGTCGTAGTTGAAATAAATATTTTTGACATTGACTTTGGTCTAGTAGTTGCAACCAGTCTTGGGTTCGATGCCTGGGTCGGGCAAAGGTTTATTGGGTTTTTCCAACTGAAATTTCTCAATAGCACCCCAGACACTGGATTATTGTGCCCGGTTGGTGGCTATAGGCTACCTTACATGGGCCGCCCGTGGGCGAGACGCACGGGATCGGTCAATGTGACGACGCCTGTTGGAGGCCTATGTCCAGCAGTGGACGTATATCGGCTGAAATGTTGATGATAACATGGGACACAGACATAAATCTAACTAGATAACGCAAGTCCCCCCATCTGTATGAAAACCAAGCGTGCCACTTTTTCACACACAATTTAAAAACAAATTTACTTACCAATTTTTTTTTTTAATCTATTATAGGCATGCGCTTGATCACTATCTCACCTGATGGTAAGCGATGATGTGGTCTACGATGGAGCACGCTTGCCTAGAATTAACCTATTCCCTCTTGACTTAAAGATCCCTAGATTGTAGCTATCGGGAAACACAGACTCCGGCAGGGAATTCCACTCCTTAGCTGTACGCACAATAAAAGTATTCTCAAAACGCTTAGTGCGTATGGGTGGGATGTCCACCATGTACCGATGGCGCATCGCCGTACGTCTGGTAGTCCGATGATGAAACGGGCTGGGTGGGACCAATGAAAGGAAATATTTCCAATGCCTCGGCGAACTTTTTCTATACAGTCTTTACAGCTCAATATAACGTAAAAAGGCATTTTTCAAGTTTTCGGTGGATATCCGGTGCCGATAATGCTTAATGAAAGCCTCAAATTACGATCATTGATCGTAATTTTACTCTGTTTTTAGGGTTCCGTACCCAAAGGGTAAAAACGGGACCCTATTACTAAGACTCCGCGATCCGTCCGACAGTTGAAATTTTCACAGATGACGTATTTCTCTTGCCGCTATAACAACAAATACTAAAAACAGAATAAAATAAATATTCAAGTGGGGCTCCCATACAACAAACGTGTTTTTTTTGCCTTATTTTGCGATAATGCGACTTGGCCGGTTTTTTTATTACTACAATTAACAAGATTTTTTTTATTTAAGTGAAAATCAATAAAAAAGTTGCCTCTTACAAGCTTTTTAACTAGCCTTGTTAGAGATTTAGAACAAGTTTCTGTCCGCGGCTTCGCTCGTGTATAAAAGAGATTTATCATCCCAAGGAACACACTACCGGGAAAAAAAACTATCCTATATCCTTCTCAGGGTCTCAAGCTATCTTCATACCAAATTTCATCTAAATAAGTTCAGCGGTTTAAGCGTGAAAAGATAACAGACATAATTACTTTTGTATTTATAATATTAAGGTGAAATCTCGCAACTGAACATCAAAAATCAAAATATTTTTATTTCTGTTTTTTCAAACCACACCATAAATAGGTACTTTTGAAAAGAAAAACAAAAAATGAATCTAGTTGCACAATCGCAAGCGTCAGTAGATATATATAGGGAGAAGAATGTGCAAGAAACTCCACGGAAACTCTTTTCTATCAGTTTTAATTACCATTATTTGGTTACATCATTCTTGTTGGAAAATACATATATGTGAGAACGGTGTTAAAAAAAGACGAGCACGCAAAACAAACAATTCAAAAATACAATAAATACGCAATTAAAAGCAGGTCCCAACAGATGGCGCCCGTTCACGAACATGACGCATGGATCGGCACCACTCAGCTCAACCATCATGAAGGGAACCGAATGATCCAACATATGTGCCACCATCAGAGAGCATGGTCCACTCTCAATTGCCAGGGCACACACAAGTTATACGTTTAGTGTTGATGCACAAACAAGCTCAAAGCTTGTTTTTGTAACTTTTATAAGTGAATATTTTTATTAAAATATGTTATTTTTTGTCCACAGTTCAGCAATTTTGTGCAGCTGTTAAATTAGCCGCCATGTCTGTTTCCCGCGCTTCCCTGTTCGTCGTGATTGCTCTCTTGTATCTGGAATGTTGTTATACAGCCGCGGTAAGAATAAACATTATTTTAATAACATTTACGTTTCAACCTGCGGGGCGAGCACGGCCTACTGTAACAGGCTTGAGTCACACATTTTTTTCACAGTTTGGGAGCAGAAACCGTGACAAAATGCGTGACTCGCGCCTATCACAGAGGCCGTGCTCGCCCGGCTGGAGGAGTTTAAGTCAAGAGTGAATAGGTTACTTCTAGGTAAGCGTGCTTCACCGTCGACCATACCATCAGGGGAGATAGTGGTCAAACGCGAGCATATTGTTAATAACTAGCTGTCCGCCGTGGCTTCGCTCCCGTCATGTGGCTACTTACCTACCTACTCTACCCTATCCTTTTTACCTACCTACCCTACCCTATCGTACCTACCTACCTATCATTTATTTATTTTTATCCTTTTTGCCTCGTTGGTGTAGTGGTTGCAAACGCTACTGCTGGGCATGAAGTCCAGAATTCGATGCCCGGATCAAGCAAAGAGTTATCGGGTTTTTAATCTGGTATTTCTCATTAGCAGCCTGGAATTGGGATTTGTGCCGGAAATCAACAGGCTCTGCCCTTATCTCATGGAACTTAAACAGAACTTGCCAAATATATATCTAATCTATCTATCTAATACTTTTAAACGAGTAATTCTTGTATATATATACATATATACAAGAATTACTCGTTTATATATATATATAATCTGAATCTCGGAAACGGCTCCAACGATTTTCATGAAATTTTGTATGCAGGAGGTTTCGGGGGGGCGGTAAATCGATCTAGTTTAGGTTTTATTTTTAGAAAACGTCGCTTTCTCTATTTTCACCCGAGCAAGGCTCGGTCGCCCAGGTACTTATCTACTATAAGACATGATATTGTTATTGTATGTTTGTTGTTACGTAACATAACATACATAGTACATGTTTCCTGATAGCTACATCTTTAAGTCAAGAATGAATATGTTACTTCTAGGCAAGCGTTCTCTTTCATCAGCCCCCGTACCATGACGTGTCATAACTATAATGGTTCGACTGTGAAAAAGGGACAAATGTATGCAAGTCATATACATCGGTCCTTTACGCACACTGGAAATAACCTTGCTCTAAGAGCTTATGGCCATAGGGCATGTCTTGTAATATCGGATGTTTTTCAATACCGATATTGGCTTCCGATATTAGATCTCAATATCGGCATTCCGATATCAATATCGGCATTGCGTTCATTCGTTAAATATCGTAACCTTTTTTGTTAATTTTACAAATTCGGTATGAGATTGGATTAAGTACAATAAATAAACACGATTATGCCGAAACAATAATATTTTTATTGTGTCTCTCTCTAATCAGCAATGACTGGATAATCGGGCTCTTATTTAACTAAACTTCACATTATTGTTCCCCAGAAAGAATAAATACTAACGTCATGCCTTTCTGAAAAAAGGACAATGCTAAAAAACAGAAAATAAATGTTTGTCGATCAATCTCAAAGTACTCCCGATTAGTGACTAATAATTATTTATAAATTCAGTATAAGTATCACTAGCCATGTGATAAACGAGATGTCTAACAAAATATTGAAATATTATATCTGCCTATTGTTTTTTAAAAGACTAGAATAAATTCTGCGAACAGTCTTCTTCATTTGATGCTTCCTAATCAGGAGAATCATTATGATATATTGAATGAAATAGGTATCTTAGTGATCGACCATAACCGCATTGATTTTTGTCAGTACAGCTTCAGCATTAATGTTAAATGAATCCTGGATTGCCGAGATAAACTTATTTCGTAAAACAACTACAATAAACTTAATAAAATATAGCAATGGTAAAATATATCTATAGATCTATATTTATTCAAAATCAATGGAGTATCAATATGATGATTAGTATGTAGTCAAGTAGTAGATCTATACAACAGATTAGTGATCGGACAGACTAATTTGATGTATTTAATACAAGCAGAAGACTAAAAAATATTAAGCTTTAATTTATTGAGATTTCTAAGCAAGTAACAATATAAATTTGAGAGAAAGTTTAACAAGGATTGGTATTTGTTACGAAACAGCCTTTTCAAGAGTATGAAAAAGTATCAGCGTTCATCATTATCATCATCATCATTTCAGCCAAAAGACGTCCACTGCCTGCCTCGAGTGTCGCCACATTGACTGATCCCGTGCGTCTAGCGGATACCCGCAACTTAAGCTCTATTCAATGAAAATATAATTGAAAAACAATATATCATGGGAATATAATTGTTATAATGGGTTCTATGAAGCTGTTTATTTACTCTTATAGGTAACATTTTAGCAATATCAGGACTGTAAATCCGGGATTCAGTTCGAGTAAATAAGCGCCCAATTATCCGATCACTGCTAATCACCGTAGTCAAAGAGTTTAACCAAGCTATCGCGTTTGGCGCTTCACAATGAGCTAAAATATAGGTGTTTTTCTGTTCCGAGATTCCGATATTGGATCACTCAGTATCGGAATTGAAATATCGCAAATTTCGTTCCGAGATTCCGATATTACGAGATGCCGAGATTCCGAGATTCCGATATTCATGCCCTATGGCCATCCCTCTGGGACCGTACCATGACGGTTCAAAATTATCATTGTGCGACTGTAAAAAAGTGACAGAGTTATTTGACTTGTATAGCTCCGTCGCTCTCTATAGTTTTGACACGTTTGAGTAAAGCCCTGGGGGGCTACCATACGCTCTTAAATCAAGATTGTTTCCACTGTGCGTAAGGATCAGATGTATATCACTGTATACATCTGTCGTCCGTACACTATGGAAATAATCTTGCTTTAAGAGGTCATGGCACAGAATGAATGATAGTACCATCACGATAGGGCCGCATGTTCCGTTTGATTATTTTTTATTCCGGTTCTAAACTGATATATTTATTTATCTATTTTCTAGATCCCGAGGAACTTCGACAGTCGTTTGTCAGATGAAATGATGATGACACCTAAAAAGAGACCGTTCTGCAACGCTTTTACTGGTAAGTTTAAATTTTATAATATGCTCTAGCTGCCGGTGCCGGAAGACGCCACGCCACAACTGTCCCTTACGGCAGTAATTAACAATACAATAGTGCTGCCATCGCACGGATTAGCTTTCAATTATTATCCATATTCGGCTCTAGTTAAATGAAAAGGGAAATACATTTCTCAAAATAGTCCTACAACTAGTAACTCAAGGAATCTGCCTGCCTTTTTCCAACCATGTTTTGGTTGACTTCCAATCCAACGCGGGTGAAGCCATGGACTGTAAGTATTCATAAAGAGCAAATATACATTCCTACTTAAACATACAGCCCAAATCTTTTAGACCCATAAGCCTCACCTCGTTTTTACCCGACTGCCGAAGGAGGGTAATGTGTTTATCAGTCTATGTATGTATGTATATATGTATGTATGTATGTTTGTTCCTATGTGGCGTTCTAGAGACCAAACGCGTTGGCCGATTTTGATGATTCTTACGTCAATCGATTCGTCTTAATCCTGCGAGTGTCACTGGCTACATTAAAATTGGAAAATAAAAAAATGCCGGATTTTGAGCGCCATTTTGTGGGGAAAAAAAAATTTTTTTTTCTTCCTAACCCATTGTGTGGGGTATCAAAATAAAGGATTTCAAGAGGCGATTTCAAAAATATATAACACTTATATGTTTAAATGTACCTAATTCTAAAAAAAAATTACTAAAAAGTTGTAAATAAAAAAAGTTAATAAAAAAAATCAAAAACCCGACAGCTTAAAAAGCAAACTAAAAAGACGTAAACAAGAAGAAAATCATGCTGTGCAGTCGGAGGATACATCTGGTTTTGGTCCGCAAACTCGCGAATATGTATCCTCCGACTGCACAGCATGATTTTCTTCTTGTTTACGTCTTTTTAGTTTGCGTTTTAAGCAGTCGGGTTTTTTGATTTTTTTATTAACTTTTTTTATTCTTGAAAACGCTGGAGAGACTAGGGGACAGGAAGATCAGAAACCAAATTTCGGAACTGTTTCCTCTACACCCTAATCAACACGCAGCATGCAGCTGAGTTCCGTCACAGATAATATAATACTAGCATACAGATGCCTCATCCCATACAAAGAAACCGTGCCGACGTAACTAGCGTTTTTCTGACTATTTACTAAAATTTTATCGATTGCGTTCGGTTCCTTTCAACGGCCGTAGATAATGTTAGCAGCGACTTGTATCGGAAGACGCTACGTTAGAAGGTCTCCTAATAGATGGACAGATGACCTGGTGAGGGTGGCGGGAGTCAGCTGGATGCGAGACGTACGGGAACGGTCAATGTGGCGACGCTGGCCTATGTATGTAGAAGATTAATATGCTAGCTTCTGCCAGCGGCTTCACCCGCGTGAAAGCTGGAAATTTTCCCAAGGGAACATAATTTCGTGATCGGATATTGCACATCATTTAAGAAGAGATTTGCGCACTCTTATGCAATAATATCGCCCGCATCGATGACTAGTCTCTGCTTAGATTTGACGCCATGACGCACATGCAATCAAGAACAAAACCAGAATGCACGTTAAGCCGTTGGTCTCAGCTGTCATTTGAAGATCTTTGACCGTCGGTACGGGTAGTCAGAAGCCTGAGATCTGACACCAGTCTTGCCAAAGGGTATCGTGTCTAGTTGCTGGGTTGTGATGATCAGAATAATAATATAAAAATAATAAATTCTTTATAATAGTGAGCAGTGGTGGCCCAGTGGTGTCGGCCGCGACTTACAAGTAGTAGGTTGTGGGTTCGAGCCCATTATTTCATTACCACTGCTCTCAAAACGGTGAAGGAAAACATCGTGAGGAAACCGGCATGTCCTCGAACCAAAAATTCGAAGACATGTGACATCCACCAAACCGCACTGGGCCCGCGAGGTGGATTACGGCCCATCCCCTCTCACAGAGAGGAGGCCTGTGTCCCAGCAGTGGGGACAGGAATAGGCTGATGATATGATGATGATGTGAATTTCTTTATCTCCTCACAATTCAAAAAGCTTATTCTAGGTTTTACGTAATTAATTAGCATTGTGAAGAGCTGGGGTCTGAGTTAGGCAAAAAAAATCTGTATTACAAATCATCAGGTCCCCACCCCACGGAAGGACAGATAGTTTTCATAAAAAAATATGGTATTACAATCCGAAGTTATAGTTAGGAGATTCAAGACTAAAAATTTTAAAACATTTTGACGGTACAAGTAAAAACGAAGCTATAAACTAAAAGTTAAGCAGAGCGCCTGTATCTGTTTGTATGTGTGTGTCTATACTTCATGTATATCGGTATCAATACAGTAACAATAGCGCTTGACAGGCTAACAATGACGTATACGTCAGTTTGACATATGTCGCAGAGATCAAGCTATCTTTTGTGAAGTATAAGAGAGTCAATGATGTTAGTGACTATATAGTGTAGTGTATGAGTTAGTGTAGTGTGTCGATGTGTACGTGTGGGTGTTTAGCTGTAATTTATAAGCTTAGAACTTAGAATTTACTCGCAACATACTGGTGTAGATCAGCATGAACGCCCCCACCTACGAACTAATGACATGCCGTCTCACAAATTCTGCATCGCGCAAGCAAAGTTTTCGGCGCGATTTGAACGTATACTACAGTCCGACTTCTATCATCGGGTAGTTGCCCAGACCATACACAACAATCTGGTCGGAGGATCCTCCCTTTTCAATGAGGGTTCGTGGGACTTTGCAATCTGTTCCACCTACCTCCAAACTGGTATTCAGTTGTATCCGGTTCAACTGGAAGGCGTTAACTAAGTCTGGGAATTGGAGAAAGTCTAGGAATATCAATGAGATTTTATCAATAGAGAGGTCATACTCATTATAAAGAAATAAAACCATGGCGATTTAGCTACCTACACACGACCTATGGAACTTAGAACTTTATTTATATCACTGAGTAGGTTAAATGTTCACAGAGATATAAATATGACCCCGTTGTCAGAAAGAGATAAACGTACTGTTCAAACGTACATTCGTGTCGCGGCCAGACGCAGGATGGACCGAGTTCACTCAAGCTGGTCAGCTTGTGTTTGTATTGCCGCGCAGACGTCCGTAAAACGTATCTACCTCAGTATATATATATAACATCATTGAGGCAGATTGATTGATTGATGCTATACAGATGCGAGCAGAGAGCATTGGTGTCCCAGGGGTATCAGCCGCAACTTACAAGTTGTAGGTCGTGGGTTCGAGCCCAGGCAGGCGCTTTACTTTGTGTAAATTATTTCATTACCACTGCTCTCAAAACGGTGAAGGAAAACATCGTGACGAAACCGGCATATCCTAGAACCAAAAATTCGAAGATATGTGACATTCACCAACCCGCACTGGGCCCGCGTGGTGGATTACGGCCCATCCCCTCTCACAGAGAGGAGGCTTGTGTCCCAGCAGTGGGGACATGAATAGGCTGAGGATGATACAGATGCTTACTGTTTCATTGTCTATATTTCAGGTTGTGGCCGCAAGAGGTCGCAGCAGGCGCCCGGGATGCCATCACAGGAGCTGATGAGGCAGAAGCAGGTATACTACACTCCTTACTCACAAATATTGGAATAAATAGAGACCGGATTATTTACATGCTGCAACATTTGCAAAATTAGCCCCTATTCATCAAATTATTGCATATTTTACCTGGAAATAAGTAATGAAGCATTCGCATTTTTTTGTCGTGCGTCATAATTTGACGTAGTATGGTCCTTTTCTGCTTATAAAATATTTTGAGCAATCGAAGACACACTTTTACTACCGAATATTTAGAAATGTCACTCTGATCGTATAAGTTTACAACATTTTAGTGGCATAATGTAAACGATAATTTTGTTAGATACTTATTACAAAAAAGTCTGATAAAATGTATCTCAATTTCAGTACGTTGACGACGAAACCATCGGCTCAATTCTGGACTCGGAGACTGCAATCGAAGAATTGTCCCGACAGATCCTATCCGAGGCTAAACTTTGGGAAGCCATTCAAGAAGCCAGCGCCGAAATAGCCAGACGAAAACAGAAGGAATCGTATTAAATCATGTAATGCAACGAGAGCTCCTTACCGTAGCGTTTCAAATCGATTAGAGGTTAAAAATAATCGTTGTAAACTAACACAACTATGGATGAAATAGTGCTGCAAGTTTTTTTATTGATTTTTTTGTCCGACTGTTATTTCAATTCTGTCTCTGATAGTACAAAATCGTTGAGCTAATCGTTTAGCTACGCGAGAACTGTACACGTTTGCCACTCAATTCTACGCGGTGACCTCAAAAGATCATCTCGGACCTACACGGTTCTCATATGAATTGCCAATTGTATACCGTTTTTCCCGACTGTTACTCTACTTCTGTGTTTTTTAGTCCAAATCGTTGACCTCACTAAAATGCTAAGTTAAGCTACACGATAACTTTTCACGTTTCCACTCAATTCTGTGTGGTGACCTCAAAAGATCACCTCAGACCTACATGGTTCTCATTATGATTTGACCATTAAATACCGTTTTGTCTCATTGCTATTCTACTTTCGTCTTTTATAGTCATTTAAGCTACACGATAACTGTATACTTTTGCATTGTCTGAACATGTCCACTCAATTCTGTGTGGTGACCTCAAAAGGTCATCTCAGATCTACATGGTTCTTAAGTGATTTCACCATTACATAAATTGTGTGGACTAGTTTTCCGAGTTGGTTTCGATGTTTCTTCTCGGAGTTGTCAGCTAAGAGACTCAGTTCTCATTTAGTTGAAATAGAGACAAAAGAATCACTTGTATAGTGTTCTTTTACTAGCTCAGTTCCATTTAAGCAAAGGCAACTTTCTAAGTTGCTACGAGTAAGACGCTAGAATATTGTAATTTATTTTTAATATTGTGGACATTTGTTATAAGCGAATTCAAAGAGATGACAATTGTTTTAAGCAACTTTTTCATCCTCTCGTTGAAATTAACTATTCCTACAATTTTTCAACAACGTAATCATAATCATGTTAAACTGTGTCGTATTCTATAATATTTAAGACGTTAAAAATGTAAAGAAAACCATAAGTCTAGCAGACGATCTTGACATTAGAGAACTATTAAAAAGTTTCTTACTTCCTCTAACCTTTGCTATCCCATTACAGTGCAAAGGCCTCCATTGAATCATAAAAGATCTTTGTCAGTTGTGACTAGCAGTCAAAAGCCAGGTGAACAATAACCACGTATCACCAACGGGTATTACCCAGTTGCTGGGTTGTGAAAGTTTTCCACCTTTCAATGTTCATATGTGGTTTAACAAAAATTATTACCAACCCAAACGATCGTTGGTTAGATATACAGTCAGTTCATATAAATAATGGAATTCAGTTTTATCTGGTTATAATGGAACCCAACCCCAACTTAGTCGGGAGAAGACTAGGCCAGATGATTATATGATGACTGTTTCTCCAGAATATACAAGGATCTTTTTCTTTAATCTTTATTGTACACCAAAAGCAATCTATATTTATATTAATATTATAAAGAGGAAATATTTGTATTTTTTAATTTTTGTATGTAACGAATAAACATAAAAACAACTGGACCGTTTCAAAAATTCTTTCACCGTTGGGAAGGTACACTATCCCCGGGTGACATAGGCTACTTTTTATCCCAGTATTCCGTTAGTATTCTATACAATGTGATAATAAAGTACATTTACGAAGGCGAGTTTAACTATGGCTGATTTTAGAGTCACACTGACCGACGGCACTGACGGTCGCCACGAGCTCGTTATTGGTCGAGTCTGACGGCCGTCAACGCTGAACCGAGTGATCGACCAATGACGAGCTCGCGGCGAACGTCAGCGCCGTCGGTCAGTGTCGGTCTGCTAGACTCTAAAATCAGCCTAAATTTTGAGTGCCCTTAAGCAAACCCTAAGAAGACAGAGAGATCACAAAAGCTGGATCCAGTGTACAAATCTTTATCATTTTTAAGTCTTAAATATTGGCAGAAGAGTTTGCAAAGTAAAGTAAAAATATATAATGTTCTACAAAAATAAGATGCATTTTATCGAACAATATGTTTTGTTTTATATTGTTTAAGTCTGTATATTTTTAAGAAATCGTCTAGGAGGTGACTTAGTAATAAATAATTTAGTAATTGTTAGTTTTTGATGCTAATAAATTAGTGCAGGATATTGAAATATCCGATGAGAAAAATAATTTTGTGAGTTTCATTTTCTTGTACCTTTTACATTGTACTGGTGGCCCCGTATCTTGACCTCGCCTCTCGCGCTTGAGGAAGTGGTTCAAATCCTGGCAAATACCGATGTGACTTTAAAATTCATATTATGAAATTTAAAGTTTATCATGAACATCGCTGACACCGGTGAAAGAAAACATCGTTTAGAAATCTGGACTTAAGGTTACACTAGTCGATTTTTCTTCCATACAAACGTAGTCTGGCGATTACCCCACTGTTTGACGTGTATATTTATTTACGTTCAAAATTAAAACTGATATCAATTTATCTCATCATTATCTAGCTCTGTATGGAAACAAAAAATAAAAAAATAAAGCATTTTAAAGTTAATAGCGTCGAAAGTTCCATATTTTAACAATAATTTTAACGTATCTTTGGCGTAACGTATCGTAAGCGGAAATAAATACCATAAGAAGAAAGAAAATAGCAAAACGGCCTCCTTAAAGGGATGGATTAGTAATTCAACAATGCAAATAATTTTATTTTGAAAATATACATTCAGTAATTTACTGTAATTTTTTCATGATATCTAGACTCCCAAAGGTCTGTTTATAAAATTTCGCGCGCTCGTTTTCGTCCTAAATCATCATTCATTTCGATACAAATTTGCAAAAGTGCTAATTCGTACGCAAACTAGCTTCTTACTGCTCATCACAGCATTTATCTCTTTCGCACGTGTTTTCGGATGAGATAGCATGCATATTAACCTTGCGCACAAAATAGTTCGTGCCGTCGACTAGGGGAACCTTAGAGTTAATATAAGTTTCAAATCGCCAACCCACATTGAGCCAGCGTGGTGATTAATTCTCGCGTCTTCTCTGTATGAGAAGAGATCTTTGTCCCGCAGTGAGACAGTAACTAGTTAGTGTGTGATACTTACGTATTATTATTACCCGACTGCCGAAGGAGAGTAATGTGTTTATCAGTCTATGACGAGTTTAAAGTAAAAAAGTGTTGCGCTAAAATGATATAATAGTGTCGTTCTTAAGAGCTTACAGAGCACAACCGGGCCTTACGAGAGGCCGCAACAAGTTTTGCTAAATAAAATAGGACTTAATTTGCATCTTTAGTTTAAAAAAAACTTTTTTACTAAAAAATACTACCGACTTCCAAATAAGAAAACTACAAAGGGAATAATAACTTTTTTTTTGGAAGTCGGTGTCTTTGCGTTATGGAGACCGACTTCCAAAAATAAAGTTATTTTCGGTGTAGTGGTCAAACGCG
This sequence comes from Anorthoa munda, assembly GCA_945859665.1. Lineage (NCBI taxonomy): Eukaryota > Metazoa > Arthropoda > Insecta > Lepidoptera > Noctuidae > Anorthoa > Anorthoa munda. Next base: position 9,486,979 of record OX243919.1, on the reverse strand, counting down.
AGCCTATAGATTATAAAAAAAAAAAAAAAAAAAGTCGGTAGTATATTTTAGTAAAAAAGTTTTTTTTTTATTTTTCGTATCGTAGTTGTACCTACCTAATAGGCAAGTAGATAAGTAAGGTACCTATAATGCCAGAATAGATTACCCGAATATGGATGAAACTGGACAAATGACCATCAACCGGTGAAATGAGAGGTGAACTGTACACATCTGCATTTAGAGCGTACTGGCGTGATGTTATGTTATGAAATGGTGTAATCAATAAACAGACATGCGATTGCAGCAATCCCGAGAGATTTGCCATTATTTATTGATGAGTTCTCTTATACATCTCCGAAGTCATTCAGTAGATCTTCAGCAAATTAAAATAGGACCAATTTGGAAACATATTCTTTCGAACAAAAAAAAGAATTTTCAAAATCGGTCTACAATTGACGGAGAAATCGGTGAACACACAAAAAAAAAAAATAACAAGCCTAAAGTCGAACATAGAACCTCCTCCTTTTTGGTAAGTCGGTCAAAAAACAGTTCAAACGTCAGTAAGAGATGTGGTATACACTTAAAATATACGTAGCAGAGCACTGAATGTTTACATCTATTCATTACTAGCTGACCCGGCAAACTTTGTTTTGCCATAAAGACACCAAACATTCATCTACCCTACTTACACTACTCCACCTACCCTACACTACCCTATTTACCCTACCCTACCCTACCGTACCCTACCTACCCTACCCTACGTACCCTACCTTACCTACCTACCTACACTACCTATGTAGGTAAGGCACAATTTTTTTTTTTTTTTTTTTTTTCATAAGAACCTTCTCCTAACAATAACAAACACAACAAAAAAAGAATAATCGAAATCGGTCCAGAAATAGGGATTCATTTTTATATATATAGATTACATCGCACCAGCTGTGGTCAGACGTGCCATTCAGTGTTGTTCTACTTACTGATAAATCTGGTTGTTTTATTATAAATCCCAAAACCTAACTAGTGTTACTAGTGAACATCAAACAGCCGTAAAGAACTGAAATATATAACAAAATAGGAAGTTGCGACTGTACAAAAGTATAGAAACAAATTATTATAAAAAAACATAACCCTCGACTGCTTAAACTAATTAACTGAAAAGAGAAAAACATCAACATCTGTTAATTAGTTTTTAGTAGTCGGGTTTTCCGTTTTTTTATAATAATTTGCCTTATTTCATAATTTTTAATTTTAGTAATGAATGAGTTCTCCAAATAAACTGTGTGGTAAAAGATTATTTATTTTGCAATCAAAGTTATCTTAAATTTGTGCCAAAATAGTACCTAACATAAAAACTATTTAGTAGCTACTAAATAAATTTATAGGATAATGATAATAAAATATTTTTTTTTCATTATCCTAACTATATAATATTTAAAAATAATTTGTATAGCCTATGTCACTTACACAAATCAAATCCAACAACACCTCATATGTCATCCGTCAAGCCGTACAGAGTGTGTTGTAGAAATGGACATACATACATATGCTCGAAAAACATTACCTTCCTGCAGGCGGATAAAAATAGTGATGGACGCATTTTTATTACCAGAAGTATTTATCGTTCCTCACATATTTTTGTATACAGCCATTTTTTCTGAGGTAGCTAATTGACAACGAGTCACCGATACAAAAAAATGGTCGCTCCCACATCCTTCAGAGCTTCCTAAATGGCGAAAACTCACCAAATCGAGCAACACTGGCTCTGAGCAAAGACTTGAATATGTATTTTGTCTTTAGTGCTACCAACATAATACTCGTTTCTACATATACCTCGACAGTAGGTCAGTGTTGCCAACTTAGCTATTTTATAGCTATTAGCTAGCTGTTTTTACATACCCATCAGCTTCAATTCAACAAATTGTATTATTAAAAGCTACTTTATCTATATATTTATTTATTATCTGTGATGAAAAAACTTTAAAAAAAAAACATGAAAAAAAGTTTTTTTTCTTATCTTGAGGCATGTATGGAATAAATTTTAAACGATATAATTATTTGTTGGAACATATTTTAAATTATGTAATGTTCGACACAATGTAAATTGTTTGAAAATTATTAACTGAAATAAATTAAATAAAACAATGTCAAAATAGCAATAAAAAGTAACTAAATAAAATATATTTCACTCCATAAAATATCAATCGAATGTCAAATAAATCTTTGTAAAATAACAATCAAAAGTAAAAACTAAAATTAACTTAAGTATTTCAATCCTAGTAAAAATAATCAAAACAAATGTCAAAATATAGCTATACAAAGTAACTAAATAAAACATATTTCATCATATAATCCTATCAAATTTTCCCAGTCTGGTTCTATATTCATACGTGTCCACACATTTGCGTGTAATTTTTGAACTAAGTCACTCGTAGTTTCTCTCGCGAAATCCTCATTTTTATCGAAGATCTCAATATTTTCAAATAACGCGCTTAACTTGGATTCACAAATCATTCTCACTTGGTCGATGATTGTTATTATTAATCCATCAAATTCCATCTTAACAGCTATCATAAGCATATTAGTATCTTTTACAATTTCGATGAAATTCATCAAATTATTGCCGTTCAGGTAACCCTCGGTTGTTGATAATAACAAAGAAACTAAGTTTTTTAAGCCGAGACGTATCGCCTCACACAGAGATGATTTCATGCAACCATCTCTATTTTTAGTGATATAGCCCTGTTCCAGTAATAATGTAAATATAATTTCTTTATTTTTTTCTACAAGAGTAGTTAACTGTTTGTCTATTTTTGCATCCAATATAACCAGTACGTTCTTATTAAGTTTAAAAAACATTTCATTGAGTATAAAATTATATATCATTTTTAATTTTTGTGGATTCCTATCTGTTTGACTTTTCAATAAATCGCAAATGTATTCAACAGCGAAATATTCGGCGAACGTCGAGTGTATAAAAATTGGAATATCATTAATTACATTACAAATGATGTCTGTTTTCTCTTCTCCCTCTTTTAGCTTGTCTATTAATTCCTCACAATGCTTTAGCTCGTGTTTATTTAATAGGCGCTTGTCATAAACAACGTATGCTGCCAGTTTTTTAAGTTTGTCTTTAGTATCTGCATATTCCCTATTATATTGTGCTATATTATCCGGTCTATACATGTCAATTTGGTTTTTCTCTTGAAATCTTATTTTTAACTTATTTTCCAGAAAATGATCGTAAATTTGGCATACATTAACGTCCAAGTCCCATTTCTTGCTCGCGCCCGGTATTTGGTCGTAATCGCCACCTTTTTTTTGTATTTGATTGTACAAATGTTCAGCAAACATATTTAGGTGTAACGGAGTTGCAAACAACCCGCTGAATTGTGACTTGGGTTCTATAAAACCCCTGAATCTTCGGTTTTGTATATTTTTACGCTTCATATATTTTAACAAGCTCAAATAAACTGCAAATAATGGTTTCTCATTTATTGACTTATCTGGTAAATAGCTTTTCTTTGAATCAAAAAGTTTACTCATAAATGTGAAAAAGTCCTCTAAGTTATTTTTATCATCGCATAGTAAAGAAATTAATAAGTCCTTTTCTTCCCAAAATGAAGACAAATATAAGTCCTGTTCTTCATTATTTAAGGGTTCCATTTTGTATAGAACTTGGAGTTTTAATTCTGTTATGATTTTGTCATACGATCTACTAGTGATCCATATTTTAGGTTTCTGGTGAGAATTCATCACAGCTTTTATTAAACTTAACACCTCATGTGCGTAGATAGGGCAGATTTCGTCAAAGCCATCTAATAAGATTATCACTCGTTTTGTATTATAATAATACAGGAAAAGATTTAATTCAAAAATGCACCACTCGTCACCTGTGCAATTCTTGAGATAAACGGTACCATTCAATTCTTGTAATGTTATTTGTACATCATTCTTATTGATACTTTCCTCGCTGAGTGCAACTCGACACAAAAATTTTAAACTTTTCAGAGTATCGATAACAGTTTCATTAGCTTGCCACTCAAAGAATTGTTTGGAGAACTCCAATAAGTTAATTCTTAGTATCCAAACTGTTGAATCCTGTTGTGTTGTCTTAAGAGACAATTGGGTGAGTAAAGTAGATTTTCCTATTCCAGGATCCCCAATGACAAGTACTACGTCTTCTTCGAGGTCAAATAGCGTCGAAATATAGTTGATTTGCCCTTCTTCAACTTTTATATCATTTGTGTCGAGTGTTTGAGTAACTACTTTAAGACATTTCATAGATCTTTCAATATTGATTTTTCCTTTATAGTTTAAATGACTGGCTGATTTTCCTATTACTTTTGTGTCATTTTGCATTAAATTATATAACACGAGCTCTCCTACTAGATTAAGCGATTCATTATCCAAGATTTGGTCTAAGCTTACTTCGTCACCTCGAAATATCACCTTTGTGTTCTCTAAAAGACTTTTCTGCGATTCTTCGCTCATATCAATTAAATTGTTTCTTTCATCCTTTAATACGTTTTCTGTTATTGTTAAATATGTTTTCGCATTTTTGACGGAGTTCTGATCATTAAGAATAATAATTGCCGTTCTACCTCTTAAAGATTCTGTAAATGTAGCAATTGTTTCAGATCTCCTGCCAAATATTGCTTTATCACAGACAAGGATAAGTGTAACTTCTTTGTTCAAATCAAACAGTTCCGCCTGTAATATTTTAGTGTCACTTATAGATAAATTTAAAATGTATTGTATGTCTAATACAACACAATCCTTTTTAAGTAGATGGTTTATGAGCTTCGCGATCGTAAGTGCAATATTCCTCGTAACAATAACAGTTCCGTATGGCTGGTCATCTAATTTTATTGAATTGATTGCATCATCGGTGAATGTGTAATTTATGTTATTTATTCTATGCATCATATTTATAAAGCTGATCAATGGCTGATTTAGAGCATGTCTTTCAGCATTTTTAAATATACTACCTTCTTCTGTAAGATAGTCACCCAGTTTATTCATCCACCATTTTTGTATAGCATCATGATATTTAAGAAATATTATGTTGGATTTAATATTTCGAGTGTATACGTCGTCACAACATAGTGTTTTTTCAATTTCGGTAATCAACATTTTTTCTACCTTTGCCTCCTTAGCTTGGGATGTGTAAAACACTAACCTTTTGAAAAAATCACTGTAAATGTTTATAGCATATTCATCAGCGGCAAACGAAAGTTTCGGAAATATTTTCGCACGAACATCAAATTTATATTCACACAAGTTTTCAATTTTACAATTCAGTTGATCAAACAACATTTTGGCCAGCTTTCCTAGTGATTCGTAGTTATCATTGAATTTTAGCAGTTTGGACACATCATCAAGAACTAGCAAATTACCAACAGCAGACGCTATGCCACCACTGAGTTGTAGAAATCCTTCTCCCAAAGATTTACGAACAGGTTCTTCATCAATCATGACAATATAACCAGGTTTTGCTTTTTCTATCAATCCTAATATTTTTGATGATAAATCAATTAATTTCCTTTCCTTTCTTTCGTCACCACCTCTTATCGTTAAATCTTTATTGCCAAAAGAAGCCGGAACTCTAAATTTGAGTGAAGACAAAAACTTCTTTACTGCTATTTCAAGTGTCCTTCGTATGGTATTTTGTGAAAAGTTAATTATGTCCAGAAATGGTCTGTAACGTTCTGATGCTATTTTATCGAGGAATTCGAATTTGCCGTTTTCGTAAGTAATAAGGTGTGCGATTTGTTGATATTTATATTCAATATCAGTTAGGTCCCAATCATATTCATCATCAACGTGGTCGCAGCTAGAACTTACTTTTTTCGAAAGCTCAGTACACAGTTCTTCTATAAATAATTGTACAAATGGATTGTCGTTATCAAAGACATCATTTCTAAAACCTGCTTCACGATATCCTTCCAATTGATTATTGGACACATTGAAAACTTGCTGCGCCAAAATTACGTGGTACCTCAATACAAGCTGCTCCTGCATCAACATTTGGATATAATTAAATTCTCCAAGAATACACTTCGCCATGATTCGAGCCAGTATCTTAATTTTCTCTTCTAACAGTAATTGATTTAACTTATACGGCTGTAAATCAGTCCCAACAGGCCCAACGTCTTCTGTTCCTATCAACTCATTCAAAAATGTAACACTAGTACAGTGATCCCCAATTTGGAACGTCCTGTTGCCAAATATAGACTGTTCTGTACCTTCGTATTTTCGGGCAGGTCGATCACTTTTAGCGGTTGTGTAAATCACGAATAGACAATCTGTTTCACTAAATATTCCATCGAACAGTACATCTTTGTTGTTGGGTTTGAAGAAGCTTCTTATTTCCATGTAGCTATTGAAGTGTCTTATCAAATCTCCTGTACTATTGACCGATATAAATGAATTATTCTCCCTGTGCTTTGCTTGTATAAACACTGCAAGGGGCTTTTCGATCCCCTTCACTTTAACCCTAAAGCAAATGTCATCGAATGAACCTAATTTGTCCACATTTGTGGCTAAACGAAACTCTTCGATTCTATAGTCATGAATGGCTCTGTAATATATTAAACTTAGAAGCTTCGTCTCGTACAAATGTCCTTGTATCCCGGATGTTCCAGGACGCTTTTGATATTTGTCAACAATGTGTTTTTCAGAGCTCGCCATTTTGTGATAGGGTTGTTTCGTATCACCTTGTTACAGCGACTGATTGTTATTCCTAGTGGTGCCACTGGTACGCGGGGCGCGGGGCGCGGGGCACTCTTCGAGACTCGCCGACTCTTGACTACACGGATGGTGATCTGTAAACAAATGGAGCTAAGTCAATTCTATGAAATGAAGTTGGTCCGTTTCATTTTAAAAACGCTTTTAGTTAAAAGGAGCCTTAAAAGCGGGCTGTGATTATCTTACGATCGAGCTCGACGCTCGATCTATAAAATAAGTCCACGAGAGTCCCTCAGAGAAAAATTTAAAGAGATCGATATACTGACTCTACCTTGTCTTTATATATTGGAATGTATTTTGTATGTCCGCAAAAATCGAGGGCTTTTCAAAACTAGAAGCGATTTCCATAATTTAAATACACGCAGTAAGCATGAAATTGTAATACCCAAATTCAGATTAACGAAAACTAGCAAGTCTTTTCTTATAAACAGTATACGCTTTTATAACAAGTTGTCAAAGCCAGTTATAGAATTGACCGATGGAAAGTTCAAAAACTACATCAAACGTGTCCTTATTAAAAAAGCATATTACAAAATCAAGGACTACGTTGAAGATAAAATTTTTAGCTCTTTCTGCGCATGCGGCTTCCTTGGTAACTCATAAACGGCACAAATATGTAGATGTCTCTAACTATTCTCAATCTCATTTATACTTTTTTTCTTTCTTTTAATTAGACTTTTTACAATGATTTCAATAATCTTTATAGCCCTTTGCTATGAATAGTTACAGCACTGATAACAACATTTGTGCCACATGTTAAATTTAGTCTTGTTATATATTTTTATTTATTTTTTCCTTTGTATAGATTCTTTTACAGATTGTTTTGTGAATGTGTGAACATTGTAGGCCTTCTAGACGCTTGTTAACATTTGTCAACTCTCTCGTTTATACAATTTTTTTTTAGTTTCTTACGACTTATTGTCGGGCCTACGTTGTCCCCCCATATCTAAGCACTAATACTGTAACATGGAAATATTGTAAAAACAAACCAATTTTTTTAAAAGAGTAACCGTGGAGTTTCTTGCCGGTTCTTCTCCACAGGAAACGACTAACCCGAACCGTGCACCTTTTGTCGACGTTTTATAAGTGCCCATGTAGGCCTATGTGAAATAAAAACATTTGATTTGATTTGATTTGACGGTCTAATGGGGTTCCTTTGAACAAACAGTGGAATTAAATGTTCTATCCCGTATAGTCTTTATACAATAAGCTATACAATAAGGTCAGCCCTTCTCTCAGTACATGGACATGGAATTGGCATCACAAGAATCCTTCACAAAAATGTTGAAGATGAAACCGCACGACTAGACCGAGAAAAATAATATGACTTTGCGAACTGAACGTGCCTAAATGCGCTGTACAAGTCAAGAACGCGCCCGAAGCAAGAGTGGCGCGCGGGGGGGACGCAACCGCCAGAGGCGGTGCGTGCCACCCCGTGATTCGGCCGAATTCAGCGTTTGCGCACACACGTCGATCTTTAAGGCTTGATTTTTCCGGCGAAGTAGGCATTTAATCCGCCACTGATACCGCAAAGCGAGCGTCGCACTCGCTTGTGCGCAAAGCCGAAAAGGTGTCGCTGAAAAGGTGTGTAGAGAAGGCTTATTTTACTATTCTTTTTATTACTTAATAAAATACGAGAGTTTGTTGTATTACAAAGCGTATTAATTTGATTTTATTTATTTGTAACCAACACCGATACTTAAAAATATTTTACAAAATATGCGTATTATAATTTGTATGGCCAATTATAGGCTGCGAACGAACTAATGCCACAAATTTAAATTAAAAGATGCAACACAATCCAAATTTACATAAGGTTAAGTTAAATCACAATTTTGAAATGTTAAAAACAAAAAAGGTTGAATAACAGAAGATAGGAGAAGATAGAAGATCGTTTGACTGTCACTCATCTCCATCAGCCTTTACTATTAGTTTTTTGAATGTAGGTTTATTACAGCTAAATATATCAACTTCTGAGAATTCCGAATTATAAATTCCAGCAATGCCAGTCAGTACACAGTTCTTGGCATAGTTAGTGGAGTGCCGAGGAACTTGTAACATTGGTGTGTGACGAGTGCGCCGTAGGGAAATGTAAAAACTTATCTGTGCGACCAACTCCGGGCAATCAAGGCGTCCATTGATTATGTCACAGAGCAGACACATGTCCATCACTTTACGCCTTTCTTCCAGTGTTAGCAGCATATTTTCATATGTTCGACAGCTATCTTCGTTAGACATGGTGGAGCGTTTGAACCTGTTCTTGCAGGCAGTCTCTGAATGGGGCGATGCCAACCTGGTCAGGTTTAATGCTGCTAAAACCCAGGCGTGTCTTTTTTCCGCTAAAAAGAGCCAATTTCACCCGGCTCCAACATTCCGTGATGTAACCGTGCCAATAACGGACCATATTGAGCTTCTTGGCGTTACGTTGACATCGACTCTCAATTTTGGGCCATACATTGAGGCAAAGGCTCAGCTGGCTGCCAAAAAATGTAATTAATTAAACCATTGTTTCATTTTAATTTGTATTAATTAAATCTCAATTAAGCTTTGATCGTTTTTCAACATCAAAAGGAAGTTTCAAAAAGGTGGTGTTTCAAAGGTGACAGATCTAAATCTCACACACTACAACCACTCGAACTTCTGAATCTGTCTAGCTCTCCCCAAACTTCAGTTGATCTGGCTACTAATTACTTTGGTACTATAGGTGAAAATTTGGTTTTGCAAGAAACTCCTACCCCGCGAACAGGCCCATCCGTAATGTTGACAAATACATCGACATCCAGCTCTATGATACTTATGGAAACCGACGTGGATGAGATTGCCGGAATTATATCATCTTTGAAACCCGACTGTGCTATTGGCTGGGTTTAGATATCTGCCAGAATGATCCAATCTGCTAGAGAGACCCTGGTACCTATAATAACTCATGTGTGCAATCTCGCCATTAGATCAGTTATTTTTCCTACAGTTTTTAAAAAGGCTTTAGTCCACCCAATCCACAAAGCAGGGAACAGAGACACTTAGCCCATCCGTCGGGCCCGCACACCGCCCGGGTGAATCGATCCGCCACATTATCTCTGGTTGTTATCGGCTAGCTAACGAAGAGTACTTGCATAGGCACAACCTTGTAGCCAGGATTATCCATCAGCAACTCGCTCTGAAATACACTCTTGTGGCATCGGAGGTATCGTACTGCAGGTATGTGCCCGACCCTGTTCTCGAAAATGGCAATATCACATTGTACTGGGATCGGTCCATCATCACTGACAGGACTATTGTATCCAATAAGCCTGATATTGTGGTGGTGGACCGAATTGAGAGGCGTACAATGATTGTTGACATTACCGTCCCGCATGACGGGAACCTCGTGAAAGCCGAGAAAGATAAGCAAATCAAGTATCTTGACTTGGCTCGCGAGGTTGTCGACATGTAGGATGTGGACACAGCGATCATTGTACCGATAGTCGTGTCGGCTAATGGCTTAATAGCCACGAGCCTCGACCAACACCTTAGGAGGCTCTCGTTAGGCGGCTGGGTCAAGGGCCTGATCCAGAAAGCAGTACTGCTGGACACGGCTCGTATTGTTAGGAGGTTCCTCTCTCTGGAGTTCTGAAAACCGGTAGTTTGGATACCGATGGGATATGGATACCGATGGGATGGATTTTGATACCCGATACCGGTGGGCCTCTAATTTTAACCGACTTCAAAAAAAGGAGGAGGTTCTCAATTCGTCGGAATCTTTTTTTTTTTATGTATGTTCCCCGATTACTGTAAGACGCCTGGACCGATTTGGAAAATTCTTCTTTTGTTTGAAAGGGTACTTCCCAGTTGGTCCCATAGTCATCAGGTCAGGATCTGATGATGGGATCTTGGAGAAATCGAGGGAACTCCTCAAATATTATAGGCATACATATAGCGATTTTGGTACATAGTGCTGATGAAACTGATCTGATGATGAAGCCGGCAGGTAGGCACTGGTACTCCGAAATAAAACAATATATCCTAGTCGCGTATTTGGAATCGTCATGAGATGTACTTTGGTCATATATGAATTTTATGGCAATCGGAAGTACCTATCAAAACTAAAAAGAGATAAATAAAAAACTTTTTAACAAAAAATCAAACCGACTTCCAAAAAAACACTGCAAAACGAAAAATAACTTTCTTTTCCGAAGTCGGTGTCGAAACACGGAAAACAATAGGTACCAAAGACAGCGACTTCGGAAAAGAAAGTTATTTTTCGTTTTGCAGTGTTTTTTTGGAAGTCGGTTTGATTTTTTTATATTTTTAAATGTTTTTGTTTTTTAATTTATTTTATAAAAATATTTAAAAATGTAGATAATAAGAAAGATAAATAAATAAAGGAGATAATAATATTTATTTCGCCAAAAAATTTTACAAATTGAACATTACACTTAAATGATTAAAACTATTAAATATATGCACAAAAATAAAGATGAGCAACTGCGCCTAAGCTACGCCGAGCCTGTATTTCAGGACGCAGTTCACTTTACAGACATTATGAACAATACGACAGTGGTTTCGTTAACATAATAATTATATAAAGAAAAAAGAAAGAAAGAAAGAAAAATATTTATTTATATATTATTTTTTTTTTTTTTTTTTTTTTTAATTTTTACACATTTTACAACAAACAGCCACAGTGTTATGTGAGTGTTCTGTGTGGTGTGCTTGTGTTGAGTGTTTGAGTGAGTGTTGTGTAGTAGTGTTAGGTGTGTTTAAAAGTTCTATTTATCTTAATGTTTTAAGAAGTTCTTCTGTAGTTTCGTAATCACAAGTAATTAGGAAGTTCAGTAGTTTGATTTTGCATTCACGTTTACTTAGGGCATAGAAATTAAGGGTAGTATTTAATTTATTGTAAAGATGACCTTTGAAGCCTTTTGTAAAGAGCCTATTGTAAAGAGGACCTTTGAAGCAGAAAAACCTATTTGTGAATGAATGTTTAAATTAAAAGGACTGGGGAACCACAGCATTTCGACGACGCTTACGAACAGGGGCGGCCTTAACCGCTGCGAGGCTCCGGGCGGGCGGCCCATTTTCGAGGCCCTTGTCCTTTTTACAATGTATGAGATATACGAGAAATGGAAAACTTTGCACTTATTGTTTTTTATTATTAACTGACTTCTGCCAGCGGCTTCGCCCGCGGGAATTTCGAAAATTAGCTCAAGGGAACATATTTCCGGGGCCTATGTACTATTCCAGACTGAAATCTATTGCCAAATTTCATCCAGATCCGTCCAGCCGTTTGAACGTGAAGAAGTAACAAACATACAAACACACACACACTCTCAAACTTTTTCCTCTATAATATTAGTGTGATTATTAATACTCGACTCTTAATCGACCAACTTTATTTTATTGTTTGCTAAGGATAAAATTGTAAGCTTTTTGGGTTGTAGCGCGAGGCCCCGGGCGATTGCCCTGTTCGCCACCCCCTAAGGCCGCCACTGCTTACGAAGAGTATTCCTGTCAAGACGGGTAAGGGAGTGTTGTTTTAGGATTGTGGTTATGATGTAGAGTTGTCGAACGGTCGGTAGGTTCCACGATTGATACAAAAGATTTGTTGGGTAATCTATGGGTCGGAAGGAGCTAACTCTAGAATTGCCCGATGTGCTATTTCAAGAGGAAGCAGAGTGGTTTTGGCAGCTCCACCCCAGCATAAAATGCAGTAAGTTAGAAACGATTGACAGAAGGCACTATATTTTTTTTATTAAAATTAAAATATCTGGTACATACCGTAAGTTCTTAAAAAACGTAAATGAGTTTTCTCAGTCTGGATTGGAATACTGATATATGTGCATTGAAGTCACCAGGGTCCTGGTTTTAATAATAACCACATCACAAGGCTGAAACGATGGAAAATATTGTAACTGGACCAGAGACACTAAATTAAGGGGGGGACCATTCAACCTACAAAACACAACCATTTTCATTTAAAAATTACGCGATTTTACTCGATTTTGACGAAGTAAATTCCTTTACATTATTGCTTATTTTATTTTATGTTACTGTTTTGTTATATCTCTATTTCTGATAGGTACTAACTAATAATATTCATAAAAAACCGGCCAAGTGCGAGTCGGACTCGCGCACGAAGGGTTCCGTACCATTATCGCAAAAAACAGCAAAAAATCACGTTTGTTGTATGGGAGCCCCACTTAAATATTTATTTTATTCTGATTTTAGTATTTTTTGTTATAGCGGCAACAGAAATACATCATCTGTGAAAATTTCAATACAGCTTAGTGACAATTTCAATACAGACAGGCAGACAGGCAGACAGACGGACCGCGAAGTCCCTTTGGGTACGGAACCCTAAAAAACAAACAGAAACCAACAAACAAAAAACCTTTTTAGGTAAAATTTTATGTAATTGTATGTCCGTTATCGACTTTGAAACGATTCAACCGATGTGACGCAAACCGGTTTCATTATGGCAATAAAACGAAGATGGTTTTAGACCAATAAAACAAATAAAAAATAAACAGGATTTCTTTTTTTACCGACTTCAACAAAAAGGAGATAATCAATTCGACACGTATGTATGTAATATTATTGGATTTGCACAATATTCACATAATATGTTACTCTATGTGGGCTTCTAAACACGTGTGCAAAATGTCAATGTATATATGTATGTTTGTCCACGCATTTCTCCGAAACTACTTATCGGATCATGATCATTATTTTTGTGTTGGATTGAGTATCTCTCAACTTAGGGAATAATGCAAATTTCATCAAAATCGGTCCAGCAGTTTTCAAAATATGGAGCATACAACCGAACTCCTTAGCAACAAACAGAACGAATGTGTAATTTTTTTTAAAATAAATTATGAAATTATAGGTATTTTGTTAATGACACCCAGATCCGGAACAATTACTAGGCCATACAAATATTTTTTCCGTGCGGGAATAGAACCCGCGACACGCATAATATTGTGCAGTTCCAATAATATTACATACATACGTGTCGAATTGAAACCACAGTTGGCGAAGTGGTTGAGCGATCGACTGCTGTGCTGCGTGTCGCGGGTTCGATTCCCGCACTGAACAAATATTTGTATGGCCTACAGATAGTTGTGCCGGATCTGGGTGTCTTGTGTATGTGAGATGTTTGTAAACGCACCCACGATATAGTAAGAAATTCATAGAGTAGGACATCGATACAAAAAACCCCTCCGTTTGCCCCAGGGTGGAGGACATCCATATGGACTTCAAAAGGTAAAAAAAAATGTATGTTTGTATGTTTGTTTTCGGAAATCGCAATCTTCTCGATAACCGAGTTTTATGTATTTTTTAATAAAATAAAGAATATATATGCCAAACTGTATTAAGAATACTTTTTTATTTTTTTTATCTTAGCTTGCGTTTGACCACTATCTCACCTGATGGTAAGCGATGATGTGGGTCTTCGATGGAACACGCTTGCCTAGTAGTAACCTATTCACTCTTGACTTAAAGACCCCTAGATTGATTCAAAACGTTTAGTGCGTATGGGTGGGATGTCCACCATGTACCGATGGCCCATCGCCGTACGTCTGGTAGTCCGATGATGAAACGGGCTGGGTGGAATTAGATCATGCAATTCCATCGCACACTCCTCGAAATATAATCGATAAAAAACCGACAAGCTGGCAACTCGGCGACGATGTTCAAGACTCTGGAGCTTTGACTTAACCAGTGCCTCATCGCCGATGAGCCTCATGGCCCGCTTTTTGATTGACTCTAGTGCATCAAGCTGGTATTTGGCAGATCCGTCCCAGAGATGAGAACAGTACTCCATGCATGATCGAACTTGCGCTTGATACAAGCTGAGCAGCTGTTCTGGCGTGAAGTACCCACCTTTGCAAGGATCCCCATCTTTTTGGCAGCCAGCTGAGCCTTTGTCTCTATGTATGGGCCAAAATTGAGAGTCGATATCAACGTAACGCCAAGAAGCTCAAGATGGTCTCTTATTGGCAAGGTTACATCTCGGAAAGTTGGATTTAATCAACCGCCTGTACGACATAGGTACCTACGTACATTGTAATTAAACCTATTAATTTTAGCTGCCTCAATACTGACTGGATAGATAAATAATAATTGTATTCTGCTTGTGCTGTTCCATAAGCAGAATAAATTATTCAGGTACCTTTACTTTTTCGTACTTTATGTAGTACATAAATTACGAAAAAACTAATATATTTTAAATAATTTCCATGCAGTAAAGACTAGCGCACGTACGGTACCTAGATTGGTAAAAATACAAACACGCATCCCCGGGGCCAAGGGCTACGTCCGTACTAAATGTAGTTATATGTACCTGCATGCAAGGCAATTTACAAATCTTTTTTTTTGATTTGGGACAATCCCACCGCACTATTCCCAAACCACTGCAACTCCTGAAAGCCAGAATCAACAGTGGCGACCACCAGAAAAGCGCCGAGGCAATGAAGCTCGACGAAGTCCCGGAGAATGAATTTAACTGTCTTGGATCCGGCAACGAAATTAATCAGAAAAGAATAACGGAGGAGTAGGAAAAACCATAAATTTTCCACTTCCCTCCACATCAAGCAGGAGACAGAACAAACAAGGCCACTAGGCACAAAGGGTCGTTTACAACTGGGATAAGCCCAGTTGCCTAGCACCACGGATAAAAATAAGAATTAATATTAATGGGTTCTAACATTGTGAGCTGTTATGTTTGATTCCAATAATAGGTATGGCAAAAACGCTTGAACGCACGGAAATTTGTTCTAGTTTCCACAAGGTCCGTATAGTAAACAACTCCGGAGGTAGCCTCTACATTATTCAACATAACATTACGTTCATTCTGCCAAAGAATACACTCCCATAAGATATGATGTGCAGATTGTACATATTCGCAGTCAAATTTACAAATCTGGAAGCGCGCGCGATACGATAATGAATAATGTACTCTGTGCATGAATGAATGGATCGCCTGTCGCTCACTCGAGCGGCCGGCCGGCCGGCAGCGATCTACCGCGAGTGAGCGGCGGAAGTTGCCGAATGCGAATCGTTTGTATGGGAGTATAGAAAAGTGTTTTAAATTTTTCTCTCCGTAAGAACCTTCTCCTAACAATAACAAACACAACAAAAAAAGAATTAGCGAAATAGGTTCAGCTGTTCTCGAGATTTACGCTTAGCAACACATTTAGCAATTCATTTTTAGGGTTCCGTACCCAAAGGGTAAAAACGGGACCCTATTACTGAGACTCCGCGGTCTGTCTGTCTGTCTGTCTGTCTGTCACCAGGCTGTATCTCATGAACCGTGATAGCTAGACAGTTGCAATTTTCTCAGATGATGTATTTCTGTTGCCGCTATAACAACAAATACTAAAAACAGAATAAAATAAATATTTAAGTGGGGGTCCGACTCGCACTTGGTCGGTTGTTTTATAACTCGGTATCAAATTATTTAATATATTCAGCTTTCTTCCTAATCACACTACTTGCGCGTGGTACTAGTACTTCTCGCAATATCTTTATATATTATAGCCTATGTGTTATTCTGATGTGTAAGCTATATTTCAGTAAAGTTTCTTCTTTTTCACGCAAAAAACTACTGAACGGATTTTCATGAAACTTTACAGAAGTATAGCATAAACATCAGAATAAAACATAGGCTATAATTTATAAAGATATTGGGAGAAGTACCAATACCACACTGGTGGCTCGGCATCTAGAAAAAACTGGGGCTGGAATCATGAGTGGTGACTCTCAAACTGCCAGGCGAACAGAAATATAAAGAAAAGTAGTATATCCGGGGATGGAACCATGTAAGGTAAAGACTGTCGAACTACCAGGAAATCAGAATCATGTAGGGTCGCAAAATCTATAATAACCAGAGCGAAGCCGGGGCAGGCAGCTGGTAATGTATATGCCGTACTTTTATCCTCAACAGGTCGCCAATGAATTAAAATCCACACCGTGATTACAAAAATTAACATTCTCAAGTAATATTTTTAGTGACATTGTATTTTATTTACAACAGAATTTAACTTAAACACTAACCACCAATAAGTAACCTATATATCTACAAACAGATAATAAAAAAACATACGTACTTGCAACCTTTTCCAGCATATACTCGTTCTTATAGAAACTTACAAACACAGCAATAATAATGTCAATTCGCACAACTACTCTACGACATCGCCAGAGCTAATATATTATTATTCCAAACTTATTCTAGTCTAGACACAGGCGTCACTCAGCTTCACCCAATTTAATGTAGTTATTCAATAGTTTCATTATTGATATTTTAATACCAGTAAAACTAGATGCGAACAGACAAAACGAGTAACAACCGGTTTTACGGCGGGATTTTTTCGAATGAAGTTTTTATGCCGTTTTAATTATTCGCGAATTGTTTATGGATATCGTGATGTAACAAAAAAAAAACACTACAAACCGAAAAATAACTTTTTCAATACAGTTGTTAAACATGGCGTACTTTCAGAGGCTATAATTATTATGATTCGAAAATTAAATCTTATGCATAGGCATCTTTCTGTTACGCGGTCGTGACTTTTGTTTACGAACTCGATCATTAGTTTTGCAGTTTAGTTTTAAATTTATAAGTCAATTTAAAAAGTTTAGTAGCAAAGAGTTTTCATACATAAAATAAAATGGGATAGATTTTATACGAGGAAAAATGAATGATTCCGTACGTTTTAGCATTGAATTCTCAAAAGTCTTTTTAATGGTTGTTTAATATATTTAATTACCAGTTTTAATTTAATTATTTTTACATCAACATTTGTCTAAAATCGAATAGGCTGTATAGACTGTTTTCGTTGTAAAAAATGTCCAGTTGCAAAAACGCGCCGTTAGTTATAAGTCAATTTAAAAAAGTTTAGTAGCAAGGAGTTTTCATACATAGAATAAAATGGAATAGATTTTATACGAGGAAAAATGAATGATTCCGTACGTTTTAGCATTGATTTCTCAAAAGTCTTTTAAATGGTTGTTTAATATATTTAATTACCAGTTTCAATTTAATTATTTTCACATCAACATTTGTCAAAAATCGAATAGGCTGTGTAGGCTGTTTTCGTTGTAAAAAAAATATGTCCAGTTGCAAAAACGCGCGAATATTTTATTTTTTTGTGAATTAACAAATCTAATTCTTTGATTTGTTTTTACTATTTCCCACAACTGTATTGAAAAATATCGTGTGATACACGGGCGTGTAGGTTATTGCAAACTCGTGTCATTAAAAACCCTCGCCTTCGGCTCGGGCTTGTTAATGACAGCTCGTTTGCAATAACCTACTTTCCACCCTTGTATCACAATGTACTATTTCAATACAGTTGTTAAACATGGCGTACTTTCAGAGGCTATAATTATGATTCGAAAATTAAATCTTATGCATAGGCATCTTTCTGTTACGCGGTCGTGACTTTTGTTTACGAGCTCGATCATTAGTTTTGCAGTTTAGTTTTAAATTTATAAGTCAATAAAAAAAAAAGTTAATTAAAAAAATCAAAAAACCCGACTGCTTGAAAAGCGAACTAATAAACACATTACCCTCCTTCGGCAGTCGGGTAAAAAGACGTAAACAAGAAGAAAATCATGCTGTGCAGTCGGAGGATACATATTCGCGAGCTGGCTGACCAAAACCAGATGTGAACTTTTTAGTTAACATTTTTTTCGAATTAGGTACATTTAAATATATAAGTGTTATATATTTTTGAAATCACCTGTTGAAACCCTTTATTTTGATACCCCACACGATGGGTTTGGAAGAAAAAATAAAATTGCCCCCCCACAATATGGCGCCCAAAAGCCGCCATTTTTCTATTTTCCAATTTTATAGTAGCCTATGACACTCGCAAGGTTAAGACGAATCGATTGACGTATGAATCATCAAAATCGGTCAACGCGTTTGGTCTCTGGAACGCCACATAGGAACAAACATACATACATACATATATAGACTGATAAACACATTACCCTCCTTCGGCAGTCGGGTAAAAAGTTTAGTAGCAAAGAGTTTTCATACATAGAATAAAATGGGATAGATTTTATACGAGGAAAAATGAATGTTTCCGTACGTTTTAGCATTGAACTCTCAAAAGACTTTTAAATAGTTGTTTAATATATTTAATTACCAGTTTTAATTTAATTATTTTCACATCAACATTTGTCAAAAATCGAATAGGCTGTGTAGGCTGTTTTTGTTGTAAAAAAATATGTCCAGTTGCAAAAACAAGCGATTTTTTTTTTTTGTGAATTAACAAATCTAATTCTTTGATTTGTTTTTACTATTTCCCACAACTGTATTGAAAAATATCGTGTGATACACGGGCGTGTAGGTTATTGCAAACTCGTGTCATTAAAAACCCTCGCCTTCGGGTCGGGCTTGTTAATGACAGCTCGTTTGCAATAACCTACTTTTTCCACCCTTGTATCACAATGTACTATTTCAATACAGTTGTTAAACATGGCGTACTTTCAGATGCTATAATTATGAATCGAAAATTAAATCTTATGCATAGGCATCTTTCTGTTACGCGGTCGTGACTTTTTTTACGAGGTCGATCATTATTTTTGCAGTTCAGTTTTAAATGTATAAGTTAATTTAAAAAAGTTTAGCAGTAATGAGTTTTTATACATAGAATAAAATGGGATAGATTTTATACGAGGAAAAATGAATGAGTCCGTACGTCTTAGCATTGAATTCTCATAAGATTTTTAAATTGTTGTTTAGTATATTTAATTACCAGTTTTAATTTAATTACGTATTTTCACATAAAAATTTGTCAAAAGTCGAATAGGCTGTATAGGCTGTTTTCGTTGTAAAAAAAATATGTCCAGTTGCAAAAACGCGCCATTTTCTGAAAATTTTAATTTTCGTGTTATATTGTTTTTTTTTTTTTTGTTAATATGAGTTCAAGTACAAGTGATGAAATGGAATTAACTCCACCCGATATTTTATCTGAGGGGGAAAGATATATGGCGACTTACGATAATTTTATTTTATGGAAAAAACAAATGTAATTCTTTGATTTCTTGTTGCTTTTTTACTTTTTCTTCCGGTTCGCGAACTCCAGAACTTTTCTCTCCCATCGGCCATGCGTTCTGAGAGCAATGTGCCTGCCCACTGCCACTTAAGTTTGGATATCTTCGGGATATTTCGGTAACCCTGGTTCTGTTGCGGATCTCTACATTTCTGATTCGATTACGCAAGGATACTCCGAGCATGGCCCTCTCCATTGCCCTTTGGGTGACTGTAAGCTTTCTGAAGAGGCCCATTGTGAGCGTCTCAGAGCCTTAGGTCATAACTGGCAACACACAGTGGTCATAGACTTTCGTCTTGAGACACTGTGGTAAGTTGGACGAGAAGATAGAGTCCGTCCAACGAAAGAAGTCCCGTAGACGCGGCGCTAGTTTCTATGCGACTGTACGCTGTCCTCTAACAAATCTTGTTAGTTCCATGTATTTCCGCGGGACTTTTTTCGTTGGACGGACTCTACCGCGCAACTTCCCGAACGCTGCCCAGCCGAGTCGTATTTGACGGTTGACTTCTTTCTCGAAGTTGGCCCTAACCAACTGGATCGTTTCTCCCAGGTCGTCCACGACTTCGAGTGTAGAGTCTCCGACCTTGATAGGAGTGGGTGTAACATGGGCATTCAACATCACCTTGGTTTTCTCCATGTTCATTTTTAGACCCACTCTTTCGGAAGGTCTACTGAGTTCATCGAGCATTGTACTAACGTCCTCCATGGTCTCAGCAATGACCACTATATCGTCGGCAAACCGAAGGTGAATGATGTACTCACCATTGATGTTGATGCCTAGCCCTCTCCAGTCCAAAACCTTGAAGATATCCTCCAGTGCAGTGGTGAACAGTTTCGGAGATATGACGTCTCCCTGTATCACACCTAGCTGCAGGAGGATAGGATCCTCTAAGGCATGTAAGCTTGATATGATAAACGTATGGTTGGCGCAGTGCTTGAGCGATTGACTGCTGAGTTGCGTGTCACAGGTTCGATACTCAAGGGTTCCCTACTTGAAATCGAATAACGTTAGATCGAATAACACTTGCTCGAAAACGTTTATTCGATAGTACTTGAAATCGATAAATTATGAGCGCGACAGTTCACTACCTCGATGCATCAAAATCTCGAATAACTAGAAGCTGGAATCATCGGCTGCGCGAAGGTCCATTTTCGCAGCGTGGCGCGTGCCGCACTTTGTGTTCTACCGCTACACGTAATTTTGCGAAGTATGTCTTGACGCAATGGATTAAGTATTATATTATATTAATTTGATTAGTAGTATATTATATCAAATTTGAGTAAACATTTAAATAAGAAGTAAATCGGCTTTTCTTTTTATTAAAATATACTTAATAAGTAAGATTTGTTATAAGCTGCCACAACTACTGTTGCGTCTTTCACCGCGGTCAGAGCTTTTAAATAACCACAATGTTGTATTTTGTTATTCTTGTCACTCTTTCCTACATTAAAATACTTTTTACCTGTCACAAATCTGTCAAATGTTCCCTATTTATATTGAACTCTGTACTTATGACATGAAGTCGTAAATAGAGTTCTATCAGACAGAGAGCGGTCACACGGTCAAGCGTTCAAGAGGTCAGTTTTGAGTTCGAGCGTGCAGTTGCTCACGAACTCCGAGCTGTTGGACGGTCTACGCGGTACCACCCGTACCACCTATTGCCACCATGTTTTTTGACGATATTTCTTCATCGGAAGACGAATTAATGATTTTGTGGTCATTATCAGCAACAGTTTTTTTCCGTTCCGGCTGTCAAAACGTAAACATCACAGTATTGTTGCTCCGAAACAAACCTAAATAAAAAATAGTAAAAAGCCACTGTTCTCCAATTAAATCGCGTCCAAACAAAGATCCAAGTTAAACTTAGTGCTGGAAGTAATCATTATCGTGCATCTGTTGGGATTCACAAAAGTACGAGACACAGAAAACCGGCGAACATTTGAGGTTAGAATTTAAATTATCAAAACCTACCCACCACTGCTCAATAACGAAGACTGTCAATGCCACAACTGTCAAGAGTGTCAAGCAAGTGTCACCCGATCTCAAACTCAAACTGACAATACAAATGTCAGTGTCACCATAGTGTTGCCAACGAAGAAAATTTTCATTTTAATAAAAAGCGCTCCATTACACGTAACGAAAATAATAAGGATGGAAGATCAATTTGAACTTTTATTTAATAAAATGAAAATTGAGTTACAAAATCAAACGATGGAACTAACAGACTCAATAACCAACACAATCATGGATAAAATAGATGAAAAATTAAAACCTTTATTAGAAGAAAATAAACATTTGAAAATTAAGGTGGAAAACATGCAAAAGAAGATAGAATTTATGGAGAGAGACAGGAAAAGCAATAACATAATAATATATGGTTTAAAAGAAGAGGAAAAGTCTACAACTGAACTACTTATAAATGTGAAGAAAAGTTTTGCGGATGAATTAAAAATAAATATAGAAGACTATGAAATTAATAAAATTTACCGTATTGGAAAAACAAACAATGGCGAGAAACCGAGGCCTACGCTGCTTTCATTCGTGAGTGGCTGGAAAAAAAGCGAAATTATGAAAAACAAGAAGAAATTGAAGGAGTTATATGTCGCGGAAGACTTATCAAAGGAAATTTTAGAAAAGAGAAAGGCACTCCTACCAAAGCTAATAGAAGAAAGAAATAAAGGAAACATTGCCTTTATCAAATTCGATAAACTTATAGTCAAAGAAAACACCTACACCAAGGACAAACGAAAGAGGGAATTGTCTACCTCCCCGCAAAATTATTTACAGCCGAGAAAACATCAGACTTTAACAAATGCGTTTGAAAAGATGAGGGTTCGGTCTACCTCTCGTTCAACCACCTCAACAGATACGAAAAAATAGCAATTAGACACCTGCGAACGGAAACAACATTTAAAGGAAGAAACTAAACACGAAACAACAAAAACAAAATACCCTCTCCCAAGCCGACTGGTCCTCGTGGGAGAAAACGACCACAACCCTCCAGCGAAGGAAAAAACAACTAAAAATTTCCTAATTATAGCAACATATAATGTGAGATCTCTAGCATCAAAGGAAAGATTTTTGGAATTAATATACTCAGTGCAAAATATAGAATTTGATATAATTGGATTAGCAGAAGTCAGAAGAATGGGCTGCGACATTGAAGAACACGAAAATTATATATTCTGTTACAAAGGCGAGACGCTTGGACAGCATGGAGTTGGCTTTTTGATTAAGAAAAAACACAAAAACAATATTATGGAGTTTAAGGCGTTATCCGGACGAGTGGCCATGCTCCAAATGAAATATAATAACAGTGTACTTTCCATAATACAAGTCTATGCCCCAACAGACAGCGCAAAAGAAGAGGAAATTCAAAACTTCTATGACACTCTAGAAAAAGCCCACAACCTTGCTGGTAAATATACCCTTGTTATCGGAGACTTTAATGCAAAGGTAGGACAACCAACGAAGTTTGAAAACCTTATAATGGGAATACGAATATGGAACTAGAAATGAAAGAGGAGAGAGACTTATACAATATGCTTATGAATACAAAATGTCAATTATGAACACCTATTTCAAAAAGAGAAATAAGCGTAAATGGACCTGGATATCTCCTGATCAAAGAACGAAAAATCAAATCGATTATATTTTAACAAACTACCCAAAACATGTTGAAAATATCGAGGTATTAAATACAATCCAATTTCCTTCGGATCATCGAATGGTCAGAGCCTACTATCGCCTGCAGGGAATAAAGAAAAGCAGACCTTCTTACAGATCATCTTCCAATACCTTAAAAACGGAGCAAGACACAAAATTATATAATATCAATCTAAACAATAACATACAAGAATTAGACACAGAACACCCTAACGAAAACATCCAAACATACTATAACAAACTGGAATCAATTATCAAAAGAAGTTTAGAGACAAAAGAAAACAATGAAAAACAAGACAGAGTAAACAAAATTTTTTCCACACCTACAAGAGACCTCATAGCCAGACGAACAGAACTAATAAAAACTAAACAAAAAACAGTAGCAATGAAAAAAGAACTAACTAAAGTATTTAAACAAACAAACAAAGCTATTAAAAAAGACTACAAAATCTACAGATATAATATAATAGAAGAACATATCAAACGTTACAGAAGCACAAAGAGAGCTTTTAAGGAACTAAGCACACATAAAAAATGGATTCTTAAGGTCAATACAAAAAATAGAGACACAAATACTAGGCAAGACATCATCGATTGTGCCACGGAATTCTACACAAGGCTATATGGTTACAACACTGAACCTTACGACAACGAGGAAGAGTACCACGAAATAGAAGGATACGAAGAAAAAGAAGACCTAGAACAAATCGATGCAGTCGAAGTTTTCGTCAACATCAAAAGACTGAAATCCGACAAAAGCCCTGGACCTGACTGTATACCGAATGAAGCCCTAAAGATTGGAGCACCTGCACTAGCTCGCTCTCTAAGCCACCTCTTTAACATGGCTCTAAACTCATGTCAAGTACCCGAACAATGGAAAAGATCAGACATCATATTGCTTTACAAAAAGGGGGACCCTAAAGACATAGGGAACTACCGCCCAATCAGTCTTCTTTCGAGTATATACAAGCTATTCACATCGATCCTACAATATAGAAAAAGCCCAAAAATTGATTCTCTTCAACCAGTCGAACAAGCAGGCTTCCGATCCGGTTTCTCCACAATGGATCACATCCATGTAATGGAACAAATTGTGGAGAAATACAAAGAGTTTAATCGACCTTTGTACCTTGCCTTTGTAGACTATGCCAAGGCGTTCGACAGTATATCACACGACTCGATCTGGGCAGCCCTCTGCGAATGTGGTGTCCATAAAAACTATATAGAAACCTTAAAAGACATCTATAAAGGTAGTACTAGTAGAGTCAAATTAGAAAACCGCGGATCGGAGATACCAATCAGGAGGGGAGTACGACAAGGAGACCCACTGTCACCAAAACTTTTTATAGCCGTGCTGCAGAGTATTTTTACAAAGCTTAACTGGCAGGAAAAAGGTATCAAAGTAGCTGGACATCACTTAAGTCACCTGAGATTTGCAGACGACATCGTTCTTTTCGCTGAGACTGGCCCCGAATTGGAAGAAATGATATGTGTACTAAGTGTCGAAAGTGAAAAAGTGGGCCTAAAAATGAATGAGGACAAAACAAAACTCATGACGAACAGCATAGCTGCCCCAATCAACCTAAAAGGCAAGGTTTTGGAATATGTGAGTAGTTATGTGTACTTGGGAAAACAGCTATCCTTCAAAAACAAAAATACCGAAGAAGAGGTTGATCGAAGAGTACAGCTAAGTTGGAGGAAATTCTGGGCCCTCAAGGAAATCTTAAAAGGCGATTTCTCCCTCCAACAAAAAAAGGTAGTGCTGGATACATGCATCCTTCCGTCCCTCACTTACGGATGTCAGACGTGGACGTATACTTCAAAAATACAAAATAAACTAGTTGTATGTCAGAAAGCTATGGAAAGAAGTATATTAAAATTGAGAAAAATACAGAAAGTCAGAAGCGATTTTATACGAAGGAAGACAAGACTTACTGATGCTCTCCATTATGCGCTTAAGCTCAAGTGGAAATGGGCTGGACACCTAGCCCGTTACAATGACAAGAGATGGACCATAGAGGCAACACGGTGGACAGGACCCAGCGGTAAGAGACGACAAGGAAGGCCTAAAAAACGCTGGACAGATGACATCATTAGGATTGCTGGAAAACAATGGATAAAAGATGCTGCCGATAGAGATAAATGGAACAAGCTGGAGGAGGCCTATACCCGAGAAGGGGTTCCTATCCCTAATAATTAGATTAGTTATGTAAGAGATTAGATTAGATAAGTAATAAATAGAAAACAGAAAGTAGTAACTAAGTTAGTGCTATATATCTAATATTTAAGAGGTAAAATGTAAAAAAAATTGAAAATATTGTTTAGTAACTTACTAAGGATAAGAAATAAAGGGCTTTTATTATTATTATTATTATTATCAGCAACAAGACCGAAAAGAAAATGCTGGGTGTGGCCCAGTAAATAAGGATAGAAAACAAGATGGAGATTTTCATAGACTTTTTTCTAAATGGGTTGAAGATGAAGAAATGTTTTTTATTATTTTCGGATGACAATTGATTCCTTCGATAAACTATATGAAAAAGATAAACATGACTTAGTTAAACACTAACTGGAGGAAAGCCATTTCAGAAAAATAAAAGATTGGTGCTACTTTTCCTCGGTTTTTATAATCGTTATCTTTCGCATCGTATAAAAAACGCCTTTAACCGCCATAATTAGTTTTTCAGTCTCCATCTTCCTTCCAACACTTTTGGTCACCGAAACAGCAGTGAACGCGCTTTTCGCGTTCACTGCTGTTTCGGTGACCAACAACGCGTTCTGGTTGACCGACGACGCGGTCAGAAATTCAGAATACCTCCTGTGTGGGTATATCTATGTAACGTAATACAACACATCGAGCGCTCTTGTCTTGAACGGTTAACAGCGTGACCGCTCTCTGTCTGATAGAACCCTTAGAATGAAGAAATTTGACAGATGTGGGAAGCTTGATGCGAGGCCCAGTATTTGTGTTAGTGTGTGTATCTGTTGTTTACCGGCATCATTTAAAATTACACCATTTGCAGTTTTGCACCTGGATATCCGTTCACTGTTGAAAATACAAGGTGTTTGGTAAACACTCTGAATAAGTCTAAATATAGTCAACTGCACATCATGGCATCCAGAACAGTCAATAGATTTTCAATTTAATTTTCAAACAATAGAGTTCTCCATTGGGGAATTTTGACAGTTTGTGGTTATGTGCTATTATTTGTACCTATTCCATTTTGACCGCGCGCTTACTTGAGGGTTCTAGGGTAATGATTGCACACGGGCGCTACATAGGCTAGAGCCGCCTCTGGGAAAAGCCATTATTGCATGGGTTCTTTCGGGCTAGATGTTAAACAAACCAACTTCTTTGCTTGTATGTAGGCTCACAATGTAACTGATCACGTTATGTATTGGCGAATAACTTAAACGACATTCCACTATAACACGTAGTTTGATCTACACGAACAATCGGTAACTCTCACTGTATTTCTCCTTAGGTTTTTATCACGAATTCACCACTTAAACCAAACCCCCCAATCTCCCTCGATCCTTGTGTCATCACCTCTTCACTTCACTTTCTTGTTTGAATGGCACCAGATGTGTATAATTTACACAATTCCGCCAATGTCAGGGTTACAGAGGATAAACGAAGGAGATTGATCGGTAGGTAAGAAGAAAAAAAAAAATATATAATTGCCAAATTATGACGCTGATGAGACAACACTTGTTGCGGACGTAGCGTGATCGCCTTCCCCGAGGAGGGAGGTCGTAAAGCTCCCGGATGGCGCGCTGGACGCCCGAAGAACATTGACTCTTCAGATTGGATCTGGTAACCTCTTTGGAATGTTGCCTCAGGACTTCTAATCAAGCAGGTGCAGGGATGATAATTGTTTAATTAAATAAAACACTTCAATTATTTAAAACTTGGTACGAATTTAGGGCTCTCAACAAGTAACTACTAATTAAGTTCAAGTGACTTGTTTCTAGTGGCTATGGCCGATACTACAATTCTATCTTTGGACCGAGGGTGTTTTATACCCTCGGTCGTTACTACTATCGAGAGCCCCGCGATTTTGTGCCGAAAATAATTTTTATTTGCCAAAAAAATCCCTTACCCGACAGTGGGTTTTGGGTCTGTACTATCCCTTCCATGGTGCTATCAACGCCTGGATTTCTGTGTACTGTAGCACAGTAGCACCCCCTATCTCAGTATCTAATCCATACATCTATATCCAGGCATTGATAGCGTCCCTAGGCTATATCTATAGAAAAAAGGGACAAGTTCCCTTATTTTCATGTCGGAAAGTTGTATAACAACATTCCTAGCCCAGAGAGTACTATAGGTTGGGGTGACCTGCTGACAAATTCAGCCAGTCGTCTATGGGCGGCTTAAAAAAGCTTATTTTCGGACGTTTATCGTGGGGTATCATCCCTTAAATACACGCTCCTTAACGTTTTTAGACAATTTATTTTATTACTTGGATTTCTACTCAGACCATCCAAGCTATCACCACCGAATATGGGTGGCCTGGAGGCTGAGGGAGAGCACTTTACAGTTCTAGTGCCTCCATAAGTATATATATACATTTTGTACATAATGTACCCAAAAAGTGTTAGTTCGACAGCTAGTCACTCCCTTTGTGTCTAGCTATCTCCTAAACTACTTAACTGATTCTATATTTTTATGGGACGACACGATGGCGCGTCTATCGGGCCATCGGGAAGTCCCCGAAAATTCCTTATTTTTGGAAGTCTCAGGGGTGTATAGTCCCTGGGAATGCCAAAAAACGGGCCAAACATCACAAGTCCAGATTACCATGTCTGGATTTGTGCCTAAACTATATGAGCGATTTTCGCTCTAAAGGGATGGCCTGATAGCTAGTCCAACGGGCCATCCGAAAGTACTTCTATAATAAGTACATCTATTCCCTTCAGGGAGTTATTCGACCTGAAGGGTCTACAAATTTCAACAATTTTGTTTGTTTACATTTTTCCGCGCTGAGTATGTCGGAAACTATCCGGGCGATCTTTCTCGTCTAAAGACCGTCTGGAAGCCCCTTCGACGAGCTTTCCAATGGTAGTACTTTTAACAGTACACCTACATATTTTCTAGGTGCTTAGGGCACCTAAAAGAATAGTCCCGTCGAAACTCCCATAAACAGCGCGTTTTACACTATATACCGACATGATATCTCAGGTAAATAGGCTTTATATAAAGCAGTACACTAATTCTGAACTGTATATAGGTTTCCCGTCTTGATCTAGGTCCCCCATATACCCTAAAATGACCTAAATGTCCTAAATTCACTTCCTGAGACATCACGTCAATATTCACATATTAATGGTGGAAACTATACATTTTCCACATTATATCATTCCTATGTACTAAAATTATGTCTAATACATAATATAACCCCTCAAAACATGATTTTAAGCTACCAGAATTTTTGTACGCAAAACGCCAACATATAAAACTACCCGCCGCCATCTGGCGCACCAGTCGGAACTAGGCGGGCGCAGCGAACGCACGCATTCACATGAAATTGATTTTACGTTTTAAGTATGAAGACTATAATATTTATATATTTCAATGCTTCTATTCTATTAATCTGGTATTACTAAAACCCAATACGCATAAATAAACGTTAAGGACGTTATATTACTACCTTAAAAATGCGATTTAAAATACCCTTACATACCGAGCTTATAAATAGGACCGACGTGTTTACAACATTTTCATTCCTACTTGGCGCTCGGGCGTGAGCAGACGTATGACTCTAATACATACTTTATTTACAAAAACCATTCAAATGGTTGGTGACTCTCGTCGCGAACATATCTCCCGCCGTGCAGTGCTGTGCAGGCTCGAAGTGATGTCGGCGCGGCGCTGCACTCCCATGGTGAGTGACGAGTGGCAGTCTCGGATGCCGTCGCCAGGCTCACCGAAGGATGATCGCCGCCCCGGCGTCTCTGGTTACTGAGGCAGTGGGACGAGTTTCTTCACCGGACGCTTCAGGATGCCGCCAAGTGTGCGCACCTCAGCAGTCCGGGTTTCTCCGTCGATTCCTGGATACACGGCTACAATGCGGCCTCGAGGTCATGTGTTTCGAGGCAGCTGGCCGTCGGCTATCAGGACGGGGTCGCCCACATTAAGTTTGGGCCCACTACTATGTGGCTCCCGCCGGTTTTGGAGCTCAGGCAGGTACTCTCTGACCCAGCGGCTCCAGAACATATCAGCGAGGATCTGTGATCGTCGCCATACTTTCCTGCTGTCTATATCCTGCTCAGTGAATACGCCAGGTGTAGGTAGTCTGGCTGACCCACCGAGCAGGAAGTGGTTCGGTGTGATGGACTCATCATCATCGCTGTCTACTGACACATGTGTCAATGGTCGGCTATTCACAATGTACTCTGCCTCACAAATCAGTGTGGACAACACCTCTTCAGTTGGGTGTTTTTCTGTAAGTACATTGTACAGCGTGTTTTTTACGCAGCGGACTAGGCGCTCCCAGGCGCCTCCCATGAATGGCGCTGATGGCGTTATAAAACGCCATACGATGCCTCTGCGACTGGCCTCTGTTTTGAAGGCGTCTCGCAGCTCTCTGTCGGCGCCGTGCATGTTGGTGCCATTGTCTGAGTGTATCTCAGCTGGGCATCCTCTGCGTGCGGCGAATCGGCGCAGCGCCAATATGGCGGAGTCCGCGCTTAGGCTGGCGGCGATTTCAAGGTGCACCGCCCTAGATGTGAGACACGTAAATAGTGCTACGTATCTCTTTTGATGCTGTCGACCGACGGTGACGGATAGTGGGCCGAAATAGTCGAGCCCAGTATATGTAAACGGCCTCTTATGATGAGCGAGGCGCGTTTTCGGGTGGTCACCGGTCGCAGGTATTGGTGGCTGCGCCTTGCGTATCCGGCAATGCAGGCACCTAGCGACGACCTTCTTCGTTGTCGGTCGCATCTTCACGACCCAGTAGTGCTGCCGAACCTCATTTATTGTGAGTTCGGTGCCGCTATGTTGTAGGCTACGATGTGTCCAGTCTATGTACAATTGCGTTATGTGATGGTCGCCGTGTAATATGGGCGGACGCATCACTTCTTCAGCTACCTCTTGTGTAGCTGCTATGCGACTTCTTAGACGCAGCACGCTGTCTACGACCTGGATTTGTAAAGGTCGCAGCGAGCTATTCTTTGCAATTTCTTCAACGTTCGCTAATTCTGAGGCGAACGATTGTTGTTGTGCGACTTGGACTAGAATTTTCTCAGCTTTTTGGAGAAATTCTGCTTCTATTATCTGCCTGATGGCCTGGGCTGGAGCTCTGCACGCCTGCTTCTGCTTTTGTACAGGTGCAGCGGGCTTCTTGCGCCAGTCTGGGTCGTTCTCAGCGTTTTTTCTTGTCCGTTTGTAGGACGTTATCTCTGTTCTATTTTTGCATAGAGATATAAAACGCAATACTGTAGCGGTCGCGCGCAGCAGCCGCTCCCATCTGGAGAAACGGCTGGGCTCTGGAACGGCTTCTATGAGGCTCTTCTTGTCCTCTTCTGTGACTACGAGAGTTTTTTCTTCTCCCGTGTCATTCGAAATTGGTGGTTTCTCTGTGGGCCATAATTCGGGTCCAAGAGACAAAAAACTCGGCCCGCAGTACCACTCGTGGTCCGAGTTGAACCGCAGTGGTACATCACGGGTTGCTGCATCAGCGATGTTCATCTTTGAGGGTATCCATCGCCAATCTTCAACTTTACTATTGTCTTCAATAGCAGCTATTCTATGAGCAACGAAAGGTTTGTATTCCCTCGCTCCTCTTCTTAGCCAGGTCAGCACGGTCTTACTATCTGACCAGTACGTTACTGACGTGGGCTTGCAGTCGTGTTCACTTATCACTGCTGCGGCCACGCGGGTACCCATCACCGCGGCCTGAAGTTCGAGTCTCGGTATCGAAAGCAGTTTCAATGGGGCCACCCGCGCTTTCGCCATGACAAGGCTTATTAGGTGCTTGCCTTCTATGGTCGTGGCCCTCCAATATACAGCTGTAGCATATGCCATCTCGCTTGCATCAGTGAACACGTGCACCTGTAATTCTATAGCGTCGCTATAGCCTGGATAGCATCTCGGTACGCTAACATCTTTAAGTTGGCGTAAATGTTGTACCCAATTCGTCCATTGTAATGCCAGGTCAACATCTAGCCTCTGATCCCAGTCGACGCCTCGCCTCCATGCCTCCTGCAGTATCTGTTTCGCCTTTATGGTTACTGGTGAGGCGAGTCCGAGTGGGTCGTATAGCGACGCAACTATTCTGAGTGCTTCCCGCTTGGTAGGCACCTCAACGTCCAAGATACCCTCAGGTAGGCGCGCCAGGGTAAGGTTAAAACCCAGCGTGTCTTCACCTGGCCTCCATATAAGGCCTAGTATCTTCTCTGACGTATCTATATCTCCAATGGATACCATCTCAGTTTGTATATGCGATGGGTCCATTTTTTCTAGGAGCTGCGAACTGTTTGAAACCCATTTTTTAAGTTCAAACTTCGCCTGTAGGTGTATCTTCTGCACCATGCTTGCGACTTCTGCCGCCTTCTCGACTGTTCTATAGCTATCTAGGTAGTCGTCCATGTAATGACTACGTAGTATAGCTTCCACTGCTTCTGGGTGGCTTTCTATATGCTTCTTTGCGTTCCAGTTCTTTGCAAATATTGCCGTGCAAGGTGAACTGGCTGCGCCGAAAATGATGGACGTCATTCTATATTCTTCTGGCGCTCCTTCTCTGCGGTTTCCTCTCCACAGGTAGCGGAGCGCGTCTCGGTCTTGGCTCCGCACCTTGACTTGCATGAACATTTCCGCTATGTCACCGGTTATCGCGACGCAGTGTCGACGAAACCGCATCATTACTCGTATATTCACCTTAACGGGTATAAAATCTATCATGCACTGCACCCTGTGAATAATGCGAGAGGAGGAAGTACCCTTATAATAAGAGAAAACATCTACCATTACCTCGAATTTAAATATGAAGAAGAGTTCATACAAACTGTAGCCGTTAGGGTCAAAACTAAACTTCATCACATTACAGTAGCAGCTATATACTGCCCACCAAAGCATGCTCTGAAAATAGAGCAGTACAGAAACCTACTAAAACTTCTTGGCAACACGTTTATATTGGGAGGTGACTTCAATGCAAAAAACATACGTTGGGGATCTAGGCTAACCAACACTAAAGGAAAGGAATTGCTTAGTGCTATGCGAGAAATCAAGTGCAATGCAATATCAACAGGAAAACCTACTTACTGGCCTACTGATGCTCAAAGAATTCCAGATCTGATTGACTTTTTCATTTATAAGAATCTGTCAGCTACATATCTTCACATAGAGGAGGGATTTGATATGAACTCTGATCATTCCCCCATTATCTTAACCTTAAGTGAGACCATAATTCAGAAAGAAAGCAATGCAATTTTAGTTAATAAGAACACGGATTGGGATAGCTTCAAACTCGACCTAGACAACATCATTGACCTTAAAGTACCACTCAAAAACATTCAGCAGTTGGATGAAGAAATAACAAAATTTGTGACAAACATTCAAAGCTGTGCTTGGGGAAATACACCTCTTTTGAAAAGAAAAGTCGCAAGTCATAGATATCCGTTAGAAATAAGAAACCTCATAGCCATAAAGAGAGCTCAGAGACAAAAGTGGCAACAATCAAGATATCCACTTGACAAAACAATGCTGAATAGGCTTACAAGAAGATTAAGCAAAGCAATACAGAACTATCATGATGATGCAACAAAAGATTGCCTTAGCCAATTAACAAGTAGTGGAAAATCAGAACACTCACTATGGAAAACATATAAACGTTTAAATAAACCCATCGTCCATGCTTCACCCATTAAAAAATTAGATGGCAAATGGGCCATGAGTAATGAACAGAAAGCAAATATATTTGCAGAACATTTAGAACAAACTTTTCAAACCAGCGGTGAGGAAAGCTCTGAAAACATAACACTGGATGTCACTCACCATGACGACCTCAATATAAAACTGGTTACGCCAAAAGAGGTAAAAAATATGATAAAAAACTTAGCCAAAAAGAAATCGCCTGGATACGACCTTATCACTGGTGAACTCCTTCAAAATCTGCCACGAAAAGCCATAGTAAAACTTACAACCCTTATAAATGCAACATTCAGGTTGAAACACGTGCCTGATATCTGGAAAGTTGCTGAAGTCATAATGATCCCCAAACCTGGAAAACCACCCCAGGAGGTAACATCATACAGACCTATATCACTTTTACCAATCATTTCAAAACTATTTGAAAAACTACTCGTAAGACGCTTAAAACCTATAATAGAAGACAGAAAACTGATTCCAAATTACCAATTCGGCTTCAGAGAAAAACACTCCACGATAGACCAAGTACATAGAATTACCAACATTATAGAAAAAACTCTAGAAGAAAAAAAAGTCTGTTCTACAGTATTTCTAGATGTAGCACAGGCATTTGATAAGGTTTGGCATAAGGGTCTTATTTATAAGGTAAGGAAAATGCTGCCAAAACAATTTGCAGACATTTTGGAATCCTACCTAACAGAGAGGACGTTTAGAGTCAGACATGAAGATGCTTATTCCGATCTCAAGCAAATAAAAGCTGGTGTACCACAAGGAAGTGTTCTTGGCCCAATCTTGTACCTATTGTACACCTGTGATATCCCAGAAATGGAAAACAACTTCATTGCAACCTTCGCTGATGACACAGCCATCATGGCTATAGGTGTCACTCACAAAGAAGCTGTAAATAAAGTACAAATTGCTGTCAACTCCATCACCAACTGGACAAAAAAATGGCGAATTAAGTTAAATGAGTCCAAATCGACTCATATAGACTTCACAAACCGAAGACCTAATTATACACCGGTATACATTAACGGTTGCGTAATACCTTACGAAAATACAGCCAAATACCTAGGTATGACGCTTGACGCAAAACTTCGCTGGAAGGCTCATGTCAAAAAGAAACGCCTGGAGTTAGACCTACGCTACAGGAATATGTACTGGCTACTTGGCAGACATTCATTATTGTCAGTATACAACAAAGTACTTCTGTACAAACAAGTACTTATGCCTATATGGGCATACGGTATACAGCTTTGGGGCTGTACAAAACGTACCAATATTGAAATAATTCAAAGATTTCAAAATAAGGTACTTCGGAGTATAGTAAACGCTCCCTGGTACATTAGAAACGAGGACATCCACCGGGACTTAGGAGTGGACCTTGTCGCTAAAGTCATAAAAACATACGCCGAAGCTCATGAACAAAGACTTCATAAACATGTGAATGTCGAGGCTATTCAGCTCCTTGACACCACGGACATAGTAAGGAGACTGAAAAGGACTAAGCCTTTTGAATTAGTTTAGTGATTGTTACGGAGTGCAGTGAGTGCTACCTTTTAAAAACACAAGAACTAAGTGTCTTTCCCTCATAATAGAGACAATAAGAAAAGTGCCAATGGACACATTCTTTAGTACCTATACATTTACTAGGAAATTAAGTTAAATTTAAATTACTTATTAGCCTCAAGGCTAGATTGTAATTGTTATGAGGTAACCATCCGGTTACAACATAATGAAAAAAAAAAAAAAAAAAAAAAACTCCAGGCAGCGACTGTAATAGGTCGGGCCCAGTCAGCAGGAAGTCATTCAGTGACATTCCTCTCGATTTGGCGGCAGCGTCATGTACGATGCGAAGCTTCTCTGGCTTCATTGGGTTAAAAACATCAAAGTGCGGGAGGTACCAAGTTTTACCCGGCATGTTAATTGCGGGTGCCCTTTCAGCGTACCCTTTCGCAATTAGCGAGCCCATCTGTTCTGAGTATCTTCTTCGAAGTACCTGGTTCTTGTCCAGCTTCTTCTCAGTTGAGACGAGCCTCTTTAGAGCTGTCTCATAGCTATCTGGCATCTCAGCAT
Organism: Anorthoa munda; assembly: GCA_945859665.1. Lineage (NCBI taxonomy): Eukaryota > Metazoa > Arthropoda > Insecta > Lepidoptera > Noctuidae > Anorthoa > Anorthoa munda. The sequence goes on along the minus strand of OX243919.1, from coordinate 9,451,590 downwards.
GCTCATTACGCCATAACATGGCGGTTTCTATATGTCCATTTGCTAACTGGACGGTCATTCGATTCAAAATGTCCTCTGCCCTTTTCTCAGGGTCAGAGGCGGGGCGCTGTGGGTTTATGCACAGCGATTCTATAGCGAAAAATTCGCGCAACCGATGATCTAAGTCATCATCAGTTGTTATTCTATTTACTTGATGTACTCGCTGTCGCAGCGAACTATTATGCGCGCCATGTAGTGTCCAACCCATCACTGTAAGTGACGCAATCGGTTGGTTTCTAGGGCCTCTTCGAATCTCGCTGGCCAATAATAGATGCCAGTTATCTTGGCCGACGAGTATTTTTGGCACGCCATTATTGTACATCAACTCTTTTCTCAAGTCGGTTAAATGCTTGCAATGTGAGACAACTCTATTGCTCACTGTTTGCTTCGCCAAACTTAGCTGCGGGATAGTACGTGCTTTGAACTGCACTCTATTCTCGAGCTGGCTAACCAGCGTCACCGTGACCCTTCTCGAGCAGGGGGTGGTGATCATGGTGTTGCCTATCGCACCGATCTTGAGTGGGTCCACAGGGCCCTTAGCCCCGACTTGCATCGCGATGTCCTCGTCCATCAGCGAAACGGTGGACCCGTCATCCAGGAGGGCGTATGTCGCCACCTCTCCCGCCGGTCCGATAACCCGGACCGGCACTATCTTGAGGAACGCCTGGCTCGACTGGGTTCTTGAACTGGCCACCGTTTCCTGCGGATCCTTACTGGATTCCGTAACAACGGGCTTGTTTTCGCGATCCCTCTGGTCGGGCCTTCTGGTGGCATCCCTCTGCTTTTGCTTCTTCCTATGAAGAAGCTGATGGTGCGGAAATGTGCACCCCTCTTGGCCACACCGCTTTGACTTGCAAGTGTGGTTGCCTCGACGAATGTGTAGGCAGCAAAAGCACAAGTTGTATTTCTTGGCTAGCTCCCATCTATGGTCTATAGCTACGCCCCTGAATTTTGGGCAATCAGGAGCGTAGTGGGTTCCTACGCAACAAATACGGCATTTGTCTACCGGTTTGTCCGTAGCGATGTGCGTCCTTTGGGTGACGCGTCTGTTAGTGGTTGCCTCGGCCGAAGCGATGCCTTCGGGTGGGGCGAATGCACTACAGAAGTGTGCCTGTTCAGAAACAAAATTACTGAACAACGTAATGTCTGGCAACGATTGGTACTTCTCGGTATATGTTCGGTACCACTGAGTGCGTAGCGAGTTCGGTAGCTTTTCGGTTAACGATCGCAGAAGCTCCGCATTCATAAGGTAATGTTCCTTTTTCAACGCGCGGAGCGTCACTACGCCACTCCTCACGCGACTGGCAAACGTGCAGATGTCTTTAGGTGACTCGCTGCAGCGCGGCAGGTCGCGTAATCTATTGGTTTCAGCTTGCGCTATGGAGTCTGGACGGCCGAACTGCAGCTCGAGTTCCTTCATGATGTCATCGGGTTTGGCATGCCCAATGAGTTCTGAGCTGACGGTCTCCAGTGCCCGCCCATGCAGGCTTCTCCTAAGCCTCGCCGTGTTCTCGACGTCCGTAAAATACGTTCGAGTGGTCTCATATATGGCACGAAATGAAAGCCATTCTGTATGAGCACCGTTGAAATTCGGCAATGTCATGATGAATTTCGATGCAGAGGGATTCGATTGGTCACGCTGTTCGACTTTTCTGTCGGCTAGCGACGCTATAGCGGCCGTAAGTTCCGTCAAAAATGGACGGAGACTTTCCCCCTGACCTCCAGTATTTGAAACTGGAGGATTTGTCACTTCGGACCTTCTGGGATGTTGAGTTTCTATTTGTGTTTTGGTGGCAGTCGGAGTCAGGGGTCTATGCATAGAATTTCTGGTTCCCCCTTCACCGACGTTATCCTCCTTCTCAGGCCGTGGTTCTGGCGCTTCTTCGAGCCATGAACGCACGTACTCATTGTTTGAGTCCCTGTCATCTAAGTATTCGGCCTCAGAATCCTCATCCTCTGCCCTTTGAAGTGCTAATTGTGCAAGCTCCAACTTAATTTTGAGTAAGTCTTCGCGAGCCCTATCTATTTTTCTCCGTGACCGAGTCATTTTAGTTGACGGCGGACGGCTATGTTCGATACGGGTGTCACCCCGGGTAGTCATCGGCATGGCTGTACGTCTATCTTCTAAAGTCTTCTCGTTCCGAGAAGGTTTCAATGTTGAGTCTGAAGTTCCTTCTATACTGGTTATTTTTGTGGAAACTGCTTGGTCTGTTTCTATTGGTTGATGCGCTGGGGTACTTTCAGACTGAGGCGCTAGAGGGCGCTGCCCGTCCATCTGTTCGTTCCCATCGACAGTGGAAGGCGAGTACGGCGGCTCATCATGTCTGATGACGGTGGATGGTCTATCCATTTCCACGGTCCACGCCGCAGGCGCTTTGCCTTGGGATCTAGTAAGCGGCATCGTTGTTTGAAATATTTTTTTTTTTAAAAATTCAAAATTAACCCCAGTTCTAAATATTCGACGGTCAGAACGTCAACCTATCAGCATGAGTTCCAGTTCAATATTTTTATTGCGACGGTCAGAACGTCTATTTACGACACAAGACCTAATTCCCAAAATTTCCGACGGTCAAAACGTCAGTTTTCAAAAAATTCACCAAGTGGATTGACTATAATTCAATCTCCAAAAATTCAAATCACCAAAAACTCACGGTTGGTGATAAGTCCTTATGAAACTTCAGACATCTGTAGTACACGTTTGTTTTTTCTCAAAACGTGTATCTTCAATACGATTGACTATAATTCAATCGAAATATCAATCACCGAAAAGTCGAATGTACTTTTCAGCGATAATGCCTCACTAGCTGCTTGTTCCAGACGTCAGAGTCGTAACTCAATCTTCTGAGTACGTATCTTCTTTCGATTTGACGAAATTTCAATCTTCGAAAATTCCCGAAAGCTTAAGGGTTGCTTTCAGTCATAAGCCTTCAGGATATGTTTGTTCAAACATCAAAGCTGCACATCAGTTTCATAAACGCACGTCTTCTATTTGTTTAGACGGGCGCTTAGTATTCGAACGAAATCGCTAAAAACGTAAGGGTAGTTTTCAGCGATAAGCCTTCAGGAATTATTTGCTCGACGCAAAAGACGCAATTCAGGCTTAAAAACGCATATTCTTGGTAAAATTAAACCAGCGTTCAGTTCCAGAAAAAATCACTGAGAACATAGGGTGGTTTTCAGCGATAAGTCTTCAGGAACTATTCTTATAGCTTCATATATGCACATCAGTCTTCATACGGCACTTTTGCAGCTCACAGGAAATATATTCAATCTTCTAACAGTTATTAAAAACAAGAGGGTAGTTCTAATAACTGTCTCCCGGAATTTACCTCTTTGGTCCAGCGGTGGGCTTGGGCACGCAGGATCTATTCTCTGCGGTGCTCGACTTCAATTTGTTTCTTGTGAAATTAATTCGTCAGGAATTCGACAAATTAATTCCACCACTATTTCTTCCCGCTGTCCTGGAGCTGCTTTCCTGGCTTCAATCTTCAGTTTGAAGGCAGCATATTGTGCGGCTGAATTTCCTCTATCCCTGGTGGAATTTCAGTATTTCTTCCCGGTTTTCCAGGTTTCTAAAATCCGGCACAAAATCTATTTAGTGTCGGATTTATTTTATTTTCGACGATTCTTCCTTCTTTTTCTTAGACGTCCTGGAGCTGTTCTTCCAGGTTCCAGGCTGATCAAATCCGGTTCGACAGGACCAATAAATGTTGCGGACGTAGCGTGATCGCCTTCCCCGAGGAGGGAGGTCGTAAAGCTCCCGGATGGCGCGCTGGACGCCCGAAGAACATTGACTCTTCAGATTGGATCTGGTAACCTCTTTGGAATGTTGCCTCAGGACTTCTAATCAAGCAGGTGCAGGGATGATAATTGTTTAATTAAATAAAACACTTCAATTATTTAAAACTTGGTACGAATTTAGGGCTCTCAACAAGTAACTACTAATTAAGTTCAAGTGACTTGTTTCTAGTGGCTATGGCCGATGACTACAATTCTATCTTTGGACCGAGGGTGTTTTATACCCTCGGTCGTTACTACTATCGAGAGCCCCGCGATTTTGTGCCGAAAATAATTTTTATTTGCCAAAAAAATCCCTTACCCGACAGTGGGTTTTGGGTCTGTACTATCCCTTCCATGGTGCTATCAACGCCTGGATTTCTGTGTACTGTAGCACAGTAGCACCCCCTATCTCAGTATCTAATCCATACATCTATATCCAGGCATTGATAGCGTCCCTAGGCTATATCTATAGAAAAAAGGGACAAGTTCCCTTATTTTCATGTCGGAAAGTTGTATAACAACATTCCTAGCCCAGAGAGTACTATAGGTTGGGGTGACCTGCTGACAAATTCAGCCAGTCGTCTATGGGCGGCTTAAAAAAGCTTATTTTCGGACGTTTATCGTGGGGTATCATCCCTTAAATACACGCTCCTTAACGTTTTTAGACAATTTATTTTATTACTTGGATTTCTACTCAGACCATCCAAGCTATCACCACCGAATATGGGTGGCCTGGAGGCTGAGGGAGAGCACTTTACAGTTCTAGTGCCTCCATAAGTATATATATACATTTTGTACATAATGTACCCAAAAAGTGTTAGTTCGACAGCTAGTCACTCCCTTTGTGTCTAGCTATCTCCTAAACTACTTAACTGATTCTATATTTTTATGGGACGACACGATGGCGCGTCTATCGGGCCATCGGGAAGTCCCCGAAAATTCCTTATTTTTGGAAGTCTCAGGGGTGTATAGTCCCTGGGAATGCCAAAAAACGGGCCAAAAATCACAAGTCCAGATTTACCATGTCTGGATTTGTGCCTAAACTATATGAGCGATTTTCGCTCTAAAGGGATGGCCTGATAGCTAGTCCAACGGGCCATCCGAAAGTACTTCTATAATAAGTACATCTATTCCCTTCAGGGAGTTATTCGACCTGAAGGGTCTACAAATTTCAACAATTTTGTTTGTTAACATTTTTCCGCGCTGAGTATGTCGGAAACTATCCGGGCGATCTTTCTCGTCTAAAGACCGTCTGGAAGCCCCTTCGACGAGCTTTCCAATGGTAGTACTTTTAACAGTACACCTACATATTTTCTAGGTGCTTAGGGCACCTAAAAGAATAGTCCCGTCGAAACTCCCATAAACAGCGCGTTTTACACTATATACCGACATGATATCTCAGGTAAATAGGCTTTATATAAAGCAGTACACTAATTCTGAACTGTATATAGGTTTCCCGTCTTGATCTAGGTCCCCCATATACCCTAAAATGACCTAAATGTCCTAAATTCACTTCCTGAGACATCACGTCAATATTCACATATTAATGGTGGAAACTATACATTTTCCACATTATATCATTCCTATGTACTAAAATTATGTCTAATACATAATATAACCCCTCAAAACATGATTTTAAGCTACCAGAATTTTTGTACGCAAAACGCCAACATATAAAACTACCCGCCGCCATCTGGCGCACCATTCGGAACTAGGCGGGCGCAGCGAACGCACGCATTCACATGAAATTGATTTTACGTTTTAAGTATGAAGACTATAATATTTATATATTTCAATGCTTCTATTCTATTAATCTGGTATTACTAAAACCCAATACGCATAAATAAACGTTAAGGACGTTATATTACTACCTTAAAAATGCGATTTAAAATACCCTTACATACCGAGCTTATAAATAGGACCGACGTGTTTACAACATTTTCATTCCTACTTGGCGCTCGGGCGTGAGCAGACGTATGACTCTAATACATACTTTATTTACAAAAACCATTCAAATGGTTGGTGACTCTCGTCGCGAACAACACTATTATACCACACCGTTAGTAATATATGTTAAAATATAATATATGGACAACACAAAAATAATATCACAGTTTAATTTTGTTAATGATAATAAATCTGGACAAAAAGTATACAAAGGGAGAATTTACAATTGATAATAAACATTTCATATTAATAGGACGAGGAATATTGGGTGGTAGGATGTTGTAAAGTGGAGATTGTAAATTTGGACAGTCAAAAAACAAGTGGTCAGTAGTGCCTTCGTCTATACCGCATTCACAAAGAGAATTGTCCCTCACCCTAATTTTGTGTAAGTGTACAGGAGTACAGGCATGACCGAGACGAAGACGACATATAACAGATGTTGAGGACTTACTTAACCTACGGTACCTAAAAAACCAGGGTTTTACTGGAATGTCAGGTTGGATGTCACCATAGTATTTTCCTGTCTGTTTTTTGGTCAATTGCCATGATCGGTCCCAGGATCCTTCCATACGTGGCTTAGCGAGCGAACATAGATCCTCAGAAACAATAAGGGAATGTTCAGGTGATCCGGTCTGTATGGCATTTTTAGCACAGGAGTCGACAGTTTCATTACCAGGAATACCACAATGGCTGGGAATCCATGCAACGTTCACGTTTATCCTATGGAGAAAACAATTGTATAACGCTTCCCTAATTTTAAGAATAATCGGAAATTTTGATTTAGATTGAAAAGGGTTAGAAAGAATAGACTGGATACAGCTTTGGGAATCAGTGAAGATAACAGATTTATCTAAATTGTGGGAAAGGACATAATTGATAGCTTCTAACAGGGCAATTGATTCTCCTGTAAATACAGATGTTGTTGGAGGACATTTGTAACTAAGGATGATTTTAAATTTGGGAATCCAAACAGCTGCACCTACACAGCCCTGATTTGATGTTTTTGAAGCATCTGTAAATATAGTCAACCATCCATTAAATTTTTTATATGTCACTTCACTAAATTGTTTTGCAGCCAGTATGGAGTCTTTATCAATTCCGACATTCATATAGACAGTGGGACGAAAAACAAGAGCATCATAAGAAATAGAAAATAGGGGATTGTGTTGAAACTGCATAACTTGATGCGATAGATTGAGGATTGAAGTAACACTTCTAAGCAGGCATGGAACTTTATTGGTAGCTAATTGAGAGTAAATATTTTGTAGTTGTTGCAATTTAGGAGGAAGAGGGTGGGAAGAATTTTGAAATAATTTAAAATCAAATCTGTCACACAAATACTGTCTACGAAGATGAAGTGGAGGGTCCACACATTCCACCTGCATAGCGTTGATGGGTGAGGATTTCATTGCACCTAATATAATTCGCAGACATCTGGACTGGATTTTGGTTAATTTAGCTGTGCCTGCCTTGTTGCAGTGGTCCAAGAGGAATGATCCATAATCCATATGACTGCGAATAATGGCATTGTATAAGAGCTTTTGTGTATAAGGGTGGGCACCCCATCATACACCAGACAGAGCCCTTAGCACATTTAATCCTTTTTCACATTTCTGTGCAATGTGAGTAAAATGAGGAATCCCAGTCATTCTGGAGTCCAGTATGACACCCAAGAATTTGGCCTGGTCATTTAAGGGGATTTCCTCGTCGTTATAAATAATGTTAACTATTGGTAATATCCTTTTTCTCGTGAAGATCACTGCACAACTTTTAGCGACAGACAGTGATAATCCATGGTCGGATAACCAGCCCCCCAAGTATCTAAGAGCTGTATTGAGCTTACCAGCAGCCTCTATACCGGAAACGGATGATGAATATAGTACCAAATCATCCGCATATTGTAGTACCTGGCAGAAATTATCAACTGATCGCTCAAGATCATATGTGTACAGATTATATAATAAGGGACTGAGTACCGAACCCTGGGGAAGGCCTCTCCAGATAACTCTGGGAGGAAGGGAGCCATTCGGAGTTCTGATTATGACGGTTCTAGCCATCAAATGGTTGCAGATGAACCTAACCATCTTCTCAGGGACACTCAGCTGCAGAAGTTTCTTCCTGAGAACCGGAAGAAGGACATTATCATAAGCAGACGATATATCTAAAAAGACTCCTATAAGGCACTCCTTCCTACCAAAAGCTAACTGTATGTCTGTCGCCAACAAGCTGAGATTGTCCATGGTGCCCATGCCCTTTCTAAAACCAAATTGGCTCTTAGCCAAAATTCCTCTGCTCTCTAACAGCCATTCCAGTCGGTTACGTATTAAATGTTCTATAACTTTAGCAAAAATAGAGGACAGAGCAATAGGCCTTCTCGAGTTTGGATCTGAAGGATCCTTTCCTGGTTTAAGAAGGGGGATGATAATTTGTGTTTGCCATGGTTCTGGGACTAGACCTTGATCAAAAAAAAAATTTAAGAGTCTGAGAAAGGTTGCTTTTGCATTTTCATTTGCCTTACACAGAAAAGAATAAGGAGCTCCATCTACTCCTGGAGCGGAGTCCACTAGACCATCAAGGGCCCTATGGAGCTCATTTATTGAAAATGGAGAGTCCATTCTATCATGTGAAATCGTAGGTGCAGGAGGAATGGGAAGTGAGTCAAAGAATGGGGCGGAAGCTGGGGCTAGTTTGTCCGCAAATGAGTCAATCCATAAATCAGGGTCATTTGTTGACAAGTTTTCAGCCACAAGTGATCCTCGGAATCTCTTAATCTGTTTCCAGACTATAGAAGTGGGAGTACGTGGAGACAATGATTCACAAAAGGTAAACCACCCTTGCTTTTTTTTTATGACAATAACCTCCGTGCACGGGCTGCTATATGCTGGTAGGAAATGTAATTTTCAATCGACATAGAAGTCTTATACGATTTCTCAGCTTCATTTCTTTCGTGTACAATCGCCGTACACTCAGAATTCCACCAAGGAGGTGATACTTTAAATGACCTTTTCTTTTTCACAGGGATATGGTCGTCCGCAGCAGACAAAATGGCCTCAACAAATGTATCATATGCTCTTAAAGGATTTTCATTATCTAGAGGAGGGAGAGAATCTAGCTTGTTATCTAACGCTGTAGCATAGGCCGACCAATCTGCCTTAGATAGTCTATATTTTAAGAGAGGAGGGGTAGAATTTTGACAAGAAGGCCGAGGAGGAAAAGAGATTAAGGGCCAGTTTCTGAAGTCGTCGTCACATCTCAAATCAGCTGACAATTTGTCACAAATTAACCAGCCGTCAGTTGTCAGTGAGTTTCTCAACACTTCATCATCGAGAAATTACGTAATCGCTTGTTACATTAAATAATCGACATTAATTTATTTCGGTTGGCTACCCTAGCTGGTATTCATTCACTACTTTAACGTAATCAGTGACTTTAAATAGTATTTTATCTTGAGAGGCTGGGTTGGTGTAGCCGCCAAGTTAAGCAAACCTTACCAAGGTCGATTTTTGGATGGGTAACCACTTTTTTTTTGGTTTGCTTGTTTTTGGATAGGTGACCCCACACAGGTTAAGCAACACTTACCAAGGTTATTCTTTGGATGGGTGACCGCTTTTTTTTGGTTCGTTTGTTTTGGATGGCTGACCCCGCCAGGGTAAGCAACACTTACCAAGGTCACTATTTGGATGGGTGACCACTTTTTTGGGTTCGCTTGTTTTTGGATGGGTGACCTTGTTAGATGTTGTTTAACCTAGTGGGGTGATAAAGTCAAAGGATGGGTGATCAACATTTTTGTGATGATGGTCACCCATCCAAAGACTGACCTTGGTTAGTGTTGCTTACCCTGGCGGAGTCACCTATGCATAAACAAGCGATCCAAAAAAAAGTGGTCACCCATCCAAAGACTGACTTTGGTTAGTGTTGCTTACCCTGACGGAGTCACCTAGCCATAAAAAAACGATCCAAAAAAAAGTGGTCACCCATCCAAAGACTGACCTTGGTTAGTGTTGCTTACCCTGGCGGAGTCACCTATCCATAAACAAGCGATCCAAAAAAAAGTGGTCACCCATCCCAAGACTGACCTTGGTAAGTGTTGCTTACCCTGGCGCGGTCACCACCCCAGCCGCTTCAAGTTCTATCCAGAAGCTGACCATAGTAAGTACTAAGTACAGGGTACAGTCAACACTGACCTGGGGATCGAACCTTCCTCACGCGCACTAGCGTGAGGAAGGTTCGATTCCCAGGTCAGTAACAGATTGTTTTTTTTTTTAATTTATTTACATCAATACAAAATAACAATTTTTGATAATTGTGTCAAGTTTTTATAATGTAATTAATTTAAAAGTTTGTAATATCCTATTTTTTTTTCAAATCTTGGTAATTAATTAATTGATATAAATTAACGTTTGTTTTAATATATACCATAGTTTTCACCGACCCTATTATCTTTTTATCGTAATATAAATTTAAAACAAATGTAGGCTTATGCCTTTAAAAGCATAATATTAATTTTAATCCGCGAATAATCGACCAATTTCCAACAATTATAAATGGGAATAAATATAATGACCACCAAAAAAAACTTTGTGACGATAACCCCTAACCACCAAATCTAGTAATATACTGACAAAAATAGTAAATGATCACCAAATTTAGTAAATTGATCACCAAATTTCATAAGTGCTAAAACCGTAAGATATCAAATCTAGTGATTTGGTCAATGAATCAGTCCAAGAGCGAGCGAAGCGAGCTCGGGAGCTAAGGGCACCCCGACACGGACAGGTTAGGTTCGAAGGAGATGACGGGAGCTGAAGTGAGCGAGCAAAGCGAGCGAACTCAGCTCCCGTCATCACCTTCGTGTTAGTTTACTTTAGGCCCTGTATTCAGAAATAGGAGCCCCGCCCAGCGGGGCTCCGTCGACTAACTTTGGTGATCATTTACTAATTTTGGTGATCATTTACTATTTTTGTCAGTATATTACTAGATTTGGTGGTTTGTTAAACATAAGCCATTATAAATTAGGCTCGTTGACAAGAGATTAACTTTGAAAAAGGTGCTCAGAAACCCAAAACTGCTGTAACATGCGGTTAATTCGAGATTTTACTCAAATGTGACAAATTGTCAACCACTTGTCACACTTGGGTGTTGAGAAACTGAAAGTAGAATTAACAGGCGATTAATCCTCGATTACGTTAACAGCCCGATAATTGAGAGCTGGGAAACTGGCAGTAAGATAGGGAAATGATCACTACCATAAGAGCAATCAGCAATATTCCACGAAAGAAGTGAAGATAGAACAGGAGAACAAAAAGTGAGGTCTACTACACTTTTTGGATCTTGTGAGGGAAGAACTCTTCGAGTAGGGGAGCCATCATTAAGTATGCAAAGGTTGTTGTCATCCAGTATATCTAAAATAATTGAGGAAAAACAGTCACAATGACTTGAACCCCACGATACATGGTGAGAGTTAAAGTCCCCCATTACAATGACTGGAGAAGGAAGGGAAGCAATGATGGAGTGTAGTTCTGGACCAAGAGAGGGATGGGGATGAGGAATATAAATTGATAATAAAAAAGTTAATTAAAAAAATCAAAATACCCGACTGCTTAAAAAGCGAACTAAAAAGACGTAAACAAGAAGAAAATCATGCTGTGCAGTCGGAGGATACATATTCGCGAGCTGGCTGACCAAAACCAGATGTATCCTCCGACTGCACAGCATGATTTTCTTCTTGTTTACGTCTTTTTAGTTCGCTTTTTAAGCAGTCGGGTATTTTGATTTTTTTAATTAACTTTTTTATTTATAACTTTTTAGTTAACATTTTTTTCGAATTAGGTACATTTAAATATATAAGTGTTATATATTTTTGAAATCGCCTCTAAAAACCCTTTATTTTGATACCCCACACGATTGGTCTGGAAGTTAAAATAAAATTGGCCCCCCATAATATGGCGCCCAAAAGCCGCCATTTTTCTATTTTCCAATTTTAATGTAGCCTATGACACTCGCAAGGTTAAGACGAATCGATTGACGTATGAATCATCAAAATCGGTCAACGCGTTTGGTCTCTGGAACGCCACATAGGAACAAACATACATACATACATACATACATACATACATACATACATACATACATACATACATACATACATACATACATACATACATAGACTGATAAACACATTACCCTCCTTCGGCAGTCGGGTAAAAAGGTTGTATTTAAAGTTCTAACTGCTACTGCATTGATGTTGCGACTGTAAGTTGGGATAGTAATTTGTGAATAGGTTTGGGATCGCCTAATCAATAAGGCACACCCAGCATATCCATCATCTCTGTCATCTCGCAAACAGGCATATCCTGAAACCCTAAAAAGAGATCCAGGAACCAGCCATGTTTCCGATATGGCTATCACAGAAGGTGAATATTTCGAAATTAAATGTGTAAGTTCATGCTTTTTATTTTTTATGCTTTTACTGTTCCATTGCATTATTCGGACACAATACATTATTGGTGAGAAAAACAATTTGCGAAAGTTTATTTGCTACGTGGGACGCTAAATTTTTATTATTGTTGGAAATTAAATTAAGTACCATGGAGAGAAGTAGATCTAATATATTCTCACTAGGAGGAGAAGGGGAAGGAGTTTGGGATAAAGCACATCCATTAGGAAGGGACGAAGGCACTTCAGAAGTTAGAGATCTTTGAGCCCCCTTATCATACCCCACACCTAGTTGGGGACGAGGTTGTCTGTTGGTAAATATTGTTTTCTTATAGGAGGTTGTTGGAATAGCTTGTGATTCAATATGGGGTTGAGCCCCATAAGATGGGGAAGAAAACATTTCTTTTGTAACTTCTAAGTAAGATTTGCGGACAGTGGGAAAATGAGTAGATGCTTCCTCATATGAAACATTATCCTGAGACATTAAGGATTTAATGTTTTTTTGCCTGTCATGCTCAGGACAACATTTATTTGTAGAGAAATGCTTCCCCGAACAGAACAAACAAGATGCCAGAACCTCAGCAACACTACATCCATCTCCAGAATGAGGTTGAGAACACCGGAAACAACGAGGGGTTGAACGACATTGAGCCTTTACATGACCAAACCGGCAGCAATTGTTACACTGTATGGTGGGAAATTTATAAGTTTCAACAGGTAAAGAAGAATGGTAGCAGTAAACATGACCAGGTAAAACCTGGCCATGGAAGGTAAGGACAACACTCTGGGTTGCTATCCATGTCACTTTGCCATCAGTAAAGTTTTTCCTGTTAAGTCTTCGAGCTTTTAATACATACCCACACCCATCAGGAATTATTAATGCATCTACAAGTTCATCCATTGACCATTCTACTGGTACATTGCGAATTAAACCCATACGGGTGATATTGTAGGTTGGTATATTGGCAACATATTTGTATTGGGGAAGCAGCGGATTATCCAGGAAATTATTGGCATCTGTTGCTGATAAAAATTCAACTGCTATTTTATTACGACCAACCCTTTTTACCCCATCCCTACATATATTTTTAATTTTGTTTATAAATAGGAATTGGCCAAATTTGAGGGGTCTAATTGATGTCCCAGCCGAGGGATCAGGTTCTGTGCGCGAGACATGTACTAAAAACGGTCCTCTATCGTTTACTTCGTATGCCTTGTAACCGATTGTTAAGCTATGATGCATAAAAACTGACTGAATCGACGCCGATGCAGTCGCGGGGTCTATAATAGTTTTTTTGATAGGTAAATTATCGTCGTCATTTTCCAGACGGCGTTTATTGTTAGTAGAAGGCGTACTTTGGGTAAATAGCGGCGGAGACAAGTCCATCACTGGTACTGGCACACTCTGCCCATCCGGTGGATCTGGGGGTTCAGGAGGGTCCATCATACTATACTTACAACGGGAAAGTTAATGCACTTTTGAATAATACACACACAAACACTTAAATAGGAAAATTCAGCGAGAGTTTCTGGTAAAATTAGACGTAATATATTAAATTATGTAAGTCAATCTCACTAACACGTGTATCAACTTACAGAATCCAGACGGAAAAAACCTCATCCTCTCTTGTTCGCGCCATAAACTAATGTCAAGTGTTAACGTCAAGTTGACATCTGTCAAAGTCATTTGAAACCATAGCGCTCTTCAGAACGATGAAATGCCGACATATACAAGGAAAGTACTAAAATAGCTCTTTGTTATCTCAAGTGGTGAACAACTTATCATTCAAGTTCTCTCGCAGACTGCAGTTGGCGTTGGAAGAAATAAAACGTTCAAAATGAACAAGTAGTAGTAGATCAGTCACATCAGGGTTGAATGTAGGGCATCAATCATTTAGTTTCTTGTGTGCCCATCTCAATTAATGGATCTTGAAGAGAAGATAAAAGTAAGTACTTTTGAGAATGTTAAATTACTGATTTGAGCTGACGGGTTGCGTATGTGTCAATAACATCCCGAGACTCCTCAGTACCTATGTTATGATATTAGAGATATTATGTCTATCGACTATTGTATAGAAATATATGCATCTAAGCTCCCAAAGCAAAACCTATTAATAGTTGTAATTTACTGGAATAGAGGAGAGGAAGAAACTTTTATAAACGAATTAAAACAAATAATGCATTGTACTCGTATAAATAATAATAATCATCTGTCGGGCATGTCACTGGCCGGGGGAATCAATCCGTCACATTATATCCGGTTGTTCTAGTCTGGCTAATGGAGACTTTGCATAGACACAAACTTGTAGCCAGGATTATCCATCAGCAACTTGCTCTTAAATACAATCTTGTGGAATCCTCTTAAAAAAATGTTATTTTGATAGGCGATATGAATATCGACTTGAAAACAAAAAACTGCGGTAACTAAACTTTATTTAAACACACTTTGTGAAATGGGTCTTGATTCCGGAATAACCCAGTTTACTCGAATAGATAAGCGAGATGAGTGCATAACATAATCATGTATAGGTCACATATTTATACGTAGTGTCGTTGCCGTGCCGTACAAACAGCTGTTATAAAGAATGCGTTAGCCGACCACTTCATAACCAGTAATACATATGTAAACAAAGCTAGTCAATATAAAATCATAAGCAAATTAGATAATAGTAAGTTGCAAAGTGAGTTGAGTAAAATTAACTGGAGTTTGGCCTTAGATTACGACAACCCTAAAGATATTTTATGTTTTATATTGGATGGCTTTTCTCATGTATATGAAAACTGTAAGTACAATGTAAAAATAAAACTTGGTAAAAGACAAATGTGTAAATGGAGAAGTAGCAGAACAGAAAAAATGTGTGTAAAAAGAGATCAATTACTAGAGATCTGGCTTAAAGATCAAAGCAATCTGGCTAATAGACTGTTATAGAATAAATACAGAAATAAAACAAATAAGCATATTAATAATGTAAAGAATAATTATTTTTTTAAGGAGATTAAATCTAATTTTCATAATATTAAAAAAGTTTGGGAAACTATTAATAACATGTGTGGCAAAATATATAAATCTATAGATGACATAATTATAAAACATTTTAAACTAATGCCTAATATTGTTTCTAATAAGTTTGCATCAGAATTCAGAGATAATGTTAAAAATACATGCAAATTTCAATGTAACACACCTATTCTGGATGTTAACTCCTATCTATATCAATAATTGTAACTTATCAATGAGATTACAGAAGGCCTATGAGGATGTTGTATCCTCTATAATAAAACACCTCAATGAGAAGAAATGCCCAGGTTTCGATGGTATTCGAGTCAAAGACTTAAAATACATATATAAGGAAATTACCCCCGTTATAACGCATTTAATTAATACATGCATTGGCACGTCCTTGTACCCCGATCAACTTAAGGTAGGAATAGTAAGACCATAAAAATGGTTCATAAACAGATGTCAACAACTACAGGCCTATAACTATTTTATCATGTATTGATAAGATAATTGAGAGGTATCTCGGATTAGAAATTGACAAATTCTTGAAATCAAATAATGTTATTAATGCGAAACAATACGGCTTCCAAAAAAACAAAAATACCTCACAATTATTATCTAATTTTAGTAATGAGGTCAACAAGTGTCTGGACAATCGTGAACACGTACTTGTTGTCCTCATTGATTTTAGCAAAGCTTTTGATTGTTTGGAATATGAGATATTAAAAAAGAGGGTAGTCCCCAAGTGAATACAAAAATTATAGAGCTCTTATATTTTTTTTTATTTAATAAATAGTAAAAACAGATTTTAAATGAAATCATAGTGTTGAATTAG
Organism: Anorthoa munda; assembly: GCA_945859665.1. Classification (NCBI taxonomy): domain Eukaryota; kingdom Metazoa; phylum Arthropoda; class Insecta; order Lepidoptera; family Noctuidae; genus Anorthoa; species Anorthoa munda. Next base: position 9,435,553 of record OX243919.1, on the reverse strand, counting down.
TACATTGACCTCTGGTGCACTCATTCACTTTATCAATTCTCCTTCAATACTTACCTACACTGCCAGAACTGCACTTCGCTGAAATGGACATATACACCAAATTATCAACCTGCATGGAGGAGCTTACGGCTACATTCTCGACAAGAATGACGCAGTATGAGGAAGACCTGAGGAATCCTAGCGGTGAGGGTAGGTACTCACAACTCTATTGCCAGCGTGTCGAAGGAGTTCACCGAGTTCAAGGGCCTCATATGGAAAACCTTGAGTGCACTGAAGTCCCAGATGGAGTTGCTTGTGGTGGGGCTGGATAGGCACGAAATGGCATCCCGTGCTAAGATACTTCTATTGCATGGCCTATCTGAGAGGAAGGATGCTGATCCTACTGCTGGTTTTCTTACCGTTTTTTCGGAGCGTCTGCTAATGAAAGGAGTCACCCAAAAAGACATTACAGCCTGTCATCGCCTCGGAAGCAACACTAGCAAGCCTCGACCTCTCTTGGTTCGCTTTGAAAGCCGCATCGTAAGGAACGAGGTGTGGCGGAATAAAACCAAATTAAAAGGGTCTGGTCTGACGCTTTCCGAATTCCTCACTAAGCCCAGACAGTCAGACACGAAATTTTTATGAATGCTCGGAAATACTACGGGATAGGTACATAGGTGCTGGACGTCTGAGGGAAGAATTGTCATCCAGGTGTCCGACAAAACACAACGGAAGATTGAGTCTGCAATGGAATATCGAGAACTTGTTGCTCGGTTTCGCGTTGCAGAATCCACGGCCTTAACCATAACATCGAAGCCGGCGCCCGAGAAGAGAACTCACAAGCCAGCCAAATGATGGTACTGCGTCACCGTCCTTGTACTCCCTGTATGGGCAGTATAGGTACTTGTAAAAATTATTTTTGTCTTGTATGTCGGTCACTCTTTATTGTTTTATTTTTGTTCGTTTGTGTTTTGTTGACGATTTGATTATTTTGATGTCATGAAACCTTAGATAAAGTACCTATAGATTAAGCCTTAAAATGACCTTGATTGATAGAGCGAGATGGCTAATTGCAAGCTCCATGTAAATAATAAGGACAATAGATTATTTTTTGTCTTTGTCACCGTGGCCGGTTTCTGTTGTTTGTCAAACTCTAATACAATGGCAGGTTTGACAAAAAAACTCGGTTTTGTTTGATTTTCTATGATTTCGTGGTATTATGTGTTAATTGAGACAAGAAATTTGGGTTATTTATAGATAATAAGTGTCAGTGCGATGGTGGGTTGTAGTGTTCTTGTTCTTGTTGTAACACCAGAACTAACTATTGCTGTCTCATGTGCGGCCACGCCAGTGCTTAATCTATAGGTACTATAACTAAGCATGAAACAGTCTGACTGTCTCTGTCAGTGTCACTACTAATTGTCAATGTCACTTGACGTTTTATTTGTTGTTTCCTAAAGACACTCAAAGTTACGTTCGGGAACACAATAATTTGTAATTTGTTTATTATTTGGTTTGGCCTATGGGCTTTTTAGCGATTGTACTCTGGCTAGTTTTTTATGTAAACGGCGAGTGCATGGAGGTTAGAGGACTTACTTTAATTGATTTTAATCGTAATTTTTTTTTTTTATAATTTTTTTAGTTTAATTTATAGTATTTATTTTTATTATGTCTGATGATCTAATTGATGAAAATTTCTTTTCATGCTCATCCTCTGCGTCAGATGAGAGCTTATCTTGTGCTTTTAGCGATGATAACTCTTTTAATCTTCGAGACCACCTTTCTGTTAATTTTTCTAACTATCGCAAATTCTTTAACGCTGTTCACATAAAAGCTCAAAGCGTCCCTGCTCACTACTCTGATTTGCTGTCGTCCTTCGACTCAGATCTTGTTCACGCTGTCCTTGTATCCGAAACTTTTCTCAAGCCTGCACTTCCTTCCACGCAGTATTCTCTGCCTGGATACAAGATTGTCCGCAATGACAGAACGGGCAAAGGATGTGGAGGGGTTGCCATTTATCTGCGCGGGGATATAAATTACAAGATTGTTGACTAGTCTCCGAGTGTCTACTCTAAGTTTGCTGAACACCTATTTATCGAAAAAAACTTTCTTCACGCAAAGCTACTTTTGGGTGTCTATTACAGTCCCTCTTGCCAAATCGATTATTTTTCCTCCTTCGAAGCTAAGCTAGAAAATCTTTCCACACTTTATGAGCATACACTTATCTTCGGAGACTTCAAACAATTGTCTACTCAAGGAAGATTCGCGCAGCCGTAGGCTCCAATCACTTGTCTCTTCAGTCAATATGCACTTACTTCCACTAAATGCTACTCACAGGGCTCCTCACTGTACTCCTTCTCTCTTAGATCTTATTCTGGTTTCTTACCCTCACAAATTAGTCTCACATGGACAGCTTCCTGCTCCTTTTTTCTATCACGACCTCATTTATCTGTCCTATAAGATTCGACCTCCTAAACGCAAGGCCAAATTTCTATTTCTTCGAAGTTTTAAAAACATTGATTTGGAGCGTTTGAGGGCTGATGCGGGTATGATTGACTGGGGGCCTATATTCACCTGCGAGGATATAGACACTATGGTGTCAACCTTCAGGTAAGAGTCAAACACCTTCCTGCGCCATGGCTATCCCCCGTAATAAAAACTATGAATCAGATGGCTAAGCGTGACAAGGCTAAGCGTTTGTACAGGATGCGGCCCACGGAGGAAAACTGGGAAATTTACAAGAAGATGCGAAATCGCTGCAGTCGTTTGTGTAGGAATGCAAAAAGGCGCCACATTCACAACTCAATTGATAACTTCAACCCAGCACAAGTATGGCAATTCTTAAAGACTCTTGGTATTGGCAAAGCCATTAGCAAGAGTTCTCCTGATAAGATGGACCTCAATGTACTTAATGCACACTTTTCTAAGTCACCAATCACCCTCGACAACCACGTTAAATCCTCCACTCTCAAAGAACTCTCTAGTCTTCCTTTGCCAGCAAATACTTCATTCTCATTCCACCCAGTTACTGAACTAGATATTAAGAGAAGTATCCAATCCATATCCACTAAAGCGGTAGGTGATGATGGCCTTCAACTCCAAATGTTCCTACCTATTTTAAGTGAAATAGTTCCTATCATAACTCACATAGTAAATTTTACTCTTTTCCAAAACTCCTTTCCTTCAGCTTGGAAGAGGGCTCACGTCCTACCGCTTCCTAAAGTTTCAAATCCCTCCTTACCTTCCCATTTCCGTCCAATATCCATCCTTCCAATCCTCTCCAAAGTCCTCGAGAGTATTGTTCAGAAGCAACTTTCTTGTTATTTGTCCTCTAACAGCCTGCTAAGTCCTTACCAATCCGGTTTCCCGGTGACCACTCTTGTCAAAATAACTGACGATATAAGACTGGCTATGGATAATAAATGTCTTACTGTATTGGTTCTACTGGACTTCAGCAGTGCTTTTAACTCAGTTGACTTTGACATACTCTTAGGCATCCTTTTCTCTCTTAATGTCTCGGTAATTGAGTGGTTCAAATCTTATCTTCGGGGCCACTCGCAGTCTGTTCGATCCGACGAGGACTCCTCTGACTGGTGTGACTTGACTGCGGGCGTTCCCCAGGGTGGCGTCCTCTCTCCTCTCCTCTTCTCAGTTTTCATAAATGCTATCACTAAGGTCCTAACTTCTAACTATCATCTCTATGCAGACGACTTGCAGCTATATCGACACTTTAAAGTGGGTGATCTGGTAGGGGCAGTGTCTGCCGTCAATAGTGACCTTGAAAATATTAACAAATGGGCTAAATCCTTTGGACTTTTACTGAACCCAACCAAATCTCAAGCGCTCATTGTTGGTGGTAGATACATGCTCAGCCTTTTAAATCACCAAGCCCTCCCGCCAGTAGTTTATGATTCAGTGCCCATATGTTATTCGAAAAGCGTGAAAAACCTAGGCGTCTATATGGATACTAACCTCTCTTGGGAGTCTTCTACTCTTTTCAGTCTCTTAAACGTCTCCAAAAACTCTTACCATTTCACACTAAGGTCACTCTTGCTCAATTTCTTCTTTTACCGCTCATAGACTATGCGGATGTCTGTTTTCGAGATGCAACGGAGGTACTTCTAAATAAACTCGAGCGACTGCAGAACTTGTGCATCCGCTTTATTTTTGGCCTCCGCAAATACGACCACGTGTCGGAGTTTCGGACTAAATTGAAGTGGCTGCCGATTTGGCGTCGTCGAGATACCCATATCCTATCTCTCTTCTATGCTATTCTACACAATCCTAATTCTCCTCAATACCATCGTGAACGCTTTGAGTACTTTGTCCCGAGGGGTAAACCCTGTCGCACTTCCACTTCTCTTCTCCTTCGTACCCCACGTCACACCTCCAACCGTTATGATGGCTCCTTCTCTGTTACTGCAGTGCGTCTCTAGAAGTTTCTGCCACATTCCCTACGCGACAGCCCTTCTCTGAATGTCTTCAAGAGTAAAATCAAAGATCATTTTCTTTCGGAATGACATAATATTATTATATGTATATTTTTTTCTTGTACTTATGTATGTATGTATATTTAGTATTTATTTTATTTTATTCTAAAATTGTACACTGGACTACTTCTCTTCTTTCTTTGAGTTAAGCTCGCCTTTGTACGTCAACTTTAAAATCACTCATGTTGTATATGTAATTATTTTTTGTGTACAATAAAGAATTAAGATATTATTTAATAAATTACAGCAAAATGGTATACAGGGTCCATTCTTGGAATGGTTTATAAACTACCACAAAAATCGCTTCACGTCGGTGAATGTCTCAGGTTCATTAAGTAACATGATCCCAACATATAACGGCACAGCACAAGGTTCGATTCTCGGGCCGACCGAATACTTACTGTACGTGAACGACATGTGTAACATTTTCACGGAGGGCTCCGTGTACCAGTTTGCTGACGACACATGTTTGGTGGCTGCGCACAAGGACATAAGTGAGGCACAGAGAGTTATGCAGGCTAACTTCGACCTTTTATGTAAGTGGACCCACGACGTTGGTCTTGTAATTAATGCAAAAAAAAACCAAACTACTGCATATACACTCACCTTACCTGACGGCGTCTTGTATGCCTAGTGTCGTTGCCCACGAGCACCTGTGTCTTCACCGACCGGTCACAGCGTGTACTTGCCAGAAATTAGAATTGGTGACTCATCATATGTATCTTGGTTTGATAATAGACAGTAATTTCCACTGGCGGCCGCACATTGATCATGTATGTAATAAGCTTAGGTCTGTATTGGCAAAGTTATCAATACTTAAGTATAAACTACCTTACAGAACACTTAGAACGTTGTATTTGGCACTGGCCGATTCTGTAATTGATGATGTCCACCATGTACCGATGGCGCATGGCCGTACGTCTTGTAGTCCGATGATGGAAAGGGCTAGGTGGAATCAAATTGTGCAGTTCCGTCGCACACTCCCCGAAATGTAACCGATAAAAAACCGACAGGCTGGCAACTCGGCGTCGATGTTCGAGGCTCTGGAGCTTTGAGGCGACCAGTGCATCGTTGCCAATAAGCCTTTTGGCCCGTCTGTCAATCGACTCAAGTGCATCAAGCTGGTATTTGGCTGATCCATCCCAAAGGTGAGAGCAGTACTCCATGCAAGACCGAACTTGCGCTTTATACAAGTTGAGCAGCTGTGCAGCCGTGAAGTACCGTCTCACCTTTGCAAGAATCCCCAACTTTTTTGCAGCTAACTGAGCTTTCGTCTCAATGAATGGACCGAAGTTGAGGGTCGATGTCAAAGTAACCCCGAGAAGTTCGAGATGGTCCGTCAACGGCACGGTTACACCACGGAAAGATGGAGCCGGGTGGAATCGGCTCTTTTTAGCGGAAAAAAGACACGCCTGGGTCTTAGCAGCATTGAAACTGACCAGATTGGCATCACCCCATTCGGAGACCGCCTTCAAGGACAGGTTCAAGCGTTCAACCATGGCCTCCCGGAGAGACCGAATCTGAGGCCCAGTAGCCCGTGCGCTAGACACGTATCTCTCAGCAACAGTGCTGTCGTCTGCGTACCCAAAGGTTCCGGGTTTTAGCAGATCATTAATGTGCAGCAAGAATAATGTTGCCGAGAGCACTGACCCCTGAGGGACTCCGGCGTTGATATCTAACTGACCGGACGAGCAGCCGTCGATAACCACTCGGATGGATCGGTCCCTCAGGAAGTCCGCAATCCAATCACACAGACCACTGGGCAGACCGAAGGAAGGAAGTTTACCAATGAGGCTTTCGTGCCAGACCCTGTCGAAAGCCTTCGAGATGTCGAGGGAGACGGCTAGCGCTTCCACGTGTCTCTCGATGGCCTCACTCCAGATGTGAATGGCATACGCTAGAAGATCCCCAGTGGACCGATTTCGGCGGAAGCCGTATTGTCGGTCACTGAGGATGTCGTTCGCTTCTAGGTATGCCAGGAGCTTACCGTTGAGCACACGTTCCATACTCTTACAGAGGATGGACGTTACAGATATGGGTCTGTAGTTGGCCGGGTCAGCTCGACTGCCCTTCTTGGGCACGGGCTGTACGTTGCCTTGCTTCCAAGCCTTCGGCACTTTTCCAGTCTCTATGGAAAGGCGATACAGGCGTGTCAAGATCGGAGACAATTCAGGCGCACAGGTTTTAAGTACAATTGCTGGTATCCCATCAGGGCCACTCGCTTTGTTCACATCAAGGCTACGCAGCACCCTACGGACGTCCTTTTGATGGATGCGGATGTCCGACATTTTCGTCACACATCCATCAGGAAAAGGAGGAGGCTGCGCGCCATCAGAATTCAGATGCGAAGATTCCGCAAAAAGGGAAGCAAACAAGTTTGCCTTCTCCTCAGCGGAGTGGGCTAATGACCCGTCAGGTTTCAGCAGTGGTGGTAGTGAGGGGCGACAGAAATTTGATTCGACCGATTTAGCCAGGGACCAAAACGCTTTGCTACCCGCTGGGTATGAAGCCAGTTTGTTCCCGATTCTGCTAATGTGGTCAAACCGTGCTCTTCGCATCACCTTTTTGCAGGACTTGGCAGCCGTGTTAAAGGCTCTCTTCTTCTGACACACGTCATTTGCTTTGCGCGTTCGAGCGTCAACCCATGCCTGGTAGGCCTTGTGTTTAACCGCGTTGGCGTGGTTACACTCGGCTCCAAACCATGGTCGGTCGACGTTAGACATTGCTACGTCAGAGAATGGAATATAGTACTCCATCCCCCGACGCAACACATCAGTCACAGCGTCAGCGCATGCCGATGGATCGTTCGAAGAGAAGCAAGTGGGCTGCCAAGGATAGCATGCGAAAAAAGATCGCATCCCATCCCAATCTGCTGACTTGTACCGCCATACCCGCCGGGTGCCTCTTGGGCTGGGGTCGGGCGGGGAGTAGACGGATACAGACTTCACCAGACAGTGGTCGGAACTACCTAAAGGTGAAGATATCGACACTGAGTATCTGTCTTGATCTGTTGTCAGCAGAAGGTCCAAGCAATTGGCTATGTGCGAATCAACATCTGGCACCCTCGTTGCCCCTTGGACCAGCTGGGTGAGATTTAGCGCTAGCGCAAGCTTGCGCATCTCTCGACCAGCATGGTCAGTGCACTGGTATGGGAAGAGCCACTCCTGGTGGTGGGCATTAAAGTCCCCCAGTAGCACTAATTGGGCGGAAGGATACCGCTGCTGTGCCGCATCAGCCGCCTCACTGAGGTACTCTATGAGCCTGGTCGTCTCCTGATCACCGCTGTGCGAGCGGTAGACACAGGCGTAGATAATCTTATCCAGCCCTGTGTCCACCAGAGCCCACAGCACTGAGAACCTGGAGTCTTCAAGGTTACGGAGACGCCGATAGCAAGTGTCGTCACGGGCATACATGCATACACCCGCACGTGGTTTGAAATTGTACGCCAGGGTAAACCCTGGGTAGGATAAGTACGACACGTCAGACGGACTTCCTATCTGCGTCTCCGTAAGAAAAAACAGTGCTGGCTTTTCAGTCTCCAGATGATGGTGGACTGAGGTGAGATTGTACCCAAAAGGATAAAACATGAATTCCAAGATAATGACACGTGTCTATTTAAACACTGTCAAATTGTAAATACCATTTTATCTTCTCGTCCAACTTACCACAGTGTCTCAAGACGAAAGTCTATGACCAGTGTGTGTTGCCAGTGATGACATATGGCTCTGAGACGTGGTCGCTTACAATGGGCCTCATCAGAAAACTTACAGTCACTCAAAGGCCAATGGAGAGGGCTATGCTCGGAATTTCCTTGCGTGATCGAATCAGAAATGTAGAGATCCGCAAGAGAACCAGGGTTACCAACATAGCCCGAAGAATTGCCAAACTTAAGTGGCAGTGGGCAGGGCACATTGCTCGCAGAACGGAGACCGATGGGGCAGAAAGGTTCTGGAATGGCGACCGCGAACCGGAAGACGTTGCGTTGGAAGGCCCCCCACCAGGCGGACCGATGACCTGGTGAAGGTTGCGGGAATCCGCTGGTTGCGAGACGCACGGGACCGGTCAATGTGGCGACGCTTGGGGGAGGCCTATGTCCAGCAGTGGACGTCTTTCGGCTGATATGATGATGATGATGAAATTGTAAATGTCTTTGACAAGGTACGCTTCGCGTGTTATAAGCGAGAATTACCATAATATAAGTAATATTCGTAAATTCGAAAGGCTTAAGTCGCTGCGTAGTTTGAAATACTTACCCACATTTGTCGTACCTAAATGTAATAATGTTTATGGAGCGCGGACGTGGGAATGCATGCTACCATGTTATATGAATGATTTACCTTTGGAAATATGTAATACAATAAATTTAAATAACTACTCAAGAGTGCTGAAGAGATACTTTCTAGATTGCAATGCGACCTAGAAAGTATCTTTTCAAATGATTAGCTATAATTATGTATCTACTGTTCATTTAAAAGTATGTTGTGGCACCGAGTTGCCGCGTCTGACATACCGCTGTTAAACCCGCGATGGTTTGTGTTGGTATGTTAATACATTCAATAAGTTTTTATAAAAATGTCTTAGTCAATAAAAGAAAAAAAAAAAAATCAGCTGTGCCTCACTACAAGTATGTGCCCGACCCAGTTCTCGAAAATGGTAATGTTACGTTGTATTGGGATCGGTCTATCATCACTAACAGGACTATTATCGCTAATAAGCCTGATATAGTTGTGGTGGACCGAATCGAGAGGCGTGCAATGATTGTTGACATAACTGTCCCGCATGACGGGAACCTCGTGAAAGCCGAGAAAGATAAGCAAATCAAGTATCTTGACTTGGCTCGCGAGGTTGTCGACATGTGGGATGTGGTAACAGCGATCATTGTACCGATAGTCGTGTCAGCCAATGGCTTAATAACCACTAGCCTCGACCAACATCTTAGGAGGCTCTCGTAAAAAAAAAACAAATGAGATGATGATGATGTGGTGAGAAATAGGCGCCAACTTTGTTGAGCGGGATTAGTATTAAAAAAAAAAAACCATAACAACCCTACATTACCTACCCTACCCTAACTGCCCTACACTACCTACCCTACCCTACCCTACCTACCCTACCTACCCTACCCTACATACCCTACCCTACCTACCCTACCCTACCTACCCTACCTACCCTACCATACCTACCCTACCCTACCTACCCTACCTACCCTACCTTACCTACCCTACCCTACCCTACCTACCCTTGGGATACTACCTCTAGACCTGCGCATACAAGAGGCAGCCGACCTGTATAAAGCGAGGAGAGGGTCATCCCGGTTTGTGCCAGGAGATAGGGAGATCGAGGGTGCGGTAAGGTTTGCAGAAGCCCCTCATCCAGCTACACAAACGCCCCTGGAGTTCATGTGCCTGGCAGACCAAGAGTTACTAGACAGTAACAATGTGCAGGCGGTGCGAATATTCACCGACGGCAGCAAGATTGAGGGGAAGGTCGGTGCCGCATTATCCATTTGGGATAATGAGGGCGAAATCCGGAACCTCAAGCTTAGCCTTGCCGCGTACTGCACAGTCTACCAGGCGGAACTCCTGGCCATTTGCAAGGCGACAGAAGTGATCCTCGCGCGGCAAGAGGCGAGCTATGGTTTGTACAGCGACTCAATGTCCGCATTGCAGACGCTTGCAAGCCATGGCTCGCTCCATCCCCTGGCAGTTCGCGCGCGCGCAAACCTGGCTCACGCCCTGTGCCAGAACAAAGCTGTGACTTTGTTCTGGATCAAGGCCCACGCGGGCCTGCCGGGGAATGAGCGAGCGGACGAGTTGGCTAAGGAAGCAGCATTGTCGTTACGGAGGAAGCCGGACTACGATCAGTGTCCGATTTCATTTATCAAGCGACAGATCCGTTTGGAATCGCTTGATGAATGGAATCGAAGATATGTGTCGGGCGAGACTGCTTCGGTGACGAAAATGTTTCTTCCGGATGCAATAGCGGCTTTCCGTATCGTACAACAGGTGCGGCCCGAAGGCGTCCTCACGCAAGTTTTGACGGGGCACGGTGGGTTCTCTGAATACTTGAATCGCTTCAAGTGTAAGGATAGCCCATCGTGCGTCTGCGATCCAGGCGTGGCAGAGACTGTCCAGCACATACTTGTAGAATGCCCGTTATTTATCAGGGAGCGCTACCAACTTGAATGTGAGCTGGACAGGAAAATAACGAGGGAGAGCCTGCATGGGCTCATGGACAAAAAGACGAGGGAAAAGTTCATAGAATACTGTATTAGAGTAGCCACTGCGGTTATACACAGGAACAAAACCTGAAGCGCACCGTGCTTCATTAGTATTTTGCACAATATTCAAATGTAAGCACGGAATGCAGCAAGGACACGCATAGCCGGCAGTATTTTATGTTAGTACCTAAGTTCTTAGACTGTGTAAATTAATATTTTTGTGTGATAAACAGCACTTTTGTGTTTTATCCCTAGCTATACTGTATTCTCTGTGATCTAAATGTATTCCTCTGTAATAAAAGCACCTTTTGCATTTTTGTATATCTGTGATGTACAGCTCTGTTGCTCAACAAGTGATAAATAGCACATTTTGCTCAGTTTGTACATATTATAGCACTTTGTATTTTACCTATTTTTATAATAAATAAATTATGCCCGTAGACTAGACTAAATAAAAGTGGGACTCCTACCCACAGAATGCAAGACGATGAATGCAAGAAAGAATTAGGATGAAGAATGAATGTACGAGAGGCATAAAAGATTGACCGGAATGACTGAGGTTGAGCACATAAGGCGCCAATATCGTTGGCGGGGATTAGTGTTAAGAAAAAAAAAAAAAAAAAAAAAAAAAAAAAAAAAAAAAAAAAAAACCCTACCTACCCTACCCTACCTACCCTACCCTACCTACCCTACCCTACCTACCCTACCCTACCTACCCTACCCTACCTACCCTACCCTACCTACCCTACCTACCCTACCTACCCTACCCTACCTACCCTACCTACCCTACCCTACCTACCCTACCCTACCTACCCTACCCTACCTACCCTATCCTACCTACCCTACCCTACCTACCCTACCCTACCTACCCTACCCTACCTCACCTACCCTACCCTACCTACCCTACCTACCCTACCTCCCCACCTACCCTACCTACCCTACCTACCTACCCTACCTACCTACCCTACCTACCTTACCTACCCTACCTACCCTACCTACCCTACCTACCCTACCTACCCTATCTACCCTACCTACCCTACCTACCCTACCTACCCTACCCTACCTACCCTACCTACCTTACCTACCCTACCTACCTTACCTACCCTACCTACCCTACCTACCCTACCCTACCTACCCTACCCTACCTACCCTACCTACCCTACCCTACCTACCCTACCTACCCTACCTTACCTACCCTACCTTACCTACCCTACCCTACCTATCCTACCCTACCTACCCTACCTACCCTACCCTACCTACCTTACCTACCCTACTTACCCTACCCTACCCTAAACGGGATAAAAAGTCCTATGTCCTTTTCCTGGTTCTTAGCTACCTCCCTACCAATTTTCAGCCAAATCGGTTCAGCCGTTCTTGAGTTATAAAAAGTGTAACTAACACGACTTTCTTTTATATATATAGATTTTTACATTTTTAAATATTATTCTATTAAAAATAAAATAAAAAAAACATTTAAAAATACAAAAATAGTAGCCCACCGGTATCGGGAACAGGGTCCAAGCTACCGGTGGTCAGGGCTCCTGAGAGAGGAACCTCCTGACTATACGCGCCGTGTCCAGGAGTACCGCCTTCTGGATCAAGCCCTTGATCCAGCTGCCCAACGAGAGCCTTCTCAGATGTTCGTCGAGGCTCTTGGCTATTATACCATTGGCCGTCGCGACTATCGGCACAATGACTACTGTATTCACATCCCACATGTCGACAACCTCGCGAGCCAGATCAAAATTCTTGCTTTTCTTATCTCTCTCAGCCTTCACGAGGTTCTCGTCTTGGGGGACCGCTATATCAACAATCATTGCGCGACGCTCTAGTCGGTCTATCACCACTATGTCAGGTTTATTGGCAACAATAGTCCTGTCAGTGATGATAGACCGATCCCAATACAACGTGAAATTGCCATTTTCGAGAACTGGGTCGGGCACATACTTATAGTAAGGCACTTCCGATTCCACAAGATTGTATTTAAGAGCAAGTTGCTGATGGATAATCCTGGCTACAAGGTTGTGTCTATGCAAATAGTCTCCGTTAGCCAGACAACCGGATAATGTGACGGATAGATTCACCCGGCCGGTGACATGCTCGACAGATGTCAACTGTGCCATCCTTCACAATGTATTTCCGGTAGTTGTTCGTCATCATAACTTCGTCCATAATCGCAAAAACAAAACCTTCAGTTTCCCCAAAAAGGTCACCAAATCGCAGCCAGGCCACGGACGCTAAAAGATCTACACCGGGCCCATGTAGAACCCGGTAGAAGCGTCCTTGAAGCTCCTTGCTCTGCCATACCTCCCTGCGGTCATTAGTATCTAATACTATAGGTTTGCGCCAGTTCTCGTTAGCCAAGGAGAGCGGGGTAAGGCCCTTGTCCACCGCTACCACATCTCGATGCATACCCACGTCGGCGGCCTAGAAGTGTTCTCTAAGACTGTATATCTCGCGGTTGTGCAGGGTCTTAGCATTTAAAAAGCCTCGACCCCCACACTTCCGCGGGATATACAGTCTCATAACCGATGTCCGTGGGTGATGCATACGATTTGCGGTATGCAGCGTGCCGACTCTCCTATCCAGGGCGTCAAGTTCTTTCTGAGTCCATTTGAGTATGCCGAAAGAATACATCAAGACCGGCATGACCCAGCCGTTGAAGGCGCGCACCTTGTTTCCGCCTGATAAAAGACTATTTAGTACTTTATTCAAGCGGTCAAACGTTCCTTCAACGACTGTTTCACGTCACTAGCATTGAAAAATAATGCTTCCGACATACCCAAATACTTGTAAGTTTAGTCTTGTTTATTATTATTATTAGTATTACTGGATTCGGCTCGTATTGTTAGGAGGTTCCTCTCTCAGGAGCCCTGACCACCGATAGCTTGGACCCTGCTCCCGATACCGGTGGGCCTCTATTTTCTATATTTTATAAATAAAAATGTAGACAATAAGAAAATAAATTGAATAAAGGAAATATTAATAATAAATATGAAGAATTTGACGTCGTAATAAGAGGCGATCTTAACATAAATATTTAAGAAAACAGTTTATAAACTAACCTGCTGATTAATCTTATGTTAGAGTATAAATTATGATCAACATAAAAAAACCTACACGTATCTCACAAACCACGTCAACATGTTTAGATCTTATATTCACGAACTTTTTCGAAATAATATGTGTACGTTGGTACTACGTACGTTACTATGTATTATGTATACTAGTTCGCAAATACCCAGAGTCTTACAACACACGTGATAGCATGCAGACAAATTGTTCGTTGCGCTACAAAAACAGGCTAGATCTACCCTCCTATTGCCTGAAATTGCTTTTTTTCTAGTCCGTATTCTATGTCTATAAAAATATACAACAAATTACCAGAAAGCATAAAACAAGTAAATAAAACCAATATATTTATAAATAAATTAAAAACTTAATTAATAAAAGATAAGACAAACAAATGACATTAATAATAACAAATTAACTCAAAATATAATATGGACATATTTAGTATTACTTTTATTAAACATATAGTCAACTGTTAACATGATAAGTAATTTTTTTTTTTAATAGTCCCCTTGCCCCACAATAGGAGTTTCTTCCTGTATCGTGGGTGCGTTTACAAACATATAAACTCACATACACAAACACCCAGAGCCGGAACAACTATCTGTAGGTCATACAAATTTTTGTTCCGTGCGGGGATCGAACCCGCGACACGCAGCGCAGCAGTCAATTGCTCAAACACTGCGACCAATCGTGCGCCCAAAAAATACATTAATAAGCAATTAATTAACACAGAATTATAATATTATATGGACATTTAAGTATTAATTTTATTAAGAATAAAGATTACTATTAACTCGATAAGTAAAATGACATAAATAATTAATTGGCGACTAAAATATAATATGGACATTTTAAGTATTATTTTTTTAAACATAATCTACGAATATCAAATAAACTAATTGTAATAAATATAAAAAAAAATGTGGAATAAATAAATAAGTAAAAATAATACATAATTTAACATAGGTACACACAGAAAGACACACACATATTAGTACATTTAACCACATAAAAGCAGATAGATGGCAAAAAGATAACTAAAGTGTAAAGATAACTAGAGTCTATAATTGTTTCTGTAACTTGGCATTTATTTATTTAGATAAAAGTATATACAGTGTATAAAATAATTAATTAAGTAAGACTAACAAATACACTAAAACTATGGTGTCGAGAAACTCCTCCACATTGTTGTCCACTGGTAATGTGCCCAAAAGACTGGCAGCATTGCCACGTTGTATGGCAATAATTATTCTCTGACCAAGGATAAAGCCAGCCCTTTTGTCACGCGTAGTGTCAACTAGGCGTTTGGAAAGATCTTTAAACAAAGCGTGAGCACTCGGACCCCACGGACCAAGAGTTTCAACACCAAACGGCTCGAAAATAAACCTACCGACGAGGTTATTATATTTCCGCCACTTGTGGTTCTCTGCAGCCGCAGCGGCAGGGCCAGCACATCACGTCGAGCTAGGAAGATTGGATTGCACAAGAGTATCGAAAGTAGTAATTAGCGTCCCACACTACCACACTGGTAACAAAGACATCCCGTCCGGCCTTTTGCCATCGTCGCGTGCCAGACCATAGGGTTCTAATACGGCCGGAACGCCGACGGTGACGAGAGCACGTCGGATGATGTCGTTTAAGTTTCCGTGACGCGCTATGCGACCCGCAATTCTTCCAAAGACAAGACTTCCAAAAAAAATGCTCAAACGGGTGGATCACGCGTATCTATAAGACTACCGAGTCTAAAGGCCAATTGAAATTTTTACAGAAATTTAATTTGAGCAAACTTTAAAAAAATTGTCTTAAACTAGTTTTTTTGCTAGCAAGAAAAATTTCGGAAACCCAAATTATTTTTCCCGGTCTAGTCGTGCGGTTTCATCTTCAACATTTTTGTAAAGCATTCGTGTAGTGCTAATGACATGTCCGATGCCCGATGGACATTTCGGGGGGCCCGGGCGTCCCCGCAGTCTCCGGACTAGTGCCCCAATGATGTCGTTTTTCAGTGCGTGTCTGAAGGTTAGCAGCGTAGAACCTCGTCTCACCTCCATTCACTCTTCTACAATGATGTCAAGGAAAAAGAATATTAGACTTAAGCAGCCCCTCCACCACAAAGTGCACCTCACCAACATTCGAGGTCTGCACTCAAATCTCTCTGCAGTCCTCTACCACCTGGAGGCTGAGAATCCAGCGCTGTTTTTCCTTACGGAGACGCAGATAGCGAGTCCGTCAGACGTGTCGTACTTATCTCACCCAGCGTTTACCCTGGAGCACAATTTTAAACCGCGCGCGGGTGTGTGTATGTACGCCCGTGACGATACTTGCTATCGGCGTCTCCGTAACCTTGAGGACCACAGAGTACCTCAGTAAGGCTGCTGACGCGGCACAGCAGCGGTACCCTTCCGCCCAATTAGTGTTACTGGGGGGCTTTAATGCCCACCACCAGGAGTGGCTCTTCCCATACCAGAGCACTGCCCATGCTGGACGGGAAATGCGTAAGCTCTCGCTAGCGCTTAACCTCACCCAGCTGGTCCAGGGGGCAACGAGGGTACGGGATGTTGATTCGCACATAGCGAATTGCTTGGACCTTCTGCTGACAACAGATCCAGACAGATACTCGACCACTGTCTGGTGAAGTATGTGTCCGTCTATTCCCCGCCCGATCCCAGCCCAAAAGGCACCCGGCGGGTTTGGCGGTATGCGATCTTTTTTCGCATGCTATCCTTGGCAGCCTACTTGCTTTTCTTCGACTGATCCATCGTCGTGCGCGGACGCCGTGACGGATGTGTTGCGTCAGGGAATGGAGTAACTACATTCCGTTCTCTGACGTATCAATGTCTAGCGAACACCGGCCATGGTTTGGTGCCGAATGTAAGCACGCCGACGCGCTTAAGCATGGGGCGTACCTGGCTTGGGTCGACGCTCGATCGCGTAAGGCGGGTGACATGGGTCAAAAGAAGAAGGCCTTCAACAGGGCTGCCAAGTCCTGCAAGATGGTGTTGCGATGAGCTCGGTTCGACCACATTGGCCGAATAGGGACCAAACTTAGTTCTTACCCAGCAGGTAGTAAAGCGTTTTTTTCTCTGGCTAAGTCGGTCGAATCAAACTTCTGTCATTCCTCACTACCACCACTGCTGAAACCCGACGGGTCGCTGGCCCACTCCGCTGAGGAGAAGGCAAATTTATTTGCCTCTTTTTTTGCGGAATCTTCACGTCTGAATCCTGGTGACGCGCGGCCCCCTTCTTCTTCTGATGGATGCGAAACGAGTATGTCGGACATTCGTATCCATCAAAAATACGTCCGTAGGGTGCTGCGCAACCTCAACGTGAACAAGGCTAGCGGCCCTGATGGAATACCAGAAATTGTTCTTAGAACCTGTGCGCCTGAATTGTCTCCGATCTTGACACGCCTATTCCGCCTTTCTTATGAGGCTGAAAAAGTGCCGAATGCTTGGAAGCAGGCTAACGTACAGCCCGTGCCCAAGAAGAGATATATAGTAATGAAAACTTGATGAAATTTAAAGACTGTTTGAAATAAATTTCTTTTTCTGATGTATACCTCACTAAAGACCCTAACGTAGCATACAACATTTTTTAGAACTATTCCAATTGGTTTTAACTGACTTCAAAAAAAGGAGGAGGTTCTCAATTCGTCGGAATCTTTTTTTTTTTTTGTATGTTCCCCCATTACTCAAAGACGCCTGGACCGATTTGGAAAATTCTTCTTTTGTTTGAAAGGGTATACTTTCCAGTTGGTCCCATAGTCATCAGGTCAGGATCTGATGATGAGATCTTGGAGAAATCGAGGGAACTCCTCAAATATTATAGGCATACATATAGCGATTTTGGTATTTTTATATAATTTATGTTTTCCGATTACGTACAAAAAAAGAAAATTACTAAAGAATCCAAATTGGATAACACCTGGTATTAGACGGTGTAGCCAAATAAAAAGACAGTTGTTGTGGCACCATAGATTAAATCCATGTAAGCTAACTGTGACGAAACTTTAAAATTATTCAAAAAGACTTAAGAAAATTATAACATTGACACAATTGGCAAAAAATAATAATAAAATGAAGACGGCTTATAATAAATCAAAGACGTGGAAAATAATAAATGAAAATAGAAGCAACTCTCCACCAGAGTATATAAAAGAAATACATTATGACGGAGTTACATTCTCTAAACCTAAAGATATGTCTTTAGGTTTATATGTGTTTAGGCAAATATCTTTAACGACTACTTCATAAGCCAAGCAGGAAAACTTTCTACTGCTTCGACACAACTGACCACTGACAATAAAATAAATTACTCAGCACAGTCAATGTTTTTAGCCCCTATCATACCAGATGAAGTAAATATAATTATAAAAGACCTAAAAAATAAAAATAGTTTAGGATACGACGATATTTCAACAAAAGTTCTAAAGTATGGTTTCAGAAATAATATCAGATCCTCTCAGCTTCATAATTAATGTAAGTATTGAGTCTGGAATCTACCCTGATAAGCTTAAACCAACTGTCGTAAAACCTTTATTTTTAAAAATAGCTGTTCCCAGCGGCTTCGCTCCCGTGGGCCACTCCACAGGACCCGTTTTCGGGATTAAAAAATAGCCTATGTTACTCAGGAATAACGTAGCTTTCTACTGGCGAAAGAATTTTTTAAATCGGTCCAGTAGTTTTGGAGCCTATTCGGTACAAACAAACAAAAATATCTTTCCTCTTTATAATATTGGTATAGAAAGACGATGAGAAAGACATTAAAAATTACAGGCCAATTGCTCTTATTCCGGTAATATCAAAGATATTCGAAAAATGGATCTATAGGTCCATAGGCGGATACCTCAACAAACATAATATACTTGTGAAAGAACAAAAAGGATTTAGGAAAGATCATTCAATAAATATGGCAATTTATGACTTTCTTAATGTTATCATAGCTAGCATGAATGAGAGTCCCAATATCAGCAATATACATGGATATGACCAAGGCATTTGACTTAGTCAACCATGATATCCTGCTGAGCAAGTTAAATGCGTATGGGATAAGGGGAAATGTTTTATCGCTCATAAATTCTTAGTTAGTCTTTCGTAGGTACCATCTTTTTTGCGTTATGGACACCTACTTCCAAAAATAACGTTTTTTTTCACTTTGTAGTTTTCTTATTTGGAAGTCGGTAGTATTTTTTTGTAAAAAAGTATTTTTTATTTTTCACTTTTTAGTTGTACCTACCTAATAGGCAAGTTGTTTAGTAAGTTTCCTATAACGCCAGAATACATTACCCGAATATCATGAAACTTGGACATAACCGGTTAAATGAGAGATCTGCGTACCCCTTAAGAGCGTGCTGGCGTGATGTTATGTTGTGAAATGGTATAAACAATAAACAGACTTGCGAATGCAGCAGTTCCGAGAGATTTGCCGTTATTTATTAAAGAGTTCTGTTGTATATCTTCGAAGTTCTTCATCAGATCTTCACCAAATTAAATTCATTAAATTTTCAAAATCGGTCCACAATTGACGGAGATATCGGTGAACATAAAAAAAAAATACAAGAAGTCGAACATAGAACCTCCTCCTTTTTCGAAAGTCCGTTAAAAATAGAACACAACGTACAGAAATAAGTCGGATTTGTAAATTAAATAAAACCGTTATAAAATACCTATCTAAAGAACGAAAAATATCGTATGGAGTGCCCCAAGGCTGTGTGCTAGGGCCTTTATTGTTTGTTATATATATAAATGACTTTCCCCAGAATATACCCTATACCCTATGACATTGTTTGCCGACGACAGTACTATCACTGTTAAACTTGACAAAAATAATAAAGACTTTGAAGCTGACATAAAAAATGCATTACAACAAGCGGTTAACTGGCTAGAACATAACAACTTAATTATAAATTTGACGAAAACACAAATTATGAATTTTCGTCAAAGAGTAACTAATTCGGAAATATATGTAAGCTTTAATAATGAAAAAATTGAAGAAGTTGCAAATACAAAATTTTTAAACTTAACAATCGATAATCAACTTAATTGGAAGCAACATACCTCAATATTAATTAAAAGAATTAGTAAATTTGTTTATGCTTTGTATAAACTAAAGAAAGTAGTCAATCAAGCAGCGGTAGTCACTGCATACTATGGATATGTCGATTCTATACTGCGCTATGGAGTCATGTTTTGGGGTAACTCCTGTGATAAGGACATGGTGTTCAAATAGCAAAAAAAGATGCATTAGAGATATTACCGGCATCAAAGTAACTGATAGTTGCAAACCTTATTTTGTATTGTTAAAAATAATGACTTTACCTTGCTTGTACATACATACTTGAGACTGCTTTATTTGTAAAAAAGAACATGCATCTATTCAGATAAGCATCTGAACATCGCTATATAATGATTAGACAAGTATATAGACATGAATTATGCGTTCGACCATCAAAGACCGCCTTGATGCACAAAAGCATACTTTGCATGGCCCCAAAAATATATAATAAATTACCAAATGGAATTAAGGACTTAAATATTATTCAATTTAAAAACAAATTAAGACATCTATTATTGGAAAAATGTTACTATACTATTAAATTTTAAGATATTTGACATTGATATTTATTTAATATTGACATCTTTATTTACATTATTTGTTTATATGTTTACTCAATTGTTAATATTTTGCTTGTTTTTTTTTTCTGTCTTGATTTATGTTGTGTTTCTTGGTAATTATTTTATTTTATATAGCTTATTTTCAAAAAGAACTTAAAGACTAAATTTAACTTTTTTAAAGTTTATATTTAGTTAAATATGTACATACTTTTATTTTAATAAGTTATTCTTTTTATGATAATTACTAATGATGTGAAAGAGTGTACATCTTTAAGGTAGATTTTTGAGGAACTATTTATTTATTAATAACATCTTATGTAAAATGTACCAAAAATCACACTAATAAATGAATTTTGAATTTTAATGAATTTTGAATTTTGAGAAGTCGAGCTGATCCGGCCAACTACAGACCCATATCTGTAACCTCCATACTATGTAAGAGTATGGAACGTGTACTCAATATTAAGCTCCCGGCATACCTAGAAGCAAACGATATCCTAAGTGACCGCCAATACGGCTTCCGTCGAAATCGGTCTACGGATACGGATCTTCTAGCGTATGCCATTCACATCTGGAGTGAGTCCATCGAGAGGCACGAGGAAGTGCTTGCCGTCTCCCTAGACATCTCGAAGACATTCGATAGGGTCTGGCTCGAAAGCCTTATTGGTAAGCTTCCTTCATTCGGTTTGCCCGGTGGTCTGTGTGATTGGATTGGCTTGTGTTGATTCCTGAGAGATCGGTCCATTCAAGTGGTTATCGATGACTGCTCGTCGGACCACTTGGATATTAATGCCGGGGTCCCTCAGGGGTCGGTACTCACAGCAACTTGATTCTTGCTGCACATTAACGATCTGCTAAAACCCGGCACCTTTAGGTATGCAGACAACAGCACTGTTGCTGAGAGATACTTGTCCAACGCTCGTGCTACTCGGCCTCAGATCCAGTCTCTCCGGGAGGCCAAGCTGGAGCGCTTGAACTTGTCCTTGCAGGCAGTCTCCGAATAGGGTGATGCCAATCTGGTCAAGTTTAATGCTGCTTAAACCCAGGTGTGTCTTTTTTCCGCTAAAAAGAGCCAATTTCACGCGACTCCAACGTGCCAATAACTGACGTTACGTTGACATCGACTCTCAATTTGGGCCCGTACATTGAGGCAAAGGCTCAGCTGTCTGCCAAAAAGCTGGGGATCCTTGCAAAGGTGAGAAGGTACTTCACGCCAGAACCGCTGCTCAGCTATCAATAGTATCAAGCGCAAGTTCGATCATGCATGGAGTACTGTTCTCATCTCTGGGACGAATCTGCCAAATACCAGCTTGATGCACTAGAGTCGATCGAAAAGCGGGCCAAGAGGCTCATCAGCGATGAGGCACTAGTTAAGTCAAAGCTCCAGATTCTATAACATCACCGAGTTGCCAGCTTGTCGGTTTTTTATCGATTGCATTTCGGGGAGAGTGCGATGGTATTGCATGATCTAATTCCGCCCAGCCCGTTTCATCATTGGAGTACCAGACGTACGGCGATGCGCCATCGGTACATGGTGGACATCGCACCCATACGCACTAAACGTTTTGAGAATACTTTTATTATGCGTACAGCTAAGGAGTGGAATTCCCTGCCGGAGTCTGTGTTTCCCGATAGCTACAATCTGGGGGTCTTTAAGTCAAAAGTGAATGGGTTACTCCTAGGCAAGCCTGCTCCATCGTAGACCACATCATCGCTTACCATCAGGTGAGATAGTGGTCAAGCGCGAGCCTATAATAGACAAAAAAAAACAGATACACAGTTATACAGCAACACACGTCAAACATATAAAACTTCTCTTTTTCCGTCGGGGGTTAATGAAACGGATCGACTTAAGTTCATAGAATTGACTTAGCTACGTTTATTTACAGATCACCATCCGTGTAGTCAAGAGTCGGCGAATCTCGAAGAGTGCCCCGCGCCCCGCGTACCTGTTGAATAACAATCAGTCGCTGTAACAAGGTGATACCAAACAACCCTGTCTCAAAATGGCGGGCTCTGAAAAAAACATTGTTGACAAATATCAAAAGCGTCCTGGAACATCCGGGATACAAGGACATTTGTACGAGACGAAGCTTCTAAGTTTAATATATTTTAGAGCTATTCATGACGATAGAATCGAAGAGTTTCGTTTAGCCACAAATGTGGACAAATTAGGTTCATTCGATGACATTTGCTTTAGGGTTAAAGTTAAGGGGATCGATAAGCCCTTTGCAGTGTTCATACAAGCAAAACACAGGGAGAATAATTCAGTTATATCGGTCAATAGTACAAGAGATTTGATAAGACACTTCAATAGCTACATGGAAATAATAAGCAAATTCAAACCTAACAACAAAGATGTACTGTTCGATGGTACATTTAGTGAAACTGAATGTCTATTCGTAATTTACACAACCGCCAAAAGTGATCGGCCTGCCCGAATATACGAAGGACCAGACCAGTCTATAGGACAATTAAATAAAATATCTATAGGCAAATGGACGCGCCCTGGAAGAATTGAGAATGACTGGACTTGTGTTAAATTTTTGAATGAGTTGATAGGAACAGAAGACGTTGGGCCTGTTGGGACTGGTTTACAGCCGTGTGAGTTAAATCAAATACTGTTAGAAGAGGAAATGAAGATGCTAGCTCGACTGATGGTGAAGTGTATTCTTGGAGAATTTAATGATATCCAAATGTTGATGCGGGAGGAGCTTGTGTTGAGGTACCACGTAATATTGGCGCAGCAAGTTTTCAATGTGTCCAAGGATAAATCGGAAGGATATCGTGACGCACGCTTTAGAAATGATTTCTTTGATATCAACGAATCAGTTGTACAATTATTTAAAGAAGAACTGTGTACTGAGATTTTGAAAAGAGGTAGTTCCAGCTGCGACCACGTTGATGATGAATATGACTGGGACCTAACTGATACTGAAAATGAATATCAAGAAATCGCACACCTTATTACTTACGAGAACCGAAAATTCGAATTCCTCGATAAAATAGCATCAGAACGCTACAGACCATTTCTGGACATAATTAATGAATCACAAGAGACCATACGAAGGACACTTGAAAGAGCAGTAAAGCAGCGTGTGCCTTCACTCATATTTAGAGTTCCAGCTTCGTTTGGCAATATAGACTTAACGATAAGAGGCAGTGACGAAAGAAAGGAAAGGAAATTACTTGATTTATCATCAAAAATTTTAGGATTGATAGAAAAAACAAAACCTGGTTTTATTGTCAGGATTGATGAAGAATCTGTCCGTAAATCTTTGGGAGAAGGGTTTCTACAGCTCAGTGGTGGCATAGCGTCTGCTGTTGGTAATTTGCTAGTTTTCCATGATGCGTCCAAAATGCTAAAATTCAATGATAACTACGAATCACTAGGAAAGCTGGCCAAAAAGCTGTTTGATCAACTAAATTTTAAAATCGATAACTTGTGTAAATATAAATTTGATGTGCGAGCGAAAATATTTCCGAAACTTTCGTTTGCCGCTGACGAATATACCATAAACATTTACAAGGATTTTTTTAAAAGGTTAATGTTTTACACATCCCAAGCTAAGGAGGCAAAGGTAGAAAAAAAATTGATTACCGAAATTGAAAAAACACTATGTTGTGAAGACGTATACACTCGAAATATTAAATCAAACATAATATTTCTTAAATATCATGATGCTATACAAAAATGGTGGATGAATAAAGTGGGTGAGTATCTTACAGAAGAAGGTAGTATATATAAAACTGCTGAAAGACATGCTCTAAATCAGCCATTGATCAGCTCTATAAATTTGATGCATAGAATAAATAACAAAAATTACACATTCACCGAAGACGCAGTAAATTCAATAAAAATCGATGACCAGCATTCAGGCACTGTTATTGTAACAAAGAATATTGCCCTTACGGTTATGAAGCTCACAAACCATCTAATTAAAAGGAAGTGTATCGTATTAGATATAAAATATAGTTTCAATTTGTCTTCGAGTGACGTTGAAACATTACGTAGAGAATTAATTGATTTGAATAAAGAAAATACACTTATTGTTTTGTGTGATAAAACAATATTTGCTTCAAGATCTAACAAAACAAAATTAGCTAACATCACGAATTCTTTAGGGGATAAAACTTTAGTTATTATTCTTAATGACCAGGACTCTGTCGGAACAGCGAAGTTATATTTCACACTAAAAGATAACGTAATAAAGGATGAAAGAAACAATTTATTTGACATGAGCGTAGAATCGCAGATAAGTCTTTTAGAGAACACAAACGTGATATTTCAAGGTGTCGAAGTAAGCTTAGATCAAATCTTGGATAATGAATCATTTAGTTTAGTAGGAGAGCTTGTGTTATATAATTTAATGCAAAGTGACACAAACGTAATAGGAAAACCAGCCAGTCATTTAAATTATAAAGGAAAAATATATATTAAAAGATGTGTGAAATGTCTTAAAGTAGTAACTCAAACACTTGACGCAAATGTTAGAAAAGTTGAAGAAGGAGAAGTCAAGAGTGTTTCGACGCTATATGACCTCAAAGAAGACGTAGTACTTATCATTGGGGATCCTGGAATAGGAAAATCAACTTTACTCACCCAATTGTCTCTTAAGACAACACAACTGGATCCAACAGTTTGGATACTAAGAATTAACTTATTGGAGTACTCCAAACAATTCTTTGAGTGGCAAGCTAATAAAACTGTTATCGATACTTTGAAAAGTTTAAAATTCTTGTGTAAAGTTGCACTCAGCGAGGAAAGTATCAAAAAGAACGATGTACAAATAACATTACAGGAATTGAATGGTACCGTTTCTCTCAAGAATTGCACAGGTGACGAGTGGTGTATTTTTGAATTAAAACTGTTCCTGTATTATTATAATACAAAGAAAGTAATAATCTTATTCGATGGCTTCGATGAAATCTGCCCTATCTACGCTCATGAGGTGTTAAGTTTAATAAAAGCTGTGATGAATTTGCAGCAGAAACATAAAATATGGATCACTAGTAGATCGTATGACAAAATCATTACAGAATTAGAACTCCAAATTCTGTACAAAATGGAACCCTTAAATAATGACGAGCAGGACTTATATTTGTCTACATTTTGGGAAGAAAAGAATTTATTATTTTTTTCACTACGGGATGTTGAAAAAAACTTAGAGGAATTTTTCACATTTATGAGTAAAAGCTTTGATTTAAAGACGAGCTATTTACCAGATAAGTCAATAAACGACAAACCATTGTTTGCAGTTTATTTGAGCTTATGTAAATATTTAAAGCGAAAAAATATACGTAATTTCAGGAGTTTTATAGAACCCAAGTCACAATTCAGTGCAACTCCGTTACACCTAAATATGCTTGCTGAACATTTGTACAATAAAATACAAGGAAAAGGTGGCGATGACGTCCATATACCGGGCGGAAGCAAGAAATGGGACTTGGACGTCAATATATTCCAAATCTACGATCATTTTCTGGAAAATAAATTGAAAATACGATTTCAAGAAAAAAACCAAACTGACATGTATAGACCGGATAATATAGCACAATATAAGAGGGAATATGCAGATACTAAAGACAAACTTAAAAAACTGGCAGCATACGTTGTTTATGACAAACACCTATTAAATAAACACGAGCTAAAGCATTGCCAGGAATTAATAGAGAAGCTAAAAGAGGGAGAAGAGAAAACAGACATCATTTGTAATGTAATCAACGATATTCCAATTTTTGTTCACTCGACGTTCGCCGAATACTTTGCTGTCGAATACATTTGCGATTTATTGAAAATTCAAGCAGATATAAATCCACAAAAATTAAAAATGACATATAGTTTTATACTCAATGAAATGTTTTTTAAACTAAACAAGAACGTACTGATTATATTGGATGCAAAAATAGACAAACAGTTCACTACTCTTGTAGAAAAAAATAAAGAAATTATATTTACATTATTACTGGAACAGGGTTATATCACTAAAAATAAACATGGTTGCATGAAATCATCTCTGTGTGAGGCGATACGTCTCGGCTTAAGAAACTTAGCTTTTTTGTTATTATCAACAACCGAGGATTACCTGAACGATAGTAATTTGATGGATTTCATCGAAATTGTAAAAGATACTAATATGCTTATGATAGCTGTTAAGATGGAATTAGATGAACTAATAATAAAAATCATCGATCAAGTGAGAATGATTTGTGACCCCAAGTTAAAAGCTTTATTTGAAAATATTGAGATCTTCCATAGCAATGACAATTTCGATGGAGAAACTACGAGTGACTTAGTTCAAAAATTACACGCAAATGTGTGGACACGTATGGATATAGACCCAGATTGGGAAAATTTGGCAGGATTAAGTGGTGAAATAGGTTTTATTTAGTTACTTATTATTGCTATTTTGACATGTTATTGATTAATGTTTACAAAGATTTAACATTTATTTTTTATTTTTACCTTTCTTTGATATTTGACATTTGATTGATACTTGATATTAACTAGTCACAATGTATTTGTTAATTAACGTTTGAAACGTGTTTTTACATAGGTTTTACATAAATTATTGTTATTTGTCATTTGCTTCATATTTTTGACATTGTCTTGGCGCTTTTCTGGTTGTCGCCACTGTTGATACTGGCTTTCAGGAGTTGCAGTGGTTTGGGAATAGTGCGGAGGGATAGGACCTAAACAAAAAAAACCCTACTTAAAACCCACCTACCCTACCTACCCTATCCTACCTACCTACCTATCTAACAATTTGGGAAACTATTTATTTAAATAAGAAATAATGTTACAATACGAATGTAACCAACTTTTGTTTTTACCAGCGATCTAATCAAATTTTAGAACACAAAAGCTGCTATTGTGATTTAACTATTATAGTTAGATATATTCTCTGGCAGACATTTTTGTAGGTAATAATGAGTACTTTAATCATAAAGTACATTATTTTATGTGTCTTCAATAGTTTTCTCAGCGCACGCCAAATAATGAATTTAGTAGGCAAAATTTGGAATAAAGTATCTAATAATGTAGAATTTTTAAAATCGCTGGACCGATTTTAAAAACTCTACATTATTAGATTATTTATAGTTTCGGAGTCTATTCGGTACATACAAACAAAATCTTTTCTATTTATAATATTATTACTAGCTTTTGCCCGCGGCTTCGCACGCGTAGACTACATGCTTCTCATTACTATATTTAAACAGTATGTAGAGAAAAAGTAAAAAATAATGTAATGCGAAAGTGTTTCTTAGGACAGACTTACACTTACCTACTTTATCATCAATTCGTTCTATCCTTGTCCCGTCCCTATCCCTTCACTATTTTTGTGTTTATCCATGACTAATAATAAGTAAGTAATTAAATTAAAGTATTTCCTTATAAACAACCATTTTGGATGTCGACGCGAATATCACCAGACTATTTGATGAGCTAACACGTGAGCACGCTACATTGAACTGTCCATGGTAAAAGCAGTTCTCCCTCAAATCTACACCCGCATACTTCAGAGTTTGTCCTTGAGCCTTATTAATTGTCATGGCGAAGCAGACTTTCCCGTCCATAGTTAATTCCATAGTTATGCGTTGAGCCTTTTTATAGTTACCTGACTTTAAAGTATTGAAAGTATTTTTAATAAATTTTCTTTTGTAAAAGAAGGACTTTTGTACACAACATTTCATCCCCCATGATCCGCCCCCCCAAGGACGGAATTCCCAAAAGACCTTAATTTGCGTTAGATTTTAATCTTCAGCCCAAACCCAAAATTCGAAGATCCTAACTTCAAAACTGACCGACTCTCATACAAACTTTCATTCCCTATTTCACCCCCTTAGGGGTGAAATTCACAAAAATCCTTTTTTAGTGGATGCCTGCACAGTATAATGTATCTATGTGCAAAATTTCAAGTCTCTAGACGATTTCATTATTCCCATGACTTTATCCCCCTTTTCACCCTCATGGGGGTGGAATCTTCAAAATCCCTTAGACAAGTGTAAATTATTTTTTAATCTTCAGCCTAAACCCAAAATATGAAGATCCTGACTTTAAAACTGACGGATTTTTATACAAACTTTCATCCCCTATTTCACGCCCTTAGGGGTGGAATTTCCAAAAATCCTTTCTTAGTGCTCACCTACACTATCAAAGGAACAAATGTGCCAAGTTTCATGATTGTAGCTTCAGCCGTTTGGCCTGTGCGTTGATGGTCACTTTCTTCTTTTATATGTTTAGATTATTATGGTTTTTAAACTTAAGTTTCTCAGGTAAGAACCTGGTATTTTTATAGGTTCTCACGGGTGTGAACCAAGGTGAAATCCTAATTTTCTATTTGAACTGGTAAATTATTACATTCTTTATTCATGAAATATCTTATTACCTACATTTTTAAATATTTTTATAAAACAAATTAAAAAACAAAAACATTTAAAAAATTTAAAATATAGCGGCCCACCGGTATCGGGCACAGGGTCCAAGCTACCGGCGGTCAGGACTCCAGAGAGAGGAACCTCCTAGCAATGCGAGCCGTGTCCAGCGGTACTGCTTTCTGGATCAGGCCCTTGACCCAGCCGCCTAACGAGAGCCTCCTAAGGTGTTGGTCCAGGCTCGTGGCTATTAAGGCATGGCTGACACGACTATCGGTACAATGATCGCTGTGACCACATCCCACATGTCGACCACCTCGCGAGCCAAGTCAAGATACTTGATTTGCTTATCTTTCTCGGCTTTCACGAGGTTCCCGTCATGCGGTTAGTAATATCAACAATCATTGCACGGCTCTCTATTCGGTCCACCACCACTATATCAGGCTTATAGCGATAATAGTCATCTCAGTGATGATGGACTGATCCCAGTACAATGTGATATTGCCATATTATTATTATATATTAGTATAGATTTAAAATGTTAGATGTAAAAATGAATGCCTCCAATTGTTGCGCATGATCAAAATCCGTGTATCCACAAAGAGGCCACGAGCTCCTATAACCCCTTATGTCCTCCTTTTCGCAGAACTGTCCTTGGTGCTAATAATTCTCCAATCCCCCGCATATGTCAGTTACAAAAAAATACATTACGACCGATGAGTCGTGGCCCGTCTGATGTTAGCGCGAAGTGGTTGCTCAGAACATACTTTTTCCACTACCTTGTCTGTCTTGTCTATGTCTATTTATTATGTAACACATTGCCTAAGAAATTAGTCTCGAAATATGAACATTTAGACATAAGACTATAAATAAAAAATAAAAAAAAAATACAAAATTACATAATAACAGTTACGAAATGAATTTTGTATGGAGTTTTGATATCATTAGGTAATTTGCAGAATGATACTGAACCTGTTACCTCTCGAAAAAGCGCGCGTTGATTATGTGTATATAGTCTGTGATTTTTAGTCTGAACGATTCTAGTAAATTGTTGTTGGATCTTATTTGCATTTAATTAAGAAAGCTCATCAGGTAGTGAAAATTAATCCTTCGTGTCTCGCATAAAAAGGCTATATTTTAACACTCGCATGTAGCTTTCGACGTTCGCCTTGGCTACATCGCTCGTGTTCGAAATCTCAATTCTCGATATTTTATCGATCTCTCTTTTTATGCTCGATACAAAATGTACGGTAATATAATACTATTAATTATTATTATTATTTATTATTATAATAATATTCAACCAAACGGTTGTTTTCTTCATGAATGTATTTATATGCGCGAAAGTTCGCAAAGCCATAATATATTTAATATATTTTATATTTTAATATATTTAGACGGGCCACGACTCATCCGTCGTACTGTAGCTGCAGTGATCTTGTTGAAATGTACTCCGACTTACTTGGTAGGTGCCGAAGTATTATGTACAAAAACTTATAAAATAATTTTAGTGTAGGTAATTTTAATTTCGATCTTGATTTTAATTTAGATTTAATTTTTTAGTAGGTACTGATTTTAATTTTAATAATGATTTTAGTTTCAACTTTAATTTTGGTTGAATATGATTCTGATTTTATTTTGATTTTAGTTGTATTTTGATTTGTATGACATATGATTTTGAATTGATTTAATGTGATTTTGATTCTGGCTTGATTTTAATTTTAGTTATCAGTGAGTATAAGATCTCTTCTAATTTTAAGTACAGACAAACAGAGACAGCCCATGTCTCGATCGAATCGAAGGCTTTCTCGTAGTCCACATGCTCATTATGGATGCAATAAAGGAGATGTATCATTTTCGGCCATG
Source organism: Anorthoa munda (assembly GCA_945859665.1). Classification (NCBI taxonomy): domain Eukaryota; kingdom Metazoa; phylum Arthropoda; class Insecta; order Lepidoptera; family Noctuidae; genus Anorthoa; species Anorthoa munda. The sequence continues at coordinate 9,404,939 of OX243919.1, read as the reverse complement.
AGATGTACATTTATCAAAAAAGTGGAAAAATCCCACGAATTCAGGAAAAATATTCTTTCTTGATTTTAAGCCTGATTTCTTGCATACAAAAAGTAATAGTTTTTCCATTATTGCCACAATCTATTCAACATGGCGTCTCTCATAGTTGTCATTTCGATTTTGTTCTGAAATCATGTCACATCAAAGCATAAATAAAATAGATGTTAAATATGAAAGGTAAGTGTTCTTGTACTAGTAAAAATGACTATTATTCTCATAAACATCTTTTACGACTAATATAAAAGCAAGTGCGATGATTTCATCGTTAAAAATATATTTATTTTACTCTGAAGTATACTTCTGAACGAATAATTCAAAATGACATTTTGTTTGACTACGTGAGTGTCACATCACTTTTTATGTTATCTAAACGTCAAAACTAAAACCTCTCATGGCTGTCAAATAGCTGTCACGATAAACGTCAAACACTATTATTTTTTAATAATGTACCTTAAAAACAGAGAGTTTGTATAGTAACCTAGAGGTAACATATTTAAGACGCAATTTCAACATCGGTATTCACTTTCGCACTAACAGATAACGTCATAAGCAAAAAGAGATAGATATACTTTTGTCTATGCCATCTTTTCTGCCAGTGTGACCGAGGATGCTATAGATACTTATCTATACACATATATCAGAACTAGATCTGTGCCACTGTCATATCGATATTATCGAGTTTAGTTTAGGAGGATTTTCTACAAATTTGGTCAAACAAATCTGTAAGAATCGTCCCTGACTTCGGTTAATATTTTCTACGTTTTTTTAGGGAATCTTTATAATGATTTAAAAAGGGAATGTGTACTCGTACAAAGAGTGAACTTCACTTTTTGTACGAGTACACATTCACTTTTATATAATAATGTTTATTCATACCTTGGGCAAAAACGAGGTACATCATGAGATCAAAGTGACAGTTTTTGTTACACTCGTACGACTATATGTACAAACAGGTACTGATCAATATACTGATATATAATAAGCTAGTTCTTGTGCAAGACTGAAAATAAAGTTTACAGACGAGTATGTATAAGTATAAAAGTAACAAAATAAATAATAATAAAATGGTTCAAATATAATTATTTAATTTGAAAAATTAAAATGCGAAAATAAACATGATTCATCAACCTGTATCCATAGATGGGTCGAGGGATAGCGATAGCGATTCAATAAAATGCAGTGAATACAAGCTAGAATATGGTGAAGGTGTCCAGTTAGCATGTTTTATATTCTTGATCCACTTACTTCTTAAATAAGTACTCTTAGGAAACCTGTGCGCAATCAATATTAGATTAATAATAACAAATATAGTAAATAAACTTTAAGAAATAAATGAAAACAAGTAAAATAAAAATACAGTATCGATAAATCTTTCTTGTGACTTTTGTCACATCTCTAACATCAGAACGTAAGTACGTAAACTGTCAAAGCTCTATTAGCGAACGCATAAAAGTTAATTATTTCACTACATAGAATGGTTTAAATGATACTATACGTCCTCGACGTATTTAGAACTAAGATTCCTTTATTCCGGACAGCCTTTGAAATGTATTCCCTGCACAATAATTTCAGTATGCTAGTCGATAACTCACCTGTGGAAAGATATCCTTTGATTATTTTCTATTAATACACTCATTCTACTCTTGCAACTGATAGCCACACACGACATGGTTCATGCAGATAATTAAACAACAAAATTCTTCCTGATATAAACGAAACAAAGGTGTGAAAACATCGAAACACTTTAATTAGAGCTGCTAACCGATTGGTTACAACAGTGACTAATAAGTTATCTCTTTGACGTTCAGGATGGTTGCGTTTGTCTATGTTTGTCTCTTTTTTGCTCATAGAATTTTTCTATAAGCAAGAACGAGAGAATTGACAGTTTCTTTTTCGTCGCAAATACGTTATCTCTAGTTACTATACAAACTCTCTGCTTAAAAACATTGGATATTGTGGAAAAAATGTTACTGTATTCTATTCAGGGGTTAGTTTCCCAGCTTTCCTTAAAGGTACAGGTTATGGCCGGAGTCCCATACAAAAATGAAACATCTCCTTTAGTTTGATTTAGTTATGATTGCAATAAAATCGCTAAAACCGAATTTGTAGCGTTTGATTTATCACATATTTATAATTTGTTTTATACATTAAATTTTTGCAGTTAAAGAAGTATTTTTACTTGTGTTTATTTTTTTTACGTATAAGTATAGTATTGTATAGTTGAATATAACTAGCTAAGTACTACAAGGTGAACTTAACTGGGCATGTCGCGGGAATGTGACCCCACTCCCGCATACACGTGCGGCACCCCGCCTTCGCGTTTTACGCCAATAGCGAGAGTTGAACGTCAGAGTGACGTCACAGCCCCAGGTGCACAGTTAAGTTGACCGTGTTATTTGTACATATTATATACTGTTTGACAATTTAAATGTTTCACTTTATGCAAGCTGATTAACCTGTAATTGGCAACAGTGTAAGTCTAACCCCCGGTTTATCAACACTCGATTATCGGACTGTTAACGTAATCGACGAATAATCGCCAGTTATCTGCTGTGATTGGCGGTTGAAAATTCATTCAACCAATCACAGCAAATAACGCGTGCTTTACAATTTGTCAGATTAATTCTGCGATAATTTAGCGGTGAGATACCTGGCCTAAGGCTATAGACCTTTACATAGACCGAGAAAACGCCGTATACAGAAGCGGTTGGTAAATCTTAATAAATAAAATAACTTTAAATACTCAATAAAATAATGTTGAATAACGGTCCGTCCACGTCCCGATCCACGGCCCTGATATGTGTGGATAAACTTTACTAAGACTCCACGGACGGACCGCGTCTGTCTGTCTGTCTGTCCATCTGTCACCAGGCTGTATCTCATGAACCATGATAGCTAGTCAGCTGAAATAACAGATGATGTATTTCTGGTGCCGCTATAAAAAATACTAAAAACAGAATAAAATAAATATTTAAGTGGGGCTCCCATACAACAAACGTGTTTTTTTTGCCGTTTTTTGCGTTAATGGTACAGAACCCTTTGTGCGCGAGTCCGACTCGCACTTGGCCGGTTATTTAAATAAATGGTCTATTCTAATATACTGTTTAATTCATCGGAACTTATCTATTCAAATAGATGTTTTTTTTTTCTTGAATAGATTGTCTAATCTAAATAGACCACCTATTGGAATTACATTGTTGTATTCAAATAGGTTAATGTTTATTGAATAGTTTCTTCTTCTTGATTAGAAATGATGGAGCGCTATCAGATATAAGTAAATTATAATTAGCTGTTCAAATTAGCGGCATCTGCAATCTACTTATTACTTAAGGTCTATCCACACATATCAGGGACGTGGACGGACCGTGCCCCGTCAGGGGCTCAAAAAAATATCGGTGCGTACATATTATATGAACTCGTTCACACACGTCCGTGCACGGGCCAGTGACAGCTTCAATGACTGGGCCCGGCCCTGTCACGTCCCGGGCACGGCCCTGATATGTGTGGATAGACCTTTATTTATACACAAGGAAAACAATGGAATCTCCCGGACGATGTATGGAAGCTGATAACCGAGAAGAACGCAGCTATCCGTGCCTACAGTAGTTTTCGCTGTGTCGTAAACAAAGCTCACATGCGTAACTTACAGCATGCTGTACAGAAACGTACTGCTGAACATCTTTCTGCGAACTGAGATAAGATGCTGAGCGAACTAGAACCCACCTACCATGCCTTCTGGCACCTTCAGAGGAAATTGCGCTCTACGACTCAGCCATACCCCCTCTCATTCGCCCAGATAAGAGTGTAGCATTTGAAAACACTGAAAAAGCCGAATGTCTGGCTGACAGCCTCGATCTTCAATGCTTACCCAGCATCCAAGCCCACCTCCTCCTAGGACCTCCCTCCGTCCTGTTGAAGACCCAGATGATCCCCTACCTCCCGTCACCACAGACGAAGTAGAGGAGATTATCAAAAGGCTTCACCCTCGCAAAGCCCCGGGCTCAGATGGCATCACCAATAAGGTTCTCAAATAATAGTAATCTCCTCCCTGCCCAAATTATAATTTTATTCATATTCAACGCTGCATTAAACAAAAATATCTTCCCACAAGCGTGGAAACAGGCCACTGTGATAGGCATCCCTAAACCGGGTAAACCCAAATCGGAGCATACCAATTATCGTCCCATCAGTCTGCTCAGTTCCCTCGGTAAAGTCTATGAACGGCCTATTCATAAGCGGCTTAAAGACTGCCGAGCGAAAGAGCCTTATCCCTCAAGAGCAATTCGGCTTTCGTTCCGAACACTCTTCCGTCCAACAAGTTCACCGCATCGTTGAACACACTTGTGCTGGTTTCCAGCGTGGTCTGGTGACTGGTGCCTTCTTCTTCGACACAGTGAAAGCTTTCAAAGTCTGGCACAATGGCTTCATTTATAAGCCATTGTCAAACATCAAACAAACAAACATAAAACTTATACTACTACTTATATGGTGTACATAATAAAGAGTATTATATTCTATTCTATTCTAAAACAAACAAATCAAACAACATCGTCATTCTGCAAACTCGGCGTGCCAGATCGTCTCGTGCTCATCTTATGAGACTGGATGTCGGACCGAACTTTCCACTATCGTGTCGAGGGAGAACTCTCCTCCCCTCATCCCATACGAGCTGGAGTCCCCCAAGGCGCTGACGACACGGCCCTCTACTACCCATGGCCGTACTGGCCGTGTACTCAATGCAATCGCCCGCAATCTCCAGAGGGTCGCCACCACATTGGCCAAGTGGTTCCGCCTCTGGAGAATTGAAGTCAACCCTGACAAAAGCCAGGCTGTCCTCTTCTCGAGACCTCACCGAAGGTATAACAACCGTTTTAAAAACCCCCGTCCCCCTAAACCCACCACTATGTACGGTAAGCCGATCCCCTGGGAGAAGCAAGCCAAGTACCTAGGTTTCAACCTAGATAACAACCTCACATTATTTTTTATTATTTTTTGATCTCGCCTGGTAAAAATGCATTATGCATACCCGCCCATTGGGGGAATGTGGGGGCTATGTGGGACTCCCCGGGCTGACTGATTCGGTATACCCACTAAAATAACCCAGCGGCTCTCCCGCATCGTCTGAGTGGAGGAGGACTGGGCCAAGCACATCAAGGCGGCGCGCTCGCAAGCCTCCTTCGCTATGGGCAGACGCCACGGGATGGTGAACGCAAGCAGCGGCTTGACACTTAGGTGCAAGCTGTGCGTTACAAACTATGATGGTGAAGATAGTCAACAGCAACAAAGAAGTAATTGTTCGAGCATAGATAATAGATAATGGTGCTCAAAGATCATTATTTAAGGAGAGACATAGCGCAAAAATTAGGTATACAAAGCTCAGGTAAAGAAGTATTGACACACAACTTGTTCAGCGGAGTGAAGGTAAAGTCTAGTGAACACAATATTTATAAAGCCCTTGTCCAAAGCAGGTGTCAATCTTATGAATTAAATTTGATGGCTCTTGAGCAGTCTGTTATTTGTAGTAACTTGCCTAGTTATAGAGATTGTAAAGACAAAGATTGTGATACTATCATGAAAAAACATGGTATAGTATTGACAGATACAGGGTTGTGACCATAAGCTCTTAGAGTAAGGTTATTTTGAGTTTATGTAAGGGTCAGATGTATATGACTTGTATACATCTGTCACTTACGCGATCTCAAAATAACCTTACTCTTAATTGTTGATTGGGGTACAGATTATTCAGGTTTCATAATTACCAATACTATGATAATGTTAAAAGAGGGATTATTTGCTATTAAGACCAAATTGGAGCAGTGGTGGCCCACTGGTATTGACCGCGACTTACAAGTTGTAGGTCGTGGGTTCGAGCCCAGGCAGGCGCGTTACTTTGTGTAAATGATGTCATCACCACTGCTCTCAAAACGGTGAAGGAAAATATCGTGAGGAAACCGGCATGTCCTAGAACCAAAAATTCGAAGACATGTAACATCCACCAACTTGCACTGGGCCCGCGTGGTGGATTACGGCCCAATGCTTCTCACAGAGAGGAGGCCTGTATCCCAGCAGTGGGAACATTAATAGGCTGATGATGATGATCAAGACCAAATTAGGATGGGTGCTAAAGGGTAAAGTAAAAAAAAAACAAAGGGTTAATACAACTAATACTTTATTCTGCTCATCAGAAGTTACATATTTTTGGTCACTGGAGTTGCTCGGCATCAGGGATCCCATGGAGAATAAAACAAAAATACAGGCAGAACCCGATGCTGTCATATCGTTCGAGGAGAACATCATTGTCGATCAAGAAAGGCGATAGGAAGTAGCGCTGCCACTTAAGGTAGGACATGAAGACTTGCTGAGCAACCGTGGATTAGCTGAAAGAAGATTGGTATCTAGTACCAAAAGGCTAATATCTTAAGGTAAGTTTAATGAATACTGTAATATAATTGATAACTGGACAACTGGTGGTATAATAGACTTGCCAGACTCTGATTTAACACATCAGCTCATTATTTGCCACACCGTGGGGTAGAGAAAGCCATAAGTCTAACTACAAAATTGAGACCACTTTTTGATGCATCAGTATGTGTTAAGAACGGTAGATCTCTCAATTCTTATCTTAACAAAGATGTGAACTTCTAAGATAAAATACCTCACCTACTGATAGGTTTTCGAAGAGGTGCGATTATGGTGACGTGTGTTATTTTGACTTGAATGCGGTTCTGTTAAATAAGCTTGATAGGCTCCTCAACCAATGTATTCGGTTCATATTTATCTGGTCTGAGCTCAAATGGTTGCCCATTCGCCAGAGAAGAAGTTTGCGCGCTCTAACTACGCTTTTTTCCCTACTCAACTCTCCCACCCCACCTTCTTACCTTATGTCTCATTTTTAACCGACTTACCAAAAAGGAGGAGGTTCTATGTTCGACATTATGTTTGTTTTTTTTTTTTTTTTTTGTGTATGTTCACGCATATCTCCGTCAATTTTGGACCGATTTTGAAAATTCTTTTTTTGTTTGAAAGAGTATGTTTCGAAATTGGTCCCATTTTAATTTGGTGAAGATCTGATGAAGGACTTCGAAGATATACAACAGAACTCTTCAATAAATTACGGCAAATCTCTCGGAATTGCTGCAATCGCATGTCTGTTTATTGTTTACGCCATTTCATAACATAACATCACGCCAGTACGCTCTAAAGGGGTACGCAGATCTCTCATTTCCCCGGTAATACTCTAGTTTCATGATATTCGGGTAATCTATTCTGGCGTTATAGGTACCTTACTAAACAACTTGTATAACTAAAAAGTGAAAAATAAAAAGCTTTTTGCAAAAAAATACTACCGACTTCCAAATAAAAAGACTACAAAGTGAAAAATAACTTTATTTTTGGAAGTCGGTGTCTATAACGCAAAAAAAATGGTACCTACCAAAGACACCGACTTCCAAAAATAAAGTTATTTTTCACTTTGTAGTCTTTTTATTTGGAAGTCGGTAGTATTTTTTAACCGACTTACCAAAAAAGGAGGAGGTTCTATGTTCGACATTATGTATGTTTTTTTTTTTTTTTTTTTTTTTTTTATGTATGTTCACCGATATCTCCGTCAATTGTGGACCGATTTTGAAAATTCTTTTTTTGTTTGAAAGAGTATATTCCAAAATTGGTCCCATTTTAATTTGGTGAAGATCTGATGAAGAACTTCGGAGATATACAACAGAACTCTTCAATAAATAAAGGCAAATCTCTCGGGATTGCTGCAATCGCATGTCTGTTTATTGTTTATACCATTTCGTAACTTAACATCACGCCAGTACGCTCGAAAGGGGTATGCAGGTCTCTCATTTAACCGGTTATATTCAAGTTTCATGTTATTCGGGTAATCTATTCTGTCGTTATAGGTACTTACTTAACTACTTCCCTATTAGGTAGGTACAACTAAAAACCGGCCAACTGCGAGTCGGACTCGCGCACGAAGGGTTCCGTACCATTACCGCAAGTAACGGTAAAAAAATCATGTGTGACGTACGTTTGTTGTATGGGAGCCCCACATAAAAAAATATTTTATTCTGTTTTTAGTATTTGTCATAGCGGCAATTGAAATACACCATCTGTGAAAATTTCAACTGTCTGACTATCACGGTTCATGAGATACAGCCTGGTGACAGACAGACAGACGGACCGCGGAGTTAAGTTACCACAGACACCGACTTCCAAAAATAAAGTTATTTTTCACTTTCTAGTTTTCTTACTTGGAAGTCGGTAGTATTTTTTTCAAAAAAGTTTTTTATTTTTCACTTTTTTTGTAAAAAGCTTTTTCAATATTAAAGTTCTTCACACGCTAAGAATCTGCATTCCTCCAATAATCTTCTCCTACTGTATTTTAGGTCCCATATTGGGTCCCAGTTTTATTTTCTTTTCATGAAGTGCGGTATCAAAATAAAGGCAAAAATATATACCACTGTTTTATTTAAATGAAATTAGAAAAAAAAATGTCCAAATAATTCCAATCTGGGTCTATATTCATACGTGGCCACACATTAGCATGTAATTTTTGAACTAAGTCACTCGTACTTGGATTCAGCAATCTCTCTCACTTTATTGATTGTCGTTCCTATTAATTCGTCATTTTTCATCTTAACCTATATAAAAATACTATTCAAACGTCCAATAACAAATAAATTGTGTCTAGTTTATATCAAATATCAATCAAATCTGTGTAAAATATCAATGAAATGCAAAAATTTAAAATGATGTATGTCAAATCTTTGTAAACATTAATCAAAACCATGTAAAAATATCAATAAAATGTAACTAAATAAAATATATGTCACCACTTAATCCTGCCAAATTTTCCCAATCTGGTTCTATATCCATGCGTTTCCACACATTTGCGTGTAGTTTTTGAATTAAGTCACTCGTACTTTCTCTAGCGAAATCCTCATTTTTATTGAAGATCTCAATATTTTCAAATAACGCAGTTAAGTTGGATTCAGTAATCTCTCTCACTTGATTGATTATTGTTTCTATTAATTCATAATTCTCCATCTTAACAGCGGTCATTAGCATATTAGAATCTTTTACAATTTCGATGAAATTCATCAAATTACTATCGTTCAGGCAATCCTTGATTATTGCTAATAATAAAAACGATAAGTTTCTTAAGCCGAGGCGTATCGCCTCACGCAGAGATGATTTCATGCAACCATGTTTATATTTAGTGATGTAACCCTGTTCCAGTAATAATCCAGAAATAATGTTTTTGTGGCCTAGCAAAAGAGTAGTCAAACGTCTGTCTACTTTTATTTTTGCGTCCAATATAACCAGGACATTCTTGTTTAGTTCAAAAAACATCACATTCAATATAAAATTATATATAATTTGTAACTTTCGTGGATTATCTGTTCGATTTTTTAATAAATCGCAAATGAATTCGACCGCGAAATATTCGGCGAACGTTGAGTGAATAAAAATTGGCATATCATTGACTACGTTACAAATGATGTCAGTTTTCTCTTCTCCTTCTTTCATCTTGTCTATTATTTCCTCACAACGCTTCAAATCGTGTTCATCTAATAGGCGTTTGTCGTTTGGCTGCCAGTTTTTTAAGTTTGTCTTTAGTATCTGCATATTCTTTCTTATATTATGCTATATTATCCGGTCTGTACATGTCAGTTTGGTTTTTTTCTTGAAATCGTATTTTCAACATATTATCCAAAAATTTATCGTAGATTTGGAATATATTAACACCCAAATCCCATTTAGTGGGTTTATGACTGTCACCGATCCAATTAAAAAATTGTCTACTGATCTTATCATCTTGCCAAGATTTACGGGTATCATAGTCATAGTCCCATTTTGTGCTCGGGCCCGGTTGGTAATCGTCATCGTCATGGTTTCCTTGTATTTGATTATACAAATGTTCAGCAAGCATATTAAGGTGTAACGGAGTTGCGACCAATCCGCTGAGTTGTGACCTGGGCTTTTTATAATCCGTTAAATGACTTCTATCTGTTCGCTTTAAATAGTTATACAAGCTAAAATAAACTGCAAGCATTGGTTTCTCGTTTATTGACTTATCTGGTACATGACTTTTCTTCTGAAGCTTGTGTAAATCTACGTGTTTACTCATAAATTCGAAAAAGTCATCCAAATTATTTTTATTCCATTGTGAAGGAATTAATAAGTTCTTTTCTGCCCAAAATTTAGACAAATAAACGTCCTGGTCGCCGTTACTCAAGGGCTCCATTTTGTACAAAGATTGGAGTTCCATTTTTGTAATGATTTTGTTATAAGATCTGCTAGTGATCCATATTTTATGTTTCTGACGCAAATTTATAACAGCTTTTATTAAACTTAGCACCTCATTTTGGTAAGTAGGGCAGATTTCGTCGAAGCCGTCGAATACAATTATAAGTCGCTTTGTGTTATAAAAATGCAGGAACATTCTTAACTCAAACACACACCACTCGTCGCCTGTGCAAGTCTTGAGAGATACGGTACCACACAATTCTTCTAATGTTATTATTAGTAGATCGTTCTTTTTGATAGATTCCTCGCTGAGTGCAACTCCACACAAGAATTTTAAACTTTTCAAAGTATCGATAACAGTTTTATTAGCTTGCCACTCAAAGAATTGTTTGGAGTACTCCAATAAGTTAATTTTTAGTATCCAAACTGTTGGATCCAGTTGTTTTGTATTAAGAGACAATTGGGTGAGTAAAGTAGATTTCCCCATTCCAGGATCCCCAATGATAAGTACTACGTCTTCTTCGAGGGCATATAGTGTCGAAATGCTCTTAGTTTCCCCTTTTTCAACTTTTGTATCATTTGCGTCAAGTGCTTGAGTTACTACTTTAAGACATTGCACACACCTTTCAATATATATTTTTCCTGTATAATTTGAAACACTGGCTGGTTTTCCTATTGAATTCGTGTCATTTTGCATTAAATTATATAACACAAGCTCTTCTACTAGACCAAGCGATCCATTACCCAAGATTTGATCTAAACTTACTTCAACACCTTGAAATATCACGTTTGTGTTCTCTAAAAGACTTGTCTGCGATTCTTCGCTCATGTCAAATAAATTATTTTTTTCATCCTTTATTACGTTATCATTTAGTGTGAAATATAACTTCGCTGTTCCAACAGAGTCCTGGTCATTAAGAATAATAACTACCGTTTTATCTCTTAATGAGTCTGTGATGTTAGCTAATTTTGTTTTGACAGAGCTTGTGGCAAATATTGCTTTATCACACAAAACAATAAGTGTATGTTCTTTGTCGAAATCAATTAATTCTCTACATAATGTTTCAGCGTCACTCGAAGACAAATTTAAAATATATTTTATATCCAATACGATACACTTCTTTTTAATTAGATGGTTTATAAGCTTCGTTACCGTAAGTGCAATATTCTTTGTCACAATAACAGTGCCTGAATGCTGGTAATCGATTTTTATTGAATTTACTGCATCTTCGGTGAATGTGTAATTTTTGTTATTTATTCTATACATCATATTTATAGAGCTGATCAATGGCTGACTTAGAGCATATCTTTCAGCATTTTTATATATACTACCTTCTTCTACGGGCTATGTTTCGGTTACAAACTATGGACAGTTGCAGACCGATGTTCATAAAGCACAGAATTTTAACACTTCCGTCACTCTATATATTGGAAATGGCTATATTTGTAAAAAGTAATCCTCAGTGGTTTCCGCTTTTGTCAAAAAATTCGGATAGAAATAGACGTGAGCAGTATAGACTTTGGGTGCAGTCACACTCGGCCAAAACAGCACTTCTGAAGAAAAGTGTTGTATGCATGGCGCCAGTAATATACAATAAAATTCCGAATGACATAAAGCAATTAAATTTTAATTTATTTAAGAAAACACTTAAAAATCTACTTACTGATAGGTGCTACTATAACATTGTTGATTTCTTAAATGATAAATTTTGAATTTGATTTAATTTTATTCTATATTGACATAGTTTGTATGTAATTAATATTGACTACATTTTGTACTGACTCTGATTGTATGTTGAAATATTTATAACATTTTGCACTGACTCAATTTTTTTAATATGAAACTGACATTAATTTATTCAATTTATAATTGCCATTTTAATTTTAATGAATAACATATTATTTTCATTTTGTACGCCGAGTGAGGCAAAACATGTTGGTCCGGTAAAATTATGTTCCATCTATATGTGCATATTCATGTATCATGTTACACATGTTTAAACAAATAAATTTATCTTTATCTTTATCTTTATCTTTATCTTCTGTAAGATACTCACCCACTTTATTCATCCACCATTTTTGTATAGCATCATGATATTTAAGAAATATCATGTTTGATTTAATATTTTGAGTGTATACGTCGTCACAACATAGTGTTTTTTCAATTTCGCCAATCAATATTTTTTCTACGTTTGCCTCTTTAGCTTGGGATGTGTAAAATAGTAACTTTTTGGAAAATTCATTCAGAAATTTTATGGTATATTTGTCAGCAGCCACCGAAAGTTTAGGAAATATTTTCGCTTGGATATCAAATTTATATTCACTCAAGTTTTTGATTTTACAATTGAGTTGATCAAATAACTTTTTGGCTAGCTGTCCTAGTGATTCGTAGCTATCATTGAATTTAAGCAAAAAATTGGAATCATCATCAAGAACTAGCAAATTACCAACAGCAGATGCTATACCACCGCTGAGCTGTAGAAATCCTTCTCCCAAAGATTCACGGACAGATTCTTCATTTATCACGACAATATTGCCTTTCGATTTTTTTATTAATTCCACAATGTTCGATGTTATTTGAATTAATTTCTTTTCTTTTCTTTCGTCACTGCCTCTTATCGTTAAGTCTTTATTGCCAAACGAAGCAGGCACTCTAAATATGAGTGATGGCAAACACTGATTTACTGCTATTTCAAGTGTCTTTTGTATGGTCTCTTGTGATTCATTAATTTTGTCCAGAATTGGTCTGTAGCATTCTGATCCTATTTTATCCAGGAACTGAAATCTTTGGTTCTCAAAAGTGATCAGGTGTGCGACTTGTTGATATTCATATTTTTTATCATTAAGGTCCCTGCTAGAACTACCTGAAACGAACTTTCGTCTTTTCAAAATCTGAGTACACAGTTCTTCTTTAAATGATTGAACAAGTTGTTCATTGATATCAAAGAAATCATTTCTAAAGCATGCGTCACGAGATCCTTCGGTTTGATCCGTGGACACGTCGAAAACTTGCTGCGCTAAGATTACGTGGTACTTCAACACAAGCTCCTCCTGCATCAACATTTGGATATCATTAAATTCTTCATGAATACACTTCGCCATCAGTCGAGCTAGCGTCTTCATTTCTTCTTCTAACAATATTTGATTTAACTCTGCACGTTTTTTATGGTCCAATGGTTGTAAACCAGAGCCAAGAACATCTGTTCCTATCAAGTCATTCAAAAATGTAGCACTACTGCCTACATATTTTCGGGCAGGTGGATCGCCTTTTGCGGTTGTATAAATCACGAATAGACATTCTGTTTCACTAAATGTACCATCGAACAGTACATCTTTGTTGTTGGGTTTAAATTTGCTTCTTATTCCCATGTAGCTTTTGAAGTATTTTGCCAAATCACTTTTACTATTGAGCGTTAGAACTGAATTGTTCTCCCTATGTTTTGCTTGTATAAACACTGCAAGGGGCTTTTCGATCCCCTTCACTTTAGCCTGAAAGCAAATGTCATCGAACGAACCTAATTTGTCTACATTTGTGACTAAATGAAACCTTTCGATTCTATCGTCATGGATAGCTCTAAAATTTATTAAACTTAGAAGCTTCGTCTCGTACAGATGTCCCTGTATGCCGCATGTTCCAGAACGCTTTGGATATTCTTTAAGGATGTATTTTTCAGAGCTCGCCATCTTCTGGCAGAGAGTATTGGGTATCACCTTGTTACAGCGACTGATTGTTATTCCAAGCGGTTCCACAGGTACGCGGTGCGCAGGGAAGTCTTCTAGATTCGCAGACTCTTTATCTGTAAACAAACGTAGCTAAGTGTCATTAACCGACTTAGGAGGTTCTATGTTCGACATTATGTATGTTTTTTTTTTTTTTTTTTATGTATGTTCACCGATATCTCCGCCAATTGTGGACCGATTTTGAACATTCTTTTTTTGTTTGAACAAGTATATTCTGAAATTGGTCCCATTTTAATTTGGTGACGATCTGATGAAGAACTTAGGAGATATACAACAGAACTCTTCAATAAATAACGGAAAATCTCTCGGGATTGCTGCAATCGCATGTCTGTTTATTGTTTATACCATTTCATAACATAACATCAAGCCAGTACGCTCGAAAGGGGTATGCAGGTCTCTCATTTCACCGGTTATATTCAAGTGTCATGTTATTCGGGTAATCTATTCTGTCGTTATAGGTACTTACTTAACAACTTCCCTATTAGGTAGGTACAACTAAAAAGTGAAAAATAAAAAACTTTTTTACAAAAAAATACTACCGACTTCCAAACTAGAAAGTGAAAAATAACTTTATTTTGGGAAGTGTCTTTGGTAGGTACCAAATTTTTGAGTTATGGACACCGACTTCCAAAAATAAAGTTATTTTTCACTTTCTAGTTTGGAAGTCGGTAGTATTTTTTTGTAAAAAAGTTTTTTTTTTAAAAACGCTTTTAGTTTAAAGCAGTCTGTGTTCACAAGTGGGCTGTGATTATCTTACGACCGAGACAGTCGATTAATCTTATTATATACTAGCAGTTCGCCCGCGACTTCATTCCCGTGATCCGTTTTTAGGGTTCCGTACCCATAGGTTAAAAACGGGGCCCTATTACTAAAACACCTCGGTCCGTCTGTCTGTCACCAGGTTGTATGTCATGAACCGTGATAGCTAGTCAGTTGAAATGTTGCCGCTGTAACAACAAATCAACAACAACAAAGCCATGCTATAACAACAAAACCGGAGTCTGTGTTTCCCGATAGCTACAATCTAGGGGTCTTTAAGTCAAGAGTGAATAGGTTACTACTAGGCAAGCGTGCTCCATCGTCGACCACATCATCGCTTACCATCAGGTGAGATAGTGGTCAAGCGCGAGCTTATAATAGATAAAAAAAAATTAAAAACAGAATAAAATAAATATTTAAGTGAGGCTCACACAAAAAAACGTTATCTTTTTGCCGTTTTTTGCGATAATGGTACGGAACCCATCGTGCGCGAGTCCGACTCTCACTTGGCCGGTTTTTTTTCGTACAGATGACACTTTAGTTCACCCCCTTGTATTAAAAAAGCACTTATAACTTAAGTAATTGTCTATTAATAGAATTATGTAATGTATGGATAGATGATGCAATTGTTAACTAATATTTTATTGTAATATTTTGCACACCTGCCATAATCTAAAGAACTTATATAAATATGTCACCCTGAAAACTACCCATATTTCGCAAATAAATGATTTGATTTAATTTGAACTTTGGGCGCACGGTTGGCGCAGTGGTTGAACGATTGACTGCTGCGCTGCGTGTCGCGGGTTCGATGCCCGCACGGAACAAATATTTGTATGATCTACAGATAGTTGTGCCGGCTCTGGGTGTTTGTGTATGTGAGTTTATATGTTTGTAAACGCACCCACGATACAGGAAGAAATTCCTAGTGTGGGGCAACGTATTATTTAATAAATAAAAAAAGAGGCCAGGACGTGGCTGGAGGTGGATCACTGTGTTGCCCAATTTCTCACAGGGCATGGTAACTTTAAAAGTAAATTGTTTTCCTTCAAGCTCGTTGCCTCGCCTTTATGTCAGTGTTCTACATCTGACTGCGAATATGTACAATCTGCACATCATATCTTATGGGAGTGTATTCTTTGGCAGAATGAACGTAATGTTATGTTGAATAATGTAGAGGCTACCTCAGGAGTTGTTTACTATACGGACCTTGTGGAAACTAGAACAAATTTCCGTGCGTTCAAGCGTTTTTGCCATACCTATTATTGGAATCAAACATAACAGCTCACAATGTTAGGACCCATTAATATTAATTCTTATTTTTATCCGTGGTGCTAGGCAACTGGGCTTATCCCAGTTGTAAACGACCATTTGTGCCTAGTGGCCTTGTTTGTTCTGTCTCCTGCTTGATGTGGAGGGAAGTGGAAAATTTATGGTTTTTCCTACTCCTCCGTTATTCTTTTCTGATTAATTTCGTTGCGGGATCCAAGACAGTTAAATTCATTATCCGGGACTTCGTCGAGCTTCATTGCCTCGGCGCTTTTCTGGTGGTCGCCACTGTTGATTCTGGCTTTCAGGAGTTGCAGTGGTTTGGGAATAGTGCGGTGGGATTGTCCCAATTAAAAAAAAAAAAAAAAAAAGAACTCGTAAGATATTCATTTAAATTGCATGGTGTAAAGGATTAACATAATGTGCATGACATGCTTAAGGGTAACTAACGTGTATTCAAGTTGATAAGGATTACTACTGTATCCGTCTAAATAGCTTTGCAATTACCTTTCCAATTACCGCATTGTA
Source organism: Anorthoa munda (assembly GCA_945859665.1). NCBI lineage: Eukaryota > Metazoa > Arthropoda > Insecta > Lepidoptera > Noctuidae > Anorthoa > Anorthoa munda. The sequence continues at coordinate 9,388,352 of OX243919.1, read as the reverse complement.
GGAACACTTTTTTTAAGTTAGAATGCGTATAGTAAGCTATCACTAACAGATAGACATGTGCCATCGTGGACATTTTTGTAGACCTATAAAAGAGGAACAATTCCAACACACATTGTTGTTATATTGCAAAGGGATTAGGCAGCGTTTTCGATGAAAACGCCCAGGCGGCCATATTTTAACCAATTTACTTTACTTACTCAAAACCTTAACAAATTAAAAACCTTAACCTTCCTCATTTATCACTGTCTATTAGTGAAAACTGCATGAAAATCCGTTTAGTAGTTTTTAGGTTTCCGTACCCAAAGGGTAAAAACGGGACCCTATTACTAAGACTCCGCGGTCGGTCTGTCTGTCTGTCTGATCCAGGCTGTATCTCATGAACCGTGATAGCTAGACAATTAAAATTTTCACAAATGATGTACTTCTGTTGCCGCTATAACAACAAATACTAAAAACAGAATAAAATAAATATTTAAGTGAAGCTCCCATACAACAAACGTGATTTTTTTGCCGTTTTCGCGATAATGGTACTGAACCCTTCTTGCGCGAGACCGACTCGCACTTGGCCGGTTTTTGAGTTTATCGCGAACAGACAGACAGACGCGGTGGGTGACTTTGTTTTATAAAATGTATGGGTGAATTTGTGGGTGACTTTGTTTTATAGTGATGTAGTGATAGTGAACAACACTTACCTTTCATATTTAATGTCTACTTTATTTATGCTTTGATGTGACATGACTTCAGAGCGAAAGCAGTATGCAAAATAAGAAACCCCATATTGAATATAATATGGTAAAAAATAATATTTAAAAAAGTTAATTTAAAAATCAAAAACACGACTGCTTAAGAATTGAACTAAAAAGCTGTAAACAAGAAAAAATCATGCTGTGCAGTCGGAGGATACATATTCGCCACCTGATCCTCCGACTGCACAGCATGATTTTTTCTTGTTTACAGCTTTTTAGTTCAATTCTTAAGCAGTCGAGTTTTTGATTTTTAAATTAACTTTTTTATTTACAACTTTTTAGTTATCATTTTTTTTCGTATTACTTTTAAACACATAAGTGGTATGTATTTTTATAATCAGCTCTTAAAACCCTTCATTTTGATACCCCACTCGAAAGGTTTGGAAGAAGAATAAGAATTGGGACCCGTACAATATGGCGTCCAAAATCCGCCATGATTGTTTTTTTTTAACTTCATCTATCTAATAACACTTGGGTGGTCAAGACTTATCTAACGATGTATTAATCATAAAATCGGTCTAGCGGTTTAAAAGATATGAGGTAATAAAGAATATTACATACATACAAGATACGCGCGAAAAACATAACCCCTTTCCTATCAGTCTGGTAAAAAACTATTAATTTTATGCAAAGGAAATCAGGTTTAAATTCTATAAATAATATTTATCCTCAATTAGTAGTACTTTTTCCTGTTTTTCGATAAATGTAAATCTCATTGACGAAATTGGAATATCCCCAAGTTAAATTTAATGTTTTAAATAAAGTATTATTAAATTATTGTTACTTCTTTCCTTCTTATATTCAAAATAGCTTTTGCACGCGATTTCGTGTGCGATGTATTAATGAAAAACCGGCCAAGTGCGAGTCGGACTCGCACTCGAACTATTCTGTTTTTAGTATTTGTTGTTATAGCGGCAACAGAAATACATCATCTGTGAAAATTTCAACTGTCTAGCTATCACGGTTCATGAGATACAGCCTGGTGACGGACGGACGGACAGACAGACAGACAGACAGATGGATCGCGGAGTCTTAGTAATAGTCCCGGTTTTACCCTTTGGGTACGGAACCCTAAAAAAGTATTTTATGTCCTTTCCAGGTTCTCAAACTATCTCCATACCAAATTACATCTAAATCGGTTCAGCGGTTTTAACGTGAAAAGGTAGCAAACAAACAAACTCTTAACCAGTCTGGAATAGCGCATAGGCTTTTTATCCCGGAAATTGTACGAATCCCGACAACTTTCGCAATTCACGCGGGTGAAGCCGCTGGCAGAAGTTACTCTATATCTATACTTTTATCTATACATACATACATACCATCGACCACACAGCCCCAGGGGCTGTGTGGTCGATGATACACACATATAAATAAAATTGAAATGTCTGTATGTAATATCAAAATAACAACGTTTTATTAAATGCACGTGAAAGTATATACGGTACTAACAACAAATAAGCATTTTTAAGATTTTTGTCTGTCTGTCTATCTGCCTGTCTGTTTGTTCCGGGTAATCTCCGAAACGGCTGGACAGATTTTGACGGGACTTTCACTGGTAGATAGCTGATGTAATACGTTTGATCACGAGAACCAAAGTAACAAGTAGAAAATAATTTTCAATAAATTTAAATTAAGAATAGCTTTGCTTTTTTATAATATTTTTTTTTTTTTTTGTTTATCACAGTGTTCTTAATTTTGTAAATTATTTTATACTTTCTTGTTTGGTTTTCTATTAAAGCATGTTTTTTAGTTTTTTTTAACCATTATTTAATTTTTTAGAAATAATTATGACTAGCCGTTTAGACGTCATTTTCTCTGGCTTCCACAATAAAAGGGTTAATAAAAAAAAAACACTGGTTTTAGATTTTCTGGCTTCTGTCGCCGACTATCATAAATCTACAAACTACTGATGTCCTTTTCGGGGCACGGAGGCGTCTTGGTATGTAAGTGTCAATTACGCAACACGTCATCTCAACTCGGAAATTGACTAAAACATTCTTAAAAAGGACTTACGGCTAACTTCTCTTTAAGATCCACTGTTGGCAACACTGCTCAAGTGACATGTCAAATTTGTGCTCCGTATTTTAAAATTATATTTAATTAGTATTTAAGTGTAATTATGGTTTAATTATAAGTAAAATCTCAACGAAACGCTATAAATGCTCAGGATTTTTGTTTTGCTGAAAAAATATCGAGTTATACAAGTTTGTGGCACGGAACCGGTAACCTATCAAACAGCTGACGACTGAAGTGCTGATCTACGGATATTCTAAGGGCAGTATTGTTTATTTATAGCACACGAAGTGTAAATTTAACCTTGTTACACGTTCTTGTTGTTTTGACGTATAAATTCTATTGATTTACTACTGTGCAGTGAATCTAAATAGTTTTGTTGTCATCTTGGAAAACGAAACAAATCCAAGATCCCAAGTACATAATTCTACTAATATATTAAGATAATTTAATAATAAACATTTACATAACGCTTTGATCGTTATTTTGCATAATTTAATTAGAAAACTACAATAAAACATTCATTCAAATTCTGGGCAACCTACCCCACATAAAAAAAAAGTAAAATCTCAATCTAATAATAAGCAACTAAAGTCAGTAATAAATAACTTTTTAGCTAATTCAACAGCCTACCTCATTTCTCTACTGAACTACACTAACTATTCTCTCCATTTCCAGCTTTGCTTTATTTTATTTTTCCTCTATTCCTTGGTTCTCACCGTCCCTTTTTTTTTTTTCTATTTTCCAGTAACCTATACTGAAACCATGCCTGTGATGACCCGTAAGGCTACAGCTCAGGACTTAGAAATTAAATTGAGAACAGCACTCCAGGAACTCAAAGACTCACAAAGTCAATGTCGGGAGATGTTGCAAGAGAGAGAGGATTGTGAAGTAGAAGTTGAGAACATTGTTTATAAAAACACAATCCTTAAACGGGAGCTAGTTGAACTTAGTCAGCAATACCAGAATGTTGTGGATGAACGCGACCAACTGAAGGTAGTCACGGATGGTTTCAATAACTGCAGTTATCTATATGAGCAGGCTTTAAGTAAAGTTAGGGATCTAGAAGAAGAATTGATTTACGCAAATACTCATATTATTAAATTGCAAAAAGAACAGAAATCAACTCAGGTTGATGAAACTTGCCATTTGTATGATGAACTTATTAAATCAAATTGTAAACCTGATTCAATACCTACAATTGACCTAACCGAAGATTCTTTAATAAATCAGAGAAACTGTTTCAAAGTTAGTCATAACAAACTAAAAAAATATGTAAAATTAAATAAAATAATTAGAAATTGCAACAAGTTTAGGAAGCAACACAAGTTATTTATAAAAAATATTCCACTCAGGAAAGAACGTGTTGACCTAGTAAATAAATTAAATAATTACCAAATCAAATTAGAAGACAGCAAAAATATCTATGAGATTGACACACACCGCTTGCAGACAGAAATCCAGGTTCTTGAGAACAGACTTAGTTCTCTTTACAATAAATATGTAAATTCAAAATTACAAATTAAAGAACACATTTTGGCTGCAAATGAGTTAGTGATGTGTCAGTGTAACTGCCAGACAGTATCAAATCTAATTGCAGTCCAGCCTGATGCTACGGAGGACCCGGTCCAAGCTGAGAGGGTGTCTCAAGACAGTGTCTTCGTAAAAGACAGATCTAATGTAGCACAGGATTTGCCTCAAGTAAACCGGCCTGAAAGTGCTGGCTTTGCATTTAGTCATAGTAATGAAAGTTTTCATTTGGTTATGTTTTCAGATGGTATTGGAAAGGGTTTAGGTAAATTAATAAATGGCAATCAGAGTCATTCCACTTTTAATTATTGCATGCCCGGGTCATCGTACAAGCAAATAATGGAATCTGTGACAAAGAATATATATAAACCAGATACCAATATAACTGTATTTGTAGGTAATAGTATAAAAGTAAAAAAAGATGACATCACTGAGTGTGTAACAGAGATGTTAAAGTTAAATTGCAATAAAATTATTTTGTGTGCATTCCCTTACTTGGATAAATTGTCAAATAGACAAAATAATCACATTCACATGCTTAATAAGCATCTGCACTTTCTTGTGAGTCACTATAGTGATAAACTAGTTTTTTTTGACATCAACATTTTTGTTGATAAATTAAAGTCGACAGGCGATACTTTGTATCTGCCTCTTAGGGTAAGACAGAAAATAGCTCGGCTATTATCATATACAATAAACTCAGACATAAGTAGTATGTCGAAGTATCCAGTCATTATTGATATTAGTAATAGTACTAATTTAAAGGGGGTGTATACCTTGAGTAACGTTAGCAAAAATGCTAATAATATTTATTCTTTAAACTAGTTGATAGGACAAGGGAGGGTACCAATAACGGAATAGATAAGAGTATATCCACCATCAAAAAGGTACCTTCTTGCTCACAAAAATATAATTTAAAAAAAATGTCTGAGCAGAAATCTCTGAAATTATTCCACCAGAATATTCAGGGTTTTTCTTCGAAGGAATTGGAAATCGAACTGTTTTTAGAAAAATCTATGTTCGAAATTATTTGTTTTACGGAGCATTGGCTGAAAGATTATGCAATGCTAATCAATTATGAAAATTATACTGTGGGCAGTTGTTTTAACAGAAAGATTATGTTTCGTGGGGGTTCACTTATATTAATTAAAAAGGGTATTAAATCAAAACCTCGTAAAGATATAGTAGACCTATCAGTTGAACAAAGTGTTGAACTGTCCTGTGTTGAGCTGGATAAGCATGTCATAGTGTGCGTCTACAGACCCCCTAATTATAAGAACTACTCTATATTCGAGTCAGTGATGGAAGATGTTTTGGCAAAACTTGCAATGGGTAATAAACTAGTAATTGTCTGTGGTGACTTTAATATTAATATTTTAGAAGATAATTCAGATAGCAGTAGGTTATTAAATCTCTTTAAATCATTTAATTTGTCACATGTGTTTATGGAACCAACCCGAACTACACTGACTTCTGCTACATGTATTGATAATGTTTTTTGTTGCTGCAACTACTTGGACAAGGCCATTATAAATTATCTGCCTTCGGATCATAGTGGGCTATTGGTGACATTTGAGTACATTATGCGAATAAAACAAGTGCAGATTCAATCCAGACCAATAACAGCCGGTAAATTAAATAAATTTAACAGTACTTTAATCTGTAAGTTAAGCGATCAGGACCTCACAGTGAATAATGGTAATATTTTGTATGATAAAGTTTTCTCAGTGGTTCAAAAAGAGTTCAATAACACTTTTAAGAAGAAAACTAAAACTATATGCCCTAAGTTTTTATTCAGTGACTGGGCGACTACAGGACTTAGGAAAAGTAGGGAAAGACTTTACGAGCTATATGGCCTTAAGCCTTGTATTAACACTGAAACTTTTAATAAGTATGTTGCTACTTACTCAAGAATTTTTAAAAATACATGCAAGGCAGCTAAGGCCTTGTACATTAGCAATAAGGTTAAATTAGCAGAAAATAAAATCAAGACGGTTTGGAAAATTATAAATAATGAAACGAATAGGAATAAAAGAAATAATACTGATTACACGCTTGAGACCACACACGGACTTATTAGAGATAACAAAAAAGTTGCGCAAGAATTTGTAAATTTCTTTACCAACATCCCAATTAAAACGACTGAAACCTTAAATTCTTCGCCCTCGATTGCTTTTGGATTATTAAACGCGAACGTTTCAGCCTGCCCGAATGTATTTAACTTTTCACATATAAATCCCATAACAGTAATAAAAACTTTTAAGCAAATCAAGGTTAAACCGACTGAAGATCTGTGGGGAATGTCCATCAAAGCTTGTACCTCCATTATTCAGACTATAGCGCCATACTTGGCTTTGATTTTCAATTTGTGTGTGGATCAAGGAGTTTTTCCGGATCTAATGAAATATAGTAAAGTTATACCACTTTTTAAATCTGGGGACAGTAAAGACACAAATAATTATAGACCAGTATCCGTGTTGCCGGTTTTCAGCAAGGTATTTGAGAAGATAATGCTAAATCAAATGCTCATTCATTTTAATACGAATAACATCTTGCATGATAAACAGTATGGTTTCACCAGAGGACGTTGTACAACTGACGCTGGTGTCACCCTATTGAAACACATCTTTAATGCGTGGGAAGAGTCGCAGGATGCCATAGGTATCTTCTGCGACCTGTCGAAGGCGTTTGATTGCGTTAATCATGAAACATTACTTCTGAAACTTGAGCATTACGGGCTAGGTCAAGCAGCGTTAAGTTTGGTTAAATCTTATTTGAATGATAGACAGCAATTAGTTCAGATAAACGGTGTGAATTCGTCGGGGTTAAACGTAAAAATGGGGGTACCCCAGGGCTCAATTTTAGGTCCTTTCTTATTTTTAATATACATAAACGATTTACCCCGTTTATTGGAAAACAAACTAAACATGGTGTTATTTGCTGATGACACATCTTTAATTTTTAAAATAAATAGACGTACTTGTCGGGTTGACGACGTAAATAACGCGCTTCGGCAGGTTCAGGATTGGTTCACTGCCAATAATTTAGTTTTAAATGGTAATAAAACCAAGTGCGTAAAATTTTCCTTGCCGAATGTCAAAAGTACTGATTGTGACATTATATTAAACAAGGAGAAGCTAGAATTCGTCGATAAAACGGTTTTCCTGGGGATCACGCTGGACTCAGGGTTGCAATGGGGTCCTCATTTGGTATCCCTTGCAGGGCGGCTGAGTTCGGCAGCGTATGCGGTTGCAAAGATTCGTAGGTTAACCGATGTGGATACCGCGAGACTAGTCTATTTTAGTTATTTTCATAGTATAATGTCTTACGGTATCCTACTATGGGGAAGGGCTGCAGACATTGAGTCAATTTTTATTCTGCAAAAACGAGCCGTCAGAGCAATATATAATCTTCGCCGGCGCGATTCTCTAAGGGAACTGTTTAAGGACATTAACATTATGACGGTTCCTTGTCAATATATTTATGAAAACATCATGTACGTGAGAAAAAATTTACATCTTTTTAGTAAAAACGGCGACAGACATAATTACGTTACTAGAAATAGGGACCAATTAGTTCAACCAGGTTTCAGACTGGCTAAAGTAGCCTCATCTTTCATGGGGTACTGTACAAAATGTTACAATAAAATTCCTCCCCACATTCTTGAACTGAATGAGACTAAGTTTAAAACCTGTATAAAACGCACACTATGTAGGCTGGCATATTATAAGTTGGGGGATTACATCGCTGATAAAAATGCTTGGCTCAATGCTAGTCCTGCTCCACAATCCACAACCACTAGGGCGCAATAACAAGTGATATGCAGAACATTATTGTTTTGAGGTATTGTTGGACCTGCTGAAGACTGTATGAATTATTAATATTTGCATTGTATAAACTCAATTTCTTTAGTATTGTATAACTGCACAGCACGTGTGTGAGTACTATGTACCCAACTGTAAATCTACCATTTACTGTACCTATGCGTCGTTCGTTGACTTGTGTGTGCCCTGGCCGTTGAGTGTGTCATGCTCTCTCAAATGTCTCTCTGATGGTGGCGCGTGTGTTGGATCATCCGGTTCCCTTCATGATGGTTGAGCTGGGTGGTGCCAATTCATGCGTCATGTTCGTGAACGGACGCCGTCAGTTGGGATTGGTCATAACTTGACTGCTTCGGATGTTATTTTTTTTCTAGTATCTATTATATAACTGCGCAGTACATGTGTGAGTACTTCTAATACTTTGTCTGTAGGTGGTATAGTGGGTAGTGCTATTCTGGGTGCATTGTCCTCACATGTATGAATTTAATAATGTATGTTCCTAAATATTGTAAAAAAACAATTTTTTTTTAAAAGAGTAAGTATGGAGTTTCTTGTGCATTCTTCTCCATAACAAGCTACTTTCCGAATGCACGGTAGAATCATTTTAATGTAACGTTCAAAAGTGCCGCTTGGTGGCCTAGTTGAAATAAAATATCTTTGTCTTTGTCTTTGTCTTTGTCTTTGACTAATTGTGATGGGCACACAAGAAACTAAATGATTGATGCACTACATTCAACACTGACGTGACTGATCTACTACTGTTTGTTAATTTTGAACGTTTTGCTCATCTAATGTGAACCAACTTCACCAACTGACAGAACAGACTGCGAGTTAGCATTTAAGTGATAACAAAGAGTAATTTTATCAGTACTATTAGCTATTTTACCTTTTTTCCTTGCAAACAAGGATAATTCTATAGGTATGTTTGTTTTTTTTTAATTATTATTGGTTAAGTCTATCAGTTGAATACTTAGGGTTTTTAACATTGTTCAATATGCCGTATTTGTCCGGTGAGAACCTGCGTCAGGCGGAAGGTGAGGAGTTGAAGACGCCGTGGCTCCTCTCAAGCCAGCCTTATCGCCGCAATTGTGGCGTGCCCAGCGCAGTAGTTTGCGACAGTCACCGTCTTCATGTCACCATGAAAACCCTGAGCACTACCCGCCGAGTCGCGATTTGTCAACGGAGTTTCGCATCATCTCTCTCAGGACTTTTGCTTCCAGATCTCATGGCGGCAATCCGACAAGGAAGCTCGCCGCCTCACCAGAGACCGTGCGGTATCCCCGGACTAGCCGGATGACCATGATTCTTTGGGACTCGTTCAACCGGTGGGCTGGTCGTCGCCTCAGGGAATGCGCTTAAGCGGCTTTTGGCGGTCCAAAAGCCTCCAGCAGGAGGCTTTTGGACCGCCTAGATTGGGTAGGAGCCGCTTGAGGGCAGCCCCGGCCCGCTCCAGTCTGGGAGCCAAACTTCGGAAATGCTGCACGAAATTCATGTAATAAGATTAATTATCTCTTAACATAGGGAATGGTGCAATTTTCATCAAAATCGGTTCAGCAGTTTTCAAGATATGGAACATACAACCGAACTCCTTAACGACAAACAGCACGAATGTATAAATTGAGTCATTATGGGTGTTTTGTAAATCCTTTAGGTACCTTACTATGTAACTTGCTCACTTTTTAGTAATGGTGTACTAAAACTAAAAAGAGAGAAATAAAAACTATTTAAAAAACTGGCCAAGTGCGAGTCGGACTCGCGCACGAAGCGTACCGTACCACTATCGCAAAAAAACGGAAAATAATAACGTTTGTTGTATGGGGGCCGCACTTAAATATTTATTTTATTCTGTTTTTACTATTTGTTCGAAAAAAAACCTACTTCGAAAGCTTTTTGTAGTTCGTATGTTGCGCTGCACATACGAGAGTGCAACATGATCTGCCTTTATATTTATTATTTTACTATTTTTAGGGTTCCGTACTCAAAGGGTAAAAACGGGACCCTATTACTGAGACTCCGCGGTCCGTCTGTCTGTCACCAGGCTGTATCTCTTGAACCGTGATAGCTAGACTGTTGAAATTTTCACAGATGATGTATTTCTGTTGCCGCTATAACAACAAATAAAACAAATATTTAAGTGGGGCTCCCATACAACAAACGTGATTTTTTTGCGATTATGGTACGGAACCCTGCGTGCGCGAGTCCGACTCGCACTTGGCCGGTTTTTTCTTCGTAAACATTACATTGTTTGCATAGTACATTCAAACTTGATTATATGGTTTCATGGGAGAATAATAGATTTAATTTTGTAGACCAGTGTTATTTTTTATAAGTAGATTATTGACTGATCGATATCTTTTTCTTCGTCTTATCGATGATTCCAAAATTAAATATAAAGGGTCTTTCAACAAGGACGGGTCGATGTTAAAATTGAATAAAACAAGATGTGTGTGAGATATTAACGAAATGTATTTTTTATTTAAAAGGCCCATTTATGCCAATTATGGATGGAATATGACATCGTTCAAATGTCCGCCGCGGCTTCGTATGGTGGCACGAATCCGCGAGGTCCAATTTTTAATGACTCTGCTTTTTTTTTTTTTTTTTTTTTATAATTTATAGGCTCGCGTTTGACCACTATCTCACCTGATGTTAAGCGATGATGTGGTCTACGGTGAAGCACGCTTGCCTAGAAGAAACCTATTCACTCTTGACTTAAAGACCCCAAGGTTGTAGCTATCAGGGAACAAAGACCCCGGAAGGGAGTTCCACTCCTTAGCTGTGCGCACAATGAAAGTGTTGCGCACAGTCTGCTGCATAGATCCGGCTGAATCCGAGCGATGGCCTGCGTTATGTTGGCTTTCAGGGCAACGGTCGAATGTGGTTTATTGGCATAGACCTGCGACTTCAGAAAACCCCACAAGAAAAAGTCTAGCGGAACTCTAACTCTACCCTCAAACCGTTCATGCAGAATGTCGATTGTGTCGTTCGCTGTGTGGCAAGTAGCGCCATGTTGCTGGAACCACATGTCGTTCACGTCCATCTTGTTCAATTCAAGCCAAAAGAAATTGTTTATCATTGATCTGTAGCGCTCGCTCGGTCTATGCAGCAGAGTCATTAAAAATTGGACCTCTCGGATTCGTGCCATCATACGAAGCCGCGGCGGACATTTGAACGATGTCATATTCCATCCATAATTGGCATAAATGGGCCTTTTAAATAAAAAATACATTTCGTTAATATCTCACACACATCTTGTTTTATTCAATTTTAACATCGACCCGTCCTTGTTGAAAGACCCTTTATTTTGACCAGTATTCAGCCACGCCAACAGTGTTGTCATTTGCCTCACAAAGGTATTTTAGGGTGCAGGCGTTGTTGCACAAAGAGCACGACAAAAGGTGAGGCATTGTTTGGGACCTGGCTCCGCAATCGCACTGTGGGTCAATGGAGTACCCCCATGTAACTAGGTTGTGCCTGCAGCGACCCACCTGGCTTCGCAGTCGGTTTAGAGATTTCCAGGTGGGCCAAGGCAGTTGGTGGCCCACAGGCAGCTTTTCTGCAGGCTCAATATGTGAATGTGCCTCTGCTTACCGCCCGTGAATACAGGCGTGGTGTTTGTAATTAAAATGAAACAAAAAGATCTGGATAATGATATTTTATATTTATATCCACATTTTATCTATTGTGTTGGATTTTACGTCTATTTATCCAGCCATTGTAGACATAAAATCCACTACAAAAGTTATCTAATACTATTTTAAGAAGGTAAGATGGGGGTTTTAAGGGTAGATAATTTTCATAATGATTAATGAACTTAGGATAGGATTGAGAAAATAGAATTGAGAATTTGAAAGAATTCTCAATTCAAACATGCGTTTTCATGGAAAAGAAAACTTATCATGCGACTTCGTGTGACCGTTTGTCACAGATCCTATTTATTTTAATTTAAATTTCATAACTTACGATTAAATTAAAACTGGCCTATAATATTACCTCCCAGTAATGTTACACCACTTATAATTATTAATTAATATTAAATACTAATCATTAAAAATTTAAATTATTTCATTTTTTTTGTAGATTTTTTTTACATTTCAAATTGACAGGGGTCTGAAAATACAATGGTACATTTTATAAAGATTTTAAAATAATCGTATTTTTTGTGCCTAGCAGTAAACCCTTGAAAAACATGTAAATAAGTACTACAAGAATATCTCAATGTGAGTGTGGCGCTATTGATAAACATTTGCGGAGTCGGTCAAATTCGGAACTAAATCCGCCATTTTCTCTGACAAGTTGACAAGTCGGCATTGGAAATTTAAAATGTCATAAAAAACATAGAATGCGCTGTTGGACTTTCAGCGCTCGGCTTAGCACCGACAGTTTAAAATTCAACAAAAGGTCTTTGCAGCGCTGTATGTTTTCGGCATTTTATTTTTTATTTTTACTAAGAAAATGGCGTTTTTAATTACCAAAAGGTAACAAAGGTTCTAAGGCCGTCTTGCACCACCCTGGGTTATCTTAATAACTCAGAGTTAGTTGGTAACCCGGATATATGAGTTATTGAGTCTTGTTCCAATAAATATATTTGATTGACAATTTAACCTCGTGTTAGCGAGTAACTCTGTGTTAAACTCTGGCGCAAGTGGGCCTTACAAACATACAATAAAATATCTATAAGTACTAATAATATTATAAAGAGGAAAGATTTTTTTGTTTGTTTGTTTGTACCGAATAGGCTTCGAAACTACTGCACTGATTTAAAAAATTCTTTCACCAATAGAAAGCTACATTATTCCTGAGTGACATAGGCTATGTTTTAATCCCGAAGACGGGTCCTGTGGAGTGGTCCACGGGAGCGAAGCCGCGGGGGACAGCTAGTTTTTTTATAAGTTTGTTTTAAGTATTAAAATTTGTCTGTCCATTGAACTCAGTCAAGTTAAAATGTATTCAAGTATTCTCAAACGGTATTGCAGTCCACAAAATAAGTTTAAGCATCGTACATGCGATTCTCAACCATATCTTCTAAAGAATAAGGGTGGTTTTCGTTGGACAGCATGTTGGAGATCCACTGTTCTGGCATTGGGATGTTTTCGACGACAAACATTGGCAGTTTGGCACGCTGTTGGTTTTCTTTGGCATCTTGGTTTGTTGACAAAAACTGTAACATAATAATAAATTATATGAAAATTATAGAATTAATAATATTTTTTTTTTAAAACTGCTTAAATTCCGTCAATGGTGAGGTGTACTTTTTGAGATTACCCTGTATTTAAAATATTCTTGTGCATGTATTTAATCTTTTGGTATTTTTATCATTAGTTAAATTTATGTTAACACGGGGGATCTCTTGCAAAAACGACTAAAATGATTAATAAAAATATTTTAACAAAAAAAATAAACGACGAAAAAAGGAACTGAGGAGCAAAAAATAATAATGGTAGTTTATGCAACGATCATATAATAATAATCCCTGTTATTAAAACACGAGTGTGGGTCACACAAGGCGAAACCGAGTGTGATAATAGTATCACACGAGTGTTTTAATACCTAATTATATGCCGTTACACTATTTTATCTTCACTCATACAGTTGAATTAAAACAGAGGTGGCAACGGAAAAAAATATGTGGTTTGGCAGGAAACTTAGATTATCATTGCGCATGACTGCGCAGCGCGCGCATCCATATACAATGACACTATTTTTCTACATTAAGAATGACGTCCTTTTTTTTCGTCGGTTATAAAACTCATTTAAATATCTCTTTTTATTTTGTTTTTATGAAGTTTTACTTCTATCACGGGTAAGAAGCACATCAGTTGATGATCCGTTGCTTTTGATTCTATATATTACCTTGAGAGTGTCAGGTCCCCTCTTCTTCCTCAAGTAGTTGAAGCAGCAGGAACGGAAGTGCCGTGTTCCACACGCAGAAGCGCACTCACTACCACACGAGTCGCAAGAGAGACTGGCCGCCCACAGAGTGCTTCCTGCAAGAATATAAATAAATAAATTATAAAAGACTGTTAGTATCTTGTCACTCTTGTGTTTGGGAGAACCTCTGAACGTGCACGGAGAGTTTGCCTCGTCAGATGCGCAATAGGGATGTTTCCTGGATAGAAAAATGATAATTAATTCGTCAGTGAGATTATCAAATAATTAATAATTAATATTAATAATTTTTTGCTTTACCAATTAAATAAAAAATTACTACGATAAAGCGCATCACAGTTCAGGAGTGGGAGCCTAAGACGTCACTATGTCAATGTACTAACGGCGTGGAGTCACACGATACTTCAACGCATTATAACGTCTTCATTTTATGTTTGCGTGTCAAAAGAAAAATACGTGTCCAATATTTTTTATGAATCTACCTGACGGACAAACAACTAATTTTCAGTTAACATCCCGGTAATTATATTATATTAAATTATTATTGTTCTCTGTTTCCAGTTGCGGAGATCCGCTGGATGCGGGACTTTGGACCGGTCAATGTGGCGACGCTTGGGGGAGGCCTATGTCCAGCAGTGGACGTCTTTCGGCTGATACGATGATGATGATCCCTACTCATTTGTTTTTGTCAGTTACTCATTCATGCAAAGCGTGCTATAGTGAAAGATTTCGCCTACACTTTCATACAATCAATATACCTAACTTTGTTCCAACTTTGTTGAGGACGACTTCCAATCTAACCGTTAGCTGAGTACCAGTATTATACATAGATAGATTTATCGTATAAAACAGCCATCTCACGAAGACGGGAAATCGCAACAAAGTGACGCTTATTTCGACGTCAAAAAAGTCACGTAACCCGCCTTCGTGAGATAGAACAACACAGTTTAATACTCACAGCGGATTTGTATGTCTCTGAAGTTGGCTGCAAGACCCTGCGCAGTAGCTATTTTTGTGTCAATGTTGAAGATGAAGATAGCATTGTATAACTGCCTCTTTCACTCGGTTACGTTTCTCGCATCGTCCTATCTCGCTTACTCTATGCAGTATACTCGATGACAAACTGTTTCGCAGAGCCAACTTCAGAGACACAAAGATCCGCAGTGACTACTATACCTACTTTTTGGCAAGACTGATTTCAGATTTTATTCCTTCTGAAAAAGATTTACGATTGGCAGCAGAGAACAACGGCCTTTCTGGGGTACGAAGGGGTCGTCATCATCATCATTTCAGCCTGAAAGCAAAGACGTCCACTGCTGAACATAGGCCCCAGGCTTCTCCACAATGACCGGTCCCGTGCGTCTCGGATCTTGCGGATCCCCGCAACCTCCACTAGGTCATCGGCCCACATGGTATCCAGGGTCATCGAACATAACATCGAATGCTCTAAACTACAAGTATGTGTATCTAACATTAAAATCCCATCTAAGTACTTGACTAACATACATCTATACATATAATAAAATCGCAGAGACGTCAAAACTGTACATTGAATATAAGGCTACACATAGAACAGTCATTTACATTTTTTTATGATCTATAGATACATACATAGGTTAAAATTTAGAGATAGGTTATGCCGGACGCTGAAAGTTTGCCGATGACGTCATGACGTCACTCTGACGTTCGGCGAACAAACGATACGAACGCCGGGCGCCGCGTGGTTAGACGAGAAGGGTAGTCATCGGCAAACATTCTGCGCCCGGCTAGTATATGGGAATGCCAAGCGCTATCGAAACGCCACGTGATCAAACCCTTACAATTTAGCAATCGAACTTCATCGCTGTTAAAATAACAAATTGTCAAAGGTGTCTGGATCTAAAGACTAACAATTAGTAAAGGTACCTACACATTCATAATAGCTACCTACTAACACCTAAAGTTGGGTGGCCTCGTCCAGGATGCTTGGTACTTACTGGCGCGAGGTACGGTACTCCCCAATCGTATTGGCCGGGCTAAACATGGGTTTTCCGATGCACAAACCACGGCGCGCGGCGCGCTGCTGTTTTTGCATGAAATTTACTACTGCGCAGCCATTGTAGCCAACTTCAGACCGGCCAAACAGATTGGGGATTACTGTACCTATTGAACTTTCCTGCCACAAAAGCATCACTTTGAAGACACTTACGCGGTGACGCTGACATTTGCCGAAAGAAGTTCCTAAGCGCCGTGTAATACGAGTCGCTTACGCGTTGTAGTCAAAATATTTCGATAGTAGCGGTCGTGGAAGTAGCGGAGTAGTTTGACTCGAACGCGTAAGCGATGCGTATTTTAGGGCGCTTAGGACCTTCTTGCCGCGAATTTTAATATCACCGAGTCAGTGTCGCCTTAGCTACTTTGCTCGGAAGTGAGCCTTAACACGAGGCGAAAATAGGTTGTCTTATAAGAGCGCGCTGTTCGATTCTCAACTTTTGGCGCTGAGTAGTGTTGAAATTCCTACAGTACCTACGCATTCAGGTGTCGAATAGTGTCGTGATTACGCATATTGCGCAAAGGGTCCAAAACACTATGCAATGTTGGTAGTTGGGCGCCAAACTAAATCGCTTCGGCTACCAAGTGCCCGCTCTGGACGAGGCCTTGACACCTATAATACACTGCATAGGACACCATAGTGAAGCAACCATTGTCGTTGTGCCGGTTGCCCCGCTATGGTGGCCCAGTACAACATTTCAGTTAGCATCTTAACGTCAAACTGACCTGAAGAAAAATCGGCTGAAGCTGTAGCCTCCTTTTTATGCCGTTTAGAATCTGCTTGCGACCAAGTCGCTGACAAATTAAAAGTATATTAGTTCCATAGGATAAACAAGGGGTAACAGAATAATTCCAAAACTTGAAAAGGTGACATTTTACTCATTATAATGAAAAACTTTAACTCCGCGTCCAACAAAGTACGTATAGTTAGCTATTCAGTTGCTTTTTACGTTACGCTTTCATTGGTGAAAATATTCTTTTCGAAAGATCCAATATTTTTTGGCAATACCTAATTATTTAAAGAGAATTTGTCATACTCTCTCATGGGGCCAACCCCTTGCCTTGCTGAACACTAACGCAGTTAGGCTACTGGTTTCGAACCCACAAGTCACGACATGCAACTCGTAAGACTGTTACCATTGGGCCACTTTTCTGCCTAGATTTTTAGTGAGTATAAAGGTGAACGCGTACATAGACGCACCGCAGGAGCCGCACGCGCCGCAGTCATCGCATTTTATAAATCTTTATATGAAATCGTATGCAGCCTCGCGCACCTATCCGCGCCGCATTTCAGCAAAATGCTGTAGGTATACGGATTCCACCAGCGCGTGCGGACGACGTCATCAGATTCGGCGCGTTTGACGCTTGCGGCGAGTGAGAAGCGGGCGGCGCGTAGACGTCATCCGTATCAGTATAGAAAATATTGTTCAAGATGTACAGCAGTGGATACGAGTCGTGCGGCGCGGATTGCGCGGGTCATTGAGAAAATGCGATGACTGCGGCTCCTACAGCGCGGATAGTTGCGCGTTCACCTTAAGAGTTATGTTGTACTATTCAGGGTCAAATTATGTTCGAAGCAGCTCTCGTGTTTGAGGTCGTGGGTTCAATTTCGGGCAAGTACCAAAGTAACTTTTTTAAATTATTGCTCTCTTAGTTTATTTTGGTAATCACTGTCATCGGTGAAGTAAAACATTATGAGGAAGTCCGAAGCCGAATTGAGTAAGAGAGCAAAGGGAACTATACCATGATTAGTATGACACATTACCTTTAAATGTTTTCGGTATTGCGTAAATAATTAAGAAAGATGTCCTCCATCTAGGGTTGCCAGATGGTCGGGAATCGTCTGGATTCTCCGATTTAAAGGATCTTCAGACTGCCGACAAATCGCAAAATCTCCAGATTAAAAAGATCTTGGAAAATTCGTTCTGTCAGATCATTTGCGTTATCAATTCCTGTAAGCAATGCTAACTGTGAAAACATGTTAAGTTTTCTAAATAATTTCTACATCAATGGGGAAAAAATTTATGGTTTTTGATAAAAGCTGAGTTAGTAAATAGACTGAACTTTGAAGTAAATTGTTAGAATTTTAACTCTTTGCAGTAAAGTCTAATACCAAGGCAACCTAAAAACTTAAGTGTAGTTAAATTAATTATGTTTCATCAATATTTAGCCTGTTAATTAAAAAAATTAACATTTTATTTTACATTTTTATTTTTAATACATTTTCTCCCGACAACAACTTCAAAATCCCGAAATTTTACATTTTTTTTACAGGTATTTTTGTCTTCCGATCTGGCAACCTTACCTCCACTCTATGGGTTGAATTCACATATCCTATCCATGAACTATCCCCTTTTGAGTGTATTACACAATACGGAAGTCGTTATTTTAAAGGTGTTCTTTGCCGAATTACTTTACGCGTTTAGGCTGGTGGACTCCGTAAATGTAGATTTGAAATCGCCAACCCGTCTTGAGCAAGTGTGGTGATTAATGTTTATGCCTTCTCAGAATGAGAAGAAGCCTTATTTGCCCTGTAGTAGGACGAAGGGTTGGAGTTTAGCCTTAGGGGCACTATGGCGCGAGGACTTATAAAACTAACGTTTTTTTTTTTCAAATTTTCCAATTTTATTGCACTTAATCATTCAATGATTTAGTTTCTGAGATGCATAGCCCGAATTTAGTCCCAATCGAATTAAACGAAATTTAGTCTCAATCGAATTAAAGTCCCAGTAAAAAATAATAACTTTTTTAAATCATTGCTCTCTTAGTTTATTTTGGTAATCACTGTCATCGGTGAAGTAAAACATTATGAGGAAGTCCGAAGCCGAATTGAGTAAGTGAGCAAAGGGAACTATACCATTATTAGTATGACACATTACCTTTAAATGTTTTCGGTATAACGTAAATAATTAAGAAAGTCGTCCTCCATCTAGGGTTGCCAGATGGTCGGGAATCGCCTGGATTCTCCTTTTCCATTCCATTTAAAGGATCTTCAGACTGCCGACAAATCGCAAAATCTCCAGATAAAAATGTTCTTGGATAATTCGTTCTGTCAGATCATTTGCGTTATCAATTCCTGTAAGCAATGCTTACTGTGAAAACATGTTAAGTTTTCTAAATAATTTCTACATCAATGGGGAAAAAATTTATGGTTTTTGATAAAAGCTGAGTTAGTAAATAGACTGAACTTTGAAGTAAATTGTTAGAATTGTAACTCTTTGCTGTACAGTCTAATACCAAGGCAACCTAAAAACTTAAGTGTAGTTAAATTAATTATGTTTCATCAATATTTAGCCTGTTAATTAAAAAAATAAACATTTTATTTTACATTTTTATTTTTAATACTCTTTCTCCCGACAACAACTTCAAAAGCCCGAAATTTTACATTTTTTTTCCAGATATTTTTGTCTTCCGATCTGGCAACCTTACCGCCACTCTATGGGTTGAATTCACATATCCTATCCATGAACTATCCCCTTTTGAGTGTATTATACAATACGAAAGTCGTTATTTTAAAGGTGTTCTTTGCCGAATTACTTTACGCGTTTGTGCTGCTGGACTCCGTAAATGTAGATGTGAAATCACCAACCCGTCTTGAGCAAGTGTGGTGATTAATGTTTATGCCTTCTCAGAATGAGAAGAGGCCTTTGCCCTGTAAAAGGTCTTTCAACAAGGACGGGTCGATGTTAAAATTGAATAAAATCTCGTGAGATATTAATGAAATTTATTTTTTATTTAATAGGCCCATTTATGCCATTATGTATGGAATATGACATCGTTCAAATGACCACCGCGGCTTCGTATGGTGGCACGAATCCGAGAGGCCCAATTTTTAATGACTCTGCTCCCTGGCGCGAGGACTTAGAAAAATTATAGTTTTTTTTTTTTGAAATTTTCCCATTTTATTGCAGTTAATCATTCAATCATTTAGTTTCTGAGATGCATAGCCCGAATTTAGTCCCAATCGAATTAAACGAAATTTAGTCTCAATCGAATTAAAGTCCCATAAAAAAATAATGATTTACCAAAAAAAAATTTTTTCCTTTCCTTTGCTTCTCATAGTACCCCTAAGCGTATACTCCAACTCCTGAAACTGCGCCCCTAAGACGACCCACTGACCGGACGAAGAATCTTTTTTTTTTTTTTTACTATGTATAGGCCTGTGTTTGACCACAATCTCACCGTGGTCAGTGATGATGTGGCCGATGGTGGTAAGCACACAAAGCCTAGAAGGGAACTGGCTCTCAAGTGCTGCTGTCGGAACACACCGGAAGGTGCTTGGCGACAGATTTTCAACTTGAGGGTGGTTGCCAGCCAGGCGGGTACTACAAAGTACCCTACCACCGTGCTATGGTTTCCTCACGATGTTTTCCTTCACCGAAAGCTCAAGCTCATTGTAGGATTCGAACCCGCGACCTTCGTCTCGGTATCCGACGTCACTACCACTGAGCTATCATCGCATTAAAACTATCTGGTGTTATTTCTATTATATCAAAGAAGCAGACGTGGTGGGTGTGTCAATAACTATAATCTATATCTATAACTAGCTGTCCCACGCGGCTTCGCTCCCGTCAACTGGCTACCTACCTACCCATCTACCCTACCTCAGCGCACGCAACGGAAGCTCTCAAAAAGGAATAATTTATCCCATTTTTGCAACATTTTTCCTTTACGCTCCGCTCCTATTGGTCGTAGCGTGATGCTATATAGCCTATAGCCTTCCTCGATAAATGGACTAACGAACACAAAAAGATTTTTTCAATTCCAACCTGTTCCTGAGATTAGCGCGTTCAAACAAACAAACTCTTCAGCTTTATAATATTAGTATAGATAAAGTTTTATACCATGTAATATAATATTTTAAAGAGGTAAAGTTTGTGAGTTGTTGAGGTTGTAGGGCGTAATCTCTGGATCTACTAAACCGATTGAGATGAAATTTGGCATAGAGATAGTTTGAGTCCCTGGGAAGGACATAGGATAGTTTGTATTCCCTTGGGAAATAAAATACTGTTTACACGGGCGAAGCCGCGGGCTTAAGCTATTATTTCATACATACATAAACTCATGTTTTTTTCCCATGGGGGTAGGCAGAAACTACAGAACACCCCCATCAATCAATAACTAATGAATGTCATTTTTAGGGTTCCGTACCCAAAGGGTAAAAACGGGACCCTATTACTGAGACTTCGCTGTCCGTCTGTCTGTCTGTCGTTCTGTCTGTCTGTCTGTCTGTCACCAGGCTGTATCTCATGAACCGTGATAGTTAGACAGTTGAAATTTTCTCAGATGATGTATTCCTGTTGCCGCTATAACAACAAATACTAAAAACAGTATAAAATTAATATTTAAGGGGGGCTACCATACAACAAACGTGATATTTATGCCGTTTTTTGCTCGATATTAATAACGGCAGAAGGTAGACGCTTGAAATATTCACAGAATATTTAGTTGTATATTCTCTTCAAAAAATAATAATTATAAAATTAAAATAAAATAAATTAAGGGGGGCTCCCATACAACAAACGTGATTTTTTGCAGTGTTTTGCGATAATTGTACGGAACCCTTCGTGTGCGAGTCCGACTCCATACAACAAACGTGATTTTTTGCAGTGTTTTGCGATAATTGTACGGAACCCTTCGTGTGCGAGTCCGACTCGCACTTGGCCGGTTTTTTTTTCCCTTACGGTATAGACTTCAAAACGCAATATTAATTACCAACTAGAAAAGACAGATATTTATCACACTAATATTAAAAAGGCGAAAATTGAGAGTTAGTTAGGTCCTTCTTCACGCCAGAACGGCTGAACGGATCTGGATGAAATTTGGCACAGAGATAGGTTATAGTCAGGAATAGCACATAGGAAAAAAATAAATATTCCATTGGGATCATTTTCGACTTTCACGCGGGCGAAGTCGCCTGACAGAAGCTAGTAATATTATAAAGGCGAAAGGTGAGTGTGTTTTTACTTGTTCACGCCAGAACGGCTACACAGATCTGGATCAACTTTGGTACAGATATAGATTATACTCAGGAATAGCACATAGGAGAAATATTATCCCAGGAATATGTTCCCTCGGAATAATTATCGACATTCACGCGGGCAAAACCGCTGGCAGAAGAAATATAGAGGTTTGTATAGAAAAATAATGTAAATCCGCCAACCGGTTTACCAACCATGTTGGGGTCGCCTTCCAGTCTAGAAGGATTTAGCTGATTACTAGTATGGTTCATGAAGCTACAGCTTGTCTAACCTCCGTAACACAGTAACTGGGTATCACACGAGACTCTTTGGCGCAGATACCCCTGAGTAGCTGATTTTAAAATGAGAATCACGTCTAAACGGCTAGTCGTAATTTTTTGGAAAAAATATATGTTAAATTAGACAATTTTCTTAATAATTTGATCTAAGAAAATTTTATGTTTTATTCGTATAACATAGTGTAATTAATTTGTAAAGTTATGTCTAAAACGGATAAAATCACGACAATCGCACCAAAACCACTGGGCGTATTTTAATTAAATCGACACCATCTCAAAGACAATTTAATTATCTACATTTTGATCTGAGCCTTTTTTTAAAGTCATAGAATAATAAAGTACAATAAACTACGAAATTTTGGGCCGCGCCGGTGTGAAACGAGTGCGCGTTTTGTTGCCTCAAGGTTGTTGGCGTTAGTCGTCGCCTTAATCTAATATTTTCAGTCTTCAGGCTGCCCGTGACGACTGTCAAAAATCTACAATTGATACGCGGGACCAACGAGTCACGGAGGGTATCTCGGTATATAATATGGATGGTAATTGGTCACCCATCAACGACCTTGAGGGAACAAAAGGCTGGTTACAAACCCGCGCGACCCAAAATTTTGTAGTTTTTTGTACTTTCCTTATTATTCTGTGACTTCAAAAAAAAAAGCCTCAGATCAAAATGTAGATAATTATATTGTCTTTGAGATGGTGTCGATTTAATTAAAATACAATCAGCGGTTTTATTGTCGTGTTTTTGTCCGTTTTAGACATAACTTTACAAATTAATTACACTATGTTATAAGAATAATACTCAAAATATTCTTAGATCAAATTATTAATAAAATAGTCAAATGTAACATATATTTTTTCCAAAACATTTATGACTAGCCGTTTAGACGTGATTCTCATTTTAAAATCAGCTACCCAAGGAAATCGGCGCCTTACTCCAAGATCGATCCGTGCATCTGGTATCAGGCCGTCAAAATAATTCTTGACAATTAAAGTCAGCCCTGAGACAGAAATAATAATAAAAACAATTGAAAACTTACCGATAAGCATTAACGAAACAATTGCTGTGATCTTCAACATTTTAAATGGATTACTTTTCGTTCTTTTCACTAGATGGCGCTGTCCTCAAAGCAGACGCTTGAATGCCGTAGATTCGATGTCTTCCCCTTTTATATACGCTAAAGTTTACCCAGTGAAGCTGCGAAGGCGTTGCGTGATAGAAATACAAATATTTGATTAGCTATCCGTTTCTTTTTAATGTTTTCTCATATTTTAATAAGCAAATTAGGATTTCAGGCGATTGAAAAGATGGCTTTGCTCAATATCGTTTCAGGGCGGCCAAAAAGTTTAGCGAAAACTATTTATTATCCCTCTTACTAATAAACACGGCATAAAGTTATACCAAGAATAACAAAGGAATAATTATACATTTTCATAGGTTTATACTTCGTATAACTTTATCCTGTTTTTTACCCGACTGCCGAAGGAGGGTAATGTGTTTATCAGTCTATGTATGTATGTTTGTTCCTATGTGTCGTTCTAGAGACCAAACGCGTTGGCCGATTTTGATGATTCACACGTCAATCGATTCGTCTTAACCTTGCAAGTGTCACTGGCTACATTAAAATTGGAAAATAGAAAAATGGCGGATTTTAGGCGCTATATTGTAGGGGACAACATTTTTTTTTTGTTCCAAACCTGTCGTGTGGGGTATCAAAATAAAGGGTTCTAAGAGGTGATTTCAAAAATATATAACACTTATGTGTGTAACACGTATGTTTAAATGTACCGAAATCTTCAAAAAAAATAACTAAATACTTATAAATAAAAAAGTTATGGCGGATACATTTGGTTTTGATCAGCCAGCTCGCGAATACGACTGCACTGCATGATTTTCTTCTTGTTTACGGCTTTTTAGTTCGCTTTTTAAGCAGTCGGGTTTTTTGATTATTTAAATTATATTTTTTTGGTAGTAAGCGGGTATAAGTCCAGCAGCCTAAATGCGTAAGTGAATTCGGCAAAGCAAAATCTCCATGCCCAATTCACTAACGCAATAAGGCTGCAGGTTTCCTCACAATGTTTTCCTTCACCGTTGTCAGCGATGTTCAAGATATATATTATGTATTAAAAAAGTCACATTGGTAACTGCCCGGATTCGAACCCATCACTTCAAGCACGAGAGACGAGTTCTTATCCACTGAATTTATAACTTTACAAGGTTTCGTCACTTACCCACGACTTCGGCTGCGTAGCCAATAATTATTAATTATTACTAGCTGACCCGGCAAACTTTGTTTTGCCATAAAAATACCAAACATTCATCTATCCTACCTACCCTACCCTACCTACCCTACCTACCCTACCTACCCTACCTACCCTACCTACCCTACCCTATCCTACCTACCCTACCCTACCTACCCTACCCTACCTACATACCTACCCTACCTATGTAGATAAGGTACCAAAATTTTTTTTCTTATTTTTTTTCATAAGAACCTTTTCCTAACAATAACAAACACCACAAAAAAAAGAATAAGCGAAATCGGTCCAGCCGTTCACGCGTCATACCGTGACCAAGGGAAATAGGGATTCATTTATATATATATAGATTATCCGAAAAAGTTTTAATGAAGTACTACCTAATATTTTATTTTTTTATTTATTTGTTCCACCCCCTGCCAGCCTCCTTAAGAATGATTTCTGTGATAAAAAAAAATCCTTTAATATGTCCTTCCTTCCTCAAAGTATCTCCATCCATAACAAATTGTATCTAAATTGATTCAGCGGTTTAAGCGTGAAAAGGTAACAGACAGACAGACGGACAAAGTTACTTTCACATTTATAATATTAATATGGATATGCCTTAGCCGCTTTCAAAAGTTAATTATTATTAAAATAAAGCACAAAATAAGTTTTTATGAAAAATCATAACTCTTTCTTTTTATGCTTACCTTACCGTGGCCGAGAAAAACAAGTAATTGAAAAACACGGTGCGTTCCTATTTAACATTTTTATAGGAAAACTTTATATCAATTTTACACTTTGCAAATTGAATGCGTTATACCTTGGATTAAAAACAGCGAAAAAAGTTCGAGTTTCACACGCGCACTTCGGGTTCCGTACAAACAGCTGTTCATAAACAATGATAACACCGAACATTGCTCTAACGAAGGGACAAAATTAACTTTGCCGTTCGAAAATTGTTGTCCTCATACATCAATATACAACATTTTTAACTTTTCCAAGTACATTTTATAAGTTGGTCGACTATTACTCATAAACTTGTTTAGCCTACTTAGCTGTGATAATTTTCCTTTTAATTTTGTTATTATATATACTACTGCCGGCAATTTTTTCACATATCCAAAAGCAAGAAGACAGCCGGTAGACGATATGTTGGAAGGCCTCCCACTAGGTGGACCGATGACCTGGTTAAGGTTGCGGGAAGGCGCTGGATGCACGGGATCGGTCAATGTGGCGACGCCTGGGGCAGGCCTATGTCCAGCAGTGGACGTCTTTTTGCTGAAATAATGCAGGATAAATAAAGCAGGGGGAGACACTTGACTCTAAAAAAATTTGCCATTTAGAGCCTTATTTTATGCAAACGGATCCCTGAATAGAAAAATGGTTTTTACAGACCTGTAATATTTTTGAAGGGCCTATCCAACGATACCCCACACCATGGAATAGGAAGACGAAAAAACATCCCCACTTTACGTGTACAGGAGGTAATCTAAAAAAAAATGTTTTTCATGAATTTATTTTATCACTTTGTCGGCGTGATTAATAT
The DNA here is from genome assembly GCA_945859665.1 of Anorthoa munda. Classification (NCBI taxonomy): domain Eukaryota; kingdom Metazoa; phylum Arthropoda; class Insecta; order Lepidoptera; family Noctuidae; genus Anorthoa; species Anorthoa munda. Next base: position 9,362,276 of record OX243919.1, on the reverse strand, counting down.
ATATATATCCATGCCAAATTATAATTTTCTAGTACCAAGAGTCTCTGAGCTAAGCTGCGGACGGACATGGCGAAACTCTAAGGGTTCCTTGTTGACTACGGGACCCTAATAAAAAGGCTGAATATATCCTTAGTAATTTTATAAATGCGAAGGTTACTCTGTTCGTCTGTCTGTTTTGTTTCTTTCTTTCTTGTTTGTTTGTTATGTTTTCACGCCAAAAATCGGATCGACATACATCCATACCAATATTATAAACGCTAAAGTAACTCTGTCTATTTATTACCTTTTCAGGCATAAACCGCTGAACCAATTAAAATGAAATTTGGAATGGGTATAGTTAGAGACCTTGAGAAGGGTATAGAATAGTTTTTATTCCGGAAATCATCCTTAAGGGGGTAAAAATGGGGGGTGGAAGTTTGTATGGTAAACCACTAATTTCTCAAGTATGGCGAAAAAAAATGGCTATTCGAGGTATCGAATGCTACGCAGACAAAGTTGCGGCCATAATATTTTAAGTTTGAGTATCGCCATATATTCCTACTAAGGAGGACGTAGGAAGCTTTCTGCCTACCCAAGTACTTCGCGAAACACTCTGAAGTATGCAAATAAATTGTAAAAGCGTCCCACAGCATACAAGCTACTGGATTATCCGTGGAGACACCCTTTTCCTCTTTGTTCCGCAAATGTATCCGATATCATATTTGTTCTATGATTTTTTAACTTCGGGAGAACCATTTAAAAAGTATGTAGGTTGGTATGAACGGTAGAAAATGTTTTTCTACAGGTTGAAGCGGAAAGGTATGATCATATTTTAAAAAGACTGGCCAAGTGCGAGTCTGACTCGCGCACAGAGGGTGCTGTATAAACAGCTACATTCAGCAAAATAAATAGTAACATTACTAAGGTTTATAAACAATGGAAGCACCGAACATTGCTCTAACGAAATGACAAAATTACCTTGGCGGTTCGAAAACTGTTGTATAATAACATGAATGAATGAACGAATCTATATACATTTTTATCTACACCCACAACGTAATGTTCCAAATATGAATTCAAAAATTATTGTATTAACACGTACTTTATATTCGTGGATAGGTAAAATTTAAAAAAAAAACCCATTACAGTGCAACATTTTCCTTCGATTTTCAAACAACTGCATCCTAAAATAACTTTTTAATTTTTATAGCACACTTTTACTTTTTAATTATGGCGCGTATGGGCTCATTGACTTAATGTAGAAAAGAAGTGTGAATACAATTGTCTATGGATGCGTGCGCTGCGCTGTCATGCGAAATGAGAATCTAAATTGCCCGCCTTATTACACCACATATTTTTTCCGTTTCCACTTTTTATTTTATTTCAACTGTATGAATGAAGATAAAGTAGTGTATGCAACGGCATATAATTAGGTATTAAAACACTCGCGTAATATTATTATCACATTCGGCTTCGCCTCATGTGATAAACCTACGCTCGTGTTTTAATAACCCCTATTAAATGACCATTGCATAAACTACTATTTTCACTTTTCCAAGTAAATTTTATAAGTTGGCCGACTATTACTCGTAAACTTGTAAAGTCTACTTAGCTGTGATAGCTTACCTTTTAATTTTATTATATTTACTACTGTCGTGATTTTATTCACATAGGTATCCAAGAGCAAACATTAAAAAAAAACAATTTACCTCTGTCACTATTCTAATGCTAAGAAAATATTGTAAAAATCCTTGTCCTTACAATTACATTGTTTGAACCCCTGCCGCCTGTGATACAGGATTACCTAGTACAAGCACCTAACATTGTTGTACCTGCTTTATATATAAGACCAATTAGTATAGTTTACCAATTTGAAGTTTGAATAAAGATTTATTTATTTTATTTAGCTGGCAGGGACTCTAACAAAAATTTGCTATTTAAAGCTTAAGGGTACACTAGTCGACGGCACGAACTATTTTATGCGCGGGGTTAAAATGCATGCTATATCAACCAACAACACGTGCGGAACAGATAGATGTTGTTATGAGCAAGAAGAAGCTAGTTCGCGTACGATAACACACTTTTGCAAATTTGTAGCGAAATGGATGATGATTTAGAACGAAAACGAGCGCGCGAAATTTTTGGGAGTCTGGATATCATGAAAAAACGACTGAATGTATCTGTTCAAAATAAAATAATTTGCATTGTTAAACTACTAATCTATCCCTGTATGGAGGACGTTTTTCAATTTTCCTTCTTCTTATGGTTCTTATTTGTGCTGAAATATGGAACTTTCAAAGCTCATAACTTCCAAGTAATATTTTTTTTTACTTTTTGTTTCCATACAGGGCTAGATAATGATGAGACAAATTGACATCATTTTTTATTTTGAACGTACACCGTCAAACAGTGGAGTAAAAGCCAGAATACGTTTGTATGCAAGAATTTTCGACTAGTGTACCCTTAAGTACCTGGGCGACCGAGCTCTGCTCGGGTGAAAATAGAGAAAATGACGCTTTCTAAAAATGAAACCTAGTTAGATCGATTCATCGTCCCCGAAACCCGCTGCATACTACATTTCATGAAAATCGTTGGAGCCGTTTCCGAGATTTAGATTATATACAAAAAAAAACGATTAGCCGTTTAGACGAGATTCTCATTTAAAAATCGACCACTCAGAGGTATCTGCGCCTTAATGGATGGTCACCCATCCACAGACTGACCTCAGCAAATGTTGCTTACCTTAAAGATTGCCCCTGCGTCTGATATTATTAAACCGCAAGCCCCTCTACATAACATCACCCCTATATACCCCGAAATGTTAGGCAGGTGTCAGCCAGTTATGTTAATAGCCCCATGTAATAAGGGGTCGAGCCTATTATGCAAACAACCGGCCACAAATCCTGAGGGATCGGAGTCCCTCAGGGGTCAGTGCTCTCGGTAACATTATTCTTGCGGCACATTTAATCTGCTAAAACCTAGAACCTTTGAGTACGCAGACGTCAGCACTGTTGCTGAGAGATAGGTACGTGTCCGGCGCACGGGCTACTGGGCCTGAGATTCGGTCTCTTCGGGAGGCCATGGTTGAATGCTTGAATCTATCCCTGAAGGCGGTCTACGAATGGGGTGATGCCAATCTGGTCAGTTTTAATGCTACTAAAACCCAGGCGTGTATTTTTTCCGCTAAAAAGAGCCAATTCCATCCGGTTTCATCTTTCTGTTGTGTAACCGTGCCGTTAACGGACCATCTCGAACTTCTTGGTGTTACGTTGACATCGACCCTCAATTTCAGTCCGTTCATTGAGGCGAAACAAAAAAGTTGGGGATTCTTACAAAGGTGAGACGGTATTTCACACTTGAACAGCTGTTCAACTTGTATAAAGCGCAAGTTTGGTCATGCATGGAGTACAGCTCTCACCTCTGGGACGGATCTGCCAAATACCAGCCCTATGCCTTGAGTCGATTGACCGACGGGCCGAGGCTTATTGCCAACGATGCACTGGTCGCGTCAAAGCTCCAGACTTCTTCACCGTAGCCCACATCATAGCTAACTATCCGGCGAGATAGTGGACAAAAGCGAGCCTATCGATTATAAAAAATAATAAAAACCGTCGGACTCGCGCACGGAGTGTTCCGTACCACTAGCGCAAAAATTGCAAAAAAATCACGTTTGTCGTAACTATGTCGCTTAAATATTTATTTTATTCTGTTTTTAGTATTTATTTTTATAGCGGCAACAGATAAACATTAACTGTGAAAATTTTAACAGTCTAGCTATCACGGTTCATGAGAACCAGACAGACAGGCCGACGGTCCCGTTTTTACCCTTTGGGTACGGAACCCTAAAATCCAGACTCCGGGCTGCTACTAAGAGATTCCATATGGAAATCACAATAACACTTTTCCTGACTTTTGGAATCGAATACTAGACCGCATGCTTAGCAGAAGCCCTTGCGACCACTCATTGACATACATTCTACCAATAGACATTAAGAACACTCACGAAAAAAAAATTTCAAATGCTGGTGTGTTAGAACTAAAGTTCCCTGCAGCGCTAAAATATTTATGTTGTCTAATAAAACTATTAAAACATGCAGCGCTAGATCACTTACAGAGTTTCGTTTACTCGCGATCAAAGTCTTAAGCGCCATGTAATTCAAAGAGCTTACGCGTTTCGTTTGAAAAAGATTAATGTAACGGATTCAGTACAGTTCAGTCGAACAGAGTGAGTATTCGGGTCGCCAAATCTAGTGCGTAGTACCTACATATTCGATGAGACCACTACTAGATCAACGAGGCAGTCTAAAGCATGTATACATTGTGAAAATTCATGTGCGTAACGCCAGCTTCCTCATAAGTTGTAGAATAATTCTATCTATGCTAATATTTAAGGTATAATAGCAGCAATCAAAGTTCCGAGTCTTAATTTAGCTGCCACAAAAACTTAATTACTATGTGTCGTTTAGTATGTGTTAGCTGACGACACAATAATGAAGTTTTTTGAACGTCACCCCAGCTTCCTCATTCAATACAGGCAAACCAGTGAATTAAGGGTTTTGAACTATAGTCAACTAAATAAGGCAAAATAGCTGCACATGGAAGGCAAGAACTGAACGATAATACTTAAAAAGTGTTGAAACTATGATAAAAAAACGTGTGTGTAAGCTGGATTGACGTCACCCCAGCTGCCATGTCATATCTTCCGAACAAAAGAAGATATGATGATGTATCATAGTTCCAAAATTAAGGTATAATAGCTGCCATTGGCAGCAAAATTTTCAAGTCTCTGGTCAAAATACTCTATAAGTTATTAAACCGACTAATATGTGTAATCTGGAGTGACGGCACCCCAGCTGCTCATTCTTCTTCATAGCCGGGCACTCTCGTCGGTGCTCCGTGGACCAATTGAAATTTGACCAATTTCTTGCCAGAGAGGTTGTGGTCATGGGTGGGTCCTAATGCATGAAGGCCTTTTTTTTGGACAATCCCACCGCACTATTCCCAAACCACTGAAACTCCTGTAAGCCAGAATCCAGAATCAACAGTGGCGACCACCAGAAAAGCGCCGAGGCAATGAAGCTCGACGAAATCCCGGAGAATGAATTTAACTGTCTTGGATCCCGCAACGAAATTAATCAGAAAAGAATAACGGAGGAGTAGGGAAAAATACAAACTTGCACTTCCCTCCATACCAAGCAGGAGACAGAACAGACAAGGCCAATAGGCACAAAGGGTCGTTTACAACTGGGGTAAGCCCAGTTGCCTAGCACCACGAATAAAAATTAGCATTAATGTTAATGGGTCCTAACATTGTGAGCTGTTATATTTGATTCCAATGATAGGTATGGCAAAAAATTCGAAATTTGTTCTAGTTTCCACAAGGCCCGTATATTAAACAACTCCTGATACAGCCAACCATTATTCAACATAAAGGCGAGGCAACGAGCTTGAAGGAAAATAATTTATTGTTAAAGTTACCATACCCTATGAGAAATAGGGCAACACAGTGATCCACCTCCAGGCACGTCCTGGCCAGCCGCACGCGAACGGATGAAATAATTGGTGGAGGTTTCGGCCCTTGAAGGAATTATCCCACGTACATTGCCATTCGGATAAAAGTTCCTCCTAGACGTCAATATGTGTTTTAAATAATCTAGAGATTTTCTCACGGTCACTCCGCGATAAAAAGTCCGCTACCATGGTCTCTCGTGCGGAATAATACATTGCAGTACGTCGCTGCACTTCAAGGTCAACCGGAAGTACGCCAGTAAGTACCGGTAAGGCTGACTTTGAAGTAATTTACGTCGCCCTATTGTGGCCCTATCAGCCCAAACAAGCGCCCCATAGCACAAATAGAATTTAAAGCTAAAAAAGACAGACCTAACGTAGATTTAGATATTCTCGTTAAGGCATAGAAGTTCTTTTTTGCTATTTACACCGAGTATTTTAATATGATCTATAAGTGCATAAAAAGCTTTATTACAAAAAAATACTACCGACTTCCAAATAAAAAAACTACAAAGTGAAAAATAACTTTATTTTTGGAAGTCCTATATTGTAGCTATCAGGAAACACTGACTCCGGCACGGAATACCCCTCCTTAGCTGTACGCATAATAAAAGTGTTCCCAAAACGCTTAGTGTATATGGGTGGGATGTCACCATGTATCGATGGCGCATCGGCGTACGTCTGTTAGTCCGATGATGAAACGGGCTTGGCGGAATTAGATCACGTAATTGAGGAGAGAGGAGCTCGTGGCCACGGGGTCTCACTGCTATAAAGAAAATTTGGTTCAAATAAATCTCACTAGATGGCGCGATATGCACCTCGATCTGTTATTGAATGTGTGTAAAATTAACATTTTCTGGAATTATATGTTCTTGTTTAATCAACGCTCCTACGTACAAAATTATGGAATATTGGGCTCTTAATTCACATTTCAAAGATTATTAGACGGATCGTTTAAAATTGATGCCAATAGATGGCGCAGTTTTAAATTTCTGAGGCATTCCACTCGATTGTTAAAGTTTGCATTTTAACACATTTTGGTGCAAAAAAAAACTGTAAAAACGTGCAAATAAATACTAGAATATAAACCTTCACTGTATTTAAAGAAAAAAATATTCACGAACCTAGTAAACCCTTTTACTTGCAAGTCGCTGCTAACACCATCTATCTATCACCATGAAACAGAACTGAATGCGTTCGATGTACAAAAAATTGCCAGAATAAGCAGTCGAAAAACACTAGTTACGTCGGCACGGTTTCTTTGTATGGGATGAGGTATCTGTATGCTAGTATTATATTATCTGTGTCGTGGCTAAATAATAACAGCCGCACTAGTCGATCATCAAGGTTAAACAACGCTTGACGAGGTCGGTCCGTTCGGGTGACCATTTCAACATACCGAGTTTCCTCCGTGCCTCGGAAAACACTTTAAGCCGTTGGTCCCTGCTGTCATTTGAAGATCTTTGACATGCGTTACGGGTAGTCAGTAGCTTAAGATCTGACACCAGTCTTGCCAAGGGGTACCGTGTTACCCAGTTACTGGGTTGTGGAGGTCAGATAGGCAGTCGCTCCATATAAAATACTGGTACCCAGCTGAATCCGGTAAGACTGTAAGCCGACCCCAATATAGTTGGGAAAAGGCTAGGCAGATTGAAATTCCGTCGCATTGTGGGAACAGTCGGTCATTGTAGCTTTGGTGATGTTTTTAATAAGATCTGCCCATCTGGTCAGAGAGCGATCTCGGGCTCTTTTGTCCTCCATTCTGCCCTGGATACAAGACGCTCCATTGAGTCTTCATTGCGAGTTATATATTGGTATTTGAACAAGGGCGTCGCTAAGGGGGGGCAGGGAGGGGCAGCTGCTCCCCCCTAGAGATTCTTGTTGCCAAATGTAAAGCAACCAAAGTCCAAAGATTTCGACTTACGGTAGAGCGATCGTTTAGCAGCTTCAGGAGACTAAAAACCTGGCTAAGAAGCACTATGGGTGAAAATCGCCGCAATGGTCTGGCCATGAAGAGTATGCACAGAAACTTATTCATGGAAACTTACAAGATTTTCATAATAAAGTTGTTGAATAGTTTTCAAAAAAACCCCGAAGATTATGTTTTAATTAAACTAAACAAAAAAAGAATCTTTATAGACCAATGTAATATTAAAAATCTGGTACGTAATTACAAAAAAAATACATGGTAGGTATATTTAAATTAAAAAAACCGGCCAAGTGCGAGTCGGACTTGCGCACGAAGGGTTCCGTACCATTATCGCAAAATACGGCAAAAAAATCCCGTTTGTTGTATGAGAGCCCCACTTAAATATTTATTTTATTCTGTTTTTAGTATTTGTTGTTATAGCGGCAACAGAAATACATCATCTGTGAAAATTTCAACTGCCTAGCTATCACAGTTCATGAGAAACAGCCTGGATACAGACAGACGGACAGACAGATAGACGGACCGCGGAGTCTTAGTAATAGGGTCCCGTTTTTACCCTTTGGGTACGGAACCCTAAAAACCCAAATTATTTTTATTCTATTTTTCTAACAGTAATAACTTAATTATAAAATTAATTTATTGTACAGTCAGGAACTCGTGAAGTCAAGAACTCTTTACCCGCTGGACTCTGTACCGTTATTATAACAATCGCTGTAGATGTTAGGCTCATACTACAAGTGAAAAGCTTCATGTGCTCTCGAATTTACCTACAATTCATACTTTTCTCATTCTCCACATCAACTTGCCCCCCCTTGGCCACCAGCTGGCGACGCCCTTGTATTTGAACAGTCGTTTGAGTGTGAAAATAATAAAACAATTATTTTCTGGAATGTTTTTATATTTATAAAAACACAATGCTTACAAACTAATTACATTATTACAACTATAAAATAAAATTCGAATTACTACAAATAATTTAAATTAAAAATTAAGATACATGGGCGCCATGATGGTGCAAGGGATAGCACTTACATCCCTCGGGTTTAAATAAAATTTACAATAACAGTTAAATATCTCGCTTAATATTAGACAACCTAGCATATCCGAAGTGATGCGCTAAAGGAGATGTTCCAGAAATGTATGGAGCCTGGGCCAGGGGGGTGTCACTCCGCAGTTTAGGTACGATCGGCCGGCGGTACCTTGCAGAGGGAATAACGCATTAGGTTGCCGCTTACCGCTCGGCTCGCACGTTAGCCACGTTATTAATTCTATGATTTATGTAGCAAAGAACGATGACTTGTAAACGTACTTCTAAGGCCTTTAAAATATATTGTTGTGTTTACGGGTGTTTAAATGCAAAGAACAATGAATCGATATTAAGTTTTTTTAAAGTACCGAAAGATTTAAATCATTACATAAATACTCTGTAACTATCGGTAGTAGGTGCATAATGAGTACGAGTTTTGTATAAAAATTTAATACTAATAATTAGATACCTACTTAGATATTTTAGATTTTCGTGTTGTTCACAAATATAATTTGATTTCTTTTTTTATTGAATAATTACCGTTTTGTTAACATAAAAATAAACGCTTTAGATCCAGTTTAAAATAAATTATAATTGCCTAAGTAAGTAGTTACCTACTGAGCCAAAAAATTCACCAATAGCCTGAGTAAGTGTACGCACTTGTTAACATTAACGTTTGTATATAAAACTAGGTACTTACTTATACCTAACGAACAAACAAAAAATATTTCCTAAGAGTTCTTCAAGCAAACTTTAAATAAACTAACAAAAAATATCACTAAAGAGTAAACAAAGAGGTAGGTACCTATACTCAATTTGAAATAACATTATACGTCTTTACAACTCGTTTTACAGGCCGTTCAACCGATTTTGTGTTCTATCTCGTACACATAAGGATGATATAAAAAGCAAAAATCTGTTACCAAAACCAACTGTTTACTACAGCTTCCATTTGTCGTATCACCAACGCAATATAAGCCAAAATCGAGTTTTCATTTGTTAAGTACCTAACAAAATGACGGTCTATAATATTCATTGTCTATCTACCTATACCTACTTGACCGTGTAATCATAGGCATCAAACATAAGAAAGATTACGCGGTCAAGTAGGTAGATAGTGGATGTAAGCGAAAGCGGCAACCCTTACGAGCCGAGTCAAACCGCGCTAGACAGCGACGGAGATACGCGTTAGAAGAGAGCGGCAACGTTTAGGTGAATATCACGTTAGGCACTGGGCGCTTATGCGAGCTGAATTGCACTTTGTTGCTTACTAGCAGGAGTCTCTATTTCAATGAATTGTTGCACGAAGTGACTCTTCTGTACTTGTACTATTATTTATTCTGTGCCTGGGCCAGCTCTATGTACACTATATGTAGAAATCGGTATACCGTTTTTTATTGTTAATTTTCTTTAATTTCACTTCGTTTCAATGTAAACTCAAACTAACTTTGTCAAGTAGAGCAACACAACACAAACTTAAACATCGGTATATCAGATCAGCAGTATCCGAATAATGTCATTTTGACAATGACATTTATGTGACGTGTAATCGTAATATCTGCGTTCTATTTAAACAACACGAATTCAATTGCAACAAAGGAATCAATCAATGTCCGATGTAGTAAACTGGATTACAAAACTAAAACAATCACTTAAAACTCCGAAACATATACAATTTATAGTCAACGCAAAGAAAGACTCAAAGATATCACTTCATAAAACTGTCAAAGTCGTCAAACGTCATGTCAAAAACAAGTGTCATGGTTGCCCTAAAAATAGGGTTATCATAATAAAAAACTTTTAAAGTAGTATTTTTTTACAACTTCTTCAAATTAATTTGTTAATATTTTTATGGAATTCCCCTATTTTTTCCCTATTTATATATGATGTGTACATAGAGATGGCCAAAATCAAGCATCTCCTTTACTTCTTTATTTATTTACTAACTTCTGCACATATAACTAGATATAGCTCAGCTATGTGCTATTCCAGACTATAATCTATCTCTATGCCAAATCTCATCCATATCCGTTTAGCCGTTCTGGCGTGATTGAGTAACAAACCAAATCCATCCAAACTATGACTGACCACGCTGGCCGACGCGACGCTGAACGTCGGCGCTGACAGTCGATTCGCTCGGCTCAGTAACGGCCGTCAGACTCGACCAATGACGAGCTCTCGGCAACTGTCAGCGCCGACGATCAGTGTCAGTCAGCGTGACTCTAAAACCAGATTGCATTTACAATATTAGTAGGAAGTAAGATAAGATTTCTCAAACTTTTCTGCTTAAGTCGACAAAGTTATTTCTATATCTGTACAAAAAGGCAAATGAAAACCCATTCTATTCGAAGAGGGGCACTGGAAATGTACCCGGCAGAAAATTGTCCTCCCGGCGGCCATGATGAGATACGCAATGTTTTATAATATTTTCATAAATGAATGCACACTAGCGGCTAAAAGAGGAACTTAAGATGGTAAGCAATTTATAAAACCTCAATTTTTGCCTAGGGAATAGGAGGCTTAACTCCTTGAATGCCTAAAACGTGGATCCATGCGAGACACAATGGCTTTTTAATTGTATCGCTAATAACGACACACAACCGGTTAAATAACAACATTGTCAAGTATTATAAACTATTATTATCATAAGATCACACCCGTGGACTTTAAGGTTCTTGATGTAAATGAAACACTTTCTTCGCAGGTTTCTTCAGATTTATTCTTGTTGTTTCTTCTTGTAGAGCTGGCAACCGACTGTTAAGAAAGCGTTTCCTTTACATCAAGAACCTATAAAGTCCACAACAGTCTGGTCCTTCGAGCCGGATTGTGTATACTCCCCGATGTGTTAGGCACCCAAATTTTGCCAGATAATATTGCTATTGAACTAATTCTGGGTAAAAAAATATTTACAGTAACAACAACTACCTAATGGTTATTATCGGAGTGTTGTATATGTTTAAATGACGGCAAAAACTCTGCTTGCGCGATGCAGGATTTGTGTGACGTTTGGACATAAGTTCGTAGGTGGCAACATAAGCGGCTACAGATTAACAATATAATTAACTTACACACGGGCAAACTCGTATTGACAGCAAAATTGTTAATAAAACCATTTGACAGGAGATTTGATAAAAAAAATCAATTCAATAGGCAATCAGATACTGAACTTAAGAGGAAATGCGGTCGCAGACATACGATAGAATTTCCTAAATAAAAAGTCATAATTGGAGGTTTGGCTCTCACCTATTTCCTTCCCCAATATATGATCAAATTAAAAGATATTCCATAAACTGAAAAAGAAAGATATATACTGTGCCCTATGTCTGCGACCGCATTGCCTCATAACGGAGTCGCTAGAAAAATAATGGCTAATTGACAGTTTGACACAGATAAAAATAATATAACCATAGTAAATGTCAAATCCGGGCAAGTACATTTATCTTGGACATCGGTGAAGAAAAACATCGTGAGGAAACCTTAAATTTCCACTATGGTTTACATTTACAGTCATATTCAGCTGTCCCTTCTGCACTATGGAAATAACCTTGCTCTGAGAGCTTATAGTAGGGCCCCTGGACTTATAGTTAATATAGAAATGGCCAACCCATCTTGGACAAACGTGGTGATCAATGCTCTTGCCATCTCTGATGAGAACAGGCCTTTTGACCCGCAATGGATCAATTACAGGCTGGTATTATTTTATAGAAAAGGTTGTCAACACCAAGGCGATGATTTAAACTTATATCAACATTACTGCTCGATCAAAATAACTGTGCAATTGGCGCTGTCATGTCACTCTGACGTTCGACTCACGCTATTGGCGCACGAGGCGAACGCAGAGAGTGTAGGTGGGAGTGGGGTCTATAGCAGTCTATGTGCACAGTTATATTAACCGTGTTGTACTTTAACTTTCCCTATAATATCACTCTGACGTTCGAATCACGCTTTTGGCGCACGAGGCAAACGCGGAAAGTGTAAGCGGGGGTGGGGTCGATGGCAGTCAATGTGCACAGTCATATTGACCGTGTTGTACTTTAACTTTCCCTATAATATCACGCTGACGTTCGACTCACGCTATTGGCGCACGAGGCGAACGCGGGGAGAGTAGGCGAGAGTGGGGTCGATGGCAGTCGATGTGCACAGTTATATTGACCGTGTTGTACTTTAACTTGCCCTATAATACCTAAATACCCTCTGAATGCAAACATTTACAAAACTATCACATCCTGTCACCGGAATATTGCAAACACCGTAAGTTTGTAAAACATTTTGTAAACCGATAACATCTCAATATATGTGTGCTATATTGAGATACATCGGACACTGGAAAGTGGGTCAAAAACAATTGGACACCGGGACAGGTGAAGGTTATTAACCCTTAAATGCAAGAAGTATCGAAAATGTAACATGGATGTCAACACAGACAAAGTAGGAAGACTTCAATGACACCCTATTTGTTCCTGATGTGTCAGTAAATTACTGTCTGTGGACAAAATAGCAGACAGATGCAACAAAGTTGTCTTCGAAAAAGATAATACTTACATAGCAGAGAAGAGCGTCGAAGTAACACTGACAGCACCAAGAAAAGATGGACTGCACTACCTTGAATTTAAAGAAAATGATACTGCTAATTACTCACCAAAAAGGTACAGCGTCAAGGAATTGCACCGTAAACTGGACCACATAAATAAAAAGGATTTGCAGAAGATGGCTGCACACATTGCTGGTTAATGAAATTGGAAGGCTGCGAAACCGGCATCAAGGATAAGCTTTCAAACTTACCATTTTCAAGACATGATGATCTCTACACAACTAAACCTCTAGAAATTATCCATATCTTTTGAGTGTGATATACTAGCAGCCTCAAGATATGATTTTACCCGATACTGCCACGTATATTGCACCAAAAAGCAAAGTTATGTGTTCGCAACTTTCAATACTTAAAAAAAGAAGTTGAAACATTTCTCAACAAGAAATTAAGACATTAATCAGACAACGCGTCAGGATACCGCAATAAAGAATTCGATCACTTTCTCAAATCACATGGCATCCAAAGAAGTTTGACCACAGTCTATACCCCATAGTAAAACAGGATAAGTGAGACAAAGAACAGATCACTATTGGACAAAGCAAGATGCCTGATAATCGATGCTAATGGTACCAAAAAGCTCTGGGCAGAAGCAGTATCTACTGCTAACCACCTTATAAATCGTAGCACTTCAAAAGCTTTAAATGGCAACATACCGTTCACAAAATGGACAGGACGAACACCGTCCGGCAAACATCTTCACGTCTTCGGTAGACAAACTTTCATATTGAAAAAGAACACACGAGGAAAGCTAAGCTGACATCAAAAACCAATGAGGGCGTATTTATGGGCAACTCGTTGAACTCAAAAGGTTACAGAATGTATCTACCGGAAGATGTCGATGTGGTGACAAGCCGAGATATCAAATTCAATAACGCAATGTTCGTAGAAGAAGGTTTACAATTAAACCAGATAGACATAACAACCGCATACTTGAATGATGAACTGGAAGAATTTTTAATGAAGTACCCTGACTATCTCGAAGACTACCTGACTGAAATTATGGCTAAAATAAAGACAATGGACATGCTAAACTACTTAAAGAGCATATCAAATGAGAAGGTTTGTTGCATTATTAAATCACTCTATGGACTCAAGCAAGCAGGGAGGCAGTGGTATAAGAAACTCGACACTGTATTGAAAGCATAGGTTCCAAATAATCAGAAGCAGACCCATGTATACACCTACTGGAGAAAAGAGGCGCCAAAATTATAATAGTAATCTATATCAACGATCTGCTAATTACCTACCTACTCAAATCCAAGAAAACTTAAAGAACTCATATACCTACATAACCCAAAATTCGAATTGAAAGATTTAGGAAGACCAGAAAGATTTATCGGCAATCGGCATATATGTTATATACAGGAAGGATGAGATTCAAATCAATCGATAAAAGTTGATTGATGATACTCTCCAAAAATTTAAAATGGAAGATTACAAACCAGTATCTACGCCATGGAGCCTGGTCACAATTTTATGACTGCTATAACGAAGAACACTTCAAGAGTGCAAAAAGGGTAACTCGTTATTTGAAGTTGACAAAGCCTTGGCATTTCAGAAAACAGAAGATCAGTTTTAGATGCGGATTGGGACGCGTGTAAGCTCGAACGAAAATCAATTTTAGGTTACTGCTTTAAATATGCGGGAACAGCTGTAAGTTGTATAGCCAAAAAGGAGTAAAGCATTGCCTTATCCACTGCTGAATCGGAATACATTGCGTTGACCGAAGCCGCGAAAGAAACGAAGATTTGGAAGCAGACTTCGGACGCATCGTCATTTTAAATGACAACCAAGCATCTCTCAAACTAAGCCATAATTCATTAGGGAGGTTTAATGTCAAAACACATAAAGTTAAAGAATTCATTGTGTTTGAAATTATATCCAAGAAGGATCAATAGTGGTCAAGTCTAAATATTTATTATTAATCTACCGGACCTAAACATATTTTTTTGTCATCACCCCTATTATTATTCAATTAAAACAACTGTGCACTTGGCGCTGTGACGTCACTCTAAAGTCAAAGTCAAAATTCTTTATTTCAATTATGCCATTAAGCGGCACTTTTGAACGTCAAAAACGGCACTACTGAACGTCAAAAAAGCTACACTTTTGATTGTCAAAAAAGCGGCACTTTTGAACGTCAAAAAAGCAGCACTTTTTAACGTCATAAAACTGGCACTTTTGAACGTCAAAAAAGCGGCACTTTTGGACGTTAAAAAAGCAGCACTTTATAACGTCATAAAAGTGGCACTTTTGAACGTCAAAACGAATCTGACGTTCGACTCTCGCTATTGGCGCGCGAAGCAAACTACGTTAGGCGGGACTGGGGTCGACGACAGTCGATGTGCACAGTTATTTTAATCGTGCTGTACGTTTATTAAAAAGAAAACCCAACAATAAATTAATCATCATTCTCATCATCCATGATTTCCAACTCGCTCTTAACCTTTTTAGTTTTTTCGTGCCTCTTTGCATGAAGCATGAGTTTACTCCTTGTCATAAACCTCTTATTACAAACCGTACACAAATGAGCTCGATCACCGACATGCATTTTTACATGCATAACCAAATTATTCTTCTGCGTAAAACTTTTAGAACATATTTCACACACATGGGGTTTTATCCCCAAATGAATCTTCTCATGGCGGTCCAAATCTGCTTTTCTGTAAAAAGATGCTCCGCATTCTCCGCAGTTGAAGTTCTTTATGCCTTTGTGGGAGAGCTGATGTATGCTTAAGTGTCCAAGTTGTGTGTAAGTCTTTCCACAGATCGGACACATGTATGGCCGTTCCCCGGTGTGTGTTCGGATATGTTTTTTTAATTCGTACCCTGTAGCGAAGGTTTTTGGACAATGCTCGCAGCTTGATCTCTCTTTTGGTACTGAACGCTTTCTTATTCGTCTGAAAATTAAATAATTAGAATAATAATTTATTTATTATATTTATTCAGAGCACTGGTGGCCGAGTGGTAACGGCCGCGATTTACGTGTCGTAGATCGCGGTTTCGAGCCCAGGCAGGCGCTTTACTTTGTGTAAATTATTTCATCACCACTGCTCTCAAAACGGTGAAGGAATACATCGTAAGGAAACCGGCATATCATAAACTAAAAATTCGAAGACATGTGACATCCACCAACCCGCCCTGGGCCCGCGTGGTGGATTACGGCCCATTCCCTCTCACAGAGAGGAGGCTTGTGTCCCAGCAGTGGGAACATTAAAAGGCTGATGATTTATTATTATTTAGAATAATAAATTAATAATGTAACACAGGGAATACTAGTGAGGGATCCAGGGAATTTGTCAATCTTAAGGGTTTCTATGTAATGTATTTTTGTTTTAATATTGTACTGTGTAAAAATGAACGGCATAAAGAATTTTATTATTATTCAATTATTCAATTTAATTTACTTTTATTTTTATACATTATTTTACAAAACAAAAAACATTAAAAAATACAAAAATAGTATTATATTATTATTATTATGTCGTCGTGGCCCAGTAGTTAAGACCTCGCTTCTTGTGCTTGATTTCGTGCGTTCAAATCCGGGGCAATACCAATGTGAATTATCAATTCATATGTACTCGTACTTTCTAGGTTTATCTTAGACATCGCTGACGGACGGACAACAGTGAAGGAAAACATCTTGAGGAAACCTGGACTTATAGTCAGGGTTGACATGATGAAAATCAAATGATTTTTTTTTAATCAATGATTTAAATCAATAGTTTTTTACTGCAACCGAATCAGCCAAAAATGATCACTTTGGTGCACAGCAAAATAAGAAATAGATTAGGCACCGAGAAAGCAGCCTAATTAGTCTTCCTTTTAAAAAAACTAAATTCGAAAAAAATACAAGGCCAATAAAAACATCTATGAATATAAATAAAATAAGTGACTGCGACTAAAACCCAAATGGCTGTATGTCTTTATTAATTTAA
Source organism: Anorthoa munda (assembly GCA_945859665.1). NCBI lineage: Eukaryota > Metazoa > Arthropoda > Insecta > Lepidoptera > Noctuidae > Anorthoa > Anorthoa munda. The sequence goes on along the minus strand of OX243919.1, from coordinate 9,345,303 downwards.
AGTCTATTTTATTTTCCTTTTTCATATTTGATAAATATGACACAAAAATTGTGATTAAAAAAAATATTGGATTTGAGAAGAAGTTTTTGATAATTTGATAATATTTTATAAGCTAAGAATTGCTTTTTGTTAATTTTATTAATAATTAAAATAAACAATTATTATGTTGTGTTTTTTTAAATAAATAACTGACTTCCAAATTACAAAAGATAAGAATTTAAACAAAAAAATCCGATTTAAATCAAATAAATCCGATTTAAGTCAAATAAATCCGATTTAAATTAAATAAATCCGACTATTTTGTTTTCTTTTTAAATCGTGATTTTTATCAACCCTGCTGTAAAGTCTGATTACGGACGATAGTTTAACGTTTTATTGAATGCACGTGAAAGTATATACGGTACTAACAACAAATAAGCAATTTTTAAGATTTTTGTCTGTCTGTCTATCTGTCGGACTGTTTGTTACGGCCTTCCGGGTAATCTCCGAAACAGCTGGACCGATTTTGACGGGACTTTCACAGGTAGATAGCTGATGTAATAACGAGTAACATAGGCTACGTTTGATCACGAGAAAATTCTTAGTTCCGGCGGTAAACTAAAAAAATAAAAAAGTATTGTTTACGAGTTTGACGCAGACGAAGTCGCGGGCAACAGCTAGTATAAAATAAAACAAGCTTACTTCTTCTTCGGCTTCCCTTCTTTTACTTCTTCCTCTTCTTCTTCTTCTACATCAGATATCTCTATAACCTCACATTTTATTACTATTTCTTCAACTTCCTCCGTCGCCATCATCCTGAAAAAATAAACAGATATATTTAAGTAATTAACATTTTTCTAAAATAATATTTTTACCCGACTGCCGAAGGAGTTTAATGTGTTTATCAGTCTATGTATGTATGTTTGTTCCTATATCGCGTTCCAAAGACCAAACGCGTCGGCTGATTTTGATGATTCTTACGTCAATCAGTTCGTAAGCTTGCGAGTGTCACTGGCTACATTAAAATTTGAAAATAGAAAAATGGCGGATTTTAGGCGCCCTATTGTGGGGTTCCAAATTATTTTTTTCTTCCAAACCTATCGTGGGGGTATTTAAATAAAGGGTTTTAAGAGGTGATTTCAAAAATATATACACACTACACAATATATAACACTTATATGTTTAAATGTACCTCATTCGAAAAAAAAAGTTAACTAAAAAGTTATAAATAAAAAGGTTAATTATAAATATCAAAAACCCCCACCTCCTTTAAAAACAAAAGCGGGTATTTTGATTTTTTTTTATTAAATTTTTATTTTGCTTTATTATTCTTCACAGTAAACCCTTCCATTTGATACCCATACCATGGGGGTGCAAAAAAATAATTGGTCCGCCATCTTTGGGAGCTGGCCATATTAGTGCAAACAAACACATACATGTGTAATTTGTATAAAAGTGTGCATGTAGCTTGCATGGCATTGTGCCCCAATAACTTCTGATTGGTGAATGTCTCAATGCATGCACACTTTACTACAATCATTTGATTGAAGATAACTGTTTTGAAATTAAGTTTTAAGATTTGAGCCATACATACAGTATTTGCCAAACTTTTTGGCCGCCCTGAAGTTGGCTTTACGAAGGCACGGGTCAGTGCTGTTTTAGTATGAGATTTACTACTGCGCAGCCATTGTAGCCAACTTCAGGGTGGCTAAGAAGCTTGACGGGAACTGTACTAACTAACAACGCAAGGTCACATGCTTTAACATCCTCAGACGTTTAAATATTCCCATTTTACAGCCCGTTCAACCGATTTTGACTTCTATTGCGTTGGTGATATGACAAATGGCAAATGTTTAAAACAGTTTTGGTAACAGGTTTATGATTTTATGCCGTCCTTATATTTACGGGATAGAACTCAAAATCGGTTGAACAGGATTTACCTTTTGGTAAGTATTGTATGTAACGAATAAACCTATAAACTAGCTGGCGAATTTAAAAAATTCACCATTGGGAAGCTACACTATCCCCGGGTGACATAGGCTACTTTTTATCCCTGTATTCCCACGGGAACGGAAACTACGCGGGTGAAGCCGCGAGGCATCGGCTAGTCTATACTTAATATTATAAAGAAGAAAGATTTTTTTGTTTGTTTGTTTGTACCGTATAGGCTCCGAAACTACTGGACCGATTTGAAAAATTCTTGCACCAATAGAAAGCTACATTATTCCTGAGTGACATAGGCTATTTTATAATCCCGAAAACGGGTCCTGTGGAATGGCCCACGGGAGCGAAGCCGCGGGCAACAGCTAGTAATAAATAAAATAATGGCATTCAGTTGCATCCAGTTAAGACTGGAACAGTTTGTGAGGATGGATAGATGTTTGTTACTCTTTCACGCAAATACTACTGAACCGATTTTGATGAAACTTATATGAAATACAGCTTATCTTATCTTATCTTGTGGAGAGGCCGAAATATAACTGGGACACTCGACCCATTGGGATCTTTTGTGGTCTTCTAGATAACTTACTCATCCCCAATCTCGTTGAAAATCTTCTTGATGAATTTTACAACGAAACTAGGAGATACGACCCTAGTCTTCTATATAGCTTATATACATCATAATAACACGTAGGCTATAAATTATAAAGGTATTGGGAGAAGTACTAATAGCAAGCGGGCAGAGCCGCAGCCGGCAGCTAGTAGTTGGAATAGGGTTAGATAGAGAGCATTGGTGGCCCAATGGTTACGGCCACAGCTAAGAAGTTGATTCTAACCAAGGCGCTTTACTTATTATTTCATCACCACTTCTTTCAAAAACGGTGAAGCAAAACATCCCGGAAGCCGGCATGACTAAGAACCAAAAATTCGAAGACATGTGACTTCCTTCTGTGTGCACTGGGCTTGCGTGGTGGATTACATGCACAACGGACCAAATGGGAGTCAAAATGAGGAAAAAGGGTCCATCTATCCTATCCTTTCCTAGGGCTAGATAGATCATTTTGATTTCTTAAATGCCATTAAGTTGTTTACTTTCTTTCTTTACTATGAACTTCAACAAATTTGGTTCAAAACTTTACCAGGACCCAGAGATATGTATTCATTTTTACAATTTGCAATTAAGCAATAAAATTGTAGGAAATAGTCCTCCTGACTATGAGGGCCAATCACAGTGGAGACCCAATCTCAGCAGAGTGCCATCAACGGAGTAGGTTCTATAATTGTGCCTATGTTTGCAAAACACAGATACAATCTCTGGTAAACAATAAAGAAAGTATCAGTGTGTGTCTTTTCATAACAATCTATGTGAAAACTAACTTTAAACTGAACTGCAGACCAGTGGCAAATATAATAAGACTATCCATAATGAATAATTAAGAAGAATAAGCCATAATTACCTGCTATAAGTAATCAATTTTCACGAGCCAACGGCTAAATAAATAATCAAATGTTAGCTAGAATTATAGCTGTTTCTATAACATTTTGCCACAATTCGATTATATCAAACGAACTTTTACTACCGCTTTTAATTTACAATGAATACTAAAACTCTTTTTGTAAATTTCATTTATAATTATTTCAGAAAGAATACGTCGATTTATTTTATTTTTGTCAGAAAAACTAATTTTTACATATGAGCGAGATGGGAAATACATTGTTCGTTAGGCGGAATGAGACACATGACACAGAAAAATGCTTCAAATTAAAAATGAATGGAACGATTTGTAAAAAAAAGTGTGACATTGACAGTTTCACGGTTTGGCTTTTTGTTTTTTTATGTTGCCAGTCTTTATTCTTTAAAACTACCTTTGAATTTTTTTGCGGTTAAAACCTCTAATCAAACTTTATTAGAGTTACATTTTATATTGATAAAATTATGCATAACTCTACAATTCAAAGCTATTGCAACCTTTTATCATTGAAAGAACCTATTAAAACAACACAGTGCGAAGCAAAACCATCTCAAAAACCTACCTCTTGATCTAGTAGATTTTTTCCTTTTGCAACATTTATTTCGCGTTTTATTAATACACTATACAGGAAGAAAAATTTAAAAAATAAAAGTCAGTCTATCGTGTATTTATTTTAGTAATTTGTCGTTTGTGGATTATCAAAATAGCATATAATATTACAAAGTGATCTAATACACACCGATAAAGAAAACAATTATACTTTCGCTCTTATTTATTTATAGTTAGTCTTCTGTACTTAATGTGTCTAATTAGTAAAAATAAAATTCCTCACTCGGTATCGACATCCTGAATGACTCATTTTCTAAAATAACGTTCCAGTCATTAATCAGTTTAAACACATTTCATTTAAATAAAAGTAGGTATGAGTAAAAAATACAAACACCTATGTTATTGGCCTTCTAAAAATAACACGGCTAAATTAAGAATACGTTAAATATAGGTATCAAAGACATCATGTTTTGGACTATCGCATTTGTTAGGGTTACAGATAATCGGGTCACGGATGATGTCATAGTAGACGGGAATTTTCATACTTAGCTTACACTCCGCAAATAAGTTGACGCTATCTTTTTCTGAAATCACGAAACGAAAGATACACGAATAGGCTTAGCACGCATAGGCAATTTTTATCCGCATACTGAATCGAAACTAACACGAACTGCGGTTAAAATACCGCGCGATTTTGGTCTCTTCCTACCTGTTCATAGAGCTCAAAATATTCGTGCATATTTAATCCGCGCCGCGGTGCGGTGGATTCTGTGGCAAAACACGGATTTATTGTGGTATTATTTCCGCGCGATTTATTTACCGAAATGTGTGCTGCTTAATACAATTCCATAGGAAGCAGAATGGGCGGAAAAATATCGCGCTAATAATGTCACATATTTGAGGAATCGTAAGGGAATCAAATCAAAGCAAGGAAAGGAATCGTTGACATAGAACCATGATTGGCAAGAAGCAATGTCTGACAGCAAAAGTGAAGGAAAAAAAATGTGAACTCTAAATTTGTACCTACTTACATAAAAAAAAGGTAATTCACTTTTTGCAGTGGTAAACTGACCGCGACCTATACTGATGTAAGGGGACTACAGTTTACGAACGCCAGTTAATTTTGTCCCTTCGTTAGAGCAATGTTTCGGTTCTTTCATTATTTATGAACGTCAGTAATGTTACCTAAATTATTTTGGTAAATGAAACTTTGTTTACCACCTACACACATAAACAGAAAAACCAGCCAAGTGCGAGTCGGACTCGCGCACAAAGGGTCCCGTACCATTATCGCAACAAACGGCAAAAAACATATTTGTAGTATGGGAGCCCCACATAAATATTTATTTTGTTTTGTTTTTAGTATTTGTTGTTATAGCGGGAATAGAAATATATCATCTGTGAAAGTTTCAATTGTCTAGCTATCACGGTTCATGAGATACAGTCTGGTGGGAGACAGACAGATATACGGACAGTGGAGTCTTAGTAATAGGGTCCCGTTTTTTACCCTTTGGGTACGGAACCCTCAAAACTTTGTCGGTAGATCTAGAATGCTGCATTTGGTTGCTAGGCACCTACCAAACCGTTTCCAACGATTAGGGAAAAGCGAATAGAGCTAGCAGAAAGAAACGAGTTTGCTAGTAATGAGCAGCGTGATATTTTATGTTTTGCACGCCAAAGTGACTTTTCTCGTTGATAGCACTTGGCAGTAACAAAGAGGATAGAGAAAGAGAGTTCTCGTTGTCAGAATAGTCAGTGAAATAATAGTAAAATTATTATTTCATCATCAACTTGCTCCACTACTTAAGCCTGAAATCCTGTCAAACTTTGGCATGAAAAAAGGGCTAGATTCAGAATTGAAATGAACTGAATTCAGAAACCGGTCCTATGTCTTTGGCATCGTCCTAAAACCAGTTCTCATTTCAGACGCCTTCACAATGATGAAGAAATTATTTCAAAATGCATGCCTGCATTTGTATAGCTTTGGAGCTGAGGCTTGGCAAACATATAAAATGTAGGACGACGACTATGGACTTGCTCGACGGCTCGACCATTCGACGATACTGTCGTACATTACCGTACCCATGACATCACCGCGGCGTGACGTAACCTAAACATGTCAGTTCTGTCGACAACTTTAATTTTAAGAATGACGTTACTATTTCCACACAGGTTTTCGTAGTCCGCGGGTGCGCGATTACGCGAATTAAATCAATTTTCTCTTTAATTCGACGTGAAGTTTTCGTTTCGAAAAAAAAACATGTCGTATTATCAACAACGGGCAGTCGGTGAGTTTTGTTTATATTATTGATCGTAAAATTGTGGAAAATTTAGTTATTCTGCCTTTAATTTTCGTAATTTTTCGACTTATGTATCTTACTCTAAACTATATGGTAGGTATTTATCTAGTCAATGATAAATATTAGACTCAACAATAATTCAGTTTCTATTCTTACCTTTTTTATGTCCAGTTAAATATTATTTAATACCAAAATTTAAATTAAAAATAATTCCACAATTAAAACACGAATATTTGCAGTGATATTGCACATCAGCATAATTTTGTGTACTTAGGTGAAAATTAATTAGTAGCTCAATTGTTTAAAACAGCACAGCTGTTTTGTGTCATCCATGTTTATTAGTCAAGGACACAAGGTGCATCTTCGCTTACCTATCGTGTTAATTAGTATGACCTTGTCTGAAGAAGTCGTCTGTATTGTATTGACATAAAAAATAGTGCATTGAAAAATGACATCATTGTATATTCAGTATTCATATTTAGCCATCCGTTTTCGGTATAATTTTAAACATCTTCGTTTAGTTAGAGGCCAAAAATAGGCGACCTCAATCTTTGTAAAGAAATTATACTCGATTTTTTTGATGATATTACTAATGCATTTCGTATTGTTAAATAAAGTTCCAAAAGAGTGTTGTCAGAAAATAAAATAGGCCTATTTTTACCAATTAAGTACTAGGTCAGTTTAGATTTTTAGCCTATTTTCATCATTGAGTTAGGCTTAGGCCTCATTAGTGCGTTGCGTCGTCGCAGCGTCAACGCTGCGTCGTTTTACACATTATATTTTTTAATGACATGTCACATTATGCGTTGCGTCGTCGCACGCGGCGTTTCAACGGATCGACGGACGAGGGACGAAGTGGGGGGAGGGAGGGATGCGCTACGACGGCGTGCGTCGGCATCTTGTTTATGCTACGTAGGTGTAGCATACAATGCGTTGATCCCTTTGTGGTTGATCCGTTGCGACTGCGCAACGCAACTTACGCAACGCACTTATGCCTCAGCCATACGAAAAGAGCTTTTCTGTCGTTTTCAAATCCATTATGTTGGCTATGGATCGAAATAGGCTAACAGTTTGTTGGAATACATAGGATATGAACGCTATTTTGTTGAATTGAACCTTTTTGCGTCGTGTTAAGATGGTCACCCATCCACGGGCTGACTTTGGCAACCGAGCTTTAACCTAGAAGACTTTGGGCTGTTATTATCACCAATATATATTCCGGACCAAATGATTAATCAGTGCACTATGTACCTATAATGCCCGGGCACTACGAATCAAGTCAAGTCAAATCGGGCAATGTAATAAATACTGATTTAAACTTCTATATTTATCACATTGTCTGGACATTGTGAATATTGCTACGTAACGGTTAGGCAATTCGATAATTATGGTCAATGAATTAGTCCAAGAGCGAGCGAAGCGAGCTCTGGAGCTAAGGGCACTCCGACACAGATAGGTTAGGTTCGATCCTTCTAATTTATAATCTACTAACATGAAGGAGATGACGGGAGCTGAGTTCGTTCGCTATTAAAATCGTCATTAGGTTACTTTAGACCCTGCAGACAGAAATAGGAGCCTCACAGGGCTCCGTCGACATTGTTGCTTAAATAGTACCTAATCGTATTTACCTATTATATTAAAATCAGTATCAACAGTACAATAATAAAAACAAAACATCTTTTTATTACCCTGCCCAATAAATGATGGGCAATATTTAGAAAGCCCGGACAATTTAACGACCTTGAGGGACCAAAACGCGCACTCGTTTCACACTCGCGCGACCCATAATTTTATAGTTTTGTACTTTCCTTATTATTCTACGACTTTAAAAAATAAAGCTTCAGATCAAAATGTAGATAATTAAATTGTCTTTGAGATGGTGTCGAATTCATTAAAATACGTCCAGCGCTTTTGGTGCGATTGTCGTGTCCGTTTTAGACATAACTTTACAAATTAATTACACTATTTATACGAATAAAACTCAAAATCTGCTCAGATCAAATTATTAAGAAAATGGTCTAATATAACATATATTTTTTCCAAAAAAATACGACTAGCCGTTTAGACGTGATTCTCATTTTAAAATCAGCTACTGAGGGGTATCCCTCTCACGGAGAGGAAGCTTGTTTCCAAGAAGTGGGAACAGCCAAAAAAAGGCTGACAATGATGTCCAAATAAAAAACCCGGCCAAGTGCGAGTCGGACTCGCACACGAAGGGTTCCATTATCGCAAAACACTGCATAAAAATCACGTTTGTTGTATGGGAGCCCCCCTTAATTTATTTTATTTTAATTTATTATTTATTTTTTTTTGTAGTAAATATACAACTAAACATTCTGTGAATATTTCAAGCGTCTACCTGTTGCCGTTATTAATATCGAGCAAAAAAACCGGCCAAGTGCGAGTCGGACTCGCACACGAAGGGTTCCGTACCATTATCGCAAAACACTGCATAAAAATCACGTTTGTTGTATGGGAGCCCCCCTTAATTTATTTTATTTTAATTTATTAATTATTATTTTTTGAAGTAAATATACAACTAAACATTCTGTGAATATTTCAAGCGTCTACCTGTTGCCGTTATTAATATCGAGCAAAAAACGGCAAAAATATCACGTTTGTTGTATGGGAGCCCCCCTTTAATATTTACTTTATACTGTTTTTAGTATTTGTTGTTATAGCGGCAACAGAAATACATCATCTGTGAAAATTTCAACTGTCTAGCTATCACGAGATACAGCCTGGAGACAGACGGACAGACAGACAGACGGATCGCGAAGTCTTAGTAATAGGGCCCCGTTTTTACCCTTTGGGTACGGAACCCTAAAAAGACGAATAATAATGTGATATCATATGGAAGAGGAGGTAGTTTAATATCTAGATTATGCATATAAACTATCTGTTCCGGTAAACCTATTCAGTAAAATCTAGATAATTTGTTTGCATTTCTCTTATCGTTGAAGTAATTCACGTAATTGGGTTATGTCTCAGATAAGGCATGCAAAAATGTATGATAAGAGATTTTGATTAAGTAGGCACTCGCTTTGTTTTGTATCTTGTAGCTCAGTAATTAAAAAAATGTGTGGCGCAGTCATGGTGGCCCCGTAGTGGTAACGACCCCGATTGACGTGTCTTAGGCACCACCTCGTCTCGAACCCAACTTTACTTTGTGAAAATTATTTCATAGCCACTGCTATAAAAACGGTGAAGGAAAACATCCTGAGGAAACCGGTATTTTATGGGACAATCCCACCGCACTATTCCCAAACCACTGCAACTCTTGAAAGCCAGAATCAACACCAGAAAAGCGACGAGGCAATGAAGCTCGACGAAGTCCCGGAGAATGAATTTAACTGTCTTGGATTCCGCAACGAAATTAATCAGAAAAGAATAACGGAGGAGTAGGAAAAAATACAAATTTCCACTTCCCTCCATACCAAGCAGAAGACAGAACAAACAAGGCCAATAGGCACAAAGGGTCGTTTACAACTGGGATAAGCCCAGTTGCCTAGCACCACGGATAAAAATTTGCATTAATATTATTGCCATTGTTTGTTGTTTGTTTGTTTATTGCCAAAAATTCGAAGACATGCGACGTCCACCAATCTGTACTGGGTCCTTGTTTCGAAAAGCACATTAAGCCGTTGGTACCGGCTGTAGTCTGTTGGCTATCCTTTATCACCCTGGCTATTTATTTTGGAAATATTTTCGGTGTGCAAAAACGACTTTTCCCAATATTTAATAATGATTTTTTATAGCTGTCAAATCCGATTTCTTAGATTGTCATAGGTAGAGAGAGAGAGAGAGAGAGAGATTACCTTTTACAACCTTATGATTAAACAGACAATTTTATTTAAATGTCCACTGCTTTTTATTTGCCGTAAAATCGTCCTTAAGGTTGCCCTAATCGATCATTCTTCAATACAAACGTAGTCTGGCGATTACTCCACTTTTTGACGGTTTACGTTCAAAATAAAAAAAATATATCAATTTGTCTCATCATTATCAAGCCCTGTATGGAAACAAAAAAGTAAAAAATATATATTTGAAAGTTATGAGCGTCGAAAGTAGTATTTCAACACTAATTTTAACGCATCTTTGGACGCAAATAAATACCATAAGAAGAAGGAAAATTTCAAAATAGTCACCTTACAGAGATAGATTAGTAGTTCAACAATGCACAAAATATTTGTTTCCATACAGGGCTAGATAATGATGAGACAAATTGATGTAATTTTTTATATTGAACGTACATCGTCAAACAGTGGAGTAATCGCCAGACTACGTTTGTATGAAAGAATGATCGACTAATGTATCTAATCTTAAAAACCATTCATTCATTCCATTTTGTCCGGCCAGAATGTAGCTACTCGTCCATAAAAGCTTATAAAAAAGAAAGTTGCCGCTCAACCCACCCACATTTCATCGACCAGACAATGTTATCGATTTAACAACGCCCTCAGTACTAAACAGTCGATGTTTTTCTCCTTGACCTGCTATGGAAATAGGTTAATAGCGAATCTAAATACAGCGTGTCTACCTGTTACTTGCAATGCGATATCAACGTCAGTTGCAAGGTAAATTATTTGTTAGGATAACTAGCTTTTGCCAGCGGCTTCGTTCGCGTTAAAAGTGTTTTCTTATCCCAAGGGACCGACAGAAGCTTGTATTGCATATGTCATGGATAACGTGTCCATTTATTCTTTGACTCAAAACGGGACACTGGCCATAATTCGGATGCGGGACATTTTACAATACTCAAAAAGTAGTTTTTTTAATGGCGGATACATTTTTAAAACCCTTTCCAAGGCAGGCATAGAGCAAGCCATCTGGTTTTGGGCCACCATAACCGAGCATTTGTTGATAATATTCCGTTTCAGTTTCGGAGCTTCAACACGAATCGTGTAAAAATATAAAAAAAAAAAATACAATAATGCTTTCGTAATCAGTGGCAGCTGTCTGCACCAGATTTTATTGCATTGTGAATTACATGGGCTCCACATCCAATACCTATTAATGGCTTTTTCAGAAATGATTGTACGGCGCGCGGCCGTCCGGCCGGCTCGACTAATCAAATTCTCACGCGGTTTCAGAAAACGGGTCAATTTTGCGTCCCAGAGTTCATTTCGGGGACTCGTAATTATAAAAAGGGACAGTCCCGTTCAAAACGGGACGGGACCTATTTTTTTTTATTTTAGTTGTTTTTTGGGGGTTTTATTTAAGAAATAATTTAAAATGTAGAAAGTAAGAAGAATATAAGAAAATAATTATAAAAAAAAACCGGCCAAGTGCATGTCGGGCCACGCGCAGTAATAGGGTTCCGAAGTTGCATAATTATGCGGACTATAAAGAGGGTTTTGTTGTTGTTACATAAACATTAGAACGGTTTCAGCGGCTCACAAAGTCTAAAAACGGGCCCACATAGGATTTTTTAATCTATATACTTGCGTTTGACCACTATCTCGTTTGATGGTAAGCGATGATGTGGTCTACGGTAAAGCACGCTTGCCTAGATGTAATCTATTCACTCTTGACTTAAACTAAATAAGGACTAACTGGTAACTGAAGAAGGAGTTATAAAATCCAACTTCGCAACTGAAGTTAAAAAAATATTATATACTTGAGTACCACCGCGGGTGCGAATTTCGAAAGGAGCCGATACGAGCGCGCGTTAGAGCCACGGGAAAGGTATAGTTTGTTCCTGGATCCTTGCGTGCACGCTCCTTGTTCATTTCTCTTTAGGAATTAGAAAAAAGTCGAATGTATTCACCTCAAATCCACCACACCACCACCACCTTTCCACTATTTCATTCTGGAAAGTTTTACGCTACTCAATTAGTGATGAAGTCGGGTCGAATATTAACTTTATTGAAGGATATCGACAAAAGAAAAGTAATTTGCTTGGAAATTGAATCTAATTTGACTTTACTTTTACGTTTTAATTACAAAACGTCGAAAATACTTCTGCACTAACACAAAATAGAGTCCACCGCGCGCATGCGCCGTATGGACTACGTTCTGGTACTGCCAACGACTCCGGCCACTCCAATGCGTTATTCGAGCTTAAACATTTTTAATTTAGAAATCATTATTATTAAGGATGTTATGATTTTATTTTTGTATATTTTTACATGGTTCATAAACATTAATTTACTATCTGTTTTACACAGCTAACAACGATATTTAAGTAATTTTTCAATGGCATTTGTACAAAAATTTTACAGTGCCAAGTACATTTTATAAGTTGGTCGACTATTACTCGTAAATTTGTAAAGCCTGTTATGATTTCATTTTTGTATATTTTTACATAGTTCATAAGCATTATATTTACTCTGTTTTACACAGCTATCAACATTATTTTACTTATTTTTCAATGGCATTTGTACAAAATTTTTACTGTTCCAAGTACATTTTATAAGTTGGTCGACTATTACTCGTAAACTTGTAAAGCCTTGTTATCCGTGATAATTTTCCTTTTAATTTCGTTATATTTACTACTGCCTTGAATTTTTTCACATAGCCTAGAGCAACCATTTTGCTGGCAGGGGGGGGGGACACTTGACTCTAACATAAATTTGCAACTTAAAGCTTAATTTTACGCAAACGAATCTCTGAATCGAAAAATGGTTTTAACAAACCCATAATATTTTTCAATGGCCTATCCAACGATACCCCACACTATGGGATAGATGAGAAAAAAAAATTACATCCCCACTTTACGTCTATGGGAGGTACCCGAAAAAAAAATATTTACCATGATTTTATTGTACCACTTTGTCGGAATTATTAATATGTATATACATGCCAAATTATAGCTTTCTAGTACTTAGATTCTCTGAGCTAAGCTGCGGACGGACAGACGGACAGAGCGAAACTATAAGGGTTCCTTGTTGACTTCGGAACCCTAAAAAGTAATAATCAAAATAAAAATAATAATTAAAAATAGGAATAACAATAAAAAATAACAATTATAAAAAAAGTAATAAAATAAAATTAATTAATAATCCTGTAACATTTCAATTAATTATAAGCATTGATCACCACACACACAAAATAAATTTATTGCCATTAGGTGCAGTAATTAGAAGGAAAATATTTTATTTTTTCAACTATAAAATTTTATCACCACCTCCGAACGAAAGTGATAAATTTTTCTTAATCATCTATCAAAATGTGAAATTTGTGACAAAATTGGCGCCCGTATTAGCAACTAAGACCCGATGAGTCCCAAATAAACGTCAGGAAATTTTCTCACGCCGCCGGTACTAATAATTAAGACAAAATGGCTTTATCGTTCAAACTGCGATGAAATGTGTGACTCAAGCCGTGTCACAGTAGGCCGTGGTCGCCGGGAAGCAACAAGAAAGGCATGTCGCGCCTTTAAAATAAGTCACATGTTTGACCCGGCTAGCGTTTAAGACAAATTGTAAGACATGACATAATTTATCATGTCTTGTCACAAATGTCTTGGGTACGCCCATGCTCGCTCCGCAGGCCTCCGCTCTGTGAGAGGGAATGGGCCGTAATCCACCACGCGGGTCCAGTGCATGTTGGTGTTGGTGCAATTTTAGGTTCTAAGACATGCTGGTTTCCTCACGATGTTTTCCTTCACCGTTTTGAGAGCAGTGGTGTGAAATAATTTACACAAAGTAAAGCGGGTCTGCCTGGGTTCGAACCCACGTGCTACAACTTGTAAGTCGCTTAGGTTCGAAGGAGATGACGGGAGTTGAAGTGATCGGACTCAGCTCCCGTCATATCCTTCATCTTAGGGTTCTTTAGACCCTGCAGATAGAAATAGAAACCCCGCCCAGCGAGGCTCCGTCGACTTTGTTGCTTAAATAGTAATCATAGTTAGGTACCTATTCTATATATTAAAACCAATGTCAACATTAAAATAATTAAAAAAACACATATTTTTATTACCCAGCCCTATAAGGTGGTTAATTTAATTATTTCAATAGTTTTTATTATAATTATAATTTACAACATTTGCATTTTTAGGGTTCCGTAGCCAAAGGGTAAAAACGGGACCCTATTACTGAGACTTCGCGGTCCGTCTGTCTGTCTGTCTGTCTGTCACTAGGCTGTATCTCATGAACCGTGATAGCTACACAGTTGAAACTTTCACAGATGATGTATTTATGTTGCCGCCATAACAACAAATACTAAAAACAGAATAAAATAAATATTTAAGTAGGGCTCCCATACAACAAACGTGATATTTTTGGCGCTTTTTGCGATAATGGTACGGAACCCTTCGTGCGTGAGTCCGACTCGCACTTGGCCGGTTTAAATTGCCCGAGCATTATGAATAATGCCGTATTAATCACTTGGTCCATAACACATATAAGCCGGTATCCACTAATAACTAACTGATTCGTTACCCATCGGCGTTTCAGCTAGAAGCAAAACGGAATACATACAAATCCATACATAAACTTAAGCTTTTACCCCATAGGGGTAGACAGAAGCTACAGAACGCCACCTGCTACGATCCTTACATACTTCTTTTGCTTCACTCACGTTCATATACGCACGCCGGTTATGAGGCCTTTCCGAAGAACATACAGACCCATAAGGTCCATGTATCTCCTTCTCGGCGTTTCCAAGAGATACTTTGTTCTTAATAACCTAATATATATTGTTTCTTCTGGTTCCAGGTCCACTTCCACCACCGGCGCTGTCAGATAAGCTTCGGTTGTACCATGTAGACATGAACCCATACGGCCACCGGGTCCTGTTGATCCTGGAAGCAAAGAAGGCGAAATACGAGGTCTATAAACTAGACCCTCTCAGGCTACCTGAATGGTTTAGGAGCAAGAATCCTAGATGTAAGTTTAAGATTATATTTTGTCTATGTTAGGCTCAAAGATCCAAATCGCTCATTGAGTGGAAAAATTGCTCATAACGCGCTGTGGCTTCTTTCAAAAGACCACAGTGCAAAATTTTCTGTATTAACACTTTTAAAACCGGCCATAACGCGTTGTGGGTAACCTGAATGGGTAATGAGCAAGAATCCTAGATGTAAGTTTGAAATTATATTTGTCTATGTTAGGCTCAAAGATCCAAATCGCTCATTGAGAGGAAAAATTGCTCATAACGCGTTGTGGCTTCTTACAAACGGCCACAGTGATAATTTTGCGTCTTGGCACTTTTAAAACCGGCCACAACGCATTGTGGCAATGAAGAAAAGCCAGAACACGTTCTGGTCACGTCACCCTAAGTGCAAAGCCGCACTGTGGTTTTCTGCCACCGGCGCTATTTCAGTGCCACTGCTAAACATATTTTTTTTAAACTGTCTGGAAAATCCTCATTGGATGTCCTTCGCCCAGGGGGTGGGGGGGCGGAGGGGTCAGACTCCTACTGACTAAAAACCACCCCGGTGTTCCATCTCACACCTACGCTGGGGGTCGCGGGAACAACGATACTTCCGCAACCCCCAGCTAGTGCCTGCCCGCCTCTGCGGACCTCTCGACATCGTCTAAGAGGGGCGCGCGTGGAACACTACGCGCCGCCACCTCGGGTCCTGATGTCTGGGGCATTGCGGTTTGAACCCGCGCCGATTCTAGTTTGTGGAAAAATGGACTTCTTGAGAACAGTTTTTATTGTTTCTCTAATAATAAGAAATCGAAAAAAAATACGAAGACAACTCAAACATTCACTCATCAACCAAAAATTTAATATCCAAGGTCATCAATAGACAAGATTAGATTGGAGCGGAAACAAAAATTTAAAAAAATCAGCCCTGCTATCAGCTGATTGATTTGTCAGTGCATTATTAGTAAATATTGTACCTTCTGGCCAGAGTTCATATTAAATACTAGCTTTTGCCCGCGGCTTCGCACGCGTAGACTACATGCTTCTCCTTATCATATTTTTAACAGTATGTAGAGAAAAGTAAAAAATAATGTAATGCGAAAGTGTTTATGCCTACACTATTTCTGTGTTTATCCATGACTAATAATAAGTAATCATAAGCATAAGTAAGTAATTAAATTAAAGTATTTCCTTATAAACAACATTTTAAACCATTTTGGATGTTGACGCCAATATCACCAGACTATTTGATGAGATAACACGTGAACACGCTACATAGAACTGTTCATGGAAAAAGCAATTTGCCCTCAAATCTACACCAGCATACTTCAGAGTTTGTCCTTGAGCCTTATTAATTGTCATGGCGAATCAGATTTTCCCGTCCCTATTTAATTCCTATATTTATGCGTTGGGCCATTTTATAGTTACCAACAGACTTTAAAGTATTGAAAAGATTTTTTTAATAATTTTTCCTTTGTAAAAGAAGGACTTTTGTACACAACATTTCATCCCCCATAATCCGCCCCCCCCCCCAAGGACAGAATGCCCAAAAGACCTTAATTTGCGTTAGATTTTAATCTTCAGCTCAAACCCAAAATTCGAAGATCCTAACTTCAAAACTGACCGACTATCATACAAACTTTCATATCCTATTTCATTCCCTTATACCAAAGAAAACCACGTGCCAAGTTTCATGATTGAAGCTTCAGCCGTTTGGCCTGTGCGTTGATGGTCAGTGAGTGAGTCAGTCAGTCACTTTCTTCTTTTATATGTTTAGATAAATACCTAATTGTATTTTCTTGTTTTCAGTAAAAATTCCAGTCCTCGAGATTCCCACTGACAATGGTGACAAATACTTATTTGAGAGCGTGGTGATTTGCGATTACCTCGACGAAAAATACACAAGGAATCAGCTCCATTCCAGGGATCCTTACGTGAAAGCTCAGGACAGGCTGCTCATAGAAAGGTTCAATGAGGTACTTTATTATTTATTTTACTTTATACAACGTGCGTACAGCTAAGGAGTGGAATTCCCAGCCGGAGTCTGTGTTTCATGATAGCTACAACCAGAAAGTCTTTAAGACAAGAGTGAATTAACTAGGCAAGCGTGCTTCACCGTCGACCACATCATCGCTTGCCATCAGTGTCTTTATGCCGAGTTTTTTGACGTACTCACTCGTGATAACGTAAACAATCTCTTATGTCAAAATATATACAAAAAAAGAGGTTTCTCCTTACCGTCACCAGACGGTGCTTATCCAGTTTCAATACAAATTGAAGTTTACGTTAACGCGATTGAATGTGAGTAAAAACTCGCACTAAGGCCTCAGGTGATATAGTGGACAAACGCGGGTCTATAAATAATAAACAAAATACAAAATGTCACCGAGAGAAAAAATACCTAAATACCAGTGGGCTTAACTGCTAGTTTTTACTCGTGTTCGATCGCGTTAACGTAAACATCAATTTGTATTGAACCTGGATAAGCGCTGTCTGGTGACAGTAAGGGGAAGCTTCTTTTTGTAAACAAATTGACATAGAGGACGTTTACGTTAACGCGATCGTGTACGTTAAACATTTTGGAATAAGGCCTCTTTGGGCTCTTTTTACTCGTGTTCGATCGCGTTGACGCTTGACTCACCGTTGTCGTAAACAAAATATCAATTGGTATTGATTGAAACCAGATAAGCACCATCTGGTGGCAGAAAGGAAAACCACTGAAATTAATTGAGAAAGTTTACGGAATAAGACCTCTGTACATTTTGTCGAGTTATGTAAACACAAATCTATGGGGTAGGCGGGCAGCTGATGTTTTTTCGCCATTCCATGGTTGGTCCCTTAGTAAAAGTCGTTCATAATGATGAGTAGGTATAATGACCGCTTTCCAGGTTGTCCGTTTATTCTGTTACACTACGTTGTAGTGGTTGTAGGTATATATTTTATAGCCTCCACTTTCCCACTACTGGGCAAAGGCATCTCCTTCTCAGATATTCTTGCCTTGAGCGACGTCGAACCAGCTTGCAGTAGGCGTCTAGGTCGTCTCGACACCTGCTCGCTCAAGTATAAGTCAATATGTAGTTACTTTTCCCGTGGGCTTAGTGTGAGTTTTTTCTTACGCTGGATTGCGTTAACGTGAAGGTCGTATTAAAAGTGGTGTGCTTATTCCGAGTTTTTTTAACGTACTCACTGGTGATAACGTAAACGATCTCTTATGTCAAAATGTATACAAAAAAGAGGTTTCTCCTTACTATCACCAGACGGCGCTTATCCAGTTTCAATACAAATTGATGTTTACGTTAACGCGATTGAGCGTGAGTAAAAACTCACACTAAGCCTAGATAAGAGATCGTTTACGTTATCACGATCGAGTACGTCAAAAAAATCGGAATAAGCACACTGATTTTGTTTTTATCTTCTATTTTCAGTTAATAAAAGGCAGTTTAGAATGTTTCGACACTAACTTCGCGTTTGGCAGTGAACAAATCATACAAACACTGGATATCTTCGAAAAGGAACTGGCGTCTAGAGGTAAGGACTTTTATTTTATACAAGCTTTTGTGACTATTACTTGTCCCGCAGCTTAATTGCGTATGCGAATTCGGCAAGGCCTTTTTAGGGTTCCGTACCCAAAGGGTAAAAACGGGACCCTATTACTAAGACTTCGCGATCCGTCTGTCTCCAGGCTGTATCTCATGAACCGTGATAGCTAGACAGTTGAAATTTTCACAGATGATGTATTTCTGTTGCCGCTATAACAACAAATACTAAAAACAGTATAAAATAAATATTAAAGGGGGGCTCCCATACAACAAACGTGATATTTTTGCCATTTTTTGCTCGATATTAATAACGGCAACAGGTATACGCTTGAAATATTCACAGAATGTTTAGTTGTATATTTAAATCAAAAAATATTAATTAATAAAATAAAATAAATTAAGGGGGGCTCCCATACAACAAACGTGATTTTTATGCAGTGTTTTGCGATAATGGTACGGAACCCTTCGTGTGCGAGTCCGACTCGCACTTGGCCGGTTTTTTTTTGGTATTTTTTTGGGTTTTACCGCCATCAATCGACCAATCACATTTAAGCTGCTGGTGTCTGTAATCTTGCAAGTTACATTTGACGCGCTTCCCAGTGTCCGATTGAGCTGAATTTTGCACACATGTTTGTTTCTTGTGACAATACAATTTTTTATATAAAAGCTTATTTCATCTTAATATTCTTATGAGGTGGGACTTGTGTTCGGCCCCCTGGAAAATTTCTTAGGCAATCCTCAGTAGGACCGCGTTTTTTTATAGAAGTTAGGCATAAAGATCGAAAACGCTCGCTCAGAACGCGTTGTGGCCACAAACGAACTCCTATTGCTGTCACTCACGTGTCCGTCTGTCTGTCTGCCCGTCGTCTGTCACACAATTTTGTTCCAAATAATTTTTTAAGTTCCCATTGACCTATGAACTTGAAATTTGGTGATAATGTTTATTATTACGTATATTTTAGTAACAACTACCAATATATTGAAAACTCTGATTTTTTTTTGGCGTATCTTTGGTACGGAACCCTATATGCGAAGTTCGACACGCATTTGGTCGGTTTTTGTTATAAATGTGGATGGATGGAGAGGGAAGGGAAGGCCAAAGAAAAGATGGATGGACTGTGTGAAAAGTGATACGAAAGAAAAGGGAGTCAGTGATAGCGTGACAGGGGACAGGACGGTGTGGAAGAAGAAAACGTGTTGCGCAAGGGCGTCGCCAAGGGGGGTAAGGTAGGGCCAATTGCCCCTCCACTAGAGATTAAAAAATCAGTAGCCAAATGGAAAGATATCAAAGTCCTAAGTCAACATAAACCCAACCCAACAAATCTAGCCATTTGTTGATGTCCTATAAGAGTACTATAATGTAATTTTTTATTTCGTGGACTAAACTGACATTTGGGGGGTTGTCACTTTATCGTTACATTAAAATAGTGTCGTACCCTAACTATCCTGAGTGATAGAAAGTTAATCGAAAATCGAATCGAATCGAAGTAGATCGAAAATGAAACTATTTCACGGCATAAAAAAATAATTGGTTTAGAAACTAGCGGCCCATATTTAGTTTCTACTCATTTATGTCAGACTTTATTTTATCGATTGCATTTATTTTATTGTTGATTTCATATTTAACACAATAAAAGTTCATGTACTATGTGTATGAATACTGTTATATTTAAATATATTACGTTTATATTCATAAAACATTTATATACACCAATTAGTAAAAATTAATTCAGGAGTCATGTCACATCGATTCGATGAATCACTTAAGATTGAGCCTTACCTACAACATTATGCTCCGCGCTTGCAACATTTAAAAAAAATAAGGTCAATAGCAGCTGTCAGTTTAGTCCACGAAATTAAAAATCACAGTATAAAAGCGTTGAAAATTTTGGTCAGTCTACCAAAATCAATCGTTAAGCAGCACCAGGAGACTAAAAACCTGGTTAAGAAGTACTATGGGGGAAAATAGCCTCAATGGTCTGGCCATGATGAATGTGCACAGATAACTTATAAGATTTACATAATTAAGTATTCAAGAAGTTTACCCAAAACCCCCGATGATTGAGCTCGTGGTACGTTACCCATTGGACTTTATACCGTTCTTATAACAATCGCCGTAGGGGTAAGACTCGTACTACCAGTTTACAGCTTCATATGCTTTTGACTGTACCGTATTTAAAATTCATACTTTTTCCCATCCTCCATATATCAACTTGTCCCCCTCTGGTCCATCGGCTGGCGACGCCCTTGGTGTTGCCCCGACCCAAGTTACATGGGACAAGGGCAGGAAGATAATGATGCACATTTACTTTTTTTTTTTCGTTGGTAAATCTTCCAATGTCTTCTCCCGCTCTGGGTGAAGCGGGAGGGCGTGTCAGACTTTTACTGACTAAAACTCACCCGTGTTCCTTCAGTTGCTTGTGCCAGGGCCGCGGTAACTCTTTTTCAAATTTATCCGCGACCCACACGGACTCTTTCAGTTTTGCTGACATCTCTTTGAGGCGCGCGTGGAACACTACGCCGTCGACTCGCGGCTGCGGCGAGCTACCCATTACTCGCCGTCCGCAAGCCCGCGCCTACGGTGGCCGGTAATCGGCTTGCGACT
The DNA here is from genome assembly GCA_945859665.1 of Anorthoa munda. Lineage (NCBI taxonomy): Eukaryota > Metazoa > Arthropoda > Insecta > Lepidoptera > Noctuidae > Anorthoa > Anorthoa munda. The sequence continues at coordinate 9,324,101 of OX243919.1, read as the reverse complement.
CCCGACGCCCAGGGCGTCTCCTGCGGTGGCTAGGGGCGTGAGGGCGTCTCCGTTGCGTCTCCCTCACGCGATCCGCCTCCTCCTTCGCGAGCATTACTGCCTCGCAGAAGGAGGTGACAGCTTCCCATGGCCTGAACGAGGGCGGTCGCCACCGCTGATCGCCTCCATGAATGCACCTAATACTTTAATATTCAATTACAGGTACAAACTACTTCGGAGGTCATCGTCCAGGAATGTTGGACTACATGATATGGCCGTGGGTAGAGAGGCTGTATCTCCTCAGATCAGTAAGCGAGAGGAAATTTGACGAGAAAAGAGGGCTGTTCCCTAATTTTGTAAGTACACGTTGGTATACTAATGGTGTCTGTAAGGGTCGCAATTTTAATTGTTTAGGCGATATCGCGCACGTTTTTTTTAAAGAAAAATTATGTGGATATTGGTCGAATTGCATCCATGTGCATGTATTTGCAATTACGTTTAGTACAAATCGCTTATCAGTTTGATATAAATCAAATCACATCGAGCCATCAGAAAGATCCCTACCTGTTAAGCTTAGTACGCATTGCGATTTTGAGCCACGCGGAATTTATTCGCGCGAATATTTGACCGCGTACTGAATCTAACTAACACGCGCTGCGGACAAAATTCCGCGCGATTTTTAGGGTTCCGTACCCAAAGGGTAAAAACGGGACCCTATTACTGAGACTTCGCTGTCCGTCTGTCTGTCTGTCTGTCTGTCTGTCACCAGGCTGTATCTCATGAACCGTGATAGTTAGACAGTTGAAATTTTCACAGATGATGTATTTCTGTTGCCGCTATAACTACTATACTATAATACTAAACTACTAAAAACAGTATAAAATTAATATCTTTTTCTATTGTATCTGAGCCTCCCTTAAGGAGGCTCAGATACAACAAACGTGATATTTTTGCTGTTTTTTGCTCGATATTAATAACGGCAACAGGTAGACACTTGAAATATTCACACAATATTTAGTTGTATATTCTCTTCAAAAAATAATTATTATTAAATTAAAATAAAATAAATTAAGGGGGGCTCCCATACAACAAACGTGATTTTTTTGCAGTGTTTTGCGATAATGGTACGGAACCCTTCGTGTGCGAGTCCGACTCGCACTTGGCCAGTTTTTTTTTTTTGTATCTTTCTACCTGTTCATAGAGCTCAAAATATGTGGTGGATTCTATGGCAATACACAGATTACTTGCGGTTTTATTTCCGCGTGATTTTTCTACCGCAATGCGCGCAATTTCATACAATGCCATAGATCGCAGAATGGGCGGAAAAAAAATCGCTCGTATTAAAACCCCAGTGCGTGCTAAGCCTTACAGTGCTAATCTATACAAATCTCATAGTGGAAACTTACGTGATGTAACCATGAAATGAGTTGTCATGTTGTCAATCCAAAACTTGCCGCCGAAACCGAAGACGAAGCGAAGTTTGTTGAAAATGAGGTCTTTCTTTAAATTTGCCGCAATTATTTCTCAGAATTTGATTCGTATTAGCGACACTACCGGGTGGTGTAATAATATAGTGTGCCTTTTTTTTCAAAATCAACTTGTTCGGTCTGGCTATATACCTATATTCATTTTACAATGCATGTCCTGGAAAAGAGCCTTTGCCAAGCAGCCAAACTGTGCGGAAAGTGTCACTCTTTTCACTAGTGCTTTTTACTTTTCGTTTTTTTTTTTAATTTTTAACTCCAACGTCAGCCCTACGCATAGAGGTTTTATTATTTGAGAAAAGTTTTAAAATTAGTTAAGTACCATTCATATAAAACTTAAAATAAAACAAATACTTCATTAAAGGCGTTTTTAATTACTCTAGATTTAGATTTTGATCAATAAATTATTAATTTTAAATATTCATTAAATAAGTTTGGCAGACTGTATATTTTACCCGTGCCTTTTTGCGTTACGACGTGACAGCTATATGCACATGCGCAGTAGATATGCCCGAGGAACTTTTAGTTAATCTATGGATATGCTGAGCGCGCTTGAATAAGCCCGCCATTTTATTGATTTTTGCTTGGTTCTGATATATTTTGGTATTTCCTCGCACAATGCATAGTAAAATGTTGTATGATACACGTACGTAAGACGATTCCCGACTCGTGTCGATTTACTATTTAAAAATGCCACTCATCGGAAATCACCTACCTTTCGCACTTATAGCATAAATAACTATTTCAAAATTCTATATAGTTTTTACCAAAATCGACTTCGTGACTCCTTTGAGTGTTCTTCACTATTCCTCATATTTTTGGATTTGGCCATGCACGCCCACTTGAAAACTGATACTGGTGTGCTTATTCTGATTTTTTTAACGTACTCACTCGTGATAATGTAAACGATCTCTTATGTCAAAATGTCTACAAAAAAACCGGCCAAGTGCGAGTCTGACTCGCGCACGAAGGTTTTCGCGCCATTATACGATACAGCCTGGTCACAGACAGACGGACCGCGGCGTCTCAGTAAAAGGGTCCCGTTTTTACCCTTTGGGTACGGAACCCTAAAAATGAGGTTTACGTTAACGCAATTGAGCGTAAGTAAAAACTCGCACTAATGCCTAGTGTGAGAGTTTACTCACGCTCATTCACGTTAACGTAAACGTCAATTTGTATTGAAACTGGATAAGCGCCGTCTGGTGACAGTAAGGAGAAACCTCGTTTTTTGTATACATTTTGACTTAAGAGATCGTTTACGTGATCACGATCGAGTGCGTTAAAATATTCGGCATAAGCACACTGTATTATGCATTGTAAACGTCACTCAGTTATTTTAGGATTTGAACCCACGACCAATTAAATAAAATACATTATTTTTCGTTTTTCAGGCCGACTGGGGCGATCAAATGCAACTAGATGATGTCGTGAAGAAACACGCAAATTCTCCGCAAGAATACTTTGATTATTATAAGAATGCTCGAACACATTCTATGGGATACTACTTATAAGTACATTCTTATAGGTACAGTGCTACAAAGCAGGGATGTTATGGATAATATGAACTTTCGGATACGGATATAGAAATAATATTATTCTAGTTTCGGATTTGGTTATGAAATGATTTCGGATTATCCGTCAGTTTCTGTTACGGATATTAGATTTTTATAATAAACTAGCTGTTGCCCGCGGCTTCGCTCCCGTGGACCACCCCACAGGACCCGTTTTCGGGATAAAAAATTAGCCTATGTCACTCAGGAATAATTCAGCTTCCTATTGGTGAAAGAATTTTTTAAATCGGTCCAGTAGTTTCAGAGCCTATTCGGTACAAACAAACAAACAAAAAAATCTTTCCTCTTTATAATATTAGTATAGACTAGCGACCTGCCCTGGTAACGCCCGTGACAAATACACAATAACTTGCCTTGTTTCTCACTCTTTTTATTGGTGAAAACCGCATGGAAATCCGTTCAGTAGTTTTTATAATATGTCGTGATAGCAAGTGAAGCGCGCGGCTAGTGTGTCGGTTTGTTCGGGTAGCAAAACCTTTCATAACGTGCCCTATTTAGACTCCGGCCCTATCCAAAACTATTGGTATCAAATATCTCTGCTACAAGGCTCTTTTGACGCTTGAACGATATTGCCAGAGAAAAAAATTGATGGCGCTGCTGTTGGCGACATTCATACGAACTAAAAAAAGATCTGACGTCACACAAATCCTACATCGCGCGATAAAGTAAGATTCTGGTTCTGATTTTTTATCTCGACATAGAATATTGAATAGGTTACTTCTAGGCAAGCGTGCCTTTTCGTTAACACATCACTGCTTACCATCAGGTGAGATGGTGATCCCGGGTGTTGGAGTAGAAAAATCTTATATTTGAGTACGTTTACACGGATAAAACTATTTAAAAAAAACAGCCGTCAGAAAATATGCCGTGGTTTTTTAAATTTGAATTTTCTACTTTTTTCTAACGTGGCGCCACCTGCGTCTTAGTTTTGCGATATGTTCTCTATTGTATTAAAAAAAGAAGATGGCGCAATTAGTTCCAATATGATTACGCGTCAAAAGATCCTTGTGAAGCTACAAAGGTTATGTTTGTAGTATTTTTTTTAATATCTACATGTATAATTAACACCATTCAGCTGTTAGAGGTCCACTGCTGGACATAGACCTCTCCCTAGCATCACTTTAGCACCGTGCTAATCATATTATACAGTTACCAGTTTAGTAAAAAATAAAAAAAATGTATCGCTCATACCAATTTTGGTCAGCTGACGACAACTTTTGGAATTAAATATGGTTTCCTTTGAGAAAGATTTTTATTTACATAGGCAGAAGCAGTTTTTAAAATATGATCAACTTTCAAAAAGACAAAAAAAAAAAAAAAATTAAATCTTTTTGGACAAGATTTTTTTTGTAAAAAATCTTTTTTGCTCAAGATTTTTTTGTAAAAATCTTTCTGAAACTACAATTTTAGCTTACCATGCATTATCGTCCAAACTAAATATGTATACAAAACAGCTCAGTCGGTTGGAGATAAATGGGTTAAAAATTCAGTTGCATGTTTTGACCCATACTATGTAGTATTATATAATTTGTGTCCATACTAACACAAGCGTTTCGACGTTGACCACATCATCGCTTACCATCAGGTGAGATAGTAGTCAAGCGCGAGCCTATAGAATATATTTAAAAAAAAATATAACAAGGCAAGTTATATGAAAGCTTGTAAAACTATCGTTAGAGGTGAATATTCGGACCATATTTGTTCATTGTTTTCTGCTTTAGGCAAAAATAGGCAGATTTTTTCGACTTTTGATGCACAATATAATTTTGGCCTTTATTAGGGATGATGATTACAATTTTTTTTGTCAGTGGTTTCTCATCTCATACAAAGATGTGGCACGGAACCGAACGCGATCGATTTTCAAAAAATAATCGGTATAATCAGATGAAAAATGCTAGTTACGTCGGCACGGTTTCTTTGTATGGGACGAGGCATCTGTATTTTAGTATTATATTATCTGTGGTCAGGTAAATTAAAGATTATTGGACACGTATTTTTACATTTGTCACGTAAACAAAAAATTACGGGGATACAGTGCGTTAAAATTTTGTGTGACGTCACTTTTAGTAGGTATCTACACTTTTTACTCAAAATTGACGTCACAAGGACGCTATACCTTTGTCAATTTTGATTAATTTGGTAAAGCAAAAAATACCTGTCCAATATTATTTGATAATCTCACTGACAGACTAAGGGCAGATTTTTCAATAGTCTGATAACTCTTGACTGAGGAATAAAAATGGCGGATTGACAGCTTTTGTATAGAAAATATGTCAAACGGCCATTTTTATTCCTCAGTTAAAATTCAGACTATTGAAAAATCGGCCCTAAATAGAATTATCATTTTTCTACCAAGGAATCATCCCTATTGACCAAAACGCAAAAAAATAGGTTAATACGTTAGTTATGAAGTCATAATAATTTAAGTAGTCTCTAAAAATCATTTTTACGAAATCTCAAATTGTTGTTTATTATTTTTAATATGGGCATTTTTTTAAATGTTTAACGAAATTATGTCTGGCATTTGTATTAAGCATTTAAATTTTAAATTTATATATTTTTTTTGTTGTTAATTAATTATTTGATAAGACATCTAAGTATTCGTTTAGAAAAAAATATGTACTTAAAGGTTATTTTTTATATCCTACGATAATTAAGATCTGTCAGTGACATTGTAAGCTTCAAAATGTATCACAAATTATTAGTAGGTATATATTGGTATATTTAGCTGCAGTATAGTATACTATACTCCATTCGACATTAGACATTTAAATTGTCCCTTTTCACTGTCCGTTCAACCAAAGTTAACTTCTATTTTGTTGTTAATATGACAAAAGGCAGCCTGTAGAAAAGATTTGGTTTCCGTAACAGGTTTATGCTTGTTTTGTCTTCCTTATGTTTTCGAAATAGAACTCAAAATCGGTTGAACGGACTGTAAAAGAGGTTGTAAAAAAGTCAAATGTTGGTTTTTTCTGCCTTTGGCTTCGCACGGTTTGTGCATTCAGCCAATGTCACGTCAAGATGTCTAATGTTATTTCAAATCGAGAATAATTTAAATGAGGGCTTCCGTTTTTGCGCTCACCAGTTGGCGCCACTATCGAGTTAGGTCCATATCTATAGCTGTAAAACGTTGCTATTACGCGCACGGAAGCAAAGATTGAATTAAAATTATTTGTAATGCCGTAGAAGTGCAATTAAATATACAATCTAGTATGCTGCAGTTACACGTATCCCCATTTTAAATTGCCGAAACTTAAAACTATAAAGCAGTGGTTTGTAAAACCCGTATTATATTTTAATCTGCTATATTTGGAAAATATTCACCAATCAAAAATCTATGAAATTTGACATTTTGAAGACCTCACTCTACACCAGCGCCCTTAGCGGCAAATTCAAACGCGATAGCACTCATTGTGTTAGCAGAGCAGTGTGTTGTGGTATTGTCATCAAAAGATTTATGATTTCAAGTAATATTAATCAAAAGCGAACCTACAAAAATAAAATAAAAAATATCTTGTCTTTTCTAGAATTCTGATAGGTTCTGTATGAATTCCAGAAAAAAACGATGGATTGGTTAAACAAATATTTTCTGTGTAAAAAATTGTTTTGTTTTCTTTGTTGTCTTTTCCAATACTTTGTGCCTTTGTGCTGTTTTTAAACTAAAATAGTAATTACTTATATTTTCTTGTGTATATCTAAATGATATTATTTATATATTTAGGTATAAGTTAATAAACAATTTAAACATATATTTTCTTTTTATTGTATTTCACCACACTTATGTGTTTCACCCTCTGGGTCACCTTAGAAAGCGGAAAGCGAACCTACGCGCACTTATGCAGATAGCGATCACAGACTACTTAGAGATACATCAGCCGTGATAGCGATACAAGATACAAGAAAACACACTGTCTCAAGAGGAAAGTCTATGACCAGTGTGTGTTGCCAGTGACGGCATACGGATCATAAATGTGGTCGCTTACAATGGGTCTCATCAGAAAGCCTAAAGTAAGCCAAAGGGATTCCTTGCATGATCGGATCAGAAATGAAGATATCCAAAGAAGAACCAGTTAAGGCCGAAGAATTGCCAAACTAAAATGACAGTGGGCGGGGACAGGCTCGCAGAGCGGATGGGCGATGGGGTCGAAAAGTTCTGGAATGGCGACCGCAAACTGCAAGACACATCATTGGAAGGCTTCCCTTTATGTGGACCGATCAACCGATAACCTAGTTAAAGCTACGGGAATTCGACAGGACCGATCAGTGTGGCGACGCTTAGGGGAGGCCATGTCCAGTAGTGGCTGTCTTTCGGCTGAAATGATGAAGATAGTGAAAGAAAACACCCCGCGCCCGAAACATTTTGCCGCGCTTTTTAAACTTGTTCTGTTTTCTCTATAAAAGTATATTTATATAGGTAGATGGGGTATCTGTTTGATGAGCTTTGCCTTGTGTCCTACTAAAGGTCTATCCACACATATCAGGGCCGTGCCCGGGATGTGGACGGAACGTGCCCTGTCAAGGGCTCAAAAAAATATCGGTGTGTACATTTTATATGAACTCGTTCACACACGCCCGACCCTGTAACGTCCCGGGCACGGCCCTGATATGTGTGGATAGACATTAAAGGACATTGTGAAGTGTTACCAATAGGTATCTTGGAAGATCGGCGCATTTTAACACTGCACTAACACCACGGCCACCACTCATTATCTTCTTCTTATGTTTCCTAGTGGGCCTCAACTCACGTAAAATAATAAAGTAAAGTTTATTATGTTATATATAATTACTTGTGTAACAAAATAATATTAGCAAATGGGTTGGCAGGCAAAATAAAACGTATCTACTACGTATAATAAAACGTAACTAAACGAAGTTTACTGATAAAGATTGCAAGAAGAATGGATTCCGAACGAAAAGTTGAACGTCAAATCAAAACCTTTATCACAAAATTTTCAGTAGTGCGAATTGGCGAAGGGGATTTTAGCAAACTTATCAATTTATTTAAGTAAAATACATGTTGAAGATGCCGTTAATACGATCTGCAAACTTTAATTTATTTGTTGAAATAGTCGTGCGTATAATTTTAGTGGGTGCTTTTTGGTAAGTGGTGTCCATATGCTCTCTGAATATTTACAAACATATTTTGGTGATTTATCAATGAAATATGTTCTCGTTTGCCGTAAATCTTACCTATAGTAGTTTTTCTATCGTTTGACTATAGTATACCAAAGTATTTTACCGAACTACGTTATTTTTCTGATAAGAAAATGCAAAATATTTTATAAGATTTTATTATACGTCGCACCTCGGTTTTACCGTTGCGAGCTTACTATAGATAAGTGACATCATCAAAACCGTATCGGTTTATTACCGCAGCTGCTATTGCGAGCACTAATTAGACATGGTTTCGCTAACTAATTGTAAAAATTAATCTTTTGATAACATACTTCATCATTTGGTTCAGAGAATTTTGTTTTCTCTTTTTAAACAGAGGCAAAACATCATGCCTCTTTTGATTAAAAGGGATGGTAGTAGTGTATAGTACATCGGCATTTCACTAGTTTCATAGAATATTATTTTATTTACTAAATTAAATATTTGTTCTATTTCTATATTAATGGTAATATTTAAGCTTGCTGTTATTTACTAACATATTTTTGTTGGAGGCTACCTCCCTCCAAGCGAAATTCAAAACATACCCCCAAGGATCCTATTAGCAAGATAAAAAGTCAATTAATTATAAAAAATATTCTGTTTTAATAAAAAATAATCCAATTTATAAACTACTAGCTTTTGCCCACGACTTTGTCTGCATAGCATTAGTATTTTGCAAAGCCAATAATATTGAATCAAGTGTCAATTAGCAGACACAATAGAAATTACCATTGTTTTAAACCGATTTGGCACAACTGACACTCGAAGGGATATATTAGTATTGTAGGTTTGTAGGCGGCCTGACTTGAGAACACACCCTACAATCTTCCACCCCATTAAGGATGATTTCTGGGATAAAAACTATCCTATGTCCTGCCCAGGGTCCCAAACTATCTCCATACCAAATCACAACTAAATGTTCAGCGGTTTAAGCAGCTACCCTACACTACCCTACCCTACCCTACCCTACACTACCCTACCCTTCCCTACCCTAGCCTACCCTACCTACTCTACTCTAAGGGTGTAGAAGTTTGTATGGAAAATCTACAATATTTTTGCACAATATAAAAAATAGGCTATTCGAAGTATTAATGCTTCGCCGACGAATATGCGGGCAACAGCTAGTAATATTACAAATGTGAAAGTTTGTATGTTTGTGTTTTAATCACGCAAAAACAGCTGAACAGATTTGGATGAAATTTTAAGCATGGATAGTTTACAACCTGGAGTCATAGGATCATTTTTACATAGGATCGTTTTTACAAGTTTTTATTAAGTTTCACCTGTCCCGTTGTTTGTAATCAAATCTAGCAAGTTCTTGTGGTTTGAATTTCACAAGTGAAAGTTGAGACAAAGGATATGGATATAAGAAATGTGGATCAATCTTGTGATGGGATATCTGAGGAGTTTTGAAGGGGCTAAATATTGAATACGTAATCATTTAAGACCCATGGCGATATCATTGGATGGGGCCCTCCCTTAATACAAAAAAGTTTGATGTAGTCCTCCTCCTGTGCTCACGGGCTTTTGGGCCCCCTTGGACCGCGGGCCCGTGGCATTTCGGCCACTCTGCCACCCTATTATTACGCCACAGGGTGCAGCTCTGCATAACCCTTCAGTTATTGTCACACCACTTCATGTCCAGACAATTACTGTCCAGGTTGCCTGGAGTGGAAGAGATCGCGGCATCTGATAAGAACGCCCATTGTATGTGTATTAATTTTTTTTTTATTTTTTTTTTTAAAGACGTTGCCCCACACTAGGAATTTCTTCCTGTATCGTGGGTGCGTTTACAAACATATAAACTCACATACACAAACACCCAGAGCCGAAACAACTATCTGTAGGTCATACAAATATTTGTTCCGTGCGGGAATCGAACCCGCGACACGCAGCGCAGCAGTCAATCGCTCAACCACTGCGCCAACCGTGCGCCCCGTGTTTATTTTTTTATTTGTATTTTATGGTGCACAATAAAGCATATATTAATGTCGATGTCGAATCACGATCCTAAACACATTATTTTTTTTTGCTTGTAGAAATCCTAATGCATAGGTTATAATAAAAAAAAAACTGCGCTATCTCCCCGTGGTAGCGCAGTATTTTTTTAATCCTTAAGGTTACACTAGTCGATCATTCTTCCATACAAATGTAGTCTGGCGATTACTCCACTGTCTGACGATGTACATTCAAAATATAAAATGATATCAATTTGTCTCATCATTATCTAGCCCTGTATGGAAACAAAAAAATAAAAATATTTGAAAGTTATAAGCGTCGAATGTTCCATATTCCCATCTTTGGGCGGAAATAAATACCATAGGGAAATTGCAAAACGGCCTCCATACAGGGATAGATTAGTAGTTCAACAATGCAAATCATTTTATTTTGAAAATATACATTTAGTCGTTTTTAGGGTTCCGTACCCAAAGGGTAAAAAACGGGACCCTATTACTAAGACTTCGCGGTCCGTCTGTCTGTCTGTCTGTCACCAGGCTGTATCTCATGAACCGTGATAGCTAGACAGCTGAAATTTTCACAGATGATGTATTTCTATTGCCGCTAAAACAACAAATACTAAAAACAGAATAAAATAAATATCTAAGTGGGGCTCCCATACAACAAACGTGATTTTTTTGCCGTTTTTTGCAATAATGGTACGGAACCCTTCGTGTGCAAGTCCGACTCGCGCTTGGCCGGTTTTTTTAATGATATCTAGACTCCCAAAGGTCAGTTCATAAAATTTCGCGCGCCCTTTTTTCGTCCTAAATCATCATCCATTTCGCTACAAACTTGCAAAAGTGCTAATTCGTACGCGAACTAGCTTCTTACTGGTCATCAAAGCATCTATCTATTTCGCACGTGTTGTCGGATGAGATAGCAGGCATTTTAACCCCGCGCACAAAATAGTTCGTGCCGTCGACTAGCGCAACCCTAAACCTGGATCTGACATGTATATATTTTTGTTCCTTTCAGCTACATGGAAACAATGCAGCCATTTATCCGTGTGATTCAGAAAGCGGAGCTGGAATCCGATTTCATGTACCCTCACATGGATTCTTACGTCACGGGGGGCATGTTGTGGACCATAGTATTGTCTGTGCCCTGTGTGCTATCCCTGATGGCCTGGGCCGTCTGTAACGACTGTAATGACGCGTTTGAGGTGAGACTACTCTATTTTTAAAAAATTTCGCCAACTCATAAAAGAACAGCATCCTTTTTCTTTTTTCAATTTTGCTTTTTTCGAAAGCCAAAATTAACATAAAGACAGTACCCAACACGCCCGCCCGTCAGCACTTCCTAGTGTTTTAGCTGGGAAGAAAAAGTGGCGCTAAAACTCCCTAGCAACACTGTCTGTTAAGTTGGATGATTGGTGCGTGAAGAAACCTGCATGTCCTAGAAACAAATTCTTTTTTTTTAAATTATCTATAGGCTTGCGCTTGACCACTATCTCACCTGATGGTAAGCGATGATGTGGTCGACGGTAAAGCACGCTTGCCAAGAAAAAACCCATTTACTCTTGACTTAAAGACCCCTAGATTGTATCTATCGGGAAACACAGACTCCGGCAGGGAATTGCACTCCTTAGCTGTACGCATAATAAGTGTCCCCAAAACGTTTTGTGCGTATGGGTGGGATGTCCACCATGTACCGATGACGCATCGCCGTACGTCTGGTAGTCCGATGATGGACAAAATTCGAAGTCATGTCATCGTCATCATCATATCAGCCTAAAGACGTCCACTGCTGGACATAGGCCTCCCCCAAGCGTCGCCACATTGACCGGTCCCGTGCGTCTCGCAACCAGCGGATCCCCGCAACCTTCACCAGGTCATCGGTCCACCTGGTGGGAGTCAATTTGGCACCGTTGGAGAGACTGCAGTACAGCCCAAGTCTCGATAGAATCGAAGGCTTTCTCGTAGTCCACAAACGCTAAGCAGAGAGGCAGGTTGTACTCTTCGGCCTTCTGTATAACCTGCCGCAGCGCATGTATGTGGTCTACGGTGCTGAAGCATTTACGGAATCCGGCTTGTTCGGGTGGCTGGAAATCGTCACACCTGCGCGCAAGACGATTCGTGATGACTCTTGAAAACAGTTTGTAGACATGGCTAAGAAGTGAGATGGGCCTATAGTTCTTTAGTAGGGCATTGTCACCCTTCTTGAAGAAGAGTACCACCACACACCTGCACCATGCCTGTGGCGTTTTGCAGTCATGTGACATCTACCAATCAGCACTGGGCCCACGTAGTGGATTCTATAGCCCACTCCCCCCCTATGAGAGGAGGCCTGTGTCCCTGCACTGGGATCATTAAAAATTAAGAAAGAAGATGAAGTTGGCAGAACTAGAATTTATACAATTTTTTTATCTTTTCAGTTACTGCTCTCCTGGTCGCTAGCGCTTGGAATAAACGGGGTTTTAACAGATATGGTTAAATTGATGGCTGGTATGTATTTATTATGTTATTGAATTAATTAATTTCAGGTATACTTGAAGCAGTGGTGGCCGAATGGTTACAGCCATGGGCGTACCCAGAGGGGGGCAGCTGCCCCCCCCTGGAAATCTCGCAGAACATGTATGAACTCGCCTAATTACTAATAAAAGTGTAAACGGGGCCTTATTATGCTCTAACTTTTAAATAAACCGCCCAGTATAGACACTGGCAAAATGCCCCGTGCAATTGCCAAAAAACTCAGCGCGACGATGGCGGACGAAGATTACCGAATCTAGCCGAGCGTTGAACGCTCGGCTGTAATCTTCGGTAGGGAGTTACGAGCTGAGGTTGCGAGCGACTAGCATTTATATGAAATAAGCAGGATCATTTGCGGCTGTTTGCCCTACACACTACACTACATATACCTAATGTTTCATGTAGGTGTGTTTGTGTAGTGTGTATGACAAACCAGCCGCGGACGATCCGACCAAAAAAATCTGACTTGCCCCCCCCTAGGCCAGAAGCTGGGTACGCCCATGGTTACAGCCCCCGCCTTACGTCTCGTAGGTCGTGGGTTCGAATCCAAGCCCGCGCTTTAGTTTGTGTAAATTATTTTACCAACCGATAAATGTAAACATCGTGAGGAAACCGGCATGTCCTAGAATCAAACATTCGAAGACATGTGACATCCACCAGCCCGGACGTGGTCCGCGTGGTGGATTAAGTCCGATTCCCTCTCACAGGGAGTAGGCCTGTGTCCCAGCAGTGGGAACATTAAAAGGCTGATGATGAGATATACTTAAGTAGAAGCTCGTGGTTAAATAATACAACCGCGCGGGTTGATCTTCAAGGTTAAGCAACCGACGATGTCCCTGGATGGATGGGTGACCGTTCATTACAAACCAAGATATCTCTGTGTGAAAGCACCTTAAGACGACGACAGTCGCCAACGACCTTGAGGGAACAAAACGCGCACTCGTTTCACACCCGCGTCACCCAAAATTTTGTAGTTTTTTGTACTTTCCTTGTTATTCTACTACCTGGCTATCTATCTACCTAACACTACCTACCTACCCTACAAACAAACAAACAAACTCTTCAGTTTTATAATATTAGTAAAGATGTTGATAAAACTCCTTCGCAAAAGAACAAATTTGGTTACCATATAAAAAGGTTATAGTGAGTCAATCTTAAAAGATGGTCTTTTTTTTGAACTTTTAAAGAGGAACAATTACATCATTCATGATATTTACGTAACTTAAACCTAAACGGTTTAAGTTTACCTAAACGCAGCGCACGAAACGGAAGCTCTCAAAAAGGAATAATGTTTCCCGTTTTTACCCGGCTGCAAGGAAAGGGTTATGTGTTTCGCGCGTATCTTGTATGTTTGTATTTTTTTTTTTTTTTTTTTTTCTTTTTTTTTTTTAAAGCGTTGCCCCACTCTAGGAATTTCTTCCTGTATCGTGGGTGCGTTTACAAACATATAAACTCACATACACAAACACCCAGAGCCGAAACAACTATATGTAGGTCATACAAATAATTGTTCTGTGCGGGAATCGAACCCGCGACACGCAGCGCAGCAGTCAATTGCTCAACCACTGCGCCAACCGTGCGCCTGTGCGCCGTGCGTGTGTGTTTGTTTGTTTGTATGTATGTAATATTCTTTATTACCTCATATCTTTCAAACTACTTGGCTGATTTTTATAATTAAGACATCGTTAGATAGGTCTTAACCGCCCAAGTGTTCTTAGCTAAGGGAATTTAAAAAAAAAAGGAACATGGCGGATTTTGGGCGCCATATTGTGGGGGTTGCAATTTTTTTTTCATTCCATACCCATCGAGTGTGGTATCAAAATGAAGGGTTTTTAGAGGAGATTTCAAAAATATATAACACTTATATGTTTAAATATACCTAATTCAAAAAAATTTGGTAACTAAAAAGTTATAAATAAAAAAAGTTAATTCAAAAAATCCAAAAACCCGACTGCTTAAAAAGCGAACTAAAAAGACGTAAACAAGAAGAAAATCATGTCGTGCAGTCGGAGGGTACATCTCGTATTAGTCAGCCGGCTCGCGAATATATTTCCTCCGACTGCACGACATGATTTTCTTCTTGTTTACGTCTTTTTAGTTCGCTGTTTTAAGCAGTCGGGTTTTTTGATTTTTTGAATTAACTTTTTTTATTGCAACATTTTTCATTTAAGACGACTAACGCCAACGACCTTGAGGGCACAAAACGCGCACCCATTTCGCACCCGCGCGACACAAAATTTAGTAGTTTTTTGTACTTTCCTTATTATTCTACGACTTTAAAAAAAAAGCTTCAGATGAAAATGTAGATAATTAAATTGTCTTTGAGATGGTGTCGATTTCATTAAAATACGCCCAGCAGTTTTGGTGCGATTGTCGTGTTTTTGTCCGTTTTAGACATAACTTTACTAATTAATTACACTGTGTTATACGAATAAAACTCAAAATGTGCTTAGATCAAATTATTAAGAAAATGGTCTTATGTAACATATATTTTTTCCAAAAAACGGTCTTCGGTTCCAAGAAACGTCTAAACGGCTAGTCGTAACTAGCCGTTTAGACGTGATTCTCATTTTAAAATCACCTACTCAAGGGAATCGGCGCCTTACGCAGCGCACGCAACGGAAGCTCTCAAAAAAGAAAAACATTTTCACGTTTTTGCAACATTTTTCATTTATGCTCAGCTTCTATTGGTCGTAGCGTGATGTTATATAATAGCCTATAACATTCCTCGATAAATGAACTATCCAACAAAAACTATTTTTTCAATTCCAACAAGTAGTTCCTGAGATTAGCGCGTTCAAACAAACTCTTCAGCTTTTATAGATAGTTAACTAATACACTCTGTGGGGAAAGAGAACCGTCATAAGATTTGAGGGCGCAGCTGTTTTTAATTACCTTGTTTTTGTAGACAACACTGTTACGTCATCATAGTGCGACTGTAACATCTTGATATTTTGAAACTATGTTAGAATTATTATTATAATGTTTTCAGTGTTTTTTTTACAAGCTTTCATTTAACTTGCAATGTATGTATGTAAGTGTGTTCGGGTCAAATCTTGTAACTGAATTTTAAAGCAGTTATCCTCCACCGATTAAGATGAAATTTTGCAAACATTTAGTTAGCTAAGTGACGTCATTCTACATCCAATGTGGCGGATGGCCCAAGATGGCGGTCTAGTTATTTTCTGTGCACTGCCATTATATGGGTTTGATACCCAACAACGAAAGGATTTGCTGAGTAGAATACGAAAAAATTTAGTTTAAAAAAGGATTTTTTAATGAATATTTTTGTAATCTTTAATATAAAAATGAATCGCTAAATGTGTTGCTAAGCGCAAATCTCGAGAACAGGTGAACCGATTTCGCTAACTCTTTTTTTGTTGTGTTTTTTATTGTTAGGGGATAGTTCTTATAAAAAAAAATTGGTACCTTACCTACATGGGTAGAGTAGGTATGTAGGTAGGGTAGGGTAGGCAAGGTTGGGTAGGGTAGGTAGGGTAGGATAGGCAGAGTAGGTAGGGTAGATGATTGTTTGGTGTTTTTTATGGCTAAACAAAGTTTGCCGGGTCAGCTAGTATTATTACAGTTTTATAAAAAAAAAACATAATGTTAGTTCCATTCTACGCTACGACGACGGTTCTTTCTCCGCACAGACTAACTGATTTTAAAATGAGAAACACGTCTAAACGTCTAGTCGTAATCTTTTGGAAACAATATATGTTACATATGAATATTTTCTTAATAATTTGATCTATGCATATTTTGAGTTTTATTCGTAAAACATAGTGTAATTAATTTGTAAAGTTATGTATAAAACGGACAAAAACACGACAATCGCACCAAAACCGCTGGGCGTATTTTAATGAAATGTAATTATCTTCATTTTGATCTGAGGCTTTCTTTAAAAGTCATAGAATAATAAGGAAAGTACAAAAAAAAAACCGGCCAAGTGCGAGTCGGACTCGCGCACGAAGGGTTCCGTACCATTATCGCTGAAAACGGCAAAAAAATCACGTTTGTTGTATGGGAGCCCCACTTAAATATTTACTTTTATTCTGTTTTTAGTATTTGTTGTTATAGCGGCAACAGAAATACATCATCTATGAAAATTCCAACTGTCTAGCTATCACGGTACATGATATACAGCCTGGTGACAGACAGACAGACAGACGGATCGCGGAGTCTTAGTAATAGGGTCCCGTTTTTACCCTTTGGGTACGGAACCCTAAGAACTACTGATATTTGGGTCGTGCGGTTGTGAAACGATTGCGCGTTTTGTTCCCTCAAGGTCCTTGGCCACTGTTGTCGTCTTAAGCTGTTGATCCGGCCAAGGAAAATAGTAACCAGAAAATCTGACACTACAATTTAGGGGATTTCAAGTCAAGAGTGAATAGCTTCCTTCTAGACAAGCGTGCTTCACCGTCGACCACATCATCGCTTACCATCAGGTGAGATATTGGTCAAGCGCAAACCTACCTACTATTACATAAAAAATGTCTGACGCCACCCTCAGGCAGACACAGATGCCAAACTTATATAACGGGTTAAAATAGTTATTTGTGTTACAAGGGGACAAAGTAATATTTTGTTCTTCCAGGGCGTTATTTTGAATTCAGAGCTAAGCGAAAGATTCTAACGTAGAATCCTGAGCTTAGCGAGGAATTCAATATACGCCGCCCGAGAACAAAATATTTTGTCCCCGAGTGATACACACTATTTTTCGTGAACGTTACCCTAACAGGAAAGTTACTCCTAGAGTGATATGAGTGGAACGTATACTTAGTGCGTAATCTGCTATGCATGTGCGCCACATAAAATATAAGTGCGTGTCGTAGTTTTTGAAAAAAACGGAAAAACGATTCCCGCTAGGGTAACGTTGTTCCAGCAGGAAAATTCTAAACGAATGATCGGAATGAGAAATATTGTGCATGGGCAGAGAGCTTATAGTTGTGCAAAAATGTGCGCCGAAAATATAATTGGTGCGTCATCAGGTTTTCGAGATATTGCATTTCCTGCTGGAGTAACGTTTTGAAGAATCGTGTATCTCTAAAACCATTGTACGTGCGCCTGTAGAATAAACATACACGAGTAGCTCTTGATATGTGCGTATTTGTGCCGGAATTAGTTTTATGGAAATATTTATAATTTTCAAGCCAATGCGCTTTTTAGAAAACCCGAAAAAAGTTCGCAGTGCCTAAATGAGAAAACGTATAAGCTCGCTGAAAACTGTATTCAGTCCATCTTGACGCTTGTAATAACCATAAAAAGTTTCAAAAGCATACATGCTTGCGCGAATAATATTGCTAAAAGTCAAAACGAGGTTGTCATAACTTTGACGGCAAAATACAAGAAACTGACTCAACCCAAGATAGGTATGTGTAAACCACAAGGATGTGCGTTTAGTCAAAAATATATAGTGAAAATATTCAGCTTGGAATGTTTCTTATTTAGTAGATTTAATGAAAAAGCTAAACATGTAAACAAAGGCTGGTTATCCGACCAAATTCAAATGACTACGAAAAAGCGTCGGATTCATACATATCGATGACTTTCTTAATTGGACGTATTAAACCTAAGCTGTTGTCCGTACAGTCGCGTTCAAACGTTTGTTGGTAGAGTCTGGCAAATGAAAGTAGACACTCGAATTATTTGCAAACTTTTTATATGGCAATGTTATACTAATGTCAACATCAATTTTTGGTGATTTGTTGTGGTCTTGATAATAGCATTTATTTAAGTGAAAAATTAATAAAACAGTTCAAAGTGGATTACGGGAGATATCGTTTCGCATGATGTCTAAATATCAAGAAAAACATCAGGAGAAAGATCGCATTAAAAAATAACCAAGATTTGTTACGTGTGTTGTTAGATTTCTTAAGTTATTATGACGCTAATAAGTTGAATAAACCAAAATTATTACAGAATAATGTTGTTATTTTTTTGAGATTGATACATAATATCTATAATATTACCTACCTCAATTACCTATTGTATTTTTATTCAGACGAAATAAAATAAATATTTCTAAAGTATTAAATTAGGTTATTCCAGATATTCCATACTAGTTTTGGGATTGCTATGCTGATATTTTGAAAATTTTCCGCGTTTTTTCAGTCTCTACATTCGTTTGCTAGACTCTATGACCTAATTTTGGGGACTAATTTAAAAAATACATTAAATGCACCTTGTGACCATAACAAATGAAAGAGCTTGTTGATGTAGAAATTATTATTTTTATTCCCTTAATTTTGTTTCTTAAAGTAATTATGGCATCAAATCACAGATCAAATTACAAACCTAATATTGGAAAACAGTTCAATCAAATTATTTGTACCTTGTGTAGTCATTATTATTTAAAATCACATATTTGTTTTTCAAAAAACAAATATGTGATTTTAAATAATAATGACTACAGTCATTATTATTTAAAATCACATATTTGTTTTTCATTTACTTAAGTACTAAAATACAAATAGTAAAATTGGCTTTTAATTTATGAACTTTATCTGTAGGTTCTTTTTTGTAGTCGGTATTCATCCCACATAACTTGAACGTTTTTTTTAAAAACAGCCGCCATCTATTTTTTGTTCTCTAAAGTATTTTTTTCTATTAATATTATAAAGGCAAATGTCTGGATGTGTCCACAAAATACCGAATATATTTTAATTAAATTTGGAATAAAGAAGATGGGTTATAACTTGGCACTACTTTTTCTAATGTACTTACCTAATCAAGTAAACAAACAACAAGACAGCTAGTAAAATATAATCCAATAACAAGTAAATTTTTCTATAACTTTTCTACCTCAGTGTACTCAGGCACAACACGCTACAACCGGTCCGTGAGTAAAGTTAAGAAGGTCATCGATATGTATGTACAGTGCAAAGCACGCACAAATTTGACATCATTGTGTCAGCACTTTACTCGCTACGCGCGGTCTATACTTTAGTACACAATTATCACTCAAATCGCGTGCACTCATTATCATTCAATTAAAATTCTATTATTACGTACTCTTGCGTATTAATCAAACTACCATCATTAAAAGGTGTAAAGACCCTACATCTTTTTGGTCCTTCGAGCATCCGTTTATGCGGGACTATTTCGCGTTCATAACAGTGTGATTAAACTGTGAGCACGGAAGTACAGCTCCTGTGACTACGACCGGTGGATAGAGTAACATCCGTCTGCTGCAACTCAACGACTGAAAATCTATCATACAACAACAATCATGAGCGCCAGCATGGAAAACATTTTGGCCAATCAAGATCGAATCATTCAAGCCATGGAGCAGCAACTGCGGAATTTCAAGAAGGATTCTGCGGACCGCAAAACTCCGGCTAACATCAAAAAACGTTTGCAAATCCTGGATTCATACTGGAGGGAGTTTCAAGAAAATCATGCTCAATTGTGTGAGTTTGAAGATCGTGGTTATACCTACTTTTCGGAAAACATGTACGAAAAAGCAAGAATTTTCTACAATGAAGCTCAGGAAATCATTCAAAATTACAAACCGTCTACTAGTACGGGTCAAGGGGATAAGTTGCCTAGCGCTTCATCAATGCGTATATCAGATACTCGCAATCAAGAAGCTGCGGATGAGCAACAGCAAACGGACATGTTGTCAGTTGATCCAGATCAACCAAATATCAAGCCAACGGGCACCCCATTCACATCATTGTTCAAGAAGATTGTCTCTCAAGGTAATGCCAGTAAATTAGAAGAAATGCTCCGCAAGCAGAAGAGTAACTTCAAGGCTTTATCACGAGCAATCAGGAGCGTGGATATAGAGAGCCCCACCGAAAAATGGGAATTCGAAGATGTGCTCAGAACCATTCAAGCAAAATGGTCAACCATAGATTCCCTGCACTGGGAAATTGATAGTGAGATGTACTCAGAAGATGAGGAGTATGAACAGGAATATAGCAACTACGAAAAACGGTACGTTGACATCAAAAAGTTGGTCAATAGCAAAATGTATTCCGTTTCATATCGGGAAAATTTTACACCGAAAATAGATATTCCTACCTTCTCAGGGAACTATCACAAATGGATATCATTCAAGGACTTATTCCAAGAGGCTGTCCATAACAACAAAAGCATCCCAAGCGCCCAGAAGATGCAGTTATTAAAAGGTAAGCTGAAAGGCGAAGCAGAAAGGATCATTCAACATCTCAACATCAGTTCCGAAAATTACCAAATCTGCTGGGACATATTGAATCACAGGTATAACAATGACAGGCTAATTTTCACCTCACACATGAACATACTCCTGTCATTACCTACAATGCAAAACCAAGTCGACACACAGATCAAGAACATGTTCGACACTATCAATGAATGCATGAACGCCCTGAAAAATCTTGGTATAGATGTAGCCGCCATGGGACCAATGGTTGTGCATTTACTAACACTGAAGCTGGATACTCAGACGCTTAGTGAACACACTCAATCATTAGAAAATCCAAGAGCCTTGCCTGTTCTAGCAGACTTTCTGAAATTTTTAGAGAACAAATATACTGCTCTCGAGTCAACACGGCGAAAACATTATTCATCCAAATCAACCTCGTCGTCATCTCCGAGTAGAAGCAAGGATTCAGGACATCAATTCAGCAAAAATAATCAATCAAAATCGAATAATTTAAACAACAAAAACGATTCTAACAAATCGTTTTTGCGTAGTTCAGCTATAAAAAGTTGTGCAACGAAAACACAATATTGCCCACTATGCAAAGACGACAGCCACGGACTTTTCTACTGCAAGCCATTTTTAGAATCGGGGTCAGCAGAAAAGAGAAACACATTGCAAAGGTTCAACTTGTGTAAAAATTGCCTGGTTGATCACAAAAATAAATCATGCCGTTCTGAATCAAGATGCAGGGTGTGTAATGGAACTCATAACACCGTACTACACGATGCCCTACAGACAAACGCAGTGTCCAGCAACATGGATATGTCACCGTCTACGTTATGTGAAGACTACACACAAAGCAATGTGACACATGTTTCCAAGGAATCTGTTGTTGAAATTCTGCTAGCCACAGCACTTGTCCGTGTACAAGGAGCTAATGGGGAATATCACACAATGAGGGCTCTCATAGATCAAGGCTCTCAAGCCTCCCTCATCACTGAGAACGCAGCTCAAATACTGAAGCTGCCGCGCCGAGCATGCAAAGGCGTCATAGTTGGAGTCAGTGCCAATCAAACCAACTGTAAGGGAGTTATCAGTCTTGTAGCGTCATCAGTACACTCGAATTATATATTCCAAACAGAAGTTGTTATTATGAAGAAATTAATTAACAACTTGCCAAACCACAGTTTTGCAAAACCATCTTGGGAATATCTTCAAAACATTCAACTAGCAGATCCAGATTTCAACGTTTGTCGTCCTATCGATTTATTGTTGGGAGCAGAAGTTTACTCGGAAATCATCATGTCTGGCATAATCAAGGAAAACTCATCTCTGCCAATAGCACAACAGACTCAACTTGGCTGGATTTTGAGCGGCAATGTCAAGTCCTATCAATGCAACGTTATCATGAACAATATACAAGACATACAAAGGTTTTGGAGCATTGAAGATGTCACCGAACCCGATACTAATATGTCCTCTGAGGATCATCAATGCCTTCAACAATATCAATCGGAAACAGTAAGACGAGATGATGGTAGATACGTGGTTAGACTGCCACTGAAGCCAGATATCAAAGAAAAATTGGGAGAATCAAAACAAAGAGCCGTAGCACAATTTTATCAACTGGAAAGAAAGTTTTCAAGTAATAAAAATATTTCCGAAGATTACAAAACATTCATCAACGAATATATCAAATTGGGTCACATGCGCAAGTGCGCACAGAAAATTCTGCCGGATTGCATTTTACCTCACCTATGCGTTTTACGCCCGGACTCGGCAACAACATCGCTGCGAGTTGTATTTAACGCATCAGCGAAAACTTCGACGGGCTACAGTCTCAATGATTTAATGTACAGCGGTCCTAATTTACAACAGGATTTGTTTACATTGATTCTGAGTTGGAGACAGTATGAATATGCAATCACAGCCGACATCGAGAAAATGTTCCGACAGATCTTATGTAATGAAAAGGACCTTCAGTATCAGAAAATCGTCTGGCGTGACTCTCCTACCCAATTGCTTAGAGAATATGAGTTGACTACAGTCACCTATGGCACCAAAGCAGCTCCATTCCTGGCCATGATGACGTTGAAACGGTTAGCAGAAGACGAACGTTCAAGATACCCTACAGCATCAGCGGTACTTGAACAATGCTTCTACATGGATGATCTTCTGGCAGGACACCACAGTATAGAGGAAGCCAAACAACTCAAGGATGACCTAATTAATTTACTGAAGTCTGGTGGATTTAATTTGCGAAAATGGTCATCAAATAACATTAACATACAAGAATCAATATCAGACAAGGAACAAGCATTCGAATTCAGGCATCAAGAATCAACCAAAACTTTGGGACTGCGCTGGCACCCCCGGGACGATCAATTCAAGTTCCAGATTAAGATAGACACATCATCATTGACACCATCCACCAAAAGATCATTATTATCTGACATTTCAAAGATATTTGATCCGCTCGGCTGGCTGTCTCCAGTATCCACCAAACTGAAACTTTTGTTCCAAAAAGTTTGGTCGTTGAATCTTCAATGGGATGACGCAGTACCTACAAACATCAATGAAGAATGGCTTAAAATAAAAAAGGAGTTACCACAAATCGAACATATTAATGTGCCAAGATGGCTTCAAACTACAAAAAATGCAAACATAGAGTTGCATGGGTTTTGTGACTCATCAGAAAAGGCATATGCATGCGTAATTTATGGCAGAATTATCAATCAGGAAAAGGCGGAGTGTCAACCCCCTGTGGTCATAGTAGTAGGGAAATCAAAGCTCGTGCCTGTCAACAAATCAGTATCTCTGCCTAGATTGGAGCTTTGCGCTGCGCACTTGTTGTCAAAACTGATGAAAGTTGTCCAGAACTGTTTATCAACCCATAACCTACGAATATACGGTTGGTCCGATTCGACAGCAGTACTAGGTTGGCTCAATGGTGAACCGAATCGCTGGAAACCATTCGTGGCTAACAGAGTAGCACAAATAACGGAGATAATACCAACAAAAAGCTGGCGATATGTGAAATCGGCCGAAAATCCAGCTGATTGCGCGAGCCGAGGATTATCAGCGAATCAACTACATCATCATCCTCTTTGGTGGCACGGACCAACCTGGCTATCAACATTCAAAGTAAACCACAATCAAGACATACCAACTTACATTACATATGAAGAAATCAGGAAGTCAATAAAAAGTAATGTAGTTCAACAAAATTAAGATATTATTTTAAAATTATTGAGCAGATTCAGCAACTTCGACCGAGCAGCGCGTGTTCTTGCTTGGACTTTGCGCGCCATATCTCGCAATCAACACAAACCGAAGTATCTGACTGTCAGCGAAATAAAAATCGCTAAACATCTGTTTATCAAACAAGTACAGCTGACGGTATTTAAGGAAGAGGTATTTAGTCTCCGAGATCAGAAGCAAATAGACGCGAAGAGCAAATTGCTAAAGCCGAACCCGTTTTTGGATCAAGACGGCCTACTGAGAGTCGGTGGCAGATTGAACAACGCGAAAATGAGTCAGAACATGAAGCATCCTCTCATCGTTCCCAACAACACACACCTCAGTGACTTATTGATCGAACAAGGACATCAGATGACACTCCATGGGGGAGCGAGAGTTACTCAAGCATGGCTGCGTCAACAATATTGGATTCTGGGAGGAAACCGAGCTGTCAAGAAGCGCTTACGAAACTGCGTCAAGTGCCGAAAACACGACCCAATCAAACACGAACAACTCATGGGCAACCTTCCTTTTGCACGCAGCAATCCAACACGACCATTTTATCATACAGGGGTTGATTTTACTGGGTTTGTCGACGTCAAAGCAAGCAAGGGCCGAGGTATCAAAACCACAAAAGGGTACATCGCCGTGTTCGTTTGTATGGCCACCAAGGCTGTACACATCGAGCTAGTATCGGACCTGACCTCATCATCGTTCTTAGCAGCTTTGCGGAGGATGGCAGCTCGGAGAGGCACCCCAGGCCATGTCTATAGTGACAATGGCACGAACTTTGTTGGAGCGAGTAGAATACTCAACGAAGAGTTCGTGAATATCAAAAACACTTTGGATGACAGTTTTTTCGAGGCTATTACCAGTATGGAGATTAACTGGCATTTTAATGCCCCTTCCTGGCCTAGTGCCGGAGGCCTCTGGGAAGCCGCCGTCAAGAGTTTGAAGTACCATCTCAAGCGGGTCATAGGAGATCAGAAGTTGACGTTTGAAGAATATTCGACGTTACTCGCTCAAATAGAAGCATGTTTGAATAGCCGACCATTGTGCGCACTCAGCGAAGATCCCGAGGATTTAGACTGTCTCACACCGTCTCACTTTTTGGCAAGTGGTCCGACACTAACTATCATCGAGACAGAGAGAGACTTGCGAACAAGATGGCAGCTCACACAAAAAATATTTGATGATCTGTGGAAGAGTTGGCGAGCTGAGTACCTGTGCCAACTATCAGCTCGCAGTAAGTGGCACAAACCTCATCAGAATTTGAAGATCAATGACATCGTCATCATTCACGACATTAATCTTCCCCCGGGAAAATGGCCCATGGGCAGAGTTATTGAACTTCATCCAGGGAAAGACGGATACGTCAGAGTAGTGACTCTACGGACGAAAAATGGTTCACTCAAGAGACCAATTACGAAATTATCCGTCTTGCCGATCAACGACAATAATCAAAGCCACGATACAGAAAAGGAAAACAAAGAAGGTCAAGCAACAAACAATAAATATTCCAAGCCAACCTCATCAAAATTGTGCAACTTCATAATTACAACACTCGTACTTCTGATGTTTATTTGCTCAGGAACGTGCGAACACAAAATTTCCAAAGTTGCAGAAAATAAAAACATATTTTTTGATAAACTCGCAAATATGAAATTGGAACGTGAAGAATGGAAACTCGTCGTTTATTGCGACATGGCTCCATATTGGCAAGGAATTAACCTTCTGGACAAGTTTATCACTCATCTGGACAACATATGTTCAAGGGATCAAATACCACAATGCAACGTAGTCCGATTACAACTGCTTCACGGGTACAACGAACTTGAACACTACAACAATGTTTTACTTGGTCAGCAAGGTCAAGTTCGCCGACGTCGCGGGCTTATCAACGGCATCGGCTACATCGCACATAGTTTGTTTGGAGTTTTGGATGAAACTTTCGCCGAACAATATCAGAAGGATATTGCCTTAATCAGAAGCAATCAAAAACATCTCAGTAATCTGTGGAAAAACCAAACTTCAGTAGTGGAGGCTGAACTAAATGTCATCAAAAGGATTGAAAAAGCACTCAAAGAAATGAAATTCAATCAGGAACTGGCAGATCAAGTGACATTCCATGACATTCATCATTACGTCGCCATCTACATCTTGGGTGGAGTCGTCGTGGTTTGCATCATCTTGTACACATGGCAACGCGTACGAGCGCGCCAGCCGCATCCAGCGCCCGCACCTCCGACAGCTGAGCGAGCAGAGGCCACAACGGAGCAGGCAGAGGCTAGCGTGAGCTATGTAGCTCCCGTTGCCACCTCTGCGGGTCGCCCTACCATCGCCACAACGAGCAGAGGGTCTTCGCCATCCGCTCGGACTCAATTCAATGAAATACCTT
The DNA here is from genome assembly GCA_945859665.1 of Anorthoa munda. Lineage (NCBI taxonomy): Eukaryota > Metazoa > Arthropoda > Insecta > Lepidoptera > Noctuidae > Anorthoa > Anorthoa munda. Next base: position 9,297,675 of record OX243919.1, on the reverse strand, counting down.
AAGCTTAGTTTATTTAAGTTTGTAAGCAAAATTGTTAATTATCATCTTGTAAATCATTATCCTTCATCTCATTCACATCTTCTCGGGCCCCGGAGCATGTACAGTGCAAAGCACGCACAAATTTGACATCATTGTGTCAGCACTTTACTCGCTACGCGCGGTCTATACTTTAGTACACAATTATCACTCAAATCGCGTGCACTCATTATCATTCAATTAAAATTCTATTATTACGTACTCTTGCGTATTAATCAAACTACCATCATTAAAAGGTGTAAAGACCCCTGAATGCGTCGCTTTTTCGTAGTCATTTGAATTTGGTCGGATAACCAGCCTTTATTTACATGTTTAGCTTTTTCATTAAATCTACTAAATAAGAAACATTCCAAGCTGAATATTTTCTCTATATATTTTTGACTAAACGCACATCCTTGTGGTTTACACATACCTATCTTGGGTTGAGTCAGTTTCTTGTATTTTGCCGTCAAAGTTATGACAACCTCGTTTTGACTTTTAGCAATATTATTCGATAACGCAAGCATGTATGCTTTTGAAACTTTTTATGATTATTACAAGCGTCAAGATGGACTGAATACAGTTTTCAGCGAGCTTATACGTTTTCTCATTTAGGCACTGCGAACTTTTTTCGGGTTTTCTAAAAAGCGCATTGACTTGAAAATTATAAATATTTCCTTAAAACTAATTCCGGCACAAATACGCACATATCAAGAGCTACTCGTGTATGTTTATTCTACAGGCGCACGTACAATGGTTTTAGAGATACACGATTCTTCAAAACGTTACTCCAGCAGGAAATGCAATATCTCGAAAACCTGATGACGCACCAATTATATTTTCGGCGCACATTTTTGCACAACTATGTATAAGCTCTCTGCCCATGCACAATATTTCTCATTCCGATCATTCGTTTAGAATTTTCCTGCTGGAACAACGTTACCCTAGCGGGAATCGTTTTTTTCAAAAACTACGACACGCACTTATATTTTATGTGGCGCACATGCATAGCAGATTACGCACTAAGTATACGTTCCACTCATATCACTCTAGGAGTCACTTTCCTGTTGGGGTAACGTTCACCTATTTTTCATCACTACCTAAGAGAAAAATAAAAAGCTACGAGTACCTACCTACAGATTTTTTAAAGCACATTACCGCCATAACTTAGAACCAGCCAGTAACTTATTCAAACATATGCGTTCGACCTATTTGGTTAACTTCTCATACTTATCAACAAAGAGTAAGTATAATACTAACTCCTTACTAACCAATCACTAAAATGAGTTTATCACCATAGAGAATTAAATGTTAGTTCGTGATATTTTATTTTTCATTAGACCTTCACGCGAGCGCCTCTAACCCAACTACGCAAATCTATCAGAAGCACGAAGTGGACCAATCAGAAAAGAGAAAGCTCAAACTCCTACGGGCGCAAAATTGGATTTGGCTCCCGCTATCCTCTATAGACAATTGTCGTTTTTCGAATAGGTGTGATGAAAAAATATTTTTTTCTTTTTAGGACGACCGAGACCGGATTTCTTTTACCGCTGTTTCCCTGATGGGGTGGAAACCAAATATCTTCAGTGCACGGGAGATCCCACCGAGATCATGGAAGGACGGAAGTCGTTTCCAAGTGGACACAGCAGTTGTAAGTACATAACTTTCATGGATAAATCTCTCCAGGCTGCTCGTCTGTGGAATGCATTGCCTGACCCAATTAAACGTGCTCAGTCGTTGCCTGTATTTAAAAGACTCATCAAGGAACATTACTTATCGCTGCAACCGTGCTCTTAGTTTTTACCCGACTGCCGAAGGAGGGTAATGTGTTTATCAGTCTATGTTTGTTCCTATGTGGCGTTTTAGAGACCAAACGCGTTTGCCGATTTTGACGATTTATACGTCAATCCATTCGTCTTAACCCTGCGAGTGTCACTGGCTACATCAAAATGGGAAAATAGAAAAATGGCGGCTTTTTGGCGCCATATTGTGGGCGACAATTTATTTTTTCCAATCCCTTCGTGTGGGGTATCAAAACTAAAGGGTTTTAAGAGGTTATTTCAAAAATATATAACACTTATATGTTTAAATGTACACAAATCTAAAAAAAAAATTACTTAGAAAGTTACAAATTAAAAAAGTGAATTCAAAAAATAAAAAAACCCGACTGCTTAAGAAGCGAACTAAAAAGTCGTAAACAAGAAGAAAATCATGCTGTGTCACGTCTGCCTTGTAAATACCCTTTGTTAGTCGCCTTTCATGGATCCTCTCAAACAAGGGCGTCGCCAGCCGATGGCCCAGGGACAGGGGGGCAAGTTGATATGGAGAATGAGAAAAGTATGAATTGTAGGTAAAGTCGAGAGCACATGAAGCTTTTCACTTGTGGTACGAGCCTTACATCTACAGCGATTGTAATAATATCGGTATAGTTCTCGCCAAACTTCTTGGCCGTCCCGAAGTTGGCTGCAATGTCTGCGCAGTAGTAAATCATACAAAAACAGTAGGTACCGATCCGTGCCTTGCGCATCGGAAAGCGAACTTCAGGGCGGCCCAGAAGTTTGGCGAGCACTATTCAGAGTCCAACGTGTAAAGCTACGCAACTCTACCGTACACGTTGTGCACGGAAGAGCGATCAAAATTTTCAACGCTTTTCCGTGTCGGGAAAGAAGGTTTTTGCCTATTTTAGGGTATCAACAACGGTTCGATCTGTTGGGTTTGGTTTATATATATTCATTCGCGACGTACGGGAATGATCAATCAAGCAAGTCAAGTCAAAGACTTGACTTGCTTGATTGATCATTGACTGTGGTTGCTTTACATTAGGCAACTTTTTTTGAATATCTAGGGGAGGGTGCAGCTGCCCCCCCCTTGCCCCCCCTTGGCGACGCCCTTGCTCTCAACATGACCAAACCATCTTAGCAAACTCTTTTAAACTACAGTTCAACTATTTTCATAATGTCTCTCGGCAAATTTCGTGTTTCGTAAGTCGTTGGATTTCTATCTGTTGCCCTTTACACTTGGTGCAGACCTGACGCTCTCTGTTAACTTGGAGGTGTATAGAGTTGTTAATACTCTTTTAAGTAATATAATTTATTTATAAAATGGGAGGAAAGCTTCTATAGGAAAATAGTTTTACAGCTCTATATAGTTCACACGGAAATCAAAACAAAACAACAATAAAGTACTTAGTTCTGCATTCAAATTATTATACACGTTAAATCTAATAATTGATAGACATTGAAATTACCTAAAGAAGTATGTAAGGATCGTAGCAGATGGCGTTCTGTTGTTTCTGCCTAACGCATGGGAAAAGACGTCAGTTTTAACTTTAAAACTTTCGCGTTTCATAATTGAGAAACAATATATCACGGGCATTTAACGCGATGATTTCGATTATTTATTTACCTATTTCACCCGACGTTTCGGCCGTATTGCAACGTCCGTGGTCCCGGGTAGACTGGTGTCGGGTGAAATAGGTAAATAAATAATCGAAATCATCGCTTTAAATTCCCGTGATATATTGTTTTTCAAGGCGTCAGTTTATGTATGTATGTATTGAAATTAGAATTCGTTTGTATTCGGACATGCGATGATTGCCAAGGGGCATTAAGAAAGTAGTTGTACTGTGGCCAGTGAGAATATTTTTTAAAAGTTTTCCCGCTGTCCCCCAGTGGTGACAAGTGGGAATAATTTTTAAAAGTTTTCCCGCTGTCACCCAGTGGTGACAAGTGGGAATAATTTTTAAAAGTTTTCCCGCTGTCCCCCAGTGGTGACAAGTGGGAATAATTTTTAAAAGTTTTCCCGCTGTCCCCCAGTGGTGACAAGTGGGAATAATTTTTAAAAGTTTTCCCGCTGTCCCCCAGTGGTGGCCAACTAGGTGGTGGACAACGGGAATAATGTTATGATCTCATCTTTTTCCAGTGTCGTTCTGTTCGTTGGGCATAGCGTCCGCTTGGCTCTGCGGTCGTCTGGGTGTGTTGTCTCGCCGTAGAGGCAGTGGGCTGCGAGTTGTAGGGTGTCTCATGCCTCTGATGTTAGCTGCCAGCATCGCCTTGTCAAGGACCTGCGACTATCATCACCATTGGCAAGGTACGTAAATAATAATAATAAAAAAACCTTTATTTAACACTAGCTGTTCCCCGCGGCTTCGCTCCCGTGGACCACGCCACAGGACCCGTTTTCGGGATTAAAAAATAGCCTATGTCACTCGGGAATAATGTAGCTTTCTAATGGTGAAAATGTTTTAAATCGGTCCAGTAGTTTCGGAGCCTATTCGGTACAAACAAACAAACAAACAAACAAAAAAATCTTTCCTCTTTATAATATTATATAGTATAGACTAGCGGCTTCGCTCCCGTGGACCACCCCACAGGACCCGTTTTCGGGATTAAAAAATTGCCTATGTCACTCGGGAATAACGTAGCTTTCTAATGGTGAAATATTTTTTTAATTCGGTCCAGTAGTTTCGGAGCCTATTCGGTACAAACAAACAAAAAAATCTTTCCTCTTTATAATATTAGTATAGATAATACACAGTTAAATTTTGTTAGGCGATAGTATTATCGTGAAACATTGATTAAAAATAATATTGACATTAATAGCACAGTAAAAATATACAAACAGTATGGATACTACTTACAAACGCTCGAAACGGCTCACTCACACAAACATACGCACCGACGAGACCATTAAGGCACTTCTGCAGTGCTGTCAGTAGTGCGAGCCGCTTAGGGGTCTCGTCGATGCGAATGCCTACCCTACTCTACCCTACATAAAAACCTTCTCCTAATAATAACAAACACAACAAAAAAGAATAAGCGAAATCGGTTCAGCCGTTCACGCGTGATGCCGTGACCAAGGGAAATCGGGATTCATTTTTATATATATAGATGTTGTTTAAAAAGCATGAAATTAAAATTAAAATGGGGGTGTTTTATATTTGTAATTTTATCTTGTCCCTATTGCCTTGTCGAATTCATTACGCAATAAGGTTACTGGACAGGTAAAAGTAATGTAAAGGTTTAAAAACGGATCAACTATTTTCAGATATCCTCGTTGGTTCCATCTTGGGATATACCGTGGCTGTGTTCTGCTATCGCCAGTACTACAATCCTCTCTCATCAGACCTCGCTGGTATACCCTACATTGTGTCCTGCGTCAATTCAGCTAAGTTCTTCAACGGGAAACCCGACAGTCCAGTAAAGGACACCAAAGAGGAGTCGACACCACTCCTAAACGGGAAAAAAGATGACAAATGGATTTAATTTTCTATATTTACTCCAAAAACCCGGTTTTTAAATTGAGCTTTTAGGTTTTTCAAAGAACCTAGAACCTAGTTTTTATTGAATATTACCTGGTTTAAAAAAAGGGATCTGGTATTATTGGTAAATACTCGGTAAAAAATATATCTGGTTTTTATTGAGAAATAACTAGTAAAAAAAGATACCTGGTTTTTATTGAGAATACCTGATTAAAAAGAAATACCTGGTTTTTATTAACAAATACCTAGTTTATACTAGAAAGGAACATTCCTGTATTTTTAAGGAACGGTCAAGTTATTATCTTAGTCTATAAGTCTGTCAAAACCATCTCTAATTTAACGGTTTTAAATATGAGAATATGCATGATGACTTAAAAATATATTTTTTATTGGTCAGGTAGATTAATAAAAAATATTGGACACGTACTTATTCTTTTGTTACCTAAATAAAAAATAACGAAGACGCAGTGCGTTGAAATTACGTGTGACGTCACGCGTTGGTACAGTTTTTACTTACAAGTGACGTTACAAGACCCATTTCCTGAACACGCGCTTTATTTTTGTCAATATATAAAGATTTGATGATGCAAAAAATAGTTGTCCAATATTATTTGACAATCTCACTGAAGGACTAAATAGAAATATCATTTTTCTACCAAAGCATCATCCCTATTCGCCTTATGAGGCTGGAGAAAAGTCAAAAATGAAACAAAAAACATGCCAAGCGCTATCGAACTGTCACCGGATCAATCCCAAAGGTGAGTATACAATAGAGCACTTTCGCGAGCATTGCATTGTAATGTAACGTTGTTACAAATGGTAAAATACAATCATGTTTAGCCGTAACTATCGGCGTATAAATATTTCCATTACATTGAACGATAAGAACAAAATTGAAAAATTACCTAGAACTTTACACTTGCAAAGTTTATAATTTATAACTTTATAGATTAGAAATTATTATTATGTTATAATGTCAAAATTCAATATTCATATAAAGAACAATGGCAGGTGCCCATACATTGTTTTAGCTGAGATTAAATTCCTACGTCATTAAATGAAAAATATCTGATTTAACTCAGGATGATGTTTTGAATTAGTTTGTGCAAGAATTTAAGCCAGCTAATATTTCGCCATTGTTCTTTATTATTATTGTAAAAAAAAGATAAAACTATTCAATTAAAAAAACTTTTTCAGCTAAAAATTCGGAGACACTATAATATGCTTTTTGCTAAAGAAACATTTTTAATTGTCGCTTGAATGCCTTACTATTTAGCTCCTTTCAACGTTTAGACAACATGTTAAATATAGTAGGCGCCACGCAGACGATATTTTTGCGCATGAGTGCCGGTTTTGCTGAATAGCCTTGAAGAACAGACAAATACTCAAGTTTCCTAAAGCATTTCCATGTAATGTAACGTTCTTGCGAATGTTCGACGCTGCGTTCGACGTAATGCTCACCGCGAGTGAACATTTACCTGTAACATTTCTTTGTACTTTGTGTTCATTATTGATCTCACTCCAAATCACCCGCGTTCGTGTCTTTTTTCGGTAAATGTTACACCAAAACGCTCGTTTGTTTTTAAAATCAGATTGTAACAAAACATCGAGCGTCATATTCGAAGTGAGGTTCGAGTAAATTTAAAAACAGCGAATGCTCGATGTTCTGTAACAAGTAAACGCTCTAGTCTATACTCACCTTTACATTTTGACATTTCGATCAACGCAATTGCTGACAGAATGAATGACACTTTTTTAGTCTCTGGTTTTAGTGAGAAAGTACCAAGCGTACCATTTTATATTAGTTACAATTTAGTTATGTTGTTTAATGTTTTTAATAATTTATTTTGTTTGTTAATAACTTTGATGAAGGAAGGTAGATTAATAAAAAAATATTGGACACGTTTTTTTCTTTTGACACGTAAACATAAAGTGAAGACGATATAATGCGTTGAAATATCGTGTGACGTCACGCCGCTAGTACACTTTATACTGCCTTAGTGACGTCACAAGCAAGGAGTGGGGACTCCTGAACTTTGATGCGCTTTAACTTTGTAATATTTTTACCAGGCTGCAAGGAAAGGGTTATGTGTTTCGCGCGTATCTTGTATGTATGTATGTATGTAATATTCTATATTACCACGTATCTTCCAAACCACTTGACGGATTTTTATAATTAAGACATCGTTAGATATGTCTTGACCGCCCAAGTGTTCTTAGATAGGTGAAGTTAAAAAAACACAAACATGGCCACATATTGTGTGGGTCCCAATTTTTTTTTTCTTCCAGACCCATCGAGTGGGGTATTAAAATGAAGGGTTTCAAGAGCTGATTACAAAAATACATACCACTTATATGTTTAAAAGTGATACGAAAAAAAAAATGAAAAACCCGCCAAGTGCGAGTCGGACTCGCACACGAAGGGTTCCGTACCATTATCGCAAAACACTGCATAAAAATCACGTTTGTTGTATGGGAGCCCCCGTTAATTTATTTTATTTTAATTTATTAATTTTTTTTTTTGAAGTAAATATACAACTAAACATTCTATGAATATTTCAAGCGTCTACCTGTTGCCGTTATTAATATCGAGCAAAAAACGGCAAAAATATCACGTTTGTTATAACAACAAATACTAAAAACAGTATAAAATAAATATTAAAGGGGGGTTCCCTTTAATATTTATTTTATACTGTTTTTAGTATTTGTTGTTATAGCGGCAACAGAAATACATAATCTGTGAAAATTTCAACGGTCTAGCTATCACGGTTCATGAGATACAGCCTGGAGACAGACGGACAGACGGATCGCGAAGTCTTAGTAATAGGGTCCCGTTTTTACCCTTCGGGTACGGAACCCTAAAAATAACTTAAAAGTTGTAAATAAAAGAAGCTAATTTAAAACAAAAATCCCGACTGCTTAAGAAGCGAACTAAAAACCTGTAAACAAGAAAAAATCATGCTGTGCAGTCGGAGGATCAGGTGGTCCAGCCAGTTCGCGAAAATGTATCCTCCGACTGCACAGCGATTTTAAGCGCTTTAATTTTGTAATATTTTTTTGATTAAGTAAAGCAAAAAATACGTGTCCAATATTATTTGATAATCTCACTGACGGACTAAATAGAATTATACTTTTTCTACCCAGGAAACATCTCTATTGATAGGGTTGTGGTGACCAAGTGGCTAAGACATCGTCTCTCGTGCTAGAGGTCGTGAGTTCAAATCCGGGAAAGTACCAATGTGACGTTTTTAAATTCATAATAATATGTAATTTCTACGTTTAATCACCCACAAAGGCCTCTGCACATACAGAGAAGGCACGAGCATTTTACTACGATTTCTCAATGAGGGTTGGCAATTTCAAACTTATACTATAACTACTAGCTGACCCGGCAAACTTTGTTTTGCCATAAAAACACCAACCATTCATCTACTCTACCTACCCTACCTACCCTTCCCTACCTGCCCTACCCTACCCTGCCTACAAACCTACTCCACCTATGTACGTAAGGTACCAATAATTTTTTTCTTATTTCTTTTTTTTTTTTCATAAGAACCTTCTCCTATCAATAAAAAACACAACAAAAAAAGAATTAACGAAATCGGTTCTGCTGTTCTCGAGATTTGCTCTTAACAATACATTTAGCGGTTCATTTTTATATTATAGATAACTTCAGGTTTACTCTCGCTGTTTTTCTTTACCGTTGTCAGCGAGGTCCAAGCAACTACGAAAGTAAAACACGTGTGTGAAATATATTGTATTTTGAACCTAAAACCAGTGCAATAAGAGTCAGTTTACAATTGTATTTAAAAATGGTCTGTCCGCATGTGGAAGTCGGCTGACTGTCCGTCGACCAATCCTTCGAGGATTACAGGCGTTGTAATTATGTTTTTTTATGTTTTGTGATATTGATTTAACTAAAAATAGTCTTTTTAGTTACCCGATGTTAAATATAAATGTTATTGTTTATAGTTCAAATATTTTATTATTAGTTTTAATTTAAATAATAATCTAAAACAACCTCGTCTCGAAGGAAGACGATCATAGTTCCTTTTGTTTTTTTTTATTATTCTAGTTAGCAAATTTTTTTTAATATTATTGCTCTAGTTATTTTTTTTAGCTTAAAATATATAATTTTTATTAAATTAATAGCTCAATTATATTTTTAAATTAATTTTGAACGAATTTTGTTTTTTTTAATTAAAATGTAATGTCTTTCTTTTATATTTTATATTTTTACTTTTATTCAACCGCAAGTCAATAACTATGAAGCATTGACATGACATCGCCTTTAATTCGTAGACATTAAGGGTGGTTTTTGTAGGTCAATATTAATTATTGGCACTTTGTAACTTTAGAAAAGAAATAGAGATCTTTTTTAATACTTTTTAACAAAAATTTAATGATGTATAACAATTTTTTTAAATTTATATTTTTATCCCATTCATGATTATGTGGTATCTATGTATTTGTTTTATTTAAATTGTGATAATTATTTAGGTGTAAGACAAAATATCATTAAATGATAAAAAAAAATGTTTTAGTAAAAAACTTAGTAGGTACCCTATGTGAAAGTCAGTGAAAATAGTAAAATTTTCTTATATTATTTATTTATATTAATTTTAATAATAAATACCTTTTTATATTTTTTTTGTACAAATGTATTTTTTTTACCAAAAGTAGACCATAGATAAGAATATGTATAAGTAGGTCATTATTACCTAATAGAACTATGTACTTTTAAAAGCACGATTTATACATTTCCGCTTACACCTAGACTTAGTTTTTTGTACAATTTTCAACAAAATAATGTCAAGATGAACATAATCGAACTTTTTTAATGCATTTTGGTGTAAAATAAAGTATATTCTATAATACTTTGACTGTGCATAGTTTCTGGAAAACCAATTTAAATAATAAACAGCCGAGCAATGAAAAAGTTCCACCCACAAAATGCCGACAAACACCTTAATTTAATTTTTTCCCATTTAATTTAAAATTTGAACACAATATTTACGTTTTTAGTTGGTAATATTCTGATGCGCTGTTAAATGTACTTTAATATTGCAGACTCCGTCACTAAGCTAGCCTTTCCCGTTTAGGAGTAATTTGGTGCTATGTCACTGGAACTTTTTCATTGCTCGTTAGTGTAGTAATACCAGGCTGTAACTATACCACGGCTGGGCAAAGGGTTCTCCTCATACAAAGGAGGCTAAATGACAAATTGATACAGGCTGTCTGACACCGACGCGAAAAAAAAAACAGTGGATGCAGTACATGATTCTGGATTCCGTAGTATTGGAATGTTTCGCCCGATATTAAGTTTTTTTTTTTATCTGCTTTTTTTACTATAGGTAGTTCAAAATCTTTATTCCTATCAAGCTCAATTCGATTTTTAATTATTCTCCTTTGTTGGCTCGCTGACAAAGAGAAAAAGTGCGGGCGGTGTTGCGCGTGCAGGTGGGTACTAGCCGGCGGTGTTGGCATCTATCGTTCGTGAACTTTAGGAAATCAGCTGAAGGGTAGCGCTTTTGGACTTTATTTTCATTTTTGTTTTTATGAAAAACGGTAGGTATTTAATTAATAATGAAAAATCTTTTTTTTCTAAAATGTAAAAATACTTTTGAAAAGTTCCAACACGGGGGTCCAGAATTATGTTTTGAATCCATGGTATTTTTTTCGCGTCGGTGTCAGACACACGCCGTATAAGTCCTAAACTTGAATTCAGACTTAGATTTTGTAACACTAAGGCCGAGTTTCTCACCTTTAAATTATCGCAGAATTAATGTGACAAACTGTCAGGCACGCGTTATCTGCTGTGATTGGCTGTTGAAAATTCATTCAACCAATCACAGCATTTAACGCGTGCTTGACAATTTGTCACATTAATTCTGCGACAATTTAGAGGTGAGAAAGTCGGGGTAAGGGACTTACCTGACGGCGCGACGCAATTTAGATTTCATCGACAGGCAATATCGGATGGATACCTAAACCTATTTACTAAGTTTTTTTTTTTTTTTTTTTTTTATTTGAAATGGGTTTGCTCTTGACTCTAGTCTAGGTCAGAGGTGACAGAGACAGAGTCGACGATGGAGTGAGTTTACCCAGAAGAAGCCTGTTCACTCTAACTTTGAAGAGATTCGGGTTGAAGGCGTTCGGAAACACGGACGCAGGTAGTGAGTTCCATTCATTCGCTGTGCGCATTATGAAGGATGTCTGGAAGCGCTTGGTGCGAATTGGTGGAATGGCAACAAGGTAAGGATGGTAACTTGCAGTGCGTCTAGATGTCCGATGGTAGAAGGGGGCTGGTGGGATGAGGTCGTGGAGTTCTTGAGCACACTCACCGAAGTACAGTCTGTAGAAGACCGACAAGCAGGCAACTTTGCGGCGATGAGCCAAGCTATGTAGCTTGGCATCCGCCAGTTCAACGTCGCCGATGAGCCTCTTGGCTCTGCGTTCCACTGAGTCAAGCGCGGCAAGCTGATACTTAGCTGAGCCATCCCAAAGGTGGCTGCAATACTCCATGCAGGATCGGACTTGCGCTTTGTAAAGGGTTAAAAGCTGTCCAGGCGTAAAGTATCGCTTCACTCTATTCAGGATGCCCAGTTTTTTGGCCGCAATTTGGGCTTTGTACTCAATGGAGGCGCCGAAGTTGAGATTGGATGTCAACTCCATGCCTAGGAGCTCGAGCCGATCAGTCACAGGAACAGATGTACCCCGAAAAGTAGGAGTATGATCGAAAAGACTCCTTTTAGCGGTAAAAAGACACGCCTGTGTTTTGGTGGCGTTAAAGGAGACCAGATTGTCATCACCCCACTGGGAGACAAGGCTTAAGGTCAAATCTGTCCGCTCCACCATAGCCTCTCTCAAGGAACGAACTTCATCCACGCTGATTTTTGCGCTGGACAGGTATCTCTCTGAAACAGTACTGTCATCTGCGTACCCAACAATACCAGGCAGAAGTAGGTCATTGATGTGCAGCAGGAAAAGAGTTGCAGAGAGAACAGACCCCTGAGGAACTCCGGCGTCAATAGCCATAAGGTCAGAGGAGCAGCCGTCAATGACTACTCGGATCGACCGTTTGCTGAGGAAGTCTGATATCCAGCTACAAAAACCAGCGGGGATGCCATACGCAGGAAGCTTACTGAGTAGACTCGCGTGCCAGACCCTGTCAAAGGCCTTCGAGATATCAAGCGACACAGCAAGTGCTTCGCCGTGTCTCTCGATGGCTTCGCCCCAGCAGTGCGTGACATACACAAGAAGATCACCAGTTGACCGTCCCCGGCGAAAGCCATACTGACGGTCACTGAGGAGATTATTGTCTTCAAGGTACGTCAGCAACTTACTGTTGAGTACCCTTTCCATAACTTTGGACAAAATGGAGGTAATGGCGATTGGACGGTAATGAGCAGGGTCTGCACGGTTGCCTTTTTTGGGCACTGGTTGCACATTTGCAAGCTTCCAGGATTTCGGCACCATTCTTTTTACAAGAGAGAGGCGGAACAAGCGTGTCAATACAGGAGACAGTTCAGGCGCACACTGCCTCAGCACTCTCGCCGGAATGCCGTCAGGGCCGCTGGCCTTGTTCACGTCTAGACTGCACAATACTCTCCGGACCTCTCTAGTGTGCACAGCGATCTCCGGCATCGAAGAGTCACAATGAGGTACAGTAGGTGGTTGCTTGGAGCCAGCGTCCAGACGTGAATTGCTAGCAAAGAGAGATGCAAATAAATTTGCTTTCTCACTCGCAGAGTGAGCCAGCGACCCATCAGGTTTCAGCATTGGAGGTAATGTGGGACGACAGAAATTCGTTTCAACCGCTTTAGACAGGGACCAAAACTGTTTACTACCCGGAGGGTGTGATGCCAGCTTGGCCCCAATACGCCCAATATGGTCAAAACGTGCCCGACGCAGAACCCGCTTGCAGAACTTGGCGGCAGAATTAAAGGCTCTTTTCCTCGCGCGAACCCTACGTGCTCTAAGTTTGCGGTCGCGGGCCCCGACCCAGGCTTTATAGGCAGACTCTTTTCGGGCCTCTGCGTGGGCGCATTCTGCATTATACCAAGGTCGGGATTTGTGACCGAGCGGTATGTCGGAGAATGGAATGAAATAATCCATTCCCTGTCGAATCACATCCCCAACCGCGTCCGCACAGCTCGAGGGGTCACCCGAGGAGAAGCACACATGCCGCCAAGGATAAGACGCAAAAAAGTGCCGCATCTCGTCCCAGTCTGCTGACTCGTATCGCCATACTCGTCTCGTGCCTCTAGGACTGTCATCTGGAGGAGAGCAAGTCGACACGGATTTCACCAGACAGTGGTCAGACGTTCCCAGCGGGGCTGAGACCGACACCGAATGACTGTCCGGATCAGTTGTCAGCAGAAGGTCTAAGCAATTGGGTGTATGGCCGTCAACATCCGGTACCCGCGTTGCCACATTCACCAGCTGGGTTAGATCTAGCGATAGAGAAAACTTGCGCGCCTCCAACCCGGCATGGTCAGTTTTCCGGTACGGGTACAACCACTCTTTATGATGGGCGTTAAAGTCCCCCAGAAAATTAAGCTTCGCTGTTGGGTACCGTAGCTGGGCCATGTCAGCCGACTCCACGAGGAAATTAAAAAGCGCTGTCGTCTCCTGGTCACCGGTGTGGGATCGATAGACGCCGATGTAGAGAGACTTCTCCACGCCAGTGTCCACAAGTAGCCATATGGCAGAAAACCCCGATTTCTCAAAGCAACGGAGACGACGACAACAAATGTCATCGCGGACGCACACACAGACCCCTGCTTGCTTCTTGAACTTGTGTTCAAGAGAGTAACCCGGGTAGTTGAGGTACGCCACGTCCGACGGGGTTGTTATCTTCGTCTCCGTTAGGAAAAACAGGTGCGGCTTCTCGGTCTCAAGGTGGTGGTGGACCGGATCGAGATTAGAGTGCAGCCCCCTGATGTTAGTGAGGTGCACTTTTAGTGGGAGGAAGTGCAGCCGTTGTTTCACCATATTCTTCTTTGCTTTCTTCATATTAAAGTTAAAGAGTTTGCTGGGGAAGAAGTCGAACTGTTGAGGCGCTGCCCAGTGAACCAAGTGGAACACTGGAGCTAACCGAACCTATGGGGAACTCATCTGGAGACTGCGGGGACGCCCGAACCCCCCCGGATATGGCCACCGGGTCCTCCCATCCAGTCGCCAGCTGGCACGGTGGAGCATACCGGGATTTTTCGCGAGTTGGCGGGGCAGCCTTTGGCACGTGGCTGGCGTGCTACTTGGGCCCCCTACTGACTGCGGTCGGCCAACGGCTGGCACCGTGCTTCGGATCCCGCTACCCTCCAAAATGAGCTACCCGGCAAGTTTTGCCCAGAGACCAAGACCTGTTCTGAACAGCGCAACTAACATCCTCCTTCTCCCCCAAAGGCACTGGCACTCCCACACACCGACGGAACACAGCAAGCTGTTTGGCGCCGGACTCCGGTGGGATGGTGGTCGCGAGCCAGGCGGCCTCTTGCGGAGCCTACCACCGCTTAAGTGGGATCGTTCAGCCGTACCACAGGCAAGCCTGTGGTGCCGTTGCCCGGGATGGACCGCTAGGAGGTAGATCCCATACCCACCCCAAAACTTTTTACGATTTTATGTTAAAACAGATTTTATGTGCAAATCGGTCGCAAAACATCGCATTGCGTCCTTGTGAACGTATTTGCAATTTAAATCGTCTGTCGGTATAATATTAATCACATTTTATCGAGCCATCATAAAGTTCGCTAAGGTCCACTTGCACACAAAACTTAACTCAGAGTTACTTGCTAACACGAGGTTTTGTTTAATGAAAAACTGTCAATTTAATCTCGTTTTAGCGACTAACTCCGAGATAAAGTTTCTCGTGCAAAAGGTCAAAGAATATTGAGGCAGAGTGGAACCGAAGCGACGTATCAAAGCATATTGAGCCCTATTGCCTCTACGTAAAGTCGAGTCGAAGCGACACGTCAAATTCTGTAGGTTATGCGCGAATTCGCAAGTTTTTTTTATATTGATAGATATGTACGTTACGTTTTCGATCGATAGGAGTCAATATACTACTCGGTTAAAATAACTGTGCACCCAGAGCTGTGACGTTCGACTCTCGTTATTGGCTCACGAGGTGAACGCGGGGGCTGCGCGGTTAGGCGGGAGTGGGGTCGATGACAGTCGATGTGCACAGTTTTGAGTGTGTTAAAGCTGTTTAATTTCAAGCGCACGCACACATAGCGCCGCGCGCACAGATGAGTTGAAGTATCTGTACATGATTGTGTCGCCTAGTGTTACTGAAAGGGCAATTACAGTCAAGGGTCAAAAGTACAGTCTTACGCTCCTAAAATTCAAATGGCTAGTTTTTGTAGATGAAGTTAAATTATCCACAACTGCACTTGTAGCCAACTTGACAATCTACAATCGATAACGCTAGTACGTGTTAAATTTAGTCTTGTTATATTTTTAAGCTATTGCATAGCTTCTATCGCGGGCCTTGAGCGCGGGGACCGAATCCAGAAATTCCGTAACGAAAAAAAACCTCACGCTCCCCACTCCGACGGGAAAGGAGGTGTGGCTTGAAGGCCGTGCATCGTCTAACGTCGTTTCAGTTCGGCAGTCGGTTGTGTGCGATTAGACGTATTGTACGACTCTACGAAACTTGTTTTTGGTGTATAGATAATGCACATGAATGCCGCGCAGAGAAAGTATATATGATATTATATCTATATAAATGTACATCGCGCGAAATTCGATAATCACTTCTTAATATTGTTATTTTTTTATAAATGAATATTGTTTTGGTGTGTCATTACACTATTTATACCTATTATAGTAATTAACTATTTTTATTTATTTAATAATAGAAAAATTTGTTTTCTTATCGGTCACCACGCTCAAAAAGTGTAACTTGAATTAATATCAAAGAAAAAGCAATACTGCATGAATAAAATAAATAAATAAAAATAAAAATTATAATTGCATAAGTTGATACAAAATGCTATGCAATAGCTTTACCGCGGCAGTCCCCGAGTGCCACACGTCTTTTTTTTTATTTTTACCTTTGTATAGATTCTTTTACCGATTGTTTTGTGAATGTGTGAACATTGTAGGCCTTCTAGATTTATATATGCTTGTTAACATTTATTAACTTTATATCTCGTTTATACATTTTTTTTATTTTTTAGATTCTTACGACTTATTGTCGGGCCTACGTTGTCCCCCCCTATCTATGCACTAATGCGGTAACATGGAAATATTGTAAAAACAAATCAATCTTTTTAAAAGAGTAACCGTGGTTTTTCTTGACGGTTCTTCTCCATAGGAAACGACCAACCCGAACCGTGTACCTTTTGTCGACGTTTTATAAGTGCCCATGTACGCCTGTAGCTCAAGTGGCTTCCCATACGTCTTCGCCGGGATTCTCATATTTTATTTCTGCTTTACAGTATTCTTTACAATCCTACAACCCCCTCTTATCTCAAAGAACGTTTCAAGTTCCTTCATGACACACATAATAGATATCTGAGGTCATCGGAAAACTTGAGACTAGAGATGCCGATGCATTCCACCAGCTTTTACGACAAATCTTTTTCGGTTCAAGCGGTGCGGTTGTGGAATGCTTTGCCCGTGTCAATAAGGCGTGCTCTCTGCCCATTTTTAAAACTATGGTAAAGAGTCACAACCTCTCTCTTTAATAGTTGTTTTTCTTGATTTCTATGCTTTTGTTCCATACTTATTACTGTATATATTTGTCTATATAATATATATATATATATATATATGTGTATGTATTTATTCTATATATTAATAGTACACCAAAGACTACATACAGTACTGTCTTTCCTTCCATTTTTAAAATCCATCCAAAGGTTGTCTTGAAAAGATCGCTTTTAGCGATAAGGCCGCCCATTGTGTCACCCAGTGTAATGTTTTCTTCGTCTATACGTTCTGTAACTTATATGGTGTACATAATAAAAAGTATTCTATCTGTCAGATCCAGGTATATAGGACCATGATTTGACCTACTTAGTGACATACCGCTGTTAGATTATAGTCGTGGGCGCAGAATGTGGGATACGGGTAAACTAGAGAAATATCTCCTGTAACTTCTACACAGTTTTAATTCGTTACAGAGTACTATCACCATGATACTAAGTAATACTCTGGACTCAAAAGGAAACACGGGCAGTTCCCAGGCCAGCATGTTGCCACGGCCATGTTCGAACGATCACTGTCGCTCTCCAATGAACAATGTTAACACCATACCCCTAGACGCTACCCAGTACCAAACAAGGTACTTGTGAATCATTTTAAGTAAACAAATCATGGCATGATCCGACACGGCCATCCTACGTGGCACACGTCCGCGTGTGTAAATCTGCAATACCAGATATTTCCAACATAGAATAAAACCGTTCGGTCATTCTGACTTCAATTAACTAAGAGAAATCCTTAGACTCTCACAGCCAGCCCTGTGGCTTCGGCAGTCATCTCAGTGACCCAATCATAGTCAACCTAATTGACCAAGTCTCGTAACCATCCCTGTGGCTATAGCAGTCATCTCAGTGACCCAATCATAGTCAACCCAGTGACCAAATCTCGTGACCATCCCAGTGGCTACAGCAGTCATCTCAGTGACCTCTCACACAACCATAGTCATCATGACCAGGTCTCTTAACCAACCCAGTGGCTACAGCAGTCATCTCAGTGACCTCTCATACAACCATAGTCATCCTGACCAGGTCTTTTAACCATCCCAGTGGCTACTGCAGTCATCTCACTGACCGCTCACACAACCATAGTCAACCCAGTGACTAGGTCTCGTAACCATCCCAGTGGCTACAGCAGTCATCTCTGTGACCTCTCACACTACCATAGTCATCATGACCAGGTCTCGTAACCATCCCAGTGGCTACAGCAGTCATCTCACTGACCACTCACACAACCATAGTCAACCCAGTGACCAGGTCTCGTAACCATCCCCGTGGCTACAGCAGTCATCTCACTGACCACTCACACAACCATAGTCAACCCAGTGACCAGGTCTCGTAACCATCCCCGTGGCTACAGCAGTCATCTCACTGACCACTCACACAACCATAGTCAACCCAGTGACCAGGCCTCGTAACCATCCCCGTGGCTACAGCAGTCATCTCACTGACCACTCACACAACCATAGTCAACCCAGTGACCAGGTCTCGTAACCATGCCCGTGGCTACAGCAGTCATCTCACTGACCACTCACACAACCATATTCAGCCCAGTGAACAGGTCTCGTAACCATCCCCGTGGCTACACCAGTCATCTCACTGACCATACAGTCTAGTCATCTGTGTGATCGTTCACAGTCAAGTCATCTCTGTTACCATACATAGTCCAGTCACTATATTACATTCAGTTACATTAATGGGTACCCGACTTTTCGGCTTCCCTATAATTCCACTACAATGCTCACGATAGAGCGCATTTGTAAATACATTTCGACTACTAAGTCTCTCGACGCATTGTTAAAAGACCTCACCAACTTAAATGGTACCTTTAAACTAACGTTTCTTTTTATTTCATTCTTTATTCTTAATCAAAACTACAGCACAAAAATCTTTCGTCTATCTGTGCTCTATCAAACCATCTTTATCTTACTCAACAATTTGCCTACCGCGCTTCTAAATAACAACTTCCATTTCTACCTACTAGTCATGAAGAACAAGAGCCTCGCTTCTTGTCTATCGTCAGTTCAAGTGGTGTACTTATTTACACACACAAACACAGTCGTCACAATTTTTTTTTTTTTTTTTATATACCTTAAGGCACGGTCGTATCAATAGGCTT
This sequence comes from Anorthoa munda, assembly GCA_945859665.1. Taxonomy (NCBI): domain Eukaryota; kingdom Metazoa; phylum Arthropoda; class Insecta; order Lepidoptera; family Noctuidae; genus Anorthoa; species Anorthoa munda. Next base: position 9,278,573 of record OX243919.1, on the reverse strand, counting down.
CAGTATGCTCAATATACTACATTCCAGTTGCACGTATAAAACGCAATGAGTTAAAGGTTAACTTTTGTTTATCACTCTTAAAATTCCTTCGATAAACCTCGACCTTAATCAATCACAATACTGAATGGGACTCCAATAGTGTTAACACTATGAGCTATTTTTATTTCAATCAAATTTGTGGCATCATATCTTAAGACAGTAAAGTCATGTCGTTATCTGTCTATCGCATTTTTTATTTTATTTTTTATTATTGTAGCACATCTTCATCATTATCAGCCTTATTAATGTTCCCTGTGACAGGGGATGGGCCGTAATCCACCACGCGGGCCCAGTGCGGGTTGGTGGATATCACATATCTTCGAATTTTTGGTTCTAGGACATGCCGGTTTCCTCACGATGTTTTCCTTCACCGTTTTTGAGAGAAGAGGTTATAAAATAATTTACTCAATGTAAATCGCCTGCCCGGATTCGAACCCAAGAGTCACAACTTGCAAGTCACGGCTAATACCACCACTGCTCTAGTAGTAGTACTGAATGAATAAAATGAATTTGCAGCTTTAATTATTTTCAAAAAAAGAAAAGCTAAATCCTTGAAGGCAATATTCTAATTTGTAATAAATTAAGTTGCAATATTGAGGTCAAATTGAGTGTATGTCAATGCAATTCTAATTTTTTATATTTTTTTTTTCTTCTTTACTTTAGTTATTTTTTTTTTACACATAACATGCCTTCTTAAGCTGATGGTGACCATTCACCTTCAACTCCAAAAAGTATCTTCATCAGAGATAAACAAGTGATTCATCAATATTGATATCATCACAACATATACTACTGTAAGAACATCTTGTTTCGCCATTTCACTCTTTTCTTCAATACAAAGTGTTTACATTGAAACTCGGAAGAGCATATTTGCAACAATCTGCTCTACTTTCATCATCAAAAATTCCTTACAATGTCGTTATCGTACAACTGTATTTAGGCGTAAGGCCTACGTAACATTCGTTCGGCCTTTTGGCAATACTTCAAAATAAAAGGATTTATACCAAACCCACTACCTACGTACTCAAGAACTCAAATCTACTCTAAAGTTGACTCGTTAAGTTGTTCCATATCCAACGGATAGATTTATTTTTGAGCTAACTATCTGTCGTCACAGGGCATTTTCATTCATGTAAAATACTACCTTAAAAGCTCAACAGCAATCACCACTCTAAAACGCCAACTCAATAGTACCAAGACTCCGCAACATAGATTTACTATAATAAGTAACACCAAGTAGTAACAAGGCTGTTTCAGCTCCGCATCATCACGATCATCAGCATCAAACTGAGTATCACAATAGATTACAAAACTCAATTGTTACTGTTTATTTTTGATATTTGGTCCTAGGATAACCTTGATATTTGGTCCAAACCTAGTCATGTGCGAAGTTAATTTACTATGAACAGGCATATTTTACATCAATTTGCCAAAGGAAAAGCAACTAGGCCTAAACTGTCTTAATCTTTGTTACAGTTTCAGGATATGGTAAGCAGCTAGTGACTATCCATTCGACATGTGTTTTATCATCACTACCATATTCTATCTCATAGTCTTAAAACTCAATAAATACTTTCAGTAAAAGAGCAATTCGTTTGGTTTACAAACCATGTAAATACGTCGACTACACCAAGTCCCTCCAAACCATTGCTCTATCAATGCCGACCCGACAGTCTCACGGTTCAACTAACGTAAACACTTACGTAGTCTAGTTCCTACGAGTCCGCAACAATAGCTCTTTGAGCTAAGGTAGTCAAGTTACAAAGGTCCGGATGTATTATTTGGAACTCATGTTGCTTATCTGGTGTTATGAAAGTTAAGAGCAATCGATTCTACAATGCAAAGACTTAAGCCGCCATAATAATCAAGCTCTGTAAAACTTTGTTTAGATTAGGCATTGAGTTCTCAGTGGTTTCACATTCATAAACAACGAACGTTTGTTATTTTTATAACCACTCACGATAACGTAGCTGAAACCTAATACTCATGACTTTACATTATTCATTATCTCAAAATGAAATCTGTTATGCGAACTTTATACCTTTCCATTACTGGTTCAGTAAACAATTTCATAATAATGCTTTCTGACTGGGCTGCCACTGGGTAATTTCCAACGGAAAAACCCAATTAAATCCTGTCCAACCCTGGAATCGAACCCAGTACCCCGAACTCAACAGTCGCGCCAGTTGGTAAGAGGCCAAAGGGGCAATTAACAATGTAGTCGATGTTAGCTAAACAATTACACACAACCAACCATTAACCACAAATTAAGTTGACGTACTTTTACTTAACGTAAATTTTAGTTGTACGCAGAAGCTCAGCTCACCAACATGAATACCCATCCTGGATGTACGGCAACTCGCCATATCCTACTGCTTCTTCAAGCACCAAACAGTCGATTGCTCGTTAATCTGTTGAGTGGCTTGTAAAGGCTAGATCAGCGCTCACATTGTTATTTAATTTTTCCCATCCCTATCACTTCCACATCGATGTTTTGGCCAACTTTAATTGCTTGGCTGACACCGACGTCACCATTACACTCTAGGTACACAACTTTTTGCTTTCAATACGTAAAAGCTCGTCAAATAATAAAAACAAACATCACGCCCGCGCTGTCCGTAGGGGAAAGCAGAGTTACTCAAGCAAAACACAGACAGTACAAAACATGTCATCAAACCTTGTAAGTGACTATTGTTATAAATCGACTGAATGTTACAGTGAAGATGAATTCTCAATTTCTGACCAAGCGTGATAACAACCGAGCAATACTGACTCCGGTGTTCAATGTCTCTAAGATGTTTTAGCAAACCAATTTAACAGATTCAGATGTAATTCAATTTAATCAATCTCAATGGTTACGAAATAAATTGAAAAGTGTTATCATTAAAGATAAACATTCAATGTAATGACAAATGAAACATGACCTGTGGTTTCTGGATCTTTCTTTAAAAGCCAATAAATTAAATTCGATTAAACCGTGTAGATAATATCGCAATAAAACTTCAAAATAACAAAGTCACATAGCATAGACTTCAAACTGCATAACAGCACTTCACGAAACCGAGAAATACGTTTCATCAAAGAAATACAACCAAAAGTAACTCACTCACCGGGGATGTCACCATTCCTCGTTCTCACTCAAACACATTACTTCACATCTTTGTCAGTCTGACAACATAGGACAAGATAGCGGTTAGCTATCCCCATGGTATCATACTCTCAAAATGGGAATCGAACCCAAACAAATCGATTGAGCTTCTCAGTAGCTCTGGCCAAGTAATAAACACGCAAATAGGTATCCACAACAATGTAGCAACTCTGTTATTAAAGAGTCCACACGCTAATAACAATTCTCACTGTTTTCACTCATCAGGAGATTTCTCAGCCCGCTCGTATCTCACTTCTGATGTCAGATCCAGGTATATAGGACCATGATTTGACCTACTTAGTGACATACCGCTGTTAGATTATAGTCGTGGGCGCAGAATGTGGGATACGGGTAAACTAGAGAAATATCTCCTGTAACTTCTACACAGTTTTAATTCGTTACAGAGTACTATCACCATGATACTAAGTAATACTCTGGACTCAAAAGGAAACACGGGCAGTTCCCAGGCCAGCATGTTGCCACGGCCATGTTCGAACGATCACTGTCGCTCTCCAATGAACAATGTTAACACCATACCCCTAGACGCTACCCAGTACCAAACAAGGTACTTGTGAATCATTTTAAGTAAACAAATCATGGCATGATCCGACATATCTATCTATGTGAAATTAAAACATTTGATTTTGATTAGAAAATTGACACATCGGAACGTTAAGTCACGTGGTCAGGCAGGCCATACAAATAGAAGACGTTAACGATTGTAGAAAGATAATCGATACGAAACGTTTGTAACTTGGCTAGGGGGGCTGGTTTAATAAAAGGTCTTTCAACAAGGACGGGTCGATGTTAAAATTGAATAAAACAAGATGTGTGTGAGATATTAACGTTTATTTTTTAATAAAAAGGCCCATTTATGCCATTATGGATGGAATATGACATCGTTCAAATGTCCGCCGCGGCTTCGTATGGTGGCACGAATCCGAGAGGTCCAATTTTTTATGACTCTGCTGCATAGATCCGGCTGAATCCGAGCGATGGCCTGCGTTATGTTGGCTTTCAGGGCAACGACTTCAGAAAACCCCACAAGAAAAATTCTAGCGGAACTCTAACTCTATCCTCAAACCGTTCATGCAGAATGTCGATTGTGTCGTTCGCTGTGTGGCAAGTAGCGCCATCTTGCTGGAACCACATGTCGTTCACGTCCATATTGTTCAATTCAAGCCAAAAGAAATTGTTTATCATTGATCTGTAGCGCTCGCTCGATCTATGCAGCAGAGTCATTAAAAATTGGACCTCTCGTGCCACCATACGAAGCCGCGGCGGACATTTGAACGATGTCACATTCCATCCATAATGGCATAAATGGGCCTTTTAAATAAAAAATAAATTTCGTTAATATCTCACACACATCTTGTTTTATTCAATTTTAACATCGACCCGTCCTTGTTGAAAGACCCTTTATGTTGTATAGAAATTAAAGTATAGATTATACCTACAAACTGTGAAAAGTTGAAATTCTTGTGCGTAAAAAATTATTTCCGCTGCTTTTTTGATAATGTGACTGCACTTTTGGCCCTCAACTGTACATATTTGAAACTAGAAAATAATATAGATTCATTGATGTCGAAAATATCATAATAATTTATCAATGTATGTGACATTAATGTTTAATGTAATATTTCAAAGAAATTCGTAATAAAAAAAACATTCCAGAATAACAGACGTTGTTTTATTTTTACCTAACAATAGTCGATTCTTTGATTCCATTTAAGACGACGAATAACGACAACGACTTTGAGGGAACAAAACGCGCACTCGTTTGACACACACGCGCGGGGCAAAATTTAGTAGATTTTTGTACTTTCCTTATTATTCTACGGCTTTAAAAAAAAATCCTCAAATCAAAATGTAGATAATTAAATTGTCTTTAAGATGGTGTCTATTTTATTATAATACGCCCAACGGTTTTGGTGCGATTGTCGTATTTTTGTCCGTTTTAGACATAAATTTACAAATTAATTACACTATGTAGTACGAATAAAACTCAAAATTTTCTTAGATCAAATTATTAAGAAAATGGTCTAATGTAACATATATTTTTTCCAAAAAATTTCGACTAGCCGTTTAGACGTGATTCTCATTTTAAAATCCGCTACTCAAGGGAATCGGCGCCTTAATAAACCTCAAAGTTAACGTTCAATAAGTAGGGATAAAGTGAGAAATGAGTATATCACTGGCGCCACTTTCAAACTTCCTCTAAGTTTGAAAGTGGCGCCAGTGACAGAAAAGTTGAAAGTAAACCGTTTGTCCTGGTATGGTCATCTGATGAGAAGGGATGCAACGCATGACTAAAAGAGTTATGAATATAAATGTGGATGGATGGAGAGGGAGGGGACGGCCAAAGAAAAGATGGATGGACTGTGTGAGGAGAGATATGAAAGAAAAGGGAGTCAGTGATAGCGTGACGGGGGATAGGACGGTGTGGAAGAAGAAAACGTGTTGCGCCGACCACAAGTAACATGGGACAAGGGCAGGAAGATGATGTTGTAAGTATTATATAGCTTAGTTTGTAAACGCACCCACGATACAGGAAGAAATTCCTAGTGTGGGGCAACGTATTAATTAAAAAGAAAAAAAAATCTTACAGGTTAATTTCTTTTTTTTTATCGAACGTTTTACTAAAAATATACATTGTCACGAGAAACTAAATATGTGTAAAAATTCAGTTAAATCGACTGGGAATTGGGTCAAATTTAAATTGCAATATTTGACTACAGACACCGGTACCTACAGGTAAAGTAATAAAAGCTCGTAATAACAAACCGACTTCCAGAACAAAACACTAAAAAGATAAAATAACTTTATTTTCCGAAGTCGGTGTCTTTTGTAGGTACCCATTGTTTTCCGTTTTTTGACACCGACTTCGGAAAAGCGAGTTATTTTTATCTTTGTAGTGTTTTGTTTTGGAAGTCGGTTTGATTTTTTGTTAAAAAGCTTTTTATTTTTACCCGGCTGCAAGGAAAGGGTTATATTTTTCGCGAGTATCTTGTATGTATGTAATATTCTTTATTACCTCGTTTCTTTCAAACCACTTGACGGATTTTTATAATTAAGACAACGTTAGTTAGGTCTTGGCCGCCCAAGTGTTCTTAGACAAGTGCCGTTAAAAAAAAAGAAACATGGCGGATTTTGATAAACATCATAATGGCGGGACCAAGTCTTGTAATTGAAAGATTCTACCATGTATATTTAGCACCCATTTAGTACTATTTTGTACCTATCCTGAAATTTTTGTACGTCACACGGCATAAGTGGCATTTCACGATAACGTTTGTATATATAATGTTTCTCAACAATATAATTAATAATAAAGCGTCTGTCTACACGAAATGTAGCTGCAACTTTTTACTTCAGGTATTTTTGCTCGTCAAATTAATCAAGCATAGAAAATGTCAAAAATGAAAAAATATTTTGCAAACAAACTAATTGGATTTCCATCAACCACTGTTGATTTTTGGAGGTACTAAATCAGGTACTAGATACTGGTTTAATCAGAATTATGTAATTCTTTGTAGTTTTGGAGTACAGGCATGGTCTCGCCATAATGACGCATCATAATGGCGGAACCAGTGTTATCATGAAATGCCGCTTATGCCGTGTGACGTACAAAAATTTCAGGATAGGTACAAGATAGTACTAAATGGGTGCTAAATATACGTGGTAGAATCTTTCAATTACAAGAGTTGGTCCCGCCATTATGATGTTTATAGATTTTGGGCACCATATTGTAGGGGTTGCAATTTATTTTTTCTTCGGAACCCATCGTGTGGGGTATATTACAAAAATATATATCACTTATATGTTTAAAAGTCATTCGAAAAATAAAGTATAACTAAAAAATTGTTAATAAATCTTGCTGTGCAGTGTCGGAGGATACATATTCGCGAGCTGGCTGACCAAAGCCTCCGACTGAACAGCAAGATTTTCTTATTGTTTACGTCTTTTTAGTTCGCTTTTAAGCAGTCGGGTTTTTTGATTTTATTAACTTTTTTTCTTTTTAGTTTTAGTAGGCAAGGGTTTGTTTTAATTTTAAGGTTTCCGTATGTATTATTGTTTTTAATTTGGTGTACAATAAAGTATATATTAATAAAGAAATACATAAAAATAAATATTCCGGCGAATTGAGAACCTCCTCCTTTTTTGAAGTCGGTTAAAAAGTATTTTGTTTTTATTCATCTTAAAACCCGTTCATTATAGAATAATAGGTTTATTGATAACAATTATTAAGTAACTCAGCTCAGTACCAAACATTGTCAATTTTAAAACCTAGCAAGGTTGGTTTTTTAAATTGTGTTTTTATTTACTATGTTTTGAATTTGTATTTTTGAGGTACCTACGTATATTTCAAATTACATCGACTTAGATATATAATTTCAAAATTCGTATGAAAAAGACTGTTTTCAACCGACTTACCAAAACGGAGGAGGTTCTATGTTCGACTGTGCCTTTTATTTTTTTTTTGTATTTTCACCGATATCTCCGTCAATTGTGGACCGAACTTGAAAATATTTTTATAGTTTGAAAGATTATGTGCCGAAATTGGTCCCATTTTAATTTGGTGAAGGTCTCATGAAGAACTTCGGAGATATACAACAGAACTCTTCAATAAATAACGGCAAATCTCTCGGGATTGCTGCAATCGCATGTCTGTTTATTGTTTATTTATACCATTTCATAACATAACATCACGCCAGTATGCTAGGGGTACGCAGATGTGTACAGTTCAGCTTGGTACACTCTCATTTCACCGGTTATGTTCAGTTTCATGATAGTCGGGTAATCTATTCTGGCATTATAGGGGTACCTTACTAAACTACTTGCCTTACCTAATAGGCAACAACTAAAAAGTGATAAAAAAAAACTTTTTACAAAAAAATACTACCTACCGACTTCCAAAAAAGAAAACTACAAAGTGAAAAACAACATTATTTTTGGAAGTCGTTGTCCATAACGCAAAAACCGGCCAAGTGCGAGTCGGACTCGTGCACGAAGGGTTCCGTACCATTATCGCAAAACTCTGCAAATAAATCACGTTTGTTGTATGGTAGCCCTCCTTAATTTATTTTATTTGAATTAATTTTTTTTTTTTTTTAAATGAATATACAACTTAACATTCTGTGAATATTTCAAGCGTCTGTTGCCGTTATTAATATCGAGCAAAAAACGGCAAAAATATCACGTTTGTTGTATGGGAGCCTCCCTTAAATATTTATTTTATACTGTTTTTAGTATTTGTTGTTATAGCGGCAACATAAATACATCATCTGTGAAAATTTCAACTGTCTAGCTATCACGTTTCATGAGATACAGCCTAGTGACAGACGGACAGACAGACAGACGGATCGCGAAGTCTTAGTAATAGGGTCCCGTTTTTACTCTTTGGGTACGGAACCCTAAAAATGGTACCAAAGACACCGACTTCCAAAAATAATGTTATTTTTCACTTTGTAGTTTTCTTATTTGCAAGTCGGTTGTATTTTTATGTACTTAAAACATATATTTTTTTTAGTCATACCACTTGATTACCTATAGATATCCCTCATAAGTCCAAGAATTGTAAACAACGCTTTTAGCAAAATTTTTAGTTAAGTAGGTAGACACTAAGTTTTTATTTTGAACAGCCGATACGCGCAAGCGAGCGAGCTAGCTAATTATTCGTTAGTCTGCACGCGGGGACAAGCGAGTTTACTTGTATCCTAAATTCCTAAGATGTCAATATTGCTGTATTATATTTTTGTTGTACCCACATAGGTACCTATATACTACGTTTGTCTGTGATAGACAGTGCTCTCTAACTTTAGTGTTCTGTGGTGATAAATGAGTTTGTGAAAGTTATACATTGTTTCATAAAAAGTAAAACATAAAATGCCTTCTAGAAATTCATCTTTAAAATTATCGTCAGACGAAAAGTTGCGTTTAGTGAAGCTGTATAAAAATCAGGAGCTTTTGTACAATCGAAAACATATTATGTACAACGATAGGAAAGCGCGAAAAAGGGCGCTGAAATCTATACGCAATTCCATGGGATTACTAAATACGAAAGTGAAAAAGATTAAAAAGAAACTAAGGAAGTTGCGAAAAGCGTTTGCCCGAGAAAGAAAGAAAATAATTGAAGAACAAAAATCGGGACGTGTCTATGTTCCTAACCTAAGGTGGTATACTGAAATGGCTTCCTTTATGACAATTGAGCAAGCGATGGATACAGTAAGTATTGTTATACCTAACTACTGCACCGTTATCAACTCATCTTCCTGCCCTTATCCCCAAGGGCGTCGCCAAGGGGGGGCAGGGAGGGGCAGCTGCCCCCCCCTAGAGATTCTAAAAAAGTTGCTAAATGTAAAGCAACCAAAGTCCTAAGATGGTCTGGCCATGATGAGTGTGCACACAAAACTTATTCATGGAAATTTACATGATTTTCATAATAAAGCGGTCGAAAAGTTTTCAAAAAACCCCCGAAGATTAAAAAAGAATCTTTGTTGACCACTATAATATTTAAATCTGGTACATAATTACAAAAAAAAAATACAATTTATATTCAAATTCAAACTCCCAAATTATTTTTATTCTACTTTTCTAACAGTAATAACTTATTTAGAAGTTTTATTTATTGTACAGTCAAGAACTCGTGAAGCTTTGCACGTTGGACTCTGTACCGTTATTATTACAATCGCTGTAGATGTAAGGCTCGTACTACAAGTGAAAAGCTTCATGTGCTCTTCATCATTCATACTTTTCTCATTCTCCATATCAACTTGCCCCCCCCTTGGCCATCGGCTGGCGACGCCCTTGCTTATCCCATGCTACTTGGGGCCGAGGCAACGTGCTTTTTAGGGTTCCGTACCCGAAGGGTCCAAACGTAGCCCTTTTGCTGACACTCACGTGTCAGTCTGTCTGTCCATCAGTCCGTCGTCTGTAGCAAAGGTTTTACACCCAAACGGTTGGAGCTACAGTCTTCAAATTTTCACAGTGTATGTATCTCCTTGACCCAAAGACATACAAATTATCAAAATATATTTTTTATATTTTAAGGGGGCCTCCCATACAGGTAAAGGTAAAAGTAGGGAATGATAAAAAAAATTGGCCTACCCCATCGTTGTTTAGAACTTGTTGAGTAGGTAAATAATGTGATTTTTATAAAATTTTGTTCCGAAGAATTTACAAATTTGGTGACAATTTTTATTATTACGTATTTTTTACTAACAATTACCAATATATTGATAAATCTGATTTTTTCTTTGTAATTCCCATCATTTTTAGGGTTCCGTATCCAAAGGGTAAAAACGGGACCCTATTACTGAAACTTCGCGGTCCGTCTGTCTGTCTGTCTGTCTGTCACCAGGCTGTATCTCATGAACCGTGATAGCTAGACAGTTGAAATTTTCACAGATGATGTATTTCTGTTGCCGCTATAACAACAAATACTAAAACAGAATAAAATAAATATTTAAGTGAGGCTCCCATACAATAAACGTGATTTTTGTGCCGATTTTTGCTATAATGGTACGGAAACCTTCGTGCGCGAGTCCGACTCGCACTTGGCCGATTTTTCCTATTACAAACAACTTGATTTTGCGGTATGGTACGGAACCCAAATGTGTGAAGTCCGACAGGCACTTGGCCAGCTTTTTAGGGTTCCGTACCCAAAAGGTAAAAACGGGACCCTATTACTAAGACTCCACGATCCGTCTGTCTGTCTGTCCGTCTGTCACCAGGCTGTATCTCATGAACCGTGATAGCTAGACAGTTAAAATTTTCACAGATGATGTATTTCTGTTGCCGCTATAACAACAAATACTAAAAACAGAATAAAATAAATACTTAAGTGGGGCTCCCATACAACAAACGTGTTTTTTTTTGCCGTTTTTTGAGTTAATGGTACGGAACCCTTCGTGCGCGAGTCCGCGTCGCACTTGGCCGGTTTTTTTATCTATTCCGTCATGTCTACTTTACCGCTATTACTGCCTTCACGGGTTTTCGGATGTCTCCAATCTTCAGGGGTTTTTTTGGTGTCTCTTTGCAGACCATGCCCCAGCTTTGTCTTTCACAGCTTACCCTGTCAATCGAGCATGTTAGGGCCTTTATGACTGCGTCGGCAAATGGTATTGCTGTGACAGAATTCTGGGCTAAATTTCATATTTACGGACAACTAGCTTCTGCCAGCGGCTTCGCCCGTGTTAATGTCGAAAATGATACCAAGGTAATATATTCCTGGGATAAAAATTATCCTATGTGCTATTCCAGACTACAATCTATCTCTGTGTAAAATTTCATCGAGATCCGTCCACCCGTTTAAGCGTGAAGAAGTAACAAACATGTTTGTATGTTTGTTACTTCTTCACACACACACACACACTGACTCACAAACTTTAAGCTAAAAGAGACTGATTCTCCTTTCTTTCATAACAATCCTCACAAATCTATATTTTATTTTTTTCTCTTCTCCATACATACACATCTAGGTACCTACATGGTGAGATAAAAAATACGGTGAATACGATCAAAGTATTAACCCTAGATCTAATTAACCCATTCAAGGTACTTTATTTGGCAAATTACACTCTAATCCTAATTACTTAATCGAAACATTTCTGGAATCCTTTTTTACTGAAAAAGGAATTGTAGAAAAAAATGAGTAGCAATTAATTAAACTCTGTATATATAACTTCATTTTTAGGGTTCCGTACCCAAAAGGTAAAAACGGGACCCTATTACTAAGACTTCGCGATCCGCCTGTCTGTCTGTCTGTCTGTCCGTCTGTCTCCAGGCTGTATCTCATGAACCGTGATAGCAAGACAGTTGAAATTTTCACAGATGATGTATTTCTGTTGCCGCTATAATAACAAATACTAAAAACAGTATAAAATAAATATTTAAAGGGGGCTCCTATACTACAAACGTGATATTTTTGCCGTTTTTTACTCGATATTAATAACGGCAACAGGTAGACGCTTGAAATATTCACAGAATGTTGTGTTGTATATTCTCTTTAAATAATAATAATAAAATAAATTAAGGGGGGCTCCCATACAACAAACGTGATTTTTTGCAGTGTTTTGCGATAATGGTACGGAACCCTTCGTGTGCGAGTCCGACTCGCACTTGGCCGGTTTTTTTATACCTTATTTATATATGTAGGGGTCTAGGAGAGCAACAAGAAGGAATTTTCGTAAATTCATCCTTTTATCATCATCAGAATTTCAGCCAAAACAGGTTCACTGCTGGACATATGCCTTCCCAAAGCGAAATTAAATGCCTATAATGTAACTACAAAATCAAAAAAAAACCGGCCAAATGCGAGTCAGACTCGCACACGAAGGGTTCCGTACCATTATCGCAAAACACTGCAAAAAATCACGTTTGTTGTATGGGAGCCCCCCTTAATTTATTTTATTATTATTATTTAAAGAGAATATACAACACAACATTCTGTGAATATTTCAAGCGTCTACCTGTTGCCGTTATTAATATCGAGCAAAAAACGGCAAAAATATCACGTTTGTAGTATAGGAGCCCCCTTTAAATATTTATTTTATACTGTTTTTAGTATTTGTTATTATAGCGGCAACAGAAATACATCATCTGTGAAAATTTCAACTGTCTTGCTTACCATTATCGCAAAACACTGCATACAAATCACGTTTGTTGTATGGGAGCCCCCCTTAATTTATTTTATTTTAATTTAATTATTATTCTTTTTTGAAGTAAATATACAACTAAACATTCTGTGAATATTTCAAGCGTCTACCTGTTGCCGTTATTAATATCGAGCCAAAAACGGCAAAAATATCACGTTTGTTGTATGGGAGCCCCACTTAAATATTTATTTTATACTGTTTTTAGTATTTGTTGTTATAGCGGCAACAGAAATACATCATCTGTGAAAATTTCAACTGTCTAGCTATCACGGTTCATGAGATACAGCCTGGAGACAGACGGACAGACAGACAGACAGACAGACTGACGGATCGCGAAGTCTTAGTAATAGGGTCCCGTTTTTACCCTTTGGGTACGGAACCCTAAAAAGGAAACCCTATGCATTGAAATTCCTAACAAACTGTAAAACCCGCTAAATCGTATTTTGGGGCTAGTTACGAAAAACTTATACTAGCTTTCAAACATAATTCATCTTTAAGAAAAAAAAATCGATGGTACTTAAAATATTTTTTTATATTTTTGTCAGCTAACTACAAAAGAAAAAAAAATCAAAATCATTTTTTTTTTATTTCACATAGGCCTCATGGGCACTTATAAAACGTCGACAAAAGGTGCACGGTTCGGGTTGGTCGTTTCCTATGGAGAAGAACCGGCAAGAAACTTCACGGTTACTCTTTTAAAAAATGTTTTTTTTTACATTATTCCCATGTTACAGCATTAGTGCTTACATATGGGGGGACAACGTAGGCCCGAGCCGTAAGAAATAAATAAAAACAAAAGTTTATATAAACGAGATAAAAAGTTAACAAATGTTCAAGCATCTAGAAATCTATAAGGCCTACAATGTTCACACATTCACAAAACAATCGGTAAAGGAAAAAAAAAGGTAAAAAAAATTGTATAACAAGACTAAATTTAACATTCAGCACAAATGTTGTTTTCAGTGCTTTAACTATTCTTAGCAAATGGCTATAAAGATGATTGAAAACTATTGTAAAAAGTCTAATTAAAAGAAGAAAAAAAAAGAAAAAACAGATTGAGAATAGTTAGAGACATCCACATATTTGTGCCGTTTATGAGTTACCAGGGAAGCCGCATGCGCAGAAAGAAGGAGCTAAATTCAATTTTTTTTATCTTCAACGTAGTTCTTGATTTTATAATATGCTTTTTTAATAAGGACACGTTTGATGAAGTCTTTGAACTTTCCATCGGTTAGTTCTATATCTGACTTTGGCAACTTTTTATAAAAGCGTTTACTGTTTATAAGAAAAGACTTGCTCGTTTTCGTTAATCTGAATTTGGGTCTTACAATATCGTGCTTACTGTGTCTATTTAAATTATAGAAGTCGCTTCTAGTTATGAAAAGCCCTCGATTTTTGAAAGGGCATACAAAATACATTCCAAAATATAAAGTGAAGGTCAATATCGAACTCTTTTAATTTCTCTCTGAAGGACTCGCGATTGTCCTCTTTAATGAGATGAAAATTAAATCAACGTCTGCTGCTGATCCCCACAGCGGAATGCCATTACACATAATACTGTGGGAATAAGCATAGTATACTAACCTAAATGTGGCTACATCGGTTAATTGCCTTATTTTCCTTACTGCATACGCAGCCAAACTTAACCTACCCGAAAGAGTTCTAATGAGCGCGCCCCACTGCAATTTTGAATCGATAGTAATCCCTAAGAATACAGTTTCCGTTATAACTTCAATATTTATGCCATCAAGATTTTAATTTAGGTCACGTTGTGGTACATTTGGTAAAGAGAACTTTAGACATTTTGTTTTTTTCGCATTCAGTTATAGATTGTTGGCTGCGAACCATTATGAGAGAATAATTAGACTTTCGTTGAAATGACATCCGTATCTTGCCAATCTATTTAAAAAAATAGCGAAGTATCATCAGCAAATAGAATTCTATCCGATAATTTGGCCATCATAAAAGGGAGATCATTAATGTAAACAAGAAAAAGGAAAGGGCCGAGAATTGAACCTTGGGGCACGCCCATCTTGACTAGAGACCCGGAGGACGTCGCCTCATTAATATTTACTTCTTGCTGTCTGTTTGATAAATAGGAAAGCACAAGATCGGCAGATTTTCCTCGAATTCCGTAATGGTGTAATTTACAGATCAGTGTGTTTTGGTCGACGCAGTCGAACGCTTTTGAGAGATCACAGAAAATGCCAATGGCATCCTGGGACTTCTCCAAAGATTCCAAGATGTGGCTGATGAGTTTTACTCCCGCGTCCGTTGTCGACCTACCTTTCGTGAAACCAAACTGTTGACTATGCAGGATCCCATTTGAATTGAAGTGAGACAACGTCTGTTCCAGCATGATTTTTTCATAGTTTTTCCTCAATGCTGGAAGCACGGATATAGGTCTATAATTAGAGGGATCACTCTGTCAGCCTGATTTGAAAATTGGTACTACGTTACTGTGTTTCATTAAGTAAGGAAAAGTGCCGCTGAGAAACATTGATTGAATATGCCTGTTAGGACAGGAGCAATTGAATCAATAATATCTCCAAGAACCCTAACGGATATCTCCCACAAGTCTTCAGTATTTTTTATATTGACACTTTTGAACGCGTTTTTAATTGTATCAATACATATTGGTTTAATTTTAAAGGTTGGTATGTCTTTAGTAAAGTATTCTTTAAGAAGAGCTTCAGCTAATTTAGATGAGGAGGGAAGAGACTTCGTAACCTCTAACGGAATGTTGTTAAATCAATTTTCTAATGTCTCAGCCACTTCTTGCTAATCTACAAACATCTTCTAACCTCTACAAAAGTTTCTCATTCATTTTCTGCTTTTGTAGTAACAGTATAGGCATTTAGACTGAATTTATCTTTATGAAAAAAATCGTTACTCAAAATATATTTTTTAAATTTTTAGCTTACTACAAACGAAAAAAACTAAACTACAAACCTATTCATACCTCTACCATCGTTTTTCAGTCATATTCAGGGTTTCTAGTAACCAGAAAAAAAAGTAAAGTAAAGTGAATTCAGTTTGAAAGCCTTTCAAACTGAATTCATCTTTATGAAAAAATATTCGATACTTAAAATATCTTTTTATAATTTTTGCAGCTTTCTACAAACAAAAATAAGTATACTCTAATACTTTTCTTACCTCTACGAACGTTTATTAGTCATAAATTATATAATTAGTGATACACAGAGAGAAAGCGAAGTGAGCTCGACATTTTTGGCACCGGTCACCGGCAAGCTTACATTTTTTTTTTTTTAATCTAAAATAATAGTACCTCATACCTGGGTGACTGTGCTCTGCTTGGGTGAAAATAGAAAAAAAAACGTTTTCCAAAAATTTTACCTAGCTAGATCGATTTATTGCCCCCGAAATCCCCTGTTTATTAAATTTCATGGTAATTGTTGGAGCCGC
Source organism: Anorthoa munda (assembly GCA_945859665.1). Classification (NCBI taxonomy): domain Eukaryota; kingdom Metazoa; phylum Arthropoda; class Insecta; order Lepidoptera; family Noctuidae; genus Anorthoa; species Anorthoa munda. Next base: position 9,262,304 of record OX243919.1, on the reverse strand, counting down.
TTCCAAGATTTAGATTATATATACAAGAATTGCTCGTTTACCCTAGACGAAAATTTTTCAAAAAAAAAAAATTACTTCCAAGTTATGAGCTTCGAAAGTTCCATATTTCTGCACTAATTTTAGAGCATCTTTGGGCGCAAATAAGTACCATAAGAAGAAGGAAAATTGAAAAACGGCCTTCATACAGGGATAGATTAATAGTTCAACAATGCAAATAATTTTATTTTGAACAGATACATTCAGTCGTTTTTTCATGATACCCAGACTCCCAAAGGTCTGTTTATAAAATTTCGCGCGCTCGTTTTCGTTCTAAATCATCATCCATTTCGCTACAAATTTGCAAAAGTGTGTATTCGTACGCGAACTAGCTTCTTACTGCTCATAACAGCATCTATCTGTTCCGCACGTGTTGTCGGTTGATATAGCATGCATTTTAACCCCGCGCACAAAATAGTTCGTGCCGTCTACTAGTGTACCCTTAAAGGTATTAAATGATCATAAACCCTGCTTAGCGACTGGGACCCTTCACCTGGGCTCTGTGGATCCGATGACTTGAATAACATTTCTGTGCCACCCGCTAACCTTCGACCCCCTGTTCCATTACACCACTTTGCACCGAAGGCGCTACGCCACTGACTGAACGCATTTTCTTTTTCAGAACGGCGTCTCAGAAGATGACGAGAACTGCCAACCCGGCACATCATTTGCAGCCAGCACTCAGTCGCAAGTATCCTCAAGTACTGGAGTCACCACTGATCAGCCGGGACCTTCGAACCGGAGAATTTCACAGTCTTCACAAATTCTTTTTCAGAACGGCTTCTCAGAAGATGGCGGGAACAGCCAACCCAGTACATCTTTTGCAGCCAGCACTCAGTCTCAAGGATCTTCAAATATCGGAGTCACCACTGATCAGCCGGGACCTTCAAACGGGAGATCTTCGCAATCGTCACAAATTCTTTTTCAGAACGGCTTCTCAGAAGATAGCGGGGACAGCCAACCCAGCACATCTTTTGCAGCCAACACTCAGTCGCAAGGATCCTCAAGTATTGGCGCCACAATTGATCAGCCGGGACCGTCAAACGGGAGAAGTCAGAACGGTGACTCAGAAGATGACGAGAACAGCCAAACCAGCGACGACCACCGATTAATAATGATACGAGGGTTAATACGAGACATCTTATACTCAGACGTTGAGACACGAATACTGGTAGAAATAATGACTGGTGCACTAGTACCTTTGCAACCTCTGGATCCGGAAGATAGTACCTCTGAGGATGACAATATTCCTGAAGACCAGACTCTTATACGAAAAGGTTGGCGCAGAGGTTGAGAGATCAGCTGCTGCGTTACGTGTCGCGGGTTCGATCTAGGTCTGGTTGTTTGTGAGTTTGTATTGTTTGTTGCACCCACATTACAGGCGAAATTCCTAGTGTGTGGTTCGAACCCCTTAAGGTCTAAGATCCGAGTAAGGAGCGACATTCAACCATCTGTTTAATTAATGAACGAATTTTATAATACATTTAAGTATCTGTGCGGCCGAGCTCTGCTTGGGTGAAAATACAAAAAAAAAAATACGTTCGTATTTTGTTTTTCGTATTTTCCCATATATGAGACTAAGCGAGATTGGTTTTTTCACCCCCAAACATCCCTATGGTTTTAAAAACCACTATATTGCAAATTTTATCAAAATCGTTATAGCCGTTTTCGAGAACGTGATTATATACAGGGTTGGCAAAAAATCGTGTATCATACTAAACAGGGCGATAGTTGGGGAGACAAGACAAAATAATTTTAATAATGTGATTTTTAATTTCGTGGACTAAACTGACAGCTGCCGAAGACCTTATTTTTTTAAAATGTTGCAAGCGCGGTACATAGTGTTGGTGTAAATAAATGTTTTATGAATATAAACGTAACATATTTAAATATAACAGTATTCATACACATAGTACATGAACTTTTATTGTGTTAAATATGAAATCAACAATAAAATAAATGCGATCGATAATATTAAGTCTGACATAAATGAGTAGAAACTAAATAAGGGCTGCTAGTTTCAAAACAAATTATTTTTTTGCCGTGAAGAGTTTCATTTTCGATCTACTTCGATTTTCGATTAACTTTCGATCACTCAGGATAGTTAGGGTACGACACTATTTATATGGGACGATAAAGTGACAACCCCCCAAATGTCAGTTTAGTCCACGAAATTAAAAATCACATTATAGTACTTTTTTACCAACTGCAAATAGCCCGAAATATCGCCCTGTTTCGTTTGATCCACGATTTTTGGCCCATTCTGTATACATACATATACGTCGGCGAATATTGCGTATATAGGATATTAGCTGTACCCTCCGGCTTCGCTCCCGTCATCTGGCTATCTACCTACCCAGGAGTCCATCTAGCTCCTTGCCAAATTTCATTGAATTAAGTTCATTGGTTTCGGCGTTAAAAGGTAACAGACAGGCAGAGTTACTTTCGAATTTATAATAAAAAATATATCGCGAGGTTGTCTGAAAAATTCCTGTCAAGACGATAATAAATTTTTAAATTGATTAAAAATTCATAAATAATTTTTTCACCAACAGTACCTAAGTGGGATTCATATTGACTGAAAGGACATTTTTATAATAATACTAAAAAAATTACGATCAATTAATCCCAAATCAATATATTGGGGTAAACGTTCACTGGATTTATTTATCATAATTATCAAAATATAACAGCAAATAGGCTATTCTGTTTTCTGAAAGGCCTTCTTTAGTTCTTCATTTTATGCGATAGATGCAACCATTGATTATACCCCAGTTCCGAATTATTAAGGTAAACGTACACTGATTTGCAAATTATTTTAGAATTTTTATTTATTTATAAAAACTTTATGCACAAGTACAAAAGCGGACTTAATGCCTTAGGCATTTTCTACCAGTCGACCTTAGGGTGGTGCAGAGATAAAATATGGTCTTATGTATTATCGTATGGATTAATATAGTCTTGATATGAATTTTTCAGACAACCCACTTCGGTATGTATTTTAACATATTTTGATATAAAATGCTTTTCATCCATTAAACAGATGGGTTAAGGTCGCTCTTTACTCGGATCCTCAAGTTACTAGAGACCTAACTACTACGATTAGAGTCTAGATTACTAGTAATATCACAACTGGAGTCCGACTTCGATTGCCTTCACAAAGAAATGATGTAGCTCAAACATGAGACGCAACGCGACTATCCATATAATAGGGCGAAGCATGTGCATTCAAGTCACTTGCACACTTTTATGCAAGTTAAAGGCACGTGTATTTTCGGCCTTACAGGCACATGTATTTTTGCCATTAGAGGCACGTGTATTTTTGCCCTTAGAGGCACGTGTATGTTTGCCCTTAGAGGTATGTGTATTTTTGCCTTTACAGGCACGTGTATTTTCGCCCGTACAGGCACGTGTATTAGCGCCCTTAAAGGCACGTGTATTTTCGCCCGTATAGGCACGTTTATTTTCGCCCGTACAGGCACGTGTATGTATTGCCCATATCTACATTTTTACAACAAATCTAAGCCTTAGATTTAAGCTCATATCGATTTTACCTCGTATTAAATATTAGTAGATTACTACTTAATTTCTTTAGTTAGTTTAGTTAGTTTAGCTAAGGTAGAAATAAAAATCAGTTTTAATTATAAAACAATAATTTATCAATATAAATCTTTGGCATTGTTATTATGGCACAGTATAATTTCAAATAATACAGAGTGTAACGAAAATGTGTGTTCATGTTTTAAAATCTTCCTTTGTCAATGTAAAACAACATTTTTCTCCAAGGAAGTAATAATCAGTTGCCAATTGTAAATACTCCATTTGGGATAACATTAGACAGTTAAATAACCCCATTTTACAGCCCGTTCAACCGATTTTGACTTCTATTGCGTTGGTGATATGACAAATGGCAGCTGTAGTAAACAGTTAGTTTTGGTAACAGGTTTATGCTTTTTATGCTATCCTTATGTTTACGGGATAGAACTCAAAATCGGTTGAACGGACTGTGAAAAAAAGGTTGTAAAAATTTGTAATGTTATTTCAAATGGAGTATAGTTACAAACATAAAATCACAACTGTAGTCTCCGATCGATTTTTGTACAGTTACAAACTAGCTTTTCCCGCGGCTTCGCTCCCGTTGCTCAAACCGCAAAAACCGAGTATAATATTCGGGATAAAAACTCTCAGCCATAATGTGATTTTCTATCAGTGGTAGAATTTTCGTAATCGCATCTGCACCTTATTTGCGTAACTTCAAAGATTATGCCCAAGCGTGCTTTGCTTGCATTAATTTCTCCATGGGTGTGTTCAAATCATTTAGATAGAAAATAATGTCTATGGTTCAAATAGCCGCCACTAGGCTAGGCAGCGTCAAACACACAATTAAAATAGGTACTTTTGGGTTGTAAAAATGAAAGAAAGCGCGTGCTTCGAGCTGTCAAAACATTTACGCAATTACGGTGCAGATTATCGTTTGAAAACATATATTATAAACAATTTTAACTGTTTGTTATAATTATATTAGTTAGTTACCTAACTAACAAGTAAGTAGATAAACAGGGTATAGTGAAAACGTGTACCTATTCATATTTAAAAAAAAACACTTCTGCCCATGGAAATACATCTTTTTTCAAGTCGTAAGCAATTCCCAAAAAAATAGCTTTTCCATATAAACTTATCATGGGCATGGGCGTCGGCAGAACTATTTTCAGAGGGTGCGTCTTCAAAACACCACGTCGAATAGTTTTCTTTTGCTCGTTCATACGGAGATAGAAGTAACTTATTCGACTTATTTTACATATTTATGCAAATAGGTATGAGGCTTTTTGATATCTTACAATGTTTTTCAACCTCTTGAACCCCGGCGCTCATGCATGTGCTGATACAAATTAGTACGGTAGAAAGTCGTTCGTTTCCACGAGCAGAAGCCGTTTTAAAATATGCGTAGGTACATATGTATACCGTTTATTTCCTCGAAATATTATTTATTATTATTTAAAAAAATAATAATTGAAAATGAATGAATGAATGAATTGAATTGATTTCTTTTTATTGTATTTTGTTTGTAATATCTCGGCAACGGGGCACTTTAGGCCATCATATTTAGATATTTTTTGTCTAAAAGTGCATAGATTAAAATATTATAAGTCAATGTCTAAGGTCCGGTTTCTCACCGCTATATTATCGCAGAATTATTGTGACAAATTGTCAAGCACGCGTTAACTGCTTTGATTGATTGATTGAATTTTAAACTGCCAATCACAGCAGATAACCGGCGATTATTCGCCAGCAGCGACAGCCCGATAATCGAGTGTTGAGAAACCGGGGGTAAGTCAACTATCTCAACTTACTCAACCCATACATTCGAAAATATCTATGATTGTGTTACAGTATTTTAAAACAAAATGTTGTCATATACAATTTTTTAACTAATTTACAAAATAATTATTATTATATCATTTTATTAATCTTAAATTGACATCATAATTTACAATTTAATTTTTTTACTAACATAGTTTCTAAGAAGTGTGTGTGTGTGTGAAGAACAATATAAATAATGTCTTTTCATACATCAATTATAGTCCTTGCCAAACTTCTTGGCTGCCCTGAAGTTGGTTGGAGAGGCACGAAACGGTGCGTTTTTGTATGAGATTTACTAATGCGCAGCCATTGTAGCCAACTTCAGGGCAGCCAAGAAGTATGGCGAGAACTATACAAGCTTTTATTTACTTTCACCTGTCCTAGTGCCCGTAATCTAATCTTAAAAATAAATTTAGCCCGCTTTCAATTTACTTTCAGCCCAATCGGACACTTGGGAGTATACTGAACGCATTTTTAAATGGAACAATTTCCTACAAACGTCTTTCACGTTTTGTTTCTAGTTGACTATCGTCCATTTTGACACTTTTTCACATCTCCCTGTGTCCGGACACAGCCTGTTGAACGTTGTACTGCTGTCAAAACCCAAGATCTCTCTCTCTTCTTGAATTCTATATGTAAATGTGCTCTCATGTGTCCCAATAAAATGTACCGCATACGAGCATATAATTTGATCAATTATTGCTATACCACCGTCCCCATACTTGTCTATTATTGATGCACTTGGCAAGAAAAAGTGTATCTCGTACCCATGTTCAGTTAATTCCTTTTCAAGTTTGTTTAATTCAGACATTGATGCATCAGTAGCAATAAAAACTTTTTTGATATTGGGCAGCTTTTTCAACGCTTCATAGATCTGTTTTGCGGTCCCTGATATTGATGGGACGTCGTTCCCACGACTGCGGGCAAAGTCTTGTCTTCTCCAGTGGACACTTAGATAGGTGGCACATCTCTCTGTTTTACAATTCAAATGTTGTGATATGTACTTCTTGGCAATCTTGACAAGTTTTTTGTTAAATTTCATGCTCTTGCGACAGTCCCAGTAAGTCTTCGTGCCGTAGCTGTCATGAAGGGGTATTTCCCCGTGCGCAAACATTATCTTTTTGTTCCGAGGATGTAATGATATTAATTCCCAAAGTTTTGAGTTCTTCCCTTGAAACTTAACACACAAGATTTCTTTAGCTGTGACATTGTTATAGCCCCAGAACTGTCCACTGTGGCTGCAATCACCGATTACCTTCCATTTTTCCTCAAAGACACCATTTTCGAAAGCATCTTCGAAATTTTCCAGTACATACAAAATGTCAAGTTCTAACACCTTTTTCTTAGTTTTACTGAATATTTCGTGCATTTCCACAACAGGAGCGAACGATTTTAGGGAATCTATATCGAAAAATTGGCTCCAGGGTTTTGAAACTTTGCGGTCGATCTTCCAATGGAATAGGTTATTCCAAGGTGGTAAAACTAGCTCCCAGCTGTCTTTACCTCGTTTTTGAGCTTCGAATAGCATGATTGCAAATCTCATGTAAACATCCCTACGTAAATTAAAACCTTCGGGAGGATTAACATCATAAAATATCTGTTTTTTAGCTTCGATTTCATTTTCACAAGTTTTCGACTTAATGTCGCAGTATTCTGTATCAATAGCAGCAGTAATAACTATATTAACAACAAATATACTTAAAATAATCATATTGTAGCTTACTTTTTAAAGAAATCGTAAAAAATAAATAAAACTTGTAAAAGATTGATATCAAACAATCAAAACAATGTACTGTTCTGAATTTTTGACATTGACAGTATTGACACATGACAGACTAATAAAGCTGGGAATTCACGGAAGCTCCCAGCTGGGCATAAACTGCCATGGCCAACATGGAAAGCCCTAAATAGGCTGCGAAGCCAAGTAGGCCGCAGTAGGTACAACCTGTTTTTTTTTTTTTTTTTTTTTTTTTTCAATATTCTACCGCGGACATGTGGCGCTCCGCGATCTTTTTTTTATAGTGGTTTTATTTTGTTTGTTTCTTATTTTTTCATAAACGTTACAATTGTCTGAATCCTACGTCGGACATTATTTTTAGGCTTACTTAACTAACTTAAGTCTACGTGAGTTCATCCCTCACTAAATACTATATATATATATATATATATCACACACCGACATTACAATTTAAGTTTCTATTTGCTACTTATATTAATGTTATTTCTATTTTGTTGCTTATTTCTATTGATACACTGCTTATGTTATTTTGTTTTCTTATATCTATTGGTACAATTTCGGGGAAGATGCATGGCAGTGCGAGCAGACCAGTCCCGGCCGACGGTTCCGGCTATAGAACCCCGTCGTTAGGACGTTAAGGTGTGTATGACTGACTCGCTCCACCATGCAGCTTTACAAATATATATATAATTTTTTGCGTTTCAGGGTTTAGACAGGGTGATGGTTTGGGTATGTGTTTGGGTTGGAGTTTTTGGATGGGACTTGTTAGGTGGTGTTTTGGTGATGTCTGCTGACCAGGGACTTCACCAGCGTGAGCAAGGCCTCTATGACGACTACGTCTCGATGCTGCATGGCCGTCTTAAGATTGTAGTTGACGACCGTTTTAGTCGGCGCATCCATCGCCCTCTTAGCAAGGCGGCCTGCGGCGTCATCGGCGTCGTCGGTGTAATAGACGCAACTGATTGTATGTCTGGACACCGCCACTACCGCGTGGGAGATGCTGTCGTGGACCTGAAGCCTCCTGGACTTGGTGTTGATGATGATGACGCTGTCGTAGGTCAACCCCTGAGCCTCGTGTATGGTTAGCAGGCGCGACCCTTCACCGGACCCAAATCCCTGGCTCGCAAGAGAGGCTTTCTCCTCCTGCGTATGAACCAGGAACAGGGTGTTTTGGGCAGTGCTTGGTATTTGCGCCCCTGTGTAACCTTTCACCTTCAGGGAGTGGACCCGCGACAGCGACGACTTAGAGGAGTATATACCGGGGTATATCTCACTCAGTGCAAACGCCACGTCCATTGGATTGCGGTGTGTGCAGAGAAACTCCTGGGTGATGCCAGCCACCAGGTCTGGACGGGTGTACCTAAGCTCGAAAAGGTTCTCTCTGTCCAAAAATGGGAGCTGGTTAACGTCTCCGACGAGGACAAGCTCGCTAGCTCCAGACAACTTTACTGCCATGACTATTGCCCCAAAGTGGTTCATAAGAGCCTCGTCTACCGTAAGACGGTAGCATTTGTCTTGGCCCTTGAAACCGTTTGCTAGGATTGAGGCCATAGTGCGCACCTTGGTCTTTGCTCGGTCTCCTAAGCGGCGCGCAAGCTTTTCCCTAAGGTCTTTGGCAGCTTCTGTTGTCGTGGTGGCTATCACGTCCCTGTCCTCGTCGAAGTGCTTTACCAGCCAGGTTGTCTTACCGCAACCCGGAACTCCGTTAATCCACCTGATATTGGGTACCGCCCAATTTTCCTGCGATGCCGGGATACCTGGGGTCCCCGAAATGGACTATGCCATTTCCAGGATCTTATCATCCGGCATGATCTTAGTACATTTGGCGGTAACCACTATCGGGTCGTCATTTGGCACACTGAACGTGAGTTTGCCTGAGCGCTCCGTCTCCTCCTTGTCCAGGGCCACAAAACCACTCCTCGCGCTGTAGGCTGCCATATACGACCCCGTCATTTCCCCTTTGATGACTTGGGATGTGACGTTGTCGTAAACCGCTGCCCCTGCTTCCTCGAGCAGTATCCTTAACAGACCCTCTGTGTCTCTTTGGAAGGTCTGCAGGATCTTCCTGCATGTCGTAAGGTTGACATCTCTGGTCGCTCTTACGATTGCTACGTACTCGAGGAACGCGCTTTTTACGTGGTCCGTGGTACCCGACTTTACTGCGAGGGTCGGCGGGCTGACTTGCCCTTTGTCGGCTCGTGTTGGCTTAGGCTTTTGCTGGGTTGGTTCCTTTGGTGTTTTTCTGAGGAACCTCTCCAGTGCTGTCTCCTGCTTGTGAGATGGTGATGCATGGCTGGTGCTTGGGAGCAGTGCACTGAGGAAAGTGCCAAACGCTTTCAGGCGACTCTTCGACCGGGCCCGGTCCTCCGGGTTTATGGTGTTGCACTGCTTCTTAGCCGCTTTTTCGGCTGCTGCCTTCTGCTGGGCCCTTTCCGATCCGCTTTGAGTGGTGGGGCTTTTAGTGGAGCTCGTCGCGCTGGCTGTTGGTTGTCTGGGGGCTTTGAGGAAACTTAGGGTTTCCCCTCTATCCTCGTAGACAACGACCTCATGATGTTCTGAGGCCTTTAGACAGCCAAAGCGGTCTGCGACGTCTCCTCTTTCTCCTCCCACCACCATTGCGTCCACACTTATGGTTCGGGCCGCGGCTGACGTGTAGTATCCTGCCTCCCCGATCTTCTGAAGCAATGAGCTTGCCTGAGCAAATGGAGTAGCCTCTCCCCACTCGAGTAATGCGATTGTTTTCCCTTTAAATCGCATTAGACGGCATCGGTGAGTGGCCACTTCCACTTGAGGTAGTGCAGCATACTTGCTGCCTTTTATGCTCGTTTTGGTGGTGCTTCCGTTAATCAAGGCGGCAAGGCCCGGTGAAAGGTGTATTCGGGCCGTAGCTCGACTTGAGCCTATGCAGAAGCCTATGCCTAACTTCTCCTGTTCCCTGTTCATGAACAGAGCGACGCCTCGCAGTCTGATGCCAGGGACTCCGTCTTCTCCGCATGCCAGGAATTGTGTGGTAGTCATGCTAGAGGCTGGTTGTAGGCTGGCTGTTGCTGCTACCGCTGCTGCTACCGTTGATAATGGCCGTTGGTTAGAATGTGTGTGTGTAATTTGTGTATCAGTCAATTGTGTGCTTGTTGTTGCTTGTGTAGTTGTGGTTGTTGTTTGTGTGTTTGTGGTTGTGGTTGTTGTTGTGGTTGTGTGTGTTCGAATGTGTGGTCGACTTCGCAAGGATACGTCCGTTTTGTTAGCCCTTGCTGCGATTGTGGCGACTTTGCTCGCGAATGCCAAGAATGGAATCCTAGTAGCCGGTCTCCCCATGATGGTGTGGAGTGTGGACTGGCTAAGCTGGGTTTCGAGTTTTATTTCGAGCTCCATTCTGTCTTGGCTGAACCTTGGGCATTCGAAGAGCAAGTGCCAGACTGTCTCTTAAAGAAAGAAAGAAAGAAAGAAAACATTTATTGCCAACTGTAACAGAACATGAAAAATCACAAATTAGCTCTGAAGCACAATAATAAATCAGTATGGCAAAAGGAGCGGGCTCAGCATATGCTGAGCAGTGTAAAGCATAGCTATTACGCTGGTCAACGCTGATTTACAGCCCGCCCCCTTTCTCACAACACTTTCACTACAATATAACTAACCCACCCCAAATATCAAATTACACCTACATATCTACATTTTAAACCAAACAAAATAAAAATAATTAAAAATGTCAATCGTAATTAAAAAAAAAAAGAAAATCCAATAAAAAATAATAATACATTTCAATCAAAAATAATATTTAAAAATATCCAGCAAAAATTGTAAAAAAAATAATCAATAATAAATTAAATTAAATATAAATACATAAAAAGCCACTAAAACATACATTAAAAAAAAAAAAAAAATAATAATAATTAACTGCCTAACGAGACATGGCTTTAAGAAGATAGGGGTAGCCTCCAGTATAATATATACATTATGCATTTGACATTTGTTTGAGAAGCAGTTTCGTCTTAACTCTCGCCTTGAAAACTGGCTGAGAGATGCTCTGTCTAAGCGGTGGTGGCAGATCATTCCATATTTTGGCTGCACTATATTTGAAACTACCCCTATAAGAGGCTGTTTTGTGCTGGCAGACAACCAACCTGTTAAGCAAATGACTGCGAGTGGGTCGGTTCCGCTGGTCAAAGGTCACCTTGTCAAAGAGGTAACCTGGTCCGCCCGTCCATATAACTTTTTGCACAAGGCATGCCAGGTGCAGTTCTCTTCGCCCAGCCATTTTTAGGATTCGCTTTTCATTCAGATACGGTGTGATACGCGCCCGTTTAGGTATAGTAAAACAGAACCGCGCACACGCGTTTTGAACTCGCTGAATGGCTTGGGACGTCTTGGCCAATAATCTCGGTCCATACACCGTATCGCAGTAATTAAACTGCGATAACACCAAAGATTCCACCAGAGTGATCCTGACCTTTTCGGAAAGGCACTCTCGTAGGCCATAGAGCACTTTGAGTCTGTAAAAGGCGTTTCTGATCTTCGTGTTTATGTGGTCAATGAAACGTAGATCGCAGTCCAAAAGAAGACCAAGATTCCTTGCCTTCACCACTCTTTCGACCGCCGTTCCATCAATAATTATTTCCGGTTCATGGCCTATCACTAGTTCACGCTGGTGTTTACTGCCCAGTATAATATATTTTGATTTGCTAGGATTAAGAACCAAGTTGTTTTTTCGTGCCCATTCTGAAACCGCAGCCAAGTCTTGATTTATTAGCTCCATGGCGCTTTTAGTGTCACTCGGGTAGAAGGAGTAATAAATTTGGGTATCATCAGCGTACATATGCACTTTACAGTTTTTTATATGCTTACAGAGATCGGCGGTATACAAGATAAATATTAGAGGACTTACAACTGTGCCCTGAGGCGTTCCTCGTTTAACATCGCCCACTTTGGAAGATGTTTCTTCACCGTCAGCGTTTTGTGTAGCCACATATTGCTTTCGCTGCATCAAAAAAGACGCAAACCAGTCTCGTGCTGACGGTGATATCCCATAGTAAGCCATTTTTGCTAGCAAAAGATTAACGTTTATACAGTCAAAAGCCCTTGAGAAATCCAATAAAACCAAGACTGTACTTTTACCAGCATCCGACTCCGACAGTACATCATCTGTCACATGAGCCAGTGCCGTATTAGTACCATGTCCGCTTCGAAAGCCCGACTGGACACTGGGTAACACACCATTACTTTCCAAATAAGAGGTTAATTGCGCACATACGGCTCTTTCCACTAATTTCGATGCAACCGGTAGAATGCTAATCGGACGGAGATCTTTATAGTTTTCGACAATGCTACTCTTTGGTAAGGGCTTTACTTTTGCTAATTTCCATGCGTCAGGGAAAACATTAGTTGTTAGCGATTTATTAATTATGTTGCATAGTATAGGTAAAGTATGTGGTAACGTCATACGTAACATCTGTATTGTTACATTGTCATGGCCCGCAGCATTAGTACTTATGTCTCGGATGATTTTAAGTACCTGTTCCTCACTACATTCCTCAAAGTTGAAAACACTGTCATTAAACTTATTCTGAACGAAGTGGTTATATGTATCCATGTCCAGACCAGAACTCCCCGGCACATCCAAAAAAAAGTCGTTTATACTATCTGGGGCATTTAAATTATCTGGTATGTCAGGTAGCGACGAGCTACCATTAACTGAGGTACGTTTTAAATAAGTCCACATTTTATATGGGTGTTTGACATTGTCGTTTACATAGAACGAAAAGAAAGCCTTTCTTTCACGTTTAAGGGAAACATTTACGAGGTTACGGAGGCTTTTGTAGTAGTCCCAGTGGACATCGAGCTTGGTCTTGCGTGCTTTTCTCAATGCAGCGTCCCGTAGTGACATCATCTTTTTAATTACACCTGTAAGCCACTCTTCGCAACTCGGGTCACAGACGCACGAGGGACTATCTTTGAGATGGAAACGGTGGAGATATGCTGAAAATCCGCCGTGTCCTGTAAGGACTTGTACGTGGACCGGTGTGAGCACTGCGTCTCTGAGTGTCCTTTTCGCCGCTAGGACGTCTGGAAAGAACACTTTCGTGACCGATCCTGTACTCGAGGAGTCGTACCGGGCTTGCCACTTCCTTATAGTCCCCTCCCGTATCTTCCTCCTCACGAATGAAACGGGGACCTTGCTGTAGTCCGATGTGAGTTTTGTTAGGGCTGCCTCCTTGGCCAGCTCATCCGCTCTCTCATTCCCGGCAGTTCCCACATGGGCCTTGAGCCAAAAGAGCCTCACTTCTCTGCCCTCCTCTCTGATTTCACGGACGCTTCTCTTGATTTGGAGTGCCAGGTGGTGCGTGACAGACGGTCTCCTCAGCAGATCAAGTGACGATCTTGAGTCACTTAAGATGCTTACGGAGGCCGCCTTGGATTCTCTTGCCATCCTGACAGCTCTGAAGAGAGCGTACTTTTCCGATTGGAAGACTGTGTTGTGAGGCTCCAAGTCGAAGGTGCTGAACCTTGACTCCGTCCCGTTTTCCCACCAAGTTAGGGCAGCTCCGAACTTTCCCCTCGATCTTAATGGCATCGGTGTATATTTGGGGGCCGATTACTTGGTGGGTTGCCTGGGTTTCGGGAGTCAAATTCTCTAGGCAATTCATACTCGGTTGTTGTGAGTTGCGCTGGGTGGGGATTTTTGGAGTGGTGCACGTTACACTCCAGCACGCGGCCCAGCGGTATGAACTCTTGGGAATGTCCCTTTTTGATCTTGAAAAGGGTTGCCGCTTCGAGTACCCGGAGGTCTAGGGGGAGTTGTCCTGACAGGATAAGTGCCGATGTCAGAGACACCGTGCGGTATGCTTTGCAGATCTTCTGCGCGAAGCCTCTCTGCAGTGAGTCAAACTTTTTCCTTGTCATCAGTTTCTCAGCTGCGGGGGCCCACGCACTCGCTGCATACATCACGATGGGCTCTATCACCGACACGTATATCGTCCTGATTATCTCTCCGTTCAGACCCCAAGTCACCCTCGCCGCACATGCCAACTGCTTGTAGATGTCTGCGGCCTTTCTACAGGTCGCAGACACGTGCGCATTGAAGGTGAGCTTGGAGTCTATCGTGAGACCTAACAGCTTCACTTCCTCAACCAGGTTTAGCTGCGTGCCCGAAATATGAAGTACCGGAGCGTCGTACTTTCGCTTCCTCGTTAACACCATCGCATTGGTCTTGTGCGCGGCGAAACGTAGCTTATTTTGGACGCCCCATTCCGATACTTTGGTTAGCGTGCTGTTGGCTGATTGCTGCAGGGGACCGGCTGTGAAGTCAGAGAAAACCAGGACAACGTCGTCCGCGAAGGCTTGGCAGTATACCCCCATACTAGCCATTTTTTGTAGGAGTGAATCTAGGATAAGGTTCCAAAACGTCAGTCCGGCTATTGAGCCCTGGACGCATCCTTTCGTGGTTCCCTTCTCGCTAGTCGCTCTGGCGTAGTTGACCCTTATGTTATTATTATTATTTTATATTATTTTATATATAAGGTACTCCAACGACCTATTCACTAATACATATTACATAAAATAACTTATATATCTATTACATAGTATGGTGAATTTGTCACTTATAGAAGTACACAGCTTAATCATAAGTTAAAAATACATACAAAAGAACTTTTCCAAAGTGATTTAAAATATACTAAACTTACTTACTCTAGGATGATAATATAAAGAACATACAAAGAAAATTCTGATTTACTTAATCAATAAATAAATAATAAATAATTTAATTTAATTTTGATTGTTTGTACACGTAAAACGACTGCAATAAACGTGATCAAAATGTTATGATAAATGGTTGGGGTACATAAGTTTTTTACGGAATTGGTTAAAAGTGTCGGCAAAGATGTCAATGTTGCTGTTATTGTGGATTATATTATAATTAGTCATAAATCGGTTCATAGGGGCACTGCGACCAAGGTTTGTTCTTGATGAGGACACAGCAAGTATATCTGTTCTGCGTACAGATCTAGTTATAGTGCGCCTAGGTACAGTGATATTAAGTTCAGATAATAGCTCTGGAACATCGGACCGATTACGGATAATTTTGTAAAGAAATATCTGATCGGAGAGACTTCTACGTTGTTCCAGAGATATCATATTGAAATGGTTGAGTCTTTGAGGATAACTGGTATCTCGATCGCAACTAGAACATCTGAATCGAAGATACCTGGTGAAGGCCTTCTGTATACGTTCTATTCTATTGACATGGACGCGACCAAGGGCGTCGCCAAGGGGGGGCAGGGGGGGGCAGCTGCCCCCCCCTAGTGTTTCTAAAAAAGTTGCCAAATGTAAAGCAACCACAGTCCTAAGTCTTTTTGACTTGCTTGATTGATCATTCCCGTACGTCGAAACTCGAATGAATATATATAACCCAAACCCAACAGATCGAACCGTTGTTGATATCCTAAAATAGGCAAAAACCTTCTTTCCCGACACGGAAAAGCGTTAAAAATTTTGATCGCTCTTCCGTGCACAACGTGTACGGTAGAGTTGCGTAGCTTTACACGTTGGACTCTGAATAGTGCTCGCCAAACGCCTGGGCCGCCCTGAAGTTCGCTTTCCGATGTGCAAGTCACGGATCGGTACTGTTTTTGTATGATTTACTACTGCGCAGACATTGCAGCCAACTTCGGGACGGCCAAGAAGTTTGCCGAGAACTACCGATATTATTACAATCGCTGTAGATGTAAGGCTCGTACTACAAGTGAAAAGCTTCATGTGCTCTCGACTTTACCTACAATTCATACTTTTCTCATTCTCCATATCAACTTGCCCCCCCCTGGGCCATCGGCTGGCGACGCCCTTGGACGCGACATGTAGGATTCCATGCCGGAGATGCGTAATCCAGTATACTTCTAACAAGCGTGCTAAAAAGGAGTTTTAGGGTCGATATGGACCGAAACTCCGAGCAAGTTCTCTTCACAAAGCCTGCCATTTTAGTCGCTTTTGATACGATTAGGTCGATGTGATTAATGAACGAAAGTTTACTGTCGAGCTGGACTCCTAAGTCACGGATGGTGCCAACCTTTTGCAGAGAAACTCCATTTAATCTATAAGACGAAGGTACTATATTCTTGTTACGCGTAAACGTCATGTGATAGCACTTGCTTACGTTAAGCGTCATCATGTTTAACCGACACCATTCCCCTATCGCATCCAGATCATTCTGAAGAAGTGATACGTCCAAGTCCGTTTTAATTTCCTTGTACAGTTTTAAATCATCTGCATTATTAAGTTACCATGTATTGTGTTAAAAAGCTAAAGATATTATCAGTTTTTAAATTCATATTGTTATATACTTTGAAAGGCGTAAGTAGCCTCATAAAGTGCTTTCTGTGTTTATTGTTTAAATGTGTCTTAGGTAAGTGCATTTTTTTGTTTAAGCTTATGTTTAATAAAGATCTTTGAAAATGAATGAAAATGAAATCATCTGCAAACATGGAACATTTGCGGTGTCGTACTGTGGATACAATGTCGTTTACAAATATAAGAAATAAGATCGGCCCCAGGTGCGATCCTTGTGGTACTCCGTGTAGCATGATGGTCTATGAATGTCTATGATTGAATGTCTACAATCTAATATATTGTCTATGGCGCTAGCTCATACCCGATCTTAGGAAATGGACGTGTGTCCCAATAAAATAATTATTAAAAATCAAGACATCTTTATTTCAAGAACCTCACTCCACTCCGCCAGAACCCAGGCAAGCCCAAAGGCAACATGGTGTCAGAATTGGTCACAGAAGGTAATAAGAAGTGATAATAATGACAGAAAAAATGTTCATTGCGAACATGAGGCCACTAACGATAGAAAATGGCGACAATGCTGCCGAGAAATGGAGGCAATGGAAACAACGTTTCGAAATCTTCGTGGATGCGAATGAAATCAACAAATTTCCGACCGCAAAACAGACAGCAATTTTATTAAATGCAATTGGAGATGAAGGGCTTGAAATATTCAATAGTTTCAATATTGACAGAACACAGACAAAAATTGAAGAAATCTTGAAAAAATTTGATGATAAATTCAGTCCTCACACAAACGTAACAGTCGAGAGATACAATTTTTTCACTAGAATGCAAAAACAGGACGAGACTTTGGAGGAATACCTCACAGTTCTCACTAACTTATCTACCGCATGTGAATTTGCAACACTAAAAGATTCTCTAATTAAAGACATGCTGGTCATTGGTATGAAAAATACACACATAAAGGAACGACTCCTTCAAGAAGAAAACTTGACAGTTGAAAATGATATGAAAATTGCAAAAAGTCTAGAACTCTCTCAAGAAAGGTCAACAAAACTTATGTGTAAAACCGAAAACAAAGAATCAGTACAAGCTATCAGGACAAATAACAGAAGCCGTTCACAAACTAGTTACGACAGAAATAATTATTACAACAGGAACAAATCATCATCAAGCAGACATAACTTCAACCAAAGATTGAAATCACCAGCCAATAAAATATGCAGGAGATGTGGTCAAGTACACAAATACAAATGTCCAGCTGAAGGCAAGATATGCAGTAATTGTAAGAAGAAAAACCACTTTGCTAAATTCTGTTTTTTCAAAAATTCAGGAAATAACAATAATTCTGGTAACAATGGTAAAAATAATCATAGAGTAAGTACAATTCAGTCATTATCAAATCCACAGGATAATCATTTTGTAATAGGTTCCATTAATAAAAATCATAACAATGCGGAAGACTGGCAAATTGATGTCTATTTCCATAACTTCAAAGTCAAATGTCAAATAGATACAGGAGCTGATACAAATGTCATATCAAAGCATATTCTTAATAGAATTAGGTCTAGTACGCAGGATCATATTAATGTGTTTAGAACAAATAATAAAATATATACTTTTTCAGGAGAACTAGTGCCAAACTTAGGTACTTGTATTATTGATTGCAAATTTGAAAATGGATCTTCAGCAAGACTTTACTTCACCGTTGTAGAATGTGAGTGCATACCAATAATTGGGTGGAAAACATGTGAAAAACTTGGTATTGTAAAAAGAATATTCAAAATTGAAGGTAGTTACAGGTCAGTGCAAAACATTGTGTCAAAGTACGCACATACATTTGAAGGTTTAGGTTGTCTACCCTACAAAGCTCATTTAGATATTGATCTCAGTGTTCAACCAAAAGTTTGTCCAGTTCGTAGAATACCATATTCTTTAGAAAATCGTCTTAAGGATGAATTAAAAAGTATGGAACAACAAAAAGTCATTGAAAAGATTGAAAAGCCAACAAAATGGGTCAATTCCATAGTCTTAGTTGAAAAACCTAATGGCAAGTTGAGAATTTGTCTTGATCCTAGAAACTTAAATGAAGCTATTAAGCGACCTCATTATCCTTATCCTACATTTGATGACCTTAGATCCAAAGTAGCCGGAGCTTCTATTTTTTCAAAATTAGATGCTAGTTCTGGATATTGGACTATTTGTTTAGATTCAGAAAGTAGTGATTTATGTACTTTTAATACACCTTATGGTAGGTATAAATTTCTTAGATTACCATATGGAATTAATTCCAGTGGAGAAATCTTCCATAGAACTATGAATCAATTATTTGGAGACTTACCAGGAATAATAATTTTTGTCGATGACATCCTTGTCTATGGGTCAAATGAAAAAGAACACAATGAAAGGTTAGAATTACTATTCAAACGTGTTTCTGAAGTAAATTTAAAATTCAATAAGTCTAAATGCCAATTTGGTATGGCTGAAATACGCTATGTTGGTCATATTTTCAATAAAAATGGTGTGTCACCCGACCAAACTAAAGTTGAAGCAATTTCTAAGATGTCAAGTCCAACAAATGTTAAAGAACTCCAAAGATTCCTAGGAATGATTAATTATTTAGGTTCCTACATCCAAAACCTTGCAGAAGAAACTACTATTTTGAGAGATTTGTTAAAAAAGCAAAATATTTGGCAATGGTTAGATCAACATGAACAGCAATTTAAAAGATTAAAGTCATTAATATGTCAATCACCTGTTCTTATTCATTATGACATGAAAAAACCTATAAGAATGTCTGTCGATTCTTCAAAAAATGCAGTAGGTGCTGTAATACTACATGGTAAAAATCCTATAGCATATGCTTCAAAATCACTAAATAAAAGTCAAATAAACTATGCTCAAATAGAAAAAGAACTTTATGCTATTGTGTTTGGTTGCAAAAAATTCCATCAATATATATATGGTATACCTATTCAAGTAGAAACAGATCACCAACCATTAGTCACTTTATTTAAAAAACCAATGTCAGAAGTCCCTACAAGATTACAACGTATGATGATAACTTTGCAAGCATATCACCTAATTGTCTCTTATACTAAAGGCACAGAAATGTATATTTCAGATACTTTGTCACGTGCTCCAATCAAGGACACTAACCAAAATCAGGAATTAGTCAGCCTAGATGATTTAGACAATGAAGTTGAAATTCATATTAACTTATTAACTTCTAACTTAGCTATCACAAAACAAAAACTTGAAATAATTTTACATCACACAAATCAAGATTTAGTATCACAAAAATTAAAAGAATATTATAAAATGGGATGGCCTAAATGTAAAGAACAATGTGACAATTTAGTATCACCATATTGGAACATCAAGGAAGAAATTCATGTAATTAATGATATAATTTTCAAAAACAACTTAGTCATTATACCTATTTCAATGAGATCTGAAATTTTAAATATTTTACATGAAGGTCATTTAGGTATAGAAAAAACAAAATGTTTGGCTAGAGGAGTAGTCTATTGGCCTAATATTAACCAGGATATAGAAAATAAAGTAAGACAATGTGAAACTTGTGCTATTTATTCTTCAAATAAAACAAAAGAGTCAATGTTATCACATGAACAACCAATATTTCCGTGGCAAAAGCTAGCTACAGATTTATTTGAATATAAAGGCAAAAAATATTTAATTGTTGTGGATTTTTATTCCAACTACATAGAAATAGCAAATTTGAATAAAGACAGTAAAACTTTAAATGTCATAACACACTTGAAATCTATATTTGCTAGACATGGTATCCCATTACAACTTTTAAGTGATGGAGGTCCCCCTTATAACTCATTAGAATTTAAGAACTTTCTATTTGAATGGAATATTGAACATATTGTATCAAGTCCACACTTGTCACGTTCAAATGGTCTCGCAGAAGTTTCTGTAAAAATCATAAAAAACATATTAAGAAAATGTGATGAATCAGGGTCCGATCCATACTTAGGATTACTTCATTATAGAAATAGCCCCAGAGGAAATATCTCTTCACCTGCACAGTTACTAATGTCAAGAAATTTAAGAACTCAATTACCTAATAAAGTAAGTGATTTAAGACCTAAGATTGTAAAATTCTCAGAGCACAATGTAAAGAAACAAAATTACTTAAATAAAACAAAAGCTTATTACAACAGAAATTGTAAACAATATCCTACATTTTATAATAACCAACAAATATACTTTAAGAAAAATCCAAGAGATATCATATGGACTAGAGGTACTATTGTGTCTAAAACTAAATTTCCTAGATCATTTATTGTAAAAGATTGTCATGGTACAACTTACAGAAGAAATACTCAACATATTCGTTTAGATCATAAGTCAAATAATAATAATTCAAACTATATGTTACAGTCACATAACAAGGAAGTCAAATTCAATGAAACAGGTCAAACTATGGATCATAAAATTCCAAGTTCATGTAAAACAAAGTTGAAATCAAAATCATTTTCTCAAAAAGAAGAGGAGGATAATAAGGTCAATGTGGGCAAATCCGTCATATATTTTCGAAAGTTGCATTCTGTTGACTATAACTGGTACGCTTAACAACTTTAATATTAATTTGATGGTGGTAAGCGATAAAGCATTTTGTTGTCTTTTATACACATCCATTCGAAACAACAGAACAGTCCTCCATATTTAACTAAAAATGTTTTTTTAAAAATCGGTCGTTAGACGGATTTTCCCGAGGAGTGGGGCAAATTCGTCTAGTAGCAAATTTTCCTAGAATTACGCCGTTATATAGAAGTAAGCAATTTGAAAACAAGTAAATGCAAATGTTGTAGAAAAATGTTTTGTAACAGCATAAATATAAGGTTGAATTTACGTTGTATTCCCTTAAATTCTTTTTGGGGGCTAATCCGTCCTATTTGTAGAACCAGGGATTTTAAACCTTTTCAAAAACCTTGAAAACTAATTTCATATTTTTACTTACAATCATAAGGTTACTTTTTGAGGTACACTGAAATATGCGAGGTTGGTATAGAGACTTATAGACAGGGTTATTTTTAATGAATTCGGTTAGGTATAAGAGCATTACAATTTTAAACAACGTTGCACGTCACACTTTGTATTAAAAATCAAATTAAGTATCTACTTAAATAAAAATCAGTTTCCGAAAATAAATGGTTTTATTCTTAATGACATAATATTATATAAAAGACGTATTATTAGTGTTAAAAATGGAACATACTCAACGAAACATACTCAAAGTTGTAGGGTTTTATCCTTAGGTAGTACGTAACACACTTAAATCTTAAAATTGTAAAATATAACATTGAAAATGAAATATAATTAATTTAATCCAATCTATCAGCAGTGATAGTATAAACAAAATCAATTACCAACGAATTTAAAAAAATAAAAAATTCTTACTTAACAAACATAAATCTTTAAGTTTTCAGAATACAATATTAGAAAGAAATATCTGAATATGATCAATCAGTGATAGCATAAACAAAAACAAAAGAGTTACTAATTAAATTTAAAAAATCTAGCAAAAGAACACCGCATCGTGTTCATCATTTAAAAAGAAATCATTTTTTTTTTCCGGATCTTTGGACAAGTTAATTTTTTTTACTATTGAATTCTGTGGAACCTCATCATGATCTATTGTTCTTGTTATCTTAAATGTAAGTTTTGGTTTCTTTACTGTTTTGTAAAACTTTATTGAAAAGTACGGTTCATTCGTCTGTTTGTCGGCGTAGACCGCATCTATAACGCCAACATAGTAAGTCCGCTTTTTCTTACCATAATATCTTACCAGGACATGGTCATTCACAGAATAGCCTTCATATTCCTGCTCCGTATCATTATTCTCATTACTTATAAATTCTATTTTACTTATGTTATCAGTCTCTTCATTTTGGAGTAATATGGTCTCCTCAGTTTGTTCGTATTCGTGCTCCGCGTCATTATTACTCATAATATCTATTTTATTTATATTTTTAGTCTCTTCGTCTTGAATTAAAATTGTCTCCTCTGTCTGTCTTAGATTACTATAGTCAGGTAACTTTGTGTCTACTAAAAAACTGTGGGATTCATCGTTACTCTCATAATCAGATTCAACATTTATTATGTCGGAATCACTATGAGAACTAATTGTTCCAGATACACTAGTAGTTGAACTCGTCGAAGATATTTCATGTTTTTTCTCTTCTCGATTTCCGAGAAATTTCAAATTATAATAGGTATCTTCTTTAGCATCGTGAGGGGATTGTCTTTTATTTTCTTTACCAATACTCTTTTTACTCTTTTTTCCGATTCCTTTGCCTTTAGGTGTTATAGTAGTTGTTTTTTTTTTATTGTTAATCTCAAATGATGCAGCAAAGCTGTTAACAGCTCTTCTTTTTCTAGACGCATTCACTTTATGAATGCCCGAAGGTCCAGGTTCTGTTAATAAGCGTTCCTCATCAGGCACTGTTGGATTTGTAAGTACAATATTTGACAAAATTGTTATCTTACGAGGGTCAACTGTTTGATTTTGTAAACAATGAGGTAGATCTTCAACTTTCTCCGCGATAAATGGTTGAAACTCGGTGTTACTTTTTCGAAATTTATTTAGCCTAACGACATCATCAGTACGATTAGGTGCGGGACTGGATCGGCTTTTTCGTTTTCCAAAATTTTCTATCTTAATATTTTTAAGAATTTCCTTTTTTTTTTTCAACTCTATGACGTCGTTATGAGTAATGACTTCTGCCCCTGGTGCCACTCTGCAGCGTTTTATTTTTGTAGAGTTATCACCACGCTTCACTTTTTGCAATAGTAGTTCCTCAAATGTGACATTTTTCTTTTCAATAGGCTGCCTTAAATCTAAGTGATTGCTGCTGACAGCAGTATCATCATTCATCATCATGAACAAATCTCCTGTCTTAATCTGGTTATCAGTTGCCATGAAGTTTTCATTCAATAAATTTAAGACTATCAAAAGCAATGTATGCGGTTCTGTTTTCGTATTATTCATCGTTGGTTCAATGTCACAAATCACATCATTGCTTAGAATTTCGGAAGACACAGAATGTTGGAGGTTATTTACAGACAAAGCTGGGTTATTCGGATTTTCTTGCGTTTTGGTAGTACTTATGTGTTCCTTCCAGCGACTCAACTTCAAAGCATCGAATTTTGACTCCTCAACTGCAGTAGGATTAAAAGGATAAATACCACCTTTTTTGAAACCGTTGCATAATACTTGCGGATCTATTTGGGCCCATACTGATCCAATCATGCGAGAAAATTCTTTTTTCGACAATGGTACCCCATAATTTAGACGCTGCCATTTTACAAGATCAATGTCCCATCGATCTTTAAACGATTTCATGACTGAAATGTCTAGTGGCTGTAAAATATGGCTTGTATGAGCCGGTAGTTTTAATATAGTTACATTTTCTTTTCGTGCTTCTTCAATTATATTCAAACCCACATGGGTTGAGTGGCCGTCATAAATAAGTAAGACAGGACGTTGATCCCCAATCGTCGGCAAAAAAGATTTTTTGAAGAAGGCTTCAAATACTTCTGTCTCCATCCAGCCATTTTTTGTAGCGGCATATGTCGTCCCTGGAAATGCATCAGGGGAAGTCCACTCATCCCAAACATATTTCCCTTTGAAGACAATTAACGGAGGTGTTTTTTCTCCAATCGCACTTGCACCTAGTAACACCGTCGTATTGTCTTTCCCAGGTGTTGCGATAACTCTCGTCGCAGCATGGCCTTTGAGACCTACGATTTTTGTTTTCGATGGGTCTTTTGAAAAACTGGTCTCGTCTAGGTTCCAGATTGCATTAGGCTTTTCTTCTAAACCTAATTCATTTATAGTCTTTTTGAGTAAATCAAAGTACCCATAAACCACAAATGGATCAACCGCTGTTTTCCGAGCGTATTCAACAGCCTGTGGTTTTTTAACCGAAAGGTTATGTCGATTTCGAAATAAGGCCAACCAGTCCTTTCCCGGTATTCCATTTTTAAAACAAGTTGTTAGATTGTTTTGGTTTACATATTCTCCAACCATCTCGGCAACTTCTGCCCTACTAAGGCCAAAACCATATTTTTCCATTGTACGGAGGTAGGAAGCCAGATTTTGTTCGATCATCAAAGGTAGAGTGGTTTTTCTCCCTAGGGTACTAGAAGAACTTTTTTTGTGTACATGGTCCATGATGGTCATCCGTGGAATTTGGTAGAGTTGCGCTGCTTTATATCCAGTTAATGTACCATTTCGGACTTGCTGTACAGCTGCATGCAACTTGTCTTTGTTATAGGAACCCTTAGCTGTTTTTCTTTTATAATTTCTCACCATGATTACTGTTATTTAGTAATTATGAGAAAACTGAAAACAAACAAAATAATAATATTAATAAACATTTTATCTGACCAATAAAGCAGGAACGGATAATTATCATATTTTTTATTTATTCTGAGTTTTAGGTTTTCGGCACTATTTTGTAAGTGCATGTTCACGGGTAACAAACGGGTAGCAGCAGTTGTTTAAGTGCTAATACTTGCTAGAGTTACTTACCAATTGACTTTAAAAACGTATGCCACCAAATCTGTTTAAAAGTTCTAGAGCAAATAAAAATAGTAGGTAACACAAATCTTTCTGGAAAAATAACATGGATGAAAAAGGTTGACTACATCTGCAATGGGATAATTCCGGTATATGACGATTTAGCCCCTTTAATATTAGACGGATTTTCCCACTTGACTATTTTGAGGTTACATATTTTCTTTAACAATTATTTCTGTATCTACTGGTTTTTATTCAAAACAAATAGAAAAATCCGTTGTAACACTTATTAAACTACATGATAAGCATCCTCAGAAAGTCGTAACTTATAAAATTGAATATTTACCTTATAAGAAACGGCAGCACGCAACACTTGAGTTTCGAGTTCGGAGCACAACTAAACTTCAAACGTATTTTTTTACGTTTGTAGACATCGTAGCTCCATCTATGAATCATAGTTGCAACTAAAAACCGATCCTGTTTTATCGACCGAATCAGTAATAGCGTAACTATTCTGGAATTACTAGTAAATGCATGTATACGGAATAGCCCCGTAGACGGATTTGCCCACATTGACCTTAATTGTATATTTATCTTCACTCACGAGTCAAGTCCTATGTCAAATTATACAAGCAAAGAAAATAATGATTCTGATTCCTTCTTATCTGTTGAGTCAAATCATTCTATTGTTTCAGAGGAGATAATAACCTCTCCAGTATTTGTAAACATTGAAGAAATAATGTCACCTGAAAGTGTTCATGAGTTTAATGAATATGAAAGTCAAGATTTATTAAAAACTAATGAAGAATGTAATTTACAAAGTCCGATTAACATAGAAAACTTAATCAGTAGTCCTAAGAATGTTATCATACCTCATAACTCTGTAATGTCCAAAAATAACGATGCCCATCAATCTGAAAAGGAAATGCCACAAGCTGAATATAGCTCGAGAGGTAGATTGTTAAAAAAGAAACATAAATTAGATTTATAAGATTATAAAATTGTATGCGTAGTATTAATTATTATTAAATAGTATTACTCAATTTTGATAACCTAGCTTTGTTTATCAAAGTTTTAAGGTTATATTGTTATAATTCAAATCTGTCAATGTCAAATAAATTTGTTTATGTCTTTTTAGAAATGTCAATGTCACTTTAAAGAAAAAAGGGCATGTAGCATGATGGTCTATGAATGTCTATGATTGAATGTCTACAATCTAATATATTGTCTATGGCGCTAGCTCATACCCGATCTTAGGAAATGGACGTGTGTCCCAATAAAATAATTATTAAAAATCAAGACATCTTTATTTCAAGAACCTCACTCCACTCCGCCAGAACCCAGGCAAGCCCAAAGGCAACACTCCGGAAGTGGAAGAGTAGAACAGTGATTCGTATCCTCTCACAACCACTCTCTGCTTCCGCCCGGTCAGGTAGGAAGCGAACCATCTGAGCAGTTGACCGGCTATTCCAAAATTTTCTAGCTTCATTAAAAGTATATTGTGGTTAACTTTATCAAAAGCACTGCTGAAATCTGTGTAGATAGAATCAACCTGTACACGTGAATCCAGAGATTTAGCAATATCGTTGATGTAGTGAACCAAATTAGTGGTAGTAGATTTACGAGCTCGGAAGCCGTGCTGTTCAGAGGCCAATTGCGCATTAGTATGCGAAGACAGTACAGGACAAACCAACGCTTCAAACAGCTTTGCAAAGATAGAAAGAAGAGATATGGGGCGATAATTAGAAGTATCGCTGGGTTCTCCCTTCTTAAAAATAGGTACCACGTTAGCGATTTTCCACTCAGTGGGGAATTTAGATGTTTCGATAGAGCGATTGAAAATAAGTTTGAGTGGAAGAGCCAGATTGGATGCACATTTTTGGACAAATAGCGGGGGAAGGCCATCAGGACCCGGACCTTTGGTGGTGTCAAGTTTCTTTAATTCTTTTGATACTTCTACTTCTGTGAACGCAATTCTGCTTAGAGCGAATTGATGATAGTTATGATGCGAGTAAGTATCTGGAGGAATCGACTTATTGGATGGTATGAAGTTGGATGAAAAATGTGTGGCAAATTGATTGCTTATTTCCTCACCAGAAGAAGCAGTATTGTTGCCCAAATGCATAGTAGTGGGTATGTCATTAGCCTGTGATTTCTTGGCTTTAACGAATGACCAGAATAGTTTCGGGTTTTGCGCTATATTTTTTTCAGTATTGCTTAAATAAGTTTTATAACAATTTTTAATCATAATTCTTGCGCGTCCGTTTAACATTTTGTATTCGTAATTATCTCTAGGATTTTTGTATTTTTTATAGCGAATTCTAATTTTTTCCTTTTCGTTCAAAAGTTTAATTAACGGCCTAGAAAACCACCGCGGAAATGTATTATTGTGTAGTTTGGACAGAGGAACATGTTCTTTAATTAAAGTATTAATTTTTTCGTACAACAAGTCAACCATCTCGTCCACATCAGTAATTTCAGAAAATATTTTAGTCCAATCTATTACTCTAAGTTTTGCCTTAATCGACGTATAGTCAGCGCGTTTGAAGTTATACTTCGAAGTTATTTTGGTTTTTAACGGTGCTGGTGAACTATTAGTGACAACAATTTCTATGGGGGGGTGATGTACATCTACTTTTGACATCGGGTTATTGCATTCGCTTACACTTACAGATAAGTTTGATAGAATCAGATCCAATGTTTTATTGTAACAGTTTTTCACAACATTAGCTTGCAACATATTGTTTTCGGACATGAAATCAACAAGAGAGTAGCCTAACCTATTAGTGTAATTGGTGGGTATTGTACATGGAGGGCTAAGAGTATTGTCTATGTTCCAACTTATGTAGCTAAGGTTGAAGTCTCCAGCAATAATTGTTTCTTCATTTGTAGATTCTATCAGTGTAGATACATTGTCCAGGAATGAGTCAAGTTTGATTTGCTGGACCGGTGGGGGTAGGTAGACAGAGCAGATGTTCAAATTACGATGGCTATTTCCCTTAGTAATTCTAAGGCTGACCCACAGATCCTCGATGTCAGATTCCCATTTCGGCATACGTACGGAATCAATGAGCCTAGATACAGCAATCAGAACACCACCACCCCTCTTGGTTCCCAGAGCAGTTGAAGATCTATCTCTGCGGTAGACGCGATACCTAGAATCGAATATTTCGCCGTCTTTTATACCATCGTCCAGCCACGTTTCGGTTCCAATTATAACATCATAGAAGCACGACTGTGCCGCTAACATAACAGTATTAAGTTTGGTTTTTATTCCTCTGAAGTTCTGGTAATAAATGGTGAATTTTTAAGTAATTGCATGGTATTACTGCATAAAATCTAGTTTAAAATTATAGCAGAGCAATGGCATCCAGACTTTTAATGTGTTTTGCCTGGTGACCGTCGGCTTTTCTAACGAGGACTTTGCCGTCGCGTACCCAAACGTATAAATACCCCTTTTCACGTGCAGCTTTTCTAGTTTCCGCGTGTATTCTTTTATTCAACGGCGACAGGTGTTCCGATACAAATATAGGCCTGATAGCACCACCGTAGCCCAGGTGTTGAGTATTGAGTTTTTCTTTAGAGTGGGTTCTGTTAAATTGTAATACAGACACTAGAACTGAATCTCTTATTAATGTGCTTCGCAATCTGACAACAACTGCTCTTGGGTTTTTGCTTTCTGGGTCTAATTTCCTCACGCGCACGACGGACAGAATGTCGTCTTCCTTGAGCAGGGCAGACACAGCGCTGCCCAGCTGAACCACTGTTTTGACCAAGTTTTCAGCTTTATTTTCTGGTAAACCATTGATCTCCAGATTTTGCTGGCGAGATTTTTGTTCGATAAAATTTACTCGAATTGCCAAATCAGAAACCGTGGCCTTGAGATCTTCATTCTCCCTATGTAGACTCTTGTTTGCGCTCTTGCATGCATCCAGTTCCGTACTCATACGGTCAAATTCAGAGCTCATAAAATGTTCCGGTCTTCCAGGTATGAGGCGACGAGAGCGTAGATATTTGCTGGACAATTCTTGGCTACCATCTGCTTCTTGAGTGCGGGCCACCACGCGTTGTCAAAGGCCCCCTCTATGTCCAGTGATATCAAAAGCACGATCTTTTTGGCTTTGATTTCGGCTCGTACAGCTTGGCCAGAAAGAGTAGAAATTAAATAAATGTGAACTAATTTTTTCTACACATGGCAACATGAAAGAAATGTCAAACATCAGTCAAACTACCAAAACAATAAAAGTGTATTGTGAATTAATATGATTTTTGGTAGATATTAAACGTATTAGTCGGTGAATTGTTATTGAAAATGGGAAAGACGATAAAAAGTGGTGCCAGAGAAGTTATTTACAATGTTTTTAAAAGGTGTTATAGGAATATCATGCCGGAAAACTTCTAAGAGAATTGGATGACCTTTACAAACGAGTTGCTGATATGTCAGGTATTTATTCAATCTAATTTTATATAATATACATAGTTCATGATCTAAGTTACAGTTAAAGTCGGTTTGGTCTTTAAAATATACCACATCATCGAAGTTTTTTAGGATTTAATTTAATTTTAGAGGTTATGTTTACATAGGGAAAGTACTTTGTCACAGTGACTTTGTATAGAGCGACTGCAATTTTTGATAGTCACGCACATCATTCTACATTAATATTTTATTTTGATTACAGGAAACTCAGAAAGCACTGTTCGACGCAAAATAAACGAAGGCAATAAAAACGAAGGCAAATTTGCAACAACAGCCAAGCATAGAGTCGGGTGTAGAATATTTAGATAGTGATTAGAAAATATATTGTTACTATAATAAAGATGTTTTTACTCTCCTAGGCTTTTTATTTAACAGTTAGAAAAATAAAAAAAATAGCATCTGATTTTACGATTTTCCCCATTCTGATTTATCTTTAAAAATACTTCAAGTATCATATTCATTTATGTTATAGTATAAATGATGCCATATAAACGATAGTGGCGACCTCAATTTTTTTCTACTCTTTCTGGCCAAGCTGTAAGTGGCCCACTAGAGCATAGAGGGCGTCCTCGGTTCCGCGCTGTGGCATGAAGCCGTATTGGTTTGTGTGTAGTGTTGGGAGGAAATGCCACTGTAGTCGGCCTACTAGAAGTTTCTCGACGATTTTTCCTAGGACCGAGAGCAGACCTATAGGCCTGTACGACTTAGGACTGGTGTAGTCGTCCTTTCCTGGCTTGCGGAGAATGCACACGTGGGCGATCTTCCACTGCTTCGGGAAGTGTGACAGTGACAGACACTTGTTTGCTATCGCTAAGAACACCTCCCTATCGCAGTTTATTGCCGCTGTGCAGATGTCTGCTGTTAATCCGTCGGGACCGGGGGCTTTTTTCGGATTTTGGTTCTGGAGAACCATTTCCAGCTCCGCGGTCGTGAAGGGCGGATCGTCTGCAGACAGACCTTGGGGGTTCTTCTCCTCCGCTAGCCGCCTTAGCGCAGTGTGGTAGGGCTGTTCGGCATCCGTTGAGTCGTCGGGGTAGAAGGTTTTTGCCAGAAGATCCGCAGATTGCTCTGGACTAAGCGTCTCGCCTGCGGCGTTTCTCAGGAGCGCGTCGTCCTTTCTTCTGGCTGTCTTCCTTATTACCCTGTAGATGCCGTCCCACATGCTCTCTCGGTCCTGCTTCGTGCAGAACTCCTTCCAGTTGGCTGTGGCTGCTTCCGTTGCTGCTGTCGTGTAAGTTTGTTTGGCCAGCACGTACTCTTGGATGGTGAAGTGTCTCCGGCTTGCGGCTGCGTTTCGGATCCTTCTCTTCTTCGTCATGGCGTCTTTTTTGAGACGGTCTAGAGAAGGGGTCCACCATGGGGGCTTGGCGTTGTGTTTGGGCGACCCAAGTTTTGGAATCGCTTCCTCGCATGAGCGGTGGATGTTCTGAGTATAGTTTGAAATAATTGTCTCCAGATCCTCTGGGTTCGATGCGTTCGAGACTCTGACTTGAGTGATGCCACTGTCTGCTAGGCTGGTCTTGAAGTGGGTGTTGAAGTCGGACCACTTGGCCTTCTTGGTGTTGTAGATGCGCGTCGAAATTGGCCTTAAGGGTTCTAGGGCCTTTTCTAGGCGCATCGAGAAGGTTATAGCGTTGTGGTCTGAAGTTGTTAGACTTCTTTCTACCCGCCACTCTTCGACCTTGCCAAGCAGCGACGAACTGCAAGCTGTCACGTCGACGATGCTTGTGCACCACCTGTCATTTCTGTATGTCTCGAACGTTGGTGTTTGGCCCATATTTAGGATGTGGAGATCCCGCTCATTGAGGAAAGAACTGTACGCCGCCCCGCGATGGTTTTCGGAAACACTTCCCCACCAATGGCTCCAGGCATTTACGTCTCCTCCCACCACGATGTTGTTTGTATTCAATTTGTGTGTCTTGTATTGTGTTTCGGATAGGTAAGGTTCAATGTCCTGGTCACCCTCAAAATAGACCGACAGTACTCCAAAGCTGAGCTGACCCACCTTTAGCAAGACAGCAGCAATGTTCTCGGTCACAAGTTGGGGGTCGTGGACGACCTCCAGGTTGTCACCGAAAACAACAATCGCTGCCTTGACTGGCTTTTGGCGGTTGAGGCTGCACTGGATGACTTGTGTGCCGGGGTTTTGTTTCATCACACCTGTTCTTCCTACGTAGGGCTCTTGAACAAGTGCTACTGAAATTCCTCTTGCCTGGGCCGCCATGTAGAGTTCTTCTGTGGCCAGCTTGGAGCGGTGAAGATTTGCTTGGATGAACCGCAATCTTGCTGTCGGTCTTGAGAAGATTTCGGGGGTGGCTTGTTGGTTTGTTGGTGTGTTCTCGTTGCCCTTAGCAATAGGATACGCGCGATCTAGCTATGCCATCCCACTTTTGGCGTTCCTGGCAGTCTTCGCTGAATGCTGTGTGTGCCAGGTCGTTGCCCGTCCCGTGCGCTACCTTGCAGTTTGCGCATGTGGGCTGTTTGCCGTCCGCTCGAGTGAGGCAGTCCCTGATATTGTGCGATCCACTGCAGTAGCCGCAGACTTCTTTTGCAGCCCTGCATATGGATTTATTGTGTCCATATGCAAGGCACTTTGTGCACTGAACTAGAGGGGACTGGTCCTCAATCGAGCATCGCTTGATGCCCACATGGACTTTCTGGACAGAGGTGTAGGATTTCCAGAGTTCCGGGGAAAGCTCCAGAACGGGGTGGCACTCGTGGGGGTTTCGCGCGCGCTTCCTGTAGCGCATCTTGATGGTCTGTCCCTCCACAGCGACGTTTTGCAGAAGGTGTTGGTTCTGCGCTTTAAGGAGATCGACGATCTCCCCATCGCTGTAGCTGGACAGCACACCCTTGATGCAGACTAAGGGGTTTTGCGGTTTCGGCTCCTGGACCTTGAGCCCTGAGTTCGACTGGACTTGGTCTTTAATCTTCTTCAAGTCCATCTTACTGGCGCACCTTAGGACCACTTTCTGGTTGCGCGCTTTCCGTACGGTGTCGACTCGGGCTCCGGTTGACTTGAGGTCCAGGGCGGTCCTGATCCTCTCGATCACGTTTTCCCCAGTGTGCTTGGGGTTCGTCGACGAGACGATCAGGGTGTGGTTGGGTTGTGTGGGCGGTTTGGGGGGCTTTGGTGTACTGGCGACCTGAGCAAAGGTTTTGGGGCCCTGTTGTTGTGTTTGCGGTTTATCCGCTTTGCCCAGGTCCGCTACCCCTTTCTGTATAGTTTGGAGCGTCTTCTTTACCTCCCCGACTGCGAGCTCCGTTTCCAGATTCAGCGCTGGGTGCGCCTGGATTTGCGGCTCTTTGTCGCGCAGTACGCGGAGGTCCGCCGAGACGAGCTCCAGCCTATCCGATATAGGTTTGAGGTGTTCGGTGATGTTTATGGGTGTGTGTGGTGGTGGGGGGGAGGCCACAGGCCTGTTGGCGATGGTCTGCAGCTTTGCGGTTACAACCTGGTTAGATGGGGGTACTCCGATCAGACACAATGTGACTGTGGAACCACACCGCAAACTATGCCCCATCTGTTGTCCTGCTCTCTGTGCACAAACACCTCTTGTATTTTGTTGTCCAACTAATTAGTCCTAGTTTTCAATCAACGGAGGGGACATAGGAAAAATCTGGAAAACTAGTAGAAAATGAATTCAGACCATATTCAGACTCCGAATATGACTTTGTGTTTTTACTTTCAATTTTATTTGTGTCACTCTTTCGTTTAGAAACGTCTGCACTTGCTTCTCAAATGTCACTGTCAGTACCGTGCCCACATGACATGATGACACTGACAAGCGACATGAGATTAAAATAAACACTAGCTACATTGAAAACTTTGCTATAATTTTAAGGTTATAAAAATGTTTAGGAAATTAAGAATAAAATATTTCACATCCTTCAGTGCTAATTACACAACTAGGGTAGCAGTTGACCCTAATCTAAAGGAGAATTTTGATACTAAAGTCTTTAAACCTCGCAAACATCCCGGTACGACGCGTATCAAAATAGCTGCTATTCCCCCTGATATACAAAAATCTATCAAACTAATTCTAGATGATGCTGGGGCGAAGGCTTTTTACCAAGAAAGCTTAAATTTGAGTAATTACATCCGGTCACGACACCTCCCTCCAGAAGAAGGGGAAATCGACGAAAAAGCACAAAAATTCCATGAAACGATCTCGAAAAATGTTTATTCGAAATTAAATAGAGAATTGACGGAAGACGAACAACAATTATACGAAACAAAAGTAAAGAACAAAGTGTTTAGTGCATTGAAGAAGAATGTTTATCGTTGGGGCAATATTGCGTACGATAAGACAACTAGTTTGCAGTACCTAATGAGTAGAGCTGCCCCCGAATACGCCGTCCTAGTGCGAGTTCTAGATGAGATAAGTAAATTGTACCCTGACTACAAACCTCGGAGTTTTTTTGACTTTGGCTCCGGTGTAGGCACAGGAACATGGGCAGTCAACCACTACTGGAAAAAATATATATATGAATACTTCTGTGTTGACACTTCACCTACTATGCATGACTTAGCTCGTCTCATACTATGCCAAGGCAAAGACAACGTTGAAATGCCTCTGAAAGGATATTTCCAAAGACAATTCTTGCCAGCTTCTACAGATCTGAAATACAGTATTGTTTTATCGGCATACTCATTATTTGAGCTCCCAAATATGCAATCAAGGTTAGAAACCATACAAAAACTTTGGAACAAGACAGAAGACTACTTAATAATAGTTGAACATGGCTCTAATGCAGGATTCAAGGTTGTGAACGAAGCCAGAGAGTTTGTTCTCAATTTAGAAGGAAATAAACATCAACGGGGGTATGCGTTTTCACCGTGCCCCAATGACAGTGTCTGTCCGAGATATTTGGAGCATGAAACACCTTGCAATTTCCTTATGAAGTATGAATCATTACCGTATGCTTCGAAAGCTGAAGTTTTTGCAGATTTATTTTCATATGTTATATTGAAAAAAGGGGCACGTCCGTCAGATGACCCACAATGGCCAAGGATAGTACGTGCACCCATCGTCAGGTCCAAACACACGATTTGTAGGCTATGTACAGCAAAAGGAGAGCTGAAAGAAATAATATTTTCTAAAGCAAAGTACGATCAGGTTACGTACAGATGTGCAAGGTCCTGTAATTGGGGAGATCTTTTACCTGTGAAATAAAATCTTAGATATTTGATTTGTTTTTCTTTTTATTAAACATAACTTGAACTGGTTTCCACAAAACTTACAAGTGAACAATTTTTTTTTACATTTTGTATAAAATACATACTTCACAATCACTCACCTGAAATATGAAACTTAAACAGGTGTGTGAAGTTAGCATCACAAATGTTAGGTACCATCTCACATATAATGGCATCCCGCATAGTTCTACAGTTCTTGATAAGTTTTAACAATAATTCCGTCGATTTTACTATCAAAATAGCATTTTGAAAAAATGAGATGCTAACTTCGCAATACGTATCATAGCGGAATCCTAAGGATGTTTTCTGAGAGGCCAGACTCTGCGGTGCTTGGGAGAGTCATCCAGCTTCACGTGACGAGATGACACTATTATAATAAGTTGACTAACATAGTTTTTAAGACCTTTGTTACTAACAACTATGGACATGTAATTAGTCTGCAATAAATTGATTTTATTTTATTATTATAGCATCTGAACGAATTTCTCAAATAAACACCACATGTTGGGGCATTCCACATAGTTTTATAAATAGTTCCGTTGATTTTACTATCAAAATTTTGCTTATCAGCATTTTTTTTAAATTTGGTTCTAACTTCGCAATACAGCATAGCGTCTCAACGAATTTTTCAAAATTGACCATATTGGAGTTGGAAGCAAAAGAGTTCTGCGTCCTAAACCTATTTTGTTGATAGTTCTATCGGTTGAATCTCGAAAGATCCCTAGTGTCCGTACATTAGTGAGATGCTGAGTTATAACTGGGAGTTATGGGTCGTATAAAGCATTTGAACGATAAGTCTAGGTCCCTCACACAAGCCCCGAAACAGTTTTAATGTTTAAAACATCCAC
Source organism: Anorthoa munda (assembly GCA_945859665.1). Lineage (NCBI taxonomy): Eukaryota > Metazoa > Arthropoda > Insecta > Lepidoptera > Noctuidae > Anorthoa > Anorthoa munda. Next base: position 9,226,802 of record OX243919.1, on the reverse strand, counting down.
AATAATTATAAATCATTGTTATAAACAAAATATTCATAAAGAAGTGAGATGCTGAGGTATAACTGGGAGCTCTGAACTGATCTGAGCATTTGAACGATTAGGCTAGGATCTCCTCGGTTTCCAATACAACTATAATTGACTTTAAAAAGGTATGCTAAAGAAAGCGAGAACTCTCACTCAAGTGTGAGCAGAGCATGTTTGATGAACTAAGTTAGCAAAGATCAATAAAATATTAATAGAAAGCGGAAAAGGGTAGACTCCCTTTTCTGAACTTTTAACATTTCTATCTAATCCTATCCTACCTCCATATTTATTTTTTTGAGCTATGAAAATGTTCTTGATTTTTGCTAACTGTTCGCGACGACGAAGCGCCTCATAGCTTATATACTATCATAAGATATGTAATGTTAGGTAAATTTTATTTATTTTTCTTCGAGACCCCTGATGCCGCCTCCACACGCTTGCTGTTTGCCACAAAAAGTGGCGAACAGCAAACACGTGCCGAACACTGACCACAATCACCCAACACAAACACGGCATCTACATGCTTGGCGAACGTGCTTGTATACCGAATGCCGGATTGGCAAACATGGCAGACGACGAGCTTTTTGTGGCAGCGATTACTTTCGGGTTAAACTCTTCATTTTTTCTTACAATTTAGCTTAGGATACACAAAACGTCACGATTCGTAAATTTGTCCACCACTAGTAACTCTGTCCGCCGCCCGCAATCTCGCGCGTACTAATGTCTGGATACATCGCAAACACGTTTGTCGAACACCCTTTGATTTGTGCATAAAAACCGACACCGATGCCGAACACGGGCGAACACAAACAAAATAAACAGGCAAACACAAACAAACACCCATCCACACGTTCGTGTTGGTTGTTTGCTGTTTGCCATTGTTCGCCAAGCATGTGAAGGCGGCTTTAAATAACAAGGTCTCAAGTAGTGTGCTGTGGGATCCACTGAGGCGCCATTCTTGTATTCTTATGTATCCGATTTAGTTTGTTACAAAAAACTAGGTGTTCTAACTTAATTACCCTATGTCTATGACTGATAATCAGTACATAATAACGGTACATAGTAAGGGCTAATAGAATGTCACCCTGGAACGGTACATACAGGCGCATTTTCCTTAAATAAGTGGTCAGTAATCATGTTATTTTCATTTTAGCGATTCTAGGTAACCTAGACTTGTACCTAGGCCCTGTATTTAGATTAAAGTCATGTAGTTCTAGTATAAAAACACCACTTAATTGAGATAATGTGTTTGTACGAACCAGTACAGAGGTTTCTATATACGTGTTAGCGGAATTACCGCTTTCAGGGACATTTGGTGCCTGAAAGATTATGGATATGCTTTCTGAAGCATTACCTCTCAGGAGCCTGCTAACACGTACCCTGAACCATCCATGGATGATGAACATCGTCTGAATGGTTTAAGTAGGAAACAACTTATTAGATGGATCGCGTAAAATTAGCCGCTTTCAGGTGCCCTAAGTACCTGAAGGCTTATAGATGTACCTGTTGAAGTAATACCACTCGCTAGCCGGTAGCACACTTCTAGAGTGAGGATGGCTTTGATGGTTTGGGAGTTAGTCGACTTGCAAGTTTGCAGGATCACACAAGTTTTCATGAAATTGACCCATCCAGGGTGGGTAATACTCGCTTGAGGGTTAAAGTTGAACCTACCAAAGTGCTATCTCGGGAAGGCAACCGGCAGCCTTATTGCGTAATGAATTCGGCAAGAGCAAAGGGCAAAGAGTATGAAAAAAACCGCCCAAGTGCGAGTTGGACTCGCACACGAAGGGTTCCGTTTATCGGAAAAAAACGGCGTTTGTTGTATGGGAGCCAGCTCTATTTTCAGTATTTGTTGTTATAGCGGCAACAGAAATACATAATCTGTGAAAATTTCAACTGTCTAGCTATCACGGTGCATGAGATACAGCCTGGTGACAGACGGACAGAGAGACAGACGGATCGCGGAGTCTTAGTAACAAGGGCGTCGCCAGCCGATGGCCCAGGGGGGGGCAAGTTGATATGGAGAATGAGAAAAGTATGAATTGTAGGTAAATTCGAGAGCACATAAAGCTTTCCACTTGTAGTACGAGCCTTACATATACAGCGATTGTAATAATATCGGTACAGAGTCTAACGTGTAAAGCTACGCAACTCTACCGTACACGTTGTGCACGGAAGAGCGATCAAAATTTTCAACGCTTTTTCCGTGTCGGGAAAGAAGGATTTTGCCTCTTTTAGGATATCAACAATGGTTCGATCTGTTGGGTTTGGTTTATATATATTCATTCGAGTTTCGACGTACGGGTATGATCAATAAAGTAAGTCAAATCAAAGACTTAGGACCTTGGTTGCTTTATATTTGGCAACTTTTTTATTATCTCTAGGGGGGGGCAGCTGCTCCTCCCTGCCCCCCCTTGCCCCACTCGATGAGTATGGAAGAAAAGTAAAATTGAGACCCCACAATATGGCGGCCAAAATCCGTCATGTTTTTTTTAACGTAACCTATCTAAGAACACTTGGGCGGTCAAGACGTATCTAACGATTATGTAAATCTGTCTAAATTTGACAAAAAATAAAAGGCCCGTTTTGACAGCTATAAAAATACTTAATAATTATTAAACTTGATGCTTGCGAATGATACTCGTTGTCATAGTGTATCGGTAACATAGTATTTAATTAGGATTATGGATTTGATTGTTCAATTTCTTACGTAGACAGTTATCGCGGCATGTACAATGAGAAACGTCAACGGGCTTCTTAGATTGTGACGACTATAGTGGTTCGCAAGATATGAGGTAATAAAGAATATTACATACATATAAACATACACGCTTATGATTCAAATACATGTGACATCCACCAACACGCAAGGGCGTCGCCAGCCGGTGGCCAAGGGGGGAGGGGCAAGTTGATGTGGAGAATGAAAAGAACTATGAATTGTAGGTAAAGTCGAGAGCCCGTGAAGCTTTTCACTTGTAGTACGAGCCGTACATCTACAGCGATTGTTATAATAACGGTACAGAGTCCAACACTTCACGAGTTCTTGACTGTACAATTTTTTTTTTTTTTGTATAAGTTACCCATAATTTGGGTATTTGAATATACAGTGTATTTTTTTTGTAATTAGATACCAGATTTTTAATAATAAAGTGGTCGACAAAGATTCTTTATTTGATTAGGTTAATTAAAACGCAATCTTCGGTGGTTTTTTGAATACTAAGTTTCCATGAATAAGTTTTCTGTGCACACTCATCATGGCCACACCATTGAGGCGATTTTCACCCATAGTGCTTCTTAGCCACGTTTTTAGTCTCCTGGGGATGCTAAACGATCGCTCTACCGTAAGTCAAAGACTTTGGTTGCTTAACATTTGGCAACTTTTTTAGAATCTCTAGGGGGGGGCAGCTGCCCCTCCCTGCCCCCCCTTGGCGACGCCCTTGCTTAGTAATAGGGTCCCGTTTTTACCCTTTGGGTACTGAACCTTAAAAATCGACCAATCATAACAGACGGAAAGCCACATCGCGTCTTTCATCTCGCATTTGATTGGTCGATTTTTCATTGTCTTTGCTTTTTGCTCTTTCCGAATTCATTACGCAATAATGCGGGTCGTCTTTGGTGGGTGGAAATCCCTCATACAGTTTAAGTACAAATCAACTTTTAATGTTGTAAATTTACACATTTTCGTCGAACTGACGCTTTCCGGTGCAGTTACGCGCCTGAAGGATGTAAATGTAACTATAGATGTAAAACTTAACTTTTCAACTTAGAAGCTATTTTCTTCTAAAACTGTACAATTTACATCTATTATAAAGGGTCTTTCAACAAGGACGGGTCGATGTTAAAATTGAATAAAACAAGATGTGTGTGAGATATTAACGAAATTTATTTTTTATTTAAAAGGCCCGTTTATGCCATTATGGATGGAATATGACATCGTTCAAATGTCCGCCGCGGCTTCGTATGGTGGCACGAATCCAATACTTATATAGACTTGAAGTTAAAGGAGAAGAACTTGGTGGTAGTTGTCTCATTTAGACATAGAAGGGGCGTTTGATAGTGCGTGGTGGCCAGAAATAAAAAGTCGTCTGACGGAGAAAAAGTGTCCATTCAGCCTCAGAAGACTGGTGGGGAAAAACCTGGAAAACAGAAGGCTTGCGTTGAGATATGCTGGAACGGAATACAGGAATAGGACTTCAAAAGGATGCGTACAAGGATCGATCGCAGGCCCAACGTTTTGGAATATGCTCCTGAACCCGCTGCTTGAAGAACTGGAGGAGAGGAAAACGTACTGCCAGGCAAGTACAGACGACGTGGTGCTTACATTTTCCGGGAAAACGGCTCTGGATACTGAGATCGAAGCCAAGGCCATGGCACATGTGCAGCGGTGGGATGTCCGGAACAAACTAAAGTTTGCATCGCTTAAAACTCATGCCATGCTGCTAACTAAGAAGCTATAGTTCGACACACCACGGCTGCGGATGGGCGGGGTTGACATTGCGCTAGTAGAGGAGATAAAGCTGCTCGGACTTATACTCGATCGGAAGATGACCTTCCGGAGCCACGTCACATACATCTGCAAAAATGCCATCAACATCTTTAGGCAGCTATCCGGCGCAGCAAAGGTAACCTGGGGATTAAACTCAGAAGTTATAAGGGTAATCTATACTGCGGTTGTAGAGCCGGTGATCCTCTATGCAGCTAGTGTATGGGCCAAAGCGGCGGACAAGATCTACGTACAAAAGCAACTCAACGCAGTTTTAAGGAGCTTCGCCCAGAAAATCAGCTAGTCTTACAGGACAATGTCATTGAATTCGGCTCTGATCTTGACAGGATTGATGCCTCTTGGCCTAAGAGTCAAGGAAGTAGCATCCCTCTATGAGGCGAAGAGAGGGAAGCCTCAGTTGTTCCTCACAGACCGATCAGTCGAAGTGAAACTGAGCTTCCTAGCGAGGCCTCACCCAGCTGAGGAAGAAGAACTCGAATTCCAATGCTTGGAGAGCGGAGCGGAGGTATAGCAGCGCATGAGGGAGGGTACAGTACAAATATTTACGGACGGGAGCAAAATCCAGGGCAAGGTTAGAGTTGCCCTATCCTGGTGGAGTGGAGCAGTTGAAACTAAAAGCAAGAAATATAAGCACGAGGAGTACTGTACCGTCTTTCAAGCGGAGCTTTATGCAGTTTATCAGGCTACGGAGTCGATCGCGTAACATTTACATCTGGCGTAACCTTGACCTCAGGCGTAACCTTGACCACAGGCGTAACTTTGACCTCAGGCGTAACCTTGACCACAGGCGTAACTTTGACCTCAGGCTTAAATATGACCTCAGGCGTAACATTGACCTCACGCGTAAATTTGATCTCAGGCGTAACATTGACTACAGCCGTAACATTGACCTCAGCCGTAACTATAACCACCGGTGTAACCTTGACCTCAGGCGTTACATTTACATCTGGCGTAACCTTGACCTCAGGCGTAACATTTACATCTGGCGTAACATTGACCTCACGCGTAAATTTGATCTCAGGCGTAACATTGACTACAGCCGTAACATTGACCTCAGCCGTAACTATAACCACCGGTGTAACCTTGACCTCAGGCGTTACATTTACATCTGGCGTAACCTTGACCTCAGGCGTAACATTTACATCTGGCGTAACATTGACCTCACGCGTAAATTTGATCTCAGGCGTAACATTGACTACAGCCGTAACATTGACCTCAGCCGTAACTATAACCACCGGTGTAACCTTGACCTCAGGCGTTACATTTACATCTGGCGTAACCTTGACCTCAGGCGTAACATTTACATCTGGCGTAACATTGACCTCAGGCGTTACATTGACCTCAGGCGTAACTTTGACCTCAGGTTTATCTTTGTCCTCAGGCGTAATCTTAACCTCAAGCGTCACATTGTATGTGGTATAAGATACAAGTTACGCCTGAGGAGGCGTAACCTTGATCTTGCGTCTATTTATCTCGCTAGAAATGTGTGCTTTACGTGGTGGATATAGGGGGGTATTCAATGTAAGTTTTTAGACAGTCGTTTCCTTCTTCCTCTATATTTCTGAGTGGCTTTTTTTTTAACAGACTTACCAAGAAGAAGGAGGTTCTATGTTCGACTGTATGTACTAAGTGGAAAATTATTATAATTTCGGAAGTCGGTTTTTTCGGTTTTGTTTCTTCGTTTTTTGACAACGTCTTCCCAAATTAAAATTATTTTGTATTTGTAGATTATTTTTATTTTTTTACCCGACTGCCGAAGGAGGGTAATATGTTTATCAGTCTATGTATGTGTATGTATGTTTGTTCCTATGTGGCGTTCTAGAGACCAAACGCGTTGGCCGATTTTGATGATTCTTACGTCAATCGATTCGTCTTAACCCTGCGAGTGTCACTGGATACATTAAAATTGGTAAAGAAAAATATACCGAATTTTGGGCGCCATAATGTGGGGCACCAAACGTTTTTTTGTTGCAAACCCATCGTGTGGGGTATCAAAATAAAGCGTTTTGAGAGGTGATGCCTGGGTCTGGCAAAGTGTTATTGGGATTTTCTATATGGAATTTCTCCCTGGAGTCTAGATTTGTGACAGATTGATGGCAACAGGCTCGCCCCCTATGACATGATACTTAAACATAGGTGATATGTAATAGAACCATCTCTGCCCAACCCATCGGAGATCACAGGCGTGATGTTATGTTATGTTAAGAAAAATGCGACCTCTGCTGTCTCGCAATGTTATGACGTCAAGTGTTCCCGTAAAACACTGTGACGTCGTCGTTGTCCGGGATGAATTATTAAGGTTACACTAGTCGATCATTCTTCCATACAAACGTAGTCTGGCGATTACTCCACTGTTTGACGATGTAAGTTCAAAATAAAATATGATATCAATTTGTCTCATCATTATCTAGCCCAGTATGGAAAAAAAAAAAAAGTTGTGCGCCTCGAAAGTTCCATATTTCAACACTAATTTTAACGCATATTTGGGCGGAAATTAATACCATAATAAGATAGATTAATAGTTCAAAAATGCAAAATATTTTTATTTTTAAAATATACATTTAGTCGTATTTTCATGATATCTAGACTCCCAAAGGTTATAAGAAATCGCGCGCTCGATTTCGTCCTAAATCATCATCCATTTCGCTAAAAACTTGCAAAAGTCCATTTCGCAAAAAACTTGCAAGAGTGCTAATTCGTACGCGAATTAGCTTCGTACTGCTCATCACAGCATCTATGTTGTCAGATGAGATAGAATGCATTTTAACCCCGCGCACAAAATAGTTCGTGCCGTCGACTACGGCAACCTTAAGGAACATTACGCAAAGCTGATCCAGCGCCAGACTAGTTATCATTAAAACAATGTAATTTTATCTAGACCAAGGGTATATATAATATATAATGTATTTATATAATATGTATATATAATAAAATATATTTTACTTGTGTCACTTGACCTATTTCCAACCGACTTCAAAAAAACCGGCCAGGTGCGAGTCGGAGTCGCGCATGAAGTGTGCCGTACCATTATCGCATAAAACGGTAAAAATATCACGTTTGCTGTATGGGAGCCCCACTTAAATATTTATTTTAATTTGTTTTTACGATTTGTTGTTATAGCGGCAACAGAAATACATCATCCGTAAAAATTTCAACTGGCTAGGTATCATGGTTCATGAGATACAGCCTGGTGACAGACAGACAGACGAACAGTGGAGTCTTAGTAATAGGGTCCCGTTTTTATCCTTTGGGTACGGAACCCTAAAAAAGTGTTTTTAAGTCGCGTGGTTAACACTGAATTATTTTAAACAGTGATGTTTTATCTCAACTAACTTCTGCCGGGAGCTTCGCCCGCGTGAATGTCGAAAACCATCCCAAGGGAACTTACTCCCGGAATAAAAAGTATACTATGTCCTAAGAATATTCTACACGTGTGCCAATTTTTTTTTACTGTCCATTTTAAGCTCGCGCTTGACCACTATCTCTTGTTACTGACGACGTGACGGACTAATAGAATAATATATTTTTTTTAACCACGAAACATCCATAACACATTTGGCCTCACCCTTAAGGCGCAGATAACCCCCTGTAACAGAGTTTAAAATGGACATTGCGTCTAAGCTATAAGGCTATATAGGCTTAATTTTGAAAAAATGTTGTACTAGCTAATAGACCATTTTCTTAACAAGCTAGATTTAAAAAAAAAAATATTTTGTGTAATTAATTTGGAAAGTTATATTTAATTCGGAAATAAACCACAATTGCACCAAAACCACAAAGCGTATTTTAATGAAATTAACACCATCTAAAAGAGAATTTAATTACCTACATTTTGTACAACGGCTTTTTTTTTAATTCAACGAATAATGAGAATAGCACAAATACAAAACACTACAAAATGGGTGTCCACGACCCAAAATACGCTTTGTGGTTTTGGTGCGACTGTCGTTTTTTGTCCGAATTAGACATAACTTTGCAAATTAATTACATTATGTTAAAAATATAAAAATAATAAAATTCAGAAATCAAATTATTATGAAAATGGTCTAGTATAACATATATTATTTTCAAAAAGTTACGATTAGTCTTTTAGACGTGACATTTTAAAATCAGTTCACAGAGGGTTATCGCCCCCTTAACGAGTAACTGAACTCGAACGGAATTCACTTCTAAATGGAGTTAGGTACATTGCAAAGTGAGTTGAGAAGAACGACTTTTAAACAAATCGTAGCCCCCTCAGGTACCGTTACAGGCTAATATCAACAACATTCATTTTTATACGGTCATCCGACATTAGTGGTGGTACAATGTGTGACGTATCGTTCAAGTGTACTCTGATTGCAATATTTATAATAAATTTTATATGTCACGCTAAAGGAGGTAAGTAAAACTCATATATTTTATCTGTGTTTTTTCTTCTGCGTTTTTTATCGGGTTTACAAATATTAGTTTAGTATGTAATCAGTGTTCTTACTTTTCCGTGGCGATTGGCGCGGATTTATGAACTAAAATGTTAAAATATAGTCTTACCTATTATTGGAATCAAATATAACAGCTCACAATGTTAGGACCCATTAATATTAATTCTTATTTTTATCCGTGGTGCTAGGCAACTGGGCTTATCCCAGTTGTAAACGACCCTTTGTGCCTAGTGCCCTTGTTAGTTCTGTCTCCTGCTTGATATGGAGGGAAGTGGAAATTTATATTTTTCATACTCCTCCGTTATTCTTTTCTGATTAATTTCGTTACAGGATCCAAGACAGTTAAATTTATTCAGACTTCGTCGAGCTTCATTGCCTCGGCGCTTTTCTGGTGGTCGCCACTGTTGATTCTGGCTTTCAGGAGTTGCAGTGGTTTGGGAATAGTGCGGTCGGATTGTCCCAAAAAATTTTAAATAGTCTTACCTATAGCTTGCGCCCGCAGCTCCGCCTGTATGGGATAAGTGCTGCCAAAATATCTTTAAAATTATAGCTTATGTGATATTCTGATGTATCCTACTTGTAATATTATAAATACGAAAGTTTGGATGTATGGATGGATATTTATTGCTCAATCAAGTCAAAACGGTTGAACGGATCTGGATGAAGTTTGGCACAGAGATAGATTATTTTATCCGGGAAATATGTACGGTTCCTGTGTGACAACATCCGAATTTCACGTGGGCGAAGCCGCTGTCAAATGCTAATAAGCTATATTACTGTTAAGTTTCATAAAAACCCGTTCAGTAATTTATGCGTGACAGAGTAACAAATATGTATCCTCACCAAAAAAAAAATGCTTTTATAATAGAAGTAGAATAAATAGATTTTTGGCCTTAATAAATTTTATACCTACAATAAGTTGCGGAAGTAAGAAAACTCTAACTCGAATATTTATTACTATAATAAAAACACACTACTACACTCACCCATACTAAACACAACACACACACACACACAGTATTTTTTTCTTTTTTTATTTTCCAAATTTTTGTCTTTTTTTTTCCTAGTGCGATAAGACCGCCTATTGTTCAGTTGTTTTTGTGAATTTTTGTCCTGTACGTAATTGTGGAGTAGGTGCTCGTGGCTAAATAATAACAGCCGCACGGGTCGATCTTCAAGGTTAAGCAACGCTTGACGAGATCGGTCCGTGGATGGGTGACCATTTCAACATACCGAGTTTCCTCCGTGCCTCGGAAAGCACGTTAAGGCGTTGGACCCGGCTGTCATTTGAAGATCTTTGACAGTCGTTACGTGTAGTCAGAAGCCTGTGATCTGACACCAGTCTTGCCAAGGGCAACCCAGTAACTGGGTAACACGATACGTGTTACCCAGTTACTGGGTAGTGGAGGTCAGATAGGCAGTTGCTCCAGGTAAAACACTGATACTCAGCTGAATCCGGTAAGACGTGAAGCCGACCCCAATAATAATTGGGAAAAAGGCTAGGCAGATGATGATGTAATTGTGGAGTACAATAAAGTACCTATATAATAATAATAATAATAGCTAATAACAGGTGAACAACCATTATTTTTTACATTTTTAAATGTTTTTTTTTTATGACTTTTTTCTTATAAAGAAATATTTAAAAATATATATATATATAATGTGAATAAAAATATGAATAAACGGAATAATATTAGCTATATCTTGCGCAAATACCCTGATTTAAACAGTAAAACGCCCATATCTTTTGAATGGCTGAACTGATTTTTATCAAACTATGAAAACTATAATGAAAACAAAAAGAAACTAAAGTATAATATAAACAGTAACCTAACCATAGACAGAGACAGATTATATTCTGGAATAGCACACGGGCTACTTTTTATCCCGGTGCAAGGTTCCCTTGGGATGACACACGGTAACACGGGCGAAGCCGCTGGCAGAAGCTAGTCTAACATATTATTATGAAGGCTTCGTTCATTCGTTGTTTGCCGCAAGTTCGATCATGCATGGAGTACTGTTCTCATCTCTGGGACGGATCTGCCAAATACCAGCTTGATGCACTAGAGTCGATCGAAAAGCGGGCCAAGGGACTCATCGGCAATGAGGCACTGGTCAAGTCAAAGCTCCAGAGCCTTGAACATCGTCGCCGAGTTGCCAGCTTGTCGGCTTTTAATCGGATTCATTTCGGGGAGTGTGCGATGGAATTGTATGATTTAATTCCGCCCAGCCCGTTCCGTCATCGGACTACCAGACGTACGGCGATGCGTCATCGGTACATGGTGGATATCCCACCCATAGGCACAAAACGTTTTGGGGACATTTTTATTATGCGTACAGCTAAGGAGTGCAATTCCCTGCCGGAGTCTGTTTCTCGATAGCTACAATCTAGGGGTCTTTAAGTCAAGAGTGAATAGGTTACTTCTAGACAAGCGTGCTTCACCGTCGACCACATCATCGCTTACCATCAGGTGAGATAGTGGTCATGCGCGAGCCTATATAAAATAAAAATACAAATTCTACAACAAAATATATCTAAAAAACCGGCCAAGTGTGAGTCGGACTCGCGCACGAAGGGTTCCGTACCATTATCGCAAAAAACGGCAAAAAAATCACGTTTGTTGTATAGGAGCCCCACTTAAATATTTACGTTATTCTGTTTTTAGTATTTGTTTTTATAGCGGCAATAGAAATACGGCTTCTGTGAAAATTTCAACTGTCTAGCTATCACGGTTCATGAGATACAGCCTGGTGACAGACAGACAGACAGACAGACGGACCGCGGAGTCTTAGTAAAAGGGTCCCGTTTTTACCCTTTGGGTACGGAACCCTAAAAACAACATAAGTAAGTAAATTAACATCTCAGTACAGGCTTAAGTAGGTAGGTAAGTACTTGTTTTTAAGTTTTTTAGATAACTACAAAAGGGAACATAAAACATTATCAAAAAGCAAAGTATATCGAGAAGATAGTGCCTCGTAAACAAAGAGTTGACAAGTAAATGAAAAAAAAAACCCGGACACAAATACCTCTTTATACTACAAAAATTATCTAGAAGTAAACACGCTTCGATATACAATCCATCGAAACACGATATCTTGCGGAAATACCCCGATTCAAAGAGTAAAATGCCCATAACTTTTGAACGGCTGGACCGATTCGTCAAATACAGAAACAATATAAAATAAAAAAAGTTAATAAAAAAAATCAAAAACCCGACTGCTTGAAAAGCGAACTAAAAGGACGTAAACAAGGAGAAAATCATGCTGTGCTGTCGGAGGATACATCTTCGCGAGCTGGCTGACCAAAACCAGACGTATCCTCCGACAGCACAGCATGATTTTCTCCTTGTTTACGTCTTTTTAGTTCGCTTTTCAAGCAGTCGGGTTTTTGATTTTTTTAATTAACTTTTTTTATTTATAATTTTTTAGTTATTTTTTTTTTCGAATTAGGTACATTTAAACATATAAGTGTTATATATTTTTGAAATCACCTCTTAAAATTCTTTTTTTTTGATACCCCACACGATAGGTTTGGACGAAAAGAAAAATTTGGGCCCCCACAATAAGGCGCCCAAAAACCGCCATTTTCCTATTTTCCAATTTTCATGTAGCCAGTGACACTTGCGGGGTTAAGACAAATCGATTGACGTAAGAACCATCAAAATCGGCCCACGCGTTTGGTCTCTAGAACGCCACATAGGAACAAACATACATACATACATAGATACTTACATACATACATAGACTGATAAACACATTACCCTCCTTCGGCAGTCGGGTAAAAAATAACAAAATCGCTTGATCCGTTTAGGAGCTGTGATGCCACAGACAGATTCACAAATACACAACAATTTAAATTTAAAAACCCCCGACACGATATCTTGCGCAAATACCCCGATTTAAACAATAAAATATCTTTGATTTTCATCAAACATAGCTAAGAACACTTCCGATAAATAAAACATAAAAACACTAAAATCATAACCGGTTTGATGCCACAAACATATACACAAACACACAGGTACACACGTCAAACGTATAACACCTCTCCTTTTCCATCGGAGGTTAAAAAGAACAAGATTAAAAAGCCGCGCCAAAAATTGCATTGTCACGAGAAATAAACGTGTGTGCAAAATGTCAGCTCAATCGAACCCTGGAAAGGAGGTTTAACTTGTAAGATTTGATTATAGACAACGGGACAGGTGAACGTAATGAAAAGCATGTAAAAACAATAGTTTTCCACGACCACGTGCGTGAAATAAAAAAGCGCCGATCAAAAATTACAAAAAAACATTTTCACAAAACAAATACTGAGTTTCTAAGAAAAACATTAAGGCGCAGATGGTTACCTATCATAAGTTCGAAAAACATTTGACCGAATTTCATTTCACCCAAAACGTTTCGTTTTTTTTACTTCATCGAAGTCACGTCTGCCACTGTCTCAGTTGACCTATTATCAATTCGATATTTTTCGTTACTCCGACGTTTCACTTGGTCGAAAAACTTTTTGTTGAAGTTACACTTAGCCGAAATAACATTTGTTCGAATTATTTAACGCATATCAAAATACTAAATGAGAGAGAAACAACTGGGCGAATACAAATGTTTAAAACAGCACCGTGAATAAAAAAATTGTCGAAGGAGTCCCGCTCCGCGGGGATCCTATTTCTGTCTGCAGGGTCTAAAGTAACCTAAAACGGGGTGCCCTAAACACCCGAGCTCGCTTCGCTCGCTCTTGGACAAATTCTTTGAAATAATTAATTAATAAGAATGTCTAATGCATGACAGCTATTAATAAATCATTTGCAAGAAAATTCGAAATAAATACGTAAACACAGATAAGACTGCGTGAAGTCAGTTTTGCAGCGATTCTTTTATGTCAATAAATTTTGTAGGACAACATATTGACTTTTTATGACACCATTTAAATTTTAAATTGAAAATGCTACCAAGTTACCGACTATATATTTGTGACTAAATAATATTCCCTTAAATGTTGTTTCGGTTTGGTGAAAATATGGCAAATGAAAAAAAGTTCAAAAGAGGCTTCAGCCAAAAGCAAAAAGTTATTTTGTAAATCGGCGAAACGTAGTTCGGTAAAATAATACCTATGGCAATTGATACTTCGATGATCTGAAATTATGTCAAATAATGCATTTAGCAAAAAAAAAGATGTCAGTCAATAGTTTTCGGTAAAATGAAATTCGAGCAAAAAAGATTCGGAAAAGTGATCGGTTCCCGGCGCGGATACCCCTCAGTAGCTTATTTTAAAATGAGAATCACGTCTAAATGGCTAGTCGTAATTTCATGGAAATGTTACATTAGACGATTATCGTAATAATTTGATCTACAAAAATTTTAGGGTTCCGTACCCAAAGGGTAAAAATGGGACCCTATTACTAAAACTCCGCGGTCCGTCTGTCTGTCTGTTACCAGGCTGTATCTCATGAACCTTAGTAGCAATTTAGTCAGTTGAAAATTTCACAGATTACGTATTTCTAATGCCGCTATAACAACAAATACTAAAACAGAATAAAATAAATATTTAAGTGGGGCTTCCTTACAACAAACGTGTTTTTTTGCTGTTTTTTGCAATAATGGTACGGAACCCTTCTTGCGCGAGCCCGACTCGCACTTGGCCGGTTTTTTTATTTTATTCGTACCTATAACATAGTGTAATTAATTTGTAAAGTTCTGCTTTGTCTAACACGCACAATAAAACGACAATCGCATTTAAACCGCCGAGCGTATTTAAATGAAATTTCCACCATCTCAAAGACAATTGAATTATCTACATTTTGATCTGTCTTTTTTTTAAAGTCATAGAAAAATAAGGAAAGTACAAAATGTAGAATTTTGGGTCGCGCGGGGGTTTTGTTCTTTCAAGGTCGTTAGCGAATGTCGTCGTCTTAAAAAGTGCAGAAATAACTTTCTTTTCGGCAGTCGGTGTCATTGGAACCTATTGTTTTATTCATTTTACTACAACCATATCATTAACAGCAGCCTAATTGCGTAACTGAATTCGGAAATTCGACCAATCACATAAACGGAAATCTACATAGCGTCTTTCAAATCGCATGTTATTGGTCGACTGATGGCGGTCAAATTCTTTGCCTTGCCGAATTCACTTAGGCAGTAAGGCTGCTGGTCATACCCATCATCAGCCTTTTAATGTTCCCACTGCTGGGACTCAGGACTCCTCTCTGTGAGAGGGAATGGGCCGTAATCCACCACGCGGGCCCAGTGCGGTTTGGTAGATGTCACATGTCTTCGAATTGTTGGTTCTAGGTCATGTTTCCTCACGATGTTTTCCTTCACCGTTTGACGAATTACATTAACAGGTAAATTGGTCAAATAAATAAATTATTGGTACTTATTTGAGGAAAAACACCTAATTTATTCGTGAGGTACAGAGCAATGATACGACGACTAATATTGTTGTTAATTGGGCTACCAAAGTCAAGACAAATCGGTTATTTCAATTTAGCCATTAAGCGGCACTATTGAATTATTTTCACAATAATTGTATAATGTGTTTATATCAAACACTGACTATGTGTGGGCCTAAGTTTATTTTTCTTAAAAATTTTGTACAGGTTCCCAACATAGTTGAGAAGAAGCTCATATTCATATATTTTTGCATAATCCGTAACATTGATTGATATCTTAGCTCGGTATTTTTCGTTATACAAATCAGAAGAAGAAAAAGTGTTTATTCGCCACAAAAACGACATACAATTTTTTTTATTTATTTTTTATTAAACCCTTAAGGGTACACTAGTCGACGGCACGAACTATTTTGTGCGCGGGGTTAAAATGCGTGCTATATCAACCGACAACACGTGCTGAACAGATAGATGCTGTTATGAGCAGTAAGAAGCTAGTTCGCGTACGAATACACACTTTTGCAAATTTGTAGCGGTAGTGGATGATGATTTAGGACGAAAACGAGCGCGCGCAATTTTATAAACTGATCTTTGGGAGTCTGGATATCATGAAAAAACAACTGAATGTATCTGTTCAAAATAAAATTATTTGCATTGTTGAACTACTAATCTATCCCTGTATGGAGGCGTTTTCCAATTTTCCTTCTTCTTATGGTACTTATTTGCGCCCAAAGATGCATTAAAATTAGTGTTGAAATAAGAAACTTTCGAAGCTCATAACTTACTAGTAAGTTTTTATTTTACTTTTTTGCCTCCATACAGGGCTAGATAATGATGAGACAAATTGATATAATTTTTTATTTTGAACGTACATCGTCAAACAGTGGAGTAAAAGCCAGACTACGTTTGTATGGAAGAATTTTCGACAAGTGTGCCCTTAACGATAGTATTAGTTAAGTACTTAAATTATGTAAGTAAAGAAAAGTAAGATTAAAATTAGGAGGATGAATAAGTAAAAGCAGAGGCTTCCACTCAGCATAATGCTGTGCCTTGGGAGTTGGGAGACCCACAGCACGGCGCTGATTTCAGTGGTCGTTTCAAATCAGGTTGTATAGGCGGCATGACTTTAAAGGTTTGCCGTGGATCGGTGTGTCGCAACACAAACTTCCAAAATCCGTTCTACACTGAGAAATTCTAAACACTTTTTGTCCGATCTGGGAATCGAACCCAAGATCGATGGTAGCGAATGATATCTGACTATTCTATAAAAACCTTTTCTTGCCTGCCTGTCGAGCACGGCCTACTGTGACATGGCTTAAGTCACACTTTTTATCATAGTTTGGGCGATAAAGCCATTTTGTCTTAAATGCTAGCACGGCGGCGTGAGATAATTTCTTAACTTGTGGCATAACTTCTTGACGTTTATTTCGGAAAAATTTGCGGGTCGTTTACGCGTCAAGCATTGCTTAATCTTGAACATCGACCCGTGCGGTTTTTATTCTTTAGCTACGAAATTCTCTAAAAGTATAACACATACTTAGATTATAATTTATCAAGATATTGGGCAAGTATTAATTAAATGCGGGCGGAGCCGCGAGCGAAAGCTAGTTGCTGATAATATCGTAATAAACCTGTAAAACGGACCTGATTGATTGTTGTAAAACCAACAAAAAATTGGTAATGTGTGCACTGTGCACACAGACGTATTAGTATCAACAAACAGCGAAATGATGGCGACAATAGCGCGCACTTTTTTTAAAATAGCTACCTATAATGTAATTTTTTATTTCGTGGGCTAAACTGACATTTGGGGGGTTGTCACTTTATCGTTACATTAAAATAGTGTCGTACCCTAACTATCCTGAGTGATCGAAAGTTAATCGAAAATCGAATCGAATCGAAGTAGATCGAAAATGAAACTATTTCACGGCATAAAAAAATAATTGGTTTAGAAACTAGCGGCCCATATTTAGTTTCTACTCATTTATGTCAGACTTAATTTTATCGATTGCATTTATTTTATTGTTGATTTCATATTTAACACAATAAAAGTTCATGTACTATGTGTATGAATACTGTTATATTTAAATATATTACGTTTATATTCATAAAACATTTATTTACACCAATTAGTAAAAATTAATTCAGGAGTCATGTCACATCGATTCGATGAATCACTTAAGATTGAGCCTTACCTACAACATTATGCTCCGCGCTTGCAACATTTAAAAAAAATAAGGTCAATAGCAGCTGTCAGTTTAGTCCACGAAATTAAAAATCACAGTATACACAATCTTCATCATTATCAGCCTTTTAATGTTCCCACTGCTGGGATACAGGCCTTCTCTTTGTAGGAGGGAATGGGCCAGTATTCACCACGCAGGCCGCAGTTCGAATTTTTGGTTCAAAGACATTTCCTTACGATATTTTCCTTCATCGTTTTGAAAGCAGTGGTGATGAAATAATTTACACTAAGTAAAGAGTCTGCCTGGGTTTGAACCCACGACAAAAAACTTGTGAGTCACGGCCGTAACCACTGGGCACAGATTATGATCTTCATGAACTAATGCTTCATTTCGATCATCGGTCTACAAGGCGTACGGCGATGCGTCATCGGTACATGGTGGACATCCCACCCATACGCATCAAACGTTTTGGCAATACTTTTATTTTGCGTACAGCTATGGAGTGGAATTCCCTGCCGGAGTCTATTTCCTGATTGCTACAATCTGGGAGTCTTTTAGTCAAGAGTTTCTTCTAGGCAAGCGGGCTACATCGTCGACCACATCACTTACCATCAGGTGAGATAAGAGATAATGGTCAAACGCGTGCCTATCAATAAAAAAAACCGGCCAAGTGCGAGTCGGAATCGCGCACGATGGGTTCCGTAATTGGTAAATTGCTGTTTACGATTTATGACGTAAAAAAAAACTACTTACTAGATCTCGTTCAAACCAATTTTCGGTGGATGTTTACATGGTAACGTACATCATATATTTTTTTAGTTTTATTATTCTCTTAATTTAGAAGTTACAGGGGGGGGGGACATTTTACCACTTTGGAAGTGTATCTCGCGCAAACTATACAGTTTAGAAAAAAAAAATATTAGAAACCTCAATATCATTTTTGAAGACCTATCCATAGATACGAATGAGCTAGATGAAAAAAAAAAAATGTGTTTCACGTCTAAGTATGGGGAACCCCCAAAATGCATTGTTTTTTTTTCTATTTTTGTGTGAAAATCTTAATGCAGTTCACAGAATACATCTACTTACCATAATAAATAAGAATAAGTTTCAACAGCATAGTTATTATAGTTTCGGAAAAAAGTGGCTGTGACAAACGGACGGCTACGGAAACCTAAAAAAAATAAAAAATATCTCCCAAACTAAATACATTGAGTCGAACGTCAGAGTGACATTGACAGCTCCAAGTGCATATTTATTTTGCCCTAGTGAGTATAGTTGCACGGGCGGGTGGTACCGCGAGGCACAACTATTGTAATATTACACCGGTACATTCATACATAAACTCAAGAATTTTTCTCATTGGGGTAGGCAAAAACTACAGAACGCCACATACTACGATCCTTACATACTCCTTTTGTTTCATTTACATTCATACACACACCGTTTATTATGAAAACTGCGCGCCTCACGAACTTCAACAATAAGATCCGTGTATGCCCTTCTAGGGCGTTCCTCCCAGCGTTTGTACTCATGATTGCCTTTTGTTATTCGCTTATTCATCCTCTCAACATTACGGGGTCTCATTGCTAAGAAAGAAAATTTGGTTCAAATAAATCTCACTAGATGGCGCGATATGCACCTCCATCTGTTATTGAATGTGTGTAAAATTAACATTTTCTGGAATTGAACACAAAAATTGTATGTTCTTTTTTAATCAACTCTCCTAAGTACAAAATTATGGAATATTGGGCTCTTAATTCACATTTCAAAGATTATTAGGCGGATCATTTAAAATTGATGCCAATAGATGGCACATTTTTAAATTTCCGAGGCATTCCACTCGATTGTTAAAGTTTTCATTTTAACACATTTTGGTGCAAAAAAAAACCGTAAAAGCGTGCAAATAAATACTAGAAAACAAACCTTCACTGTATTTAAAGAAAAAAATATTCACGAACCTAGTAAACCCTTTTACTTGCAAGTCGCTGCTAACACCATCTATCTATCACCGTGAAACAGAACCGAATGCGTTCGATGTACAAAAAATTGCCAGATTAAGCAGACGAAAAACGCTAGTTACGTCGGCACGGTTTCTTTGTATGGGATGAGGTATCTGTATGCTAGTATTATACTATCTGTGACATTGCTAAACCATTTATCCATGCCACAAATAATATAATAATAGCATATGCATGCCCACCCTTCATCCTGACTTTAACTAAAAATTTACTGTTCAAGGGAACAAACTAGTATCTCTTGCTTATCTGCTTACTGGTTCGAGAAGCCCTGGTTGGTTTTGCTGCCCTGAATCCCCGATAAGTTTAGTCCGTGTCTGAAGTATCTACTATTTTTCGATTTTCCTTACTTTTGCTCCATTCCTAACAAATGCTGGCATACTCTTTATAATTTTTGTCACTACATCTTCTATTAAACCACAACGTTGTCTTATTACACAGAGTGTAACAGAAATGACATCATTCCTGAAAAGAGGTAATTGTACTCATCTTTATGAACAACTTTTGCTATGGAACCAACCATCATCTTCATCTTCCTGCCCTTATCCCACTTGTGGTCGGCGCAACACGTTATCTTCTTCCATACCGTCCTGTCTCCCGTCACGCTATCACTGACTTCCTTTTCTTTCATATCACTCCAAACACAGTCCATTCATGTTTTCTTTGGTCTTTCCCTCCCTCTCCATTTATAATCATAACTCTTTTAGTAACATGCGTTTCATCCCTCCTCATCACATGACCATACCAGGACAAACGGTTTCTTTTCAACTTTTCTGCCACTGGCGCCACTTTAGAACTGCCTCTAATATACTAATTTCTCACTTTATACGAAATAGGGATCGTCCATTAATCACACCAGTCACATCACAGTCATCAACACTGCTCTAAATAAGGTGAAGGAAAAGATCGAGAGGAAACGGCATGTCCTAGAACCATAAATTCGAAGACATGTGATATTCATCAACCCGCACTGGGCCCGCGTGTTGGATTTAGGCACATTACCTCTCTCACAGAGAGGAGGCCT
This sequence comes from Anorthoa munda, assembly GCA_945859665.1. Lineage (NCBI taxonomy): Eukaryota > Metazoa > Arthropoda > Insecta > Lepidoptera > Noctuidae > Anorthoa > Anorthoa munda. The sequence goes on along the minus strand of OX243919.1, from coordinate 9,206,236 downwards.
GTGCTGTGTCCCAGCAGACATTAAAAGGCTTATGTTGATGATTAATCACGTGAGGCTCGAAGAGGGGTACCCATTTCGGGTTCGGAAAAAATCACGATATATCACAAGGCGGGACGGATTCTTCTAGTGTCCGACCGAAACTGGTTTTTGCGAACGAAACCGAAACCGAATTTCGGCAATAGTCTCAGATTCTGCCGAAACCAAAATCATAACTTCCTTACAAGGATCATGTTTTGAGGGGAAAATAAAGAAAAGTATATTCATTCTTTATTGGGTACCTCCCATTTCGGGTTCGAAAAAAATCACGATATATCACAAGGCGGGATGGATTCTTCTAGTATCCGACCGAAACTGGTTTTTGCGACCGAAACCGAAACCGAATTTCGGCAACAGTCTCAGTTTCTACTGAAACCAAAATCGAAACTTCCTTACAAGGATCATGTTTTGAGGGAAAAATAAAGAAAAGTATATTCTGTCTTTATTTTTTTATCTTCATCTAAATAAATCACACGAAAACTCACAATAAACACAAGACAGTCACGACATGATTAGGCACGTGGACGCGGCAAAATGGCATCTTCGCTTACTCGCTTCGATGGAATTTAACGCACCGAGCATGGCCGATCACAGCACGAGAACTCCCGAATGCAATTTCGGTTTCGGTCGTAGTTTCGGCAGGATTCCCGCCGAAACAGAAACTAAACCGAAACCTGTGTTTGCCACATCAGTGACACTACAGCCATCACCACTGCTCTAAATACGGTGAAGAACAACATCGTGAGGAAACGGCATCGGCACCATCCCGCACTGGGCCCGCGTGGTGGTTTAATGCGCATTCCCTGTCCCACAGAGAGGAGGCCTGTGTCCCAGCAGTGGGAACATTAAAAGGCTGATGATAAAGATGCTAATAAGTATAACCACGAAGCGCATTCCTTATCCTTACTTCTTTATTCTTTATTGTACAACAAGATATTACATTTAAAGAAGTTGATAACAAAATTCATGTACAAACTATGTTACTTCCACTATAAATTCGAAAGCAACTCTGTCTGTCTGTCTGTTACCTTTACCGTTACACCGATTTAATGTGATGAAATTTGGTATGGAGGCAGTTTGAGAACCTAGGAAGGATATAGTATACCTTTTTTTTAACCCGATAGTGCGTTCTCTTGGGAAAATTTATGGATGGATATTTGTTTGTTACTCACGCAAAAACTACTGAACGGATTTTGATAAAACTTTACAGAAATAGTAGCTTATACATCCGAATACCATCATCATCAGCCTATTAATGTTTCCACTGCTGGGACACAGGCCTCTCTGTGAGAGGGAATGGGCCGTAAACCAACACGCGGGCATGCGGGTTGTTCGATTTTTTTTGGTTCTAAGACTTGCCGGTTTCCTCACGATGTTTTCCTTCACCGTTTTAAGAGCAGTGGTGATGAAATAATTTACACAAAGTAAAGCCTGGGCTGAACCCACTTACAACTTGTAAGTCGCGGCCGATACCACTGGGCCACCACTGCTCTCTTCGATTTGGATGAAATTTGGTATGGAGATAACTTGAAATCCTATGAAGGACATAGGATAGTTTTTATCCCGGCAATCATCCACAACCGGTAGGAAAAGCGGTAGAAGTTTGTGTCTACGCCGGATCGCAGCCCTTTCACTTTATTCGTGAACGCATCCTACGTCGGCGAGACTCGCTACAACTTCACGGCGGACTTGACTTCACTCAATACTTAGATAAAGTACCTATAGATTAAGCACTGGCGTGGCCGCACATGAGACAGCAATAGTTAGTTCTGGTGTTACAACAAGAACAAGAACACTACAACCCACCATCGCACTGACACTTATTATCTATAAATAACCCAAATTCCTTGTCTCAATTAACACATAATACCACGAAATCATAGAAAATCAAACAAAACCGAGTTTGTTTGTCAAACCTGCCATTGTATTAGAGTTTGACAAACAACAGAAACCGGCCACGGTGACAAAGACAAAAAATAATTTTTTGTCCTTATTATTTACATGGAGCTGCCAATAAGCCATCTCGCTCTATCAATCAAGGTCATTTTAAGGCTTAATCTATAGGTACTTTATCTAAGCACTCAATGTATTTTCGCGGAACGAACCACCATATTTTGTCGAAACACATTTCATATTATAATTATGTACAAACAGTTTAAACTATTAAACTTCTGAACCAGTTCAGGGTCGATCTTTTATTCTATCGCCCACAGTTTGTATGGTGAACCAATAATTTCTCAAGTACCAATGCTACGCAGGCCAATTCGTGGGCAAAAGCTAGTTAGCCTTAATGGCTCTGATAATTGCTATCTTAAAACACCTAAAATGTTAACAAAAACAAACGAGAATGACGCACAGAGCGCAATTAACGAAACTATAATAAGTAAACAGTTTTAAAATGACTGCAAAATTAGGCATTTGTGTTCCCAATTTAAATAGAGTAGGTTAATGATAGCAACTGATAATTTTATTTAATAAACCGTTTAAGGCCGTGATTACCGAAATGCACTCAAGGAGTTAAAGACAGCTGCATACTACTCGGTCAATATAAATTTGAAAAAAAAAAAAAAAATATCGAAAGACCCGACTGCTTAAAAGGCGAACTAAAAAGACGTAAACAAGAAGTAAATCATGCTGTGCAGTCGGAGGATACATATTCGCGAACTGGCTGACCAAAACCAGATGTATCCTCCGACTGCACAGCATGATTTTCTTCTTGTTTACGTCTTTTTAGTTTGCTTTTTAAGCAGTCGGGTTTTTGATTTTTTTAATAAACTTTTTTTATTTACAACTTTTTAGTTATTTTTTTTTAGAATTAGGTACATTTAAACATATAAGTGTTATATATTTTTGAAATCGCCTTTTAAAAGCCTTTATTTTGATACCCCACACAATGGGTTTGAAAGAAAAAGAAATTGGGCTGCCACAATATGGCGCCCAAGAACCGCCATTTTCCTATTTCCCAATTTTAATGTAGCCAGTGACACTCGCAGGGTTAAGACCAATCGGTAGACGTAAGAACCATCAAAATCGGCCCACGCGTTTGGTCTCTAGAACGCCACATAGGAACAAACATACATACATACATAGACTGATAAACACATTATCCTCCTGCGTGAGTGCGTGAGTCCAACTCGCACTTGGCCGGTTTTTTAAACATATTTCTTTAACCAGATATTGTTATTTTAGGTTTTCCGCATTCACCTTTTTTTCTGCGTCATTCATCAAAGCATATTTGGTTTTAGCATGCTTGCTGTTAAAATGGCAAGCGAAGTTAAACTGCTTCTTCATTACATATAACACATACTGGCTTACCGTTGTCTGTAGTATTATATTATCTGTCCCGTTGTATTCTGCGCTACCTTTACCTATGCGTCTATTATTCTACTAAGTAGAATCTACTTTTTCAAAACAGTTGTTAAACATGGCGTACTTTCAGATGCTATAATTATGATTCGAAAATTAAATCTTATGCATAGGTATCTTTCTGTTACGCAGTCGTGACTTTTGTTTACGAGCTCGATCATTATTTTTGCAGTTGAGTTTTAAATTTATAAGTCAATTTAAAAAAGTTACTATATACTACTGGACCCTCAAACTATAATGGCGGGCCACATACTATTCATGTCGAAGAACCTTCGGCGGGTCGGATTAAATGCTTTCGTGGGCCGGAGCTGGCCCGCGGGCCCTACTTTGCCCATCACTGATTTAGTTTGTAACTTTTTTACACCTAAACAAATCAAATCAAATGTTTTTTATTTCACATAGGCTTACATGGGCACTTATAAAACGTCGACAAAAATTGCACGGTTCGGGTTTGTCGTTTCCTATGGAGAAGAACCGGCAAGAAACTCCACGGTTACTCTTTTAAAAAAATTGGTTTGTTTTTACAATATTTCCATGTTACAGCATGCTTAGATATGGGGGGACAACGTAGGCCCGACAATAAGTCGTAAAAAAACAAAGAGTTACCAAATGTTAACAAGCATCTAGAAGGCCTACAATGTTCACACATTCACAAAACAATCGGTAAAAGAATCTAAACAAAGGAAAAAAAAAAATTGTCATATGAATTTCCAATTTTGATGAATTTTAGTTTTGAGACAGATTAGCCCTTGGAGAAAGACATACGATATTTTTTATTCTTGAAGTACGTAGGTTCTCTTCGGATATATTCCGACTTTCAATCGGTCGAAGGCGTAAAATAAGTGCTTTTATTTCAGACTGCGTTCTCTCTCTGAACAGAGATTTCGGCAGCCCAGGACCAGTATTCATCAGAGATGGAGCCTTCATGGAACCTAACACGGTGCAAGGAAACTTCAGCTTTAGTAGATCGGAGACGGTTCTTGTCTCATGTCCTGGACCCCAACGAAGGATCATCCTGGGGAATTACACCTCCAGTTATAACACCCTGGTAAGTTGATTTCAGTGCAAAGTACGTACGAATAAGAATAATATTATGTAGTTGTTCTAACACACCAAGGCGTATAAATCGTAGCAAAATGACTCTTATTTCGACGGCATAACAGTCACTAACCCGCCTTCGTGAGCCACTGCAGTGCAAATGCCGTGTTGTACTTCTTAGCACTTCTTAGAATGTATTCATTATAACTTTATAGATGGTACTAATATCCTTTTAATTTGTACAATTTTATACCACTAATTAGAAATTTTATTCATTTAAATTATCGCAGATAAAAAGGTCGTGCTGGCAAGATTATTTCCCAGCACGACCACGCTAAAATTCCAGCTGGCGTAGAAGTGATAAGACGGGAGCATGCCTCAAAATTTGTACTCATTATGTACTCTTTTTTAATCACTGGTAAACTGTTAGAAAAGCAAAAAAACATTTTCTGCCACATTTAACGCCATCTAGTGTCAAGTATACAAATCACATACATTATAGGCGGAAAATGTTTTATTGCTTTTCTAATAATTTACGACAATTAACCGGACTTGAAGCCACTACCTCAAGTACGAGAGGCGAGGTCTTAGGCACTGAGCCACCACACACAAAATGCACGAATGCTAATTCTCTGATCACAAAAACCAGATGTATCCACCGACTGCACAGCATGACTTTCTTCTTGTTTACGTCTTTTTAGTTCACTTCTAAAGTAGTCGGGTTTTTGATTTTTATTTATGTTTTTTTAATCAACATTTTTTTTTCGTATTATGTACATTTAAACATATAAGTGTTCCATATTTTTTAAATCACCTCCTTATAAACCTTTTATTTTTATACCCCTCACGATGGGTTTGGAAGAAAAAAGAAATAGGCTCCCACAATATGGCTCCCAAAAACAACCATTTTTCTATTTTCCAATTCTAATGTAGATAGGTTCAGACGAATCGATTGACGTAAGAATCATCAAAATCGGCGAACATAATAAGTTCACAGAACAGAAACATCGCCTTTCTGTTCTGTGCATCAGTCTATGTATGTGCATAGACTGATAGAAAGAGACTGTCAGCTATGAATGATAGAGATAGCGCTCTACAAAGCAGGACTTTTTCTATGGTCTCATATTTACCGCCGGATACTAACGGCCGGATACTAACGGATACTATGTTCATTAGGAAATATTAATCCTATATATTTTATGCTCCTTAAAAATGATAAAGCATAAAATGATAAAGATACATAATGTTTATTCAGTATATTGGTTAAGAATTTACTTTTACAGTTCAATTATTATTTTTTCATTCTAATCTAGATGAGGCCGGAGTGATCAGTGTGGTGACGTTCGGCGGAGGCCCATGTCCAGCAGTGCCCGTATTTCGGCTGAAATGATGATGATCAGGCTGGTGTTACCAAGCTGACTATGAAGGTACATTCTAAAATGAAAAATGTCTGTGTTTCAGGAGGCGCACTGCATTTTCAATACAACTTTCAGACTGGATCGCAAGATAGTCAATTTCAAAGATATTCGCTGTAACACTCAGCCTTTCTTTACTACCCAGGAGTATCCCGAGACATGCCATGACCGGAGCAACATATATCAGTAAGCATAAATAACAACACGCTTTTAGGCAAAAGTGTATGGTACAGTCAAGGGTCAAAAGTGCAGTCATACTCTCCTAAAACTCATATGGCTAGTTTTTGTAGAAGAAGTTAAATTATCTACAACTGATTTAATATTTTGTTTAGAAATTAAAGTACTCGTATAGATTATTCCTACTAACCGCGAATAGTTGAAATTCAGCTGCCCACAAAAAAATTGCCTTTTCTGTTTTGGTAGAGTGTGCCTGCACTTTTGACCCTTATAGTACATGCATTTTTCTCCAGCAGCGAGTTTTACCTGGGGTAGAGCGAGAGGAACAGTCGCTCTAGACGCCAGATGGCAAGGGGCCGTAATGACTGTTAAAGATCTTTCTACTAAAGACAGCCGGGGCCTCAGATTATTGACTCTTCCAAGGCACTGAGGAGTCTCGAAATCTATTTAATTGTCACCCAACCACAGACCGATCTTTGCAGCTGCTTAACCTTGAAGATTGACTCGTGCGGCTGTTATTATTTAGTTTTAGAGTCCTTAAAGATGTTACTTGTTTTCAGTGTCGGGTATAAAGTGAGAAACACTTTCTACACGTTATATGAAGTCTGCTTTGACAACAATCTCTTACGGACACACTATGCGAAACACCGGCTAACTCCTATGAGCGTCTATGGACAGCACAGATTGAAACGGCCACCTTTTACTGGTAATTTCTTATTTTTACTTGCTATTTCCAGCTGCTTTGCTCCTGTGGCTTACACTACAGGACGCCGATCAGGATAAGTTTTGTATGCAACTCAGCGAAAGACTTTTCGTAATCGGATGAGCTGTTTCGTAGATTACCTCCTACATACAAAATAACAGTTTACAAAGTATACCAGAAAAAATAACGTTTCTTCTAGATAGGCCACGGGAGCAAAGCCGGGGGTTTAAACTAGAAATATTAAATTAGTATAAATAGCAATGTATACACGTCAATAGCCGAGGAAAGAAGGCCGATATACTTATCGTATTACCTATTTTTGCGTTATTTCTATTATTACATATCGGGCAATTATATGCAGATTATGAAGCCAGTTTATTTAATATATTTAAAATGTAGACATTGTAGGTACAGTTCATTAGTTAGTAACAAATACTTATAAAACTAACTAACTAATTATTAAACAACGACACGCTGTAACTTTCCGTACAATCAAGACTTATTTACACATAATTTTAATTTCTTTTTCAGAAGGAAACTTGTTTGGAAAAGTTCGGATGAATGATGTCTACAAAGTAGGCGGCCAGAAAATGGCTTTAGACTCCATCCTAGGAAAGAATATGGCTTTAAATTATTTGACAAAAAAACAGGTGAGAACGAATTTTAGAAGGCCGGATACTCAGTATCCGACAATGTACAATCGACAATATCGAAATTCTAAGAAAAATATGTCGAATTCTGCACATTTAACAAATAAAACAGGTGAGGACGAATTTTAGAAGGCCGGATACTCAGTATCCGACAATGTACAGTCGACAATATTGAAATTCTAAGAAAAATTGGTCGAATTCTGCACATTTATTTCTCAAGAGAGCAAGTTGTTATCAATTTTCTTTTCCGTTCACTATCTCTGGCAAGTCTGACATAGCTTGATTTACGTTGATTCATCTATACTTCATAAAAGATAGCTTGATCTCTGCGACAGCTTTCAGTATCAATACAGTAACAATAGCGCTTGACAGGCTCACAATAACGTATACGTCAGTTTGACATAATAATATGTCGCAGAGATCAAGCTATCTTATAAGAAGAAAAGTCATAGGTACACGCACGCCTGTTATGAATACTCATAACAGGCGTGCGTGTACCTATGACTTTTTATGAAAGAAACGTATGCTTATAATACTATAAGCATACGTTTCTTTTAAACTTGATTAAAGTACCTACTATGATGTTTCTTAAATTCTTAATTACACTTGTTATACAACACATTCAAAAAGTTAATTAAAAAAATCAAAAAACCCACAACATATTCGCGAGCTGGCTAAACAAAACCGGCAGGCTTATTACGTATCTTTTGCAAAAGCAAAACGATAGCGATTTTTGCGCAATAATTGCTCTTCAATACAAAAGTTTTAGAGTTTTGGCGGTTTTTTTTTTTTAAATAAGTGCATTTGACAAACAGCGAGCGATAAGCAAACAATTGTGTAGGACCTACACTGCAGGTAATGCCGACTTTTGTGTCATAAAGCATTTGATCGCTATCGTTTTGCTCTTGCAAAAGATACCTAATAAGCCTACGGGGATGTATTTTCCGACTGCATGATTTTATTCTTGTTAACGTTTTTTTAGTTTTGCTTCTTAAGCAATTGGGTTTTTGATTTTTTGAATTAACTTTTTTTATTTATAACTTATTAGGTAATTTTTTTTTGAATTAGCTACCTACTTTTAAACATATAAGTGGTATATATTTATGAAATTACCTCTTCAAACCCTTTATTTTGATAGAAAAACAATTTAGAATTAGGCTCCCACAATATGGAACACCAAATCCGCCCTTTTTCTTTTTCCAATTTGAATGTAGCTAGTGACACTTGCAAGGTTAAGACGAAACGATTGACGTAAGAATCATCAAAATCGGCCAACGCCTTTGGTCTCTAGAACGCCACAAAGAAACATACATACATAGACTGATAAACACATTACCTCCTTCGGCAGTCGGTTAAAAATATTTGTTATTACAGTTCCTATCTCGAGGACATCTAGCTGCTAACGGTGATTTCGCGACTGGTGCGTTAAAACGAGCCAGCTTCCACTACGTGAACGCGGCTCCACAGTGGATGAGAGGCAATGGTGGTGACTGGGCAGCTTTGGAAGACGTAAGTTTGCAATATTTTTTGCCGAAAGACGTCCACAGTTTGACAGCCTTCCAAGTATCACAACATAGATCCAATCCTGAGGTTTTTTTTTTAGGGTTCCATACCCAAAGGGTAAAAACGGGAACCTATTATTAAGACTCCGCGGTCCGTCTGTCTGTGTCTGTCACCAGGCTACAGCCTCATAAACCGTAATAGCTAGAAAGTTGAAATTTTCACAGATGATGCACATGTTGCCGCTGTAACAACAAATACTAAAAACAGAATAAAATAAATATTAAGTGGGGCTCCCATACAACAAACGTGATTTTTTTGCCGTTTTTTGCGATAATGGTACGGAACCCTTCGTGCGCGAGTCTGACTCGCACACTTCCGGTTTACCAAATGATATTTTCTGAATGCAAATTCTTGCCATGTTGATGAAAATGGAATCTCCGCAAGTATATATACCCTTTCAAACAAAAGAAGAATTTTCCAAATCGGCCAGGCGTCTTTGAGTATTCGGGGAAAGTAAAACACATAAAAAGATGGCAACGAATTGAGAACCTCCTCTTTTTTTTTAAGTCGGTTAAAGATAGGTCAAGTATCCGGACCGCGGTCCTGCTCTGGTCTGGTCGGTTGGCTTATTACGTATCTTTTGCAAGAGCAAAACGATAGCGATCAAACGCTTTATGTCGTAAAAGTCGGAATTACCTGCAGTGTAGGTCCTACACAATCGTTTGCTAATCGCTCACTGTTCGTGAAATGCACTTATTTAAAAAAAACCGCCAACAACTCGAAAACTTTTGTTTAAGGGTACACTAGTCGAAAATTCTTCCATACAAATGTAGTCTGGCTTTTACTCCACTGTTTGAAGATGTACGTTCAAAATAAAAAATGATTTAATTTTGTCTCATCATTATCTAGTCCTGTATGGAAGAAAAAAGTAAAACAAAATTACTTGAAAGTTATGAGCTTCGAAAGTTCTATATTTTGACACTAATTATAACGCATATTTGGGTGCAAATAAGTACCATAAGAAGAAGGAAAATTGAAAAACGGCCTCCATACAGGGATAGATTAGTAGTTCAACAATGCAAATAATTTTATTTTGAACACTTACATTCAGTCGTTTTTTCATGATATCCAGACTCCCAAAGGTCTGTTTATAAAATTTCGCGCGGTCGTTTTCGTTCTAAATTATCATCCATTTCGCAAAAAAATTTCAAAAGTGTGTATTTGTACGCGTACTAGCTTCTTACTGGTCATAACAGCATCTACCTGTTCCGCACGTGTTGTCGGTTTATATAGCACGCATTTTAACCCCGCGCACAAAAAAGTTCGTGCCGTCAACTAGTGTAACCTTAAAGAGCAATTATTGCGCAAAAATCGCTATCGTTTTGCTCTTGCAAAAGATACGTAACAAGCCCGCCTGCTCTTCAAAATTACATTCTATCACTGGTACTGTTAACATATTGTCGAAACGTGAATCCTACCGACGTTATCTGCTGGATCAGCTTTGCTTAGTGTTCTTTATTTATTCATCCCCAGAGCCTGCGACGTCGCGTGAATGCCTTAGACAAGGACGTCATAGTTTTTACGGGGACACACGGCGTCATGACTTTGCCAGACAGCAGAGGTCGCATGCAAGAACTTTACTTACATGCAGACGCCAACAATAACCTGGACGTACCTGTTCCTATGTATTTCTATAAGGTGAGTTTATTTCTAATACTAGCGAACGTTGTTTTGACATATAAATTATTTCAATGATCCCCAAGTTACCCTAAAACCCTATTCTAGATAAAAAAAAAAAAAAAAATATTGTTGAAATCTCAAAATCATAAAAAATGGTCCAGCCATTCTTGAGTTATAAATAGTATAATTAACACGATTTTGTTTTATATATATAGATTAGACTTGCTTCTGACATCGGCTTCGTCGAAAGTCGGAAATCATCCTAAGGGAACGTACTCTTGGGTTAAAAAGTATGCTGTGTCCTTCTCCAGGGACCAGTCTAACGTGATTTCAGGAACGTCTTTTCAGGAACAATAAAGCACCAAATACTGGAATATATGTTTATTTTGTGAAACCCTCGAAACACGTCACAGAAAATAGTAAATATATTTATAGGGTCGCTGGTTGCAGTTGGCTGGCCTATGCCAAAATTCATCAAAATTGGTTCAGTGGTTTGGGCGTTAAACGTGATAAACTGACAGAGTTACTGTCGCTTTTTAACCGACTTACCAAAAAAGGAGGAGGTTCTATGTTCGACATTAAGTATATTTTTTTTTTTTTTATGTATGTTCACCGATAACTCCGTCAATTGTGGACCGATTTTGAAAATTATTTTTTTGTTTGAAAGAGTATATTCCGAAATTGAACCCATTTTAATTTTTTGAAGATCTGATGAAGAACTTCGGAGATATACAACAGGACTCTTCAATAAATAACGGCAAATCTCTCGGGATTACTGCAATCGCATGTCTGTTTATTGTTTATACCATTTCATAACATAACATCACGCCAGTACGCTCGAAAGAGGTATGCAGATCTCTCATTTCACCGGTTATAATATGTTCAAGTTTCATGTTATTCGGGTAATCTATTCTGTCGTTATAGGTACTTACTTAACTACTTCGCTATTAGGTAGGTACAACTAAAAAGTGAAAAATAAAAAACTTTTTTACAAAAAAATACTACAGACTTCCAAATAAGAAAACTAGAAAGTGAAAAATAACTTTATTTTTGGAAGTCGGTGTCCATAACTTAAAAAATTGGTATCTACCAAAGACACCGACTTCCAAAAATAAAGTTATTTTTCACTTTCTAGTTTTCTTATTTGGAAGTCGGTAGTATTTTTTGTAAAAAAGTTTTTTATATAATTTTAGTAGCTTATGCCAGCGGCTTCGCCCGCGTGAACAGTGTTTTCTTATCCCAACAGAACATTATATCGGGATGAAAAGTAGCCTGTGAGCTATTCCAGGCTATAATCTAACGCAGACACGGAAGTATCGTGTCTGCGTTTTTAATATTATCCAAAAATAGGATTTATATTTAACAACAGATCGTGCCTTCACTTGGACATTTGTATGCACCTTGTTGCATTGTAATAAGGGTTCATTTCAAGAACATAAACATCATCAACATATATCTCGTGAACGCCGAAAACAAATTAAAAAATGTTTTCTAATTATGATTTTAACGTTTTTTTTTCTACAATATACAACCAAGTTCATAAAGATACGACCATTTTTTCAAAGGGGCCCAAGTTCCCTTACAAAATGGGCATTCTCCTTTTATCCAGATCCGTTCAGCCGTTCTAGCGTGATTGAGTAACAATCACACATCCACACACATATCCAAACTTTCACATATTTATTAGTAAGATTAGTAGGTATAGATAAGCTCTTACCTGGTGGTAAGCCATGATGCGGTCGGTGATAGAGCACGAACGGCCGCCAGTCGTGGATGGGTGACCAGTAACTACATACACAGAATCCTCATCGTTCCTCCTCTTTCCGTGCCTCGGAAAGCACGTTAAGCTGTTACTGGCTGTTAATTCTTTAATAATAGTCTGGACTACCTAGGCACAGATAATTTTAATACTAGCATACACAATTCAATAAGAATCGATGAATATCGCGCCATCTAGTGACATTTATTTGAACCAAATTTTCTTTTTTAGCGCTGGAACCCCGTGACCTAGGTTACCGTAGTTATGCTAGTATTATATATTATCTGTGCCGTAGTCATAAGTCTGAAATTAGGAACCGTGTCATCCAGTAACTGGATTGTGGAAGATGCTCCTTTTAAAACACTGGTATCCAGGTAAATCTGGCGAGTAACCAATACCACCAATATAGTTAGAAAACGACTACACAGATTGATATTAGTTCATTTTTATAGCAATTTTTCTGCTGCTGAGTTCAATACCCGGGTCGAGCGTTTATTTATTGTACTTATTATTTAATGTAGGTACACCAAATAATAGCGCTCGTTCCACTAAAATGGACAAACATTTGAGGAGCGTCGGAACAAAAACCGATAAATCTCATTTGTGTTTTTTGTGGAAAAATGTAAAAATACGGCCAAGTACATGGTTTTCTAATTTAGAGTTGAACGAAATCCATCAATTTATTGGTGTTAGAATCACTGTTTGGAAACCTAAATTATGCATTCGTGATTGTGGTACCTGTTGAATTATAAAAAAAAAGAAAATGGATATATCGGTTATTGACCAAACCAACTGGATATATCGGTTTTTGATAAAACTCAAAATTTAAAAATAAGGCCGCTTTACATTACAGTATCCTACAATTGTTTATGGTTTTGTCATGAGAAACTCGAAATTAGATATATCGGTTTTTGACAGAATCAAAAGAGTCAACAATGAAAAATGTTAGGGATTTATCGATATCTGTTCCGATCGCCATCGTTGTTTAGTACGATTGATGTAATTATCGGTTTATGTTCAGATCTGGGTATTTCGTGGTCGGATTTAGAGTGGATTTATCAGTTTGCGATCAGGTTACATTAACCATAAAGCAAGATATGTACGAGAACAACCAATTGGCATCATAAAAAAAAAAAATTACAAAATGTGATTTATCGGTTTTTGTTCTGACGCTCCTCATTTATAATAACAAGTGTAGGTACAATGGGCGTTCTTATTCCATAGGTTATTTTACGGAGTCACAGATAATATAATACTAGCTTACAGATGCCTCATCCATGGGGTTACCCAGGGGCGGGGGGGGGGCAAGGGAGGGGCAGCCCTTAATCTCGCAGAACATGTATGAACTCGCCCTAATTACTAATCAAAGTGTAAACAGGGACTTATGCTCTAACTTTTAAATAAATTACTTTTATTTATTTAACTACCTATAAAGCAGGATCATTTGCGGCTGTTTGCCCTACACACTACACTACATATACCTAATGTTTCATGTAGGTGTGTTTGTGTAGTGTGTATGACAAAACAGTCGCGGACGATCCGACCTAAAAAATCTGACTGCTTAGAAAGTACCTACATATGAATTGAAAATGTCACATTGGTACTTGCCCGGATTTGATCCCACCACCTCAAGCACGAGAGGCGAGGTCACACCACGACACGATTCTAATATTTATTTTTATTGTTTTCAGCTGGTCTACGACCCAGATAACAAAACTGCAGCCGTCTTCATCACGATCAACTCTTCGTTTTACAACGAAACTGTGATAAACAACCTAATGTTCTGTGACAACATTTGTGATCAGGACTACAAAAATCCAGAGTACTCGTGGCTAAGATGGCGGTCTACTGATGGCACGTTTAGCTTCTGCTGTGACTACGACCAATTTGTTGATGCAGTTGATTACTTGCCTCAGCTAGATGTAGAGGGGAGATTTTATTGATAACTAGCTGTGCCGGCAAACTTCGGAGCACCTCAGATAATTTTTTGTTAAAATTGATCACGCGACTTTGTTTTATATTATAGAATGTAACTACGTTAAATTTCAGAAAAATCGACTACGCCATCTACTGGCATTACCATAACCAGCATACATAGCCATGTTAATTTTTGACCTCGGCACAGATGCTAGCATACAGATGCCTCATCCCATACAAAGAAACCGTGCCGACCTTAGATAAAGTAGGTATAGATTAAGCCTTAAAATGACCTTGATTGATAGAGCGAGATGGCTAATTGGCAGCTCCATGTAAATGATAAGGACAAAAGATTAATTTTTTGTCTTTGTCACCGTGGCCGGTTTCTGTTGTTTGTCAAACTTTAATACAATGGCAGGTTTGACAAACAAACTCGGTTTTGTTTGATTTTCTGTGATTTCGTGGTATGATGTGTTAATTGAGACAAGGAATTTGGGTTATTTATAGATAATAAGTGTCAGTGTGATGGTGGGTTGTAGTGTTCTTGTTCTTGTTGTAACACCAGAACTAACTGCTGCTGTCTCATGTGCGGCCACGCCAGGGCTTAATCTATAGGTACTTTATCTAAGGTGCCGACGTAACTATACTTCTTGATTTCTGCGACAGCTGTCAATGTCATCAATACAGTAACAATAGCGCTTGACAGGTTAACACGTATACGTCAGTTTGACATATGTCGCAGAGATCAAGCTCTTTTTTTATGAAGTATAGCGTTTTTCATCTGATTATACAGATTTTTTTTTTTGTAAATTGGTCGCGTTCGGTTCCGTTCCACGGCGATAGATAGATCACCATCTATATCCGTGATTCAAAAATTAATCAGTACAGTACGTCGGCACGGTTTCTTTGTATGGGATGATACACCACTGACCTCGGTGAGATATGACAAGTGCCTATAGTTATAAACTGCAATCGCAGAACGTAATAGCAAATATAGTTGTAATTGTTATTCTTTACCAATGATAAGTTATTTTTAGTAAGGTACAGTTAGCATCAAACTTAAACCTTACGGATCGCTACGGTCATATTAGTTTAAAAAAAAAACCGGCCAAGTGCGAGTCGGACTCACACACGAAGGGTTCCGTACCATTATCGCAAAACACTGCATAAAAATCACGTTTGTTGTATGGGAGCCCCCCTTAATTTATTTTATTTTAATTTATTAATTATTGTTTTTTGAAGTAAATATACAACTAAACATTCTGTGAATATTTGAAGCGTCTATCTGTTGCCGTTATTAATATCGAGCATAAAACGGCAAAAATATCACGTTTGTTGTATGGGAGCCTCCCTTTCATATTTACTTTATACTATTTTTAGTATTTGTTGTTATAGTGGCAACAGAAATACATCATCTGTGAAAATTTCAACTGTCTAGCTATCACGGTTCATGAGATACAGCCTGGAGACAGACGGACAGACAGACAGACAGACAGACGGATCGCGAAGTCTTAGTAATAGGGTCCCGTTTTTACCCTTTGGGTACGGAACCCTAAAAACGGACCCCGGATGTAATTGGCTACCCTACAGCTTTAGTTCACGACTTCGTAGTAATGGACTGAACTGACGGAAATAGATTATTGTCTCAAAATGTACCACTCTGTCAATAGAAAGACACAAAGCTACTGTGCTGCTAATATCTGTATCTTTGAAGGTTGTAGTAGCGAACACGACAAAGCAAGTCTATGACGTAGTGCATCAGAATTCTAGAAAAACAGATCAACTGGCCGCACAATCGCTTTGTCTCTTTCACACTTTTCTGACCGTATTTAAAGATCTATTTATTGTAATACTATCTTATAAGACTGCTGGAGGGGGGTATTTCTCATTGTGGGCTGACCGCTATGTTTGATTTATAAAATACATATTTACGAATAAATTGTAGATAATAACGTCTATGTGAAAAATAAAACAAAAATAATATGTTCCGTTTCTTTTATTATAATAAAGTATAACATAAAATATTTATTTACTTAATCTTAAGTTGTTTTTTTTTTGAGATTTTTCATTTGCCCTTTACATACATACATATAAACATACAATAAAACGAATCAGGCGATTTTGCTTAAATATAACTTAAAAACTAAATACAGTAAAATACTCACAACGGATCTTTGTGTTACTGAATTAGCTGCAAGACCCTGCGCAGTAGCAATTTTTGTATCAATGTTGAAGATAGCATTGTATAACTGTCTCTTTCACTCGCTTACGTTTGTCGCATCGTCCTATCTCGCTTACTCTATGCAGTATACTCGATGACAAACTGTTTCTGCGCAATGGTAGGCAGAACCAACTTCAAAGACAAAGATCCGCTGTGACTACTATACTTGGGGACGTACTGTGACGTGTCATCGCCATCATGATGCCGCTGTAAAACAGGGAAAGTTCTCTTCGTCCTGTACAGCTCCGTTTCTCTCTAACAGTAGAACTATGATATTTAATATGACACATCGAGCTTTAGAAACAATCGCACAGATATGAGTAAGACAGACAACGATATACAAAGACTCTAGATAAGAAAGTTCGTCTTTGTCTTAGATAAAGTAACTATAGATTTCGCCATAAAATGAGCGTGATTGCCCCATATAAATAATAAGGACAAAAGATTATTTTTTGTCTTTGTCACCATGGCCGGCTTTTGTTGTTTGTCAAACTCTAATACATTTTTTTGGTTTGTCAAACCTGACATAACTGTCAGGTTTGACAAACAAACTCGGTCGTGTTTGATTTTCTGTAATTTCGTGGTATTGTGTGTTTATTGACACAAGGAATTGGGTTATTTATAGATAATAATTGTCAGTGCGATGGTGGGTTGTAGTGTTCTTGTTGTAACACTAGAAATAACTATTGTTGTTTCGTGTGCGGCCACGCCATGGCTACATCTATAGGTCCTTTATCTAAGATATTTAATATGACATATCGAGCTTTAAAAAGAGTCGCACAGATATGAGTGAGAGAGACAACGATATACAAAGACGAACTTTCTTATCTAGAGTCTTAGAGTCTTTGTATATCGTTGTCTCTATATTTCATATTAAATGTCATAATTGACGTTTTAAAACCAATTTGTGAGAGAGACGGAGTTATACATGACGTATGGCTTTTTGTAACAACGGAATCATGATGGGATTAACAAGTCATTGTAGGGGAGTAGGTACTGAGCATTTGGATCTGATCGAAACTTCAGCTTGGGCCGAAAAGAGCCGAAGTTTTGGTCTAAGCCGAAGGTTTCTAGCAAGTGCCGAAATTGATCCAGCTTTTACGAATGAATTGAAATATACATGTGCACGCTATTTAACCGATTTCATAAAAGGAGGCGGTTCTCAATTCGTCGGCACGTTTTTTTTTTCTTAAAAGTATTTTTAAAAAAGAGCGGCAAATTTTCTACTTTTTGACTCTTTATTTAAATGGCGCCACCTACTGGTTCAACTTCGCGTAATGTTTCCTATTGTCGTTTTAGAAACTGGGCCTACGCCTTGTAATGGCAAACAAAAGTTAAGCAATATGCCCAAAACTGTCTTGTTGCCCGCAAAAAATATGATATAGACGTAACAATGTTGCATAACTTTTATTTAAAAGATCGCATTAGTTTTAACTAAACACTATTACATAATAAGCCATTTTTTATACTTATTCAGTTCAAGCATTAATTTATAGAAAGATTTTAATTATCACATTTTGTACGATGCTTATATTAAGTACAGTTACTTAAATATACAGTACCAGAGGCTCTGGACAAGGTTCGTTCTATAAGCGATGGTAATGAGGGCTACCGTTTTTGTACTCACCAGTTGGCGCCACTGGCGTGTAGGGTCGTTAAATATGTTGATGGACACAGTTCATTTCCTTATAGAGAAGCAGTTGGAGCCCATGCGTATCTAATGGTAGGCACAAGGCCTGATATAGCTTACGCTCAGTGTTGCATCTAGAGTCTAGAATCTAGACACATAGAAGCTCCTACAATAAAAAAAGTTAATTAAAAATATCAAAAAACCCGACTGCTTGAAAAGCGAACTAAAAAGACGTAAACAAGAAGAAAATCATGCTGTGCAGTCGGAGGATACATATTCGCGAGCTGGCTGACCATAACCAGATATATCCTCCGACTGCACAGCATGATTTTCTTCTTGTTTACGTCTTTTTAGTTCGCTTTTCAAGCAGTCGGGTTTTTTGATATTTTTAATTAACTTTTTTTATTTTTAACTTTTAAGTTATTTTTTTTCGAATTAGGTACATTTAAACATATAAGTGTTATATATTATTGAAATCACCTCTCAAAACCCTTCATTTTGATACCCCACACGATAGGTTTGGAAGAAAAAAAATATTTGGGCCCCCACAATATGGCGCCTAAGAACCGCCATTTTCCTATTTTTCAATTTTAATGTAGCCAGTGACACTCGCGGGGTTAAGACGAATCGATTGACGTAAGAACCATCAAAATCGGCCCACGCGTTTGGTCTCTAGAACGCCATATAGGAACAAACATACATACATACATACATACATACATACATACATACATACATACTTACATACATACATACATACATACATACATAGACTGATAAACACATTACCCTCCTTCGGCAGTCGGGTAAAAAAGAGATATCACAAAAGTGAATAGAATATTTCGTTATTTGAATGGTACTCGAGATTACTGCATAACGTACAGAAAAGGCATGCAGAAACAACTAGTCTGTTACAGCGATGCGGATCATGGTGGTGATCCTGATACTGGAAGGTCGACTTAAGGGCTCGTATGTGTATACGGAGGTCCAAAATCATGGAGAAGTCATGGTGGTGATCCTGATACTGGAAAGTCGACTTAAGGGCTCGTACGGTCCAATACCATGGATAAGTCAATTACAGACATCAGTTGCGATTTCTAGCACAGAAGCCGAAATTGTACCTACTAGTGAAGCTGCGAGAGAAATAATATGGCTAAAACGACTGATTGAAAACATAGAGCAATTGTCGTTGACTCCTGTTCTCCATATGAATAACGAGTCTGTCATCAAGCTTGCACTGAATCCACCATATGAGTTCCACAACAGAACCAATCATATCAAGCTTCGACATTTCTGTGTACGAGAAGCCATAGCTGATGATGGTTGCAAAGATTAGTACAGAAAACCAAATTGCTGATATGTTTACAAAGGCACTGTATAAGCCAAGACTGACCATGCTTTGTCATCAGATTGGCGTGCACGTTTAAGGCTCTGGTGTTCCCTAGCTTCAAGAGAAGATGTTAGAGTTTCTATACCTATACTGAAGATGAAGCCGTATGGAATCTCCATAGACAAAACGAAAAAGAAGTATTGTCACTTCTTGTCAAATATTTCTCCTTGTAAAAATGTCTCTTTAAATAATTATAGACATTAAGATATTTAGCCCTGATGCTTTATTTAACTTATACAAAATATAGCCGTTAACAATTGTAGGAAACGTACACGGAAGCAAAGTTTGAATTAAAATAATTCTAATACAGTGCTCTAGTACATGCCGGTTTCCTCAACATGTTTTCCTTCACCGATTTGAGAGCAGTGGTGATGAAATAAATTACACAAAGTAATGCACCTGCTCGGGTTCCAACCCACGACCTACAACTCGTAAGTCGGGGCCGCAACCACTGCGCCTGAAGACATGTGACATCTACCAATCCTCATTGAGCCCGCGTGGTAGATTGTAGCCCACTTCCTCTATAAGAGGAGGCCTGAGTCCCAGCAGTGGGAACATTAAAAAAGGCTGTTGATGTAGTTGTTGTTGTACAGTTTTGCGCGGCACCTTTTCTTAGAAAAACAAGGAGGATAACATTTTTCAAAACTTAAAACTATATTAGAGAAATGGTTGATAAAACCCGTACCTATTTTAATCAGCCATATTTGGAAAATTATCACAACAATAAAAAACGTAGTAAATAAATTCGCGCTAAAAAACAAAATACGGTGTAACTTGACATTTTAAAGACCTCACTCTACACCAGCGCCCCTAGCGGCAAATTCAAACGCGATAGCCCTCATTGTATAAATTTCGAAAAGTAAGGGATTGATCACTACATTTCGATAGCGCTTGGCATTCCCATACATTTTTAGATATTGACCAATCGATATCGCGACGCTTTTGTTGTTAGAATGTTACTTGTCTAGAGTCTCAGAGCGTATAAATGACACATGGAGCTTTAGGAATAGACTGTCACTCAGCTAGCATTACCATCCGTCCAGCTTTATCCGGACATGTCCGGACATCTAGCCTCTTGTCCGGCCTTCTATTCTGTCCTTATTTTTTGTTTTTTTTTTCATACGACCATGGCCAAACCTCTAAGAACATTTGCCTGTTTCATACTTTTCAGATCACGATTTTTATCCTCGGGATTTAAATTTTACACTTACTTTTTTTTAAATAAAATGTCCGGACTTTATTTTTAAGTCTTTTCTTTTCTCTGGAGTTATCAATTTTCGAAATGGTAACCCTAGCTACGACTGACAGAGACGATAAGAGACAAAGCCGTTTTTTTTAAACTCAATGTGACATATTAATAGTGTCCGACCAAACCTTCGCTTTGGCTAAAACCAACCTTTGTGCGTACAGCTAAGAAGAGGAATTCCCTGCCGGAGACTGTTACTTGATAGCTACAACCTGGGGCTCTTTAGGTCAAGAGTGAATAGGTTACTTCTAGGCAAGCGTACTTCACCGTCGACCACATCATCGATTACCATCAGGTGAGATAGTGGTCAAACGCGAGCATATCAGTGATAATAAGAAAAAAAAATTGTCTAATAAAGATTTTTTTAGGGTTATTGAACCTTCAAACTGGGACAAACGGTGCAGTTGGGTAGGTCTAACTTTGAGAAAGAGGTCAACCGTCGAATTCGACATGGCTGGGCGGCGTTCGGAAATCTTCGCGGTATCTTCTCGTCCAACTTACCACAGTGTCTCAACACAAAAGTCTATGACCAGTGTGTGTTGCCAGGGATCACCTATGGGACCGAGACGTTGTCGCTCACAATGGGCCTTATCAGAAAGCTTAAAGTCACCCAAAGGGCAATGGAGAGGGCTATGCTCGGAGATTCCTTGCGTGATCACGTCAGAAATGAGGTTATCCGCAGGAGAACCAAAGTTACCGACATAGCCAGAAGAATTGCCAAACTTAAGAGGCAGTGGACAGGGCACATTGCTCGCTGAACGGATAGCCGATGGGGCAAAAGATGAAGATGGGGGAAAAGTTCCGGAATGGTGACCGCGAACCGGAAGACCATACGTTGGAAGGCCTCCCACTAGGTGGACCGATGACCTGGTTAAGGTTGCGGGAAGGCGTTGGATGCGAAACGCACGGGATCGGTCAATGTGGCGACGCCGGGGGAGGCCTATGTGCAGCAGTGGATGTCTTTCGGCTGAAATGATAATGATGATTGAACCTTCGGGTACGGCCAGAAATCGAACTTCGGTCGGACACTGTAGCTCTCATCAAACTTCTTGGCCGCCCTGAAGTTGGCTACAATGGCTGCGCAGTAGTACATCTCATACAAAAACAGCACCGATCCGTGCCTTGCGCATCGGAAAGCTAACTTCAGGGTGGCCCAGAAACTTTGCGAGAACTACATATATTATAATAAAGCTCTACTGTTATTCACACTTATTTATAAAAATCTCGACACCGTTTAGCAATATGGAATATGCACGAAAAAACTATTTGTTATTTGACCAGTTTATCGATAAAAATACTAAAATAGAATACCAATATTGAAAACAGAATCAAAATAGATCGAAAAACGAACGAGATATAACAATTATTAAAAGATATTTCTTATTTAAACATATAAGATATGCTGTCCCTCACTACGAAAACGTCGTTTTCTATGGCAGTTGTATGTCTATGGGCGTCGTGCTATCTGACGTCAGATGGCACGTCGGACTTCTCGTTCTAATTCTCAACTTTGACGCTTTATAAAGGTGAACGCGCACTCAGACGCACCGCAGGAGCCGCATGCGCCCCAATCATCGCATTATATATATATTTATATGAAATCGTATGCAGCCTCGCGCACCTATCCGCGCCGCGACGTCATCCGTATCAGTATAGAAAATATTGTTCAAGATGTACAGAAGTGGATACAAGTCGTGCGGCGCGTTCGGCACGGATTGCGCGGGGCCTTGAGAAAATGCGGTGACTGCAGCACGCGCGGCTCCTGCGGCGCGGATAGGTGCGCGTTCACCTTTAATTTGTCTCGGATCTAAATATAAAAAAAAACACTTCTTTGTTGACTATAGTTAATAAGTATTTCGTGAATCAAATAAAAAAGTTACATGCATATTCCCTATTGCTTAGCACATTCTACATTCAAATTTTCTATAGTGAGTTTGAATTTAGAATCTGCTTGCCAGTTGCTAAATAGCTCCGAGATTTTAATAAATAAGGCTCATTATTTTTACGTTATACATTTATTTACAAGGTTTCTAAAGGAATGACTAACATAAGACATTTTTGCTATATTTGTTTACAATTTGAGACATTTGAAAAACACACTTTACTTTTTGAACAAGGGTCTTTAGACAAGCGGTCAAAATTGGAACTAATTCCGCCATCTTCCTTTTCCACAGACATTTTCTCAACTTTTTACTGACAGCGCCCTCGGACAATGTTTTTACGCATATGTTCAATATGACAATACTCAACAACAAATTCTTAATTCAAAATTCGGGGTTTAGACATTGACAATTATTATCGCTGATAGAATTTCTCTGTCACTGTCTCTTGTAGCAATTTAGTATCTTTCCTAAGGCTATAAGGTCGATAATCCCTCATCACACCGCAGCATCTCTGCTCTCAATGACCATTGACAAAGCCTGCCTATCTTTCTTATTCTCACAGGCACAGGTGACCAATGCCATCAAATGCTTATTAGAATACTCCACCCTTTCAAGAACAAACTCTTCCAGACCTTTCCGTGGCAAATAATATGCCTTTACGTACTTATCCACATAATCTTGGAACGGAACAGGTTTCAACCCTGAAATCTTCTCCAATTTTAAAAAGAGCTGTCGATAATCCAATTGCATTAAACCGCGACCACCGTTTGAGCATTTTGTAGCGTTAGAGAATCCTTCAACTAATAGATGTACTATGAACTTCGAAACCATACTCCAAATGGAGTTGAGAACTTCTAAGTTCAGCGTAACCTTGCCTGAAACGTTCTCTAACCGTAACGCGAAAACCTGAATTTTTCTAATGATCATATCTACATACGCACTGTGTTCTACAGCTACATTTTTCACATCCCATTTTACTTGAGACATGGCTATTAAACCTGTTCGAGCGTCAACAGCTTTTGATGCAGAACACATGTAAACTGGGACCCTCAAATCTTGTACAACAGCTAAAGTATTATCTTTAAAATGCTCCAAAATCATCCTCTGATGCTGAGCGACTATCGACTCTAAGTACGGTTGCAAGATCTCATATTGCTTCGCCAGAAATATCACGCTTTCGACTCCAACAATCCTCTCTGATAGACCATGCAAATTCTCTTCGGAACTAAAATTCAAATGCTGAGGCGGGTCTGGACACGGCACCTTTCCATCAACGACTCCAGAATTTTCAGTATCAATATTGTTCTTTATCCGTTTTAAAACAGAGTTCAATTTTGAACTGTATAGTGTTGAAGATGCGACGTCTAGGTCGGCGGTGAAAAATAGATGGACCGTGAAGAAATAGTAGTCGAACAATTGGTTCATTAGCATGACTACTTCTAAGGAAATCTGCGGTAGGTACCGACAGATCTGTAGGTACTGTCCGCAATGTCTTAGAACTGACAGAGTAGTATTTGTCACTATAACGCTATCTTTAACTTTACTGGGACTTTCATTCGGTTTTGGGTCATTTTCGTCAACGAAATCCCGTTTCAACTCATCAGGTTCATCATCCTCGGAGTCATCGCTCACCAACTCAGGTTCCAAGCCGAAAATATCGTCATTCGTTATATTTTCGTTTCTGAATATCTCGAAAGGAGTGTGGCTTGTGTTTTGTTTGAAATATTTGGCTATGTAGACACTGTCCTCTTGAGAGTGGACGGATGACGCTCCATCGGAGTGTGTCTTTAACAGTGATGTGTCCGATCTGATGTTGAGATACTTTTTAAACTGTTTAAACTCTTGTAAATACAAAAGATTAAACGTTGATTTCACAGGACACTGTTCCCAACCTTCGTTCTCAAGAAACAGCTTTAACTCCTCCATCCTTCCTCTGTGGTAATTCTTTATATATAACACACTTTGAGTCTTAATAAAATCCTGTAATAAATCTGACTTATCGCCGCAAAATACTTCAGCTACCTGCGTCAGTTTTCTTAAAACGCCAAGCATTTGTATGAACTTCTCAAAAGGATACTCCTCTAAGCCTGAACTTCTCAAGAACGTGGAGACTTTAGCTTGAACGTCGTTCCAAATTCTGACAAGACCTGCTTTTAACTTCTGCCTAATGTATTCTCTGCTTACATTTTTCTCTATTTCAAAGACGTTGCTGGATATTGGAATAGACTCTTCTTCGTCATGTTTTGAATGCCAGTCTACTAGGAGATAGTAACTCCTCATGATCAAGAAGAGATTCTCACAGAGATTTAACAGGCATATTGGGGCTTTGTTCGCTTGTACCGACTGGCACATTTCTTGAAATTTCATATCAGTGCAGTCCCCCACGTAATTCTTAACTGCTTCTATGGAAGACTCGTTAACAGCTGAGGAGTAATGCATGTGCAACTGTTCCATCGCTGCCTGAGTTTTACCTAACAACGCATACGCTTTCCTGAGCTTCCTAAACGTATTTTCGTCGAAGTTATAACATATGCTTGCAAGTACTGAGTCCAATTTCTCCTCAGTCATATCCAAAGTGTCTTGGAGTCGGGTAGCGAGGTCTGCTATGCACGTATACTCCTTATGACTGCTCGCGGCTTTTTTACTTTTTAGAATAAGCTCTATGGCTTCGAAATATTCTTTTTTTACTAACAATTCCGCAACATCTTTTTCTACACTGCGTAAGCTCCGAAGTAATTCAAGGGATTTTAGTACGGACCTAATGATTTGCCGTTTTCTGAAGTTAGCGAGGATAACGAAAGTGGAGATCGTGAGGTGGTTGGATGCAGCCCTCAGTTGGACCCTGGCTTTTTGGCAGGTTTGTAACGTTGTCGAGAGCTGGTCTCTTATGTTTTGTATCTCCTTAAATTCTCTGTCACATGTGTCTCTTTGCTGGGAAATAAGGTGGAGGGCTTTGCCCGACACTACCTGTGGTACAAAAGAGTTGATTTTAGAATGGTTATAAAAAGGATGTTCGGTAAAGTTGTTAAGAATAGAATAGAATAGAATAGAAAACATTTATTCGACATAGACACAACACAACAGAGAAGAGAGAGAAGTCTACGTATACAGGATGGCCAGAAAGTCTTGGATCAAACGCAACTAGGGGTTAGATGGGGTCATCAGCTGCAAAAAAATATTTTACGGGTGGTCCTTAAGGTCAACCCCTGCAGAGTTATAATTTATTTTGTGTTTTTATGAGAAATATGACGTTTTTAGGGTTCCGTACCCAAAGGGTAAAAACGTGACCCTATTACTGAGACTTCGCTGTCCGTCTGTCTGTCTGTCTGTCTGTCTGTCTGTCTGTCACCAGGCTGTATCTCATAAACCGTGATAGTTAGACAGGTGAAATTTTCACAGATGATGTATTCCTGTTGCCGCTATAACAACAAATACTAAAAACAGTATAAAATTAATATTTAAGGGGGGCTACCATACAACACGTGATATTTTTGCCGTTTTTTGCTCGATATTAATAACGGCAACAAGTAGACGCTTGAAATATTCACAGAATATTTATTTGTATATTCTCTTCAAAAAATAATAATTATTAAATTAAAATAAAATAAATTAAGGGGGGCACCCATACAACAAACGTGATTTTTTTGCAGTGTTTAGTGATAATGGTACGGAACCCCTCGTGTGCGAGTCCGACTCGCACTTGGCCTGTTTTTTACTAATACTTATTAAAAATCGAAAACATCTACATACTGTATCTTTTTTTTAATTTTCACTAGATTGGTACTGATGAGTCCTTGCGTTAGACATGCTATTTATGGTTGTTTATTGGGTCTGTTGAAGATAATATTAAGTATCACGATAATTTTTTTCTCAAATCATAACTTTTCATTTACTTCGGACCCCACTGTGAAAAAAAATACTCTACCGAAAAGTGACCCTGTATTACAAATTTTGGCGCATTAAATAAGGATTCTGAAAAAGTATAACACATGGCCATGAGTGGCTCTAATATCTGTCTAGGACGAAAAAACAAAATAACGATTGTGAACAATACAAAATAAATTAAACACAAAATACATTATAACTCTGCAGGGGTTGACCTTAAGGACCTCCCGTAGAACAATTTTATGCAGCTGATGGCCCCACCTAACCCTTAGTTGCGTTTGATTCACGACTTTTTGGTCACCCTGTATATACCAATTACAGAGCAATGAGAAGCCTCGGCATTCACTGCTATAGACGGAATAGGGATGATACATGGGTTAAAAAAAAAATTACTCCGTCAGTTGGATTATCAAAAAATATTTGGCATGTATTTTTTTATTTATCAAATGAATAAAAATTTACAAAGATACAACGCTCAAACTTTTGAGTAAAAAGTGTACCAAAAAGTGACGTCACGCGAAAATTCAACGCACTGTATCGTCGTAATTTTTTTGTTTACGTGACAAAAGAAAAAATACATGTCCAATATTTTTCATTAATCTTTCTGACAGACAAAAAATATTTTTTAGTCACCAACATCATCCCTATTCCCGCAGAGGGTGTACTTACTGACCACGTTTGTCAATTTACGTTTTTCATTAGTCGATACGCTACTTGCGGGCTCCCCGTATGCTGTATAATCGACCAATGAAAATAATGAGGGTACTAGGGGGCCGTCCATTTATCACTGATGTTACTTTAGCATTTTTTACCCCCCCCCTCCCTCCCCGCCTTCCCCTTTGGTGATTCGTGGTAGGTTTAAACCTCATACCCAAAATCACGTGTATTTTTAGTACCTACAAAGTTTTTATTTATTTTAGAATATTATCTTTAAATACAGGTATACAGTATAATCTAATTTTATTCTGAAACTAGCTGTCATAAAAACACCAAACATTCATCTACCCTACCTACCCTACCCTACCTACCCTACCTTACCTACCCTACCCTACCTACTCTACCCAACCTACCCTACACTACCCTACCTACCCTACCCTACCTAAGGTAAGGTACCAATTTTTTTTTTCATTAGAACATTCTCCTAACAATAACAAACACAACAAAAAAAGAATTAGCGAAATCGGTCCAGCCGTTCACGCGTGATGCCGTGACCAAGGGAAATAGGGATTCATTTTTATATATATAGATATAGATTAAGGACCATGACTAAAATGTCTAGACAGAAAGGTTGCAAGTTGTTTTTGACTGGCATAAAAATAATATTACACGTGCAATAACACTACACTACACGCTGCTTTTCGGTTTAGAAATCGCGCGTTTGACGAAAAAATTAATACACGTGATATCTTACTACACCCCCTCCCCACTTGTGATATTGCTAAACCCCCTCCCCCTCTATCAAGCCTCACGTGATAAATGGACGGTACCTAGAAATAAATACGTATACTACTCGGTTAAAATAAGTGTGCACTTAATGCTTGCTTAATGCTTGTGCGTTAATATTTATTTTGAATGTATTACATATATTGTGTGTCTTTAAGTCTGTGCTAAATAAATGTATTTTCTTTCTTTTCTTTTTCTTTTCACTTGGGTGGCCAGTCACGCTAACGTTCGGCACTCGCTATTGGCGCACGAGACGAACGCGGGGCGCCGGGGGTAGGCGGGTGTGGGTGCGATGACAGTCGAAGTGCACAGTTATTTTGACCGTGTTGTATGTAATTACCTGTTGTTGCCTCTTGAGCTTAGCAAACATGCGTTCGATTTCGTCACAAGAGGTCGCAGGCGCATGTTCCAACACATAGCGGCCGGCGTCGAACTCTGAAGGAGGGTGGAAGTACACATTCTCTATCTCGCGGAGTACCTGTAAACAAGAGTATCATCATCATCTTCATTTCAGCAGGAAGACGTCCACTGCTGGACATAGGCCTCCCCCAAAGGTCGCCACAACAAGAGTACCTATACGAAGGCACAGATAATATAATACTAGCATACAGATGACTCATCCCATACAAAGAAACCGTGCCGACGTAACTAGCGTCTTTCGTCTTCTTTTTTTGTTTTTCTATCATGTCCGATTCCGTTGCACGGTGATAGATAGATGGTGTTAGCAGCGACTTGCAAGTAAAAGGGTTTACTCGGTTCGTGAATATTTTTTTCTTTAAATACAGTGACGTTTTGATCTTTGTGTATCTGAAGTTGGCTCTGCCAACCATTGCGCAAGAAACAGTTTGTCATCGAGTATACTGCATAGAGTAAGCGAGATAGGACGATGCCCAAACGTAAGCGAGTGAAAGAGACAGTTATACAATGCTATCTTCACCTTCAATATTGACACAAAAATAGCTACTGCGCAGGGTCTTGTAGCCAATTCGGCGACACAAAGATCCGTTGTGAATATTATATCACTTATTGAATCGGATCTGGCAACACGCCAACCCAAAAGGCGCCATCAAAATTTAATTTTTCACTGGAAGTTGTTTTTCGCATTTGGCTTTTTGGCTTCCCATTGCCATCTGGCGTCTAGAGCGACCGCTCCTCTCGCTCTACCCCAGCGCAGTGAATAACAGCCGCACAAGGTCATTCTTCAATGTTAAGCAACGCATGCCGAACTTGGAACTCCATAAGCACGAACTCCGTAGTTTCGGCCTTCATTACGGTCGTTTCCTACTCCGTATCACATACGGACGCATGATTTGTTCGGGGCCCGAACTAAGAATACAATTTGACAGTTGTACCTACTCCCGTTGTGTTTTTACCCATCCGAAAAATTTAATCATTACGGAGTAGGGTTCATTCCGAAGTTCCGGAGTACTTTCAGACGGGCCCGTAACTTGACGGAGTTAGGGAGTAGACTACCTGGTCCGTGAATGAATGACGATCCAATATAGTTCGAGACTCCTCTGTGTCTCAGAAAGCACTTTAAAACTGTTGGTCCTTTGAAGATCTTTGACAGTCGAAGCATGAGCCTTCTGGATAATCTTAATATATTTCTAATACTATAAATGCGATTGTTTGGATGGGATGGGTCTTTTTTACCCGACGTCCGAAGGAGGGTTATGTGATTATCAGTCTATGTATGTTTGTTCCTATGTGGCGTTTTAGACCAAACGCGTTAGCTGATTTTGATGATTTTTACGTCAATCGATTCGTCTTAACCTTGCAAGTGTCACTGGCTACATTAAAATTGGAATATAGAAAATTTTCTATTTTCCTATTTTAATGTGCAGAAGTTGGGCGCCATATTGTGGAAGCCCAATTGTTTTTTTCTTCCAAACCCATATTGTGGGGCATCAATATAAAGGGTTTTAAGAGTTGATTTCGAAAATATATAACACTTATATGTTTAAATGTACCTATTTCGAAAAAAAAAAAAATATTAACTAAAATGTTATAAATAAAAAAGTTAACTCAAAAAATCAAAAACCCGAATACTTAAGAAGCGAAGGTTTTTTTTTTTAAAGGAAGGATTTTTCGAATTAAAATTTAACCCAATCACGCCAGAACAGCTGTATGGATCTGGATGAAATAGTCCCACAGACATACATTATAATCTAGAATAGCACATCCTGGTATAATATTTCTTTGGGATAAGAAAACACTTTCGACGCGGGCGAAGCAACTGGCAGAAGCTAGAACATATATACAAATACATAAATTTTTCTTACCTCAAGATCAGCAGCAGAGTGTGCGACGCTCAAAGAGCGGGAGTTGACTCCGGGAGGACCACGCCTGTTCTCAACGCCATCTTCTGACAACATTGTGGCAACTGTTAACAAGAAAAAAGGATGAATTAGAATAGAATAAGAATAGAATTTGAATAGAATAAGAATAGAATTTGAATAGAATAAGAATAGAATAATAATAGGTAGTGAATAAAATATGAATAGAAAAAGAATATTAAAATAATAGAATAAGAAAGAAAAAGTATAGAAAAATAATATAATAAGAATAGAATATGGGTGGATTTAAAATAAATATAAAATAGGAACAGAATAGGAATACAATACGAATACAATGAGAAAAGAATGAGAATAGAGCAAGAATAGAAAAATAATAGAATAAGAAAAGCATAAGTTGGGAAGAAATCTGCCTCGGCTAGAGTGGAAGCCGAGGGGGTCGGCTTCAGCTGAGTACCAATGTTTTACATGGAGCGACTGCCATATCTGACCTCCACAACCCAGTAACTAGGTAACACGATACGCCTTAGCAAGGCTGGTGTCCAATCTCAGGGTTCTGACTACCCGTAACGACCTTTAAAGGTCTTCAAATGACAGCCGAGACACCCGGCTTAACATGCTTTCCGAGACACAGAGAAAACAAATAGGTAGATAAAGCTGAAACTGGCAGCATATCCACCCAGGGCCGTAAATAGTGTCCCCAGTGCAATGATTTTTTTAAATTTTAATTTCTAACTCTAGATGGCAATATAAGAAAAATTACTTGAAAGTTAGAGAAGTGTCTTTAAGTCCGATTTTCAAAAATTAAAATATCAGTAGATGCAGATATTTTTAGGTCATAACAAGGAATACTATCAATTTTTATTTAACTTCAACTCGCGAATTTTTTACGCCTGTGAAGAAAAATGTCTTCATGTTCTCAAATGTCAGTTGTATTTTGTGATTCCTACTTTTTAGGGTTCCGTACCCAAAGGGTAAAAACGGGACCCTATTACTGACACTCCGCGGTCCGTCTGTCAGTCTGTCACCAGGCTGTATCTCATGAACCGTGATAGCTAGATATTTGAAATTTTCACAGATGATGTATTTCTGTTGCCGCTATTACAACAAATACTAAAAACAGAATAAAATAAATATTTAAGTGGGCCTCCCATACAACAAACTTGATATTTGTGCCGTTTTTTGCGATAATGGTACGGAACCCTTAATGCGCGAGTCCGACTCACTCTTGGCCGGTTTTTATTTTTTTAAATGTGTTGTTTAAATATTTACTAGGCATCTACTAGAATGTCTCAGACCATTTATACAACTATCCGTCGACGTGAAAAATTGTAAACATAAGAAATACGACAGAACGGATCACTAGCATGTCGTCAGAAACGCAAGTGGTCAAATACGCATTTCGACAGAAAACGCATGTTGACAGATACGCATCTCTTCAGATTTCCACCACGTCAAATACGCATCTCGACAAACACGCAACTTGACAGATACGCGTCTCGACAAACACGCAACTTGACAGATGCGTGTCTCGACAGATACGCAACTCGTCTAGTCAATTAATAAATAGGATTTAAATGCTTGTAGTCAACATACGCTAGAGGTGAGACGTACTAGGTAAAATGCGTACTGAGTCTTGGAAGTACGCGTCCGCATAAATACTTATTCCAAAAACTAGGTCCACGAGTATTTAGGCGTCTCTAGTTTATTGACGTTTCCATAGCTAGCGAATCTTCGTAATATCGAGATCGAGTAGTCGCTAATCTTCGGAGTAATGTAATGGAGTATTTTCGGTTTATGGATTATTAACGTATATAAGACTAGACTACGCGTTGGTATTCGTATCTTTTCTACATTTTAAAATTGTACACGATTCTGTATACTAACTATTGACTAGGATTAGTGGAGACAGAGAGACACACACAAACACACTACACTACACTTTGTTTTCATGGCTTGACTAAATTATCTATCTAAAATTCTAAACAAGTAACACATTAAAGTTACTTAAATATAACTTATTAATCTACGATAACTTGCACAAAAATACTTAGATAAAATCTCATTGAAATTTTCGTTACACCAGTTTACTTTAAATCTTTAAACATACGTCCACGTAAACAATACGTACCGTTCCTGTGACGTACTGATTTAAAAAACAAACATTGTTAAATATTTTCAACTCTGCCTACCAAAGTAACAGTGATTTTATTGGTATAGACATTAGGTTTAATAACGCGAAACAAATAAATCGACTCAGAAATTTTGAGTGCAGAACCGAAAGTCTCCGAATGTCACCGGAACTGACCGAGACTATTGGTAGACGCGAGTATGGCAGTACGTGACTACGTGTCAAACGCCATACGCTTAAATACTCGAGACGCGTTTATGTAGTGCGCACGGAATAAGTTTTTACACGTCCGGCCAGAAACCTATTCCAAAAACCTATTCCAGTATATACGTCTCACCTCTAACATACGCAATTAGTCAAACAAATTAATCTACTATTTCGTATTTTATCATAATAAAACTTAATATGATTTAGGAAATACCTCTAGTAAATAATACTTGTCCACATTTAATTTTATTTATCCATCTTCTTTGTTGCTTCGGGTACAACGGTTATCATTTTTTTTTTGTAGTAGAACCACTCACTGCAGTGCTAGCGCTATCTATCTCCGTGAATAAGAAAGACCCGCTCAATCTTGAACCTATTGAAATGTGAGTACATGGACGTTTAAAAAAACGGCATAGGTCTGATATGTGTCTATTTGGTTTTTTTGGTTCGCTTGCTTTTTTTTTCATCATTAATATGGATAATAAAATAATGCATACAATATATCAAGTCAACGACGCAGATACGTATTATTGTGCAATGGTTTCCTAATTATCTTTTTTATTTGACTAGTTCTTTCTTTTGTTTACATCAATCTGGGTGGATTGTTTCAAATATCTGACGAAATGCGTATCTGTCATGTTGCGTGTCTGTCGTGTTGCGTGTCTGTCGAACTGCGTGTCTGTTGAGTTCCGTTTCTGACAAGTTGCGAGTATATCCCGAGAGATGACGAAATGTTTATTTGACCACTTGCGTTTCTGACGACATGCTAGTGATCCGACTGCACGACGATCACACCCATAAGCACGGGCGCGCATGTGGAAAATTTCACAAAAATATCTGCATCCACTGATAATTTAATTTAAAGTCAGTGCCCCAATTTCTAAAAATATAATTTTTTTAAAAATACTTAAAAAGCCGTACCCACACTATTTACGGCCCTGGGTAGTTTGGCTGCTACTTTTTGACCGCCAGTTTTAGCTTTATACTGGCTAGTATGTCCCTCTATGTAAAATACTACTGTTACTGCACAGCTGCTTCAAATTAGACGGAAAGCTGCTCAGCTGATCTATTCTGTGCCCGACAGGGTCCATACTTGTGACTAATATAATTATTTCCCTACCAACTGTATACATTATGGTAAGCAATAAAGAATTGTGAATTGAATTGAATTGAACATAGTTGAGTAAAGGCTAAAATATTTGTGTGTATAATGGTTAGATTGTCTCAGAGCAAATTAGTAGTTTTAAGTTGCCATCCCACCCTAAACAACATCCTGAGCAAGAACGGTGATTCATGCTTGTTCATTTTTAGTATGAGAAGAGGTCTTTGCCATGCAGTGGGCGTAACAGGCTGGTATGATTACTGACTATATTTAATTTAAAACTAGTTTTACTATTTCAAAAATAGAAATGTCGCTGACTAAAAGCTGGACTTTTAGAAAAAAGTCTGGACATTATAGGATATGTATTGTAGGTAAATAAATTTCTTATTTGCCATTCAAACATAATCGCTATACCATAGGCCTTAAATTGTTGCAAATATAATGAACTTTAAAAAATATGAAGTTGTGTTTGACGAAAACCAGTTTATGACTTTTAGACGCATGGGATTGGTCAATGTGGCGATGCCTGTGGGAGGCCTATGTCCAGCAGTGGACGTCTTTCGGCTAAAATGATGACGATGGTAATGAAAGCATTAATGAAAATATCCCAAAATTTCGCAGTTTTTATGTGGTGCACAGCAGCACAGTGAGCATACATTTTGCAAAGCTGCAAATTTAGATTATGACTACCCTAACTGGCCCATACAACATACTAAAAATACAGTACTACATTAAGCTTTGCGATTTTAATGTCAATTTCTACTGAGCTATAGTCATCGTCACGTAACTTGGCAAGGTTTTGGTGTAGTGGGGGTAAGTTCGCGCATCGTACACTTATTGCCACAAAAAAGTGGTCACTTTTATTTCTTGTCATTTTTCAATGGTTATGGCCATCATTTATTTTTAATCATGTATGTTTAGAAGAAAGTTAAATAAAGGAGAGGAATTCGTGAAGTTTATTAGGTGTTATAAATAAAATATATACAGTTAAAAGTTAAAAAAATATTCGAAAAAGATATTAATATTAAACATTAGGTGTCCTATTAAAATGATATTAATATATTAATATTAAAATTTAAAACAATAACAACTACTCCTAACAAAAACTCAACATAAACAAAGGGTACAACTTTCGTGCATGCAAGTGTAATCTGGGGCGAACGGAGGAGAAGGACGCGGTGCGGGAGGCAAGGGTGGACTGAGCCACCAATCGCGCGCTCGGATCGGCGCGTCCTAGTACCCCGCGTCCCGCTTCATTACCAAGGAGACCTAAAAAACGACTTCTGCGCATCTAACGACTCTTGCCAAGTTACGTGCCGATGACTATATTCATACTTCCAGAGATTACCTTTTATAAAATAATTATTTTGATGTCAATAGATTTAAAAATAGGCATTAACTATGTCTTTAAAAAATATAAAGAACCAAAGAATAATATATTTGATACAGACAGAGAAATCAACAATAATTCATTTATGTATTAAATACACAAGAAACTAACCGGAAAACGTTATCTACACAGTTCTAAATAATTTACCTGTGCCTTTAATAAATAAAAATCAGACATTTTAACTTTTGTGCTATTGTATTTCTATATAAATTTACTTACACAGAATTAACAAATAGGAGCTCGCGATAAATACCGGAAAACGCCTGTTCTGTGACCGTTTCAAATTCATACGTAAACACTATTGATAAAATAAAATTACGGTACCTCACCTAGATACGAAAGAAATTCTTAGTTTGACCAATAATATCGACGTTCTGTTCTTATGTTTACTGAGAATAACTCAATAATCGTGACAAAGTAAGTGTTAACATTAGTAACTATAAATACAAACGTAAATACTGACCTGTAAAATAATATTTGTTCGATTATTTACAAAATCACTTTAAATTCAAAGTGCGTACATTGAATATTGGTTTCTTGAAAATTGTTCTTTTATTGAGTTATTTACACTTATGGATAGATTACTATCAATTTATATAGAGTACGAATCCACATTGTTGACCCAATAACAGTATTTCTATGGAACTATGTTAATTTGTTTCCTTTTCGAGCAACTTTTACCACTTCACTAGTATATAAGAACTTTTACGGAAAATGGGCTCGACTATTTTGACATTTGTTGACATGACAAGTGACATTTTGACTTTGACATCGACTAGTGATGTGCTATGAAATTCTTTCAATTTTTATTTAGCAACCACTTCTCCTGAAAAAATTGTCGAAATTATTCGACGCACTCTGACATTTATCTTAAATGTGGCCTTGGATGTCCGAGCCTGGACGCAAGCCACGCTACCCATTCGCTTAGGCGGGCTCGGCATTCGCAAAATTTCTAGTATAAGCCTACCGTTCCTGCCTTCGGTCCACAGCACTGAAACGTTAACCACTAAAATTTTATCCCTGTCGCTGGTTAACTGTGAAGTGCCGTGCTCGACCGACGCAGTGTGCACTGTGCGCCTGGAAAGTGGCTTGCCCGAATACGGCGTTGCCCGAAAACGCATCTTCCCAAAGACTGTGGGATGAGCCACAAGGGCGTCGCCAAGGGGAGGGCAGGGGGGGCAGCTGCCCCCCTCTAGAGATTCTTAAAAAGTTGCCAAATGTAAAGCAACCACAGTGCTAAGTCTTTGACTTGACTTGCTTGATTGATCATTCCCGTACGTCGCGAATGAATATATATAAACCAAACCCAACAGATCGAACCGTTGTTGATATCCTAAAATAGGCAAAAACCTTCTTTCCCGTCATGAAAAAGCGTTGAAAATTTTGATCGCTCTTCCGTGCATAACGTGTACGGTAGAGTTGCGTAGCTTTACACGTTGGATTCTGAATAGTGCTCGCCAAACTTCTTGGCCGCCCTGAAGTTGGCTATCCGATGCGCAAGGCATGGATCGGTACTGTTTTTTACCCGACTGCCGAAGGAGGGTAATGTGTTTATCAGTCTATGTATGTATGTATGTATGTATGTATGTATATATGTATGTATGTATGTATGTATGTATGTATGTATGTTTGTTCCTATGTGGCATTCTAGAGACCAAACGCGTTGGCCGATTTTGATGATTCTTACGTCAATCGATTCGTCTTAATCCTGCGAGTGTCACTGGCTACATTAAAATTGGAAAAAACAAAAATGGCGGATTTTAGGCGCCATATCGTGGGGAAAGAAAATTTTTTTTTCTTCCAAGCCCATCGTGTGGGGTATCAAAATAAAGGATTTTAAAAGGCGATTTCAAAAATATATAACACTTATATGTTTAAATGTACCTAATTCTAAAAAAAAATAACTAAAAAGTTGTAAATAAAAAAAGTTAATTAAAAAAATCAAAAAACCCGACTGCTTGAAAAGCAAACTAAAAAGACGTAAACAAGAAGAAAATCATGCTGTGCAGTCGGAGGATACATCTGGTTTTGGTCCGCCAGCTCGCGAATAAGTATCCTCCGACTGCACAGCATGATTTTCTTCTTGTTTACGTCTTTTTAGTTTGCTTTTCAAGCAGTCGGGTTTTTTGATTTTTTTATGTATGATTTACTACTGCGCAGACATTGCAGCCAACTTCGGGACGGCCAAGAAGTTTGGCGAGAACTATACCCATATTATTACAATCGCTGTAGATGTAAGGCTCGTACTACAAGTGAAAAGCTTCATGTGCTCTCGACTTTACCTACAATTCATACTTTTCTCATTCTCCATATCAACTTGCCCCCCCCCCCCCTGGGCCATCGGCTGGCGACGCCCTTGATGAGCCACTCTGCATATTGGTACGGAATAAACTCATAAATACGTCCACCAATACTGCTGAGCGTGCTCGCCTACTGGCTGTGGGTGAGTGGGAGCCGGGCCTCTGGCTACAGGCTTTACCGTCACCCAACATAGGCACAATGTTGAGTGACACTACCTTCCGGATCGCTTCATGTCTGCGACTAGGTACTCCCAGCGGAGCTCCACATCGCTGTCAATGTGGTGAAGCAGTCGACCGCCTCGGACACCATGGCCTATCCTGCAGTAGAAGCGCTGGTCGGATAGCACGGCACGCCAGCATTAATGACATCATACGTCGTGCTCTTGTCACCGCCGGGGTGCCAGCTGTTTTAGAACCCAATGGCTTGGCACGCGACGATGGGAAGAGACCGGATGGGATGACCATAATGCCTTGGAAGTTGGGTAGGCCTTTGGTGTGGGATGCAACATGTGTCGATACCCTTGCGCCATCCCATCTTCTTAGCACGGTGGGCTGTGCTGGGGCAGCTGCTGCTGGTGCAGAAAACCTCAAACGGCGCAAATATAACAACCTTATTGGCAGTTATATGTTTGAGCCGTTTGGGTTTGAGACATTAGGTCCATGGGATCCGAGTGCTCATCGAGTGTTTCGAGACATACGTAAACGGTTAGTCGAATGTTCGCGTGACCAGAGGGCTGGCCTTTTCTTCAGCCAGAGAATCAGCATTGCCATTCAACGTGGCAATGCTGCCAGCGTTCTGGGCACGTTTCCCATTGACATCGATGCGGATGAATTTTTTGATGCGCTATGAGCCCTTTTTCCTCTCACTTTTGCATGTAAGTTTATTTTGTTATTAATCATATGATTAGGAATAGTCAGTTGTACATATTATTTGAATTATAAATAAAGTTGGAATTTTTATTTTGTATTTTATATGTACATTATTTACAAACTAATATTAGAACTAAAATAAGATAAACTAATATGAGCTATTACGGGGCGTCAAAAAAATGAAAAAAAAAAATCTTTAAATTTTTATTTAGTATTTTATATTATGTACCTACATTATTTACAAACTAATATTAGAACTAAAATGAGAAAAACTAATATGTGCAATTACGGGGCGTCAAAAAAATGAAAATGAAATTCTTAGTTAGATCTAGTTTGTAGCATCAAATCTCAAAGACATGACGTTATGATGCCAATGTCTAAATCATGTACAGTACAGTACAACTGTTTTCTTAATGTCCCTCGGTAAACTTCGTGTTTCGTCAGTCGTCGGATTCCTAACAGACTTTCAAGTAGTGTGGGTACAGGTATCTCATGTTACTCGGAGATGTCCCCAAGTATTCGTCATGGTGCACTACTATTCGAAAGGAAACAACCAAATAAATTTAGCACATAGTTATATAATCTTAAACCACCTTATGTTGGCCGATGATCTTATCCTTATTTCTGAAGACCCAAGTAGCTTACAATATATGCTAGAACAACTTGTGTTGGAAAGTGAGAAAGTGGGATTATTAATGAATACTGCAAAAACTAAAGTGATGACAAATCTCACAAAATACCCGATAACCGTTAATGGCACCACAATAGATTATGTGGCAGAGTATACTTACCTCGGACAGATCATATCTCCTAAAGACCTTACATTAAAAAAAGAGAAAGAAATTAACAACAGGATACACTTAGCATGGAGATACAGGTCTCTCAAGGAGATAATGAAAAACCCTCACGTGCCGCTTAAAGCTAAGACAAAAATATTTGATGGCTGCATCTTACCGGTTATGACTTATGGTTGCTAAACATGGAGCCAAACCAACCAAAATATACATAAACTTGAAACTTGCCAACATAGCATGGAACGTAGTATACTTAACATCAAATTAAAAGACAAAATAAAACTAAATAATATAAGAAAGCTAAGTAGAATAACCGATATTAGCTACTGTATTAAAAAGCTGAAATGGAGGTGGGCAGGACATATGATAAGGAATAAAAACGAGAAATGGTCTAGGGACGTAACAGAGTGGTGCCCAAGACAACACAAAAGAAAGAAAGGAAGACAGCGTCGTAGATGGGACGACGACATTAGAAGATTATCGGGTATTACATGGATAAGAAAAACACAGAGTCACTCAGTGTGGCAAGCTCTTGAGGAGGCCTATGCTGGAAAGCAAGACGATCTTCACGTAACGATGTCAAATAATTAAACTTTTAAAGTAAACGTAATTTGTATGTAAGATTGTTAATTAAAGGCTATTTTTATTTTATTTATTTATTTTATTTATATAATCTTGGGAAAACGATCCAACAATTACTGAAAAACTTTACCGTCTGACTTCTTATCAACATGTCACATATTATATTCCAAATTATTCAAAAGGAAATAACTAAAATTCTCTATGTAACATAAAAGGAGGTTGCTACCCAACCATATAAGCGGATTGTACGCCGCCACAAGAGCATCCGACCTGCACCACGTGCAAAGGGCAACTGATAGAAATCCGACGACTGACGAAACACGAAGTTTGCCGAGGGAAATTAAAAAAACAGTTGTACTGTATTGTAATAGTGCTATCACACGGCTGGAATTGGTACAGCTGGACTAACACCGCCCACAAATCATAGTGTTGCCGTATTTAGAACATTGTTTTCCATTTTTAGGGTTCCGTACCCAAAGGGTAAAAACGGGACCCTGTTACTAAGACTCCGCGGTCCGTCTGTCTGTCTGTCACCAGACTGTATCTCATGAACCGTGATAGCTAGACAGTTGGAATTTTCACAGATGATGTATTTCTATTGCCCCTATAACAACAAATACTAAAAACAGAATAAAATAAAAATGTAAGTGGGGCTCCCATACAACGAACGTTTTATTTTTTGCCATTTTTGCGATAATGGTACGGAACACTTCATGCGCGAGTCCGACTTGCCCTTGGCTGGTTTTTTTATTTATGACTTAGTTGAATGTAAAAATATCGGGTTACAATAACCAAAATCAGTATCAGTAGATTTCCTATAAATCGGGGACTTTTGCAACGCTGGTCGCCGTAGGGCGAAGTTGGTACAGCCCAACCAGCCGACAACTCTACACACGTCCGGCTGGCTGTATATTTTGCAAGATCAAAACGATAGCGATCAAACGCTTTATGTCATCAAAGTCGGAATTACCTGCAGTGTAGGTATGGTAGGTCCTACACAATCTTTTGATAATCGCTCGCTGATTGTCAAATGCACTTATTTAAAAATTTAAAATAAAACCGCCAACAACTGTAAAACTTTTGTATTGAACAGCAATTATTGCGCGTAAATCGCTATCGTTTCTTTTTTTTTCGCTCTTGCAAAAGATACGTAATAAGCCTGCCGATTTGGTACGGAGCAGACCATATTCGATGTGAAAACAAGCGGACCGAGACGGACTCCATTAACAATAATAATGTCCGGCGGACCACTCTTCACACGATTGGATAACTCCGATTGGATAACGGCCGGAATAACCCCACCCGCAAATCCGTGGTCCAGCCGTACCAAATCCGGACGTGTGTTAGCACTATTAAATATACTCCATAAGTCCCTTTTCACACGCTCCGGTTTCCGGGTAGCCGGTGCCGGGTAACCGGCGGCGAAGTGTATCGGCACGTTTGTTAGCTTTCACACGTTCGTGTCCATGGCTATACATTCGCCGCCGGGTACCAACCGGAGCGTGTGAAAAGGGGCTAATAGTCTCATCATTCGGACTGAATGAAATATTAATGTGAGACATTTAAATCTTCATTTGCGGTTTATTTAAAATAAACTATTATTTTAAAGAAAGAGAAAATAGAATCGAGTTCACTTAGATTGACTGTATAATCGACTATTCATTTAATATTTTCTTGTCAATCACTATTCTTAATTCGAAGTGACGTTTCACAGCGTTTCTTTACACTGCTATGGAACCTGAGCAATGAGCAAAAGTATTTTATTTTTCATATTTGCTTAATTTTCACTGTCAGTAACGTGAAAAACTAACATTTATCGAAGAAATCACTTTAATTGTCGTCTGAAAATTTGCTAAATATAAATAATACATCTACTTTTTTATTCAATGTAACATGTTGATGGCTGTATGTTTATAAAATACCATTGCCACTAGTTGTAATTCCTGTTTGGAAAAAAGTAGTTGTGCTTGACGTCATGCGAGCGATGAGTATTTAGCGACAGTGATTTCATTATTTGGTGGTGTTTTAGTGGACTTAATATTGATGTTTCTTGTGAAATAGCAAAAATGGAGACCGAAAGGATGATAGAAGACACCATACCACCCCAGGTACGGCATGAAACTTTAAATGGAACAACCCTTACTGTCATGATGTTCCGTCCGCCATATTTACTTTTACCATTATTCGCTTGGATTATTTTGTGTTTTTATGACCAATCTGATAACAAAAGTAGTTTTGGAAGGTTTATTATGCTCCACAATTACCTGAACAATGTCAGTTCAAACGTAAAAACTATGCTACGTGTTAGAGATTTGATACAACGCCTCGTACTAATTTTTTAAGCCGTCCTGCAATGCGGATCTTTAAAAAGATATAATTTTTTGTATATTTCCTGTAGTCACTGTCGGGGTCTGTTGCGTTTATCGCTTAATTTTATGCATTCACATGACTTTCGTATTGGTATTGGGCTGTTTATTTACATCCACGAAAGAAATCGTACGCTAGCAAAGCTGTCACGTTTCACGGAAATCGTCGAATAAAAACTTCTTTTTCATCTTATAAAAACATTTTTAAGTATTCAAACCTTCATTGTAAGTCGTAAAATTGGACCTCCTTTGATATACTTTGTTATTGTAGCGAACAAAGGCTTTATTCATTAAGAATGATGTTTGTGCTACTTTCCATACATATTTCGCAATCATGATGAGTTTTACAAAAGAAAGAGTTTGCATAGTGATATAACATTATCCTGCCTGTAGTTAATTAGTAGCAACAAGATTATGAAATGATCAGATTTGATCTAAGCATAAATTAGATAGACATCAGAAAAAAAAACACTTCAATTTATGTATGTTATG
Organism: Anorthoa munda; assembly: GCA_945859665.1. Classification (NCBI taxonomy): domain Eukaryota; kingdom Metazoa; phylum Arthropoda; class Insecta; order Lepidoptera; family Noctuidae; genus Anorthoa; species Anorthoa munda. The sequence continues at coordinate 9,163,766 of OX243919.1, read as the reverse complement.
TACCCAGAATCTATTCTCCTAGAAAACACCATTGAATAATTCAACGACACTGTATTCATGTTTCCAACAATTTATTCATGTAAAATTGTCAACATTTTTTATATATACTTAAAATGTATATCCTAGGTGGCAAACAAGATGTGTTTTTCCTTGAGGTAAACTTAAAAATAATATCTTGTTAGTAGTTTATAATTCTGTGGTCCTATTGGAGTCTATGGATTGTGTATAAAATGATACATGGCTAAGATAGATGCCAAATTTATAGAGATGTTTGTAAGCAATAAGATATGGCTCCTTATTGCAGCATTTGCATTGTAGCCAACATCTCAATAGTCACCTTGTCTAGCCATGTCATCTTTTGGCCAATCAACATCATTAGTTTGGTTGTCTTACTCTTTTAGACACTCATATTCATACTCAAAAGTTACCTCGCAACATGATTCTCATTTTAACACTTAAACTGGAGGAAGTTCTCAATCTGAATGATATTTTTGACATAAATTTTATTTAAAAAGTCTAAGACTGAATGATTATGACATTTAAAGCTTTTAGAAAGGATGCAGAGACAATATTCTACTAAGTTAAAGTTTCTCTAAAAGTTGGTATGACATATTACAGTGGGCAAACATTGGAATGGTCTAGCTGAGAGCCAATGTGAGGGGATCCCTGTCCAAAATATTACCCAAATGTTGAGGTCCGCAAGTGCCCATAACTGCACTCAAAATTTAATGAATGCCACTGATGTTGCCATTGACATGGCCACCTTAATCAGTCTGTCTCATCATCATCATCAATCTATTAATGTTCCCATTGCTGGGACACAGGCCTCCTCTCTGTGAGAGGGGATGGGCCGTAATCCAGTGTGTTAGTGGATGTCACATATCTTCGAATTTTTGGTTCTAGAACATGCTGGTTTCCTCACAATGTTTTCCTTCACCATTATGAAAGCAGTGGTGATATAAAAATTTACCCAGGCAGGCACTTAACTTTGTGTAAATTTTACACAAAGTTAACTGCCTGCCTGGGTTCGAACCCACGACTTACACCTTGTAAGTTGTGGCCGATTCCATTGGGCCACCACTGCCATTCTGTCAATCTTCTCAATCAATCTGTCTGCCTTTTCCCAACTATGGTGTCAGGTTTCTGGCTTACTGGATGCAGCTGACTCGCATCATGCAACTGCCTTTCTCTACAACCTAGAAACTGGGCAAGGAGTATTGTCCTTGGCAAGAGTAGTGTCAGTTATTTACGGTTCTGACTACCCATAACTTAACATACTTTTATAGTAGTCACAGCGGATGTTTGTGTCTCTAATGTTAGCTCAGCGAACCATTGCTCAAGAAACAGTTTATCAACGAGTACACTGCATACAGTAAGCAAGACAGGACGATGCAATAAACGTAAGCGAGTGAAAGAGGGAGTTACACAATTCTATGTTCATCTTCAACATTGACATAAAAATAGCTACTGCATAGGTTCTTGCAGCCAACTTCAGAGATAAAAAGATCCGCTGTGAGTATTATAATGTGACAATCGACTGGGTCAAATCTATTTAAAAAGTTAGTCACCAACTTCAAAGTTGATGTAAAATTCCAATGACAAATCATTTTCTTTAACTTTATGCTTTCTCATGTTATTGTAAGAAATTGATAAGTACCGTAAAACGGGGTGAATAGAACCTCAGGGGTGAATGGGAACAAAACTTTGATTAGGATTTTAACTGTGATACCACTTTATTAGTTTCATACAAAGCATATTTTTTTTTAAGTAATTATTTAATATATTGGAGGACCTATTAAGATGTTGTAAACAATTTTTTTAATAACGTGAAAATTCTCTTCAAAGTTTTGTTCCCATTCACCCCTGAGGTTCTATTCACCCCGTTTTACCCGGTATTGTTGTTTATGAAAGTTATAAACATTATAATAACCTGTAATTGTCCCTCTGCAGGTCATAGTCCTATTCTCATACAAAGGAAACAGGAATCCTAATACCTACTAATACTCAATCATGCCAGAATGGCAGAACCGATCTGAATGAAATTTGGCACAGAGATAGATTATAGTCTGGCATAGCATGCTACGATCTTTAGTGCTTGTTCACACAGAAGTCCGTTTTACCGGTCCGCGTGTAGTTGTATGACCAAGTGAACACATGACAGTATTCTGAATCCAGTAGAAAAATACCGATACGAAAAAATTTACAGCAGTCCGTTTTACAGGTCCGCTTTAGCATATACATTTTTATTCGGCAATGGCGTAGGTGGTTGTATGAGTGAGTTCACATACACAACAATATTAAAATACTGATCCGTTTTATCGGACATCCATTCTTGTAGAAAGTTGGTTAGTGTGAACATTGCCCACAGTAGCGACGTATCCGTTAAAACGGTACTATAAATGCGGTGTGAACATCACCTCCTGTAGCGACAGATCCGTTAAAACGATCCTGGAAATAAGAATATTCTGTATTATCATACCCTTACAGAAACCGTATTAATATTCTAAAAGCGAAAGTAACTCTGTCTGTTACTTTTTCACGAAACGGCTGAACCGATTTGGATGAAATTTGGTATGGATATAGCTTGAGACCCTGGGAAGGACAGGATTGTTTTTATTTCTTCACTGCCTTAAGGGTGTGGAAAAGGGATGGAATTTTGTATGGTTAACCAATTTTTATGCTTGATAAGAAACTTAGTTCCAAAAACAAATGCGAATAATTATTCTGTTTGTTATTTAATTTATTCTGCTACATTACAGGTGACGTCGATCACATGTGTTGACTCCGGTGTGCGACCTATGCCAAGCAGCGCAGCGTACGCCGCCGAGAGAGACGCCTGCCTCAACTTCTTCACGAGATGGAACGAAACGGATCAGGTATAGAATGTCTCCAGTCTTAACTCAAATTATTTATGTACCTAACGTAAAGATGAGCCTGCAGGTAGCGCCACGTGAAAAAAGAGCAAACAAAACAAGTGTTTTTTTTTTCATATATTAACGGTATTTTCGATAGTCTCATCCCAGTAAAAGTAAATACAGTCTTCTCTTAAAGGAGCGTTCTTTCGTGAGCATTTGTAAACAAGCAATCGTAGGCGAGCAACAAATGCTTCCCAGCGAGCCCAGCATTCACGTTCGAGCAAAACTATAAATGTTCGAGTCGAACATTCCCTTGCGAGCATTCGAATACGATCTCGTTAAATTTCATTCATTCGATAATTCGATTGACCTAGAAAGTCATAATCACTTAAGATCAAGGAACTATTCCTTGCTTTACAGGGTAGCCATTAATATTCCTACATACATACTCATTGATTACATTACTCGTTTTATTTGCGTGAACATTCGAATGCAAGCCGTTTCCCCGAAAATCGTTGAACGACGTCCACACCGGCCGAAGTTCGCGCTTGCGTGTAAGCTTTGTAACGCTCGGCTCAACGTCCACACCACCCGAATATTCGACGTCGAATGCTCATTACACGTGAATACTCTCAGCAGTGTTGCCAGGTCTTGTTTTTGCTTAACCCCAAGTCTGATCCCCATTTACCCTAGATTTTAAGTTAAATGAAAAAATTACCCTAAACTTTTAAATTTGCTTTTCTCTCGGTACTATTTATAATAAATATATTTGATACATTTCATGCAAGATCATACACACGACGGGACAATACAACCTATAAATAATATAATTACAGACAAGTTTTACTATAGGAATATTTGAAACCATTAATAAATCCCGCACTGGGCCCGCGTGGTGGATTACGGCCCATTCCCTCTCACAGAGAAGAGGCCTGTGTCCCAGCAGTAGGAATATTAATAGGCTGATGATGTATGATGTATGTATGATTAATAAATCTGGTGTTTTCCAAAGATCCTATTTGTACCAAGTGCTTGACTACTTCATTGAGGCTATGTGCGTATCGAGGAAGAAGTTTTAAGAGATTGCGGATTCAAGGGAAATATTTAAACTAAAGTCCATTTTATTATAATTTTTTTCTCAAATTAGCTAACAATTTCTATTAGCGCATGAACAAAAAAATAACCCTAAAATTACCCTAACCGAGTTCGTACCCTAAAAATTACCTTGCTGGTTAAATTTTACTCTAAATCTAGGGTAAATTACCCTAAGTTGGCATCACTGGCTCTCAGTCAGGACGTTCCTTTAAACGACGTACTCTGCATTACGTCCACATTTATCGTAACAAGTCCTTCGGTCCGATCTAGTGTCTTAAATCTGGACTCAACTATGTGTTCTACTCCACTGATCTAGACTACGCTTCGTACTGGGAAAACCCAAAATTAAAACAACTGCTTTGACCTTTTAATATTGACATTTACCAATATGTGTTAGAGGTCAGACTATTATTCGTTGTTCTGTTGACTGCGACCCCTGCCCCTAAATACGTAACTTTTTGATAACAAATTAAATTGATTGCAAATCATTGTCACGGTCAATTAAAATTATTGACATAGAATTGTTAAGAATAAAAAACCGGCCGAGTGAAACTCGGACTCGCGCACGAAGGGTTTTGTACCATTATTGCAAAAAACGGCAAAAAAATCACGTTTGTTGTATGGGAGTCCCATTTAAATATTTATTTTATTCTGTTTTTAGTATTTGTTGTTATAGCGGCAACAGAAATACATCATCTGTGTTCAACTGTCTAGCTATCACGGTTCATTAGATACAGCCTGGTGACAGACGGACAGACAGACAGACGGGCCGCGGAGTCTTAGTAATAGGGTCCCGTTTTTACCCTTTGGGTACGGAACCCTAAAAACCGGCCAAGTGCGACTCTGACTCGCGCACCGAGGCTTCCGTATAAATAAACAGCTACGTTCACCAAAATAAATATATAACATTACTAACGTTCTTAAACAATGAAAGCACAGAACATTGCTCTAACGAAGGAACAAAATTAACTTTGCCGTTCGAAAACTATTATCCCCATACATCAATATAGGTCACAGTCAGTTTACCAACTGCAAATAAGTTAATAATCCTTTATTTTTGGCGGTAGTTACAAATTTACAGTTTTATGATTGTTTCCTTTACTTGTGCTGTAATATATTGCTTCTTGCCAAATTTCATGATTCATTTTAGGTGAACGGGAAGTACCTTTTAGGTTTTGTATTCTTTCAAATATGCGTCATAAAGGACCATATCTTTTGATTTAGAAGCTTGATTTTTTCACAGCTGCTAGGGTTTGCAGACCTGAGCATATCATATTAATTTCAACTTGATATCTCCAGGCGTTCCAGAGAAAAAGGCCTTGACACACGGATAGAAAGACAGACAGACAACGAAGAGATCCTTTAAGGGTTCCTTTTTTTCCAGTGTGACCGTTAGAAGCTGATTGTGGTGTGCACGGTGTTGACGCTTAACAACTTACCGTCAGATGTTCTGCTTATTTGGCCAAATAAGCAGAGCATGTTTGGTTTCCTCATTTTTAGGGTTCCGAAACCAAAGGGTAAAAACGGGACCCTATTACTAAGACTTCGCGATCCGTCTGTCTGTCTGTCTGTCCGTCTGTCACCAGGCTGTATGTCATGAACCGTGATAGCTTGACAGTTGACATTTTCACAGATGATGTATTTCTGTTGCCGCTATTACAACAAATACTAAAAACAGAATAAAATAAATATTTAAGTGAGGCTCCCATACAACAAACGTAATATTTTTACCGTTTCTTGCTCGGTTTTTAATAACGGCAACAGGTAGATGATTGAAATATTCCCAGAATGTTTATTTGTATATTTACTTCAAAAAATAATAATTATTAAATTAAAATAAAATAAATTAAGGTGGGCTCCCATACAAAAAACGTGATTTCTTGGCCGTTTTTTGCTCGATATTAATAACGGCAACAGGTAGACGCTTGAAATATTCACAGAATGTTTAGTTGTATATTCACTTCAAAAAATAATAATTATTAAATTAAAACAAAATAAATTAAGGGTGGGCTCCCATACAAAAAACGTGATTTTTTGCAGTGTTTTGCGATAATGGTACGGAACCCTTCGTGTGCGAGTCCGACTCGCACTTGGCCGGTTTTTAACTACCGACGAAAAATAAAGTTTGTTATAAGTTTGACGGGTGTATCTTTACGGGTGTGTCTGTGCCATCATTGCTCCCAAACGGATGAACCAATTTTGAATTTGTATTTTTTTTGTTTGAAGGTTGACTTCATTGAGTGTTCTTAGCTATATTTGATGTGAATCGATTCAGCGATCAAAAGTTATGCGCATTTTGCACTATGTGTATCAGGGTTTTTTTCGGAGGAGCTCGTAGCTAAATAATAGAAGCACAGATCGATCTTCAAGGTCAAGCAACACTTGCAAAGGTCGGTCCATGGTTGGGTGATAATATTCACACATTGAGATTCCTCCTTGGATCGGCAAGCACGTTAAGCTGTTGATTTTGGTGGATATTTATAGATATTTGACAGTCCTTACGGTGACAGTCCTTGAAATGAAGGGAAGTGGTGTATATTTTCCTACTACTCCATTATTCTTTTCTGATTAATTTCGTTGCGGGATCCAAGACAGTTAAATTCATTCTCCGGGACTTCGTCGAGGTTTGCCTCGGTGCTTTACTGGTGGTCGCCACTGTTGATTCTGGCTTTCAAGAGTTGTAGTGGTTTTGGGAATAGTGCGGTGGGATTGTCTCAAAAAATTCTTATGGTTAGTCAGAAACCGGAAATTTGACACCAGTCTTGCCAAGGGCTCTCGTGCTACCGTGTTACTGGGTTGTGGAGGTCAGATAGGCAGTCGTTCCATGTAAAATACTGGTACACAGCTGAATCTGAATTAGATTGGAAGCCGACCCCAATATAGTTCGGAAAAGGCTGGACAGATTGATTAATCGGAGTTTTTAGGGTTCCGTACCCAAATGGTAAAAACGGGACCCTATAACTAAGACTCTACGATCCGTCTGTCACCAGGCTGTATCTCATGAACCGTGATAGCTAGACAGTTGAAATTTTCACACTGGATGTATTTCTGTTGCCGCTATAACAACAAACACTAAAAACAGAATAAAATATTTAGGTGGGGTCCCCATACAACAAACGTGATTTTTTGCCGTTTTGTGCGATAATGGTACGGAACCCTTCTTCGACTCGCACTTGGCCGGTTTTTTCTACTAGGACTTATATTATAAAGACGTAAAGTTTGGATGTAGGAAGTAATCTTCCAAACTACACATCTTATTTAAAAAAAATCGTTCACTGAAAGAGAGCTACACAAACCCTAATTGCCATAGGCTAATTTTTATTCCGAATAAATAACTGGTCTTGCGGGGTGGGCCACTGGAGCGAAGCCGCGGGATAAAAACTAGAATATTATAAAATGATATGAAAGAAAAAAAGTTAATTAATAAAATCAAAAAACCCGACTGCTTAAAAAGCAAACTAAAATGACGTAAACAAGAAGAAAATCATGCTGTGCAGTCGGAGGATACATATTCGCGAGCTGGCGGACCAAAACCAGATGTATCCTCCGACTGCACAGCATGTTGATATGTGACGGGGGACAGGACGGTATGGAAGAAGAAACGTGTTGCACTGACCCTAAGAAACATGGGATAAGGGCAGGAAGATGATGATTATAAAATCTGTTTTTTTTTCAGGTGGAGTTTGTGGAACAGCTGTTGGCTCGGATGTGCCACTATCAACATGGTCACATCAATGCTTATCTAAAGCCTATGCTTCAGAGAGATTTCATCAGCATGTTACCTAGTAAGTATACCTTTAATCTTCTCAAACTCCGCTGTGAGTTGCCATCATTAATGAAATTTGGTCTAGGAAGACCGTTATGAGGTATGCGGAAAAGGCATGGGCGCCGCGCGCACTGCTGTTAGGGGAGTGCAAGCTCAGCACCGCGCCTCGATTAGCTTTCTTTTGTTTTATTTTCTATAGGCTTGCGCTTGACCACTATTTCACCTGATGGTAAGCGATGATGTGGTCCATTCATACCATAGACATATTAAATAATATGGACTGGACATACCTACAAAAAAAAACGTGCCTACCTAAACCTATGGCTGCCGATGCTATGGTTGTGTCAATCAGGGAACACACACACATTAATAATACAATAAGTAAACAGCCATTTGACAGCAGGACTACCACGAACACAACAACAAAATTCGTCACTTAATATGGCGAATATGGCACTTACCTACAACTGTCACCACGTCATAACAAAATGTTGTCATAATGAGCAACAATTGAAATATTGTTGTCTCTTTTGTCAAATACGATTACTACATTAGAAAGAATGAAACAAAACGATGTTTCACATTCTGTATCGTATTTCACTCATATTTGTATAAGCTAATGTATGTATAGAACATCGCGGCGCCTCCATGTTTTTCCTAGCTCAATGATTCATACACAGATAGAATAAACTTTCTCGACTCGATTTAGCAGTTTTAGCCAAGCCCACAATTTCTTCATTACAATGAAAACTAGCTTCTGCCCGCGTGGTTTTTGCACTTAATATCCTTAAGGGTACACTAGTCGAACGTTCAAAATAAAAAATGATATCAATTTGTCTCATCATTATCTAGCCCTGTATGGAAGCAAAAAAATAAAAAAAATATTTACTTGAAAGTTATGAGCTTCGAAAGTTCCATATTTCAACACTAATTTTAACGCATCTTTGGGCGCAAATAAGTACCATAAGAAGAAGGAAAATTAAAAAACGGCCTCCATATAGGGATAGATTAGTAGTTCACCAATGCAAATAATTTTATTTTTAACAGATACATTCAGTCGTTTTTTCATGATATCCAGACTCTCAAAGGTCTGTTTATAAAATTTCGCGCGCTCGTTTTTGTTCTAAATCATTTCGCTACAAATTTGCAAAAGTGTGTATTCGTACGCGAACTAGCTTCCTACTGCTCATAATAGCATCTATCTGTTCCGCACGTGTTGTCGGTTGATATAGCTTGCATTTTAACCCCGCGCACAAAATAGTTCGTGCCGTGGACTAGTGTACCCTTAAGTATAGATTATAGCTTGTGTTATTAGGGTAAAGTTTCACCAAATAGTTCAGTACCGTTCAGTAGATTTTGCGTGAAGAAGTAACAAACATACCTTTCATCTTCAAACTTTCCCATTTCTAACATCAGTAGGATATTAGTAAGTTCGGAAGTTGTCCTAATTTCAATCATAAAATTTTTCCAGGATAAAAAACATATGTGCTATACTAGACTATAATCTATCTCTGTGTTAAATTTCATCCAAATCCGTTCAGCCGTTCTGGTGAGATTGAGTAACAAACAACCATCCAAACTTTTAGATTTATAATATTATAAATTATCTTAATTTCGCCGTTTGGTTAACCCATTCGGGCTCACGGATTGTTGAATAATAAAAGAATGACAACTAGCAATAATATTTTAAATTCACATATGCCACCGAATCTGTGATTCAAACGCTGAAAACAAAACAAGTTCTGTTATAGAAATATGATAATCATACTAAAATCAAGGTTACAGAGGTGATGTGTTGTTTTTGAAGAATTCTGTTACTTTTGTGTCTTAAGGTGCCTGTAAACTAGGGCTAGTTTTTTGACAATTTCTTGCTGCAATTGTATAGCTGTCAAGTTGCAAATTATATCGCTCAATACAGTGCAACAATTGCTGCAATCTTGCAGAGTAGCCCGGCGATATTGCCAATTCAAAGTAGCCGCATGTATTCAATGTCTAGCCGGCTAGATTACAAATGATTTGTCCCGCTTTGACTTTACTGCAATATCGCCGTATATCGTCTTTGCTCTGATGTATACGTTCCTCACCAGGTTCCCCCCGCCTCGTCCTGTCGCTGCCTGATTACTGAAGTTGTTTTGTATCCGCTGTTGATTTTATTCCGTTCGTCATGGCCGAGTGCTCAAACAAAAAGATTTTGAACTTTATCAACGAAATCCATATACGTTCTAAATAATGGGATGTAAAGGGCAGTGCGTATAAAGTTCGTAACCTTAAGAAGGATGCTTGGGCCGTAATTGCCGCGAAGTTTCATGACCGAAGATGCATACGTAAAGATCGTTATTAACTGCTGAGATGATGACAGAACAGATGCTCAACTTGTACCAAGCGCAAGTTCGGTCATGCATGGAGTACTGCTCTCATCTCTGGGACGGATCTGCCAAGTACCAGCTGGATGCACTAGAGTCGATCGAAAAACGGGCCAAGAAGCTCATCGGCAATGAGATACTGGTCGAGTCTAGGCGCCAGAGCCTTGAACATCGGCGCCAAGTTGCCAGTCTGCCGGTTTTTTATTGGTTACATTTCGGGGAGTGTGCGATGGAATTGCATGAACTATTTCCTCCTAGCCCGTTCCATCATCGGACTACAAGATGTACGGCGATGCGTCATCGGTACATGGTGGACATCCCACCCATACGCACAAAACGTTTTGAAAGAAAGAAAAAGAAAGAAAGAAAAATTGTTTTGTTTGTTTTGTTTTGGGAGTACTTTCATTATGCGTACAGCTAAGTAGTGGAAATCCAGTGTTGCCAGGTCTTGTTTTTGTTTAACCCCAAGTCTGATCCCAATTTACCCTAGATTTTAAAATGAAAAAATTACCCTAAATTTTTAAATTTACTATTTCTCGCAGTACTATTTATATTTGATACATTTCATGCAAGATCATACACACGACGGGACAATACAATCTATAAATAATATAATTACAGACAAGTTTCACTATAGGAATATTTGAAATCATTAATAAATCTGGTGTTTGTTTGGTGTTTTCTGGTGTTTTAAACTAAAGTCCATTTCATTATTTTTTTTCTCTCAAATAAGCTAACAATTTCTATTAGCGCATCAACAAAAAAATAACCCTAAAATTACCCTAACCGAGTTTGTACCATAAATATTACCCTGCTGATTTAATTTTACCCTAAATCTAGGGTAAATTATCCTAAGTTGGCACCACTGTGGAAATCCCTGCCAGAGTCTGTATTTCCTGATAGCTACAACCTGGGCGTCTTTAAGTCAAGAGTGAATAGGTTTCTTCTAGGTAAGCGTGCTACATTGTCGACCACATCATCACTTACCATCAGGTGAGATAGTGGTCAAGCGCGAGCCTATCAATAATTTAAAAAAAATAAGATCTAGCCGCAAATTATTGCTGTGTACGAACAAAATTCCTCAGCAATAAAGTTGCACTATCTTGCTGGAAAACATCCGGCAATGTATTGCACAATGAAATTGCACCATGGGGTATAAGTTGCAAATATACTGAGCTATATTGGTCAACAAAATTGCCAACAAGATGCAATTTTTGTAGCCCGTTTACAGGCCTCATTAGGGTCAGTTCACACTGAGATTCGAAAATTAAATTCGAAATTTTAAATTCGGTAGCGTTTATTCCAAATTCTATCACTTATGTTTGTCATTGTAGTCTTTCGGCTCCATAACGGCCTGCTCCACTCATATTATCATTATATTTAACTTTAAAATTAAGAGGCCAGTGTAACACATGGTTTAGATAGAAACTATTCTTCTATTTTCACCTTGCTAGGCTTTAGGCTTTCCAGCAGCCTAATTGCGTAAGTGAATTCTGCAAAGGAAACAGGTCGATTCTTTCAAAGAATCAGAATCATTTCTTTAAACTTTTTCGGTATTGCGAAACTAATTTGGAAAGCTAGCGTTAGCTTTCCAAATCCTCCGTTGAATTGAACACAGACTACTTAGAGATACTACGGAGTTGAAGACATCTGACAATTTGCATTACACAATATCAACAGTGAAGTTTTGTAAGCCCGAAATGTTAGTCCGAGGTGCACGTGCACCGTAAGTAAGTAAGTCTGCACGTGTACAATCATATTTTTAATACACTTTCCAAAAAGGAGGAGGTTCTATGTTAGACTTTGTTTTTTTTTTGTGTTTGTTCACCGTTTTCTCCGTCAATTGTGGACCGATATGTTAAAAATATTTTTTGTTTGAAAAATATTTTTAACAAATCTTTATAACAAAAGAGTATGTTCCCAAATTGGCTCAATTTGGTGAAGATCTGATGAAGAACTTCGGAGATATACTTACAACAGAACTCTTCAATAAATGACAGCAAAACTCCGGCAGCCTAATTGCGTAAGTGAATTCTGCAAAGGAAACAAGTCGATTCTTTCAAAGAATCAGAATCATTTCTTTCAACTTTTTCGGTATTGCAAAACTAACTTGGATAGTTAGCGTTAGCTTTCCAAATCCTCCTTTGAGTTGAACACAGACTAGAGAGAGAGAGAGAGAGAGATACTACGGAGTTGAAGATATATGACATTTGCATTACACAATACCAATAGTGAAGTTTTATCTCGATTCTTCCGCTTTCATTAATTCTTTTACAATCAATTCTACGTCAAAATATTGGTAATGAAAGGAGCATACCCTTTCCGTTTCAGAGTGTAATATGCAATTCGAAAATTTGTTTTTGGGAACGTTCCAACTTGTTTGCTTTGCAGGATTCACTTACGCAATTAGGCTGCTGGTCAAGAAATCGTCAACAGATCAGATAGAAATCTCTTGTGTGTGTTGTGTTCTTCACATGCTCGGAATCTGCGTTCTTCCAATAATCTCCTCTTGCTTTGTCCTTCTCATACTACTGATTGTGTTCACTCTTCCTTCAATATTCAGCCCATTCTTCTCTGGAACGCGCGTCCTCTCGAGATCAGATCGGCTAAAAGTTGGTTTGCATTCAAGCGGAAATTGCGGATTTATTTTCAACACAACTAAGGAGAGTCATCTCACTTTCTTCTGATCTGTATTTTTGTATGTAACGAACCAACTTAAAAGCTACTGGACCGATTTCAAAAATTCTTTCACCGTTGGGAAGCTACACTATCCCCGGGTGACATAGGCTACTTTTTATCCCAGTATTCCCACGGGAACGGGAACCGCGAGGCGTCCGCTAGTATTCAATATATAAGTACATGTATTTTACTTATTTTATTTATTTATTTATATATACTTTATTGTACACCAAGATAAAAAACAATAATACATATGGAAACCTTAAAATTAAAACAAACATACAACAGGCGGCCTTATCGCGTTCTGCGATCTCTTCCAGGCAACCCAGAATGGAGAGAGAAAGCCTGGACACGACATGGGGTTGCACTTGGTGCAAGTTTGAATAAAACAATAAGTAACAAACATAGTAACCACTAAATACAAAATACTAAAACAGATACATAAATACATACATACATATAAATATACAGTCAAGAAAACAATACAGCTCCAACAAGTAGAAGATCACAGTGACAGGTAGTGCTCCTTTACCAGTCTTTTAAATGTCGGTAGTGATTGCGCGCGTTTTATTGTTACAGGCAATGCATTCCATAGACGAGCGGCCTGGACAGTAAAAGATTTGTCCAGGAAGATAGTGGAATGCATTGGCATTTTAAGTTTCATGTTATCCGATGACCTAAGAACTTTCGTGTGCGAGTCACATAAAAACTGAAATCGATTTTTGAGGTAAAGAGGGGTAGATGGGAAAAATAGTATATTATACAGGAGGGAAAGAATATGAGCATTCCGGCGAAGGCGAATTGGCAACCACTTGAGTTTCTCACGGAATTCTGAAACATGGTCATATTTGCGCAAACCAAATATGAACCTTATACATACATTTTGAAGACGCTCAAGTTTATCAAGTTGTGCTTCAGTGAGATCAAGATAGCTGGCATCAGCATAATCAAGGATGGGTAGAAGAAGAGATTGCGCAAGCGCAATCTTAGTGGCAGTCGGCAGAAAATTACGCAATCTCCTCAGAGACCCAGCAGATGCGAATAGCTTGCGGCTAACTTCCTGTAGCTGGGCAGTCCAAGAGAAGTTCTTGTCAATGAATATCCCCAAGTTCTTAACATTATCGCTAAAGGATACAACAGAGTTATTTTAGTATGTTAATAACAATTTTATTTTTATTGTGTATACAATGCATCTGCCATGTTTCTCCACCATCCTTAGTTGACTGGTAGAGAATGCCTAAGGCCGCAAAGTCTAAATGAATAGACCGCACTTCTTCTTTTCCTTCTGAACACTTGTCATCCAAGATGTTAGCGGTCTACCTCTCTCGATCTTCTTTAGATAGAGACCATTAACAAGCTTATGTATTCTCTCCCCAGAAAAAGGCCTTGACCACGTAGCAGAGAACATCTTATCGTACCTTGACGCCAGCTCGTTATGTGCCGCGGAGCTGGTCTGCAGGGAATGGCTGAGGGTCATCTCCGAAGGCATGCTCTGGAAGAAGCTCATTGAGAGGAAAGTACGCACTGATTCGCTGTGGCGCGGGTTGGCGGAGCGCCGTGGCTGGTGAGTAAAATATTAATGCGCAAAATATTAATGCGACGAAATAACGAAATGAAAAGCAAAAAATAAAAATAAAACTCGTTGGATCGATTTTTTGTTAAAAAGGTTTTGTTTTTCGCTCTTCAGTTTACTTAACTTCTACAGAATCAGTTCTCAATTTAAAATTCAGTGGGAAAATAATCAATAAAACCTTTTTTCTACCGTTAGGGGTGGATTTTATCTATTTTTAATGGGACCAAGTTTGAGGTATACTCTGTACAGCAAAAAAAAAAGCATTTTTGAAATCGGACTACTCTATAAAAAGTTATGCGTTTATAAAAAAATATACATGGCGAATTGATAATCTTCACCTTTTTTTAGGGTTCCGTACCCAAAGGGTAAAAACGGGACCCTATTACTGAGACTTCGCTGTCCGTCTGTCTGTCTGTCTGTCTGTCTGTCTGTCTGTCTGTCACCAGGCTGTATCTCATGAACCGTGATAGTTAGACAGTTGAAATTTTCACAGATGATGTATTCCTGTTGCCGCTATAACAACAAATACTAAAACCAGTATAAAATTAATATTTAAGGGGGCTCCCATACAACAAACGTGATATTTTTGCCGTTTTTTGCTCGATATTAATAACGGCAGAAGGTAGACGCTTGAAATATTCACAGAATATTTAGTTGTATATTCTCTTCAAAAAAAAATAATTATTAAATTAAAATAAATTAAGGGGGGCTCCCATACAACAAACGTGATTTCTTTGCAGTTTTTTGCGATAATGGTACGGAACCCTTCGTGTGCGAGTCCGACTCGCACTTGGCCGGTTTTTACCCGACTGCCGAAGGAGGGTAATGTGTTTATCAGTCTATCTGCCGCACTCAGAGAAATTTAACGGTTACTTAAGGCGTTCCTTAGTATAGATTTTGTACTAAAAATCTATAGTAAGGAGAGCTTTAAGTAACCGTTAACATCTCTGAGTGTGGCAGTATGTATGTATGTATCTATGTTTGTTCCTATGTGGCGTTCCAGAGACCAAACGCGTTGACCGATTTTGATGATTCATACGTCAATCGATTCGTCTTAACCTTGCGAGTGTCATAGGCTACATTAAAATTGGAAAATAGAAAAATGGCGGCTTTTGGGCGCCATATTGTGGGGGGGCAATTTTATTTTTTCTTCCAAACCCATCGTGTGGGGTGCCAATTTTATTTTTTCTTCCAAACCCATCGTGTGGGGTATCAAAATAAAGGGTTTTAAGAGGTGATTTCAAAAATATATAACACTTATATATTTAAATGTACCTAATTCGAAAAAAAATTTAACTAAAAAGTTATAAATAAAAAAAGTTTGTTAAAAAAATCAAAATACCCGACTGCTTAAAAAGCGAACTAAAAAGACGTAAACAAGAAGAAAATCATGCTGTGCAGTCGGAGGATACATCTGGTTTTGGTCAGCCAGCTCGCGAATATGTATCCTCCGACTGCACAGCATGATTTTCTTCTTGTTTACGTCTTTTTAGTTCGCTTTTTAAGCAGTCGGGTATTTTGATTTTTTTAATAAACTTTTTTTTTGTCATCGGTTAAGAAAGAAATAATAGCATCTCTTGGTACCTAGTATCCGACCGAAGGTCGATTTCTGGCCGAAGCAAAGTTAATAACCCTGAAAAATTCAGTTCAAGACAGGCAACTCTTTTTACTCGACTGTCGAAGGAGAGTAATGTGTTTATCAGTCTATGTATATATGTTCCTGTGACGTTCTAGAGAACAAACGCGTAGGACGATTTTGAGACTACATTATAATTGGAAAATAGAAAAAGGCGGCTTTTGGGTGCCATATTGTGGGCGCCCAATTTATTTTTTCTTTCAAACCCACCGTGTGGGATATCAAAATAAAGGGTTTTAAGAGGTGATTCCAAAAATTTATAACACTTATATGTAACAAAAACGATAAAAAAATGGTAACAAAAAGTTATAAGTAAAAAAAAAGTCGGATGATACATCTGGTTTTGATCAGCCACCTCGCGAATAATTATGTATCCTCCGACTGCACAGCATGATTTTCTTCTTGTTTACGTATTTTTAGTTCGCTTCTTAAGTAGTCGAGTTCGTTGATTTTTTTAATTAACTGTTTTTCTAAATATGTACCACCACCACTATCACTGCCCCATAAGGTCCAATTTACCACAAAAACTAAACTTTATATTTTTTTGTTCCCAGGATCCAATACCTATTCAAACCGAAGCCAGGTAGTCAGCACCCGTCCCACTCGTTCTACAGACAGCTCTATCCTAAGATCATCAAAGACATACAGTCCATTGAAGATAACTGGCGGATGGGCAAACACAACCTGCAGGTAAAAAAAAAAAATACTTGACGCAACATTGAAGGCCACCCTCTAAGGTGAACTGATAACTTGGTTAAAGCTGCGAAAAAAGCTGCAGTTAAGTTGACCAATCCCAACTGATGGCGCCCGTTCACGAATATGACGCATGGATCGGCATCACTCAGCTCAACCATCATAAAGGGAACCGAATGATCCAACCCGTGTGCCGCCATCAGAGAGACATTAGAGAAAGCATGACACAAACATTCACAATATTATTAGGAACAATGAGCTTATTCTAAGTCGTGGGTTCGAACCCAGGCAGGTGTTTTACTTTGCGTAAATTATATCATCTCAAAACGGCGAATGAAAACATCGTGAGGATACCGGCATGTCCTAGAACCAAAAAAATCGAAGACATGTGACATCCACCTACAGGTAATGGGCCTAAATCCGCCACGCGGGCCCAGGGCTGGTTGCACTGGGCTCGCGTGGTGGATCCAGCGTGGTCCCAGCTGTGGGAACATTAAAAGGCGAATGAGTATGATGACGGCGATCCTCTGGATACTAGACGTACGGGACCGGTCAATTGTGGCGACGCTTGGGGGAGGCCTATGTCCAGCAGTGGACGTCTTTCGGCTGATATGATGATGATGATGATGATGACGACGCGAATCAAGCCAGTAAATAATAAATAGAATATCTTGTAAAACTCACACTACAAACAATTATTTTTCTTTCTTCCACAGAGGATAAACTGCAGATCGGAGAACTCGAAAGGCGTGTACTGCCTTCAGTATGACGACAACAAAATCGTTTCTGGTTTAAGAGATAATACTATTAAGATTTGGGACAGGAAAACGTTGCAATGTGTTAGGGTAAGTTTGCACTATTATTTCTAGATTGTGATACCCCAGTGGCTAAGGACCTTTGTGACTCTTTCAATATCTTCTCCCTAAGCTTATCTTGGACATCGCTGATATCGGTGAAGAAAATATCGTGAGGAAGCCAGCGCCTCTAATTGCAATTTCAAAGAACGCGCGCAAGCGTGCTTTACTTGCTTCATAGATATATAAAAAACCGTCTAATCGACACCATGGGGTCTCAGCGCTAAGAACGAAAATTTGGTTCAAATAAATCTCACTAGATGGCGCGATATGCACCGATTTGTTATTGAATGTGTGTAAAATTATATTTAAACATACAAATTACCAACCCGCACTGGGCCCGCGTGGTGGATTACGGCCCATTCCCTCTCACAGAGATGAGGCCTGTGTCCCAGTAGTGGGAACATTAATAGGCTGATGATGTGATGTGTGTGATGTGATACAAATTGTATGTTCTTGTGTAATCAACTCTCCTAAGCACAAAAGTATGGGATATTGGGCTCTTAATTCACATTTCAAAGATTATTTGAATGGATCATTTAAAATTGATGCCAACAGATGGCGTGGTTTTAAATTTCTGAGGCATTCCAGTCGATTGTTTAAATTTGCATTGTAGCACATTTATGTGCAACGAAACTGTAAAAACGTGCAAAAAATACTATAAAACAAATCGTCACTGTATTTCAAGAAAAAAGTATTCACGACACCCTTTTACTTGAAAGTCGCTGCTCTGCTAACACCATCTATCTATCGCCGTGGAACAGAACCGAACGCGATTGATGGACAAAAAATAATCTGTTTAATTAGACAAAAAACTCTTTGTATGGGATAAGGCATCTGTATGCTAGTATTGTATTATCTGTGTCGACACCGTCAAACATGCAATGAATACTGTCAAAATGCTTTGAGCTATCTAAAAGTTAAAAGTACCCTAACTGCATAACTTTATTGTAATATTCCAATTTTTTCTCCAGGAACTCCAAGGCCACACAGGCTCGGTCCTGTGCTTACAATACGACGAGCGAGCAATCATCTCCGGCTCATCAGACAGTACTGTCAGAGTGTGGGATGTGAACACGGGCGCTATGCTCAACACACTCATACACCACTGCGAGGCTGTGCTGCATCTCAGGTTCTGTAACGGGATGATGGTCACCTGCAGTAAGGTAAGGATGTATATGTGTAACGGGCTATTGTCCGCAACTCCATGTCCAAGCGCGTATTTTACGTACGGCCTTGTGGCTGTAATAGTACATTACTGTAGCGGCCAGCAAAATAGGCATTGATGGACGAACGTGTAAATACATACGTAAGTCCATCAATGCCTAATTGTGGCCAAGGCTTGTATAGTACTTTTCTCAAATAATGCGCAGAAATTAAAACTAAGTAGTACCTAGAACTCATTTTGTCAAAATCAACAACGTTAAAGTGTTCCTTTGTTTTTTTTTTTCAATAAACAGCGTTCTATTTGCAAGTCAGTTCGAAATTTAAATAAAACCTTTGATAAGTTACCTCCTTGGTTGCCATGTTTTTGAGTAAAAGATCATTCCATTTTTAAACTACACGACAGATATGAGTTTACTATGGAATTTATTTGGCCGCTAGACACAACAGATATGGATTTTCATACAACTTTTGCCGGCCGCTGCGCGCATGTATTTGACCAATACAGCAATTTCGATTTATCTCGAAGAAGGTTGTCAAAATAATGATCACATTTCCAAGCATGTTTGAGAAAATTAAATTTTGTTATGTGATCTTGATAACAAATATAATTGCTGAAATAAAAAAAATAAATAAAAATAGCCTTTATTCACTGACTTTTACAGTTAATTTTAAATGTATACTTTTTCAGTCAGGTTGTCCTTTGAAATAGGCCACTTCCAGGTCATGCCACCTTTTACGGTTCCTTGCCGATCTGCTCCAACCCTGTGGGAGATCGTCCTCCCTCCTCTTGTGTTGCCTGCCTCTGCGCCTTTTCCCGTCGCGTGGGTACCACTCAATTACGCTTCTCGTCCACTTTTCTATACTATTTTGCATTGTGTGGCCCGTCCATCTCCACTTCAGTCTCTTGACTCTATTGGTAATTGCTCAAATTACACTGCTCTCAAATATTAGGTACTGTATGACATTACCAGTCTTTGAAATACACACTGTAGGGACAGGAGAGTGGGCCGTGTATCCACCATGCGGGCACAGTGCGAGGTGGACAGTGGATGTCAAATCCGAACATAGAACCTCTGCCTTTTTGGGAAATCGGTTAAAAATTACCATTGACAGCGCCTTTATTCCGTAGTAATAAGGGTGAATTTCGTAGTTGTAATCTCAGTTTCATTCCGACAAAATTACTTAACAAGATTTTGACTATTTTGACTTTGTAGCTGAGATCACAATGCTAGATTTTTATTATAAGTCTTTTGTAATTTTTTATCCCATGTAATAATCCAAACCTGTTTAACTTCCTACTAATAATATTATAAATGCGGAAGTTTGTGAGAATATATGTTTGTTACTCGCAAACACTACTGAACGGATCTGGATGAAATTTGGCACAGAGATAGATTATAGTCAGGAATAGCACATAGGATACTTTCTATCCCGGGAATATATATATATATATAGATCCCTCGGGACACTTTCGACATTCACGCGGGCGAAGACGCTGGCAGAAGCTAGTATAATAATAAGTTATAATGTGATTTTTTATTTCGTGAACTAAACTGACATTTGGGGGGTTGTCACTTTATCGTTACATTAAAATAGTGTCGTACCCTAACTATCCTGAGTGATCGAAAGTTAATCCAAAATGAAACTATTTCACGGCATAAAAAAATAATTTGTTTAGAAACTAGCGGCCCTTATTTAGTTTCTACTCATTTATGTCAGACTTAATTTTATCGATTACATTTATTTTATGGTTGATTTCATATTTAACACAATAAAAGTTTATGTCCTATGTGTATGAATACTGTTATATTTAAATATATTACGTTTATATTCATAAAACATTTATTTACACCAATTAGTAAAAATAAATTCAGGAGTCATATCACATCGATTCGATGAATCACTTATGATTGAGCCTTACCTACAACACTGCTCTGCGCTTGCAACATTTATAAAAAATAAGGTCAATAGCAGCTGTGAGTTTAGTCCACGAAATTAAAAATCACAGTTTAAACAGGTTTGGATAATAGCGTATTTTTTAATCTGTATTTAAACAATATCCACCTTGTTCCAGGATCGTTCGATAGCAGTATGGGACATGACGTCTACCACAGAGATCATGCTACGAAGAGTATTAGTCGGTCATCGTGCCGCAGTCAACGTTGTCGACTTTGACGAAAAATATATTGTCAGTGCGAGTGGAGATCGTACTATTAAGGTAAATATACATAAACACATAATATAACATCCGCTTGTATGACGCGATTCTTGCGTGATCGCATCAGGAATAAGGATATCTGCAGGAGGACCAAAGTTGCCGACTTAGCTAGAAGAATTGCAAATTTTAAGTGGCACAGTGAGCACAGTACATTGCTTGCAGAACAAATGGTTGTTGAAGCCAAAAAGTTCTGAAAACCGGAAGACACGTTTAATGGCCTTCCACTAGGCGGACAGATGATCTGGTTAGTGTTGCTTGAATCTGCTGGATGCGAGACGCATGGGACCGGCCTATGTGGTGACACTAAGGGGAGGCTCTACGTTCAGCAGTGGCAGTATTTTGGCTAAAATGATGTGTTTTCTCCGAAGACTTTGGGTGAGGTGCACCGTGCACCTGCAATACAAGAACATTTCGCTAGTTATAAATAAATATAATATACATTAACTCATGAGGCTCTTTTTGCCATGAGGGTAGGCAAAAATTATAGACCGCAACCCGCTACGTTCCATATATCCTTTCGCTTCATTAACATTCATACATCTGAAAATCTTGGTTATAATAAACTAACCAACCTAGAGCTGTAGTAGCCCAGTGGTAACGGCCGCGACTAAGTTGTAGGTTCGAACCCGGACAGGCGTTTTACATTGAGTAAATTATTTCATCACCACTGCTCTCAAAACGGTGAAGGAAAATATCGTGAGGAAACCGGCATCTCCTAGAACCAAAAATTCAAAGATATGTGACATCTACCAATCTGCACTGGGCCCGCGTGTTGGATTACGGCCCATTCCCTCTCACAGAGAGGAGGCCTGTGTCCCAGCAGTGGGAACTTTAAAAGGCGGATGGTGATGAAACTATATTTTCCTTTGTACTAAAAACCAGTATTTCTTCTACTTAGGTATGGAACACATCATCGTGCGAGTTCGTGCGTACACTAAACGGTCACAAGCGCGGTATCGCGTGCTTACAATACCGGGACCGACTGGTCGTGTCGGGCTCGTCGGACAACACGATCCGACTGTGGGACATCGAGTGCGGACAGTGTATACGAGTCTTAGAGGGCCACGAGGAGCTCGTCAGGTGTATACGGTGAGTTTACATTTAAAATGGCTGCTTTTGCTTTATTAGAAGCAAAACGTTTAGCAAAAATATGTTCATTGTACGTACAGCTAAGGAGTGGAATTCCCTGCCGGAGTCTTTGTTTCCTGATAGCTACAACCTTTGACTTAAGTCTTTATGTCAAGAGTGAATAGGTTATTTCTAGGCAAGCATACTTCACTGTCGACCAAATTATCGCTTATCATCAGGCGAGATAGTGGTCAAACGCGAGCGTGCCGTTAAATAAAAAAAAAACAAAATAGTAGTAAAAAATAGTACATTTCGTGTCGAGCATAAAAAGTCGAGATTTTAACACGCGATGTAGCCACTTTTAGTACATGCGAGTGTTAGAATAAAACCTTTATATGCGAGACACGAACGATTCTTTTTCCACTACCTGATGAGCTTACATAATTAAATGCAAATAAGTTCCAACAACAATTTATTAAAAACGTTCAGCCTAAAAACCACAGGCTATATACACACAATCAACGCGCGCTTTTTCGAGAGGTAACAGGTTCAGTATCATTCCGCCAGTTACGTCATAATGATATCAACACTCTATACAAAAGTCATTCCGTAACTGTTATTATGTAATTTTGTTCTTTTTTTAAATTTTATTTTATAATGTTGTGTCTAAATGTTCTTATTTCGAAACGAATTTCTTAGGTAATGTGTTACATAATAGACAAGGTAGTGGAAAAAACTTTTTTTTTTTGTGTATTACTGAAATCCTTGGAGCAAGTTGTTCAGATACACGGGCAGGTTTTTAAATATTATCGCACCTTTCTCTTGTATTTGCCGGTTTTATTTGACTAATCGAACCCACTTTCTTCCTCAGATTCGACAATAAACGAATAGTTAGTGGCGCGTACGACGGCAAGATCAAAGTGTGGGACCTCCCCGCGGCCTTAGACGTTCGCACGCCTCACCAAGAACTGTGCCTCAGAACTTTGGTGGTGAGTGGTGTTCTGTTGAAATATTAACTACTAGCTGTGCCCGCGACGACATGTGACATCCACCAATGCGCGTGTCCGCGCGGTAGATTAAGGCCTATTTCCTCTCTCATAAAGAGGAGGCCTGTGTCCCAGCAGTGGGAACATTAAGCAGGCTGATCATGACGAGCTGTGCCCGCGGCGTTCTCGTCGGGAGGGACAGATATAATCGTATTTCTTTAAATGATTAATTCTCGTTCGTCTTTCGATCAATTTTATTCTGTTATCGATTAACTAGTCAAATAACAATTACTTTTTATGCATATGTCCTATTGACATGCGTTTGACCTTATGAAAATCAAACTCTTGCCAAGCTTCCCAAGTGTGACCCCCTAAATTGCCACAGGAGCACACGGGCCGCGTGTTCCGGCTGCAGTTTGACGAGTTCCAAATAGTGTCGTCCTCGCACGACGACACCATCCTCGTGTGGGACTTCCTCAACTACGGCGGCGCCTCGCCCGCCGCGCCGGCGCCGCAGCCTCGCCCGAGGACGCCGGACCACGAGCGGGATAGAGAGCATGACCTGTATGATTAGGTGAGTGAACTATACTATACAAAAACGCTTTTCCTCGCACATAGACACCAACCTCGTGTGGGACTTCCTCAACTATGGCGGCGCCTCACCCGAGGACGGACCACGAGCGGGATAGAGAGCATGACCTGTATGATTAGGTGAGTGATCTATACTATACAAATAGTGTAGTCCTCGCACATAGACTCCATCCTCGTGTGGGACTTCCTCAACTACAGCGGCGCCTCGCCCGCCGCGCCGGCGCCGCAGCCTCGCCCGAGGACGCCGGACCACGAGCGGGATAGAGAGCATGACCTGTATGATTAGGTGAGTGAACTATACTATACAAAAACGCTTTTCCTCGCACATAGACACCAACCTCGTGTGGGACTTCCTCAACTATGGCGGCGCCTCACCCGAGGACGGACCACGAGCGGGATAGAGAGCATGACCTGTATGATTAGGTGAGTGATCTATACTATACAAATAGTGTAGTCCTCGCACATAGACTCCATCCTCGTGTGGGACTTCCTCAACTACGGCGGCGCCTCGCCCGCCGCGCCGGCGCCGCAGCCTCGCCCGAGGACGCCGGACCACGAGCGGGATAGAGAGCATGACCTGTATGATTAGGTGAGTGAACTATACTATACAAAAACGCTTTTCCTCGCACATAGACACCAACCTCGTGTGGGACTTCCTCAACTATGGCGGCGCCTCACCCGAGGACGGACCACGAGCGGGATAGAGAGCATGACCTGTATGATTAGGTGAGTGATCTATACTATAAAAATAGTGTAGTCCTCGCACATAGACTCCATCCTCGTGTGGGACTTCCTCAACTACGGCGGCGCCTCGCCCGCCGCGCCGGCGCCGCAGCCTCGCCCGCCGCGCCGGCGCCGCAGCCTCGCCCGCCGCGCCGGCGCCGCAGCCTCGCCCGAGGACGCCGGACCACGAGCGGGATAGAGAGCATGACCTGTATGATTAGGTGAGTGATCTATACTATACAAATAGTGTAGTCCTCGCACATAGACTCCATCCTCGTGTGGGACTTCCTCAACTACGGCGGCGCCTCGCCCGCCGCGCCGGCGCCGCAGCCTCGCCCGAGGACGCCGGACCACGAGCGGGATAGAGAGCATGACCTGTATGATTAGGTGAGTGAACTATACTATACAAAAAGGCTCGTCCTCGCACATAGACACCAACCTCGTGTGGGACTTCCTCAACTATGGCGGCGCCTCACCCGAGGACGGACCACGAGCGGGATAGAGAGTATGGCCTGTATGATTAGGTGAGTGATCTATACTATACAAATAGGCTCGTCCTCGCATATAGACACCAACCTCGTGTGGGACTTCCTCAACTATGGCGGCGCCTCACCCGAGGACGGACCACGAGCGGGATAGAGAGCATGACCTGTATGATTAGGTGAGTGATCTATACTATAAAAATAGTGTAGTCCTCGCACATAGACTCCATCCTCGTGTGGGACTTCCTCAACTACGGCGGCGCCTCGCCCGCCGCGCCGGCGCCGCAGCCTCGCCCGAGGACGCCGGACCACGAGCGGGATAGAGAGCATGACCTGTATGATTAGGTGAGTGATCTATACTATACAAATAGTGTAGTCCTCGCACATAGACTCCATCCTCGTGTGGGACTTCCTCAACTACGGCGGCGCCTCGCCCGCCGCGCCGGCGCCGCAGCCTCGCCCGAGGACGCCGGACCACGAGCGGGATAGAGAGCATGACCTGTATGATTAGGTGAGTGAACTATACTATACAAAAAGGCTCGTCCTCGCACATAGACACCAACCTCGTGTGGGACTTCCTCAACTATGGCGGCGCCTCACCCGAGGACGGACCACGAGCGGGATAGAGAGTATGGCCTGTATGATTAGGTGAGTGATCTATACTATACAAATAGGCTCGTCCTCGCATATAGACACCAACCTCGTGTGGGACTTCCTCAACTATGGCGGCGCCTCACCCGAGGACGGACCACGAGCGGGATAGAAAGCATGACCTGTATGATTAGGTGAGTGATCTAAACTATACCAAGACTGTCGTCCTCGCACGACGACACCATCCTCATTGGGACTTCCTCAACAACGGCGGCGCCTCAGCCTCGCCCGAGGACCACGAGCGGAATAGAGAGCATGATCTGTAAGATTAGGTGAGTGATCTATACGACACAAATAGTGGTGACCTCGCACATCATAGACACCATCCTCGTTTGATTATTTTTCAATCTCTATTGTAGCCTGAAAATCCTGTCAAACTTTGGCATTAAGGGTACACTAGTCGAAAATTCTTCCATACAAACGTAGTCTGGCTTTTACTCCACTGTTTGACGATGTACGTTCAAAATAAAGAATGATATCAATTTGTCTCATCATTATCTAGCCCTGTATGAAAGCAAAAAAGTAAAAAAAAAAAATACTTGAAAGTTACTAAAAAATTTGCTTCAAAAGTTCCATATTTTAACACTAATTTTAACGCATCTTTGGGCGCAACTAAGTACCATAAGAAGAAGGAAATTTTTAATTTTTTTTTTTTTAATTTAAAAAACGGCCTCCATACAGGGATAGATTAGTAGTTCAACAATGCAAATAATTTTATTTTTAACAGATTCATTAATTAGTTTTTTCATGATATCCAGACTCCCAAAGGTCTATTTATAAAACTTCGCGCGCTCGTTTTCGTTCTAAATCATCATCCATTTCGCTACAAATTTGCAAAAGTGTGTATTCGTACGCGTACTAGCTTCTTACTGCTCATAACAGCATCTATCTGTTCCGCACGTGTTGTCGGTTGATATAGCACGCATTTTAACCCCGCGCACAAAATAGTTCGTGCCGTCGACTAGTGTAACCTTAACGTGTATTATTTGGTGTTTAACGTGTTCTTAACTCCAAATAATCAATTCAGAAACAAGCCCAAAGGTTTCAATTACACTGATGACTTGTGCATTGGTGTAAAACAGCTATTCTAATCGCCCTTTAGAATTAGTAATCCTAAAAAAAAAATGGGCTCACGTCGTTGACTTTGACGGTGAAGTACGCTTGCCTAGAAGTAACGTATTCAATTTATATTACATTATCCTAATACTTATTTATTTCTCTTTCCAGTATTTATAAAATAAGGACAATATAAGACTTCTTTTACCAAGAGGCAGCGCGTGCGCCGTCCCGTGACTGATGTCACACCAAGGACTAGACACACCGTCATCACGACGACGAGTTAAGGACACACCACACTTGTTCGCTACGATTCGGAACTACCCTCATTCTCTAGAAGATTGACGGATTTTTGTAAAGATTATTGGCCTTATTTGTAAAAATCTCTGATGTGTTAAGCTGATTCTAAATTCAAATTCACTGTTTTTTTTTTTATATTGAATGTGCTAAGCATTAGGGAACATTACGCAGAGCTGAGCCAGTAGGTGGCGCCACGTAAGTAAAGAGTAAACAAAACAAGTTTGATGAGTATTTCAAACACGGAATAGTTTACAAAACAGTCAGCCAACCATAGACACCGTTTTTTTTTATTCCTTGATGCAGTGTGCCACCTAACAGGTTAAATTGGCAGTTCCCTATTTCATAGCAAATTCTATATTTAATATTAACACTGTCGAGATTTTTATATATAAGGGTGTATGTCTAAGGCAAGGTTGTGATTTCAATTCCTAGCTAAATAATGCTTGTTCAATTTGTGATTTTTATCATCATCATGTCTAGCACCTAGCAACGACTAGACATAACGTTACCATGACAACGAGTTAAGGAAACACCACACTTGATCGCTAAGGCCCACTTGCACGAAAGACTTAACTTAGAATTAGTTGCTAGCAACACGAGTTTAAATTGACAGTTTGTCATCCAATATTGCCAAATTAAACTCGTGTGAAGCTATTAACTCTTGAGTTAAATTTTTCGTGCAAGTTGGTCTTATGGACAATGAAAATAACCTTGCTCTAAGAGCTCATGGTACGGGTCTTGATCTCCACCGGGTTACACGATTTGATTACTACTGTCAGTGGTGTCTCATCCCATGTAAAGAAACCGTGCCGACGTACTGTACTGATTATACTGACTATTTTTTGTACATCGACCGCGTTCGGTTCCGTTCCACGGATATAGATGGTTATCTATCTATCACCGTGGAACGGAACCGAACGCGATCGATTTACACATAATAATCGGTATAATCAGATGAAAAACGCTACGGTTTCTTTGTATGGGATGAGGCATCTGTATGCTAGTATTATATTATCTGTGCTACTGTTAACTCGTGGCCAGACTCACAGAGAAAAGGTCTGAGTTATTATGATGAAAACATTATCGTTATTTTTCTATAATTATGCAAAAATGCTGTTCCAATAAATAAATGTCCAAAACCACTGGTCAAATATTATGACAACTTATATGATTATTTTTGGTAAAATCAATCGTAACCGCAAACAAGATTCGTGATCAATGTTTTAAAAAATCACCCGGCTTGTATTCTTCACTATGGTCGTGTGTTACAATGCAGATAAGCTATCTAGCAGATAACAGGATTTGTATGAAAATATCTACCAGATAAGTTGGTGAAACAGACCATTGGTATTTTTTTAATTATGTTTTATTTTTTAATACCATCTTAATGCGACAAGTGTGAGCCTTTTAAGTTAAGTAGAAGATTTAAAAAATCGAATTGACGAAATTCAGTTGAGGAGCGTATCTCACCGTATCATACCGATCAACCTAGAAAGTTTTCTAAGGCCCACTGCAACAAAAACTTAACTCAGAGTTAGTTTCTAACACGTTGTTTAATTGACAGTTTGTCATACAATATTCTCAATTTAACCTCGGGTTAGCGACTAACCTCTGAGTTGAGTTTTTTTCGGACAGGTGGGCTTTATTGAGCTAAGTTGCTATGTAGTTCATCAGTTGCTAGAATACAAATACGAGGGTCCCCGTCAGGAACGAAGTTCCTCACGGTTTTTATTCAACTCCGAAAATAATTTTAAACATGTCATATTTAACTAACACATGATGGAAGTATGGCGGCCAGCGCTTGACGATAATATCCGAACGTCCCCGAACGGAACCGAACGTCTCGAGAGGCGTAACGCTTTTTCGTGACGTGACGATTTCTACGAGGCAACTCCTACCGGTAGCCGCATTAAGGAACTTCGTTCTGAAAACGTTATTTGATGTTTGATACTTTCTGATTCTTCATATGGTAACCAAACTGGCGTATTGAACGCCAAATTCAAAGAAGTTGAACGAAGTTTTATTTCAATTTTAGCTTGCTTACCCCCGATCTCTGAACACTCGATTATCGGGCTGTTAACATAATCGACGAATAATCGCCGATTGGTTGAATGAATTTTCAACAGCCAATCACACAAGTGCAATAACGCGAGCTTGACAATTTGTCACATTATTCTGCGATAATTTTGCGATGAGAAACCCGGCCTTAATTGCTCATATCTTTGGCTTCCCTTCTATCTAATGTTGGCACTAATCTTGGCGTATTTGAAAAAATATTCGCGTTAATTCGCTAATACAAAATGAACTTTATGTGCAAAAAATAGGGTATATTTTGTATTGCCCAAATAAAACGAATGTCTATTACAAGTTAACCCGTTGGAATTGAGTTGTCTCCGATATTAAACAGTTCAATTCTATTTTATTTCGTATTCTCTTTGCAATAAGCTCTATTATCGCTCGATAAACTAGTCAAAAGGCGATCGATATGGACTACACTAAAATATCAACCATTTATTCATAAAATTGAGTACCTGAGTTTAGAAAGAGATTCACACAGAACGACGAACTCTTTTCCAAAACTCTGCAATATACAGTTGTGGTCGTATAATTATGAACAACTCACGCCGAAGTCACTTTTGGATATACAAGTTAGGTGGTTTAGTCATATTGAGAGGATGAATGAAAGTCGACTAACAAAAGGTATTTACAAGGCAGACGTGTGTGGAAACGACGGGAGGGGACGCCCCAGAAGGAAATACACTGATCTTATTAGTGACTAGCTGTTCCCCGCGGCTTCGTTCCCGTGGTGATCCACAGGACCCGTTATCGGGATAAAAAAATAGCCTATGTCACTCAGGAATAATGTAGCTTACTATTGGTGAAAGATTTTTTTTAATCGGTGCAGTAGTTTCAGAGCCAATTCGGTAAAAACAAACAAACAATCAAAAAAATAATATTGGTATGGATGTTCTTCAGAAAGGCCAGGCGCGCAGTACTCGTACTGCGTCTATGACCAGATGCATTAACGTAAGTGAAGCAAAAGGAGTATGTAAGGATTTTATCAGGTGGCGTTCTGTAATTTATGCCTACCATCATAGAAAAAAAAAATAACCATATAAAATTAGTAAACGACAGCACTGTTGCTGAGAGATACGTGTCCAACGCACGGGATACTGGGCCTCAGATCCAGTATCTACGTGAAGTCATGGTCTTCCTACGTTTTTTCAGCCAAAAGCACAGGCAAACTGAAAAGTTGTGATCCATCGACTCCTCATTATACGACCACAACTGTATTTACGGGTAGATACGTGTTAGTACTCGTTCACACAGAGGTCCGTTTTACGGATCCGCTTTAACTTATACGTTTTTATTCGGCGCTGACGTATGTAGTTGTATGAGCGATTCCACACACATGGCAGTATTCCAGATCCAGTAGCAAATACCGATCCGACAAAATATACAGCGGTCCGCTTTATCGTACATGTTTTTATTCGGCAACGGCGTAGTTACTTGTATAAGCGAGTTCACACACACAACAGTATTAAAATACTGATCCGTTTTGTTTGAAGGTTGGTGGTACTGACTAAATGTGGTGTTAACATTACCCCCAGTAGCGACGGATCCGTTAAAACGGTACTGTTAATTCGGTGTGAACATCACCTACAGTAGCGACGGATCCGTTAAAAACCATCCTGGAATACGATCCGCATCCATCTGTGTGAACGACCGTATGCCTGTCCCTTCGGGCGTGATGTTATGTAATGTAATCTGTATATAAGTCTCTAAAAGCATATTCAATTCAATGGAAGTTTTCAATCACATTACCTTGAACCTCGCCTTAACGAGTAAATCGGTTATCATGTTGTCTGTATTCATGTCAGCTTTTGTCATAGGTTGAGAGAATTGACAACTAATCGTAATGCTGACATGAGATTTGACAATAGATTAATTGAATAGTGATTTAAAAACTTGGCGATAAGGGTATATCAAGCGATCATCTTGCGCATACGCAATAGACGTGTTCTTTTGTTTGGCAAAATCAAAGACGTCGTCATGACAACAGAGGGCGCTTTTCGGTTTTGACGTACAATTTAATACCTCGTATTCACACTATGACGGCATCATCATATTCCCAGTGTAAGATGGCCTCGTATTGTGTTAGTTTTCCATACATACATAGTGCCAGCTGTTCCTGGATATGTCGTTTTACACTAAAGAACTTTAACGGGTCTTTTAGTAGCTGAAAAATACTTTGAGTATTGAAAATATGAAAAAAATCTGGCACTTTTCATGAATTAAAACTTAAGGACCTGTTTTACTGTTTCCTAAGCACTTGTATCTACCAGATAAAATGCGATAAAAAGTGGTGAAGCAAGACTAAAGTGAATCAAAAGTTAATATTTTCATTGAAAGATTTTTAAGCTACTAAAAAGACTCTGTATTATCAAGGACTATGACAAAATAATTGTAAATATTAATTTGTACTGATGAGTAATGTCTGAATAAAAGTATGGTTGAGGAAAAATACATTTTTTTTAACTAAAACTCATAAAAATGCAGACGCGACAAAATTTTGTCGTTGTCAGTGAGTGCGACGCGAGAAAATGCGACGGCAAAATTTTGTCGTGTTTCGCATTTTAATCTGGTTTCAGTTTGTTAAAAGTTCTGTTTCTTAATAATATTTTAACTGTATGTAAAGTTATATTTAAAGTAAGACTAACCGCCTTTGTTTCGCGATATTTTCCTTCGACATTTTATTTTGTGATTCGCGTAATGGTGTCAAAACTGTCTTGCACCACAATTCCGAGTTTTGTAGTGCAAGAAGAGCTATACTGCTATTAGATTTACAAGGTTAGATAGTAATGGCAAAATCCTATACGCTACTTCTAGGCAAGCGTGCTTCACCGTCGACCACATCATCGCTTACCATCAGGTGAGATATTGGTCAAGCGCGAACCTATCAATAATAATAAAAAAATACTGTATGGAACTAGTTTGGAAGTACAACACGGTCAACTTAACGGTCACCTAGCGCTAATACGTCGCGACGTACGACTCTCGCTACTGGCGCACGAGTAGACGCGTCGGAGTGACGTCATAGAGCCAGGTGCACAGTTGACAGTGTTAAACAGCAAACTAGACAATAGCTCTCGATGGGACTTCGCCCTTAAGAAGGAATATATACTGCCTTGGGTTGTACTATGACGTCTTTGTCAACATTGGTCTGTTGTGAAAAAGAGATAGGCCGAGTTTCTCAGCTCTAAATTATCGCAGAATTAATGTGACAAATTGTCAAGCATGCGTTATCTGCTGTGATTGGCTGTTGAAAATTTATTCAACTAATCACAACAGATAACGCGTTCTTGACAACTTGTCACGTTAATTCTTAGTTAATACTGTATAGCTCCATCTCTCTCTCACACTGGAAAAATGTCATAGTGCGGTACCTGTACCTTGTTCAAAAGAATGCAAGTATCTTATGCAAGGTACTTGGCATATTTTAGTGCAAGTTGGTATTTTTTGCGGCGGTAATCTTAATTTTCTTGCGTTTTTATCGATTTTAGAAGCTATGTATGATTTTTTTTTTTTTTAATTTTCAATGTTTTTCCTCAACCGTACTGACATAATGTAATTAGTAGAGTAGATGAAAAAAAAGGTATGTTTTTCTGTTCATATTTTTTTTCGATAAAGTAAATGCTAGATTATATTATTATTGAAGGTTTTTAATTAAAAAGTGTTATGTGTGCGATATTCAGTGGATTTTTTTTTAATAATTATTTTGTAAAAAAATAAAAGTGAACTAGCGTAGGTATAATGTTAATAATAATTGTAAATTTAAAATTGGGTAGAGCGTTTTTTGCTCTTTTTAAACTTAATGATAAAAATGCTGTTTTTTTGCTATTCACTGTTTTTTATTTTATCTTGGAAGCCTTTCGTTTTAGTTTAGTTCCTTGGAGATAAAAACACAAAATGTAAGTTTTTTTTTATAAGAATTGTTTAAAAATTACGGTTAGTGAACAACACATTTTGAAATTATCACATCAGCTTTACACAGAGACAATTTGTTCCTAAACACGATTTTAGAACTACATAAATTGACGCCTTATAACTTCTAACAATAATAGTGATTTAAATTTATTTTAAATATCACGATTTAATAGTTGGGTTTTATTGTTATAAAGTAAATAAAGTCAAAAACGATTATAACGACTTTGCTTATAACAACAGGAATGTAAAGGCCTGTTACAAGGACATTATCATTTATGTTTATAATAAATACTATGTTAATATCTTTTAAACGGTTTTGATTGTATTAGATACATAAGTACTTACCCTTTACGTGGATAGCCTTCGTCCATTGACAGTTACTGCCAATTAAAAGAATAAAAAACGCATCTACCCCCAAAACTTATAAAAATGCCTTGCCCGAAAGTATTTAGTGACACGATTCTAACTATAGTAGTTTAAATATATCGATAATCTCTGATAACCGGATGTCTTTTGAACGCCACGCATTTTTATTTAGATAAGTTTTAATAGATTCTGTACGGAATGGACCATCTTGACTAATATTATGAGAAGGTAAAATTTTACGTTTAATAAATGTTTGTAATGGGTAATCTTTGATAGTACGGGTCCGATTACGAAAATTCCTTCACATATGTAGAGCTACTTTTATTCATAGGCGATTTTTTTATTCGTTTCCGTTACTGAGAAAAGGCCACGGGGGCGAATCCGGGATTAAATAGCAAGTCTAGTTCTAAATGTCAGTCTCAAAGCTAGAGTGAACAGGCGTCTTCCGAGCTCGCTCTTTCAGCCAAGATCAATGTGAAGAGCGGGCTCATCAAGAATTTGAATCGGCAATAATATGGTCCATTATGTACTGAAATAAATAAAGTAATAAATAGAAGCAGGCCTAAGAACTTAAAGCATTTAAAAAGATGTTGATCTAAGTATTTATACAAAAAAAAAACAAGTGGCATCTGAAGAAAAGTTATCATTATTTTTAAATGCTCAAAGTTTTTATTGTACTCTAGGCTTGGCGTTAAAGCAATAAAATTGTGCCTAAATCTCTGTGTAACCCAGAACATAAATCACAAAACTGACAGCTGACAGATGTCACTTTGACATTTATGTCAAATAATGAAAAGTGACAGATGTGATCAGTCCTTGAGTATATGTCTGCAAAACAGGACATTGCGTTTAAATCGCGAAATAGTCATGTTGTAACAGATTCTAAAACCTATAAACTGAGTTGTGTTCAATGCGCAATTAATATTATTAAGAACCATGTGTTTGCGCTTAATCTACTAGCAAGCGAAGATACCTTAAATAGCTAGCAACATTATCTTTTGCTAGTGAATTGAGGTCCATTGTCGAAATAAGTTTTTGTTATCAATATAAAAAAATAACCCTGTATTATACGCATTGTCATCAAAAGTATTGACCAGTCTTAGAAATGTCATCATGTAAAGCTAGGAAAAAAATGTGAGCGGAAAAATGTTATGGGAACCCTTAAATGCATGCAGTATCAAAATCCTTCCTATAATCGTACAAGAAAGTCGGTTCTATACAACACACGCACAAATAGACGCATATGTACGGCGATCTGGAACAAATACCTGTTACGAGATCGCATGCACTCGCTGTAATTGAAGCATGTCTATGTATGCGTTCTTTTTTCTTTGTTTTATAGGGCTGACCTCTTGTACAATGTGTAACGCATGCAAAATCTGAAAAGGGGCACTATACTCTGAAATCACGGGACCAACACTGAAATCGTGCAAAAAAAATACCCTGTATTTTTTTTCGAGTTATGCAAATATCGGGCGGTTGAATTTTTTGTCCTCTTCTCCGGTTGCGTTAAGTCTGTTACCCGTTGTATAACTATTTTATGAAGATAGACCTCTGATAGACTTTGTTTTCCACTCATATTTTGTCCCTAGTTCTCACCATGTTCAATGCAGAGTTAAAAGCCAAACATATACGCTTTAGAATAATATTAATTAAACAGATTGTATAATTTCGGCGCTAGATAGCTAATTTAGTGTAAGTAAAATACAGATTATATTTGAAACTGCCAGAGCAAAACTGCCTTTTTATTTCTAACTATTTTGACGAGGGCTTCGCCACCTTTAGAGTCTAAAATTGTCCCCACGGGAACTCACTACCGGAATAAAATGGACCCTACTTCCTAATCTAGGCCAGGGTCTACCCGTGTTTCAAATTTTGTTCAAATCCGTTCTGCTGTGATTTTGTTAAAAACATATAGACTTTTAAATTTATAATATTAAGTTGGACTTAAGTATGACTTTGGTACTTATTGCAGCGGCGTCGAACACTTACAAGCAGGTGGGGCGTCATCTGATGTCCAGTTTATCTTTAGGTACCCAAAGCCAGCTATCATGGCTCGTATTAAGACCCCTTTCAATACAAGCCTTCGAGGGTAACTTGAAATAACAAAAATATATTTTTCCAACTAGCAATATATAAAAGACAGTTTTGCTCTGTAAGGCTCGCAAATTAAAAAAAATAAACGCGTACCAGTTATCGTAATAATGTGATGTAAAAACACTAATAAGGCGTTCGAAAGATTTATGAAATAATATATTAGAAGTACCTACCGATAGAAAATTAACCATAATGTATAAAATTGGGAAGTTTGAAACGCAGTTTGTAAAGCTCTAGTTCATATCGAGGCGGTCTCGTTTAGTAAATCGATTAGTTATAATAAATATGTTAAAACAAAAACTTCAAGAAAATAGCATTTTAAAACTAGAACATTCTACTCCGAGAAGAAACACCGGAACAAACTCAGACGTCACAATCTCTTAATTCAAACATCTAAGTCAGATTTATCATTTGAAGACTATGCACTAATGTCTCAGATGGTAGTGTTTTCTGTTACAAAAATATCTCAGATTCCTTTACACAGCCTTAACCCAAAATATTACTCTCTCTTTCTGTCAGGAAAGGCGAGAAAAAGGCAGAGTGAGGTTTACTGTTTCTTTGTGTGTTCTGGGCGTTATTTGGATTCTGAGATATTTTTATCTGACTCCGGCGCAACCTAAAAAGAGGGTAATGTTTAGAAACTAACTTAAATCCAGTTAAAACGTGATCTTTTCTTTCACTTCTTATCTACACTTATCGCTTCTATTTGAGACTACAAAGCCGAGTTTCTCACCTCTAATTTATCGCAGAATTAATGTGACAAATTGACAAGCACGCGTTATCAGCTGTGATTGGTTTTTCAACAGCCAATCACATCAGATAACGCGTGCTTGACAATTTGTCACATTAATTCTGGGATAATTTATAGTTGAGAAACTCGGCCCAAGAGTCTCTTATCACGCAGTCGTTTAGTACGTCCTGACTAGACATATGTCACAGTTTGTCGAATCTCTCAAATATTCAAAATTAAGCATGGATCTCTTTTGACTGAGTTTAGTAGCTACGCGATTTGATTAGGTCATAAAGATAGTGGTTTTTTTGTGAGCTTTGAATCATTCAGGATATCGTAGTCGTAGCTGTTATAAAGCTATGGTTTCTTTCCTTTTATTCATGAAGATAAGAACTCTCATTAGGCCCAGTGCGAGTAGGTACGTAATACGCACTCGAACGCAGTAACGGAAACGTTCAAATCTTATGAAATAATTGTGTTTCACGGTAGTGTCACCAGACGGCGCTTATCCAGTTTTAAGACGACGACTAACGCCAACGACCTTGAGGGAACAAAACGCGCACTCGTTTCACACCCGTGCGACCCAAAATTTTGTAGTTTTTTGTACTTTCCTTATTACACTATGACTTTTATAAAAAAGCCTCAGATCAAAATGTAGATAATTAAATTGTCTTTGAGATGGTGTCGATTGCATTAAAATACGCCCAGCAGTTTTGGTGCGATTGTCGTGTTTTTGTCCGTTTTAGACATAACTTAACAAATTAATTACACTATGTTATACGAATAAAACTCATAATTTTCTTATATCAAATTATTAAGAAAATGGTCTAATATAACATATATTTTTTCCAAAAAATTACGACTAGCCGTTTAGACGTGATTCTCATTTTAAAATCAGCTACCCAAGGGAATCGGCGCCTTAATAAAAAGTAAAGAAAACTCGCTCTAAGGCTCTATCGTTAGGTTGATACTCGTGAACATAGACTACTATGCTTGTGAACATTTTATGCAAAAACGGCCAAGCGCCAGCAGGTCTTCAACTCATGTTTACTAACACTAGGCAAATAAATGCTTTTATAAAAACACATTTAGATTTTACGCTCGGCGCTAGTCGAGTGTCGAAATACAAAGTCCATTCTAATATTAGTAAAAATGTAATGCTAGTTTTACTAAGTCCAATGATCCATTTTGTACAAAGACTTCTCATTGGCATTGTATAAATATAATTGTTTTGTAATGTATTAGAAAAACTAAAAAAAATAAATACGTTAGCAGCGATACTTATTTAATTTTAAGATTATTTTTTTGTAGGAAGCGTCATTCACGTTGCGAATCTGCGAATTTTGACATTAGGAAGATAAATATTTTCTAAAATGAGCAAAAAATTTGTTAAAAAGGTCGAAAATGTGGTTGTTTCGAATGTCCGATGTAATTATAGTTCCTTCTTTTGTTTTTTTTTACGATTTTTTTATTTGTAAACCAAGCTTAAAAGTTAATTTAATTTCAATTGTACCGTATGTAATTAAGTTTTATTTGTTTTTTTTTCTTACCGTTAAATTGTGGTAAGTATATTGTAATCCATATCAAAATTGTTGTCAGTTTCTTAGATGTGAATTGTGAATGTAATCGTGGGTAGTTTAAAAAAACCAAAATACCTTCTTTTTACATAATTACTGATTAGAATTGTTACTATATTAGTGTTGCCAGCTTCTAAAACGGCTGGCAACCCTGCACTATTTGAATGGATGGACATCATGGATTACAATATAAATTCACAAAAATACACGTATCATGTATATTTTTATTCCGAATTATCGCAATCTTTGTATATATTGCTTGTTTATAATTAAATTAATTTAATTTATTTATTGGTTTCATGTTTTTTTACCTTTTTATTTAAATTTCTGTTTCATATCCACTTTGAGAGCCACATTCTATGTGTTTCAAGCTTCATGAGCTTTTTTAGATTTCGAGCTCAAATCAGTCTGGGACTGAGCCCGTTCATTTGTAAGAGATAGTATACTTTTTTAATAAAGAAGTAAAAGAAAAGGTCTTTTAAAAATCTGTAGAGCAGTATATTGACATACGTGAATTTGTTGTTGATTTTTCAAAGATTATGTTTCTTACTTACTACAAGTTCATATGCTGTTTTCCATCGTAGGTAGAGTCGAATCCTCAGTAGATAGGTAACGAGATTGCCTCGATATGAGAAGGCGCACAGTCCAGACGAAAAGAATACAGAGTTATTTCTCAGGCAATTTTTATAGATTTAGAGCGA
Organism: Anorthoa munda; assembly: GCA_945859665.1. Classification (NCBI taxonomy): domain Eukaryota; kingdom Metazoa; phylum Arthropoda; class Insecta; order Lepidoptera; family Noctuidae; genus Anorthoa; species Anorthoa munda. Next base: position 9,125,551 of record OX243919.1, on the reverse strand, counting down.
AAAAGGCGGGAAATGTGTAAAATATGAATGTATATATTTATTTTTAACGTTTTTTTTTTACTGTTTGTAAGGGCAGTGCCGTTTGATGTTGTGGATAAATTATATCGATTATTATAGCTAGTGAGTCGAGAAGGCGAAAATTTAATCAGATTTGGTATGTACGTTAAATATTAAGTATGCTGATTAATTTTAGTCACAAGCTAGGTTTACGTGTAAGTATTATAGTCATTTGGCATTGAGATAGCTCAATGAGAGATTCTATACTAAGCTAATAAGTTTAATAAATATTTAAATGGACCATATAATTTTATATTTTACATACTTGGCCGCTGAGTCGCGCGTAATCATGGCCCGCAAACTATAGAGGCTTTAGTAAATGAATATGTATTAGAGTGGTTTCTAGAGTGAAGCATAGACAAACACGGGTGATAGCATATCTTCCATCACAATTCTTCCATTTAGTCTAATTTATTTATTATCCGAGTACATTACACAAATTAGATACCCACGTTTTTTTTATTTGTTGTGAAATCATCCAATCCAAACCATCCGTTCTGGGTGAAGCGGGCGGGTGTGTCAGACTTTTACTGACTAAAACCCACCCGTGTTCCTTCTGTTGCTTGTGCCATGGCTTCGGTAACTCTATTTAAACATTCGCAACCTAGATAGGTACCCACCTAGACCTTCTATTCGTGTTGATTGGCAATCTGAAAAATATGCTGGATAGACGTAGGTTTCTCATTATTGATGGAAAAATATATTTTTTTCTTCTAAGTTTTATTTAATTTTTATTTCATAGTTCTTCAAATAGTCTTTGTAAAACAACAGAATATCTACAGCCTTAAAAAAGCCATTATTTAAAACTAATATTAAGCCACCTGTATAGCAGCACCAGGTTTTGCAATAGTGCACGACATGATGCAATGGAGCTGACGCATATCCTGTGAAAGGGCTCCAACACTGGCACTGTGTTGGTATGGGTAAAGGATTCATTTTTTGGCCAGATTATTTTTTACCTAGAAAGAAATAAATCGTTCTACTTTTCGAAGACGGTTATAAATAAGGTCTACTCGTGGACCAACACAATTTAGCAGCTGTATGGAAAGTGCCCCACCAGCCCGCAGAAGACAGTTGTCTAAATTTCTTGGTCTAGTTTGAAAACTTCGCCTATAACGAGATTAGCAGCTTTGACTGTAGAATGTAAAATTCAGCACATTGCAACTGTTCTGTAGATATCTACTTACCTACGTACAACGAAGCAATTGGATTTGAGAGCATGAATATACAAACCTGTATAGTTACACACTTTTATACCTATCTAGAATCCTACCGATATAGTTTTGTAGGAAACTCACTGGTTTTTCTCTAGCACAAATAAAAAACATCCAAATACGTTTTCGCCTTCCGACTTTCATGGTACCATATCTCCATGACGCTGTTTCATCGCGTGAAATCAATATAAAATAAATACTTAGACTGCTTTATCAGTTTGTAATATTGTACCTACCTACTTTATAAATAAATAAATATTGTGAATTGTAAATAATGAAAATTTCTTTATTGATAAATAAATAAATGTCTATTGTAAGCTGCTGTTTTATTTTTGGTGAGACTGAGGGTCAAAAGGGTCCGGGGGTCTGATGGATGCAAGACGAACGGGACCGGTCAATGTAGCAACGCTTGGAGGAGGTCTATGTCCAGCAGTGGACGTCTTTCGGCTGATATGAAGACGATGACGAGGGTCAAAACATATTGAGAGAAAAGTCCAAGTGAACCGACGCATTGTTCTTAAAATGTACATAGCATATGGATCCTTTTCTCGTCATCTTAACCCTTGTCTCAGTGTGCTTTGATCCTGACTCACCAACACCCAGCCCAAATCCTAAACCTTCATCTTTCGAGCAGGAAATAATCAGTGAATTATATTGTAATTTAGTTCATTACTAAATTACACTTAATTTACTGCTTTCGAAATCGGTATGTCCTAACACTAAAATTTCGTGGAAATTTGTCATCCTCTACCGACCCTCACTGAGCTGGCGTGGTATAGGTACTATCACCGGCTTATCCCTCTTCCTCTCACAGGGAGGCCGAGGTCCCACAGTGGCTCAGTGAGAATGTTAAAGACAGTTTGAGTAGGTATATTACTTTCCTTAGATTTTTACAAAATAAATGTTAGTTTTACCGAGACCGTAGCATCTCTAGCACACAGTAAATCAAAAATTACTAGGATTTTTTATATTATTATGCAGTTGTGCCAGGTAAAAATTAATAAAAGCTCCCATTGGAGTTGTTCTAAGGAAATTGCATTCATAATCTATCGATTAAAATATTACACTCTGGACATCCCTGTAACTGTCAAAACACTGCTGGCGTCGCAGTGCGTTCCATCCATCGTAAATATCTGAAGATTATTAGCCTTACTATGTTTTGGCGCTGCCATTCTACATGAAGAAATGTGAAACAAAAAATACTGTAATCATAATCAACTGTAATCATGTAAGACATGGAACGCGCTGTATTGATTGAGGTTATATTTCTGTAATCTGTAACTGTGAAAGCTTTCCTGATTTTGTGAAAAGTTATGTTATATTTATGCTATAAGTGGCTAAAGTAGTTAGTAAAGCGCTTTTATTTTAAATTTTCTGTTATATGATGTCTGACGTTGAAGAACCGCCGACGAAGATGTCGAAATACGAAGAGGTATGTTACAATTTTTATATTGAACAATTTCGTAAAAGCCGCTGAGCTGAGAGGCGTTGGTCTTCCTCTTTACCTTTCTGTGTGCTTCCATTTCAATATAATCTTGTGTAAGTAGATGAGGAAGTGGCACATTTTCTTTTATTAATTCTTGTGACTTGAGTTAGAGCAGGACCTTATAATTTTCTTATTTTTATGCTTGTTTTTACCAGGAAGCTCTGAATATATCCATAAAAAAGGTTTCCTTAGACAAACATATCCTTCCTACATATTAAGGACCTGGCTAGAAATAACTTGCACTGCCTGAGTCAAGCTCTGTGTTTTTTTTCGTTTTTGCTCAACTATTTTTTAATGTCTCTCGGCAAACTTCGTGTTTCGTCAGTTGTCGGATTTCTATCAGGCTTTCAAGTCAATTGAGAGTGTCCACTCTGCACTAAGTGCAAAGGGCGGCTGATAGAAATCTGATGATGAACACGAAGTTGCAGAGGGACATAAAATAGTTGTATTGTACTTCTGGCTACCTATCCCTAAGGCAAATTAGAAGAGTCTCATTTATCCTTTATTGCTAGGGACTCTAAGAACGCTGAGGCCTTAATATGATGTATCTAAACCAGTGGTAAACTTTCTTAATGGGGGGCCAAGAACTTCAAGAAATTTCAGAGGAGGGCCAGAATTATAGGAAAAATGCATTTAGTGTTAAAACTTTTAATCATATAAAAACATTACAGCATTACACGCTTGCACAAATCTAAAATTACAATTTAACTTTTATTCGAAGGCCCTGCCATGGTAGGCGGAAAATTTGAATCTACTTTATACATCTGGACCGTCAAAATATGATTATTGCGGGCCATATATTATTCATGTCGAAGGACCGTCGGCGCTGGCTCGCGGGCCGTACTTTGCCCATCACTGATCTAAACTATCATGGTTCAATTGTGAGAAAGATATGAAAGAATGAATAGCACTATCCCTTGGGTTTGACAGATTACAATACGAACCCTGGTGAAATGTGGTCTGTGAATACAGGCATCAGATTCAGATCTACTGTTCGCAAGTTCTACATTAATAGGTTGAAATCCACCACTTTTTGAATGTCGAAAGTTGTACATAATGATGGTCTCGCAAAATGTCCACCCGGACTTCCTAGTGTTTTAGCTGGGAAGTAGTGGCCTAACAAACCTCACAGCTACAAGTCTGTCTTTTAAGTTGCTACTGCTGAGCATAAAATCCTGGAATCAATGTCTGGGTCATGCAAAGTGTAATTGCCGGCATGTAAGTTGGCAAGAGTCATCAGATGCGCATAAGTTGTTCCTTTGGTTACTAAAAAATATACGCAGTTTCGAGATTAGAAGCAAACTATTTATTTCCAAGAACATAATGACAACCAGAATTATAAGTTATTTTGAAGTACCCACTAGTATTTAACTTTACAATCACCCACACAACCAATATACACAACAGTTACCAAACAGGACGTGGGGAATGTTCAGCACCGCTCTGAGCGTGCGATTGGTTGGTCAGTTGACACGAGGATCAACTGACCAATCGCGTCATGCCCTCGTTCTGTTCTCTCTATTTGGCGGTTGGTCAGTTCTCTTACTAAGAACTTGCCCCCCACTACTCTAAAACCTTGCCAAGTTACATGCCGGGGATTATATTATTAGGTTTTTTCCAACTAGACATTCTTAGTGGCATCCTGGCTGCTGGATTTGTACCTGGTTGGAGTCTAAAGAGGTGAAGATGATGAATAAAGATTGAGGATGGCATGGTTGGCACAGTAGCTTTGAAATTATCTACGGCGCTACATATTCAATTCTCGCATTGAACAAATATTAGTATGGTCTACAGATAGTGTTCCCAGGTCTAGGTCTAGGATGAGGCAAGGTTTTTATTTCATAATGCCTCTATTGCATTAAACTTAACTGCCAATAAGCAGAATTTTTTAACCGACTGCCGAAGGAGGGTAATGTGTTTATCACTCTATGTATGTATGTTCCCAAATGGCGTTCTAGAGACCAAACGCGTTGGCCGATTTTGATGATTCTTATGTCAATCGTTTTAACCTTGCGAGTGTCTCTGGCTACATTAAAATTAGAAAATAAGAAAAATGGTGGCTTTTGGGCACCATATTGTGAAGCGCACAATCTTTTTTTTATTGCAAACCCAACGTGTGGGGTATCAAAATAAAGGGTTTTACGAGGTGATTTCAAAAATATATAACACTTATATGTTTCTTACCAAATTCGAAAAAAAAAAACTAAAAAGTTATAAATAAAAAACTGCACAGCATGATTTTCTTCTTGTTTATGTCTTTTTAGTTCGCTTCTTAACCAGTCGGGTTTTTTGAATTTTTGTTAAATTATTGATTGGCTTACGTTTGACCACTATGTTAGGGGGGTTTGGTTTCCGTACTTATTATTATTATTATTATTATTATATACTTTATTGTACACCACTTAAATAATAACAGGACAATATTTTTAAAGATAAGTGTACAATGGGCGGTCTTATCGCACAGGGCAATCTCTTACAGACAACCCTTAGTCCCTCAATTGGACCTTTGTACGTGGGGCCAACGTTTGACCACTGTCTCACCTTTGTCACCGATGATGTGGTTGACGATGAGGACTGCTTGGTGATTTACCAAACTTTTCTGCCTACTTCTCAGGGATTACAGGCGGATTGATATTGTTTTTTATTGCAGTATTTGGACCCTGAGGGTGAGGAATGCCTGGAAGAGGGACAAGAGGAGTGGCTCAGTGAAGGAGTATTGACCGATGATGACTATGTCCTAACGGTAAGTGCATTTACACAAATGTATTTTTAAGGCTTCCGTAAACAGACTCAACATGACATTGCGACAAAGGTGCCACAAAGATTTTTCATATAAATTTTTTTGTACTATCAAAATACATTGTCGCATCGTTGTCGCTTTGTCCCACTGCAGGGCAAAGGCCTTTTCTCATACAGAGAAGGCACAAGCATTGATCACAATGCTTCCTCAGGGTGGGTTGGTGAATTCAAACATATATCCATTCCTAACTACCTCATCATCTGTCTAGCCTTTTTCCCAATTATTGTTGGGGTCAGCTTCCAGTCTTATCGGATTCAGCTGAGTACCAGTGTTTTACATGGAGCGACTGCCTATCTGACCTCCACGACCCAGTAACTGGGTAACACGATACCCCTTGGCAAGACTGGTGTCAGATCTCAGGCTTCTGACTACCCGTAACGACTGTCAAAGATCTTCAAATGACAGCCGGGACAAACGGCTTAACGTGCTTTCCGAGGCACGGAGGAAACTCGGTATGTTGAAATGGTCACCCATCCACGGACTGACCTCGTCAAGCGTTGCTTAACCTTGAAGATCGACCCGTGCGGCTGTTTTATATAGCCACGAGCTCCTCATTCATCCTAACTACCTATAATATTAGAAATTCGAAAGTAACTCTGTCTGTCTGTTACCTTTTTAACGCTTAAATTGCTGAACCGATTTAGATGAAATATGATTTGGAGATAGTTTGAGGCCCTGGGAAGGACATAGGATAGTTTTTATCCTGGTAGTGCTTTTCCTTGGGATGGTAAAACAATCTTTATTCGGACCAAAGCTAGTTAACCATAAGTCCAGATTTCCTCACAACGTATTCCTTTAGCGATGTTCAAGACAAACTTAGCAAGTACATCATCATCACCTTCCTCCCATGTTACTTGGGGTCGGCGCAACACGTTTGCATCTTCCATACCGTCCTGTCCCCCGTCACGTTATTACTGACTCCCTTTTCTTTCATATCACTCCTCACACAGTCCATCCATCTTTTCTTTGGCCTTCTTCTCCCTCTCCATCCATCCACATTTATATTCATAACTATTTTAGTAACATGCGTTTCATCCCTCCTCATCACATGACCATACCAGGACAAACGGTTTCCTTTCAACATTTCTGCCACTGGCGCCACTTTCAAACTGCCTCCAATATACTCATTTCTCACTTTATCCAATCTCGTCACGCCGCACATCCATCTCAACATTCTCATCTCTGCTACATGCAATTTTCTTTCATCCATCTTTTTCACAGCCCAACATTCCGATCCATACAGTATGACAGGTCTAATCATGGACTTGTAGATTTTCCCCCAAGAGACTTAGCATGTACATATAAATTGAAAAAGTCACAAGGTTGCCCGGTTTTGCACCAAGAACCTCAAGCACATGAGGACATCGCTACACAAACTATACTGTGATTTATAATTTCGTGGACTAAACTGACAGCTGCTATTGACCTTATTTTTTTAAAATGTTGCAAGCGCGGAGCATAGTGTTGTAGGTAAGGCTCAATCATAAGTGATTCATCGAATCGATGTGACATGACTCCTGAATTTATTTTTACTAATTGGTGTAAATAAATGTTTTATTAATATAAACGTAATATATTTAAATATAACAGTATTCATACACATAGTACATGAACTATTATTGTGTTAAATATGAAATCGACAATAAAATAAATGCAATCGATAAAATTAAGTCTGACATACAGCTTGGCAAAAAAGAGTCTGACGCGGTGACAGTTGGAACTAAAAATAAAATTAACTAGTTAACTAAAATAATCTACCTATTGCTTGCCTATTGTTACCTATTAGTACTAAGAGTAGTTAGAGTAACTAAAAATTTAATAAAAAGTATCAAAAACTGTTGAGTCATAGTATTTCGGGGTATACAGGTGCGATAGTGGCGACCTCATTTATTCCACACTCTTTTTTGCCAAGCTGTAAATGAGTAGAATCTAAAAATGGGCCGATAGTTTCTAAACAAATTATTTTTTATGCCGTGAAATAGTTTCATTTTCGATCTACTTCGATTTTCGATTAATTTTCGATCACTCAGGATAGTTAGGGTACGACACTATTTTAATGTAACGATAAAGTGACAACCCTCCAAATGTCAGTTTAGTCCACGAAATAAAAAATCACATTATAATTATCTTATTTTTAATTCCAGGCCGAGCAAGACCAAGAACAGGACAAAAGCAATTCTATGATTCTCAAAACAGAAGACCCGGACACATCTATGGAAGAGACAGATACAATCCAGACAACAACAGTCATAGGTCAAGTGGAACTGCACGATGGGAGTACTACCCATGCGAGTATCACCCATGGGACTATTATCCATGGGGGTGGATCCCATGGTACCCAAGGCAATGTTACTCAAAATATAGAAGAGCAGTTGAATAATTTGGAGAGCACCCACAACGGTGATGAATTGCCTGATGATTTGGATGCTTTCTTGATCAGGTATTTTTCTAAGACTCTTGCAACTATCCTAAGTATCACTTCATATTCTTCCTCTAAACATGTAGATCAGTGATGGGCAAAGTACGGCCCGCGGGCCAGCTCCGGCCCGCGAAGGTATTTACGCCGGCCCGCCGACGGTTCGACATGAATAGTATATATGGCCCGCGATATTTATATTTTGACGGTCCAGAAGTATAAAGTAGATTCTACTTAGTAGAATCCACAGAGAAAATGAAACTATCATAAACGCATAGGTAAAGGAGCCAGCTAGACTAGCTGAAATTGCGAAAATACTCAATCAGAATTCGACTTAATGATGAACACCTTATTATGGCAAATCATGGCTCACACGCCTACCATGGCAGGGCCTTCGAATAAAAGTTAAATTGTAATTTTTAACATTTGTGCGAGTGTGTAATGCTGTAATGTTTTTATATGATTAAAAGTTTCAACACAAAATGCATTTATTCCGGCCCTTCTCTGAAATTTCTTGAACTTTCTGGCCCCCCCATTAACAAAGTTTCCCCACCACTGATGTAGATGATTAATATAGTTTTAAATATTATGTATGGCCTAGTATTTAGCTATGGCAACACCATTCGATGACGCGGCCATAAGGCCGTCACATGTACAGGTACAACCGATCGCTGACAACTGTGAAGGAAAACATCGTGAGGAAAGTTGGAGTTATAGTTAGTATTTGAAGTTTGTGCTCCATTGGTGTAATTTCTACAAGGCGTTCCAGTGCGAGGGTAAAAGAAAAATAAACAATAAACAGTGGAGCATACGGTGGTCTGTTCCGCTTAGCCGGAGCACCGCCGTGTCCTCGTGGAGGCGATCGGCGGAGCCGATCCGGCCCTGGATCAGGCCATGGTACAGGGCGAGAGGGCATGGGAAGCTGTCACCTCCTTCTGTGAAACAGTAATGCTCGCGAAGGAGAAACCCGAACGCGTGAGGGAGACGCAACAGAGACGCCCTCACGCCCCTAGCCATCGCAGGAGACGCCCTGGCGTCGGGAGTCGCAAGCCGATTCCCGGCCATCGTAGGCGCGGGCTTGTAGACTGCGTGTACCACGCGCGCCTTAAAGAGATGTCAGCAAAGTGACGGGGTCCGATAGGGCCGATGCCTGTCTGGGTCGCGGATAAATTTGAAAGAGAGTTACCGCGGCCCTGGCACAAGCAACTGAAGGAACACGGGTGGGTTTTAGTCAGTAAAAGTCTGACACGCCCTTCCGCTTCACCCAGAGCGGGAGAAGTCAAACGATAAAAAGAAGTGCTTGTGGTACGAGACGAAAGGTGGGCTAGAGACGCCGCACAAGCACTGGCAATCGGAACCATCCGAGAACCTGAGTACTGCACTCCTGTAGCCTAATTGCGTAAGTGAATTCTGCAAAGCAAACAAGTTGGAACCTTCCCAAAAACTACTTTCCGTATTGCATATTACACTCTGAAACGGAAAGGTTATGCTCCTTTCATTACCAATATTTTGACGTAGAATTGATTGTAAAAGAATGAATGAAAGCGGAAGAATCGAGATAAAACTTCACTATTGGTATTGTGTAATGCAAATGTCATATATCTTCAACTCCGTAGTATCTCTAAGTAGTCTGTGTTCAACTCAAAGGAGGATTTGGAAAGCTAACGCTAGCTTTCCAAATTAGTTTCGCAATACCGAAAAGGTTGAAAGAAATGATTCTGATTCTTTGAAAGAATCGACTTGTTTCCTTTGCAGAATTCACTTACGCAATTAGGCTGCTGGTCTTTCTAAAGAACATCACCAATAAGTTCCGTGTGTCCCCTTAAATGTTCCTATTGTTTACAGAAAAGCAGACGGTCAAGTGGTTGAGGCGAAAGTGAAGGAAGAGATAAAGGCTATCAAGGTCAAACAGGAGACAGAGGATGACGGCAACGATACCGATGACCTACTGGTATGATTTCATCATCTTCCTGCCCTTGTTCCATGTTACTTGTGGTCGGCGCAACACGTTTTCCTCTTCCACACCGTCCTGTCCCCCGTCTCGCTATCACTGACACCCTTTTTAACCGACTTACCAAAAAGGAGGAGGTTCTATGTTCGACTTCATGTATGTTTTTTTTATTTTTATTATGTACTAGCTGACCCGGCAAACTTTGTTTTGCCATAAAAACACCAAACATTCATCTACCCTACCTACCCTACACTGCCAACCCTACACTACCTACCCTACCTACCCTACCCTACCCTACCCTACCCTACCTACCCTACCCTACCTACCCTACCCTACATACCCTACCCTACCTATCCTACCCTACCCTACGTACCCTACCCTCCCTACCCTACCCTACCTACCCTACACTACCTACCCTACCCTACCTACCCTACCTACCCTACCCTGCCTACCCTACCCTACCTACCCTACGCTACCTACCCTACCCTACCTTCCCTACCCTACTTTCCCTACCCTACCTACCCTACCCTACCAACCCTACCCTACCTACCCTACCCTACCTACCCTACCCTACCTACCCTACCCTACTCTACCTACCCTACCCTACCCTACCCTACCCTACCTACCCTACCTTTCCTACCCTACCCTACCTACCCTACCCTACCTACCTACCTACCCTACCCTACCTACCCTACCCTACCTACCCTAGCCTACCCTAAACGGGATAAAAAGTCCTCTATCCTTCTCCTGGTTCTTAGGTACTTCCCTACCAATTTTCAGCCAAATCGGTTCAGCCGTTCTTGAGTTATAAAGTGTGTAACTAACACGACTTTCTTTTATATATATATAGATGTTCACCGATATCTCCGTCATTTGGGGACCGATTTTGAATTTTTTTTTTGTTTTTAATAGTATTTTCCCAAATTGGTCCCATTTTAATTTAGTGAAGATCTGATTAAGGACTTCGAAGATATACAACATAACTCTTCAATAAATAACGGCAAACCTCTCGGGATTGCTGCAATCGCATGCCTGTTCATTTTTTATACCATTTCATAACATAACATCACGCCAGTACGCTCTTAACGGGTACGCAGATCTCTCATTTCACCAGTTATGTTCAAGTTTCATAATATTCGGGTAAACTATTCTGGCGTTATAGGTACCTTACTAAACAACTTGCGTATTAGGTAGATACACCTAAAAAGTGAAAAATAAAAAACTTTTTTATAAAACAAATACTACCGACTTCCAATTAAAAAACTACAAAGTGAAAAATAACTTTATTTTTGGAAGTCGGTGTCCATAACGCAAAAAAATTGGTACCTACCAAAGACACCGACTTCCAAAAATAAAGTTATTTTTCACTTTGTAGTTTTTTAATTGGAAGTCGGTAGTATTTTTTTGTAAAAAAGTTTTTGATCTTTCATATCACTTCTCACACAGTCCATCCATCTTTTCTTTGTACTTCTCCTCAACTTAGAAAGTACATATTAGTACCAGCTTCATCATCAGATCAGTTTGATGGTATTTTCATCAGTATAATTAATTTGTATGTATTTGCTTCATCATAGTCGCTTAACTATTCGAGATCTCTTATACCCATGACACAGATAATATAATACTAGCATACAGATACCTCATCCCATACAAAGAAACCGTGCCGACGTAACTAGCGTTTTTCGACTGCTTATTCTGGCAATTTTGTGTACATCGAACGCATTCGGTTCTGTTTCACGGTGATAGATAGATGGTGTTAGCAGCGACTTGCAATTAAAAGGGTTTACTAGGTTCGTGAATATTTTTTCTTTAAATACAGTGAAGGTTTGTTTTCTAGTATTTATTCGCACGTTTTTACAGTATTTTTTGCACCAAAATGTGTTAAAATGCAAACTTTAACAATCGAGTGGAATGCCTCAGAAATTTAATAATGCGCCATCTATTGGCATCAATTTTAAATGATCCGTCTAATAATCTTTGAAATGTGAATTTAGAACCCAATATTCCATAATTTAGTACTTAGGAGAGTTGATAAAACAAGAACATACAATTTTTGTGTTCAATGCCAGAAAATGTTAATTTTACACACATTCAATAACAGATGGGGTGCATATCGCGCCATCTAGTGAGATTTATTTGAACCAAATTTTCTTTCTTAGCAATGAGACCCCGTGCCCATCACATACTTATTAAGGAGTTCCAGTGGCCATCTGTGGTCTTCTTCATCAGTTCCTCTTCACCAAATGATACTTTCTTGCCATGTTATTGAAAATATGAAATGTGGTGGTGACAATGGGACCACCTCTTGAGGAAACCCTTTCAAACAAACAAAAATAATTTTGCTGATCCGTCTATATAATTATGACGGCGTTATGCCCAAACATACATAAAAAAAAACATCCGAATTGAGAACCTCCTCCTTTTTGGGAAGTAGGTTAAAAAAAAAGTTTCTTAATATAAAAGCTTGTTTATTTACAGCGGATGTTAGGTGAAGGTGATCAAAAGGTGAAGAAAAAGACCTTGAAAATGGTGAAGAGTGAGAAGATGGATGATCAGGGCTCCAGCGATGACGATGATGACGACTTTATATATGAGGTATGTTATATTTATTTGTCGTATAATCCCCGGCACGTAAGTTGGCAAGAGTTTTTAGATGCGCAAAAGTACTTTTTTAGGTATATTTGGAAGTGAAGCGGGGCGGGCGGAAAGGTTTGGAACTGTTTCGAGGTCGCGATTGGTTGCTCAGTTGACACAAGGATCGACTGACTAATCGTGTTGCGTTCACGTTCCGTTCGCTCTATATGGTGGTTGGTGAGTTCGCGGAATATGCGCGAACTTTCCCCCACAACTCCAAAACCTTGCCAACTTACGTGCCGGGCACTATATTTATGAGTAACAAGATAAAATTACAAATTTATAAAACCCCCGATTGAAATTTTTATTTCATGCTTTTTAAACTACATAAATAATATACCTAGTAGCAGACACGCTTCAATCGACAATCTTTCGAAACACGTAATAATGACAAGATATCTTGCGAAAAAATCCAGATTCACTAGATAAAATGGGAATAACTTTTGAAAGGCTAAACCGATTTTATTCAAACATAGCTAAGAACACTCAACAAAGTCACCTTTCAAACAAAAAAAACTTAATCAAAATCGGTTCATTCGTTTAGGCGCTATGTTGATACAGACAGAAACACAGATACACAGTAACACACGTCAAACTTATAACACCCCCTTACATATCCCTAGGGAACATACTCATGGGATATAAAAATACTCTATGTTTGGGTTCAGTGGTTTAGCCTTTGATTCGTAACAAACAGTCAGAATAAGTTGCTCATCGCTTTTATGGTATTATTACATTATGTTAAATATTATATTATACTAGCTGACCCGGCAAACTTTGTTTTGCCATAAAAACACCAAACATTCATCTACTCTACCTACCCTACCCTAACAACCCTACACTACCTACCCTACCTACCCTACCCTACCCTACCCTACCCTACCTACCCTACCCTACCCTACCCTACCCTACCCTACCTACCCTACCCTACCCACTTAGGGGTATGAAAAATAGATGTTAGCCGATTCTCAGACCTACTCAATATGCTCACAAAATTTAATGAGAATCGGTCAAGCCGTTTCGGAGGCGTACGGGAACGAACATTGTGACACGAGAATTTTATACATAAGATTATATTATATTATATTACATTATATTATACTATTAAATGTTTATTTTGTCCACAGCGCAGCCAAGTGAAAACTCTGAAACTGGCTAAGAATGCCTTAATCAAGCGAACTGCGACAAAAGCGGTCCCAGAAGACATGAGCGATGGAGACGACGAAACTGAACAGGTTAGTGGAACCATCCGAGCTTTATGCACTTTAGTCGATTGAAAAACGGGCCACGGGGCTCATCGGCATTGAAGCATTGAGGCTCTAGGCCATTCGTTGCCAGCAAAGGCTATGGTGGTAATGACATTTTGATACTGTTTAACATCCCCATAAATATTTGTCAATTTCAACCGATTTCAAAAGGAGGTTCTCAATTCTCAATTTCATGAAAATCGTTGGAGCCGTTTCCGAGATTCAGATTATATATATCTTATATATAAAATTCTCGTGTCACAATGTTCGTTCCCGTACTCCTCCGAAACGGCTTGACCGATTCTCATGAAATTTAGTGAGCATATTGAGTAGGTCTGAGAATCGGCTAACATCTATTTTTCATACCCCTAAGTGGGTAGGGTGGGGTAAGTAGGTAGGGTAGGGTAGGGTAGGGTAGGGTAGGGTAGGTAGGGTAGGGTAGGGTAGGTAGTTAGGGTTGTTAGGGTAGGGTAGGTAGGGTAGATGAATGTTTGGTGTTTTTATGCCAAAACAAAGTTTGCCGGGTCAGCTAGTCTATACATATATACAAGAATTTCTCGTTTAAAGGTATTAGATATGTACGTAATTAAGCAAAAGGAGTATGTAAGGATCGTTGCAGGTGGCGTTGCGCAAAGGTGTGAGTAGTATGTACAATACGGACAAAATAACTGTGCACATCGACTGCCGTCGACCCCACCCCCGCCTACCCGCGCGGCGCCCCGCTATCGACCCGCGTTCGCCTCGTGCGCCAATAGCGAGAGTCTAGCGTCAGATTCACAGTTATATTTTTCGAGTAGTACAGTAGCTACATCGGATCTTTGTTTAGGGCTTATTACACTACACGGTATTCAGGGCCCTGGATACCGGGTCACTAAATCATTCCGAGTCAATAAGGTCGATATTTTGAGAACCCTAATTCCCTAACATTTATTACACTACCCTGAATTAGGGTTTAGGGCCCTGAATACCGTGTAGTGTAATAAGCCCTTTTCTCTGAAGTAAGTCTCTGCCTCGTGGTCCTAGCGCTAACAAAGATAATTTGGTTCAAATAAATGTAACTAGATGGAGCGATATGCATTGATTCGTTATTAAAATTATGTGTAAATTTAACATTTTCTAGAATTGATCATAAAAATGTATGTTCTTTTTTAATCAATTCTCCTAAGCACGAAATTATGGAATATTGGGCTCTTCATTTACATGTCAAAGATTATTTGAACGGTTCATTTAAAATTGATGCCAATAGATGGCGCGGTTTTAAATTTCTGAGGCATGCCACTCGATTTTTAGGGTTCCGAAGTCAACAAGGAACCCTTATAGTTTCGCTCTGTCCGTCTGTCCGTCCGCAGCTTAGCTCAGAGAATCTAAGTACTAGAAAGCTATAATTTGGCATGTATATACATATTAATAATTCCGACAAAGTGGTAACATAAAATCATGAAAAATATTTTTTTTTCGGGTACCTCCCATAGACGTAAAGTGGGGATGTATTTTTTTTTTATCATCTATCCCATGGTGTGGGGTATTGTTGGATAGGCCTTTAAAAAATATTATGGGTTTGTTAAAACCATTCTTCGATTCAGAGATTCGTTTGCGTAAAATTAAGCTTTAAGTTGCAAATTTATGTTAGAGTCAAGTGTCCCCTCCCCCTGCCAGCGAACTGGTTGCTCTTGGCTATGTGAAAAAATTCACGGCAGTAGTAAATATAACGAAATTAAAAGGAAAATTATCACGGATAACTAGGCTTTACAAGTTTACGAGTAATAATCGACCAACCTAAAAAATGTACTTGGAACAGTAAAAATTTTGTACAAATGCCATTGAAAAATTACTTAAATAAAGTTGATAGCTGTGTAAAACAGAGTAAATATAATGCTTACGAACCATGTAAAAATATACAAAAATGAAATCATTACAGGCTTTACAAGTTTACGAGTAATAGTCGACCAACTTATAAAATGTACTTGGCACAGTAACATTTTTGAACAAATGCCATTGAAAAATTACATAAATAACGTTGTTAGCTGTGTAAAACAGATAGTAAATATATGCTTATGAACTATGTAAAAATATACAAAAATAAAATCATAACATCCTTAATAATAATGATTTCTAAATTAATAATGTTTTAGCTCGAATAACGTACTGGAGTGGTCGGAGTCGTTGGCAGTACCAGTCCGTAGTCCATACGGCGCATAGGCGCGGTGGAGTCTATTTTATGTTAGTGCAGAAGTATTTTCGTTGTTTTGTAATTAAAACGTATAAGTAAAGTCAAATTAAATTCGATTTCCAAACAAATTACTAATTTTCTTTTGTCGATATCCGTCTATAAAGTCAATATTCGACCCGACTTCATCACTAATTGAGTAGCGTAAAACTTTCCAGAATTAAATAGTGAATAGAGGAGAATGGAGGTGAATACATACGATTTTTTTCTAATTCCGAAAGAGAAATAAACAAGGAGCATGCACGCAAGGATCCAGGAACGAGCTATACCATTCCCCGTGGCTCTAAAGCACGCTCGTATCGGCCCCTTTCGCAATTCGCACCGGCGGTGGTACTCAAATAGATAATATATTTCTAACTTCAGTTGCGAAGTTGGATTTTATAACTCCTTCTTCAGTTACCAGTTAGTTAATCCTTATTTAGTTTAAGTCAAAAGTGAATTGATGACATCTAGGCAAGCGTGCTTCACCGTAGACCACAACATCGCTTACCATCAGGCGAGATAGTGGTCAAACGCGAAAATATAGATTAGAAAAAAACATCATCCTATGTGGGCCCGTTTTTAGACTTTGTGAGCCGCTGAAACCGTTCTAATGTTCATGTAACAACAACAAAACCCTCTTTTTAGTCCGCAGTATTATGCAACTTCGGAACCCTAATACTGCGCGTGGTCCGACACGCACTTGGCCGGTTTTTATTTAAATTTATATTATAATACATATATATTATAAAACAAAACATCACTGTATTTAAAGAAAAATTAGTCATGACGCGAGAACACCCTTTTACTTGCAAGTTGCTGCTAACACCATCTATGGCCGTGGAACGGAACCGAACACGATCGAAGTAATTATAAAAATAATCATCTTAATCATACGAAAAACGCTATTAGTTACGTCGGCACGGTTTCTTTGTATGTGATGATGCATCTGTATGCTAGTATTATATTAAGGGAATAAATATAATGACCACCAAAAAAAATTTTGTGACGATAACCCCTAACCACCAAATCTAGTAATATACTGACAAAAATAGTAAATGATCACCAAATTTAGTAAATTGATCACCAAATTTTAATAGCAAATTATTGCGCTATTTAATGTTGTAAAATAGGTTAGGTTAGGTTAGAACTGTGACCAACCGCGCGCGAGCCGAGCGAGCAAAGCGAGCGGTGCCGCGGCAGCGGCCGGCGAGCGCTACTTCCAAGTTGCTCCCAGAAATTTTATAATCTTTTTGGTCATTGGTTTAATTTTGGTGATCATTTACTACTTTTGGTGATCATTTACTACTTTTGGGTTAACAATGATTTATTTGGAGTCATTTTGCCTAAACAGGATAGCGAGATGTTAAAACTTTGGTTATAATTTTACAATAAGATGCGGGTTTAATTTTGGTGATCATTTACTATTTTTGTCTGTTATATGTTACTATATCTGGTGGTAAGTTAAACATAAGCCTTATATTAATTGTGGCTCTGCGAACCATTGCGCAAGAAACAGTTTGTCTTCGAGTATACTGCATAGAGTAAGCGAGATAGGAGGATGTGACAAACGTAAGCGAGTGAAAGAGGCAGTTATACAATGCTATCTTCTACTTCAACATTGACACAAACATAACAACTGCGCAGGGTTTTGCAGCCAACTTCAGAGACACAAGGATCCGCTGTGACTACTGGTACCGTTTGATCAGCTTCCAGCGTATATTTACTTACCCTTCCTCCACAGTCATCAGATGAAGGTACGACAGTGCAGCGTATGTTCGAAGTGAAGAAAGCTCCCTCTAGCGGCAAGAAACCGGAACCGAAGAGAATTGTCAAACACGTGGTGCAAGTCAACACCGGATTTAATAAAAATCGTGAGTAATAGTGTATTTTATACAAGTTTTTTATTTATTTAACTTGCAATGTATGTGTTATGTATGTATGTAAGTGAGTTCAGGTCAAATCTTGCAATTGAATTTTAAGTTATTATCCTCCACCGATGAAGATGAATTTATGCATACACGTTTAGTTTGAATGACAATGCATGGTTAGCTAAGTGACGTCATTCTAAATCCAATATGGCGGACGGGCCAAGATGGCGGACTAGTTATTTTTTGTGCACTGCCTTAATATGGGTATCAAATGAAAGGGTTTTAATAAAAAGATTTTTTAATATATAATTTTATTTTGAAGGTTTCTTTATATAATATTGCTTTCGTATGTATTTCCGGCAACTGGTTATCCATTTTTCAAGCACTTCCTGGCATCCGAAGAAGATGAAACTTATCGTACTTATGTCACTTTGGAAACATTGAAATAATATGGTAAAAGTACCAGAGCTGGACTCATGATGGAGTCGGAAGGTGGCCATAGCAACTTTTTACCCAGACAAGATTGCACCATCGTGTCTCGGCTCATTGGAAATGCATTGACAAGTGATCAGTGTTGCCAACGTCCATGGTCTGGATTCCCCAAAAACCTGACTGAAATTCTCCAGATTTGGGGAATGTAAAATCAATATTTCCCACATCTTCCCCACAAAATCAAAATCAAAATCAAAATTTCTTTATTCAATTAAGCCATTAGGCGGCACTTTTGAACGTCAAAAAAAATATATTTTAAAAGTAACAATAATTGATTCTACCGTCCATTCGGAAATGTAGCTTGATGTGGAGAAGAATGGACAAGAAACTCCACACTTACTCTTTTAAAATAAAAAGTGTTTTACAAGTATTTGGTTACATCATTTCTTGTTAGAAAATAATAAATATATGTGAGAACGATGTAAAAAGACGTGCACGTAAAAGCGTCTAGAGCAAAACAAACAATAAAAAAAAAAAATCTACATAGGCAATTAAAAACAGGCCGAGGCAGCTAAGTTATGACCAATCCCAACGGACGGCGCCCGTTCACGAACATGACACATAGATCGGCACCACTCAGATCAACCATCATGAAGGAAACCGAATGATCCAACATACGTGCCACCATCAGAGAGACATTGGAGAGAGCATGACACACTATTAACTGCCAGGGCACACTAGTCAACAAATTTTATAAAATAAATAAAAGTAATGTTCATATAATCAAACATATTTACAAACTAAATAACCCCGCATTTTCCCCACATAATCGCTCTCCCCACAAATTACCCAATCGGACTGAAAATCCCCGCAGTTTGGGGAATTCCCCATAGGTTGGCAACGCTGCAAGTGATAATACAATTAGTATCTTTCAGTTCAAAAAGCTTGTTTTAAAAAACAATTTTATTAATTAGACCTTATAGGTGATGTTCTTCAGAAAGGCCAGGTGCGCAGTACTCATAACCGGCGTGTGTGTATGACTAGATGTTTGAATGTGAGTGAAGCAAAAGAAGTATATAAGGATTGTAGCAGGTGGCGTTCTGTTGTTTCTGCCTACCCCCATGGGAAAAAGGCGTGAGTTTATGTATGTATGTAATATAATACATCATCCATAGATTTTGCTAGTCTATACTTCTATACTATATAATATTATAAAGAGGAAAGATTGTTTTGTTTGTTTGTTTGTACCGAATAGGCTCCGAAACTACTGGACCGATTTAAAAAATTCTTTCACCAATAGAAAGCTACATTATTCCTGAGTGACATAGGCTATTTTTTTTATCTCGAAAACGGGTCCTGTAGGGTGGTCCACGGGAGCGAAGCTAGTATATAATATATCTACTAGCTTTTACCAGCGGCTTCGCCCGCGTGAAAAGTGTTTTCTTATCGCAAGGTAACATTATACTGGGATGAATAATAGCCCATGTGCTCCAGACATTAATCTATCTCTGTGTCAAATTTCATCCAGATCTGTTCAGCCGTTCTGGCGTGATTGAGTAACAAACAAACATGATTGAGTAACAAACAAACATCCATCCATCTAAACTTTCGCATTTATAATATTAGGAAGATTTATTAACTGGCGCTTTGACGACATAACCGGTTGAATGCGTAATTACCGAAATTATTAAAAAACCCATTGTCTCTCGCGTGTATCCGCGTTTCCAGCAGTCAAGACATAGTATTAAAAGACATGTTTTAACAGGATATCCTTATCTAATGAAATTTATTTATATGATAAAATATATTTACAGAAAAACCCGACCAAAAATTAAACAGCAAGCAGCCTGTAACCAGCCAAAAGCCGACCCCCAAGCCGATGCCAAAGCCGACTCCTAAACCCCCTACCCAAACCAAAACCCAGAAACTGACAAAATCAGTGGAAATCAAAACCCCGGCCCCGTTCAAGCCGCTAGACAAATCGACTTCCAAAGACAAATCAACATCAAAACTTTCAAAATCGGAAAGTAAAGATGCGGCTTCGAAAAATGAGGAGTTTGATGAGATAATTGATGAAGAGGAGTTTATGGAGGAAGATGTATCGGATCTGGATGAAGAGGTGCGTATTTTAATCAACAGGGTGAGTTTTCAAAGGTTGCATGGTAGATCTTATTGTTCTTCGTCTTCTAAGCGTAAAAACGGTGAGTTTTTCAAGTATTTGTGAAAGGATAAATCCGAAACTATGAGGGATATGTGAAAAAAAATTAAATAAAATAAATAAAACAACCCGACTGCTTAAACATATAATTGTTATATATTTTTGAAATCACCTTCTATAACCCTTTATTTTGATATCCCACACGATGTGGAAGAAAAAAATATTTCTCCCCCACAAAATGGCGCCCAAAATCCGCAATTTTTTTCTTTGCCATTTTTAATGTAGCCAGTGACACTCGCAGGGTTAAGACGAATAGATTGACGTAACAATCATCAAAATTGGCCAACGCGTTTGGTCTCTAGAACGCCACAAAGGATCAAACATACATACATAGACTGATAAACACATTACCCTCCTTCGGCAGTCGGGTAAAAATGTTGTTTTCCTTAAGGTTACACTAGTCGATCATTCTTCCATACAAACATAGTCTGGCGATTACTCCACTGTTTGACGATATACGTTCAAAATAAAAATAAAATATTTGAAAGTTGTGAGCGTCGAAAGTTCCATATTTGAACACTAATTTTAACGGATCTTTGGGCGGATATAAATACCACGAGAATCAGCAAAATTGCAAAACAGACACCATACAGGGATAGATTAGTAGTTAAATAATTTTATTTTGAACAGATGCATTTAGTCGAGCTCGTGGCTAAATAATAACAGCCGCACGGGTCGATCTTCAAGGTTACAACGCTTGACGAGGTCGGTCCGTGGATAGGTGACCATTTCAACATACCGAGTTTCCTCCGTGCCTCGGAAAGCACGTTAAGCCGTTGGTCCCGGCTGTCATTTGAAGATCTTTGACAGTCGTTACGGGTAGTCAGAAGCCTGAGATCTGACACCAGTCTTGCCAAGGGGTATCGTGTTACCCAGTTACTGGGTTGTGGAGTTCAGATAGGCAGTCGCTCCATGTAAAACACTGATACTCAGCTAAATCCGGTAAGACTGGAAGCCGACCCCAACAATAATTTTGAAAAAGGCTAGGCAGATGATGATACATTTAGTCGTTTTTTCATGATATCCATATTTCCAAAGGTCTGTTTATAAAATATCGCGCGCTCGTTTTCGTCCTAAATCAAGATCCATTTCGCTACATATTTGCAAAAGTGTGTATTCGTACGCGAACTAGTTTCTTACTGCTCATCACAGCATCTATCTCTTTCGCACGTGTTGTCGGATGAGGTAGCATGCATTTTGACCCCGCGCACAAAATAGTTCTTGCCGTCGATTAGGGCAACCTTAAGGGCCTTCCACCGCTTTAGTGCCGTGAAACGGTAACTTTCCAAAGCATACTCCTTAGTAATGGCTTGGTTAAAAGGTTTGTAACCCCACCTTCTCCATCCATCCACAGTTATATTCATCTCTTTTAAGTAACTGTTATTGGTGTCAGTGCTTTTATGGATATGAAATTTCGGATCTGGATACGGATATAGAATTAGTATTAAATCGGTTTCGGATACGGTTACGGATATGAAATAATTTCGGATTATTCGGATAGTTTCGGTTACGGATATTAGATTTCTAAGAAATTGTAAAAGTAAAGCATGCAATTCGTCTGGGCAGTTAAACCTGTCATAACGTGTCTTATTTAGACTCCACCCCTATCAGAAATTATCTGAAGCTTTTATATCGGATTCGGATATATTTTTATTTCGGATATCCAATGGTTTCAGTTACGGTTTCGGAGCTCCTTAACATTCCTGATTTGTGTATTATGTGTTGTGTTTTTGTTAAATGTCAGTTCTTACTAACATAGTTGTAAGGAAAGACATAAATCTAACTAGATACCGCAAGTCCCTCCATCTGTATGAAAACCAAGCGTGCCACTTTTTCACACACAATTTATAAACAAATTTACTTACCAACGAAATAAAACATTTACGATGCCGCTGCCAACTTTTTCTATACAGTCTTTATAGCTCAATATGGAATAATAAAAAAAGTAAATTTAAAAAATCAAAAGACCCGACTGCTTAAAAGGCGTACTAAAAAGACGTAAACAAGAAGAAAATCATGCTGTGCAGTCGGAGGATACATATTCGAGAACTGGCTGACCAAAACCAGATGTATCCTCCGACTGCACAGCATGATTTTCTTCTTGTTTACGTCTTTTTAGTACGCCTTTTAAGCAGTCGGGTCTATTGATTTTTTAAATTTACTTTTTTTATTTATAACTTTTTAGTTATTTTTTTTAGATTTCGGTACATTTAAATATATAAGTGTTATATATTTTTGAAATCACCTCTTAAAACCCTTTATTTTGATACCCCACACGATGAGTTAAGAAGTAAAAAAAAATTTTGTCCCCCACAATATGGCGCCCAAAATCCGCCATTTTTCTATTATCCAATTTTAATGTAGCCAGTGACACTCGCAGGGTTAAGACGAATCGATTGACGTATGAATCATCAAAATCGGCCAACGCGTTTGGTCTCTGGAACGCCACATAGGAACAAACATACATACATACATATATACATACAAACATACATACATACATACATACATACATACATACATACATACTTACATACATACATAGACTGATAAACACATTACCCTCCTTCGGCAGTCGGGTAAAAAGGCATTTTTCTAGATTTCGGTGGAATTCCGGTGCAGATAATGAAAAGCTCAGATTACGATCATTAATCGTAATTTTACTCCGTTTTTTGACTCGCAAAGTACATACAATCGCGTCATCTAGTTAGATTTATATCTGTGGTTCTAAGTCTTACTATCCATTTTGAGTCTTAAATAATATATTCTATATTCTATTCGGTTAAAAAATTTGCCCTTACAAATAAAACTGGTTGATTTTGCAAAAGGTATTTATTATAGCTATGTCTTGGGTTTGTTTCGACTTGTCGGGAAATGTTCTGTTAGGATTCTTATTAGAATTTTTCAACTTTTTTTCATGGCTATACTGCCATGGACCAAGCCATACCATTACTTAAACATGACTGGTGAAATTTGAATGTACTATTCAGCTCTGCCTAGCTCTTGAGGGAATGCAGGCGTGATATAACGTTCCTAACGGCTCTTGTCTTCTCCCAGGAGTTCGACCATGACTCAGAAGGTGAGGGCTTCAAAACGCAGCGCATCATGAGACCTGAAATGATGGATGAGGAGGTTCCAAGCGATGGAGAAAGTCATTCTGAAGATGGAAGCCTTTACGATGTAAGTGACAGTGTTATCTATCTTTATATATAAAAATGAATCCCTTTTTCCCTTGGTCACGGCATCACGCGTGAACGGCTGGACCGATTTCGCTTATTCTTTTTTTTGTTGTGTTTGTTATTGTAAGGAGAAGCTTCTTATGAAAAAAAAATAAGAGAAAAAAAATTGGTACCTTACCTACATAGGGTAGGTATGTAGGTAGGGTAGGGTAGGTAGGTAGGGTAGGGATAGTTAGGGTACGTAGGGAAGGGTAGGTAGGGTAGGTAGGGTAGGGTAGGTAAGGTAGGGTAGGTAGTGTGGGGTAAGGTAGGGTTGGTAGGGCAGATGAATGTTTGGCGTTTTTATGGCAAAACAAAGTTTGTCGGGTCAGCTAGTACTCGTATAAAATATCTAGGGGTCTTTAAGTCAAGAGTGAATAGGTTACTTCTAGACAAGCTTGCTTCACCCGTCGACCACATCATCGCTTACCATCTGGTGAGATAGTGGTCAAGTGTGAACCTACCTACAATAAAAAAATCGGTTCATGTTATACAGTTATTTACTTAATTTATACAAAAAATTTAAGTAGGTAAGTAAGTTCAATTTAGAATGACAACTGCGATTGCAAAATAAAGCTCAAGCTCCCGGCTCAGGGAAAGTGTGTGTTTTTGCTGTTGAAAGTCAAACCGTTTTTTTTGTGAATTGTATAGGACTTCCTTGAAGTTTCATAGACTTAGGTAGAAACAGTTTTAAAAGATGATCACATCTTTGCATTACACTCTGTATAAAAATGTTAAAAAAATAAGGATATTGATATGACGCACAGCCTATTTGTTCTTGTTGTTTCAAAGATGGGTAATTTTCCACTCAGTAATCGGCATTTTGTTTAATTTGATATTGTTTTGTTTCTTTTCATTTGGTAATGTCGAAACATATTACGCAAGTAAATTGTCTTCGGCCTCTCACCCACAGGTAACTGTGTATTGCCTTAGATAAAGTAGGTATAGATTAAGCCTTAAAATGACCTTGATTGATAGAGCGAGATGGCTAATTGGCAGCTCCATGTAAATGATAAGGACAAAAGATTATTTTTTGTCTTTGTCACCGTGGCCGGTTTCTGTTGTTTGTCAAACTCTAATACAATGGTAGGTTTGACAAACAAACTCGGTTTTGTTTGATTTTCTATGATTTCGTGGTATTATGTGTTAATTGAGACAAGGAATTTGGGTTATTTATAGATAATAAGTGTCAGTGCGATGGTGGGTTGTAGTGTTCTTGTTCTTGTTGTAACACCAGAACTAACTATTGCTGTCTCATGTGCGGCCACGCCAGTGCTTAATCTATACCTACTTTATCTAAGGTGTATTGCTCTCATCAAGCAATAGACAAAATTGACAAACTTTTATAATTTTTCGTTTTAAATACGAGGCTTTTGGCTTTTTTGTACCTTTAGTGAATGCCACTCTTTATTTTGTATTGTGCGTTTAGTTTGTGCAGAATAATCTTTCTTTCTATATAAAAATAATCTGTTATTTTCAGGAGTTGCCATCATCAGATTCTGAAGATTTAGACGATTGGTTCAGCCTGGATATTAGAGCGGAAAGAGCAGGCGATTACTTGCCGTTACTAGGTAAGCATTTTTCAATCAAGATTTTTAAGTCAAGAGTGAATAGGTTACTTCTAGGCAAGCGTGCTTCACCGTCGACCACATCATCGCTTACCATCGGGTGAAATAGTGGTCAAACGCGAGCCTATAGTTAAATAGCAAAAAAAAAACCGGCCAAGTGCGAGCCGGACACGGGCACGAAGGGTTCCGTAACATTATCGCAAAAAATGGCATAAAAATCACGTTTGTTGTATAGGAGGCCCACTTAAATATTTATTTTATTCTGTTTTTAGTATTTGTTTTTATAGCGGTAACAGAAATACACCATCTGTGAAATATTTCAACTGTCTAGCTATCACGATTCATGAGATACAGCTTGGTGACAGACAGACAGACGGACAGTGGAGTCTTAATAATAGGGTCCACTGTCCGTCTGCACCAGAAGCAGGGTAATATGTGTTTGGATGACATGGTTGGCGCAGTGGTTGAGCGATCGGCTGCTGTGCTGCGTGGCACTGGTTCGATTACCGCACGGTACAAATATTTGTATGGCCTACAGATAGTTGTTTCGGATCTGAGTTTCTTGTGTATGTGAGTTTAAATGTTTGTAAACGAAGCTACGCTACAGGCGAAATCTTAGTGTAAAAGAGATGTTTTTAATTGTCATAAAATCGTTGTTGTAAAAGTCAGAAATTCTTCCAAGGGAACTTAATACCGGGATTAAAAGTAAACTAAGTCCTTGCCAGGGTCTCAAACTATCTCCATACCAAATTTCACCTAATCGGTTCAGCCGTTTAGTCGTGAAAAGGCAAGAAACAAACAAACAGATATATTTCGCATTTATAATATTAGTATGGATGGTTATGGATAAAAAAAATCGTTACATATTATATCTAGCGTTTGCCCGCGATTCCGTCCGCAAGAAACTCGCAAAACTAAAAAAAATAAGGGTTTTATTTGTTTGTACGCCGATCAAAATGCTTTTTCTAAAATAAAAGTCGGCTAAGTTACTCCCTATAACATCAGCCCGTGTTCAGTGGCAAATACAGCCATCTGGCCATCTATTTGCCAGTGAAAGTCGCGTCAGAATTGGGCCAGCCGTTTCCCCGATTACCCGGAATAGACAGACAGACGAACATATAGACAACATTTAAAAACATTTTTTTTTGTTGTATGGGTCATATTATACACTTTCATCCGCTTTTAGTAAAAAGCTGTTATTATTACATTACAAACAAACACTTCAACTTTATTTATTTGTATGGATTTCAGGTACAAAAGCCCGCGACCTACTCCTCGCAGAGCGTCGGCGCGTCAGTACAAAGGTGGCCACCCTTCGTCAAAGCCTTACAGCCCTGAACGACAGCGCCAGACGTCAGGCCGACCAGCTCAGGGCAGCTGCCATGGCCTTGGCAGAGATCGACGACACTCTGAAGGCCGCATGACCTTACCACCTTATTCGCGAATATGGTTCATAATGACGAATATGGTTCAATCCATAAAACTAATATGAAATGTAAAAATCTTTTTAAAACAAGTTTTTAATCGACTAAAAGATACCGGCCAAGTGCGTGTCGGACTTGCGCACGAAGGTTTCCGTACCATTAACGCAAAAAACGGCAAAAATATCACGTTTGTTGTATGGGAGCCCCACTTAAATATATATTTTATTCTGTTTTTAGTATTTGTTGTTATAGCGGCAACAGAAATACATCATCTGTGAAAATTTCAACTGTCTAGCTATCGCGGTTCGTGAGATACAGCCTGGTGACAGACAGACAGACAGACGGACCGCGGTGTCTTAGTAATAGAGTCCCGTTTTTACCCTTTGGGTACGGATCCCTAAAAATGGATTACTAGTTGCCGGACATACATACGACAGCAATGTATAACCCGGTTCATTAGAAAAACGAATCTAAAATGGCGGTGCTTATAATGTTCTCTCGCTTGCATTCTAGTGCCGTCTATAGTGTGCATACCTGGTACCTACCTACCTAGTACTGGGTACCCAGTAACTGGTTAAATAAGTTTACGTGCCCTTTCCAAAATGTAGTTTTTATTGAAAAAAATCACTGCCGTTAGTCTGTAAAGAAGGCTTTGCATATTACAAACGAATTTAGACGTTATTTCTATCAGGATAGAGATTAAATCTATTGAACTTCTGTTTTACTATACTTCTTTGTTACTTTGCGATTGTTGCTGTTGTGTTGAATAAGTGTTTTCTATTCAATTTTAAAATTGAAAGATCTGTCTGCGTTCTAAAGACACTCGTCATGCTATTTTTTTTCTTTTTTTTTACGCGTTTCCCTAAATTCTTTTTCTAAAATAAAAGTAGCCTATGTTACTCCCGTCAAAATCGGTTCAGCTGTTTCGGAGATTAACCGGCACAAACAGATAGACCAAAAATCTTAAAAATTGCGTATTTTGATATTACATACAGACACTTCAATTTTATTTATTTGAGAGAGTTAGATGATGTCAATAATAATGTTTAAATTCGTCTTTCTCATATTAAAGATAAAAAAATTATATAAATAAAAAAATATTCAGTCAGTCATTAAGATTACCAAAAAATATTGGCAATACAAATACATACATACATATTTACAAAGACAAAGCGCATCCAAGTTCAGAAAAAATGACGTCACTTGTGAGTAAAACGTGTACTGAAAAGTGACGTCACGCGAAATTTCAACGCACTGTATCGTCGTTATAATTTTGGATACGAGACAAATACGTGTCCAACAAAAAAGCCTCCATTTGAAATAACATGTTTCCAAATCTTTTTACAGTCCGTCTAACCGATTTTGAGTTCTATCCCGTAAACATAAGGATGACATTAAAGGCATAAAACTGTTACCAAAACGTGTTTACTACAGCTACCATTTGTCGTATCACTAACGAAATAGAAGTCAAAATCGGTTGAACGGGCTGTAAAATGGGCTAATTTAAACGTCTAATGTTATCGAAAATGGAGTATAAAGGATTAAAATAAAATTTACTCATCATCCCTAGTATTGATTATACTTACTTGGCTCTGCTTAGGCCCATTTGCACGAAAAACTTAACTCAGAGTTAGTTCCTAACACGAGGTTAAATTAACGGCTAGTCATACAGTATTGTCAATTTAACCTCGGGTTAGGAACTAGTGCAAGTGGGCCAGTAAACTTAAAACCAGCTGATAGGTTCCCTAAAAGCAATACAATATAGGTTTAAAAATGTGTAAAAACTTAATTTTAGTTAAATGTAAGGTAGTCTGTAAGTTCTGTAAATACTGCAATGAATTGAAGCGAAATAAATGAGTTTTTAATTGGCTTTCATGTTGTTTTCTTTGTTAGGTGCAAAGTACGCGAACCCCTGATAAAAGGCGAACGGCAGGCTTGTATGGCAATTTCGTACCGCAAATAAAATTTCGTGTTTTGGGATTGTTTTTGTTTTAATGGGTAGTTAATATGATAGATAATCCCTTTTTAAATTCTTAGATTTTTAGAACTTGGGACGTAAAAGTTATAAACAGTTTTATTTTTTGAGGTTATGTACTAGTGTACCAATAATGTAGATTAATATATATAGGTAAATGTTACATAATGTGTAAAGTAAATGCTCTAAATTGTTTGTTGCCATCTTTATAGTGTTTTACTTACCATTCAGTAGGTAGATTGAGGCGAGCGTCGTTCCTACTCAAGGCATTAGGAGATACTTATATTCAGCAGCGGATTGTGATGAGTTTAATTCAGTATATTAAATGTTATTTCTATTTCTAAATAATTAATTATCATTTCAATATTTTTGTTATTTTACTTAAGGCAACATCTAAAACATAACTGCGTTTTGTGTACGATTTTGTTACGGTTATTTATTACAATCTTTTTATTGATATTATTAATTAATGCGAAGTTTTAAAAATATTAAACTTGCATAAAAATAAATGGCTTAGTTGCCTTAATAAGTGGTACAAATTCTATAACCGAACAACAAAAAAGTATGCGGTACGAAATCTGCCGTTCACCTTTTAACTTTATCGCAATTGTATTAGAGTTCAAATTAACGTGAGAAAGATGATTTTCAGTGCCATATTTTCTCAATCAACTTAGACAATTGAGACTGAACTAAAACATAAGTAAAATACAGTTCAGAATGGCGTGCAAGAGATTGGATTTACAATAAGAGGATAAAGATGCCAAAAAAAAAAAGCTTGATGTTTTTAATCTACGCTTACCGTAACCAACTCATAATATGCTAGTATAGCCTTATCCCAAATATGCTAGTATTATATTATCTATGACCCAACTATATATATTGGGGTCGGATTCAATTCTAATCGCATGCAGCTGAGTATAGTTCTCGCCACACTTCTTGGCCGCCCTGAAGTTGGCTACAATGGCTAAACAACTGCATCAGGTTCATATTCAACCTGAGGAAATATGACCATGTGTCGAGCTGTAGATCTCAGCTCAAATGGATGCCCATTCGGCAGAGGCGAAATTTACGCGCTTTGACCACGCTTTTCTCTCTACTCAACTCTCCCACCCCTCCTGCTTATCTCATCTCTCACTTTCAATATCTGTGTACTTCACAAGCTAGGAATCTGCGTTCGTCTAACAATCTTCTCTTGCTCTGTCCTTCTCATACTTCTGATTTTATACATTCTTCCTTTCATGTTCAGTCCATTCTTCTCTGGAATGCGCTTCCTCTCGATATCAGGACGGCCACCAGTCAATATGCATTTAAGCGGAAGCTGCGACAATATTTTCTACACCATTAGCAGAGTCGTCTCAATTACCATTCTATTAATTTCTATATGTATATATATATAAAGGTATTTATTATAGTAAATATATATGTATGTTTATTTTAACTACAATATATTTATTTTATTCAATTTTACTTCAGCAATTTTTTAAATTTTTATGCACCTGCCATGTTATCACTCCACCACCCTTGGTTGACTGGTAGAGAATGCCTCAGGCATTAAGTCCGCCTATGTGTCTGTATGTTGCATGAAGTTTTAAATAAATAAATAAATAAATGTCTGCGCAGTAGTAAGTCTCTTAAAAAACAGCACCGTTTCGTGCCTTGCGCATCGGAAAACCGACTTCAGGGCGGCAAAAAGTTTGGCGAGCACTTTATAAGCATTTTACACGGATCGACTGCCTGCTTTAAAAACGGTGAAGGAAAACATCGCGAGGAAACCGGCATGTCCTAGAATATAAAAACCGACCGGCACGAAGAGTTCCGTACCATTATCGCAAAAAACGGCAAAAAAATTACGTTTGTTGTATGGGAGCCTCACTTAAATATTTATTTCATTCTGCTTTTAGTATTTGCTTTTTTGTTGTTGTTTATTTTAGGCTTGCGTTGTTATAGAAGCAACAGAAATACATCATCTGTGAAAATTTCAACTGTCTAGCTATCTCGGTTCATGAGATACAGCCTGGTGACAGACAGATAGACCGCGGAGTCTTAGTAATAGTGTCCCATGTTTACCCTTTGGGTACGGAATCCTAAAAACGAGGACATGTGACATCCACCAATCCGCATTGGGCCCACGTGGTGGATTACGGCCCATTCCCTCTCACAGAAAGGAAGCCTTCGTCCCAGCAGTGTGATTAAAAGGACGATGATGACTGCCTATTTACCCTCGACAAGTACTGGGTAACACGATTACATGATACCCCTTGATAAGACTGATTAGATTAAAGGCCAAAGAACACTTAGACGTCGAAGCGGATCGATTCAGTCTAAAGATGTACATAGCATAACGAGCTCTATTTGCATCAAATAACGTACACATTCCTACCAAGAGAATCGTCCGAATTCGCACATACCCTACAGAAATTGACGCGTCGCATCGACTCGACCTTACGGTGCAGATAGGGGTCAATGTGCTATGTATATTTTTAGACCGAAGCGTCAATTTGCATTGACTGCAAAAAACTGCGTAGTTATGTATAGGGTATTTCAACAAGGACGGGTCGATGTTAAAATTGAATAAAACAAGAAGAAGCCGGATCTATGCAGCAGAGTCATTAAAAATTGGACCTCTCGGATTCGTGCCACCATACGAAGCCGCGGCGGACATTTGAACGATGTCATATTCCATCCATAATTGGCATAAATGGGCCTTTTAAATAAAAAATAAATTTCGTTAATATCTCACACACATCTTGTTTTATTCAATTTTAACATCGACCCGTCCTTTTTGAAAGACCCTTTATGAAATAACGTGGTGGAAACAAAAGGAGTACGTAAAAAAAGCCATCAATAAAACATACTTATTATAATAAAAACAAGCGTTTTCATATTCCTTTCACCAAACCCTTTCATTTGATACCTAATTTCCAATATCAAAGACCAAAATAACAGATGTGCTTGCCAGGATAGACCAACTGAAGTGGAGATGGACAGGCCATATGCTACGTAACCCATAAGAAAAATGGAGTAAAATTGTGGCTAGACTAGTATCCTAGAGGTGGAGAAAGGAACAGAGGAAGGCAGAGAGAGATGGGAGGACGAATTAAAATTGACAGCAGGTCCTAATTGGAAAAGAGTTGCTAGAGACCTTAGATAAAGTACCTATAGATTAAGCCTTAAAATGACCTTGATTGATAGAGCGAGATGGCTAATTGGCAGCTCCATGTAAATAATAAGGGCAAAAGATTATTTTTTGTCTTTGTCACCGTGGCCGGTTTCTGTTGTTTGTCAAACTCTAATACAATGGCAGGTTTGACAAACAAACTCGGTTTTGTTTGATTTTCTATGATTTCGTGGTATTATATTATATATATATTATATTAGATACATTATTTTTGGAAGTCAGTGTCCATAACTTAAAAATTTGGTACCTGCCAATGACACCGACTTCCAAAATTAAAGTTATTTTTCACTTTCTAGTTTTCTTATTTGGAAGTCGGTAGTATTTTTTTGTAAAAAAGTTTTTTATAAAATCAGCTGCTGAAGTGTATCTGCGCCTTAAAGTCGGTGGCGAATTTATATCCATCAACCGGTCACAAGTCCGAGGGAGCTCGTGGCTAAATAATAACAGCCGCTCGATCCGCCGGGTCGATCTCCAAGGTTAAACAACGCTTGACGAGGTCGGTCCGTGGATGGGTGACCATTTCAACATACCGAGTTTCCTCCGTGCCTCGGAAAGCACGTTAAGCCGTTGGTCCCGGCTGTCATTTGAAGATCTTTGACAGTCGTTACGGGTAGTCAGAAGCCTGAAATCTGACACCAGTCTTACCAAGGGGTATCGTGTTACCCAGTTACGGGGTTGTGGAGGTCAGATAGGCAGTCGCTACATGTAAAACACTGGTACTCAGCTGAATCCGGTAAGACTGGAAGCTGACCCCAACAATAATTGGGAAAAAGGCTAGGCAGATGATGAACCGGTCACAAGTCCAGACCCTGACTCAGAGAATTTCCAGATGAAAAAGTCCAATTTACATAACTGCGCCCGACCCGGGATTCGAACCCAGAACCTCATGCTAGTAGTGACTAACATAACTGGCGAATTTTTCAACTCTAACAGTTTTCTGATGTAAAAGATTTCCACTCGTTCCGCTAAAATCCCCTAGATCAGTCCCCCAGGGGATTACACACATGTGATTGCTAGTAAAACCAGAAATTTGCAATTATTATAGATCATTTCGGACTTTTACCGGTAATACTTGGTAAATCTTTGGATTTACCTATAAATCCCAGGTTTTACCGTAGTTCGGGCTTTTAGAGTAACATTTATTCATCATCATCATCATATCAGCCGAAAGACGTCCACTGCTGGACATAGGCCTCCCCCAAGCGTCG
This sequence comes from Anorthoa munda, assembly GCA_945859665.1. Classification (NCBI taxonomy): domain Eukaryota; kingdom Metazoa; phylum Arthropoda; class Insecta; order Lepidoptera; family Noctuidae; genus Anorthoa; species Anorthoa munda. The sequence goes on along the minus strand of OX243919.1, from coordinate 9,092,448 downwards.
CCACATTGACCGGTCCCGTGCGTCCCGCAACCAGCGGATCCCCGCAACCTTCACCAGGTCATCGGTCCACCTAGTGGGAGGCCTTCCAACGCAACGTCTTCCGGTTCGCGGTCGCCACTCCAGAACCCTTCTGCCCCATCGGCCATCCGTTCTGCGAGCCAAACTCGAGTTTGGCAATTCTTCGGGCTATGTCGGTAACCCTGGTTCTCTAGCGGATCTCTACATTTCTGATTCGATCACGCAAGGAAACACCGGAAAAACCGAGCATAGCCCTCTCCATTGCCCTTTGAGTGACTGTAAGCTTTCTGATGAGGCCCATTGTAAGCGACCACGTCTCAGAGCCATATGTCATCACTGGCAACACACACTGGTCATAGACTTTCGTCTTGAGACACTGTGGTAAGTTGGACGAGAAGATACCGCGCAACTGCCCGAACGCTGCCCAGCCGAGTCGGATTCGACGGTTGACCTCTTTCTCGAAGTTGGTCCTACCCAATTGGATCGTTTGTCCAAGGTAGACATAGTCGCCCACAACTTCGAGTGTAGAGTCTCCGACCTTGATAGGAGTGGGTGTAACATGTGCATTCAACATCACCTTGGTTTTGTCCATGTTCATCCTAAGACCCACTCTTTCGGAAGCTCTACTGAGATCCTCGAGCATTGTACTGAGGCCCTCCATGGTCTCAGCCATAACCACTATATCGTCGGCAAACCGAAGGTGAGTGATGTACTCGCCATTGAAGTTGATGCCTAGCCCTCTCCAGTCCAGAACCTTGAAGACATCCTCCAGTGCAGCAGTAAACAGTTTCGGAGATATGACGTCTCCTTGTCTCACACCTCGCTGCAGAAGGATTGGTTCCGAAGTCTGATCCTGAAGTCGAACTGACATGGTGGCGTTTTTGTATAAACACTTCAACACTTCGATGTACCGGTAGTCAATTTGGCACCGTTGGAGAGACTGCAATACAGCCCATGTCTCGATCGAATCGAAGGCTTTCTCGTAGTCCACAAATGCTTCATTTATTTGGATAAACATGGTGTACATACATTGCATGCAAGATATAAAATACAGAATTAATGTTATATCATGTTTAGCCGCGTATCGTGAGATGGTACACAAACCGCAACCATATTTATTAAAATTACATTATAAATTTACTTATTGAATCATAATTACTTATTAAACGTTATTAATACAATTCAATGTCCATACTTATTATTAATTAAGTCATTACAAATCCATCAACAATAAAAACAATACATTATATAAATATAAAAATAAAATAAAATGTGTTTATTATCTTAAATCTATACAATTAAGTTGCCGGGGATTCCCAGAAAGTAATCCGAAGATACTTGTGATGGGATAAAAAAACATATAAGACATCATTATTATTTATTTCAAAAAGCGAAGAAAATTGTCGTCTTTCATGAACTCTGAAATACTATAATTTGTGCCTTCAATTAAGTATTTAATTTGTATTTAAGAGCAGACATACTTAATGTTCTCCATGATTTGGACAATTGATTAAATATGGTTGGAGCCATGTAAAAGATGCTCTTGCACATAAGAATTGTTTTAGGACCGTGAACACAGAGTTTAGAATTATCACGTCTATTCCTTGGGACAACATCAGACAAACGCTGAAATAAATTTGGATGAGTTTTAATGAACATTATTGTTTCCAAAATGTATGTCAATAAGTTATACTCTTTAAAATAAGATTTACAGCAGTCTGTTGTTAGCAGTCTAAACATTGATCTAATGCATCTTTTCTGAGCCCTAATCGCTATTTCATTGTATGTGCTACTCCCACGGAAAATAACTCCGCATCTGAGAATGGATTCAGCTAATCCATAGTAAGCAGTAATCAGTGCATCTTTGAGAACCGCTGCGAGTTGTCTTAGAGCGTAGGCTGCACTACTTATTTTTTTTTGCTAACTGCTTCTGTTTGAGGTTTCCAATTCAACTTATCATCTATAAATTTGTCCCAGAAATTTTGTTGTGTCAGTTTCATTAATATGAATATTATTAAATTTAACATTAGGGTTTTTAGCTATATGTGTACGTTAACGCACAATAATATTTTTTAAATTAATTATTATATTATTATTATTTAACCGGTTTATGATAGATATAAGCGAATTATTAATGTCATGTTCATGTGTTTTGATCATAACAGGCTATTGTCACAGTGTAATCGTCAGCAAAAAGTGTCATCGGTTTTTTCAGTTGCTTTAGGCATGTCATTAATATATAAAGTGAACAACGGAGGCCCCAGCACACTGCCCTGAGGTACGCCGTTTATAACTTTTCGTTCTTCGGATCTTGAAATTACCTCACGTTTACCGTCAATTTTACTGATTTACGGAAATCACTCTTGTTTACGGTTATAAAGATATGATTTATGAGTTCTAAGACGTTAACCCTAACACCATAAGCTTCAAGTTTATCTGCTAGGGAATTATAATGGACGCAGTCGAAGGCCTGTGTCATGTCGCAGAAAAGGCCACAAACGGGTGTCCTCTTATCTACATTTAACATGACATTATGTAAAAAACTCATAAATAGCCAAATTTATACTTTTGTTTTTCCGTAGTCCCTTTTGTTCGTCAGCTAATATATGATATTTTTCTAAATAGTCATTAATTTCACCATATATATTTTTCAAATACCTTATATAATGACTGATATGACTGGTATAAGCGCGATCGGTCTGTAGTTTGCCATCAATTCGTGATTCTCTTTATTATATAGCGGTTTTCTATCGACTTTTTTAATTTAATTCTTCAGAAAATATACCTGCACTTATACAAATATTAATAATGAAACATAAGTGAGTACATATCACAGATGCTTGCATGATGCAAATATTGAAAGCAAAGATAAAAAAAAAAATAAAAAAAATAATTGAATATTTTTATTCAATCTATATTGTTTTCAATATCATTGTAATATTGAATACTAGCTGTTGCCCGCGGCTTCGCTCCCGTGGGCCAAACCACAGGACCCGTTTTCGGGATTTAAAAATAGCCTATGTCACTCAGGAATAATGTAGCTGTACCAATAGATTGGTGAAAGAATTTTTCAAATCGGTCCAGTAGTTTCGGAGCCTATTCGGTACAAACAAACAAACAAACAAAAAATCTTTCCTCTTTATAATATTATTATTAATTATTAGTATAGATATCATGTGGTGTAGCCGGAGACATAAAAAGTGACTGTGCTCTGCCAAGGATAAGTGACGTTGAGTTCGTTCCTGCGTTAATTGTTGGTTGGATTTTATAAAAAAAAGTTAAGTTTAGTTAAAACAAAAGTTATGACAAATAAAGAACGTGTTTCTAATAATTGCAACTCAATATCTGTTCAATACGTGGATATCACCTCTCTGGGCCATGTCATATCATTTAAGGGTCGTAGCGAAAAGGAAATAAATACCAGTACGAAAAACACATGGAATATATATGTGCCATGAAACAAATTAAAAAAACACTTTCCACCAATGCTGAAAGCTAAAGCTATGGGTATCTGCTTAATAATTTGCCTCACTTACGCATGTCAAACTTGGAAATAAACAAAGAGTCATGAAATGAAAATTAGGACTTGTCAGAGAGGACTAGAATGAAGTTATTATGCGTATAAAACTAAGAGACCGAATGAAAACCTCGTTGATAAGGAAGCAACAAAAACAACAACATCAACATGGACGTGATTAAGCCGGTACTCAAACTTAAATGAAGATGGGCAGGACTCAGGACACATCCAGAGGCTGGTATCACAACGATGGGCCCAGATCATAACAAACTGGACCCCCAGATCTATTAAAAGGAAAAGAGGCAGACCTTTTAAAATGTGGAGAGGCGAAATTGTCAAAACTGCTGGAAACCTTTGGGCCAGGATAGCTAGACTTCGCGACAAATGGAAGCATTTGGAGAAGGCTTTTACCGCCTCAGGTGGAACTTACACTGAAATAGAGACTAACACATATTAAGTTAAGTTTTTATGTACAACTTTACATGAAAACTTTTTGTGTATAATTTTACTAACATAATTTAAACCCATGTATGTATGTTTAATCATGATACAATTTCAAATTTGTAGTAAGGAATTAATAAAAATAAAAAAATATTTTATCTATGTGACGGAATCTTTGAACGTGATTTTCACCCCCTTCAAAACGTCAGATTAATTTGCAACTTTGCACACTTATCAAGGACCGATGACAATGCATTATCCTTACCAGGATCTTCAGGATTAGTGTCTTGGTACCAAGGCGCGTGCTAAGACATTTTTTGTTATAGCCGATGTCACGTGGTACTGCCTTGCGCCAAGTACACGTTTTAAGGCCGTACCCTGACCAAAAAATCTTGAGCATTCCTAGTGCCCTAGCGGCACACTGATGGCGCATGAGTTACAGTAGTGAATACGCCGATGGCATCCGTGATAGACTGCTGCGCTGCGTGTCGCGGGTTCGATTCCCGCACGGAATAAATATTTGTATGACCTACAGATAGGTGTTCCGGCTCTGTGTTGTGTATGTGAGTTTGTATGTTTGTAAACGCACCACATACAGGCAGAAATTCCTAGTGTGGGGCAACGGTATATATATAAAAAAAATGTGTTAGTACAAAAATTAATTAATGAACACTTTACGAGGAGATGCATGTTATCAATTATTATTTCACATTTTTATGGTTTAGTTGGAAGGAGATTAGTGAAACATATAAAAAAGAAAAAAAAAAATTAAGAATAAATATTTTGTAGAAATTTAATGTATTTTTATTAATTGATATTTCTTTTTAAATAACGAGTAGATAGCTCTTAAAACTGCACAAAATCGGCTAGCGCGGCGTTTTGCTAGGGGAGGCGCCTTAAATAAATCTTCTGGAGAGGGAGCCTGAGAAACGGCTATCACATCCAGGGAATGCAGTAGGCTTGCTAATTACCCACTCCCATCACACGGAGGTAGTTGCATTAATAAATGATCGTTTAAAAACTAAAAAAACACTATTTAATGGTAAATTGAACTAAAAAGTAAAAACTAACTAAAAACACAAGTTTTTTTTTTAAATTTAATAACCCCGGATTATATTTTTATTTCATATTACATAATGTTTCTAGTAATAGACACGCTTCGATCGACAATCTTTATTGAACACGTAATGATGACACGATATCTTGAGGCAATAGCCCGATTCAAACAGTAAAACGGCAATAACTTTTGAACGACTGAACCGGTTTTCATAAAACATAGCTAAGAACACTCGATAAAGTCATAAACCTTTTAATAAAAAAATTAAAACAAAATCGGTTCATCCGTTTACAAATACACAAGCACTCAGGTACACATATCAAACCTATAACATCCCTCTTATAAAACCTAAAAAAACACGTAGAAAACCAAACTAAAAGTAGAAAATTTTTCATTGAATTTAAATTAAGAATAGTGAGATATAACAAAATAGTACATTGTGATACTAGGGTGGAAAGTAAACTCAAAAAAACTCCTGTCATTAAAAACCCTCGCCTTCGGCTCGGGCTTGTTAATGAAAACTCGTTTGCAATAACCTAAACGCCCGTGTATCACACGATATTTTTCAATACAGTTGTGGGAAATAGTAAAAACAAATCAAAGAATAAGATTAGTTAATTGACAAAAAAATGGACATATTTTTTTTACAACGAAAACAGCCTACACAGCCTATTCGATTTTTGACAAATGTTGATGTGAAAATAATTAAATTGAAGCTGGTAATTAAATATATTAAACAACCATTTAAAAGACTTTTGAGAATTAAATGCTAAAACGTACGGAATCATTAATTTTTCCTCGTATAAAATCTATTCCATTTTATTCTATGTATGAAAACTCCTTGCTACTAAACTTTTTTAAATTGACTTATAACTAAAGGCGCGCTTTTGCAACTGGAAATTTTTACAATGAAAACAGTCTATACAGCCTATTAAATTTTAGAGAAATTTTGATGAGAAAATAATTAAATTAAAACTGGTAATTAAATATATTAAACAACCATTTAAAAGACTTTTGAGAGTTCAATGCTAAAACGTACGGAATCATTCATTTATCCTCGTATAAAATCTATCCCATTTAATTTTATGTATGAAAACTCTTTGCTACTAAACTTTTTAAATTGACTTATAAATTTAAAACTAAACTGCAAAACTAATGATCGAGCTCGTAAACAAAAGTCACGACCGCGTAACAGAAAGATGCCTATGCATAAGATTTAATTTTCGAATCATAATTATAGCCTCTGAAAGTACGGCATGTTTAACAACTGTATTGAAAAAAATATTAAAAACAGCGTGGTGTGCTTGATGTCAATTGTGATAATATATATATTATATATATATTTATATTGTGACAGATATTGGTAAAAGTACAGTCATTTTGAATATTTCTTAAAAAACATTTTGTATTTGTGGAAGTATTTTGACAAATAAAAATGTGCAATTAATGGATTGTGAAGTTTTTTATGGCAAATTGGCAAATAATGATATTTAATCAAAGCTTCAAAATTCACTGTACTATTCTCATCGAGAAGATTTCTGTGGAAAAAATCTTTACACACTGAGTTTACAAGAAGCGTGTATCCATAAGCTTCGTCATAATTGACCCTTCGATTTTGACTGTCTACCATCTCATAATAAGAGTACAAAAATCTAAAGTAATACTGAGGGAGATCGCATAGCAGTCTAAATATTACTCTTTTATTATTCTCAACCACACTTCTCAACTTTTCATCCATTTTTATTTTGGCATTAAATAAAATGAAAACACTCTTGCTACACTCCAGAAACATATTGTTAACTATGAAATCCCACAGTCTTTCTTGTTTTGCTTCGTTATTTTCGATTTTTAACTGGTCACAAATATATTCAACAGCAAAATATTCTGCGAAGGACATGTGTACGAACAGAGGAATTTCGTCTGCTACAGTCTGTATGAGACCAGTCTTCTCTCGTCCATTACTCAGTTCATCTATTATATCTTTAATTTCATGCAACAAAGGTTCTTCAAAAAACTTTAAAGCTGGAAAAAATATAGCATATGCACCTAGCTTCTTATGTTTGTCCACACTGTCCGCGCGTTCTTTCTCATAAGCCATTTTGTTATCCGGTTTATATATGTCAATCTTGTTTTTCTCTTGAAATCGTATCTTTTTTATTTTAGTTTCATAGTAATATTCATAAAATATGCAGCCAGTGACATCAACGTCCCACTTATGATTTCTTTCCTCTACATTTTCAATCTTTTTGCGGAAACATTCAGCTAATAAGTATAGATGCAGTGGTGGAGCAGTTAAATCGATTGCAAAACTTGTAATTACACGATGTTGAGTGTCTAACCTCGACAAATAAGAATTAAAAGCATCATAAGAAAAATCAATGCCAGGAACAATAGATTCCGTTTTCGAAAAATCCAAAAAGTTCAAGTAAACTGTGAAGTATGGGTTTCGTCGCAGTGCACTGTTGATATGAAACTCCTCAGTAGGTATAAGCTCCAGCATAAAATGTACGAAGTCATGAACATTATGAAGTTGATCCTCACTGAGATTCTTAAATTGAATCTTAGACTTCCAAAATATGTTGAAGTATGTGTCCTGTTCAACTCGAGAAAAGTGTTCTATTTCATACGATCGTCCGAACTCTTGTTCTAAAACATATTTTATGTGATTGAACGATCTGCTTGTGATCCAGACTTTATGTTGTCGAGGATAACCCCTGACGGATTTCAGCAATGATAGCGCTTCTTTTTCGTAGTGCGGAAAGATAACATCAAATCCATCGAAAAGCAGTATCAGTTTTCCCCTGTTGTAAAAATGTAGAAACATTTTCACCTGAAATACTGTTGAATTACTACCTGAACATTTTTTTAAAGTAACAATTCCATTTGGCGATTCTTCCAGCTCGATATATACTTCATCTTCTTTGTTAAGTTCATCACAATTCTCGCCGAGTGCAACTTGGTAAATGAACTTCAAACTGTCTAAAGTGTTGATGACTGTCTTGTCGTCCTGCCACTTACTAATTATTCTGGCGTGCTCCAACAAGTTTACTCTCACAATCCACACTTTAGGATCGAATTCCTTTGTTTTTAGTGACAAATGAGTGAGTAAAGTTGACTTACCCATTCCTGGCATTGCTGTTATAAGTACAACATCGTCTTCTAAATCGTATAAGGTGCCTAACACCTTATCTTTGACTTCATCAAACTTATCGTCCTACTGTTGTTTGGTGCGACTAACCCGTCTGTCTATATAAATCTGTTTTGCTTTTTCGTATTTACTATTGATAACTGTTTTACCAATAACGATAGTTTCGTTATTAACTAATTGCTTCAATACATCTTGCTCGATCAGCTTTGCGGACTCGTCGTCTACTATTATGCCTAAACATAAGTTTTCCCCTTGAAATTGTGTTTTAGATGTCCTTAAGACCTTTTTCTGTGATTCAACACTCAAATCTGTGAAAATGATTTGATCGTCGTTCAATACAGTACTTGCTTGTGAGAAATATTTAGCCATAATATCAACTGACATCTTGTTTGTAATGATTATTATTGGCTTTCCATTAATAGCTTTTGCTAAATTTTCAAGCCTAGTACAAGAATTTCTAGAGTCTTGAAAATTATTGCAAACAATAATACATATCTTCTCTTTAGTTGTGTTCGTCAATTCCTTACATAAAGTGTTGTGGCTCTTCAAGGATAGCTTGAAAATATACTCCAGGTCTAACACAACTAGGTCCTTATTTCCTAGAATTTGGTTAACCTTCGCAACCGTCAATATACAGTTCCCTGAAGCAATTACAGTTCCTAGAATCACGCCATGCAACTGAAATCGTTTTATAGCATTTTTATTAAATGTAAAGTCTTGATTGTTAATTTTATGCATAATATTTATAACACCTATTAATGACTCACTCATGGCATAAGTGACTGCATTCTCATATATTTTGCTTTCCATTGTAAGATATGATCCCATTTTAGGCGTCATCCACAGTTTTTGTATATCATCGTGATATTTTAGAAATATCAATCCAGATCTATCTCTAAAATTGTTGACGTCACTGCAAGGGTGGTCCGCTATTTCTCCTTTCAAAATTGCCTCGACGCCATTTTGATCAGCTTGTTTAGTGTAAAACAGTAATTTGTTATAAAAATCTCTCACCAAACTCACGTCGTATTCTCCTCGTTCAAAGGTAAGCTTTGGAAACTTTTTAACTTTCACATCCAATTTATATTCGTGCAAATTTTCGACTTGACTCGTCAATGTTTCATACCATGTTTTGGCAAGGTTACCTAGTGATTCACTGTTATCTGTGAACTTCAAAAGTTTTGAAGTTTCATCGAAAACTAGTATGTTACCGACAGCAGAAGCTATGCCTCCATTTAACTGAAGAAATCCATCTCCCAGAGACTCGTCTATAGTGACGATGTGATTGGGTTTAGATTGTTTTAATATTTCTATGATTTTTGTTGTTAGGTGTTTTAATCTTTTATTAATCTTATCATGTTTGCCTCTTATTGCTAAATCTTTGTTTCCAAAGAAAGCCGGGACTTTAAGCTTCAGAGATAGTAAATGCTCCTTAGCAGCCAATTCCGCTGCTTCATAGACAATCAATTGTGAGACATTTGCTTTGTCGAGTTGTCTCTTTAGATCGTCTGTCATTGATTTGCTAACAAACTCGAGCCTGTTATTCTTATATGTTAGAACACTTCCTATCAGTTTGCTTAGCGTCGTTACTTCAGAAGGTTCGCTAAGGAACTTCAACAATAAGCTTTGGACATCAGTCTCTTTCGACTTTCGCTTTTTGAGAATCTCTAAGCACAATATGTTTTTTATCAGCACAATAAATTCTTCGTTGGTCGTAAAGAAATCATGTCTGAAGTTGACAATACGATGTCCTTCAGGTTGGATTTCAGAAACGTCTAAAACGTTGAGCGCTAGAATCACATGATAGCGCAACATGATATCATTATTCATTGTCAATTCGCCTTCAGATTCATCACAAATAAACGCCACGAACTGTTCAGCTAGTGCTGTGATTTGTTCTTTCATGACTATTTTACATAACAAGTCCAAGTCTTCATCTCTGTATGACGGCTGTGTGCAACAATCTCCCGTTCCAATAAGTTCATTTAAATAGTCAGCAAAACTACCTTCATATATTTTGTTATTAGAATCATCCTTTGCTGTACTATATATAATGAAAAAGCACTCAGTATCATCATACTTTCCTCCAAAAATCATGTCTTTAGTGCTGGAACCGAAAGCGTGTCTAATTTCCAAATAACTGTCGAAATATTTAGCCAAATCTGTTTTACTAGTAAATGTAATATGTTTATCATTTTATCTGTGCTTGGCCTGTATGAATACAGTTACTGGTTTATCGAACCCCTTAACTTTCACTTTCAAACAAATATCATCGAAGGCACCTATATCATCTCTATTGGTGGCTAAACTAAACTGCTCAACGCTGTCGTCGTGTGTCAGTCTAAAATATATTAGACTAATTAGTTTAGTCTCGTATAGCTGTCCCTGGATACCCGACGTGCCTGCACGCTTTTTATACGTTTTATTGGTCATGGTTTGAAGGTTTTTCGTTACTAGGCGGATAATAATATGTGAAAGTAATTAAATTCACCGTTTTATTTCGCACACTAACTGGTTAACTAATGTTTCCTTATCACCTGCTGAAATCCACCGATGACCGTCAAACTTTCGTGTCTTCTTGTGAGGAGCTGGTTCAAGTTTTGTGTCTTCTGTTGTAGAAAATATTTCTGATCTGAAAACAAAAAGTTTACACTTTAAGCTTTCTTAAAGACAATGATAGTCTTGATGTATTAGAAATTAACTGATCATCTCAGGTATGGATACTGTTGATTAGACCATCCTGTCGTGCAAGTTTTACTGGTGGCCTACGGAAATAATAGCGATGATGAATATTTTTTTTAGATCGTCAGGTAATAAGTAGATTAATAAAAAATATTGGACACGTATTTTTATCACGTAATAAAAAAATAACGAAGTTACAGTGCGTTGAAATTTCACGAGATGTCACGTTATAGTACACTTTTTACTTAAAAGTGACGTCACGAGCCTGCACTCCTGATTTTTGATGTGCTTTATCGTTGTCAAATTGTAATGATTTGATACCTAAAGCAAAAAATAAGTGTCCAATATTTTTTGATAATCTAACTAAACATAATTATTATGTTTTTACCGTGGAATCATTCCTATTCATCCCTTTAAGGATTTATGATTGCATTTTTGGTGTTAGTTACACCAAAAATGCAATCATAAATTTCAGCATTTTCTCAAATTCTGATTAATAAAAAAACTATGCGTGTGCCCTTTATATGGATCTAACAAAAGCCTTTGATAACGATGATCACAGTATATTATTAGATAAGTTATATGCCTATGGAGTTAGGGGATGCGTTTACAATCTCATAAAAAGTTATCTTAGCAATCGAAGACAATAAATACACATCACAAGATTAAATAATTCAACTAAAAAAAATACTAGTTACGAATCAAATTACAAAAATTATAATTTTGGGGTACCATAGGGTAGTGTATTGGGGCCATTATAATTTATTATTATAAATTACCTACCCGAAGTAACGTTTAATGATACTGTACTTTTTGCTGATGACAGCACAGTTATATTTACTGGCAGACACAAAAGATAAATGCAAATAGACATAAATAATACCTCAGATATACTACCATAAATAATTTAAAAATAAATTTAAGCAAAACAAAATTAATGACGTTTCGAAATAGAGTTGATACATTATAAGAAATGGATATACAATACATAGACACAAAAATTTAACAAGTATATGTTGCAGGGTTCTTGGGGGTTGATTCTCAGATAAATTGGAAACCAAAATCTTGTATAAAAAACCCGCCAAGTGCGTGTCGGGCCACGCGCAGTAATAGGGTTCCGAAGTTGCATAATAATGCGGACTAAAAAGAGGGTTTTGTTGTTGTTACATAAACATTAGAACGGTTTCAGCGGCTCACAAAGTCTAAAAACGGGCCCACATAGATTTTTTTAATCTATATACTCGCGTTTGACTGATGGTAAGCGATGATGAGGTCTACGGTGAAGCACGCTTGCCTAGATGTAATCTATTCACTCTTGACTTAAACTAAATAAGGACTAACTGGTAACTGAAGAAGGAGTTATAAAATCCAACTTCGCAACTGAAGTTAGAAAAATATTATATACTTGAGTACCACCGCGGGTGCGAATTGCGAAAGGAGCCGATACGAGCGCGCGTTAGAGCCACAGGGAATGGTATAGTTCGTTCCTGGATCCTTTGCGTGCACGCTCCTTGTTTATTTCTCTTTCGGATTTAGAAAAAAGTCGAATGTATTCACCTCTAATCTCCTCTAATACCGTAGATTAGAGGTGAATCCTCTAATCTGCGGTATTCACTATTTCATTCTGGAAAGTTTTACGCTACCCAATTAGTGATGAAGTCGGGTCGAATAATAACTTTATTGAAGGATATCGACAAAAGAAAATAAGTAATTTGCTTGGAAATCGAATCTAATTTGACTTTACTTTTACGTTTTAATTACAAAACGTCGAAAATACTTCTGCACTAACACAAAATAGAGTCCACCGCGCGCATGCGCCGTATGGACTACGTTCTGGTACTGCCAACGACTCTGGCCACTCCAATGCGTTATTCGACCTTAAACATTATTAATTTAGAAATCATTATTATTAAGGATATTATGATTTTATTTTTGTATATTTTTCGTGGTTCATAAGCATATATTTACTATCTGTTTTACACAGCTAACAACGATATTTAAGTAATTTTTCAATGGCATTTGTACAAAAATTTTACAGTGCCAAGTACATTTTATAAGTTGGTCGACTATTACTCGTAAACTTGTAAAGCCTGTTATGATTTAATTTTTGTATATTTTTACATGATTCATAAGCATTATATTTACTCTGTTTTACACAGCTATCAACTTTATTTTAGTAATTTTTCTATGGCATTAGTACAAAATTTTTACTGTTCCAAGTACATTTTATAAGTTGGTCGACTATTACTCGTAAACTTGTAAAGCTTTGTTATCCGTGATAATTTTCCTTTTAATTTCGTTATATTTACTACTGCCGTGAATTTTTTCACATAGCCTAGAGCAACCATTTTGCTGGCAGGGGGGGGGGACACTTGACTCTAACATAAATTTGCAACTTAAAGCTTAATTTTATGGAAAATGGTTTTAACAAACCCATAATATTTTTGAATGGCCTATCCAACGATACCCCACACTATGGGATAGATGTGAAAAAAAAAATACATCCCCACTTTACGTCTATGGGAGGTACCCGAAAAAAAAATATTTTTCATGATTTTATTGTACCACTTTGTCGGAATTATTAATATGTATATACATGCCAAATTATAGCTTTCTAGTACTTAGATTCTCCGAGCTAAGCTGCGGACGGACAGACGGACAGAGCGAAACTATAAGGGTTCCTTTTTGGCTTCGGAACCCTAAAAACTGATAAAATATTCATATATAATAATATATATTGCTGTTTCGGTCTAAATTTTATGTGTTTTCTCCGTTCTTCTTCTCTTTGGAAGAAACCACAACTTTTGGACAAAATTTACCAAATGATCCGCAAAACATTAACATCCATTCTTAATGTTCCATCATCGGACTACAAGACGTAAGGCGATGCGTCATCGGTACATGGTGGACATCCCACCCATACGCACCAAACGTTTTGGGAATACTTTTATTATGCGTACAGCAAAGGAGTGGAATGAATTCCCTGCCGGAGTCTTTATTTCCTAATAGCTACAACCTGGGAGTCTTCAAGTCAAGAGTGAATAGGTTTCTTCTAGGCAAGCGTGCTTCATCGTCGACCGCTTACACCGCTTACCATCAGGAGATAGTGGTCAAGCGCAAGCCTATAAATAAAAAAAATAAAAAAATAAATAAAAAAAATGTGTCCTCTAACGACCGAGCGTGGCTGCAAGCCATTCTACTAATTCGTTTTGGTGGCCTCGGCGTCCGCAAAATTTCTAGTGTAAACTTACCAGCGCGGCAGCGTTCCTGTCTTTTGTCCACAGCAATGAAAAGCTAATCAGATTTTGTTTAGCTCTTTCCCTGTTTGTCACGGAAGTGCCGTGCTTGACCGACGCAGAGGACGCCTAGAAAGTGGCTTGCCCGGATACGGATCGGCCAGAGAACCCATTTTCCCAGAGACAGTGGGATATGCCAAGCGTCACTGCAACCTACTAGTTGGCCGCTACTTCGTCGTCGTATGCGGGGGGGCTCAGTAACCGTGGCTTGGTCACCCACGGTGAAGCGAAGAGGAACCCGAGGAGGGGCCGCTCGTCAGGGCTTTTGCCGATTAAGCCGACGACGTAGCGGCCAACTAGTAGGTTGCGGTGCCGCTTGGTAACCGGCGACATCGCAACTGAGGCGGGCCGCGATGTCTTATGGAGATTCCCAGGTCCCATACGATGTCGCGGCTGAGGGTTGGAGGCCGCGGTGGGAGAGGAGTGCCGGTATTGCGGTGCGCCGCTCTCCCTACCTTCCGCGCGCGTGGAGCCTTTTTTTTTTTTTGCGTGGAGAAATGCTCATGCATACTACGCTACCACGGGGAGATAGCGCAGTTATGTGGGACTCTAACCCACTAAAACTCCACGGTGTCCTACTTTGCCGCTTATGGCGGGAACACGGGAACGCGGAAGCATACATCCGCGAACCCGCCGCGGCTGTCCGTCACCGGACCCTCCTTTGGGAAGTAACCCTCGTCACTGGCGTACGAGAACACGTTGCACGCCGTGACCACCCCAGGAACCAAACCGGCACATGGGCGCCAGACGACCCTGTGTGTGGCACCCTTGGTTCCCCTGTGACGGGTCAGGACAGTGGCCCCGCCACCTACCATTTTTCGGCCGCAGGAAATAGGGAGAGCGGCCAACGCTATACCGACACTCCTCCTCCCCTGCGGCCCCACCGCGTCCGCCATCAGACGGTGGCGACCCCGTGCAGGCCGCGGAGGGTAGGGCGAGCGGCGCACCGTAATACCGGCACTCCTCTCCCGCCGCGGCCTCCAACCCTCAGCCGTGATGCCTACCATACCACATCGCGGCCCACCTCAGTTGCGATGCCGCCCATACGGCACCGCAACCTACTTATTGGCCGCTACGTCGTCGGCTTGTCGGCAAAAGCCCTGACGAGCGGCCTCTCCTCGGGTTCCACTTCGCTTCACCATGGTTGTCCAAGCCACGGCTACTGACCCCCCCCCGCCTCGACAATGCGGGAACCCACCGGGGGAGGGGGGGGGGGGCCCGTGGAGCCTAACCTAACCTAGCATTCAACATAAAATTATTATGACGAATAAATATTATGCCTTAAAAATTATGCTACTCCATATTATGCTAAAACAAATTACGACCAAATGACAGTTATGCTAACCTTATGCTAAGGTATTATTAAGCTACAGTATTATTATGCTAATAAAATTTATGCGAAAACTATATGCCAAACACATGCCTATTTTATTATGCCAGAAGTGGATTCCCCGCAAGCGTTACTGCTGGGTATGAGATAATGGATGCCAGGGTCAGGCAAATTGTTATTGAGTTTTCCATCTGGAATGTCTCAGACGCAGCCTGGAGTCTAGATTTGTGTCCGCTCGATGGCAATAGGATCGCTACGACTATTACGCAAGATTACCATAGATTACGCAATGTTGAAATATCCATGCCAGTAATAGAATTTTAGATAGCTTTTTAGGGTTCCGTACCCAAAGGGTAAAAACGGGACCCTATTACTAAGACTTCGCGATCCGTCTGTCTGTCTGTCTGTCTGTCTGTCCGTCTGTCACTAGGCTGTATCTCATGAACCGTGATAGCTAGACAGTTGAAATTTTCACAGATAATGTTTTTCTGTTGCCGCTATAACAACAAATACTAAAAACAGTATAAAATAAATATTTAAGGGGGGCTCCCATACAACAAACGTGATATTTTTGCCGTTTTTTGCTCGATATTAACAACGGCAACAGGTAGACGCTTGATATATTCACAGAATGTTTAGTTGTATATTCACTTCAAAAAATAATAATTATTAAAATAAAATAAAATAAATTAAGAGGGGCTTCCATACAAAAAAACGTGATTTTTTGCAGTGTTTTGCGATAATGGTACGGAACCCTTTCGTGTGCGAGTCCGACTCGCACTTGGCCGGTTTTTTTATTACATACTACCGGACGCCTCGCGGTTAAACCCGCGTAGTGCCCGTTCCCGTGGGAATACAGGGATAAAAATTGACTATGTCACCCGTGGATAGTGTAGCTTCCCAACGGTGTTAGAATTTTTGAAATCGATGCATTAAATGTGGCACCCGGCAAAGTCTTTCTTGCCATAAAAGTAAGTAACTATGTATATGGTGGATTAGTAAAGTATAACCATAGTGTTTTAAAATGCGCATTTTGTAACAAAACCTAATGTGAATAAGACTACTAGATCTATCGAAGTACAGGGGGGTGACCATAAGCTCTAGAGTAAGGTTATTTTGAGATCGCATAAGTGACAGATGTATACAAGTCATATACATTTGTCCCTTACACACACTCAAAATAACCTTACTCTAATAGCTTATGGTCACCCCCCTGTACTTCGATAGATCTAGTAGTCTTATTCACATTAGGTTTTGTTACAGGTGCCTTTAATTTTCGTAGTATATGGAGCTCGTCGTAACAATGAACTTTAAAAAAATAACTGTTGAAGATGTCGAAAATCACTCGGATGATTTACTGTTAGTAAAGCTGACAGACACAAAAACAAAAATTAACCGATCCTTCGTAATCCGAGGAGAATACAAAACTATTGTACAGAAATACCTGGACCTGCGTCCTGCTGATATGAAGGACAATCGGTTTTTCATCCGATATCAAAATGGCAAGTGCTTCAAACAAGTTATGGGAAAAATAAAATTTCTAACATGCCACAAGAAATCGCTACTTATTTGAAGTTACCAGATATCAAGCTGTATACAGGACATTGTTTTCGTCGTACTTCTGCTACCCTTTTGGCAGATTCTGGAGCGGATTTAACTGTTCCCAAGCGACATGGAGGATGGAAGTCGAGTACTGTAGCAGAGGGGTATATAGAAGATTCCATTGAGAACAAGGCGAAAACATGTGAACACGCCGTGGAAAACATTAAATTGCAACCATCCATGACTGTCGCCGCGCCTATCTACATCCAAACAACGAGATTCATCGTCAAATCCTCAAAATGAGCCAGATTCGGGCATTATTTCAAACACGCAGAATATAAAATCTACAACAATCTCTAATCCTAATAAAATTGTAACAATAAATTCTCATAATTGCGATAATATCTCAAATATTAACAAGGGCGTCGCCAAGGGGGGGCAGGGAGGGGGCAGCTGCCCCCCCCTAGAGATTCTAAAAAAGTTGCCAAATGTAAAGCAACCACAGTCCTAAGTCTTTGACTTGCTTGATTGATCATTCCCGTACGTCGAAACTCGAATGAATATATATAAACCAAACCCAACAGATCGAACCGTTGTTGATATCCTAAAATAGGCAAAAACCTTCTTTCCCGACACGGAAAAGCGTTGAAAAGAACATCGGGCGTTTTTTACCCGATTTTTTAAAAGTCGCGAACATAAACCAAAACATTTTTAAATGATAGTGTTTGCAATCATATTTAATATTGTGTAGTTATTTTGATTCACAATAATGGGAAAATGGTAATAATTAGTAAAATGAAAATCATATTTTAAGTTGACTATTTTTCCTAATTACTAAACTACCGCTCAGTAAGTTAAAATATCACTCCGTGGTATTTTTGTAAACCCAATCATACTAAATCCGTCAAGTTGATGTGCATGTTTCGTTCTCACTCTCGCCCATAGTCCTAAAACTGGTTTATGTTGCGCTCGCGCAGGTAGCTAGCTTATCTTACTACATCGCAGTCCTTCGTCATCCGTCGTAGCGATCTGTGTTTTACTGTGTTCCCATTGTGGTCTGAGTCAACTAATTACCTACTGCTTGTTTACTGGATTTCGTTTGCTTTCGAGTTCGATTTTGTTGTGAAATGGAACGACAAAATAGTTGTGTGTCGTGTGAGCGATCTGTTCTACGTCGTAGAAGACACCGTCTTACTCAAATGTTTTTCGAAAGATATCGTGACTATGCAGTACTATTAACTATTTTAGATTTAGATGCAGCAGAATAAAAGTTAAGAGAAAAATATGTTGTTTTAATTATTTTTGATTCCCTTTTTCCTCTTCAATGATTGCCCAAAAACATTTATAAATATTTTTTAAATGTCCATTGTGTGCATTGTGCATTGTGTTGTCATTGTGTGTTGATCGCTCTTCCGTGCACAACGTGTACGGTAGAGTAGCGTAGCTTTACACGTTGGACTCTGAATAGTGCTCGCCAAACTTCTAGGCCGCCCTGAAGTTGGCTTTCCGATACGCAAGGCACGGATCGGTACTGTTTTTGTATGATTTACTACTGCGCAGACATTGCAGCAAACTTCGGGACGGCCAAGAAGTTTGGCGAGAACTACCGATATTATTACAATCGCTGTAGATGTAAGGCTCGTGCCACAAGTGAAAAGCTTCATGTGCTCTCGACTTTACCTACAATTCATACTTTTCTCATTCTCCATATCAACTTAATCTTGCCCCCCCCTGGGCCATCGGCTGGCGACGCCCTTGAATATTAATATAAGTATTTAGTTGTTTTATTATTAGATACCATTTAATTTCAATTTAGTTGTTACTCTATGTTTTATTAAATAATAATATTACAATAAAATATGAGGCGCCTTTTATTTTCTTATATCGGGTGATGAAAAGTAGAGTGTATCACTCGGGCGCAAAATATGTTTTTGGCTCGGGCGACGTACTTTGAATTCCCTCGCTACGTTCAGGATTCAAAAAGCGCCCTCGCCGTTAAAATATTATTTTGCTCCCTTATGATTCAATATACTATCCTGGGCATTTGATTACGTAGATAGGCACTCTTTTAATGTTCCAATAACTGGCTATCCTCCCCTAATAAAAAATAAAATGCACGTGCGTTACCAAAAAGGCTTCTATCTCAGTATGTGCAGCGAAACGCTGCGCTGGCATTCAGATGGAAACTATGGCGGATATTATGTCTTTTGGTTTGTGTTTTGAACCATTACGTCATTTGTTATTGAACGTGACCATGTTCACGGCGTGACCTGTAGGTACCTATTACTGACGTCTTTAGCGGCTAAGTTATAAAAACCTAATTTATTGAGAATCTGCGTCACTTTTTTACCCGACTGCCGAAGGAGGGTAATGTGTTTATCAGTCTATGTATGTAAGTATGTATGTATGTATGTATGTAAGTATGTATGTAAGTATGTATGTAAGTATGTATGTATGTATGTATGTTTGTTCCTATGTGGCGTTCCAGAGACCTAACGCGTTGGCCGATTTGATGATTCATACGTCAATCGATTCGTCTTAACCTTGCGAGTGTCATAGGCTACATTAAAATTGGAAAATAGGAAAATGGCGGCGTTTGGGCGCCATATTGTGGGGGGCCAATTTTACTTTTTCTTCCAAACCCATCGTGTGGGGTATCAAAATAAAGGGTTTCAAGAGGTGATTTCAAAAATATATAACACTTATATATTTAAATGTACCTAATTCGAAAAAAATGTTAACTAAAAAGTTATAAATAAAAAAGTTAATTAAAAAAATCAAAATACCCGACTGCTTAAAAAGCGAACTAAAAAGACGTAAACAAGAAGAAAATCATGCTGTGCAGTCAGAGGATACATCTGGTTTTGGTCGGCCAGCTCGCGAATATGTGTGTGTGCAGTGAATATCCATCAGAAGATGTAACTGGTATGCACAGACGAATCAGCTCCTGAGGAGAACCGGTATGTTAATAATGTTTAATTTAAGCTTAAAAACTCATGCTGATAACAACCAAAGGTAAAGGCCACCTTCAAACCAAAACCACTTCTTCAAAAAAGTAACTGGTTTTGAAGGTGAGCCATCAAATTGACTCTGAGTCAGCTGGCGGGTTGTAGCTGGCAGCTGGCGGTCAGTGGGTCGTCTTAGGGGCGGATCTTAACTACAGTGTCGTGGTGGCTCAGAGGTTAAGACCTCGCCTCTCATGCTTGAGGTCGAGGGTTCAAATCCGGGCAAGTACCGAATCGCCAACCCGCCTTGATCAAGTGTGGTGACTAATGCTCGTGTATGCCTTTTCTGTATTAGAACAGGCCTTTGTGCTACAGGAGAACAATAACAGATAGGCAGGATAGGATAGAATAGATGGACTCCCTTTTCCGAACTTAGACTCCCGTTTGGTCCGTTTTGCGTGCAGGCTTAGATAAAGTACCTATAGATTAAGCACTGGCGTGGCCGCACATGAGACAGCAATAGTTAGTTCTGGTGTTACAACAAGAACAAGAACACTACAACCCACCATCGCACTGACACTTATTATCTATAAATAACCCAAATTCCTTGTCTCAATTAACACATAATACCACGAAATCATAGAAAATCAAACAAAACCGAGTTTGTTTGTCAAACCTGCCATTGTATTAGAGTTTGACAAACAACAGAAACCGGCCACGGTGACAAAGACAAAAAATAATCTTTTGTCCTTATCATTTACATGGAGCTGCCAATTAGCCATCTCGCTCTATCAATCAAGGTCATTTTAAGGCTTAATCTATAGGTACTTTATCTAAGCGTGCAGGCCTCCTCTCTGTCAGAGGGAATGGGCCGTTATCGACCACGCGCGCCCAGTGTGGGTTGGTAAATGTCACATGTCTTCGATATTTTGGTTCTAAGACATGCCGGTTTCCTCACGATGTTTTCCTTCACCGTTTTGAGAGCAGGGTGATGAAATAGTTGACACAAAGTAAAGCGCCTGTCTGCCTGTCCTGTCACTTACGACCTACAACTTGTAAGTTGTGGCCGTTACCACTGGGCCACTACTGCTCTTACCAGGATGATATTATTTCAGTGATTTTGTTACTTATCAATCAATCAATTAACATTTTCCTACTATTATGGGGTCTGCAGTCTAGCCGGATTCAGATAGGTTATATGGAGCGACTGCCTATCTGACGTCCACAACCCAGCAACTGGGTAACAGAACATCCCTTGGCAAGACTGGTGTCAGATTTCAGTCTTCTGGCTACTCGTAACGACTGTCAAAGATCTTCAAATGATAGCCAAGACCAACGGCTTAACGTGCTTTTCGAGGGACGGAGGAATTCCATTGCACGGATCGATCTCGTCAAGACAAAGACAAATATTTTTTAATTCAACTAGGCCACCAAGCGGCACTTTTGAACGTTACATCAAAATGATTCTACCGTGCATTCGGAAAGTAGCTTGTTATGGAGAAGAATGCACAAGAAACTCCATACTTACTCTTTTAATTAAAAATAGCATTTTTATCAGTGATGTAATCCCCTAACTTATAATATGCCAGCCTACATAGTGTGCGTTTTATACAGGTTTTAAACTTCGTCTCATTCAGTTCAAGAATGTGGTGAGGAATTTTATTGTAACACTAGCTGTGCCCGCGACTTCGTTCGCGTGGTTGTCGAGAGCAAAACAACGTCGTTTAGATAAGAGTATATCACCTTTTTGATGATTTAGATAAGAGTCCTGACTTTGGTATAGTTGATTACGTTAATGCTTCTCTATATACTATGTTAGCGGTGGAATTACCCGGAGCATATACAAAAAGGTTGTTTGGGTTGCTAACACGTGATAGAGAAACATAGAGTTGGCCGTGTGAAAAACAATCAAAAGTAAGGTCTACACCCGCAACGGATAACGTCTGGCCTTGGGCTTTATTAATAGTCATAGCGTAACAGAGGCTTACAGGAAATTGCACACGTTTGAAAGTAAACGGAAAATTATTGGGGATAATGGGTATCCTGGGAATGAAAACAACATCACCGGAGCCGCAACCTGTTAAGATTTCGGCTTCGATGACATTTCGTTGGAGATTTGTTACTCTCAACCGAGTTCCATTGCATAGTTTTGGTGGGCTTAAATTTCTGAGTAGAATGATTGGTACTCCGACTTTTAAATAAATTTTGTGTGCTGGAAGACCTGGTGTATTTAGAGAGTCTAAAAACTCTACTGGATAGTGGGTGGCATCTCCTTCTTCTAAAACCGTGTTAATAGATAAATATTCCCTACTTTCTCCAGAAACATGTACCAATATTTGAGAATTTATTGCTGCTGCTTGGTCGTTGCGAGGTGCCAAAATAGCTCGTTGGCATAGCCAAGCAGCGTCATGGTTCGAGATCTCTGATGGATCTCCGTATACAGAGGAAATGAGTTCCTGCTGTGAGGCAACAGAAGAACACAGGCTTTCGACTAAAGTTACTTTACCTCCTTCTTGAGTCGGGTATGTGCCGTTACCAATTTGAAGTAGTAAATTTGAGAAAACCTGCGCGTTTGCGTCACCTCCCAAATATGCTCGCATATTAAAGCTCAAATTAGTTAATATGACACTACGCCATAAAATAGAGCTCTTTAAACAGGCACCTATTTCATCGGCCCTCGTTCCTCTGGGTATTATAGGGAGTGTCTGCCTGAAGTCTCCACAGAATAGCACCGTTAAGCCTCCCATCGGTCGGTCATTTTGTCTTATATCTCGCAACGTTCTATCTACAGCTTCCACAGCTTTACGATTTGCCATCGTACACTCGTCCCAAACGATAAGGGCGCAATCGCGTAAAACCCTTGCTTTATCACTATTGCGAGACACGTTGCAAACAGGGTTTTCTGTGCGGTCCAAGTCGATTGGTATTTTAAATGTTGTATGTGCAGTTTTTCCTCCTGGTAATAAAGTGGCAGCTATTCCTGAGGAAGCGACGGCAAGGGCAATTTTGTTTTGGCTCCTTATTTGAGCCAAGATAACTTTAGTGAGGAAAGTTTTACCTGTTCCACCAGGTGCATCTAAAAACAGCATTTCTCCTAATGAATGTTCTACACTACAGCATACTCTATCAAAGATTTGACGTTGTTCTGACGTCAAATTTGAACAGCCATTTCGCAATATTTCTGCTAACTCTTCGGGGTTGTAATTTATTTCAGATGTATACTCCCTATTAATTCGTTCCCCACCAACTGTCGGTGTCGGCAAGCCGTATTGACTGAGGGGGTTCCCTCCTATACTTGTAACTATATCTTGTATAGCCAGCAAAGCCCTATTATGGCAGCTTTCACGTACTTGGTCAGAAGTTTCACTATTTATATTTTGCTGTCTCAAAAAATCTTCGGCAAACGCGTCTTTATATTTTTGCCACAACTGCCCAGCGTCCGATAGGCCACAAAATGTCAACAAAATGGCAAATAAATGGCGCAAACGATGTGGACTATCACTGACGCATGCTTCGGCTAAAGCATCATCCCAATGCTGATCGCCATCTAATAAATGCCGTGCGCGGCAAGCAGCTTGAAATGTGGGATATTCTATATCGTCCACTTTGCGGAGCTCAGCAAAAGAAGTAGGTCCTCGCACTGTGTGAAGAAGAAGGCGTAAATAATAACACTCTGCATTATTTGGGTGCACCGTGTATACTCTTCCAATCACGTGTTCTTTAAAAATGCCGGACTCGCCTTCTACAGCAGTTCCACGTCTCCTGCGATTAAAAACACCTTGCTGCTTGTTATAAGTATAATAATGTGGCACTTCATTGTACAACAGAGACTTAGCGAAATTGTCTCTTTCGCAAAGGCGAAAGAATGCGAGCAAGGTGGTTTGTCTTGGGTTGTTCATTCTTTCTGCCACATTTTCTGGCTGAAAGTAAACTCGCTGCCCGCCTTCCAGGTGCACGTCAAGATGGATGACTGGCGGATACCTTTCATGAATAGGGAAACTCAAAATGCGCCAAACTGCCTCCGAAGAGCTTATGTATCGGCCAGATTGATACCTTGTCACTTCATCAAATTGGTTGTTATTTCTTAGTGCTATCATGGCTTGATCACTACCTTTATTAACATATTTACATATATATTTTATAGATTCGACGCTATTACAAATTTCAACATTAATGTGTGCTTGAAAAGCGTTTGACAAAACTGGAGAATACGGTACCACCCAACTATTATTTAGAATTATTTCTTGTCCACGGAATCTGACAGTAGCTGTGAAACCACCTTGTGACGGTGATCTTCGCCGGTATTGCGGATACCCATTTTCCCCAGCCATAGTTAGTTCTTTCAGTGCTCTGGGGTATTTTTTTGAGCATTGACCATCTTTCATGCACGGTGATTCCCTGTTTAAGAGGCCACATGGCCCGTGAACCATATGTGTTTTTACTATGTCATGCAAAATCGGATCTGCATTATAGTCCGGAAATTCTGCACTTATGACACTGTCTATAGCATCGGGACGAATTTTTTCTTCCAGCCACAGAAGAATGTGCGCGTGGGGTAAACCACGCTTTTGCCACTCGACGCTATACATAAAACAAAGAGTTGAACCGAAAACTTTCTCCTTTGTAAGTAGATTAATCAAGACTTTGAGTTTTAAATGAAAAATCCTAGCAATAATGTCATGTCTGTCGTATGACGCCTGTCCTGTGAGAAGTGCCTGGCAAATCTCCGTCCACTTTGGATTTGTTGTAAATGTTATAAAAAGGTCCGGCCGGCCGTATTTACGGACGTAACAAAAAGCATCTTGCGTTCGTTCGTGCATATACCGCGGACCGCCTGTGAAACTGGATGGCAAAATAACCAATCGACCCAAGTTTTCGACGTTATTATCTGATTGCATGGCGTCCCGCAAGTGCACGTATTCTTCAGCGCGTAACCGTCGCTGGTTAGTGCGAATATACACTAAACGTTCAGTTTCTATTTTTGCGTACATGTCCACAATAAATTGGCTGAACAAACCACGAAATCGTTGCAAATATACGAAACTGTTTTGCCTTATTTGTAAAAGGTAGGAATAGTATTGTTGAGCAGATATTTTTTTTTGATAATTAGTGACTCTCGTAGTAGGGTTCACTTGGTACAGCCCAAAATTGTACCCATCTTCACCATGACAATAGATTAGTGGATATTGCAGGGCGTCGTAAGCTCGGTGGGTTTCCAAAATGCGTTGAAGGCGATCGTCGCGTGTACGCAACACGATATCACGTCTCTCACACTCCTGGTCGACTAAAACAACTGCAACTTCATCTGCGACGGGTGCATTGTGTCTTCCACGGTGTTCACCCACAGGACGTCTATCGGCACTTATAACAATTTTGAAATCATTGCTGCCTTGTGGAATTGACTCCAATGCAGCTTTGAATTCACGAACGTACTGGTTAACGCGATGCAGCAATTCTTGAAGTTGACCCAAAAGCTCAGCATTGAGCTGGGGAAAATTGTGATTTCTAACATTGAGCTGTTGCGTGTAATCGGATACAAAATAAATTTGGAGAAATTTGGGTTCATTTTCTGGCAGCAAAGATCCAATAAGGTGATAAACTTGACCTTGTACTTTGAAGGTTGGCATGAACGGTCCTTCCGTTATTTGTTTTGCCCCAAAGGAAGTCATTTGGAAAGCACTGTTATATAAACGAATATTATCCAAAAAACGGTTCGACTGGGGATGATCGCCATTCAGGAGACTTATAAGTAAGTGTGGTGGATCTTGGAAATTTGGAAGAACAATTTTTCCATTTGAGCAGCACATTCCATCTGTCTCTTTCCTCCATTTCAAAGCATGACAAAAATTACAAATTTCTCTCATGTCACCCACGAAAGTAAAGCCAGCATAATTAATTCTAGACGAATATGTGAACCCTGATTTTTCCCTATTGTCCCAAGGTAATAAAATATTTGCATCGTCATTTTCCATGGACTCATCAGCTCCGCTATTTGTTTCTCTATTCATATGGTATCGAGCTCGTTCTATTTCTAGGCGAGATTGACGTTGTTCTGCTGTTTCTGCTCGTCTTAGTTCATCTATTCTTTCCCTTTCAGATGCAAGATAACTTTCATTGTTTCTTTGTACACCTACATAGTTATGTCTAGCTATTTCTAATCGTTCTTCTCTTTGGGAGAGAGATTCAGACTCGCGCGAGAGAGCGTGTCGCTCTCGGTCAGATGACAGACGTGCTTGGCGTTCCTCGATACTCTCTTGAGAACGCAAAGTCGCGGTCCGAGTTCTTTGCGAACTTAAGCGCGACTCCCTTTCTGTGAAAGTCTCTGACTCGCGTGAGAGAGACTGGCGCTCCCGATCAGCAGACAGCCGAACTTCGCGTTCCTGGATATTCTCTTGAGAACGCAAAGTCGCGGTCCGAGTTCTTTGCGAACTTAAGCGCGACTCCCTTTCTGTGAATGTCTCTGACTCACGTGAGAGAGAGTGGCGCTCCCGATCAGCAGACAGCCGAACTTCGCGTTCCTGGATATTCTCTTGAGAACGCAAAGTCGCGGTCCGAGTTCTTTGCGAACTTAAGCGCGACTCCCTTTCTGTGAATGTCTCTGACTCACGTGAGAGAGAGTGGCGCTCCCGATCAGCAGACAGCCGGTCTTCGCGTTCCTGGATACTCTCTTGAGACCGCAAAGTCGCGGTCCGTGTTCTTTGTGAACTTAAACGTGACTCCCTTTCGGTGAACGTTTCCGATTCACGTGAAAGAGCGATGTGCTCTCGGTTAGCAGATAACCGTGCTTCACGATCTTCTTCCGATTCCTGAGACCTACAAAGTCTCATCCTTTTCGCATTTCGGCTACGCAGCGAAAGGTTAGTTTTTTTTCTTTGAGGCATTTTCAAGGAAAATTAAAGCAATAAACAAAACTAACAACACTTATGACTGAATAGCCTACAAACTTAAAAGAACGGTGCGTCGAACAGTCTAGTGTGACAACGTATCGTCTGTTCGTGGTCGTGACTCAACGAATTGGCAACACTAACTTACTGTATAACGATTGGCACTATTGGATTCAAACTACGAAGTAAATCAAATACAATCTTAACTTCGTACTTCAAACCAATGACCAAAGTTGACCAAACGAAACCAATAAGATAAGCAAATACTTTTTTTTCGACCAATTTAGAAAATCGATAAACCAAGCAACCAAAGAACTTTTACGACACACGCAAGAACTTTTAAGACACCTAACGAAACCCAATTTGCCTAGTAAACACGGTGGACGTCATCCTCGCGCGGAAAATCTTAACACCGCGATTCAGAAAATGACGTCATTTGCACAACGCCATCTATCGGATTTAGATTTCAACTATCAACATTAGTTCTCGTAACGTAATATTTTACTTCTTGAACTCACTAAATTAATCATATCTTTTGATAGAGTGAACCGATTTCGATGAAACAAAAACTAAGTTAAACCTCAAGTTGCGTATAATTTTTGTATATAAACATTGTCAGCATTGAATTCGTAGATTTTACGTGATGTGCGCACAAACAAACAGACAAACAGACAAACAGACAAAAATTTCAAAAATGATGGAAATGGGTTCTGTTACTTATCTTTTCACACGCTGGCTATTTTTTGTTTCAATTTCTTCAATGTACAAAAATGACTTTTCTACAGATTTATTATATGTATAGATTTTGTACAGCATGGGGAAAGATGAGGCTACTCTAGCCAGTCTGAAACCTGGTTGAACTAATTGGTCCCTATTTCTAGTAACGTAATTATGTCTGTCGCCGGTTTTACTAAAAAGATGTATATTCTTTCTCACGTACATAATGTTTTCATAAATATATTGAGAGTTGCTTAACCTTGAATATCGACCCGTGCGGCTTCGTTTTTCAGCCACGAGCTCCTCTTAATACTTAGCCATATAAAGGTCGTTATAAAGTCTTAAATATGCTGTGAATAAAGTACGGTATTTGTTATCACACAGAAAAGTCTTTTTTTGGTAGCAATTTCCAAAGTAAAATGGAAATTGAAGCCTACTCCTGTGGTTGTCAAGACACTGTTTGAGCAACAAATCTGTTGTTAGGAAATTTATCAAATAATAATTGCCAAATAGGTGCTAAAGTTATGCGCTTACATGCATTCGGCAATAGATTTTTATGTTTAAAAGACCAAGCAAACACGGCGTATAGTTCTCGCCAAACATCTTGGCCACCCTGAAGTTGGCTACAATGGCTTCGCAGTAGTAAATCTCATATAAAAAAAAGTTAATTAAAAAAATCAAAATACCCGACTGCTTAAAAAGCGAACTAAAAAGACGTAAACAAGAAGAAAATCATGCTGTGCAGTCGGAGGCTACATATTCGCGAGCGGGCTGACCAAAACCAGATGTATCCTCCGACTGCACAGCATGATTTTCTTCTTGTTTACGTCTTTTTAGTTCGCTTTTTAAGCAGTCGGGTATTTTGATTTTTTTAATTAACTTTTTTATTTATAACTTTTTAGTTAACATTTTTTTCGAATTAGGTACATTTAAATATATAAGTGTTATATATTTTTGAAATCACCTCTTAAAACCCTTTATTTTGATACCCCACACGATGGGTTTGGAAGAAAAAATAAAATTGGCCCCCCACAATATGGCGCCCAAAAGCCGCTATTTTTCTATTTTCCAATTTTAATGTAGCCTATGACACTCGCAAGGTTAAGACGAATCGATTGACGTATGAATCATCAAAATCGGCCAA
The DNA here is from genome assembly GCA_945859665.1 of Anorthoa munda. Taxonomy (NCBI): domain Eukaryota; kingdom Metazoa; phylum Arthropoda; class Insecta; order Lepidoptera; family Noctuidae; genus Anorthoa; species Anorthoa munda. The sequence continues at coordinate 9,063,727 of OX243919.1, read as the reverse complement.
CGCGTTCGGTCTCTGGAACGCCACATAGGAACAAACATACATACATACATACATACATACATACATACATACATACATAGACTGATAAACACATTACCCTCCTTCGGCAGTCGGGTAAAAACAGAACCGTAAACCAACTTCAGGGCGGCCAATAAGTTTGGCGCAGACTATACTTCGTACCGCCTTTGAATCAATAAATGTATGATGTTTTTACATATTTTTTTAGTAAACTTACTATTTATACTGCTATTCGAGGAACAAATCCCAGAAATCAAACGTTATATATGGTGTAGGTGAATAGTGAAGTACTGTCCGCCTGTTCGCCCTTCCAATTATCCGCCTGTCCATTTATCCTACTTTTGAAGCACTATACGTAGAGTAACACATCCAAAATATTTATATATGATAGTACGGAACCCTCAGTGCGCGAGTCCGACTCGTTCTTAACCGGTTTTTATACAATGTGTCAATAAACACTGACACTTGTGGTAATAAAACTTTATAAACTCATGAGATAATGTTTGCATGCCTAATATAAGGTAGATTGTACAAGGATCAACCAATAAAAAAAAATGTACTTAAAAATAAATGTGTGTGTTAATAAATAAATAAATATTTTAACTGCCACGTCTTATTTACTGTACCTATAATCTATGCAAATAAACGTTTACTTTACTTTAAGGTCGCTATATACACTTAATTTTATCGATAAAAACACCCCAGATAAGGTGTTTAAGTCCCACACGTTATTATTGCATTTCCTAAAATTATGCTATGTGAATATCGTAGTAAGTATCTAAGTTAGGTACTAAAATTGAGGGTATGACTTCACCCCTTATGTGGGGTGTTTTTATCGATAACATTACCTATTATTTTGGCCTTACAGTTTTATTATTGCGATGCATCCAAAAATAAACTTACCTCAGATATAGTCTACAAAGAACCATGAACGTAAGTACACCAGCTCATTCAAAATAACTTTTTCCATAAAAATAATTACACAAATTAAGAAAATATATTCACTTTTCATAAGTTGGTAAGAATAAACTTTAGCGGGATGTGACACTGCCAATTACTGTATTGTCATGCGATGTATTAAAAGTTTAATTTTAAAACAAACTAATTCAGCGTTCTTGTTCGGATTCACTTCCCAAATAAATGAAGTAGACGTCTTTATAAACGACCATGAGGAAAACCACTAAAAATAATATTGACTCGCTCCTGCCTAGATTGATACCTGTTTTTATTGCAAGCTTTATTATTTTAACCTTGCTTTCGCTACATTTCAATTGCATAAAATATTCATAAGTGGAAGTGCGGGTTCTCCTAATACAAGCAATTCCTTGCTTAAAAGGTGATCTCTAATAATATTTATCGAAATGCCCTTTGTAATTGAAATAAACATTTTAATTTTTAATTTCGTATTTGTGTCCGGCAACTAGTAATCGATTTTTCAAGCACATAACTTTTAATATTATTTATTTTAGGCTCCCTTTTGATTCGCCGTAGTCGGGTAAAAATACATATCCGAGAACGATGTAAAAAAGACGTGCACATAAAAGCGTCTAGAGTAAAATAAACAATTTAAAAATAAAACAATTACGTAATTAAAAGCAGGCCGAAGCATTTAAGTAATGACCAATTGCAACTGATGGCGCCCGTTCACGAACATGATGTATGGATTGGCACCACTCAGCTCAACCATCATGTAGGGAACCGAACGATCCAATACATGTGCCACTATCAGAGAGATATTAGAGACTGGAATCTGGAGAGAGCATGACACACTCTCAACTGCTAGGGCACGCACAAGTCAATGAACGACACATAGGTACAATAAATGGTAGATTTACAGTTGGTACATAGTACTCACACATATACTGTGCAGTTATATAATACTTATAGAAATTGAGTTTATACAATACAAATATATTCATGCAGTCTTCAACAGGTACAAATGGTTGTACCTGCTGAAGACTGTATCACTTGTTTTTGCGCCCTAGTGGTTGTGGAGCAGGACTAGCATTGAGCCAAGCATTTTATCAGCGATGACTGCATAGTGTGCGTTTTATACAAGTTTAAAATTTGGGGAGGAATTTTATTGTAACTTTTTATACAGTACCTCATGAAAGAATGAGGCTAATTTAGCCAGTCTGAAACCTGGTTGAACTAATTGGTCCCTATTTCTAGTAACGTAATTAAGTCTGCCCCCGTTTTTACTAAAAAGATGTAAATTCTTTCTCACTTACATGTTGTTGTCATAAATATATTGACAAGGAACCGTCATGATGTTAATGACCTTAAACAGTGAACTCTTAGAGAATCGCGCCAGCGAAGATTGTATACCGCTCTGATAGCTCGTTATTGCAGAATTAAATTGACTCAATGTCTGCAGCCCTTCCCCATAGTAAGATACCGTAAGACATTATACTATGAAAGTAACTAAAATAGCCCAGCCTCGCGGTATCTACATGAGTAAATTGACGAATTTTTATAACAACACCACTCAAACGCTTCTGTCACAAAAAAGGGTGGGCGCAGCATTTTCATTCAGCAGCATTAGCTGCCGAACTTAGACAGCCTGCAAGAGATATTAAACGAGGACCCCATTGGACAGGACAGGTTACAACCTTGAGTCTAGAGTGATCCCCAGGAAAACCCGTTTTATCGACGAATTCTAGCTTCTCCTTGTTTAATATAATGTTACAATCAGTATTTTTGACATTCAAAGCAAATTTTACTCACTTAGTTTTTTAACTTTTTAAAACTAAATTATTGTCAGTAAACCAATCTTGAACCTGCCGTGGATGGTATTTACGTCATCAACCTGACAAGTACGTCTATTTATTTAAAAAATTAATGATGTGTCATCAGTAAATAACACCATGTTTAGTTTGTTTTCCAATAAACGGGGTGAATCGTTCATGTTTACTAATAAGAAAGATCCTAAAATTGAGCCCTGGGGTGACCCCCATGTTCACTTTTAGACCGGCGAATTGACACCGTTAATTTGAACTGATTGCTGTCTATCATTCAAATAAGATTTTACTAAACTTAAAGCTGATTGGCCTAGCCCGTAATGTTCAAATTTCAGAAGTAATGTTTCATGATTAGCGCAATCAAACGCCTTCGACAGGTCGCAGAAGATACCTTAGGCATCCTGTGCCTCTTCCCACACATTAAAGATGTGTTTTAATAGGGTGACACCAGCGCCAGTTGTACAACTTCTTTTGGTGAAACCATAGTGTTTATCATGCAAGATGTTATGCGTATTAAAATGATTGATTTAGCATTATCTTTTCAAATACCTTGCTGAAAACCGGCAACACGGGTACTGGTCTATAATTATTTGTTTCTTTACTATTCCCGGATTTAAAAAGTGGTATTTCGTTAGATCCGGAAAGACTCCTTGATCTACACAAAAATTAAAAATTAAAGCTAAGTACGGCGCTATAGTCTGAATAATGGAGGTACAAGCTTTGATGGATATTCCCCATAGATCTTGGGTGGGTTTGATCTTGATTTGCTTAAAAGCTTTTATTACTGTTATGGGGTTTATATGTGAAAAGTTAAATTCATTCGGACAGGCTGAAACAGTCGCGTTTAATAAACAAAATGCAAGCGAGCGCGAAGAATTTAAGAAGAAAAGAAAGAAAGAAAAAGTATTTAACTGCCACAAAACGACATACAAACATTATATTACAAGAACAAGAACAGTGGTAGTAGATTTTGAAAACTAAGGAAGGAAGGTTCAGGTTTCAGTAGTTTTAATTGGGATGCTAGTAAAGTAATTTACGAATTCTTGAGCAACTTTTTCGTTATCTCTATTATGTCCATGTGTAGTCTCAAGAGTGTAATCAGTATTATTTCATTTTTTTCTGTTCGTTTCGTTGTTTACAACTTTCCAAACCGTCTTGATTTTATTTTCTGCTAATTTAACCTTATTGCTAATATACAAGGCCTTAGCTACCTTACATATGTATTAAAAAAATCTTGAGTTGCAGCAACAAAAAAGATTGTCAAAACATGTAGCAGTATAGAGTGTAGTTCGGGTTGGTTCCAAAAACTCATGTGACAAGTTAAATGATTTAAAAAGATTTAATAACCTACTGTTATCTTAGTTATCTTCTAAGATATTAATATTAAAGTCACCACAGACAATTACTAGTTTATTACCCGTTGTAAGTTTTGCCAAAACATCTTCCATCACTTACTCAAATATATAGTAGTTCTTATAATTATATAATATATACTATTAAACCAGCAATATTTGTATAACTTTACTGGTACCTATATACCTAATAATTATAATCACATTCTCCGAAACGGCTCTAACGATGTCGATAAAATATGCAATATAGCGGTTTTTGAAGGCGAAAAATCGAACTAGCTAGTTCTCATATCTGGAAAAAATCGTGTTCTCCGTATTTTTACGCAAAAGGATAAGCCCGCGAAAGGTCGGTCACCCAGTACTATATTAAAAATTTAAAATAAAAATTTAATGAATCTCAGCATTAGAAAATGAATATGTGTGCGTTTGTGAAGAGTGTGTATGGGGTTGTGTGTAAAGTCACAGAGAATATATACAGATACCTCATCCCGTACAAAGAAACCGTGCCGACGTAACTAGTGTTTTTCGACTGCTTATTCTGGCAATTTTTTGTACATCGAACGCATTCGGTTCTGTTTCACGGTGATAGATAGATGGTGTTAGCAGCGACTTGCAAGTAAAAGGGTTTACTAGGTTCGTGAATATTTTTTTCTTTAAATACAGTGAAGGTTTGTTTTCTAGTATTTATTTGCACGTTTTTACAGTTTTTTTGCACCAAAATGTGTTAAAATGCATTAACAATCGAGTGGAATGCCTCAGAAATTTAAAAATGCGCCATCTATTGGCATCAATTTTAAATGATCCGTCTAATAATCTTTGAAATGTGAATTAAGAGCCCAATATTCCATAATTTTGTACTTAGGAGAGTTGATTAAACAAGAAGATACAATTTTTGTGTTCAATTCCAGAAAATGTTAATTTTACACACATTCAATAACAGAACGAGGTGCATATCGCGCCATCTAGTGAGATTTATTTCAACCAAATTTTCTTTCTTAGCAATGAGACCCCGTGGTAAAGTCACAGAATAAATAATAGTACAAGTAGTAAAGTGTATGAATGTTTTAGCGATGTGAGTGAGTTGCCCTTGATTTATCTAACTTAAAATGGATTCTCAGAATGACTTCCTCATACGAAAAAGGTTTTCAAGCCAATCAATCAGAGTTTTTTACTGTCATGAAAAAGCATAGCCACTTAGGGAAGATATTTAGTATATTGTTCCGTTTATTATTTATATACGCTGATTGATTGGTATATTGACGTCTGTCAAAAACAATAGGGACCATTGGGGACGGAGCCACAACACCTTTGCGTCTTGTTCGCGTAACATCGATACAATCATTTAACAAAGTTAAAGCAGGATACATATTCGCAAATAAACCTGATTCATCCTCCGACTGCACAGCATGCTTTTAACGTACCTATATTTTATAAATATAATCTTTTTAGGCTTTAAAATTACTAACTTAAGGTTCATGATCCATTGGCATCGAATCCAGGCGGTTCGAGGCGGCGACATGAGGTCCTTAACAGGCAGCGATGTGGCGGCATTCTTTCTTTAGGCATCAAACTTTCACTTTTTCTTCTTCCATTGTTGTTGCTGTCAGGCATCGAGGGTCGTACCACGTAGACTACACACACACGCATGACCGCACACCTATTACTTTTTATGTTTACGTCAGGAATTCTAGATAATTATGCTTTTTGTTTTGGTCACATTATAATTTTGGGTAGTTTATTTTTATTTATTTTTTACTGTATTTACTAGCTGACCCGGCAAACTTTGTTTTGCCATAAAAACACCAAACATTAATTTACCCTACACTACTCTACCTACCCTACCTACCCTACCTACCCTACCCTACCCTACCTACCCAACCCTACCCTACCCTACCCTACCTACCCTACCCTACCCTACCCTACCTACCCTACCCTACCCTACCTACCCTACCCTACCTACTCTACCTACCCTACCCACCCTACCTACCCTACCCATCCTACCTACCCTACCCACCCTACCTACCCTACTCTACCTACCCTACATACCCTACCCTAGCCTACCTACCCTACCCTACCTTACATAAGAACCTTCTCCTAACAATAACAAACACAACAAAAAAAGAATAAGCGAAATCGGTTCGTGCGTTCTGGAGTTATAGCGTCAGGAAGGAAAACCCGACTTATTTTTATATAGTAGATTTTATGTTCTTTGTATCTATTTTAACATACACAACAGATTTGGTTTCCGTACGTCATTTCCTAGGCGACCACTGAAAATCAGCGCCGTGCTGTGGGTCCCCCACGGTACAGCATTATGCTGAGTGGAAGCCTTATTGTCACAATCACGACATGCATCTGCCTACATATTTTTCACTCTATTTCTTTTTTGTTATAATCAAAATGTGGATAGTATATATTATTATTGTTTGATTTATTTCTCGTCTTTACTAACTTAATTTAAGTACTACTAATACTATTTTAAGGGTTTAGCTTAAGTATGTTCTTATATTGTATGTCGTTTTGTGACAAATAAACACTTTTTCTTTCTTCTTTTCTTCTAGTTTACGTCTTTTTAGTTCACCTTTTAAGCAGCCGGATATTCTAATTTTTTTAATTTACTTTTTTTATTTATAACTTTTTAGTAAATATTTTTATAGAATTTGGTACATTTAAACATATAAGTATTTTATATTTTTGAAATCACCTCTTAAAACCCTTTATTTTGATAACCCACACGATGGGGTCGGAAGAAAAAAAAATTGACTCCCACCCATATCTATATAGCGCCCAAAATCCGCCATTTTTATATTTTTCAATTTTAATGTAGCCAGTGACACTCGCAGGGTTAAGACAAATCGATTGACGTAAGAATCATCAAAATCGGCCAACGAGTTTGATCTCTGGAACGCCACATAGGAACAAACATACATACATACATAGACTGTCCTCGCTGGGCTAATCCAGCAATATCATTCAATCGTGCCCCTTCCCCCTGAAATGAATCCTAGATCCGACCTGAATACAGGCGTGGTGTTACGTAGAGGATTAACAAATGTTTTTGAATGCGCAATGAAGTGAAAAAGGATTAGTCACAGATGAGAAGCGACCTTCACAAACCCCATCCGTTGCTACGGCAACCACATTTGTTACTTCAATATTGACATCAAGAGATAGGATAACCTAGGATAACAGAGAAAACATTATTTACATGTAGTATAGCAAGTTATATCAAGTTTAAATTTAGATTCACCTTGCCCGGTGTATGTGTGTTTGTAATCAAAGCTTCCAAATTAAATTCGAACCACTTCCCAGTGTTCGATTGAGCTAAAAAATTTAACACACGTTTGTTTCTCGGGACAATGCAATTTTTTATATAATCGTTTGTTTAGTCGGTGACAAAATGAGCGGGGATACGTTGTACGAAGCTCCTCAGAGAAAGCACATTGTCAACAAAATACGGTGTCATGACTATCTCTACGGTAAGTCTAGTATTTTATTAAATTACTTGAATTTGCCAGCGACTAAGCCCGCGGAAACAGTGGCGGACTAAAACTGTACGAGGCCCGGGGCGAAAAAAAACCTAACTGAGGCCCTCTCCCCGGTCTTAAAAGTACCTATTTGTCAATTTCAGAGTAGATTTCATAAATAAATAACGCTTTTGGTTTTCGGAATACTTTAAACGCCTTGGGCGAGGTTTTGCAGCGTCTTTCTATACTCTCTGAAGGTAAACGCCAGAAGGGGCGTTTTTACCCTGCCTTGATTACACTGTGTCAACTTATGCTTAATGTCGTGGTGGCCCAGTGGCTGACACATCGTTTCTCGAGCCTGAGGTCATGGTTTCAAATCCGGGCAAGTACCAATATGACTTTTCCAAATTCATATGAACTTTCTAAGTTTATCTTGGACATCACAGGCAACGTTGAAGGAAAAGATTGTGAGAAAACCTGGACTTTTATAGTTAACTAGCGGACGCCATGCGGTTTCACCCGCGTAGTTCCCGTTCCTGTGGGAATACAGGGGTAAAAAACTTTTTTACAAAAAAATACTACCGACTTCCAAATAAGTAAACTAGAAAATGAAAAATAACTTTATTTTGGAAGTCGGTGTCCACAACTTAAAAATTTGGTACCTACCAAAGACACCGACTTCCAAAAATAAAGTTATTTTTCACTTTTATTACAAGTTTTTTTTATTTTTCACTTTTTAGTTGTACCTACCTAATAGGGAACTAGTTAAGTAAGTACCTATAACGAGAGAATAGATTACCCGCATAACATGAAACTTGAATATAACCGGTGAAATGAGAGATCTGCATACCCCTTTCGAGCGTACTGGCGTGATGTTATGTTATGGAATGGTATAAACAATAAACAGACATGCGATTGCAGCAATCCCAAAAGATTTGCCGTTATTTATTGAAGAGTTCTGTTGTATATCTCTGAAATTCTCCATCAGATCTTCACCAAATTAAAATGGGACCAATTTCGGAATATAACCTTTCAAGCAAAAAAAGAATTTTCAAAATCGGTCCACAATTGACGGAGATATCGGTGAAAATACATAAAAAAAAAAAAACATACATAATGTCGAACATAGAACCTCCTCCTTTTTTGGTAAGTCTGTTAAAAAGTAGCTTATGTCACCCGGGGATAGTGTAGCTTCACAACGAAGAATTTTTGAAATCGGTCTAGTAGATTTTAGGTTCATTCGTTACATGACATACAAAAATACAAATCTTTCCTCTTTATAATATTAGTATAGATATAGATGTAAGTCTGAAATAGCCAAGTCAGAGGCCTGTGTTGACTCTCAACACACTCAACAACTCAACATCCTCACACGAAAAAGAAGAACTTTTGCAGAAAAGGGCGAATGCAGGCAACAAAGCAAGCGCGAAAATTATAATGTATCTCAGGTTATTTTTGGACATATAAGCAGAAATACTTAGGAGTATGTAATTACTTTGTCGAAATATGCAAGTTTAAGAAAGGATATAGAAAATTTAAGCAACTCGGATAGGGTAGACTTACCTCCTCCTTTTTGGGAAGTCGGCTAAAAATACAAAGGTACAGTCACCGTCAGATATATTGTGGCAGGCAAGTTGACCAAATACTTCTGAAAAATTTAAAATGTCAATAAGTTCCATAAACTACAAGTTACCATTAATATCTGAACATTCATTACTTCATTAATATCTGAGCAGATGCTTGTCAATAATTTCCATACACACAACTAACCAAAAATATCCGAACACTTACAATGTCAAGTGTATCTGCGCAGACGACGCAGACAAACACTGAGCTTACATCTTTTTAGTAAAAACGGCGACAGATATAATTACGTTACTAGAAATAGGGACCAATTAGTTCAACCAGGTTTCAGACTGGCTAAAGTAGCGTCATCTTTCATGGCGTACAAAATGTTACAATAAAATTCCTCCTCACATTCTTGAACTGAATGAGACGAAGTTTAAACCTGTATAAAACGCACACTATGTAGGCTGGCATATTATAAGTTGGACGATTACATCACCGATAAAAATGCTTGATATTAAATTCATACATGTGAGGACAATGCACCCAGAATAGCACTACCCACTATACCACCTACAGACAAAGTATTAGAAGTACTCACACATGTACTGCGCAGTTATATAATAGATACTAGAAAAAAATTAACATCCGAAGCAGTCAAGTTATGACCAATCCCAACTGACGGCGTCCGTTCACGAACATGACGCATGAATTGGCACCACCCAGCTCAACCATCATGAAGGGAACCGGATGATCCAACACACGCGCCACCATCAGAGAGACATTTGAGAGAGCATGACACACTCAACGGCCAGGGCACACACAAGTCAACGAACGACGCATAGGTACAGTAAATGGTAGATTTACAGTTGGGTACATAGTACTCACACACGTGCTGTGCAGTTATACAATACTAAGGAAATTGAGTTTATACAATGCAAATATTAATAATTCATACAGTCTTCAGCAGGTCCAACAATACTTCAAAACAATAATGTTCTGCATATCACTTGTTATTGCGCCCTAGTGGTTGTGGATTGTGGAGCAGGACTAGCATTGAGCCAAGCATTTTTATCAGTGATGTAATCCCCCAACTTATAATATGCCAGCCTACATAGTGTGCGTTTTATACAGGTTTTAAACTTCGTCTCATTCAGTTCAAGAATGTGGGGAGGAATTTTATTGTAACATTTTGTACAGTACCCCATGAAAGATGAGGCTACTTTAGCCAGTCTGAAACCTGGTTGAACTAATTGGTCCCTATTTCTAGTAACGTAATTATGTCTGTCGCCGTTTTTACTAAAAAGATGTAAATCTTTTCTCACGTACATGATGTTTTCATAAATATATTGACAAGGAACCGTCATGATATTAATGTCCTTAAACAGTTCCCTTAGAGAATCGCGCCGGCGAAGATTATATATTGCTCTGACGGCTCGTTTTTGCAGAATAAAAATTGACTCAATGTCTGCAGCCCTTCCCCATAGTAGGATACCGTAAGACATTATACTATGAAAATAACTAAAATAGACTAGTCTCGCGGTATCCACATCGGCCAACCTACGAATCTTTGCAACAGCATACGCTGCCGAACTCAGCCGCCCTGCAAGGGATACCAAATGAGGACCCCATTGCAACCCTGAGTCCAGCGTGATCCCCAGGAAAACCGTTTTATCGACGAATTCTAGCTTCTCCTTGTTTAATATAATGTCACAATCAGTACTTTTGACATTCGGCAAGGAAAATTTTACGCACTTGGTTTTATTACCATTTAAAACTAAATTATTGGCAGTGAACCAATCCTGAACCTGCCGAAGCGCGTTATTTACGTCGTCAACCCGACAAGTACGTCTATTTATTTTAAAAATTAAAGATGTGTCATCAGCAAATAACATCATGTTTAGTTTGTTTTCCAATAAACGGGGTAAATCGTTTATGTATATTAAAAATAAGAAAGGACCTAAAATTGAGCCCTGGGGTACCCCCATTTTTACGTTTAACCCCGACGAATTCACACCGTTTATCTGAACTAATTGCTGTCTATCATTCAAATAAGATTTAACCAAACTTAACGCTGCTTGACCTAGCCCGTAATGCTCAAGTTTCAGAAGTAATGTTTCATGATTAACGCAATCAAACGCCTTCGACAGGTCGCAGAAGATACCTATGGCATCTTGCGACTCTTCCCACGCATTAAAGATGTGTTTCAATAGGGTGACACCAGCGTCAGTTGTACAACGTCCTCTGGTGAAACCATACTGTTTATCATGCAAGATGTTATTCGTATTAAAATGAATGAGCATTTGATTTAGCATTATCTTCTCAAATACCTTGCTGAAAACCGGCAACACGGATACTGGTCTATAATTATTTGTGTCTTTACTGTCCCCAGATTTAAAAAGTGGTATAACTTTACTATATTTCATTAGATCCGGAAAAACTCCTTGATCCACACACAAATTGAAAATCAAAGCCAAGTATGGCGCTATAGTATAAATAATGGAGGTACAAGCTTTGATGGACATTCCCCACAGATCTTCAGTCGGTTTAACCTTGATGTGCTTAAAAGTTTTTATTACTGTTATGGGATTTATATGTGAAAAGTTAAATACATTCGGGCAGGCTGAAACGTTCGCGTTTAATAATCCAAAAGCAATCGAGGGCGAAGAATTTAAGGTTTCAGTCGTTTTAATTGGCATTCTTCTCCATACCAAGCTACTTTCCGAATGCACGGTAGAATCATTTTCATGTAACGTTTAAAAGTGCCGCTTGGTGGCCTAGTTGTAATAAAATATCTTTGTCTTTGTCTTACGCAGTACCTACACTCTATACAGAATGCAATTTTGAGGCCCTGCCTTGGGCCCTGACGGAAAGTATACTAACTATGCCGATTGGCTCCATAGCTGTGGAAACTGACTGTATTTTTTATTATATTTATTATTGATTGTTTGTGTTATGTCGGCAGATTCGGCGTTCATCGTGTCGGGGGCTCGGGACTACGCTCGAACGGCTTTTAAAGCGGCCATGGCGTCCTCACAATTGGTAAGTATCTGTTAAACAACTAGTATGCCATAGGGTGCATCTAGATAAATAGCTGGTGTCACATTGCCAACGCTTGAGCGAAGACTTGCAGCGAAGCGCAGGTTGTCATCGCTGGTCGGTGCAAACAGGTAAGAACCTGCGTCAACAAGCGCCTGTTTGCCGCCTGTCGCCTGCGCTAGCTGGCAAACTTTTTTTTTCTAACGGAGCAAATCTTCAAAAGGTGCCAGGATTTTTGGGGAAATTCTTGGGGAGTGTGGGATTTTTGCCTCTCAAAAAACCATCCCGGAAACCCCTCTATGCAACGCCTGTTAGGGCACATTCCTGGGGTGACTGAAAAAGCGCGTCGCCTGAGCCTCGCTGTGCACGGCAGCATGTACCTAATCACTGTGCCGTCGTCTTTCCAGCAGACTAATTGCTGGAGTCACGTCTGACGTCATCGATCTTTGTGGAGTGATGAAGTCGCGAAACGTACAGCTGCGTCGTCGGCGGTGCAAGACGCAGTAGGATATTTGGTCCCCCCAGAGCAGTACCGCATCGAATTCGGCAAGTGGGCTTCCTTCGGTTCGACTCCACGGTCACGAAGCTCTCCTTGTCTGCCTGCCCTTTTTTAGTGGCTGCGGGCTCCTTACTGTGTGCCGGTGCACTGGGACTCTTTGATGCCCTGTCAGTTGTGTTTGCTCTTTTGGCAAAAGCTTCTTGCTGTTGCTGCTCCTTTCGAATGGGGGTTGTGCAGCGACTGCTGAGTAAGCACGGCAAGATGTTGACATGCTTACTCGACATGCTTAATGTACGACCCAACTGGACTTGCGCGTCTCCAACTGTCACTGACGAGTTGGATGACTCTCTGCTCCTCGGCAGTTTATGGACCCATAGTGCCTCAGTTTTATGAGGCTCTATCCAAACCCAGCTCGCGGATCAACGCCACGACTCTTGCCTTCATGAGCTCGGAATGCTGGAACCCTGCCTACCTACCAAAATATTTTTTTTTGGACGAAATTTGAATGTCCTTCCCCAGGATGCCATCTATCTCCTTACCAAATTTCAATGACGTCCGTTCAGTGGGTAAGGCGTGAAAAGGTAACATACAGACAAACAGACAGAGTTACATTCAAATTTATTACATTAGTAAGGATTAAAGAAAGTATTGTCTATTTGCAGGTGTTGCAGCCAATATACAAGAGCATGTTCTCGGGGCACAGTCTCCGACCAAGTGTCAATGTTTGTAAGTTTAACCTTTGACATATACAGGTGGTCTTATTTTGAAACTGCCTCAGGCCATATCACATCATCAGCCTATTAAAGTTACCACTGCTGGGACACAGGCCTCCTCTCTGTGAGAGGTGATGGGCTGTAATCCACCACGCGGGCCCAGTGCGGGTTGGTGGATGTTACATGTCTTCAAATTTTTGGTTCTAGGACATGCCGGTTTCCTCACGATGTTTTACTTCACCGGTTTGAGGCCAGGTAAATGAACAATTTTCTTCAAAGAAGTCATAGACAAATCCCAAAAAGAAATTTGCATTTTCCATACAAAGTTGTGGCGAGACGCACAGGTCCGATCAGTGTGGCGGCTGACATGCTGATGATACAAAGTTTGTCATCAGCTGACCAAAACCTCGGCTATCCTTGAGTATCTTTTTGTATCATACTTTTAAGAGCGCGATGTTTTTGTTGTCGAGTTTTAGTTTTAAAACTTATTTTTTAGCCAATTTGGGAAGCATATATTTACCATTTATCATCTAAATTGGTGGATGACTATGCCAGATTCTTAAGAATACGTATTTAGTAATTTGTTAGTTATAACAAGCTTTTTGAATTGAAAGGTAAATTTAATATCGGTTGTTAATACATATCCATTATGAACAGGCTTCTTCTGGGTAAGCTCACTCCATCGTCGACTCTGTCTCTGTCACCTCTGACCTAGACTAGAGTCAAGAGCAAAACAATCACCAATAAAAAAAAAAAAAAAAAAAAAGCCTTTCAGCCCAAACACGATGGTGCTATCTTCTCTGGATGAGGATTTGTTTGGCGACGTTCTGGCTCCATCATCGAGACTTTAGTATCATATAATTTCAATGGTTTGGATTTTAATGGTTTGGACTTCCCGATTACGCTTCACTCGAGCCAGCCGTGGCGTCCATATGCCCGAAATCATGTTTAAGAACTAATGGCATTCTTCTCCTTCTTCGTCGTATCGATGATTCCTCAATTATATACGTTTTGACCAGAATTCAGCCACGGCAACAGCGTTTTCATTTGCCTCACAAACGTCCTTCAGGATCAGAGAGCACGATAGAAGGTGAGGCATTGTTTGGGACGTAGCTCCGCAATCGCACTGCGAGTCATTGGAGTACCCCCATCTAACTACCTTGGCAAGCTACCAACTTCCATGGCCTACCTGGAAATCTTAAAACCGACTAAACTCCATTTGAAATAACATTAGACATGTTTCCAAATCTTTTTACAGTGCGTTCAACCGATTTTGAGATCTATCCCGTAAACATAAACAGTTGGTTTTGGTAACAGGTTTATGTTTTTCATCCACATAAAAAACATAAACCTGTTACCAAAACCAACTGTTTACTACAGCTACCATTTGTCGTATCACCAACGCAATAGAAGTCAAAATCGGTTGAACGGGCTGTAAAATGGGCTAATTTAAACGTCTAATGTTATCGCAAATGGAGTATAATGGCATAAGAATTTATTTTAAGCAAAGCCAATACCATGGCAATTAAATTTTTACGTGTTTTATTTCATTTTAAAAACCAACCTCTAAAAAAAACACCCTTAGCTTGTAAAAAACCTTGTGGTTTTTCCACAGTGTACCACCCGAACTGCCGTCTACCACCTCATATGGACAGATCGTACAACGCCTACCTCAATCGCCTGGAAGAAGCCAAGAGATTGCCAGCACCTGACTTGGCCGGGAAAGACTCCTTCAAATTTATGGCTATGTAAGTAAACTCGTGGCTAAGGAATTACAGCCGCCATCATCATTTCAGCCGAAAGACGTCCACTGCTGGACATAGGCTTCCCCAAGCGTCGCCACATTGACCGGTCCTGTGCGTCTCGCATCTTTCATGATTTCCGCAGCTTTAATCAGAATGTCGGTCCACCTAGAGGAAGGCCTTCCAACGCTGCGTCTGCAGGTTCGCAGTCGCCGTTCCAGAACTTTTCAGCCCCGCGACCATCCACTCTGCGAGCAATGTGCTGCTCACTCCCATTTTAGTTAAGCAATTCTTCAGGCTATGTCGGTAACCGTGGTTCTCCGGGCCACCGTGACCCACCACTGCTATCGTGTATAAATAATTACTTCATCAAAACATTGTTTCTTTTCAGGCCAAAGAGAGTAATGCCAATACCGACCACCACGCCGGATTTTCGACCCAACACGCCGACGATACAGATTCCTCCGCCAGGCAAGCCGAGGAACCGGGCTACCCAGAGCGTCTTCAGGTAAGCCGCCAAAAGACGTTCATTGCACTTCTGAACATAGGCATCCCCTAAGCATCGCCGCATTAACCGATTCCGTGCGTCTCGCATTCCGCGGATTCTCGCAACCTTAACCAGGTCATCAGTCCACCTTTGCATCGTTGCCTTCCAACGTTGCATCGCCAATTCAGATCTTTTTGGCCCTAACGGCTATCCGTTCTGCGAGCAATGTGCTGCCCACTGCCACTTAAGTTTAGCAATTATATTTCAAGCTATGTTGGTAAACCTGGTTCTCCTGAGAGATACACGGTTCTTCAGAAAGGCCAGATGTGTTCTTCATAACCGGCGTGCGTGTTTGATTAGATGTATGAACATAGATGAAGAAAAAGGAGTATGTAATGCAATGGCGTAACTAGTCCTATAGGGGCTCGGTTTCAAAATTTGTTAGGGGCCCTTTCTACGGGGATGCAGAAAAGACTAAAAACGTTAATGTTTCTTACAAAATAAATATAATTGGCGACTGAATTCTTCACTTGGATAACTTAAACGGTTTTGAGGGATGAGGATGAAGCACGAGTGATACGAGCTTAAAAACGAGAGAAGCCTGACTGGGATCGAATAAGTTTTCATGCTTCAGTTTAATAAATTGGAGCATAAGGATGCTATGAAGGCATGGGATTGGTTATGGTGTCATCATAACAAATAAACGATCAAAAAGAATTTGATAACGTGTTTTTTAACTTTTAATACCACTCGTCGGGGCCCTTGTAGCTCGGAGTCCCCGTATCATTGATACGGCTGATACGGCGGTAGCTACGCCTCTGATGTAATGTAAGGAGCTTAGCGTAAGGCGTATTTTAGTTTCGGCCCACCCCTATGTAAAACAGGCGTGAGTTTATGTCTCTAATGTATGAGATTCATGAATGATTTTGTCTCAGTATAAGCAGAAAGACCAATGATACGATGGATGGCCTGCGTGCGTCAGCATTTTCGCACGGGAACGGGTTAAATTATATAAGTGAACGAATCTTCTTCTCTTTCTATTAGTAAAAACCTTATAAAAATCCCTTACGTAAGAAGGGATCAGATAGGGTTCAGGTTTAAATAGCAAACTATTATTAATCACTCACTCAAACAATTTTATTACTTCGCACTATTTCGCTTCTTGGTCGCTCTGTATCGCATCCAAATCAAAACTGTCCCATGACGAGGACGACCGCACTTTATAAAGCACAGAAGAAGTTTCTAGAATATTCCATACTGTTCAAGATACGTCGAGAACCTTCTAGAATAATCGGTTGTGACGGACATTCGTGGAGAACTTTCGAGATTGTTCTCGACGTAACTAGTTAACACGTTAACACTCGTCAATAGATGGCGTTGCTTAAATTTGTAACAATACTATTTAGAGAAGAGATATTTTGTTACAGGGAGTCTTCAGCTCAGACGACACCATGGCAGCCGGATGGAAAGGCAGCTCAACAGTGTGAAAAAACGCCAGAAGTATTGTATCTTAATCAATTGGAATGGGGTGCGTATTCATAAAACCATTTACTCTCTAGCTAAATCTTTCAGCTGTGACATCTATGACGCCGCGTACGAACTAAAAATCGCAAATCCTGAATCGCGCAAGCAAAGGATTCGACCTGTTGTCAACCTTCAGTAGGTTACCAACAGGTTTGAGGGCGATAGGACCACGGAACAGAAAAAACAGTGAAAGTGCAATGCAGCAAAATTACTATGGGAACCGCTGTCGACAAACTCACACAAATAAACTGATAATCCGATCGCCGAATAAGCCGATCGTTTGATTTGTCGTTTTAATTTAAGTCAAAACAAGCAAACGTCACAGATCCTACATCTGGAAATAAATATTCATGCTCTTTAAATAGGATTTATTTTGCGTTAGTGCAGTAAGTATTTACGACGTTTTGTAATCTAAAGTCAAACTAGATTCGATTGCCAAGTAAATTCTGCTACCCGACCATAGATCGCGGTGTTCTCAGTGGTTCCAATTATAAACTTTATTGCGTCGATGTAAGGTTGACATTCGTGTCATAGATCGATATCTATTGCTACTCGACCACGGAAGTAACATTGCATTTATAATAGCATTATCGATATCGATAGATACCCGATTTCTTAATTCGAAAAAAAAAACCTTGTTTGGAGTTCAGTAAAACTGTAGGATGAATGGTGTAGTAATATATAAACATAAAATATTACATGTTTTAAAATCTATTACTGTTAGTCACGCTAAAACTCAAAAACGGCTTATAGACCAGGGTCGATAATTTTTAAAACCAAAAAAAATAATAGTAGGATGAAACCCATTAGAAAAGGAGGGGAATATTATAAAAATGAAAGGAAAAATAATTTACGGGCGATCTGAGGTCGGGAAGGGGATGGGGGTGAGTTTTTAAGGGTAAAAACCGGTTTTTCTCGATTTCCGGCAAAACTAAAAGTCCTATCGAAAAAAGTCAAATGGCAAAGTTGTAGGTAATAAAAAGATCTAAAACTTTTGTATTTACACTTTTTTCACATAACCTCAAAATTTATGTGAAAAATTCAAAAAACCAATCTTTTGGTTTTTTATTTTTATCTTTTACAAAAATTTTTCTTTTTTTTACGAAATTTGGTGAAAACTTGCCTTTTTATGTCCCAAATACGCTGTAATTTATTTGATTAAAAATATTTATTTTTTCACCTTATTTTGAATTAATATCGAAAAAACACCCTAATTTTCAATCGAAAATTCACCCGTCAAAATATCAACATTTTTTGAAAAGTTGGTATGTTTTCTGTTCGTTGAAATCTCTACTTTCCGATGGTGAAAAAAAAAATACATGTTACCATAGTAAATCTTCTCAGAAAATGCAAAAAACCGAAAAAACTCGAATTCGATTTTTTTTCTAATTATTATAAATAATTTTGAGCTATTTATTAAAATTAACACTTTAATTACTCGAAAAACGTTAGATTACATGTTACATTGATAAAAAAAATTTGCAAATAAAAATATACTACTACTATGGCCGATTTTCATATATATTTTATACATTTCAAATATATTTCAGATATATTCAAAATATATGAAATATATATGAAAATCATATATATTTCAAAATATATGAAATATATATGAAAATCATATATATTTCATATATTTACGATATTTATTTTTTATAGATTTTTAATATATTTTTTATGTATTTTGAAATATTTTTTTTTTCATGGGTTTAACTAAATTTGTTTGTGCAAAATTAAGGAGATTATTATTTTTTATCTTGTATTAAAATATCATTTAATTTCAATCTTTAGGTTATGTTACGTTAAGCATACTATTTTTTAAAGAAAATATTACGATTTTTATGTTTGAGTTGATTGATTGATAACATACATAAACATAGAGATAGTATTTACCTTCCTATGCAGATTCGAAAAGTTTTTTTTTTATTAAGTAAACTTGTCACAATTATCTTCAAGAAACTCAGCGTGCACATGTATTTTTATAAACGATGTTGTATACTGTACTGTATTTCGAATACTGGTTAGGCTAACGGTTGTAACAGCTGCTACGAAATAGTAGGTATGTATGTAGTAAGACCCAGACCCGCCTAGCCCCTTCCCCACTTCCACCACCTTTTGATGGGCTACAATTTTTCGTAGGTCACTCAGGTATATAATTTATCTTAAAATAGTTATAAATAGGCATCTACGCATATAATTTAAAGAAGATTCGACAACTTTCTCCAAATATTGTAGATGTCTTATTAAATATTAATTTTATTAACTTATTTGTTTGTTAATTATAGTAGCATATTTTTATTTGCAATTTTTTTTTATCAATGTATCATGTAATCTAACGTTTTTCGAGTAATTAAAGTGTTAATTTTAATAAATAGCTCAAAATTATTTATAATAATTTAAAAAAAAATCGAATTCGAGTTTTTTGCATTTTCTGAGAAGATTTACTATGGTAACATATATTTTTTTTTTCACCATCGGAAAGTAGAGATTTCAACGAACAGAAAACATACCAACTTTTCAAAAAATGCTGATATTTTGACGGGTGAATTTTCGATTGAAAATTAGGGTGTTTTTTCGATATTAATTCAAAATAAGGTAAAAAAATAAAAAAATTTAGTCAAATAAATTACAGCGTATTTGGGACATAAAAAGGCAAGTTTTCACCAAATTTCGTAAAAAAAGAAAAATTTTTGTAAAAGATAAAAATAAAAAACCAAAAGATTGGTTTTTTGAATTTTTCACATAAATTTTGAGGTTATGTGAAAAAAGTGTAAATACAAAAGTTTTAGATCTTTTTATTACCTACAACTTTGCTATTTGACTTTTTTCGATAGGACTTTTAGTTTTGCCGGAAATCGAGAAAAACCGTTTTTTACCCTTAAAAACTCACCCCCATCCCCTTCCCGACCTCAGATCGCCCGTAAATTATTTTTCCTTTAATTTTTATAATATTCCTCTCCTTTTCTAATAGGTTTCATCCTACTATTATTTTTTTTCACTTTTTATTATTTTTAAAGGCTTCTACCCTGGTCTATTAATAAATCAACTTCTAAATAATTTTCAGAGCATATCGTGCTTGATTTGGATGGCATCCAATTTACTCTACCCATTGCATCTATCCATTTCTCTTTGACGCTAGCGACTTTGGGAAATCTAAAAATCAGAAGGATTTTTCATTTAGTGATTTCAAGAAATTGCTGCACAAACAATTATTATATACACAGAACAGAAAAAACGCCTTCTACAGTAGAAGTTGCAAGTAGGCGGGGCCTGCGTACCCCGGAATTTGCACAATTCCGCATATGTCTGCTGCCCCGCCCAAACAAAAGTAAAAGTTGATTTTATGTTGTTAAATTTAAGGTCTACTTTCTTTTAAATTCAAACATATTGTTCTCGAAGATTCCAACTATGCACATGGCACAGTCAGCTACTCAATTAGAGATTGCCGTTATCGATAATGAGTTATCGATATTTTAAACTTACAATGTTCTCTGTGTTCTATGATATACCTTTCTGACAAAATTTAAAACAGTGTGCGGTTTTTTTTTCAAATTCTGCCTTAACCAAGTTTAAAATGAATAAAGCATGGATATGGGTAATCTATTGGTAGTATTCTAATCGAAAAAAGGTTAATCGAATAATTAATATTTTAATTAATTATTGTTTAATTAATATTTTAATGTAACGATAAAGTGGCAACCTCCAAATGTCAGTTTAGTGTACGAAATTAAAAATCAGACTATAGTTTAATATCTATCGTTTACGCGATAGATATTAAACTATAGTCTGATTTTTAGCCATAGGGTGTATTTTCCTATCAATAGAATTATTTTCAAAAACGGATTAGTAGTCTAACATGACAATTCTTAATTATATTTTCTATAAATCGTAAGTATTAGAATAAATTTATATAAACACTATTTTGAATTCTTTATTTTTAAATATGACTTACAAGTACAGTGGTCGCTACTTCAGAAAACGGAACCGCTCTTGAGTTTCTGGTAAGGAAAGGCTCGCCCTTCTTAAACTGGGCGGCGCGCGAGGAGTGCGCTGCAGACGTCGCCGCAGACGGCGCAGCTGCGGGCGCCGGTGCCGTCATTAATGACATCATACGTCGAGCTCTTGTCACCGCCGGGGTGTCAGCTGTTTTAAAACCCAATGGCTTGGCACGCGACGGTGGGAAGAGACCGGATGGGATGGCCATTATGCCTTGGAAGTTGGGTAGGCCTTTGGTGTGGGATGCAAAATGTGTCGATACCCTTGCGCCATCCCTTAGCACGGCGGGCTGTGCTGGGGCAGCTGCTGCTGGTGCAGAAAACCTCAAACGGCGCAAATATAACAACCTTGGCAGTTATATGTATGACCCGTTTGGGGTTGAGACATTAGGTCCATGGGGTCCGAGTGCTCATCGAGTGCTTCAAGACATAAGTAAACGGTTAGTTGACTGTTCGCGTGACCAGAGGGCTGGCCTTTTCTTCAGCCAGAGAATCAGCATTGCCATTCAACATAGCAATGCTGCCAGCGTTCTAGTCACGTTTCCCATTGACATCGATGAGGGCGAATTTTTTGATGCACTATGAGCCCTTTTCCGTCTCCCCTTTGTATGTAAGTTTGTTTTGTTATTAGTCATAAGATTAGAAATATTCAGTTGTATATAAACACTTGATTTCAAGCATAATAATATTTATCGAATCTAGCTGTTGAATTTGTTTTGTTTCAAAATAAAACGGATTGTCGATAAATAAGTCAACGACGGTGGTACATCTCTAGAGGAAAACGAATTGTAATGACCTCATTACGCAAATATAAATCTTATGAATAACGAAATACAGCTTTAAATTGAATGCATTTAGCATAGTGACATCTAGCGGCGGGTAGCGTAACTTGGTTATTAAACTATTCCATGTTCGATTTTAACGGAAAATGTAATAAATACTTAAAAAGAGTAGTCAATTAACAACTCTATGATCATTAAAATGTGGTTTATTTTCAAATAAGCGACGACTGACATATTTCCTACTTTCAAACTACCAATCACACCAAAGATTTCTTAGTGTTACGAAATACAATTAACCTGTATATGTGTGAGTTTGGGTACGCTGGTTCCGATACTAATGAAGCGATATACGATTTCTACTGTCTTCTCTATTCTGTGATTATATATATATAACAATAATTGAGTAGCGAAGAACTTTCGAGAGCGAAGTAGTGAATACATTCATTCCAAAATAAACTTTATTTTAATCACGTAAGGTTGATTTTAACTAGACGTTTTATTGAATTATTAGTAAATTGAAATTTACTAAGATTTTATTAGAAAATAAATAAAATCTTTCGTACCGATGATACAAAACACCTCCATTTTTAGGGTTCCGTACCCAAAGGGTAAAAACGGGACCCTATTACTGAGACTTCGCTGTCCATCTGTCTGTCTGTCTGTCTGTCTGTCTGTCTGTCTGTCTGTCTGTCACCAGGCTGTATCTCAAGAACCGTGATAGTTAGACAGTTGAAATTTTCACAGATGATGTATTCCTGTTGCCGCTATAACAACAAATACTAAAAACAGTATAAAAATAATATTTAAGGGGGGCTCCCATACAACAAACGTGATATTTTTGCCGTTTTTTGCTCGATATTAATAACGGCAACAGGTAGACGCTTCAAATATTCACAGAATATTTAGTTGTATATTCTCTTCAAAAAATAATAATGATTAAATTAAAATAAAATAAATTAAGGGGGGCTCCCATACAAAAAACGTGATTTTTTTGCAGTGTTTTGAGATAATGGTACGGAACCCTTCGTGTGCGAGTTCGACTCGCACTTGGCCGGTTTTTAAGATTCTTTCATTTTTGACTATCATTTTTGCACTCCAAAATGGAACAAAACGGCATAGTTACGGAAAAATAAATTCGTCGCGAGACTAGCAACTCGACACGATGTTAGAACACGACTGGAATCAAGTTGCGTGGAAGCGCTTATTAGTGATACGCGTGCCACGCCTACTTTGCATTTCCACTTTTTACCCGACTGCCGAAGGAGGGTAATGTGTTTATCAGTCTATGCCCAAGTAACACATCAAAGCAGTATAACGGCCGACTTACAGCATTTCTGTATCGTTTTCGCATTTTGAGTTAGTTCTTTAGTAGCATTACAAACGATTATACGGCTACTGTAATGCTTATTTGGGCACAAATTATACGGCTTTAGATCCTAAATAGGTTCAAAAGAGTTGTTTTATTGCATTAGAGGCGCATTATATTAGCATTATTGTGGTCAATGAAGTTGCCTATCGCATTAAAGAAACTATATTATGGTCAATGAAGTTGCCAATCGCATTACAGAAGCATTATACTAGCAATATTATTGATAATGAAGATGTTAATTGCATTACTAAAGCATTAGACTAGCATTAGAATGTAGTAAAAGAATTATTGGAGCTATTTAAGTGTTCACAGTCAGAACTTAATTAAACCCTACATCATTGCAAAAACATCTCTAATACCACGGTACAAATATTATAATACAATTATCGTTGTATTTTAACTACTTTTTCTCGCAATATAATATGGACGAAGAGGGTCAAAACTGAGGGAGTGACTCCATATTTGTTTGCATCAAAACAAAATATATAATACTGTTTAAGTTTTTGACTCTTTTGTTAACTCATGCCTTCAAATATTACTGCGCATTGTAGTTTACTGTAAATGTCTATATAAGTTTAATTGAAAATTTTCACAGGCCCTCGATATTATGTGGTTTTGTTAAAAAAAATATATAAATATATGCGTAAAATAACTAAAAAAAATTGTGTATTTTTAGTATAGAACGAATTTTGCATAATTAACATAATAGTATTGGTTGGACAGTATTAAATTAAGTTATATTATTACTATATAGGCCTAATGCTTTTATAAATAGGTCCGAATGATAATTCTTTTTGGTTATAAAATATTTACAAAATGGTGTCGGTCTGTAGCAGCCCGGTGAGCTCTTAAAAAGGCTAATTAATGCCGCCAGCAGTATAAATACTCACACGTGAACAATTATTAAGCCAGAGGGCAGATAGAAGACTTTTGATGAACCACTGTAGTGCTATTGTCTATAAAGTAGTTCTATACATATGAGTTCACCAGTATACCAGTAGAATTGATGTAGACTGAAATAGTGCTATTACTTGAACGCAATTTTGGGGATCCTTGAGCAAAACAAAAATTCCAATATCAGAATTTTTGTACAACTTGTATCCGTTTGCCAAGAGTCTGCTGACAAAATAGCTTTCTGAACGCATGATCTCCATATGCCTGCGCGTGGCTTATTAAAATAATTAGGCTGCCGTCACCAAAAAAAAAACATGTTTATAGCGAATATTATGTTTTTCTCAAAATGGCCTCAAATGGTTTTACGAATATAGTAAAATGAACCTATATACAGCTTTACGCATTACAATAACTCACTTGTATTTGATTAAAGAGCTGTTAGCTATACAACAGAACTCAGTTAATCTTTAAAAATGCAAGCTTTAAATTGATTCACGTTTATGCTGTTCAGCAGGTCTGGGCTTTTACTAACCACTTAAAATTGCTAATATACAACAAAGGACACCAAAAATAGCTCAAAGCTGTTTATCAGATTTACGGTGCATTATAATGGTACAAGTTTATGCTATTAAGCAGCATTAGACATTATCTTACTACTTAAAAATGCTATTGTAGACCTTAAGGCACTAAAAACAGTTGAAAGCTGTATAGCGGATTTACGTAGCATTATAATGGTTCATGTATATGCTGTTAAACAGCATTAAACATTTATTTACTACTTAAAAATGCTATTGTAAATCCAAATGCACTAAAAGCAGCTGAAAGCTGTACAGCTGCGTTGTGGTTTGCGGCACTAAAACTAAAGGCTTTACAAAAGCATTTTCATATGCCATTATCCAAACGTTATACAGTGTAAAGAATCATAATGGTTTAAAAATGCCAGTATAAAGCATCAAGATGCTCGGTGAGCTTATATAAGAGTTTATACGGACCTTAAGTTCTACATAAGTTTACTATTCGTTTGATAAAATGCTTCCTGTGTTACTTGGGTGTTTTCTGTTCCGTGGATAGGACCATAGATGTCAAATTTCCTGCGAAAACACACATTTGATAATGTCGGCCTTTGAAAAGGCCTTAGCCGATTGATTAACAGACATCCGGATATCTAAACATCCAAGTCTGGGGAAAACAAAACTGCCGCCACAGGCGTTGTCTTGTTCATGTTTGAAGGATATGCCGGTGTAGTTACAGACTTAGGTATCACACATTGCAGCTTTGTCTCTGGCAGTTGCTATACCTCTTAGCAGACCATGTAAATGTCTAATAGTCATACAGAAACATTTTACACAAAACAAAAAACCTGAACTGGACATTCTATTCAGAAAGCTTCATTGACTCTTTGCCCATTTTCACACGCCCCGGGTAGCCGGTGCCGGGTAGCCGGTGCCGGGTAACCGGCGGCGAAGTGTATCGGCATGTATGTTAGCTTTCTCACGTACCGGTGTACATGGCTATACATTCGCCGCCGGGTACGCGGCACCGGCTATCAGACAACCGGAGCGTGTGAAAAGGGGCTTAGGAAGGCATTCATACGTGTCTCTCGAGAACAAACTCCTTACCCGTCTGGACATGTATTAAACTGTGGGGCTCAGCAAAATATTGCAATGGGCAAATATTGCTACGGTTTCAAAACGAAGTTCTGAGAAATATATTAGACGCTCCTTGGTTCCTTAAAACCAGCGAACTGCACGAGAATTAACTTGTGAAAACTGTGAAGGAGGAAATAGAGCTTAAAACAAGTAGATACAAATACCGTATAGTATCACGCCCCAACAGCCTAGCTACCGCACTAAAAGTATCATTAGGCAAAAAAAAGGCTTAAGCACAGATTACATAATATTCCGGTTGTGATGACAACTCGTCACACTAGCTATCTCGTCGCTATCTCTGATAAGTCTCTTTCACTAATACTTCACTTTCTAGATATAGTCAGTTTCCCAACTCGTCTGAAGCTGTATTTCGTCTCTTTCCCAACTCGTCCGACGCTTAATTAAGTAAATAATATGTAAATGAAATATTTAGGAAAATTCGGCGACTGCCTTCTGTGATATTTGTAAATAGTGGGTAGTTTTAGGTAACTTAATAATAATGAGCTGGGGGTAGATCCAGTCTGCGAATATACGTTAAACAGTTAAGTTGTGTCCTCATTTATCTTTCCGGAAATCCAGACTACAGCTACGTATTCCCTAATACTCTTCAGTGGCGACGAATTCGATTCGATACCTACGCGTGAATAACTATAAAAGTGATATAAATTACAAAAATGTCGATCGGAAAAATTGCGGAGTTCAAAGTCCATAATGACGATTGGAAACTGTACGTGGAACGTTTAGAACAATACTTCTTGGTAAATAAAATAACCAGTGAGTTACAAGTCCCTACGTTAATTACCGTTATGGGAGCGGAAAGTTACGAGTTGCTGGTTGATTTGTGTACGCCGGTTAAACCAAAAAATAAAACGTTTTCACAAATAACGGACATTATGGAGAAACACCTACAGCCCAAGCCTAGTGAATTAGCTGAGCGCTATAAATTTAGGCACAGAAAGCAAAAAGAAGGGGAATCTATATCGGATTACTCAGCGGTGTTAAAAAAAATGTCCAAGAACTGTGAATTTGGGACGTGGTTGGAAGAAAGTTTGAGGGACCAATTAATCTGTGGATTGCGAAGTGAAACCATCAGACAAAGATTATTTGCTGAAAGTAATCTGGACTTTGGCAAAGCATACAGATTAGCAGTGAGCATGGAAGCGGCCGAGAAGGATGCAGCCGTGGTCGAAGGACACGGAAGGTCATCGGACAGGCAGGATTCGAAGGAAGTCGTTTGCCAGGCCGTATGGGCCGGTCGGCGACGCGACACGTCAGCGGCAGCGGAGCGGAGCGGCGGCGAAGCGCTAGGCGCGCGCGGTTGGCGCGCGGCCGCGGCTCGCCCGTGCCGGCGAGCGCTTGCATCTGCACACGTGGCCGCGCCAGCGCCGGCGCCTGTTGGCCGTGCGCAACCACACCAGCAGTGTCGAGCATGCGGCGCACGTCACGACACAGCCTCGTGCAAGTTTGCACGCTACGTATGCCGTGTTTGCAACCGGCAAGGACATCTGCGTCGTATGTGCCCGAACATAGCGGGGCACTACCACATCGACGTCGGTAAGGTGACAGAAGATGGCGAAAGCGACAGCACAGGAAGCGACGAGGTAATATTTGTTGATGTTTGTCAAATATCTGCAACCCAATGTGTGCCAGTGTACGTGAACTTGAACGTGAACGGTAACGATATTAAGATGGAGTGTGATACCGGTAGTGCCGTATCATGTATAAGCGGAGAATGCTATTCTACTTTATTTAAGAACTTGTATTTAGAACCGTGTCGATTGACACTTCGTTATTATACTGGCGAGTCAGTAAAACCACTCGGAGTGATACGACCCGTGGTACGCTATAGAGATGAATGTAAGAAGTTAGAATTATATGTTATAGATCATGGGAAAACGGTTCTCTTAGGGCGCCAATGGATGGCCGAATTAAAAATACAGTTACCAGTACTAAATTATGAGTGTAACAATATGCTATTGTCTAAAGATGAAGTATTCAATGAGGCCGTTTTCAGTTCCAGATATTGTGATGTGTTCGCGGCGGGCCTGGGCAGATTCACTGGTGGTACGGTGAGCATTCACGTGAGAGATGGGGCGCGGCCGGTGTTCATGCGCGCGAGGCCGCTCGCGTACGCGTTACGCGAGCCGGTGGAGCAAGCGCTGCAACAACTGGTGCACGACGGCATTCTCTCTCCTGTCGAGCGTTCCGACTGGGCAACACCCATCGTGCCCGTAGTCAAAAAAGATGGTAACATCAGGATTTGTACCGACTACAAACTAACACTAAATAAAGTTATAGAAATGGACCGTTATCCTTTACCTAGGGTTGAGGAGCTATTGCTGCGTTTGAAAGGGGGTGTACGTTTTAGTAAAATAGATTTATCTCAGGCATACGCACAATTGGAACTCGACGACACTAGGAAATATACGGTGATCAATACACACAAGGGTCTGTTCATGTACAATCGACTGGTCTATGGCCTTTCTTCAAGTCCGGGTATCTTTCAGAGGCTGTTAGAACAATTACTTGCAGACTTGCCCCAGGTGGGGGTTTTCCTAGACGATATAATTATAACGGGGTCTACGACAGACGAGCATTTGCGTAATTTGTGTAGTGTTTTTGATCGTTTGAAGAAATACGGGTTGAAGGTAAAAAAAGATAAGTGTGTTTTCTTCGCAGATTCGGTTGACTATCTGGGTCACACGATTAGTAAGGAAGGAGTGCACACTTGTTCGGACAAGGTGACCGCGATTGTCGAGACGCCGGCGCCCGCGAACGTTTCTGAGCTGAGGGCATTTATCGGTATGGTGATGTATTACGGAAAATTCGTTAAGAACACAAGTACGATCTTAGCTCCCTTATATAATTTATTGAAGGCTGGGGTTAAGTACGAATGGAGCAAGGAATGTCAGGATGCGTTCAATAAGGTGAAGCACCTATTAGCGAGTAGTGAAATATTAATACACTATTCACCCGAGTTACCCTTAATTCTGACGACCGATGCGAGCAGTGTAGGCATCGGGGCGGTGATTTCACATGCGACATCTGGCGGCGAGCGACCGGTGGCGTATGCGTCACGTTCGCTCACCACAGCGGAGCGCGCATACTCACAGATAGATAGGGAGGCGCTCGCTATTGTTTACGGAGTTCGTAAATTTCACCAGTACTTGTACGGTCGCAAGTTTTTATATACTAGGTGGCGTTTACCTCACAAGCAACGCAATGCAAATAAGTGCATCGAAAATACGTACGTGAGTTTCGTTGAAATTTTTTTACCAATTACGAGTACAGAGGTAAAAAAATTGTCGGCGCGTGATAAGAATCTTAGTAGGGTTATAGCTTATATTCAAACAGGATGGCCTACAAATTGTCCCGATGATGAAATTCAACCATATTTCGTGAGACGCAATGAACTATACACAGAGGGCGGGTGTGTTATGTGGGGCTATCGCATGGTTATTCCACTATCACTACAGCATTCCGTTTTAAAACAGTTACATTGCAGTCACATGGGTATAGTCAAAACGAAAAGCCTAGCTCGAAGCTACGTGTGGTGGCCTAATATAGACGCAGCGGTGGAAACGATGTGCAGGCAGTGCGAAACTTGTGCGGCGGAGGCAGACGCGGCTCCGCGGGCTCCGATACAGCCGTGGCAGTATCACAATCGTCCCTGGACCCGGCTTCATATTGATTTCTTGGGCCCTTACAAAGGTTCAACATTTCTAGTCCTTATTGATTCCACTTCAAAATGGTTAGAAATTTTTGAAATGACTCGCACTAATGCGTCCTCCGTTATAAAAATTTTAAGATCAACCTTTGCACGATTTGGTCTTCCGGAAGAGTTAGTATCTGACCAAGGACCACCGTTCACTAGTTTAGAGTTCAAAAACTTCCTAACAAATAATGGTATTAAGCATTCTTTTTCACCAGCGTATCACCCTTCTTCAAACGGGGCGGCAGAAAACGCAGTGAAATTATGTAAGCGCGCTATTAAAAAAGCACATAGAGAACATGTTGATATCGATGCGGCCTTACAAACTTTTCTACTGGCTTACAGAAATACGGCGCATAGTACTACCGGCGAAACACCCGCCATGTTATTACAAAGGCGGAATTTACGTTCGCGGTTAGATTTATTGCGTACTGAGCGTCTTGTTGAGGGGAAGGTTCGCGAGGCCCAGCAGCGGCAGGTGGATAACGCTGGCGGGGTCCTGCGTAGGTTCAGAGAGGGAGACACAGTATGGGCTCGCGAGTACGGTACTCGGGACAAGTGGGTGAAAGGCACAGTAGAAGATTTAGATAGTTTACGTAGGTATTCGGTGGTAAGGGATGACGGTCAATTACTGAAAATACATGTTGATCAAATTCGCCAAAGATCTCGGCTGTCTGATGTTACCTGTCCAGAGAGTAATGCAGAAACGCTGGGTGGTAGTGAGGATGTCGTTGCACCACTAATTAGCGAAGGGGTGGATCAGAGGGGTAACATGGCATCCGATAATTTAACTGAGACTATTCAGGGCAATGCTCCCGTTGAGCAACCGACTCCTCAGTTGCCGCCACAGCCTAGATCACCAGTGAATCCCAGACCAAAGAGAATAATTAGACCTGTAAAAAGGTTAATTGAAGAATGTTAGCAATAAGTATAGGTTAATTCAGTTGTTATATTTATTCGTAGAGTTAGATTAAGATTTATGTTTATTGTCCTGTGTTTATCATTATTATTTAAGAGTAGTATTGTATAGTGGTGGAGGTGTGATATTTGTAAATAGTGGGTAGTTTTAGGTAACTTAATAATAATGAGCTGGGGGTAGATCCAGTCTGCGAATATACGTTAAACAGTTAAGTTGTGTCCTCATTTATCTTCCCGGAAATCCAGACTACAGCTACGTATTCCCTAATACTCTTCACCTTCAAGGACAGGTTGAAGCGCTCAACCATGGCCTCCCGCAGAGATCGGATCTGAAGCCCAGTAGCCCGTGCATCGGACACGTATCTCTTAGATACAGTGCTGTCGTATTTATACCTAAATGGTATTAGCAGAACTTTTATGTGGAGCAAGAACAATGTTGCTGACAGTACCGACCCCTGAGGGACCCCGGCATTAATATCCAGTTGAACTGACCTCGTATTGCTTTGGGGACCTATTCACTTTATAATTTTGTACGTTACTACATTTAACATATGCGTCAGATGAGTTGGGGAACAGACAAAATACGGCTTGAGACGAGTTGGGAAACTGAATAATTCACTTTATAATTTTGTACGTTACTGTACGTTTAACATATGCGTCGGATGAGTTGGGGAAGAGACAAAATACGGCTTGAGACGAGTTGGGAAACTGACTAATTCACTTTATAATTTTGTACGTTACTGTACGTTTAACATATGCGTCGGATGAGTAGGGGAAGAGACAAAATACGGCTTGAGACGAGTTGGGAAACTGACTAATTCACTTTATAATTTTGTACGTTACTGTATATTTAACATATGCATCGGATGAGTTGGGGAAGAGACAAAATACGGCTTGAGACGAGTTGGGAAACTGACTGCATGTAGAAAGTGACGTGTTAGTGAAATAGACCTATTAGAGATAGCGACGAGATAGCTAGTGTGACGAGTTGTTATCACAACCAAAGTTATACCAAGTATAAACCTATGAAAATTTATGGTTCACATCATCACATCATCAGCCTATCAATGTTCCCACTGCTGGGACACAGGCCTCCTCTCTGTGAGAGGGAATGGGCCGTAATCCACCACGCGGGCCCAGTGCGGGTTGGTGGATGTCACATGTCTTCGAATTTTTGGTTCTAGGACATGCCGGTTTCCTCACGATGTTTTCCTTCACCGTTTTGAGAGCAGTGGTGATGAAATAATTTACACAAAGTAAAGCGCTTGCCTGGGCTCGAACTCAGGACCTACAACTTGTAAGTCGCGGTCGATACCACTGGGCCACCACTGCTCTCTCTGCCATGTCTCTGATGAAAAAGCATCTAAAAATGTTCGTGCTCTTTGTTTGCAGGTCGCGGGCACCCTTACCGCTTAGGAGATTTGCCAGCTGATTTCCATACCACTGCAATTATTAACAAGTAAGATTTCTGCCATCTACACAACGTATAATATTACAAATAATAAAATTGTTTATTGGATGTTTGAAACAGACAGTCCATAGGAGTACAGATAAGATTTGAATAATTATTTTATTTCGAGTTTTAAAAAAAGTGGACCCTGTGGTCCCAGACTTTTGAAAAGCTTTCGAGGGGCCGAAGCTAACTAGCAGACGAGACGCCCTGTTAAGCGCTTTCAACGAAATGAGATGCTAACCTGATTGTCCCTGTATGCACTAAGCAAGTAAACCCAAAAAAAAACAAAAAACCCGACTGCTTAAAAAGCGAACTAAAAAGACGTAAACAAGAAGAAAATCATGCTGTGCACCAAAACCAGATTTTGAATTAGGTACATTTAAACATATTAGTGTTATATATAATTGAAGTCACCTCTTAAAACCCTTTATTTTGATACCCCACACGATGGGTTTGGAAGAAAGTTTCTTTTTTTCCCCCACAAAATGGCGCCCAAAATCCGCCAATTTTAATGTAGCTAATGACACTCGCAGGTTTAAGACGAATCGATTGACGTAAGAATCATATATATATAAAATCGGCCAACGCGTTTGGTCTCTAGAACGCCACATAGGAACAAACATACATACATACATACATAGACTGATAAACACATTACCCTCCTTCGGCAGTCGGGTAAAAACATTCCCCGGTTCTCGGCGGACTGGTTACCTAAGATTACTATGAAAGGAATATTATCCCCTGCTTGACCACGGTTAAAATACAC
Source organism: Anorthoa munda (assembly GCA_945859665.1). NCBI lineage: Eukaryota > Metazoa > Arthropoda > Insecta > Lepidoptera > Noctuidae > Anorthoa > Anorthoa munda. The sequence continues at coordinate 9,031,038 of OX243919.1, read as the reverse complement.
GACTAAAATACAAATAACAGGAGTGAAATGCACACTCAATAAATGAGCTCCCAAAATCGGTCGCTAATATTTTAGTGACGTTACGCCAAGGGAGAAACATAATAGAGTGGTGCTTGAGGAGTGGAGAGGCCACGGCTTTCAGGACAATCCCGTAAGTACGGTCAAGATTCGCACCAGCATCTGACTGGTTTCCTATAAGCACGTTTGCTTGATGATGATTTAGTAATAGATATTAACATTTCGCGTTTGCCAGGATGCGCCATGCTCGAGCATGGATGAATCTGGTGGAAGAAGGCGAGTTCCCTCGATGGATGAAGAAGAGGGATGCCATTATCGATGATGTGGTAGTCAAGGACTGGCTGTTCAGGCAAGCGGTAGGTACACTTTATGGTATATAAAAAAAAAACATTAATTTCAAGTCACATGATAAAAGCCTAGCCAAGTTACAAACGTTTCGTATTGAATCTCTTTCTACAATCGTTAACGCCTTCTATTTGTATGGTCTGAGCACGTGACTTAACGTTCAGATGTGTCATTCCCATGCATTGATTCGTTTTCTACTAGCGTTATCGATTGTAGATTGTCAACTTGGCTACAGGTGCAGGTCTCCGGGATGGCAACACATATTGCTAAGCCTTAGGCAACGTAGGCCGCTCAATTGGCGCACGGTTGGCGCAGTGGTTGAGCGATTGACTGCTGCGCTGCGTGTCGCGGGTTCGATTCCCGCACGGATCAAATATTTGTATGACCTACAGATAGTTATTACGGCTTTGGGTGTTTGTGTATGTGAGTTTATATGTTTGTAAACGCACCCACGATACAGGAAGAAATTCCTAGTGTGGGGCAACGCTTTTTCTAAAAAAAAAAAAAAAACAATTTTAGCTTGATTGTCGTGATGGTGATGGACCACCATTTTTCTTATCTTATGAGTGAACACCGCTTTTTTTGGTAACTTTGCTTATCCCAATTGTAAACACCCCTTTGTCCCTATTGGCGTAGCTATGTTCTGTCTCCTGCTTGATATTCTTATCTATCGTTAAAAATATGTTTATCTTACTCCTCCGCTGTTCTTCGCCACAGTTGATTTTGACTTCCACGAGTTGTGTGAAAATAGTGTAACGGGCTTGTCTCGAAAAAAAGTTCCAACCCTTTCAACCGTCACGGGATCATTTGCTGCCATACTTTTCCTGTCACGCAATCTATTCGTGTTTACAAGCTTTTATTTACTCCTGTCCAGTGTCTGTAATCAAAACTTGAAAGTTAAATTTGACCAACTTCCCAGTGTCCTATTGCACTGAAATTTTGTACACACGTTTGTTTTTCGTGAAAAATTTTTTTTTACATTCAAAATTGAATTTAGAAGCTAGTTTCATTCCTCTCTCTCACCATCTATCGGCAATATTTAGTCGCCCAATAACATAGTCACCTTTCCAGGAGATAGATGAGCTACAGAACATTCGCCTGGAACTGCTCCATCGTCTGCAAGCTGACCAGCGACAGAAACAGACCAACCGCACTAGTCTGAAGTTGGCCAAGCTCTGGAACGCCAAGAAACAGGAGATGGACCGGAAGGTCAACAATATCAGGAAGACGAGAGATAGAGGTGAGTGCTACCGGTATAAAAACTATGTTATGTCCTTACCCTCATCTAAATCTGTTATCTGTCTAATCTGTGACAGACAGAGCTACTTTCGCATTTAAGTTTTAGTTTGGATTTGCTGCAGTGGGCATCTTGAATATATGGATTAATTAGAAAATCTTGCGTACTGACAAAAAAAATGTCTTCGTCCACAGAACTCCGAAAACTTACAGCGTTACATGAAAGCGGGGGTCGGATTGGCTTAGTGAATCAGTTGAAGTCTGCCCGCGGAATGGGATCCATGACCAGCGCTGCCAAAGATCCCACGTCGGATTTGCATGCACCGCTAGCGAGGCACGGGTACCAGGCACGCAGAAGGCATGCGCAGATATCTTACGACCCGACGCTGTTGTGTAAGCTCTTGCAATTTCTTAGCTCTTAGTACCTACCTACTTTGACGTCAGCTCGCGAGGTGCAGCTCATGGCTAACAATCTTTAATGTTAAGTAACGTTTGCCGAGGTCAGTCCGTGGATGGGTGGCCATCTTTGCAAAGCGAGTTTCCTCCTTGCCTCGGCAAGCACGTAAAGCCACTGGTCCAGGCTGTCATTTGAACATCTTTGTTGGAGTTGGGTTGGGTTATGGAGGTCACACTGGTACTCAGCTGAATTCGGTTAAACTGGAAGACGACATCCAACATAGTAGGGGATTTACCCGAGGTATCTCTTGCAGTTTCTCAGCCCCCAGTTCTTCATTGTCTGCCCGCATATCCCGAGTAACAGGCGCACAGAATACATGCGGAGATCACCAAGACCCGATGCTGTTGTGTAAGCTCTTGCAATTTCTTAGCTCTTAGTACTTTGATGACAGCTCGTGAGGAGTAGCTCGTGACTATATAATAGCTTGCTAAGGTCAATCCGTCCAAGATCAAGTCCTAATCTTTGGCAGTCGTTACGGGTAGTCAGAAGCTTAAAAAAAATATTCTTAGGCTATTAACTTTTTGTACTTTGAAATCAGGTCGCGAGACCTCTTGCTGTTTCTCAGCTCCTAGTACTTCAATGTTAGCCTGCGAATTGCGAGTAATAGGGACAGAATACAAGCGGAGATCACGTACAACCCGATACCGTCGTAAGCCAGTTCTTGATGATAATATCGAACATCATCTCGTCATAACACTTTTTCGTGTCGTAACGATTTCTACCAGACAACAGCTACCGCAAGCCACATTAAGTGACTTCGTTCCAATCAATAAATGTGTCGTTCAAAAAGAAAGACAAGACTAAAAATGTCATTGACATCGGGCGACGTGATGCGTGGGTCTTGCTTTGATTTTGTTGTAATTGTATATAATCAACCCATCGTTACTCGAAATTACGTTCGCGATCCGCGAGTGGTATTGTGAGTCGCCCGTGCATTTGTTTGTGTATATATTACGCGCGCCTGCGAAGTATTTTTATCGGGAACGTGTATAGTTGTCTGTCCAGACCACGTCGGTTATCCCAAATTTATTAATGTATATTTTCCCCCTGTAATCGTGAACGAATTTGAGTTGTAGTTGTAAGTTGTGCATGCTTGTATCACTTTCCACCTATACGGGAATCGGTATCCTAAAGAACAAACTCCTAGTTACCGCTGCTGCGTATCGCGGTTTCGCGGGTATAGACCTTGTAGGATCCAAGAGTCGCGGCTGCTCATGGGCCCCAGTGGTGCCTCTTGGCTGTGATCCGCCGGCCTGTACTCAACGTAACAAGTAAATCCCAGTCTAATTTGAATAAATAAACTTTTATTCTGGCATCAATCCACAGCTCTAGAAGACCACAAGGCGCTGGCAGAGCCTCCTGAGTGGCTTGAGACTTGTGGCCAGGACCTAACGAAGACCTGTTCTGGCCACCACCTTCAACGGGATCCCACCCAGCTTTGTGAGAGAGAGTCTAAATGGAGCGAGCAGTTCTTGGAGAATCTTCATAATGATTTGATTAGTAAGTGGCAATTTTTAAGCTATTTTCAGTTCATCTAGAATTTTCTAGCAGCTTCGACCGCGTGGTATGGGTCGCAATGAATTTATTACCGAGGTAAGAATTTATGACTAAGTATTACATGTTCAGTGGTCTATCCGTTTGCCAAGTGCCATCAAAATCTGAAATAATGGTCTTCCATACGTCCGCGAATACATTATAGTCAGGATTCGCGTCCAAGAGAGAGCTGGGGAGATTAGGAGCTGGGCTCGCTCAATGGTGTCACTAGCTGGCACAGTAAACAAGGTTGTCTTCTGATGCGGATACTTATCCCGGGGAACAAAATTAAGACAGCTCGTCGAGCAATTCAGGAGCATCAGATTTTCCATGAAGAACTTTGCAAATGGTTATAAATTGGTATTTTTTTCTTTAGACCTCAATTGTACTTGTCATAATAACTTATTGACATGAGTCTTTGTCTCCACTCTTTCCACATCTCTCGGCTATTCGCTGTTGTAATAATTATTAGTATTATTACTAATGCACCTCCCAATCTTTCAGAGGCTCGTTTAGGCGCCGCGAAAACGACAGTAGGTCCCCTTAGCGTGCTCAAAGCGCGCCAGGCGGCCGTGCCCCCTAGACCTGCCACCCCTGTAGTGGAGTCGCTGGATGACATCGATGAGGCGGCCCATCAGTCTGCCTTGGTATTGCAGAGGATCATCAGGGGACGGGCTGTTCAGTGTCTGGTAAGTTTTCATGTCAATGAAGCCTTTATCCAACTTTTTGGAGTCGTTTTCCAGACTAAAGCAGCAGTATTTCACACGGGAGCGTCTGCCTATCTAACCTCCAAACGAGTACGGTGTTACCCAGTTACTGGGTACTTTCCAAGACTGGTGTTAGATTTACTTGATTCTGACAGCCGGAACCAAACGGTATGAGAGATACGGAAGAGGCTCGCTATATATAATACTCACAACGGATCTTTGTGTCTCTGAATTGGCTGCAAGACCCTGCGCAGTAGCTATTTCTGTGTCAGTTGAAGGTGAAGATAGCATTGTATAACTGTCTCTTTCACTCGCTTACGTTTGTCAAATCGTCCTATCTCGCTTACTCTATGCATTATACTCGATGACAATATTTTTTTTGGTAACATTGATGATGTAGCCCACCAAGCGGCCTTAGTACTGCAGAGGATCATCAGAGGACGGGTTGTGCTGAATCTGTTAAGAAATCATCTCAATGAATCGTCTAACCGCTATGCAGCAGGATCAGTATTTTGCAAGGAGCGACACCGTTTTTTTGTGTGAGGATGTGGCCACTTCTGGTGTCAGAGTAATTAAGCCGCCTCTGGGAACCTCACAGGCCTCTGACTTGGCTATTTCAGACTTATATTAACTATATAAGTCCAGGTTTCGTGTGTGTGAAATCAAAATCAAAACTTATTTATTCAATTAGGCCATTAAGCGGCACTTTTAAACGTCCAAAATTTTAATTTAAAACTAATAATAATTGATTCTACCGTCCATTCGGAAAATTAGTTTGTTATGGAGAAGAACGGACAAGAAACTCCACTCATAATCTTTAAAAATAAGTGTTTAGTATTTGGTTACATCATTCTTGTTGATAAAATACATATATGTGAAAACGACGTGTACGTAAAAGCGTCTAGAGTAAAATAAACAATTAAAAAATACAATAAATAGGTAATTAAAAACAGGCCGAGGCAGCTAAGTTATGACCAATCCCAACTGATGGCGCACGTTCACGAACATGACGCATGGATCGGCACCACTCAGCTCAACCATCATGAAGGGAACCGAATGATCCAACACATGTGCCACCATCAGAGAGACATTAAAGAGAGCATGACACACTATTAACCACCAGGGCACACACAAAGACAACGAACGACATATAGGTACAGTAAATGGTAGATTTACAGTTGGTACATAGTAATCTAAAATGTGCTGTGCAGTTATATAATACTAAAAGAAATTGAGTTTATACAATACAATTATTTTCATACAGTCTTCAGCAGGTCCAGCAATACTTCAAAACGTTTCTGCTTATCACTTGTTTTTGCGCCCTAGTGGTGTGATGCACATGCACATTGAGTCTGTGTGCGTAAGCTCGGGATCGCTCAGTATAGCCTAAGCACACAGAAACAATGTGCATCTACACACTCGACTAAGACCAATCCGCCGTCGTAAGATAGAACAACTGTAACTGGAGAACACGAAACGTCTCGACAAGACTGGTGTTAGATTTTCTGTATTCTGATTACCCGTAACGACTGTCAATGATCTTTAAATGACAGCCAGAACCAGAATCAATATCTGGTAAGACATCACCTATTTATATAAGCACAATCTTTGCAACACTTCTTGTCACATCAGTAACTTAATTTGTTTAGGTCAAAACTGAGAGCAGTGGTGGCCCATTGGTAAAGGCTTCAACTTACAAGTTGGCAGGCTCTTTACTTCGTGTAAATTATTTCATCACCACTGCTCTGAAACCGGTGGTAAGGAAAAATCGTGAGGATACCGGAATGGTTGTCTTAAAATCAAAAAATCGAAGATATTTGACATCTACCAAACCGCACTGGGCCCGCGTGGTGGATTTCAGCCCTTTCCCTCTCACAGAGAGGAGACCTGCACGCACAAAAGGCCAAATGTTTGTCAAAATGCGGAAAAGGGGGTTCATCTATAGGTCAAAACTTTGCTTCGTCTACGGCATCGTCGCAGTAAGCAAACCTTTAAGACGAAAAGAGTGAGTATAAATCTTGATGGACGGAGAGAGAGAGGAAGGCCATTGACTGAGGAATGGCTTTAATGAAAGGGAGTAGATAATAGCGTGACTGTTGACAAAGGTCAAGGGTTATAAGTAGGGTAATAGTGAAAGAAAAGGTGCTGCGTCAACCACAAGTAACATGGGACAAGAACAGGAAGATTGTGATTGTTTATACGTCTTTATTTGTCGTCACCAATAACTTGTTTATACCTCCTAAGCCTACTTTCTTGCTATATCGTGTATCATAATCCATCCACTGTCTTTTTGGTCTAACCTTACTCTTACACCTGTAGCGGCACCGACGCCGCCACTTACGAACGCCATGACATGACGTCACACAAATCCTGCATCGCGCAAGCAAAGTTTTCGCCGCGATTTGAACACATACAACAGTCCGACATCAACCGTCGGGCAGTTGCCTGGACCAGACACAACACCACTGACTGTCTGGTCAGAGGATCCTCCCTTTTCTATGGAGGTTTGTGGGACTTAACACCCTGTTCCGCATAATCCCAAACACCCATCTTGGAAGTGGCTAATTTTGTCGCGATCGTTTCGCAGGCACGACAGTCGTTCGTATTTGTTTGGTCATCAAGTTTGTGTCAAAACTATAATGGTTCGTCTGTGAAAAAGGGACAGATGTATACAAGTTTCATACAAGTCTTATATATCTGTCCCTTACGCACACTGGCAATACTAACCTTGGTCTAAGAGGTTATGGTAATCCTGGTCAGGGCTGTGGGCATCCAGTGGATGCGAGACGCACAGGATCGATCAGTGTGGCGACGCTTGGGGGAGGCCTATGCCCAGCAGTGGACGTCTTTCGGCTGAAATTATGTTGATCATGATGAACCTTTCGTCTCGTTCCGTCCGGCAAAAACATTACGTATGCAGCGACCTTTATTCTCTCTACAACTATCAATTTTCTTGTTTTTATAGATGTATGAAGGACGCACTCGAGCTGCTGAACTGACCGAGGAGTTGAAGACCACGCATGGTCTCCAGAAAGAGGACAAAGTCAGGATCGCCAACGAAGAGTCGAAGGCCAGAGAATTTAATGCTAGGAGGACCGAGACTGAACTTAAGGTACAAAAGAAATTTCGTTTTTATAGTATTTCTTTGTATCTTGTATGTACATAGTTTTGTGATGGACAAATGATTTTCTTACCACTTTTGACAGTAATCTAGATCTACACCAACGGGCCTGGTGGTAGGCATACACCAATAATAAAATCTTTTATATAATAGTATAATAATTTGGTTTGATTTGATTTAATTTGGTTTAATTTGGTTTAATTTGGTTTAATTTGGTTTGATTTAATTTGGTTTCGTTTGATTAGATTTGGTTTGATTTAATTTAGTTTGATTTAATATAATTTAATTTAGGGTTCTATATGATTATAATTGTAATAGATTATTGATATGTACGATATTATTGTTATCCACCATAATGCTAATTATTATTGTGTAGTGAGTTCTAAATAAATTGCTGTGCTTACCTATAATTTAGATGCATGCAGTGCTATTATATTTATTAATGATAATTATTTTGAATATACTTGTGTGTCTTTAGTTGGTTTGCCTTTATAAATAAATAAATAAAAATAAAATAACTATTAAAACATCGGAAAAATCACAAAGAAAAAATTATGAAAATAATTAATTTTGCTGCCAGGCTAAAATGGGATTGAGCAGGTCACGTTAACCTCGTGAACAGAGACCGCTGGGCAATAGTCTCCACAAATTGAATGCCGAGGGTGACGGCGCCGCCGAGGCCGGCGCAGAAAGAGGTCGGAGAGGCGAGACGACCTAGACGCCCACGGATGCTGGGCAGAGGTGGATCAGGAAAATAATATTTGGAAGGATTTGTGGGAGGCTTTTGCCCAGCTGTGGGACAGTATAGGCTTATATAAAAAACGTAAATATAAAAGAAAAATCCCGTTCATCTATACTATAATATTATAAAGAGGAAAGATTGTTTTGTTTGTTTGTTTGTTTGTTTGTTTGTACCGAATAGGCGCCGAAACTACTGGACCGATTTAAAAAATTCTTGCACCAATAGAAAGCTACGTTATTCCTGAGTAACATAGGCTATTTTTTAATCCCAAAAACGGGTCCTGTGGGGTGGCCCACGGGAGCGAAGCCGCGCGAAGCAGCTAGTTTATAATACATTGGAATAGTGGTTTATAATACATTAAAATACTTTACGAAAATTTTAAACCAAAAAACACACAACGGGTGCCCTAACGCATTCCGCAATCTCTTCCAGACATCCTTGAATGGACAGTGATTACCTGGACATAAAAAAGGGTTCTTAAATACTGGAAGTGGACGTAATGATAATAATACTTTACAGGAGGATACTATCTCGGCTCTTGTGGACGAATTGTGCGGCAGTGCTGTGTCTGCCGCGCTCAGCTTCCTCGAGAAGGAACTCCGAAGACTCAAGGAGGAAAGGAGACAGCACGCCTACCTTATAATAGCCTGTAAGTTTGTTAGAGTACCCTACTTTTTCCAAAAGGTGTCTAGACTTTTGGAATAAAATGGTCAACTGCGAGTCGGACTCGCGCACGAAGGGTTCCGTACAATTATCGCAAAAAACGGCAAAACAATCACGTTTGTTGTATGGGAGCCCCACTTAAATATTAATTTATTCTGTTTTTAGTATTTGTTGTTATAGCGGCAACAGAAATACATCATCTGTGAAAATTTCAACTGTCTAGCTATCACGGTTCAAGAGATACAGCCTGGTGACAGACGGACAGACAGATAGACGGATCGTGGAGTCTTAGTAATAGGGTCCCGTTTTTACCCTTTGCGTACGGAACCCTAAAAAGACCAGGGTGTGTGGGATTTTTGCCTCACTAAAACCATACCTCTTAAGGATCACCCCGGAACCCCCTCTGTGCTATGCCTGTTATGGCACATCCCTAGAAAGACTTAAAAAGCGCCTCCTCTAACCCTCGCTGTGCACGGCAGCACGTGATCACTCTGTCACCTTCTTTGCTGGTGTCGCTTGGTGGTCGGACAGAGTCCCCAACCTGAGCATCCGCGGCCTCGGAGATAATGGCACGGAACCCTCCGTGCGCGTATAAATAAATATTTAAGTGGGGCCCCCATACAACAAACGTGTTTATTTGCCGTTTTTTGCGATAATGGTACGGAACCCTTCGTGCGCGAGTCCGACTCGCACTTGTCCGGTTTTTTATTTCACATAGGCCTACAAGGGCACTTATGACTTAAACGTTGACAAAAGGTGCACGGTTCGGGTTGGTCGACTCAACTATTAAATCTTTTAAAAAAAATTGGTTTGTTTTTACAATTTTTACATGTGACAGCATTAGTGCTTAGATATGGGGGGACAACGTAGGCCCGACAATAAGTCGTAAGAAACTAAAAAAAAAGAGACGAGATAAAGAGTTAACAAATGTTAACAAGCGTTTAGAAATCTAGAAGGCCTACAATGTTCACACATTCACAAAACAATCGGTAAAAGAATCTATACAAAGTTTTTCCTTTGTATAGATTCTTTTACCGATTGTTTTATAAGTGCCGACGATAAATAAAAATATAACAAGACTAAATTTAACATGTGGCACAATGTTGTTATCAGTGCTGTAACTATTTCTAGCTATTAAAATAGACCAAGAATCAAAAGCAACATTCTTAGGCATTATAACTGACATTCAAATGACGTGGAAACCTCAAGTAAAAGAGATTTGTAAAAAATGTACCATATCTGCTTATTTCGCTTTTATAATATTAATAATAATAATAATTTATTTGCATAACAAGTTTTACATTTTATATTAAACACATGGTAGTACATAACATCAGGCAAATTGTACAATAGTGTGGCGACACCAGCACCCTTACTAATTTGACAAGACAACTTGAGTGTGAAAGAGTATTGACAACGGAAGTGTTGGCATACCTTGTCTTTGCGTCTTGTGGTGATTTTTTCATAGGTGGTTTTTTGGTGCTGATGTAGTACTGTGTTTAGCACAAATAATTGTCTGACTGTAAGGACTTGACAGTTCCTGTATAGTTCTTCAGTTGGGAAGAGGATGGACCGAAAGGTACTAATTTTCAGCACGGCTCTCTGAGCTCGTTCTAGCTTTAACAGCACTGTTTTGGGGGCACCTCCCCAAACGCAAACACAGTACGTTAAAAGAGACTGGCAAAGTGCAAAACATGTACACCTAATTATTTGTGCTTCTGCAATGTGGCGAAGAGTCTTAAAGACAAAAATTGGCTTTCTGATTCTTTTTGTTAATAAGTCTATGTGTAGTGAAAAGCTCAGGCCATCGTCAAGAGTTACTTCAAGATATTTGATAGCTTGACAACGCTCTAATTTAGGGCAGGTACATGTCACATTCCCAGACAGAAAACATGAGTGCGCTACCAAGGCGTACGAATCTGGAGGTTGACTGGAATTTCGTAAGCTGTACGTAACAATTTTAGTTTTATCTGTGTTGATTGTCAGTATGTGTGTATTGAGCCATTTTAGGACACTATTTAGTCCTTTTTGAGCTGTATCAAATGTATCGTTCCAAGTGTCGCCAGAAAAGGTAAGGACGGTGTCGTCAGCAAACGCTATAATTTTTCCATCGTCAAATTTCATATTACAGAGTTGGTTTACGTAAATTAGAAATAGGGTTGGACCAATCACGCTGCCTTGGGGCACGCCGAAAGTCACTGGCAGGTCCTTACTGAGGTAATTTTGTATTTTTACGCACTGAGTTCTGTTTTGAAGGTAGTCCCTGAAGATGTTAAGTGATTGGTCACGAATCCCAATTTCCTCCAGCTTTATCAACAAGTCAGGAATCGAAACCGTATCGATCGCCTTTTTTAGGTCCAGAAATATTGACAATACTTTCTTTTTCTTTTCAATATTTTTGGTAACATAGTCAATTAGGTCAACTACAGCGCTGCTCGTAGATTTGTTGCGCCTAAACCCGAACTGATTGGGAGAATTATATATTAGTAGGAAAGTAGGATTAATATGGTTTTTAGACAATAAGTATAGCATAGAATTTAAACTAATCGAATATTTCATCTACAACAACGTGAAACGAAAATATATTTTTTTTAATCTTGCGAATTAATATATTATCTTTAAAAAAAAAACTTTTATTCATGTCGTTTCATCGTCAAAAGCAACGTTTTTTTCATAAAAGCTGGGTCTGGAATAAGCACCGGTGATTATTGGCACCCGCTGGAGTGTGTCCACTACCATGAACAGGAACGGTCTGTTGGCAACGAACTGATCGTACTGGAAGCGCGATTGCATCAACATGGCCGTAGCTCTACCGTTATTCATCCCGTCTTCTATCACTTCCAATTCCACTTTCTGTATAAAATTCGTCAATAATTTGCAATAAGATACACCAGGGATTGTAGCTTCTTGATCTTCAAATATAGTGTTTATACCGATGCCCATAAGGAGCTCCTTCCAATCGTCAAGCTTTGAAGATATTTGGAATTTCGGAAGCTGTGCGGTGATTTGTTCCGGTTCGGTCTGTTCGTACAGTTGAAATATGGTGCTTATATTGATGTTGCTCTGTTGCTTCATTAAATCGAGCATGGTTGTGAGGGAAGCATTTTGGTATGGTAGATATATTAATAAGGAGTACCTGTTGTCTTGTCCATAATATGGCAGTTCTAGGACTGTTGCATTAATTGCCGATATATTTATAACTTTGTATGAAGCGCACATATGCATAAGGGAGACGTCACCGATTTGCTCACCTGCGTCGTCATAGAACGCGCCAGTGTCAGTGTCTTCGTAAGGGAATGAAACCTTCCAAGCACCTCTGAAGGTCAAAGCGTCTATCGTAAGTGTGGAAATACCAACCAAATCTTTAGACGTGACGATGTCCGTTATGGCTTCATCCGTAGATATTTGTACATGTTCGTTGATGCTGCGGGCTGTTTCATCATGATTACTTTCCAAATACATGATCTGGGAACTGTAGATATCAGCCTTAGACAGATCGTCGAAGAAACTTTGATTGATATTCACCGAAGCGTTGTAGAAGATCGTGGAGCTCCGTTCGAGCATTGAGGAGATCGCGTTTTCGGGTTTCATGATCACTTGGTTCAGGAGTTGTATATATAAGTAGACGAAGCAACTGTGGGACTGCAGTTCAAGTACGTCTCGTATTTCTTGGCGCAAGGCGTCGGAGCCGCCGATTGACATTACCAGCAATATCGTCCACGGACACAGGGCGGACGTTACGAAGTGTCCCTCGGTTTTTTCATTGATCCTGCTTACTAACTTCAATGTGAAGCCATATACGGATTGCCGAAAATATGGCAGCGCCGTCCCATAGTTACACTCATCTGAAATTGAGCTTGTTAACACTGTTAAAAATAGAAATATTGTGATGAATGTCGCCATTCCGCTGGTGCAGTAAAAGAATTGCTAATATGATTAATATATTATAAATTTTTACTGTCGTTTAACAGGTATGTTATCAAGTATTTTATGTTCATTACAAGGCCTGAGACCGGGTTGTGATAATGTTGATGGTAGTGACGTAGTAATTACGTGATACTCATAATGGTTTTTGTTTAAAGTGTTTTTGCATATCTATATATATAAAAATTAATCCCTATTTCCCTTGGTCACGGCATCACGCGTGAATGGCTGGACCGATTTTGCTTATTCTTTTTTTGTTGTGTTTGTTATTGTTACGAGAAGGTTCTTATAAAAAAAATAAAGAAAAAAATAGTACCTTACCTACATAGTAGGTTAGGTATATAGGTAGGGTAGGGTAGGTAAGGCAGGGTAGGGTATGTAGGTAGGGTAGGTAAGGTAGGGTAGGTAGGGTTTATGGCAAAACTAAGTTTGCCGAGTCAGCTAGTTATGTAATATAATAAAATAGGAATATAAAACCTTATAAAGCCCGACTTCGAATAGATTCTGCTATGTATAATTGATAATTGATTGATTGTTTGATTGTATTAGAAGAGTGGAAGACTTAATTTTTTTTAAAGGTCGGTCCTCCGAAACTCTTTTTAATCGGCTTCCCAAAAAGGAGGAGGTTTTATGTTCGACTCCGTCAATTCTGGACCGATTATGAAAATTCTTTTTGTGTTTGAAACGGTACTTTCCCGAGGTGGCCAGATATAAATTTGGTCAATATCTGATGAAGAACTTTATCGTATGATGCATGATTTACAAATAAATATTGCTATAACTTAAACATTGTCAACAGTACGTGAAAAGACGATGCGAGAGGCTGCTGAGGCTGGCAGAAGACAGAGAGAGGAACATCGCAGGAGAGAACACGATGAGATGTTCAAACAGGTATAACAACTCAGAATAACTTTTTTTATTATTGATAAGGTCGCGTCTGATCACTATCTCACGTGATGGTAAACGAGGATGTGGTCGACGATGAAGCAGTCTTGTCTAGAAGTACGGCACAGTTTGTGTAGGGAGGACCAGTCGCCCTCCGCGGCATCAATTCGTTCCTCCCAGCTCGCGGCGCTCGGAGCTCTCAGCTCGGCCTTCACCTTCTCCGCGAGTTTGTTTAGCTGCGTTTTCAGTTTAGGGCAGCGAACTTGCTGCCACTGCTTGCGTAGGTGCCTCTTTTCGGTGATCATGCGTCGGATGCGCGCCGGAAGGGGCGGCTGAAGCACTCTCCTCTGCGGCTGCGCTATCCAGTGCATTTTGTACGCAAGCAGTGACGCCAGCGGCTAGTGTGTCAACATCTGTGGCTGAGGTGATATGCCGTGTCAGTATCATGGATTAAATCTCTTCTTGGAACTTCTTCCAGTCAATGAATCGACGTGGCGCTTGAGGCTTGAGTCTGGTTGGCATGCCCGAGAGGACGACGAGAACAGGATGGTGATCCGATTGTAACTCGTCGTCCAATACTTGCTGCGTGACCTGGCAGTGTAGCCCCCGGTGTATCACGATGTCCAGCACGTCTGGCATGTGTGTACCTTGGTCTGGGTAGTGGGTAGGTGTCTCTAGGCCAGACACTGTGTATCTGAGGGCTCCGCGTCCACGAGGAGCCGCCTCCCATCCTGGTTCGCGTAGAAAGTGTTCCACGCTGGGTGTTTACAATTCCAATCACCGGCGAGAATACTGGGAAGCTCGTTGGTGGTAAGTAGCTGCTCGAGGTCATCTATGTTTAGCCTGCTATCTGGTGGTTTGTAGCAGGCATAGACCTCCATGTCCTCGCCGGCTACGTGCAGCTGAACACCCAGCGCGTACGCACTTTGTAGAGTTGGCGGGGAGATCTCTTGATGGACGACTCCTCTCTTTACTAGCACAGCCAGGCCACGATATCGGGCATTTGCTGCGTTTTTCTCGTCCTTCCGATAAGCGAGATAGCCTGGGAACTTGCACCTATCTTCAGGTCCCAGGTGCGTCCCGCTTATGAGCGCCACGTCGACGTCCTGTTCCCTCAGCAGGTGGTGGAGAGATGTTATCTTTCCCCTGAGACTCTGAGACCTCGGGCGTTCCAGTGTAACACTAGGGCCGGCGGATTGGTCGACGCCCCTTTTAGTTCCGCTTTGTTCCGCTTCGTGACGCTTAGTTAGCGCGGTAGCGGCGCTACTCGTAGTCACTTTGTTTGTGTTCTGTTCTACCTGCGCCTTATTTAAGGCATGGGCTGCCTCAGGGGTGTATTCTTGGGTTGTTTGAGGGGTGGGTTTCGTATCCTTACCCCCCCTCTTTTTCCTCCGCCGTGTGGAGGTAGCTTCGCCTCACTGGGTGGGCCCATTTGCTGTCACCATCAGTATAGCGCCTTGTGCCTCTGTTTTAAGTTGCGTCTCTGTCTCTGTTACTACCTCTTTCTGAGGTCGGTGTAAAGAGGCGGTAGTGATGGTGATAGTACCCGCCCGCCTGTTTTTGATTTCCCGTTGGAATATAGGGCATCTTATGTTGCTAGCGGGGTGCGGGCCCTTGCAATTCGCGCAAGCGGCCGGCTCCTCTCTAGGACTCGGGCAAACCCGTGCCGCATGTCCCTCACCGCATCTTATACATGCGAGCGAACGATGGCACTGGTTCGAGCTGTGCCTAAATTGTTGGCACTGTGCGGGGCCTCGCTTTCCACGACATGCCTCTATTTTCGCACCTCATGAGCATGAATGTAGAGATGTCGTAGATGGCCCTGACGTTTTCCCTTTTATTTGAAACGGCATGGAAAACGCAGCTGGGTCGTCCTTGACGTGCGTTGATGTGACGCACGTACTCCGGCTCATAACCCAGCTCGCGTAGTTTCTTCTTGATGTCCTGAGGGTCGGACGCTGCTGGCAGCCCCCTTATGGCTACCTTCAGCTTCTTGTCAGCTGGCAGCGAGTACGCAAACCAGCTGACTCCACTCTCTTTTTCCAGGGTAGTCAGGTACCTCTGGACGACTCTGACTCCCTGTCTGTAGGGGCGAGCATTCGGTGGCCGTCCTAACGTGACTGCTAATGCTTGAAAATGGGAGGCCCAGTTTGGTAGTTTCTCCACCACTAGAGGTGGGTAGTGGGGCCTCTTGTGTTTCTTGGCCGCCGCTGACGTGTTGTTGTCGGTGGTGGCCAATGTTGATAGGTATTTGCCCCTGAGGTCATCTTCTTCTGTGTAGCGGAGGCTGTGCGCATCTCCAGTGGGGGAGAGCGTCGTACTGCCTCAGCGAATGTGGGTGAGTTGGCACTGCTTCGACCGCTCGTTTGTGTGCGCTGCGGGTTGAGACAGTACCTCTTCGCCTCCCCTGTCGATTCCTCGTCCGGGCTACATCTCCTTCTCGGTGCTCTACCCCCCGTTTCATAGTCAAAGTCCATTTTCATAGACGGGGTAGGTGAAATCGGTGTTTCAATTTGGTCGGCCTCTAGTTCTGCCCTGCGCCCGTAGGATGCAAGTGAGGTGCTTGACCCACTTATCGACGATTGGCCGCTACGCGGGGTCGCGTTTTGCGCGTGGATCGCGATTGGCTGTGCGTGTTTCTGTAGATTCCGAGTTTATCTTCATCTGGCGTGGCACAGATGGTACAACGTGTGCAGCTGGCACTCGGGCCATGGATGCTGGAGGGACGTTTGTCGTCCTCAGGGATTCATGCGGCATAGAACGCAGCAGTGCAGGCGCATCAGTGCGCGCGTGTAGGTTTATCGGATTTCTACTTGTATCAATCGCGCTAGCGCTTGTTGTACGCGGTTGCTGCGTAGTTGGACGCGTAGTTTGCGCGGTTGACCGTTTCTCCGACGACACAATTTTAGTGCGGGTAGATGGTGAAACGGTGGAAAATTTGCGTGCCGGAGTACGCACGGTCGGGGTTCGGTCGGCGGATACCGGGGTTTTCGCGGGGGGAGAGCGGCATTGGGATGGGGCACAGTACCTTGTTGGTGACGTCTCTGCCTACCCTGGCTTCCTCTGGGTGTCTGGTGCTGGTGGCTTCCCTCGGTCGACGGTGCACCGGGTGTCGCGGTCCCTAAGTTAGGGAGCGAGACAGTCCGGTCCATCGCAGGTCGACTCGGAGTTGAGGGCCGCAGGCGCCTGGCTTGGTCTTCTTTTTTTTTTCTTCCTTCTTTTTCTGCATGGGCATGGAAACTAGGGGGCTAGTTGTAGCGACCGCAACAACAGCTTCGCTCAAGCAAAAGCCGTTGGGCAGCGACGATATCCGCCCTGGTTGCCTCCGGCAGTATAAGTTTGAGAAATCTATACCATCGGCGACAAAAAGGGTAGACTGGTGACGGTCCTCGCAGATTTTAGTGCGTGAATAAAATGTATGTGCGCTCAAGTCGGGTAACCAGGACGCTTCCGCTTCCCCTCAGCCGGCGCTAGACCTTATAAGGCGTCTGTTAAATTGTTTTTCTATTGTGTCTATAATTACGCAGGACGACTCAAATTTTGGCAATTCTTCGAAAATTTCTGGAGTTGGCGACCGTGAACCGGAAGACATGGCGTTGCCCGCCACTAAGTGAACCGATGACCTGGTGAAGGTTGCGGGTACCCGCTGAACGCGAGGCACACGCGGGACCGGGCAAAATGGCAAAACTTGGAAGAGGCCTATGTTCAGCAGTGTTCTTTCGGCTGAAATGATAATGATGGATGATGAATACTCGTATATAAATATCTAAGAGAGAGATACGCTTTAGAGTGTAATATTATTTTTTACTCCATCATCCTAAAATAAAAATAAATCTTACTTTTCTTCCTTTTCTTTCTTTTCTTTCTTTGCTTTCTTTTCTTTCTTTTCTTTCCTTTCTTTTCTTTATTTTCTTTCTTATCTTTCTTTTCTTTCTTTTCTTTCTTTTCTTTCTTTTCTTTCTTTTCTTTCTTTTCTTTCTTTTCTTTCTTTTCTTACATTTCTTTCTTTTCTTTCTTTTCTTTCTTTTCTTTCTTTTCTTTCTTTTCTTTCTTTTCTTTCTTTTCTTTCTTTTCTTTCTTTTCTTTCTTTTCTTTCTTTTCTTTCTTTTCTTTCTTTTCTTTCTTTTCTTTCTTTTCTTTCTTTTTTTTCTTTTCTATCTTATCTTTTTTTACTTTCTATCTTTGCTTTTTTTTGTGTGTTTTCTTTATTTTCTTTCTTTTCATTAATTTATTTTTTTTCTTTCTTTCCATTCTTTCTTCTTTTTCTAAAATCCACATATTTTCAAATTCTCAGATACTGGGCGTAACACAAGGAACAGTGGAGGCCTACCTACAAGAGATAATAGACGAAGGAGTAGAGCTAGCCGCAGAAGAAGACGCAAAACTTAGGGCGGAGTCTCAGGCCGATAGATACACCGACAAGTTCATTAATAACCCTGAAACGTAAGTGTATTTACCCGACTGCCGAAGGAGGGTAATGTGTTTATCAGTCTATGTATGTATGTATGTATGTAAGTATGTATGTATGTATGTATGTATGTTTGTTCCTATGTGGCGTTCTAGAGACCAAACGCGTTGGCCGATTTTGATGATTCTTACGTCAATCGATTCGTCTTAATCATGCGAGTGTCACTGGCTACATTAAAATTGGAAAAAACAAAAATGCCGGATTTTGGGCGCCATTTTGTGGGGGAATAAAATTTTTTTTTCTTCGAAACTCATCGTGCGGGGTATCAAAATAAAGTATTTTAAGAGGCGATTTCAAAAATATATAACACTTATATGTTTAAATGTACCCAATTCTAAAAAAAAATAACTAAAAAGTTGTAAATAAAAAAAGTTAATTAAAAAGATCAAAAAACCCGACTGCTTAAAAAGCAAACTAAAAAGACGTAAACAAGAAGAAAATCATGCTTTGCAGTCGGAGGATACATCTGGTTTTGGTCCGCCAGCTCGCGAATATGTATCCTCCGACTGCACAGCATGATTTTCTTCTTGTTTGCTTTTTAAGCAGTCGGGTTTTTTGATCTTTTTAATTAACTTTTTTTATTTGATCTTTGGTTGAGTCCTACGTTTAGTGAGGTCGCTTCACGAAGCCTGTTAAGCCAACCGAAATATTCTATACTTTTGGTCGGAGCCAGGTTGGCTAAATTAGCCAGAACCCCCACGCATAACTGATCAAATCCTATACTATTAACCGAAGAATATTTGTATATATCTTTATATAAGTCGGGTTAGTTATACCATTTATAACTCAAGAACGGCTAGTTTGTTCGATTTATCTCCATCCCAATTAACAGAACTATAAAAACATCTAGAGCTTGCGAGCACTAAAGCTTAGCATTGGGTAACACATCCATTAGCCTTAAGTCCTGTGATATCACCGATAGTATAGGATAGATGGACGATATGATGACACATCTTTGATATTTAAAAAACCAGGCAGTGTGGTATTTCTATCTCATTAAAACCAAACCGGTGATCACCATCAGCACTTCTTAAGATACCACATCCTTGGGCAGACTATAAAGGAGTCTCCCTTGAGCCTCACTGTGTACGGTGAACGATTTGCCACTGTCTTGCCTGAGGTCACTCGGCGGACGGACAGAGTCCCCACGCCGAGCGCCCGAAACCCCGAAGTTCCACCTGCCTGAAAAAAAATGAGGCTGGGTTTCGGCGTGTCTACATTGAGGTAGTTGCCTCCACGATGCCTTCTTCTCCGAGTGGGATTGGCCTTCTCACGATTCCTCTCGGTGGCTATTTCACTCTAGTTTCATTTTGTATGAAGTTTGAATGGAATAGGAAACCGCCCGTGCCATGTCCGCGCCCGTCGCCATTTCTATGTGGCCTGTGCCTTAGAGACCCCAGGTTGTAGCTATCAGGCAACAAAGAAAAGCTTCCCTCCAGTCTTTCCACTTCCCACGTCTGTTTGCTGTTGTGGTCCAATCCGTCATGAAGCTGTCTAGTTCATTTCGCCATCTTCATCTGGGTCTTTCTCGGCATCGCTTATGTTATTCTATAAACATTCAGACGTTTAGGTTGGGTGATACGCTGGCATATGCTGAGACACAGGCGGCGATGCAGCACAGAAATCTCTCCGCAGGACAGATGAGGCAGAAATAGGTTGCAGCTTATTTCAGTAGTCGGCGGCGGCGGCGCGGGGCGTGTACGAGAATACCGAGTTCCGGGTATTGTTCTGACTTTGAAATTAATAATCTACTATTGATTTATATTCTTTCAAAGCACTTTTTTTTTAATTTCCTACAAAAATGTCGGCCTGCCAAACGCGTGACGCAGGAACTGTGTCGCGTCAACAACTGAGCGCAGAGCAGACACGTGCCTGCGCTACAGCATACGGCG
The DNA here is from genome assembly GCA_945859665.1 of Anorthoa munda. Classification (NCBI taxonomy): domain Eukaryota; kingdom Metazoa; phylum Arthropoda; class Insecta; order Lepidoptera; family Noctuidae; genus Anorthoa; species Anorthoa munda. The sequence continues at coordinate 9,011,047 of OX243919.1, read as the reverse complement.
ATCCGTACAACAAGATAGTTTACAAAATCTGCGCTGTGCTGCACTGCACCGCCTGCGTCTCAGCGTATAAGTTTTTCCCAGCGATCATCGGCCATTCGACATAATGTAGTTACAGTCAAGGGTCAAAAGTGCAGTCTAAGGGCCCTCTTAGGCTGGATACACACATTCTGAAATTTCTGTCTGAATTCAGAGTCGGAATTCATAATCTGAATGCCGGCAAGAGTAAATCTGTGAAATTGTATGTGTTGTGGAATTCTTCTGACTAAAAAAGAATTGCCGCTACTGTTTTGGTAGTGTGTGTGTGCTTTTGACCTTTAATTGTAAATGTTGTTTTTTATAAGCTCTACACTACCTTGCTTTTGTATTGTGCCCAGCAATTATTATTCTTTTTTGCCAACACTTCCTGGCATCCAATCAATCTGAAACTTGTTGTCCTTATGTAACTTTGGAAACATTGACATAAGTATGGTACTATGGAGTTCGTGGCTAAATAATAACAGCCGCACTGGTCGATCATCGAAGGTTAAGCAATGCTTGACGAGGTCGGCGTGTGGATGGGTGAGTTTCCTCCGTGCCTCGGAAAGCACGTTAAGCTGTTGGTCCCGGCTGTCATTTGAAGATCTTTGACAGTCGTTACGCGTAGTCAGAAGCTTGAGATCTGACACCAGTCTAGCCAAGGGCACGGGGTCTCATTGCTAAGAAAGAAAATCGATCGCGTTTAATGTACATACAACAATAGCAAGATTAATCAGATGAAAAACGCTAGTTACGTCGGCACGGTTTCTTTGTATGGGATAAGGCATCTGTATGCTAGTATTATATTATCTGTGCCAAGGAGTATCGTGTTACCCAGTTACTGGGTTGTGGAGGTCAGATAAGCAGTCGCTTCATGTAAAACACTGGTACTCAGCTGAATCCGGTAAGACTGGAAGCCAACCCCAATATAGTTGGGAAAAGGCTAGGCAGGCAACTATGAAGCTGGTCTCATGATTGTCCTGAAGGTGGCCATAGCAACTCCTCCACTAGATAAGATAGCACCATCGAGTTTGGCCTCATTGGATGATTCATCATCATCATATCAGCCGAAAGACGTCCACTGCTGGACATAGGCCTCCCCCAAGCGTCGCCACATTGACCGGTCCCGTGCGTCCTGCATCCAGCGGGTCCCCGCAACCTTCACCAGGTTATCGGTCCACCTGGTGGGAGGCCTTTTTCTGCCGCATCGGCCTCCATTCTGCGAGCAATGTGCCCTGCTCACTGCCACTTAAGTTTCGCAATTCTTTGGGCTATGTCGGTAACCCTCGGTCATGATTGACAAGTGATAATACATTTAGTACCTTTCAGTTCAAAAAGCTTATTAAAAAAATCTATTTTTCAGTAACTCGGCGGCTACAAATGAACAGGTGGCTGAGCTGGTACAGCAATTCTTGCTGACTTATACCACGAAGACTGCCACAAGACTTCAAATCACCCAGCTTCAGAATAAGAGCCTCGCAACTGCCAGGAAGACGATCTTCAGTCTACTCGACGACGCTGATTCTAAGATAGGTAAGAATCTGAATAAATATCTGATAAATTTTCTCTGCTGTAATACTAGCTTGATCCACCAGGTCACTTTTGAAAGCTAGCACACACAATTAAAATCCTTCAAATACCAAAACATTGCACGACTTTTTTGGATAAATCCTTTACTGTCCAAGCTACTCGTCTGTGGAATGCATTGCCAGATCCAATCAAACGTGCTCAATCATTGCCTGTGTTCAAAAGACTCGTAAAGGAACATTACCTGTCGCTGTCTTCGTCTTAGCGTGTTGATTTTAAACAGACATTGTGATTGCGATTATCAATAGAGTAATTCATCATTTATTTTTATTACCATTATATTTAGTATGTATGTATTTCTGTATATATTACATATCATATGTATTTATCTGTGTATCTATTATAATATAGTATTTTAACAATGTTATTGTCACACCAATGCCAACCCCACTTCATGTCCAGACAATTACTGTCCATACTAGGTTGCCTGGAAGAGATCGCGGAATGCGATAAGGCCGCCCATTGTATGTGTATTAATTTTAAGTTTCTTTTTATAATTGTATTTTAAGGTGTACAATAAAGCATATAATAAAAAATAAATAAATAATTAAACTACCCAGCCTTTTCCCAACTACGTTGCGTTCGGCTTCAAGTTTAATCAGATACAGATGATTATCAGTTTTTACATGAAGCGAATGCACGATAACCCTTGCCTGCATAACGACTGACAAATATCTTCAAATGAGTGCCGGGACCAACGGCTTAAGGTTGCTATAGTCCACGGCACGAACTATTTTATTCTCGAGGATATTTTCTCGGAAATATTCTCGGGAATGTTCTCGGTCAGGAGAATATACTGAGAATTTAAGTTGTCGAGTAGATTAGTTTGGCGTTAACTTCGTAAAACGTTCAAATGCACTGAAAACTATTACTTAAAAAATAAATCGATACAAGTCACCCAATTTTGAAGTTCTCGTAAATTCCCTTCCAAAAGAATATTCTCGAGAACTTAACAGAAAAGTTCTCGCGAGGAGATAATTGGGTTGTTGAATTTAAAAAAAAGTCCTATTTTTTAAATTTATTTTGAATCTTTACAAATCATAAATTATATTGTCGTTGCAAAAATCTCTTAAATATTTTTTTTCAATTTATTATAAGCAATTGAAAATCGATAAAATTTTAAAAAGAACCACCTGTCTACGAACGGGCCATGATTGGTCGCCATGTTGGTGACGTCATAATGTTCAAGGAATTTCACCATAGTACAATGTCACGTAAATTGACTAAAAATATCCGAAAATTAGTGCAAAAATATTATTTATAACAGCAAATTTTATTTAGACATGTGTGATAAAGGATTCATAGAGGCAAATTTCGAAAAGATATCCATCTGATGGACGATTTGGAAAAATTGAGCATAAGTAAAGTAGTCGTAATGAATATTACGTGATAGAGGACCGCGATCGGTGTTTGTCATTGTTGTTCATTGTACACATTACATTTAGAAACATAATTGTCATAATGTAATTGTTGTTACATATGGGTAAGTGATATTCGTGTAAAATAAAAAGCTAACAAACACGATTGGCGCGCAACTTCGACTTTAGATATCAAAAAACTTCATAGGGACCACTAAATATTATACAACCCGAAATCTGTGGAGCCTTTATTTTTATTTATTTTTTGCATAACATCCTTAAAATTTTCGGTATTTTTAATAATTTGCTTATCTATCTATATCTAGATATCCCTTTATAATATTAAACACAAATATCTATATAATATAATTACAAACAGTAAAAAACTTTGTAGAACAAAAACGTGAAAATATTAATTTGGTACATTTTCAAATATCTCTTAAATGCGTCGACCGATTTTCACAATTAAAACAGAAATATTAGTTTTACGCCTATATCCGTCATTTAAAATTAAAATAATGAATATATCTCCATAAACAAAAAATCATGTTTTCAAGTTACGTAATTATACAAAAATATCAACTTTGCTCGAAAGTTCCCTTAAAAATTTACTTTTCTCAATTTTTAATGATCAAATTAAGAAATTAATCAGAATCTAATACTAAATTAGAACAAGATAACAACATATTTAACATATTCTAATTGGAATCTAGTTAGACATAGAACATTTCTCAAAACTTTAGTACAGTTTGCTAGGTTGGGTATTGCGCGAATCACATAATAATGGGGAGTTATTTGTAATATTCGTACATAATGATGCGAAGCAAGCACGATAACTTTTAAGGTTCGATATTTATGATCAATGTATTCGATATTCATCAATATATTGACGATAATAACAAGATGGAATTGGTTATAAGTCAAAACACTGTTTATGCTATGTGCCTTAATGAGTAGAAATGAACGTTGTGACGTCACACGGGCTCGGCTTTGTTCGGAAAACTGTCGGGGTGTTTTCGGTACTGGATTCAAAAAAAATATTTTCGATTGGATTTTACTTTGTAATTACAATGAAAAAAAAAAACTAAAAATAGTTTTGTATGAAAACTTATATATGATCTTTTCATTTATTACAAAAAAAAAGTTGATTCAACAAACCAATTCTCGGGAATTTAGTATCACTAAATGTGGGTGTACTCAAAATCAAAATATTTTTTTTTATTTTACGTAGATCTACATGGGCACTTATAAAACGTTGACACAAGGCGCACGGTTCGGGTTGGTCGGTAGAATTAAAAGAAGAGAAAAAAAAAAGAAAAAATTTAGATTGTGAGTAGGTCCGCGGTCCGACCGCACTACGCGTCAGCGGAGAGACGCGACGCGACACGACCAAATATACTTTGTATGAAATTGTGTTAAATAAACCGCACTACGCGGCAGCGGAACTGCGCGACGCGACACTTTATCTCATACAATTTCATATAATATATAATTTGTCGCGTCTAGTGCGTTTTGGCCTTTAGAGACATCCACATATTTGTGCCGTTTTGTGAGTTACCAGGGAAGCCGCAATCGCAGAAGGAGCTAAAGCCAAAATTTTTATCTTCAACGTAGTCCTTGATTTTATAATATGCTTTTTTTAATAAGGATACGTTTGATGTAGTTTTTGAACTTGCCATCGGTCAGTTCTATAACTGACTTTGTACTTACTGAAATACAAGCATGCTGTTATGATTAAATAAATGCCGATGATAAGTTCTGACCACTTCTTCGATAAGTAAATTGTAATTGGTTCTTCCATTCTTTCTGTCTTTCTTTCATTCTTTCGTTATTAATTTCTTTCTTTAAATACAAGCAGTGGCGTAACTATAGGGTGGCAGGACTGGCAAAATGCCACGGGCCCCCGGCCCTACGGGGCCCCCGTCCAGCGATGTTGCGAGCTCAGGCGTGAGCTAACATTTTCAACAAAATTTTGTAAAAGTTATGCAGCTCTATATTATTATAAATGTGTAATACCTATGCTTTTGAAAATTTTATTTACTAGATATTTAACTAAATGCACAAAATATTACTGTTGGGTAACTACTAACTACTTCAGTTATTTACTAAAATAAATTTAATTTACTGGGGCCCCATCCAATGAATTTGCCACGGGCCTCAGACGATATAGTTACGCCACTGAATACAAGCGTGATGTATTGTTGCAGACGTGTGCCGTAACTGTGGAGAGACCTTGGATGATAAATGCAGGTGTCGCATCTGCCCCCTCAAGATAGGACCCACGGAGACCAAGTATCGACATGACCCGAAGTGGAAGTACACTAGGAGTAAGTTATCAATAAATGCCTCTTACTGTCCCACTGCAAGGCAAAGGTTTCTTCTCATAAAGAGAAGGCACGAACTTTGATCACCACGTTTGCTCAAGATGGGTTGACCATTTTGAACTTACAGGGTGTACCTAACGGAAAAGTGCTACAATTTTTTTATTTTTTTTAAATTACAAAAATACCAGCCAGCCAGCCTGTCGGTTTTTTATGGGTTACATTACGGGGAGTGTACGACGGAACTGCACAATTTGATTCCACCTAGCCCTTTCCATCATCGGACTACAAGACGTACGGCCATGCGCCATCGGTACATGGTGGACATCCCACCCATACGCACAAAGCGTTTTGCTAATACTTTCATTGTACGCACAGCTAAGGAGTGGAACTCCCTTCCGGGGTCTTTGTTCCCAGATAGCTACAACCTTGGGGTCTTTAAGTCAAGAGTGAATAGGTTTCTTCTAGGCAAGCGTGCTTCACCGTAGACCGCATCATCGCTTAACATCAGGCGAGATAGTGGTCAAACGCGTGCATATAGATTATTAAAAAAAAAACTGCTTCTGTCCATATACGTATTATGTATATGAACAACTTTTTCTAAGGGGACAGACAAACCCTAAAATTAAATGGATTTTCCATACAAAGTTGTTGACTGATCACATTTTATTACGTACCTTTTGGTAAATCAAACTTTTTTTTTTTTTTTTTTTTTTAATGTCACCTACGAGTTACACAACATTAACTTATACAGACAATATAAAAATGGATACCCTTCTTGTTATGCACACTCAATTACAGGTAACCACAGCTTACACATATTCGAGTTTCCCATCATCTCCTAGCCTTTTTCCCAATTATTGTTGGGGTCGGCTTCCAGTCTTACCGGATTCACTGAGTACCAGTGTTTTACATGGAGCGACTGCCTATCTGACCTCCACAACCCAGTAACTGGGTAACACGATACCCCTTAGCAAGACTGGTGTCAGATCTCAGGCTTCTGACTACCCGTAACGACTGTCAAAGATCTTCAAATGACAGCCGGGACCAACGGCTTAACGTGCTTTCCGAGGCACGGAGGAAACTCGGTATGTTGAAATGGTCACCCATCCACGGACCGACCTCGTCAAGCGTTGCTTAACCTTGAAGATCGACCCGTGCGGCTGTTATTATTTAGCCACGAGCTCCTCTCACATATTCGAGTTTACACGCTCTATATAAATATAATTAATAACATTAGGTACAATGAAATAAAAAAAATACAAAATTAAAATAACAGAAAAAAAAAACTGAATTTATACATAAAACTAGCTGACCCGGCAAACTTTGTTTTGCCATAAAAACACCATTACATTCATCTACCCTACCTTCCCTACCCTAACAACCCTATACTACCTACCTTACCTACCCTACCCTAACTACCTACCCTACCCTACCCTACCTACCCTACCTACCCTACCCTACCCTACCCTACCCTACCCTACCTACCCTACCTACCCTACCTACCCTACCCTACCCTACCCTACCCTACCCTACCCTACCTACCCTACCTACCCTACCCTACCTACTTACCCTACCCTACCCACTTAGGGGTATGAAAAATAGATGTTAGCCGATTCTCAGACCTACTCAATATACTCACAAAATTTCATGAAAATCGGTCAAGCCGTTTCGGAGGAGTACGGGAACGAACATTGTGACACGAGAATTTTATATATAAGATAAGATTATAAAGATCAAATTAAAATACAGGTTATGTCTGGTTCAATTAAAATAAAGAAAAGATTCTGCCATATATATGTACATCAACCCAATCATCATTATTATATAATTAAAACATTGTTATACAGAATGAGTTTACTATGAGAAACTATGAGGCATAGCGGAAAACACTTAAACGCGTCACGAGGCCGATTTTGATAACTAAAACTGCATCTTTATATTTTTGAAAAGTCAATATTCTTAGCCAGGAGTCGAACAACTTGATTTTGGAAAAAAAACACACACGCTGTATTATTACACTATTCAATAGTGTCGCTAATAAGGATTAAATTCTGTGAAGTAATAACTGACAGCCTTAGATAAAGTACCTATAGATTAAACCTTAAAATGAGCTTGATTGATAGAGCGAGATGGCTAATTGGCAGCTCCATGTAAATGATAAGGACAAAAGATTATTTTTTGTCCTTGTCACCGTGGCCGGTTTCTGTTGTTTGTCAAACTCTAATATAATGGCAGGTTTGACAAACAAACTCAGTTTTGTTTGATTTTCTGTGATTTCGTAGTATTATGTGTTAATTGAGACAAGGAATTTGGGTTATTTATAGATAATAAGTGTCAGTGCGATGGTGGGTTGTAGTGTTCTTGTTCTTGTTGTAACACCAGAACTAACTATTGTTGTCTCATGTGCGGCCACGCCAGGGCTTTATCTATAGGTACTTTATCTAAGCTGACAGCAAACTTAAGGCTCGTTTTTAACTAAAAATCTACTTATTTTTCCTCCTTGTTAAACCTTAAGTGATGACTATTTAAAAAAAAACCGGCTTCGAGAACTCAAGCATTGTACAACATTCAGAATTACAATAATTTTGAATCCGTTTTGAATATTCTTAAAAGATTTGTTCATGACATTAATAGCATGATACGTGTATTCGTAAATTTCCTACAAAAACAGTATTATGTAAAAATTAAGCTTTTTCCTCAAGTTTGCTGTATGACATTATTTCCCTGAATAATAAGCTTATTAGCGACACTAACGAATGTTGTAATAATACTGCATATGGTTTATTTTTTTTTTATCAAAATCAAATCAAAAATATTTATTTGCTAGAATATGGTACATAAGGTGTAACATTAATTTAAAAAAATATAGAAATACAAAAGAAAAAAATACAAGGGATTCGATTCCTGGTTAGGAATATTGATTTTTCAAAAATCCATAGATGCAGTTTTAGTTTTCATCAAAATCGGCCGAGTGACGCCTTTGAGTGTTTATAAATGATAAATGATTTTATTTCTGTAAGTTGGTTTGTACAAACACTTTTACATGTCGATCATATTTTTTAAAACTAGACGAGGTCGGCGTTTCCTGTCTGACTACTCTGAGAAGAAAGGCCGAAACTAAACTCAGAGGTCACAGTCTCTTTTAAAGTCCAGACAAAATCTTGGTTAGATCATGTGAAGACCATGTAGACTGGTGTCTGAAATGGTCTTTTGTGGAATGAACCAGCCAGATTGAGTGGACCTGTCCAGTCAGTGCACGCATTTGTCAATAACCGTGCAGCTCAACTCAGAATTTAAGGAGCTCAACGTTTGCCGCTGTTCCTCATAGTTTCGGATTTAGTCGTCCATGCCCACTTAAAAAACTCAACCTGTATATAACCGGGATAAAAAGTGGCCTATGTATCAGACGAAAATCCATCGCTGTGTCAAGTTTCATTCAGAACCATTGATTTTGTAACAAACATCCACCTAAACAACGTTTCTAATAGTACTGAGATGATTATTATGCTTTCTTCTCAGTGCGGCCGAAGACTCCGGAGAAGACGCATGCCCAACGGTTCCCGATGGCGCACGAGATGCGTTATATGTTGAGTGAACTCTTGAACGACGGTAAGCATCATCCTCCAAGCCTTATCAAAATGAACCCTTAGAATGACAGTGACCTAATTTAGAAAAAGCAATTCTTGAGAAATCAGCAAAAAGATGTTGAAAAAAAAAAGTTAATTGAAAAAGCCAAAAAACCCGACTGTTTAAAAAGCGAACTAAAAAGACGATACATATTCGTGATCTGGCTGACTAAAACCAGATGTATCCTCCGACTGCACAGCATGATTTTCTTCTTGTTTGCGTCTTTTTAGTTCGCTTTTTAAGCAGTCGGGTTTATTGGTTTTTTGAATTAACTTTTTTTTTATAACTTTTTAGTTACCGCTTCTTTTTTAAATCAGGTACATTTAAACATATAAGTGTTATATATTTTTGAAATCACCTCTTAAAGCCCTTTATTGTGATACCCCATACGATAGGTTTGGACGATAAAAAATAATTTTGGGCTCCCACAATATGGCGCCCAAGCCCAAGACCCGCCATTTTTCTATTTTCCAATTTTAATGTAGCCAGTGACACTCGCAGGGTTAACGCGAATCGATTGACGTAAGAATCATCAAAATCGCCCTACGCGTTTGGTCTCTAGAACGCCACATAGAAACAAACATACATACATACATAGACTGATAAACACATTACCCTCCTTCGGTAGTCGGGTAAAAAGTTCATTGTTGACCTACTCTTTGTACTAAAGTGGCCGATGAGGCTACCGCTTTTTTACTAGCGTAGCGTTAATTTTTATTATTTTTTAAAAGATCGTAGATAATTCCGTGATAGACATCTTTCTGACTCCACACAGAGGCTCTACATAAAGTCTTAATCTATCATTGAAGTCGATGGTCATCATCATCTTGACTCCATGTTACTTGATGTGGTCGGCGCAACACGTTTTCTTCTTCCACACCGTCCTGTCCACCTTCACTTTGTTAAGTATTCACTCTGTTTTCTTCCATATTCATACCACAAAGTACTCTGAACAAAGCGTCATTTTGCACACACACATTGACATTGCGATTTTACAGGGAATAATGGACAATGTTGGACCGAGCTCAGTCGCGGCTGTCATGAATGCTTTGTGCGGGTATTGTCACGTCATTCATACATAAAGTACTGCAACGAGGTTGCATTGGCTGGGTTACCTTTCTTAATTGTTACAGACCGAATATACTCTTTTTTCTTTTTAATTCATTATTGTTTAAGGTTTGAAGATGACAAGTTAGAAATTCAATATCTAGGAATATAATAAGTTATTTTTAGTCCATAGACGAAATTGGAAAGGCTATGAAATTTGTCATAATAATATGGTTTAAGTCATTCAGCTCACAAATATTATGTTTCCTCCGATTGCACAGCATAATTTTCTTCTAGTTTTTGTACATCTTTTTAGTTCGCTTTTTAAGCAGTCGGGTTTTTTGTTTTCATATTTTTATTTTTGTCAAGCTTGGTACTTTTCACATTTTTTGTTTTTAGTGAGATCATTATTACACAATTTTCAACTTATGTTTAGACGAATCGATGTATTTATGTTTGTAATTTATACAACCTATTCTTTTTTTAATTCGGAATCAATATAGTAGCAACCCTAGTGAATCTGTCAAGTTTAGCTGTCATTTTTCGAAACGGCGGGAGTGGCCCTTCTGTATACTTTCTATTTTGTGTCCATACCTACCTCACATAATCCATCCATCGTTTTTTCGTCCTCCCTTTCCCTCTACATCCATAAGAGTATAAGAATAATAATAATAAATGTGGACTCAGCGATCATTGTACCGATAGTCCTGTCAGCCAATGGCTTAATAGCCACAAGCCTCGACCAACACCTTAGGAGCCTCTCGTTAGGCGGCTGGGTCAAGGGCTTGATTCAGAAAACACACTTCTGGACACGGCTCGTATTGTTAGGAGGTTCCTCTCTCAGGAGCCTTGACCGCATAACTTGGATCCTGTTCCCGATACCGGTGGTTTTTTTTTTAAATTACGTGTTTTTAAGTAATATTTAAAAATGTATTAAATAAGAATGAAGTTGAATAAAGAAAATAATAATACCAGACTCTTACTGTCTCACTATACTTCATAAAAGATAGCTTGATCTCTGCGACATATGTCAAACTGACGTATACGTTATTGTTAGCCTGTCAAGCGCTATTGTTACTGTACTGATACTGACAGCTGTCGCAGAGATCAAGCTATCTTTTTTTATGAAGACTACAGGGCAAAGACAGCTCTCATACAGAGAAGGTACGAGTACTAATTACCACCCATGCTCAAGGCAGGTTGGCGATTTCTATTACTTTAAGTCCTTGTTTCCTCATTATATTCTCCTTTCTTCATTATATACTGAAATCGGTGATCTTCAAGATAAACTTAGGCCCAGTTTTATTAATCGTAGTTAACTCATTGTTAAGCTAACCAATGGTTTCTCGGTAAACGCGTTTGTTCACCAATTGTTGGTCTTACAAATGTTCAAATAATTTACTCTTCAAAGTCAAAGTCAAAGTCAAATATATTTATTTCAACTAGGCCAATAAGCGGCACTTTTGAACGTCAAACATTAAATCTAAATTAAAAATGTACAAGTAATAAAAATTGACTCTACCGTGCATTCGGAAAGTAGCTTGTTATGGAGAAGAACGCACAAGAAACTCCAACAACCTATATGACTATTCTCCTTCAACTTATATGACTATTTGTGATGCCATTTAACGCCAGTTGCCAGTTGTCATATTTAACAATTGGTTGAGTTAACTAAGCATCATAAAACTTGGCTTAGGAAGACAGTTTTTAGTGGAAAAATGTATGTAATAAAGCATAAAGTCAAAGCCAAATATATTTATTTAAATATATTAAGCGGCACTTTTGAACGTCAACAATAAAAATGTACAAGTAATAACAATTGATTCTACCGTCTATCGGAAAAGTAGCTTGTTATGGAGAAGAGCGAAAAAGTTAATTTCTAAGTTATAAAACAATAAAACTAACATCAAGGTAAATATAACAATTTATGACACAGTTGTAAAGAAATCAAGAATCGACCGAGGTGTGATGGCGGAACAACGGCGCGACTTCAAGGATATGGTGGAGGAAAAGTTAGAAATTATGCTGGATATCAAGCACATCCTGGATGTTGGTAAGTATAAGAATTGCGTTAGATAATATTGGTTAGAGAGTAACTGAATGAATGAACGAATGAAATTAAGTATGATTAGACGTCAAGCGCTTTGTCGATGTTGTTAGTGTGTAGGGTGCAAAATGCAAATACACCTTAACATGAATTATTATAAATGCAATGCAAATATCAATGTAATGTAAAATATCAATGAGTGCCAACGGGAAGAAATAAAAATGCAAGTTGTCCGATCCAAACCGCGTCTATTAGAACACTAAATTAAATATTGGTACAAATGCATCATCAATGCTCTGCTTGCTGCTGCATGATTGTCATAAAATCGAATCTAGGTCGCATGTGTAAGTGCAAAGGTGCGAACCTACATATTGCACAATTCCTTACTTACTACACAATTTTAAAACCCATGTACGTGCACCGTACGTAGTGCTTTCAATAATAAAATAATTGTTGAATGATTGAGTGGATGAAAGAAAGAAAACACATTTATTTGTCACAAGCAACTATAGAGCACACAATATAAAAAATGAAAACTTAAAACTAAACAACAGTAAAAAAGAGAAAATACAATATAAATATAACACTCTGTGTCCCACGGCTGCGTCATATAGGAACAGTTCAGCAAAATGTCGCGCAACTAGTGTCCGACGCTGGTTTCCAACTGGGCCTGTGACGTGACGGACGTAAAGCAGTTGTATAGTGACTTAATGTGTATGTAAAATAAGTATGAACTAATGAATGAATGCACTTTGTAGATATTGGTAGGTAGTGCGTTCAATGTTGTGAGTGAATGATTGAATGTATGAACAAAACAACGACAACAACACTGGACACCAAGCACTTTGTCGATGTTAGTGCGATCAATAATAACGGTGATGAGTGAATGGTAAGTGAATGGATGAACGCATGGAACTTCAAGCACTTGGTCGTGTTGGTTGGGATTTATAAATATAGTGCTACAAGGATTTTCTGGCTGTTGGTAAATATTTTAAAAATGATCCATAGTTTGAATTGAAAAAACTAGAAGGCAGCTTTCGTTACGATTTTGCTCACGCGCCAATAGATTTATGCAGAGTTACCTATATGTGTGATTTGAATGAACCGTGACTAAATGAGTGAATGTTGAATGAAAGAATGTATACCTTTAGACACAAGACAAGACTGATTATATGTGAATGTCTGAGAAGCTGAATATTCGAATCTGGCAAAACCAAAATCGATCACACGGCCATTATAGACGCTAAATAAATGCGTTCCTTGCGAAGTATGTGTGGTGTAAATCATAGATGGAAGAATTATGTGAAAAGAAAATGTTAAAATAAGATGAAGTGACAAAAATTTAAAACATATGCTAAGATGGTTTGGTCATGTTGAGATGATGAATAAAAGGCGACTAATAAAAAAATATTTACAAGGCAGACGTATGTGGAAACGCCGGAAGGGTTCGCCCAAGAAGGACATACACAGATCTTATTGGTGATATTTTTCAGAAATATTAGATAAGATAAGATAGACAAGATATATTTATTTTGTAAAACATGAGTACATTATGAAGGTATAATATTAGTATGAGGATGCTACAAATGTTTTGCTATTTATGGCGTACAAAATAAATTGCACTAGACAAACAATACAAAAAAGTGCAATAACAAAATTTAAATTAAATTGAAATTACGATGTCAAAACTTAAATTCAATAAAAAATCACTATGTCACAATTTAAAATTCTATTAAAACAGAAAATAAAAAGGTTAGGTGCGCAGTACTAGCGTGCGTGCTACTAGTAACCAGCGTGCGTGTATGACCAAATGTATGAGCTTAATTGAAGCAAAAGGAGCATGCAAGGATCTTAGCAAGTGAATTTATGTAGTTTCTTCATACCCCCATGGGAAAAAAAAAAACTGAATATCGATGTTGTTGCTATCTGCTTTTTCAGCGTTTGACGTGGCTACCGGTGCAAAAATTCTGCCTGTCAAGGATTGCTCATACCACTACTACATGAGACAAAAACGCTCGGAAGCGCTCGCACGGAGCGAGCCTTATGAAACGGGAACACGTAAGTATTATCAAGCATTTACCTGCCCTTCGGCAATCATCGCATTTCCGAATACAAACGAATTCTATTTCCATGTCCATCAATTATTAGATTTATCGTGTATAATAATTTGAATTCAGAACCAAGTGCTTTATTGTTGTTTTGTTTTGATTTCCGTGTGAAATATATAGAGCTGTAAAAGTAACAGCTTTTCTTCCATTTTTAAAATAAATTAAATTATGTTAAAAGAGTATTAACAACTCTATATACTTCCAAGTTGATTGAGAGCTGATAGGAATCCCATTTCCAGTGTTCGATTGGGATGACATTTTGCACACACATATAAAAGCCTGTTTCAAGTTTAAAAAAAAATAACAGTTAGAATATGTTAGAATAGTTATTTATGATGTACAAGTAAAATTTCTAAATTTAAAAACCCCCGACAAATTTTTATTTTATGCTACATGATTTATCTAGTACAAGATACGCTTCGATCGGCAATCAATTGAACACGTAATTATGACACGATATTTTGCCCCAAACAGTTAAACGCCCATAACTTAAGAACGGCTGAACCGATTTTATTCAAACATAGCTAAGAAAACTCTCGACAAAATCACCTTTCAAACAAAAAAACTAAATCAAAATCGGTTCACCCGTTTGGACGCTATTATGCCACAGACAGACACACAAATACACAGATACACAGCAACACATGTCAAACTTATAACACTCCTCTTTTTCTGTCAGGGGTTAAAAACCAATTTAAATAGACAAGTCACCTATTTAAATTGATTTTATTGTGGCATCTATTGGATTATATTAATTGTAAATATTTTATTAGGAAGATTGCAGTATTTTAATTTAGTTTCCTTTTTTATTTATTAAGTTTTTAATTTTGGTAAGTATTACTATCGTAATTGTATTGATTGTTGGTCTTAAATAGAATATTGTTTTTAGCTTTTTAAATCATTTTTTTTTTGTAAAATTACAATATCACCACCATCGTCGACCACATTGTCTCTTACCATCAGGTGTAATACGAGTAGTGGTTAATTAAAAAAAATAACATTCAGACCCAATGTAAATTGAAATTAAATTGAATAAAAATGAGATGAATCAGTTGTTCTGAGTTCAAAGTTTTAACCACTTTTGTATCTCAACCAGGTCCAAAGGGACTCCCGTCAGAGCTGCGTCGCCGCGCGGAAGAGGAAGCTGCTGCCAGAGCAGCCGGAGGACCCTGCACCTGCTACGATGAAGAACAGACTTCGCCACCTGACGAGACGAAGTTGGGCTTTGGTAAGTCGCAGCCTTTTTACACCAAGACGTACCTACCGTAAAACCGATCACATCTGAACTGATATCAATTGGTAATTTTGTAATTGGTAATATTCAAGACGCTGTCACGAATTGTGTATGGTAGGAGATGGGGCGTGATGAGAGAAATACTTTTTGAGGATACTTCGTATATTTTGATGAGCCACAAGGAACATGACCGCTGCACAGTGGCGTAACTATAGGGTGGCAAGACTGGCAAAATGCCACGGGCCCCCGGCCCTACGGGGCCCCCGGCCAGAGTTGTTGCGAGCTTAGGCGTGAGCTAACATTTTTAACAAAATTTTGTAAAAGTTATAAATTTTATACAAGTAGGTACTTAAAGTCAATTTAAGTTAGACACAACTAAAGACCGTATATAAATTCAAATAAAATATTAAGATTTAAACGCATTCATAACAAAAGCATTGATTACTTAATTTTTTCAGCGGTACTTTCTTTGAGTCGAGTCTGTCGAAACTTCAACTTCGAAAACATTAAAAACATTGAACCCTACTGGACGGGCAGGACATATCATGAAATTTGTTACTATTTCTGTGACAAAAAAAAAAATAATAAAAACCTAAGTATTTAAGGAAATTTATGGGAGAAGACAGGCTACGTATCATGGCTATTCTGTCTATTGCAAGTTCTATGTCGCAATCTATAAACTTTGATGATGTTATTGATACTTTTTCGGAACAGAAAACTCTATCCGCAGCTTTATATGAAAATTTTATTTACTAGATATTTAACTAAATGCAACTAACTACTTCAGTTATTTATTAAAATTAAATTAAATTTACTGGGGCCCTATCCGATAAATTTGCCACGGGCCTCAGACGGTACAGTTACGTCACTGCCGCTGCAATCTTTGCTTAGGTAAACGAAATGATTGCACCGATCGCATTTCACAGCATTCGGACACGGCTGGCCACATGATCATTTTCAGCATACTTAAAACACATACGACTAAATGATGATGACCAATTGCCGCATATTTTTTTCTATGGGATGTCATCAAAATCAAAAATCAGAATCATTTTTTTTTTATTTAACTTCGGCCTCTGGGGCACTTATAAAACGTCGACAAAAGGTACACGGTTCGGGTTGGTCGTTTCCTATGGAGAAGAACTGGCAAGAAATGCCACGGTTACTCTTTGAAAAAATGGTTTGGTTTTACAATATTTCCATGTTACAGCACAAAGATATGGGGGGACAATGTAGGCCTTACAATAAGTCGCAAGACACCAAAAAAGAAGATTTTATATTTTATATTAACAAAAGGAAAAAAAGAAAGCAAAACGAGATCTTATCTTATCTTATCTTATGGAGGGGCCGAGAACATCTCGGACACTTCGACCCATTGGGATCTATTGTGGTCCCCTAGATAACTTACTCCCCCCCAATCTCGTTGAAAACCGTTTTCATGAGTTTTACAACGAGACTAGGAGATATGAGCCTATAGTCTTCTGGTTTTGGGTATCCAACCCCTAGGAGACCCATTCGCTTACCAGCCAGTGCATCGCATGTGCACAGAAGGTGCTCCATGCGTTCCGTATGTTCCCCACACAACCTGCACACGGGAGTCGTAGTTAAACCCATCTTCATGAGCATGTCGTTGGTTCCAAAGTGCCCAGTAAAGGCCCCAAGCAGGTAGCGGATTTGCCCCCTGCTCATGTTCCAAATGCATTCCCGGGCTTTGAAAGTAGAGCCTAGGAATTTCTTGGAGTGTTGCAGACCGGTGTTAGACAGCCAATAAGTTTGTTGTCTGTGATCTGCAAACTCCCTAAATGCGGCTTTTACGAGACACGTCGAAATGCCTACACATGGTTCTGGACCCACAAATTCATTTGCTGAGCCCTCTCTTGCCAGTTCATCAGCCACTTCGTTACCATGGATTCCTTTGTGCCCAGGGACCCACATCAGTCTCACCCTGTTGTGCTTCCCAAGCCTGTTTAGGGCCTGGATAGCATCCAGAATGAGTCCGGAGTCCACTTTGTAGGATGCCATGGCTTTGATTGCAGCCTGACTGTCACTAAGAATATATATAGATTTACCTCGGGTTCCTCTATCTATATTCTCTTGAGCACAGGTTATTATGGCAAATGTTTCCGCTTGGAATACAGTTGCCATCTTCCCTAAGCTTTTGCTACATTTGTAACCTTTTGCGTATATGCCCGCTCCTGTACCTGATTCCATTTTGGATCCATCAGTGTACCACACCAGACTGTCTTGTTCTGGTGGATCGAGTCCCTTCTTCCAGTCCTCTATTGTAGGGATTTGGACCTTAAAAGACCTTTCAAACACAAATTTAGTTTGCATTTTATCGGATAACATGCTTGTTACCCGATCCAGGCCTTCATTCTCATCGAACTTTGTATGGTTAGTCTTTGGCTTAGAGGCATCCCATAGTCCAGCAACAGCAAGACGATGTAATGTCTTCCTTGCCTCGAATTCAACCATCATATGCAGAGGAGGGAAATTGAGGTATCTCTCAATCGCTGCCGTTGGTGTTGTCCTGAAAGCACCTGTGATGCCGAGACACACTGTACTTTGTAACCTGGTGAGTGGCGCTTTGCACGAAGCAAGCTTTGTTCTTGGCCACCACACTAGGCTGCCGTATGTGATAATAGGTATTATCATTGTCCGGTACAGCCATCGTATCACTTTGGGCTTTAACCCCCAAGTTTTACCGTAGGTGGAACGACACATGCCGAACACTCGTAAGGCCTTTGTCGTTATATTTTCCACATGAGTTTTCCACCTGAGTTCTTTATCAAGCGTTACGCCCAGATATTTAACTTCGGTGGACCAGGGCAGCTTTATTTCATTGAGGGAGAGCTCTCCTAGGTGTTCTGGTTGTCTCTTCCTCGTAAATGGAACAATGACTGCTTTGCTTGGGTTGATAGAGAGGTGGTTCTTTTTACACCATTCCTCTGTCATCCTCAATGCCTGTTGTAATAATCCAGACACTATGTTCGGGCATTTACCATTGACCATTATTGCTATGTCATCTGCATAGCCTACTGTGTAGAATGGTCCGGTATTGAGTTTGGTAAGTAGCGAGTCTACTACCAAGCACCACAATAATGGTGACAGCACCCCGCCTTGCGGGCAACCTCTTGTTGTTTTTGCACTAAGTCTGTCTCCCATCAGTTCCGATCTGACTATTCTGCTTTTCAGCATATAGTCAATCCAGTTGCACGTGGTATCGTTGATGCCATGTTCCTTTGCAGCAATGCGTATGGACTCAAATGTTGTTTTGTCGAAGGCTCCCTCTATGTCGAGGAAAGCCCCGACACAAATCTCTTGTCCCTCTAGCGCAGCCTCGGCTCGACTCGCAACAAAGTGCAATGCCGTTTCCGTAGATTTGCCCGGGCTGTAGGCGCACTGTAGTTTATGTAGAGGGAATACTTTCAGTGGTCCCTCTCTTAGATACCTGTCTACCAGTTTCTCCAGAGCTTTTAAGAGAAAAGATGATAGACTGATGGGCCTGTAAGCTTTAGCTTCTTCATAAGTCGGTCTACCCACCTTCGGTATAAAAGTGACTTTGACCTCCCTCCATGCCTTGGGTACGTACCCAAAGGCTATGCAAGCTCTGTAGAGCTTACTCAAATGGGGTACCAAAACAGATGCCCCTTCCTGCAATAGTATTGGGTAGATGCCATCCGGACCAGGGGATTTGAGAGGCTGGAAGCCCGCTATAGCCAGCTTCAGTTTGTTTTCATCTACCACTTTCTTTGCCGTGTGCCAGTTACTTTTGGACGTGTGCCTTGTGAGCTCATCCTTTGTGACTGGTTCCTCTTCATCGCTATTGCGCAGTATACATTCCGGGAAGTGGGTCCTAAACATCACACCCAGAGTGTCCTGTCCAGTTTCCGTGAGACACCCATTCTCATCCTTTACAGATGATAGTGGGTTTGTCTTAGTCATGGACATTGCTTTGCACAACCTCATTCCACTTGGCAGAGTTTCGATGGAGGTGCAATGCTGTCGTCAGTTAGTTCTTTTGGCCTTGCGTACCGCCGTGTTATACCTCGTTAACATGCTATGATAGCCAGAAAAATCCTTCCTGGCTTTTGCATCATTAAAGGCCTGTCGTGTTTCCTGACGTATTTTGACTAGTTCAGGAGTCCACCATGGTACCTTTTTGCAAAAGGCCTTTTTCTCTGGGCAGTTATCTTCCCATGCGCCGATGGTGCCCGCCTTGATTCTGTCCGCTTCGAATTCTATATCCAGTATGGAATTAAGCTTACCTTTAGGGCTCCCTAGATTTACTTTAAGGTCCCTCCTGTATGAGTCCCAATTTGTATGCCTTGGGTTTCTCCTTCGTCTAGTTTCGGCTTCTCCCGCCGTCCTAAACCTAAAGCATATATAATTATGGTCAGACAGAGAGATTTCGTCCGATACATGCCAATTTTCAATATGAGCGCTGGCCCTGTTTGAAGCCAGTGTCAGGTCAATAACTTCAGTTCTCGCAGAGGTCCTGAAAGTAGGTTTATTGCCTGCGTTAAGGATTTGTAAAGAAGAGCTTACCACAAAGTCCAACAAATCCTCGCCTCGTTTGTTGACATCTGAGCTGCCCCAAACGACGTGGTGAGCATTCGCATCGCAGCCAAGTATCATGTCGAGATTTTCTTGGTTGCCGTAGTCAACCAGTCTTCTGATTTGAGGTGTTACTGGTTCCTTTTGTTCATATGGGAGGTAGGCAGAGGCAAGGATAATTCTCCTTTTCTCTGTTCCCGCCCCCACTTGGATCAGAGCTGTTGTGAGATCCCTGTAACAGAAAGTACGTAAGGGCATTGCCTCTATACCGCCCCTGATATAGATGCAAGTCCTCGCGTCATTAGTTGGACAGTCATAGAGCACCATGCCTCCTGTCCCACCTAAGCCTTTTATAGTCCCCTTATACAGATAAGGTTCCTGTATCAAGGCAATGTCATATGTATTCAACTTCAATTGCCGAGCCAGAAGGGTAGTAGCGGCTCTGCAATGATGCAAATTGATTTGTACACACCTTAGTCCTTCCATCTTGAATAATTGATGGGTTTGTGTTATTGTTGAGTGCCTCAGTTTTGAGGCTCCCCCTCCATCGCACCCTCCTCGAGAGCAGTAGGCGACTCAATCCCCAGGGTATCGAGGCCCTCAAGGATGTCATCCTCGAGGTCCGCCTCTGACGCCCCGGTCTGGATCTCCGCCCCCTGCGCTACGTCGTCAGCAGAGGCCTCGTCGATGTCCTCCTCAGATTGCGGTGGACCATCATCGGAGGGTTCCACTCCTGCTTCCGCAGTGGGTACCTCTCCCTTGTCCTCTTCCAGGAGCTTGAACGAATAACGTTCAATCCCTCCTGGAAGAGAGTAGCCCGCGGCCTTGATGACCCCAGCGGACACCCCGTCCATAAGGACGATACGACGGATGCCGGTCTGCTCAGTGAGAGTATTCACGACCTTCCAGTCGTCCGTCCTCAAGGCAGGGTTAAGCCGCTGGAGCAGTCGAATGGCCCGGGCAGAGTCTTTCAACGCCAAGTTCCTACTCTTCCATGCCATTTTGACTGGCTTTGGAAGGTCCTTGGCGTCGACGACCTTGAGTTTCAGGGAGCCAAGTTCCACATTGTGGATGGCACCCCGAAACCAGTTTGCTGCTTCAGAGTTGTCACAGGATACATGAACTGCACCCGCGACAACTCCGGAAGCAACCGTGAGAACAGGCAGAGGATCTGGCGCCACTTCCAGTTTCTCAATTATGAGCTCCTGGATCGGCACCAAGTCCTCCGCCTTCAAGTACTCCTCCGGGTACTTGACTGTGATGACAGCGAGTTTCACAGCCGCCACCGCATCCCTAAAGGATCCGGTTGAGGACGATTGCCCTTGGGTCTTCATCCTCTTGGCCGCCATGTCCCCGCTGTCACCGCTGAGAGCAGCACGCGGTCTTTTTGATGGGCCCTCTGTCTGTCTGCTGTCTCAGCTTTTGGCGCTTTTTCCTTTGCGCCCCAGATCGTCCAACCGGAAGCCAGCCTGATACATTCCGGCCACCTGGAGACGACGAGGTGCTGTCTTTGCAGGTCGCGTCCGGGGCCCCAAGGTCCGAGGTCATTCGACCTCTAACGCAAGGGTCCCGTATCGCGCCAGCTTTGGCAGCACCTTTATGCCCGGTGGGCTGGTTTGCATTTCTGCCCTTCGGTGGTCCCACAGCAGTGCCGACCCTCGACAGTGCCGCAGCAGTACCGTCATTTGACAGTCCCGCCACAGCCCCACCTCGAGACGATCCCACTGCAGTCTCGCCTCTGGGCGTTCCTGCTAAGGAAAGTGCAGTCCCGGCTTGCGCCGGTCCCGCCTTCTGGTGTGCAGTCCCAGCTTTCACCGGTCCCGCCTTTTGGAGCGCAGTTTCAGCTTTCGCCGGTCCTTTGGTTTTTGGCCTTGTGGTTTTTTTTATGTTTAAAATCCATTTAAAAATCCCGTTATTAATTTTCATCCCTCGACTATCCCCACCCGCCATGGAGTGCTCAAGTGGCGATGCTACGGTAGCACCAGGGATTAGTCGAGGGATATAGCCCCCCCCCCCCATTAGTTGCTCACGAGACTGCACGGCACCAACCCACACCGCTACCACTAGCGATGAGAGCGAGCGCCGCCGTCTGCAAGCCCCCAATGGGAGTGAACTCGCCTGGGGGCCGTCTGACCGGACCCCGCAGCCAATTGACCGTAGCTGGCTAGGCTACGGCCTCCCGTGTGAGAAGAAATCCGGGCCAAAGTGGAGTGTTGCCTCCGAGACGTTAAAACTACCTACGCTCATCGGCTCAGCCACCAGGATCCCATCATCCTTCCGTACGGGTCCCCGCGCACGGCACAAACACGCGGGAGGTCATTACTATCCATCAATTGTCAATCATCTTGCTCAATGGTGGACACCCAGGGGCATGACCTCGCCACCCCTGCGTTGCGTCGCCCGGTGTTTTCAGTTACGTCTATTTCAGAGGGAATTAGACCAATAACAGGGCGGCAACCACGAGAAGGAAAATCACCGCACTTGCCTTGAGGATCTACACGACCGTTGCGCTCTCCCTCAAGACCACGCCACCTTGCGGGCTCTGAAGGAGCCAGGCAAAGTAGGACTGCATCAACAAAGCCAAGCCCACAGGGCTTGTCGCTGACAGCTCAAAGCGTAAGTTTGCTAACACAGACCAGCCCCAAGCAAAACGAGATAAAAAGTTTACAAATTTTAACAAGCATCTAGAAATCTAGAAGGCCTACAATGTTCACACATTCACAAAACAATCGGTAAAAGAATCTATACAAAGGTAAAAAAAGAACATCCAATGACTTCTCCCACACTTGGTAAAGCAGGAGGGTGTGTCAGGCTTTTACTGACTAAAACCCACCCGTGTTCCTTCAGTTGCTTGTGCCAGGGCCGCGGGTATTCTCTTTCAAATTTATCCGCGACCCAGACAGGCATTGGCCCTAGCAGACAATCGACGGCGCGTGGAGCACTACGCGCCGTCGACTCGGGCCTGGTCCTTATCTGACGGCGAGCTACCCTTTACTCGCCGTCCACAAGCCCGCGCCTACGGTGGCCCGGAATCGGCTTGTCACTCATGGGACCGCTTGCCGCCTGATTTTGATGTATTCTGCTTACTATCACCGTTTTGTTTGCTCTCAATGGCCGCATTACGTTTGCTTTCGTTGCTCCTTTTCATCTTTGACTTCATTGTCTCGTAAATTGAGAGTTTTTCTTTCAGCACGCTGTACGACGTGTTCCGTATAATCTAGCTTTATTGCTTTCGTAACCAGATATGCCGTCTACTATACAGGCTGACCAAAAAGTCGTGGATCAAACGCAAAAAAAAGCAAAAAATTGTTCTACGGGAGGTTCTTAAGGTCAACCCCTGCAGAGTTATAATTTATTTTGTGTTTAATTTATTTTGTATTGTTCACAATCGTTATTTTGTTTTATCATCCTAGGAAGATATTTTTGAAGCCACTCATGGCCATGTGTTATATATGGCCTGTCCTTGCTGCTTGCCATGGATTCATGCATTTCTTTAGAATTCAGTCTGTCTGGAAATTCTTTGAGAACAGCTGTCTTCAAATCATCGTATGATTTAAACGTTTTCTCTGATCTAAGCCACAATTCCGCTGTACCCACGAGCGATCGTCGAGCGATGATGAGCTTCTGCTGGGCAGTCCAACCAAATACTTCATCATTATCCTCGATGTCGGCAACCCATTTTGACGAAGAATAGGTTTTGTGCTCGCCACTGAATCTACTTATGCCGTTCGTAGCATCCAGCGACATCATGGCCGCCGCTCCCACCGCCGCCGATTCGGCGATCTCTTAATATTCCGGTAATCTCTTTATCCACAGGCATCTTCTTGTGGAAGTCTTCGTTTGTAGCGAAGAGTTGCAGTCATATTGCCGCGTATTACAGTACAACAATTTTCTTCATGTCCCTCGGCAATCATCGCATTTCCGAATGCTAATGTCCATGTCCATAAATTATTAAATGTATCATGTATAATAATTTGAATTCAGAACTAAGTACTTTATTGTTATTTTGTTTTGATTTCCGTGTGAAATATATAGAGCTTTAAAAATAGCAGCTTGCCTCCCATTTTTATAATAAATAACATTATGTTAAAAGAGTATTAACAACTCTATATACTTCCAAGTCGATTGAGAGCGTCCAGTCTGCACCAAGTGCTAGACAACTCTTTAGGGCAACTGATAGAAATCCGACGGCTGACGAAACACAAAATTTGTCGATGTTCACTTCAATAGGTTACCTAGCTAGGGCATGCATTTCGAAATTTCGGAATTTCATAGTTTCGAAATTTCGGACCATATTTGCATGTTTATTAATTTCGAAATTTACAACCTTAATTTCGAAACTGGATTTAATTTAAATATTATGTTATTTTTTATACAATAATTAAATTTATTATTGAAACCAAAAGAGGATCATCTGAAAATGAGTCTGAATACGGATCTGAAGCCAATTAGACCGTTGCGTTGGGCCGTTTTGAGACCATATGTGCTAACATTACAATAAAACAAAGGCTAACCATGGTGAAAAAATAAATAAAAAAGAGTGAAAAAAGCTCGGCCATTTAAAAAAATACCGAGCTTTGTATTAATGGTGGCCAGTGAGGGGAATACTTTGACAAGGTTTAAAATCGTTTGCTGGGAATGCCAATATTTTATTTAAAAATCACTTTGTTTGAATATAAATTGCACTTAGGCACCTCTCCAGATTATTCTAATTATGTTAAAAGAGTATTAACAACTCTATATACTTCCAAGTCGATTGAGAGCTTCCAGTCTGCACCAAGTGCTAGACAACTCTTTAGGGCAACTGATAGAAATCCGACGGCTGACGAAACACAAAATTTGTCGATGTTCACTTCAATAGGTTACCTAGCTAGGGCATGCATTTCGAAATTTCGGAATTTCATAGTTTCGAAATTTCGGACCATATTTGCATGTTTATTAATTTCGAAATTTACAACCTTAATTTCGAAACTGGATTTAATTTAAATATTATGTTATTTTTTATACAATAATTAAATTTATTATTGAAACCAAAAGAGGATCATCTGAAAATGAGTCTGAATACGGATCTGAAGCCAATTAGACCGTTGCGTTGGGCCGTTTTGAGACCATATGTGCTAACATTACAATAAAACAAAGGCTAACCATGGTGAAAAAATAAATAAAAAAGAGTGAAAAAAGCTCGGCCATTTAAAAAAATACCGAGCTTTGTATTAATGGTGGCCAGTGAGGGGAATACTTTGACAAGGTTTAAAATCGTTTGCTGGGAATGCCAATATTTTATTTAAAAATTACTTTGTTTGAATATAAATTGCACTTAGGCACCTCTCCAGACTACAAATTCTGCGTTTTGAGTTTAGTTCAAGTATTTTTACCCGACTGCCGAAGGAGGGTAATGTGTTTATCAGTCTTTGTATGTAAGTATGTATGTATGTATGTATGTATGTATGTATGTATGTATGTATGTTTGTTCCTATGTGGCGTTCTAGAGACCAAACGCGTAGGCCGATTTTGATGATTCTTACGTCAATCGATTTGTCTTAATCCTGCGAGTGTCACTGGCTACATTAAAATTGGAAAAAACAAAATTGGCGGATTTTGGGCGCCATTTTGTGGGGGAAAAAATTTTTTTTTTCTTCCAAACCCATCGTGTGGGGTTCAAAATAAAGGATTTTAAGAGGCGATTTCAAAAATATATAACACTTATATGTTTAAATGTATCTAATTCTAAAAAAAAATAACTAAAAAGTTGTAAATAAAAAAAGTTAATTAAAAATATCAAAAAACCCGACTGCTTGAAAAGCAAACTAAAAAAACGTAAACAAGAAAAAAATCATGCAGTGCAGTCGGAGGATACATCTAGTTTTGGTCCGCCAGCTCACGAATATGTATCCTCCGACTGCACAGCATGATTTTTTTCTTGTTTACGTCTTTTCAGTTTGCTTTTCAAGCAGTCGGGTTTTTTGAATTTTTTAAATAACTTTTTTTTTTGATTTTCCATTATAGTTGGCTCCACAGTTTCGAAATTTCGAAACTGAGAAGTCCTATTTCGTAAGCTAATTTCGAAATAGAAAATGTATGAAACTGCACGCCCTATTACCTACTTCAAGACAAGCGTGCTTTACCGTCGACCACATCATCGCTTACCATCAGGTCAGATAGTGGTCAAGGGCGAGCCTATCAGTAATAAGATGTGCTTTTATGAGTATTATTTCTGTTTCCTTCAGCTACAATGACTGCAATCGAGAAGTCGAAGCTTCTGCCATCAGAACTGAGGACCCTTGAGGAGATGAGGAAATGCAAGTGTGACCAGACAATGGAGGATATGAGTAAAGGTACGTACAAGTACAACTATTTTCTATCTACTAACTAGTCCCTCGGAAATCTTCGCATTTCCGAATTCATTATTAGATTTATCGTTTTTAATAATTTGAATACAGAATTAAGTACTATATTGTTGTTTTTTTTTTATTTCTTTGTGAAATATATAGGGCTGCAAAAATAGCAGCTTAAGCAGCTTTCCTGCCATTGAAATTAATTACGTTATGTTAAAAGAGTATATTAACAACTCTATATACTTCCAAGTTGATTGAGTGCGTCCGGTCTGTTTCAAATGCCAAGGGCAACTGATAGAAAGCCGACGACAGACGAAACACGAAGTTTGCCGAGGGACATTAAGAAAATGTTTGTACTACCTACTGTCAAAGAAGTAGAGTCATAAAATAGAGACAGGAAAAAACGAAATATTTACTTGGTCCGTCTGTCAGATAATTAAAAAAGAACGACATGACGTATTTTTTGCTGCATCATATCAATAAAAATCAACAAAGGTCAAGCTCGTCAAAGTTCAGGAGTGGAGGCTTGTGACGTCACTTCTCGGTAAAAAGTCTACCAAGGCGTGAAAGACAGAAGCACATGGATGAAGTAGGAAAGGGGCTTCACCTGAAGAGTGACTATACCCAAAAAACTAACTCGTACTAACATCTAGATAATAAGTGCAATTACTACAGTCGTGATAATTTACGAAGTCGTATTTGAAAGTTATAAAAACACTTAATAATTATTAAATTTATTTATTTATTCAAAATTATGTAAGTAACACCTTAACAGCTACAACGCCAATGCGATGCTACTACCACAAAGATATTAGGACTTATAGAAATACAATTAAAAATACAATAAAAATATTACAATTAAAATATAATCAATAATACTATTAAACATACAATTAAAATTTAATTATCATTCAAATAAACACAATAAAATACAATTAAAATACCATTACAATCCAACAAAACATTCAATTAAAATTATTTTTCAACATTTTCAATGCACTTCAGGGCTACTCTTGTGAAATTCATCAGGCTACAGTGAATTATATCTCATTCGATATAATATTTAATAATCTTATGGCGCGTGACAAGGGGACAAACTTGTTCAGTGAAATTGGATGCCCACGAATCTTCTTCTTGTTTTCGTGTGAGTTGTGGCCACCTCTGGTTTCAAGAGTTTATTAAGCCGCCTCTGAGGACCCCACAGGTCTCTGACTTTGCTATTTCAGACTATTAACTACATGAGTCCAGGTTTCCTCACGATGTTTTCCTTCACCGTTGCCTGTGATGTCCAAGATAAACTTAGATAGTAGGTACTTATGAATTTGAAAAAGTCACATTGGTACTATTACGGTTTTACAGTTTTGAACCCACGATCTCAAGCACGAGAGGCAAGGTCTTATTCACTGGGCCACCACGAGTCACGACAAGAGAAAAAGAAGATTAGGATTATGAATTTGATTTTTCAATTCCTTACGTTACAAAGTTATCGTTTTTTTTTTATAATTTTTAGATTGTCGCGATTGTAACAAATAACTACTCACAACATTCGTAATGTAATTTGAGGGTATGTAGGTAAAATAAATTTTAAGGAAAAATAACTCATGAAATTTCTCCACTTTTAGAACTCTATTCAGTTGTGTTAGAGTTCACTATCAATTAACAACGAGACCTTTTGATTTTTCAGATATAATCCCAGAAGATACGACTGAGTTTTCAGACACCGCAACGGAATATACTTCGTATTTCACAGGCGAGGAAGGGGAGGAAAGGAGGGAGGGCGAAGAGGAGGGATAGAATGCCCCGTCCACAGCTATTTTACCTCTAAAAGCAACCTTATGACTGAGACAATAAATATCATTATGACAAACCTGAGGAACGGTAATGATTTCCATACCTGCAGTATTGAATAATTACCTACAACCGCGCGGTACACCATCACACCGTTCATACGTCACTGCGGCACGTTCGCGACTGTAAAATGTACTGAGAGTTTACTGAACTCGAAGAGCGTAGGTATGACTCGTGTTCCTACTGTTTGTATGAAGATAGAATACTGTATAGTTATCATTAACGTGCCTTAGGTATATAAAATAACTGTTAAAAAACTACAGGGCCCATATGCCTATCTTTCTCCCAACGATTTTGGGAATTTCTAGTCCAACCAGATGCAGCTGTGAATGTTAGTATTTTACACGGAGGGACAGCCCATCTGACCTCCACAGCAAAGTTAAGGCGGAGTAATACAATGGTCCCAGTCAAAACTGGTGTCAGATTTAAGGTCATAGCACACTTATCAACTCGTTAAGGGATCGTAACCGTGTCGCCTTTCGCCTCGCCGTCAAACAGGCGTCAACCTTACGTAAGCGGATCAGCAGCTCCGGTACTTCTACTCGGCTACGGCTAGGCGACGCCGCGCTTACGGCTCGCCGACTGCTGGTTGACCTGGCTGGCACCAGATCAAACGACGAGTCGTAAGCGCGGGAACTGCAAGTTGACCACGAACCGCACCGTAGTTCGTGAGGGTCTCGAGGCGAGGCGATTACTTCACTGTTCCGATTAGTGTGCGTTGCAGTAGGGAGTTGGCCTGTGGGGTACCCAAAGGTGGCTTAATTAGCTCTGACACCAGAGGTAGCCGCATCCTCACATGAAGGGAAGAAGAAATAGGGCGTTTCATACAAAAATTACTGCACCGTTCGAATTGATACGGTGACGATCCTTTTCGGAGTTGATAAGTGTGCTTAAGACCTTTAATATTTATTTTTATGAAAAAATATTGCGTGTTAACCAAACCAGTAATGATAGGGTAATTCGACCGTGTTCTTGTACGCGTTCATCATACAAGAAACACGGCATTTTTTATGTCTCCCGCACACGATCGCTCCCGAAGTTAGCCGACCGCGTGGCGAATTAGCTTCAGTCTAGTATATTACCAAACTTTGGCGTCAGAGCAACGCGCAGTCCACACTGTCCTTATTTTATATGCATGTAAGCGTGAGGCCTCATTAGTGTGTTACGTTGCGTTGTCGCAACGAATCAGCGCATTGTATGCCATACTTGCGTCACAACACAAGAGGGCGACGCATGTTGTCGCAGCGCAGCGCCTTAGGGTGGATTTCAGACTCGACAATGGATCGGAGCAAACACTGTCCGTCGTCGCACCGGAGCTCCGACAGCGCAGTGCATCACCCTCCTCCTTCGTCTCTCGTCCGTCGATCAGTTGAAACGTCACGTGCGACGACGCAACGCATAATGTGGCATCATGTCACTAAAAATATATGTAAAGTATGAGGCCACAGCGTAACACAGCAGTAACGTTATAGTGCGTCATATCAATCTGCTCTGCCTTTTCCCAACTAGTTTAAAAATTTATATATATTTACGCGGAACGGGGCCGCAGAGATGAGAAACAGAGCAGTGAGGTGGAGTGGGGGGGTGGAACGGGGATGCGGAGCGGGGAAGCGGAGTGGGGAAGTGGAGCGGGCCAGCGGAGCGGGGAAACGGAGAGGACAAACGAGTGCAACCGAGCTCCACGTACGTATGAAAAAACAAAGTCCGCTACTCCGCTCCGCATTTCTTTCTCTCTCCGCTCCGCTACCGAGCGCCGCGTCTATGGAAAGATACAGTCCGCAACTCCGCTCCGCTGAATCGCTCAAGTGGACAGGCAGCCTAACCGGACGCAGCTGAGTACCAGTATTTTACATGGACCGACTGCCTATCTAACTTCCACAACCCAGTAACTGGGTAACACTATGATATCCTTAGGCAATCTAGTCAAAAAATATTTATTTATATTAGGATCCGTGCAATCATGTTTATTTTTAAAGAAAAATCTTTGATTTGTACACTTTTAATGAATAAATAAATATGTATTTGCAATTATTTGTTTTATTTCAAAATTGATTGACGCACAAGATTGGTGTTTATTATTTTATATTTCAGTAAGATCGTGTACAGGTGGAGTAATATAGAATGCAATTAAAACCAAAAACCGTAAATTTGTATCAGTTGGTAAATTGTCCGCTATCTATGTTATTATTATTGTCCCTCAATCCAGTTTATTTATTTGTTTATTAAAACTTCATGCAACATAAAAGTACATAGGCGGACTTAATGCCTGAGGCTTTCTCTACCAGTCAACCACGGGTGGTGAAGAGATAGCATGGCAGGTGCATAAAAATGAAATAATAATAATAATATCAACGCAAAATTAGTACAAAAGTATCTAGTTAAAATAAACATACTTAAAGATGTACTATAATACACTATGTCTATATTTACTATAGTACTATCTTTTTATTAGAGCAATGTTCGATGCTTTCATTGTTTATGAAATTTATCTAATTACTAGCTGACCCGGCAAACTTTGTTTTGCCATAAAAACACCAAACATTCATCTACCCTACCTACCCTACCTACCCTACCTACCCTACCTACCCTACCCTACCTACCCTACCTACCCTACCTACCCTACCTACCCTACCTACCCTACCTTACCCTACCCTACCTACCTACCCTACCCTACCCTACCTACTTACCCTACCCTACCCACTTAGGGGTATGAAAAATAGATGTTAGCCGATTCTCAGACCTACTCAATATGCTCACAAAATTTCATGAGAATCGGTCAAGCCGTTTCGGAGGAGTACGGGAACGAACATTGTGACACGAGAATTTTATATATAAGATTTTGGCGAATGTAGCTGCTTGTACGGAATCCTTGGTGCGCGAGTCTGACTCGCACTTGACCGGTTTTTTTAATAAGAGAAAATGCAAATACGCGACATAGACGGAATGCGATGCAATTCGACCGACCTGCACTTCAAATTTTCTTTTAAAATACGTGTGCTTAGTAATAGTTTTGGAGTAAAAATCTCATCGTCATCATCAGCCTTTTTACCCGACTGCCGAAGGAGGGTAATGTGTTTATCAGTCTATGTATGTATGTATGTAAGTATGTATGTATGTATGTATGTATGTATGTATGTATGTATGTATGTATGTATGTATGTATGTATGTATGTATGTTTGTTCCTGTGGCGTTCTAGAGACCAAACGCGTGGGCCGATTTTGATGGTTCTTACGTCAATCGATTTGTCTTAACCCCGCGAGTGTCACTGGCTACATGAAAATTGGAAAATAGGTAAATAGCGGTTCTTGGGCGCCATATTGTGGGGGCCCAAATTTTTTTTTTCTTCCCATCCTATCATGTGGGGTATCAAAATAAAGGATTTTAAGAGATGATTTCAAAAATATATAACACTTGTATGTTTAAATGTACCTGATTCGAAAAAAAAATAACAAAAAAGTTATAAACAAAAAATGTTAATTTAAAAAATCAAAAAACCCGACTGCTTGAAAAGCGAACTAAAAAGACGTAAACAAGGAGAAAATCATGCTGTGCAATCGGAGGATACGTCTGGTATTGGTCAGCCAGCTCGCGAAGATGTATCCTCCGACAGCACAGCATGATTTTCCCCTTGTTTACTTACGTCTTTTTAGTTCGCTTTTAAAGCAGTCGGGTTTTTTGATTTTTTAAATTAACATTTTTAATGTTTCCACTGCTGGGACACAGGCCTCCTCTCTGTGAGAGGGAATGGCCAATTGGGTTGATGGATGTCACATGTATACGAATTTTTGTTTCTAGGACATGTCAGTTTCCTCAAGATGTTTTCCTTCACCGTTTTGCTCTCAAAACGGTGCAAAATCTATATCTAACTAATTTGAGAGGTACAAAATGAGCACTAAATAATTAGGTGGTCTGCATTGCCCTAGGGTCGAGGGTCCCGATCTGGGGACGACGCAATTTGAATTGTGACGTGCCATCAAGAAAGTCCCTTAGAAGCGTCATTTCAATTCATTCTCCGGGACTTCGTCGAGCTTCATTGCCTCGGCGCTTTTCTGATGGTCGCCACTGTTTTTTCTGGTTTTCAAGAGTTGCAGTGGTTTGGGAATAGTGCGGTGGGATTGTCAAAGCGTAATTTGCAAGATAGAAAGAAAGAAAACATTTTTATTTGTGACCCGCACAGGAGACACGAGATAAGAAAAACACAAACAATAATAAAATAAATAAACCCGTGCGAGACCAAAAAGGCTCCTATCTCAGCATGTGCAACGATATTAAAAAGAAAATAACGCTGCAAGAATGAGAAGTACGATGATGAGCACTTCAAACTGCAATTTGAAAAATACTTGAATTATACCTAAATCTCATACAAGCACTATTGAATTGTCAAGGAGTCGGTCAGTCAGAAAGATGAATTTACAGACTCCAAAGCGTAGATCTCTGGAAAAGAATTTGCAAGAAACTTCATTTTTTTATATTATAGCTAGGCTGGCACTTGACCACTATCTCACCTGATGGTAAGCGCTTATGTGGTCTACGGTGAAGCACGCTTGCCTAGAAGTAACCTATTTACTCTTGACATAAAGACCCTGCGTTATATCTATCGGGAAACGAAGAGTCCGGCAGGGAATTCCTGTCCTTAGCTGTACGCGTAATAAAGCATTTCCATAACGTTTAGTGCGCAAGGGTGGGATGCCCACCATGTAACGATAGCGCATCCTCGTACATCTTGTAGTCCGATGATGAAACAGGCTAGGCATAATTAGAATTATTGCCATTTTGTGGCAAATAATTATTATTTGGCAATATTGATTTTTTGGTTTGGTTTCCATGATCAATATTCGAATTGAGAGTGCTATTGAACTTCTCGGTCTAATGGATAGAGGTGCTGGAGAATAAAGCAGGAAATGTAGGTAGGGTGTGAGTCCAAGATGACAGATTTTGGGGCGCGGTAGTACCCCCCAACCAGTTAAACAAACAAAGGCACATAAAGTTTCAGGAGTAAAACGCAGGTCTGAATATACTTGTAAATGTGGCCTAAAGAACTAGACGACAGCTCTGGGGATACGGCAGTGCCCCTAACAAGTCACGCGAGCAAAAGCACAGCGGTACCATCCTATTCTTGAAGTTTGTGGCGGCCTTAGGGATGGCGAACAGGGTAATCGCCCGGGGCCTCGCTCTTGCAGGGGCCTTGCGCTACAAACCAAAAGGCTTACAATTTATTCCCTAACAAACAATAAAATAAAGCTGGTTGGTTAATTATTTCACCGGTTGGTTGGTTATTAATAATCAAGCTAATATTATAAAGGCGAAAGTTTGTGAGTGTGTGTGTGTGTTTGTATGTTTGTTACTTCTTCACGCTCAAACGGCTGGACGGATCTGGATGAAATTTGGCACTTGGATAGTTTTCAGTCTGGAATAGTAGGTACATAGGATACTTTTTGTCTCGGGAATATGTACTCCTGGGCTAATTTTCGTAATTCCCGTGGGCGATGCCGCTGGCAGAAGCTAGTTTATAATAAAACCAATAAGTGCCTAGTTTTCCATTTCTCGTATACCTATCTCATACATTGTAAAAAGAACTAGGGCCTCGCAAATATTTCGCACCATTGTCTTTGGTCTCATTGGATATTATTCGTACATTTTATTCCATTAAAAGCTTGATTTATAAAGGTAATACTTTTATTTTTACATGTTTTTTTGATGCTAGGCTAGCTGGAGCGACGATCTTCCATGGTGGATGGTACCAGCTAGATGAGAGATGCCAAATCGAGACAAATGGCGTGCAATTAGAGACGCCTAAGTCCTACTAACTGCTGTAGTTTGATGATGCTGATGTTTGATGAGATTGGTTATTCGGCGACTGAATAGATTTATTCAATATGGTTGAAAGTAATAAACTGCTACAGAATTGCGTTACTCAGGACTTCGGGACATTGGCTACCTATCTACTGAATTTAAAAACCTCTCCTTCTTTGAAGATGCGTAAAAAATAAAAATAAATCGTCAATAATTACTCAGAAAAGTTCAATCGATACCGGTACTTGCCCGTGGTTCCTCTGTTTAGTCCCCCTCGGGGTACCACGAACAAATATTTTTGCCCGTGGAGGTTTCCAAGGGGGACAAAGGGGTACCATGGGCAAATTATTTGACCCGTGGTACCCCCGCTATGGTAACACGATAGTTTTGTTCAGAGAAAAAGAATTACTATCATTTACGTTATTCTCCATTACATAATGTGATTAGTCACTTTGTAATGTAACCGTACATTATCAAAACATTCAAAATTAAAAAAAATAATCTGTAATGTCATGTTCTACAGATTTGGGAATTTCTTAAAATATTAAAGAAAATCTTAACTAAACTCCTAAATAAAATAAAAATGATTAATCCAGAGATTAGTACTTTCCTTTCTTAGTTCTTGTCGGGTTTAGTCAATAGCACGGACGTCAAAACCAATCGCAAGCATGCCCTCTGGTGGCAAATCAAGAGCAACTACGCTTTGGCGCGCTTTTTATAACCGCTTGCGTGGTGGGGACAGTAGACTGCAGAATATGGCTACTGACCGCCAAAGATTACTATTTATATAGTGGGTACTGACCGCCTTACAGCTAAGACATCGTAAAATCAGTGTAGATCCTTAAGCAAGATTGTAACTGTGAGTTGTTACTATTTGAATAAACTCAGTGTATCGAATAATTTGTGTGATTTCATTTTCACGATTGTACCCACCTGTAGAAGGCGTTTTTTCTGTTCTGTGGTACCCACCGACATGCCCATACACGATGTCTTAACCTAAGGGAATACATTCTGACGTCCAGATGGTTTGCATCTATCAGCCACCCTTGATGCCACATCATCATTTCAGCCAAAAGACGTCCACTCCTGGACATAGGCCTCCCCCAGGCGTCGCCACATTGACCGATCCCGTGCGATGCCACACACATATTATAAAATAATGTAAAAGTAAATCTGTCTGTGTGTATTTTCATTAGTTTGATGAACAAATTTTGATAAATTTTGACTTATAGATAGATGGGACCTTGGTGAGACAGAATGCTTTTTATACCAGGAGTGCCGTGAGTAAATTTCTTGGGACTGGCTTTCACGCGGACGAAGTCGCTGGTAGCAAATAAAAGAAGAAAATT
This sequence comes from Anorthoa munda, assembly GCA_945859665.1. Lineage (NCBI taxonomy): Eukaryota > Metazoa > Arthropoda > Insecta > Lepidoptera > Noctuidae > Anorthoa > Anorthoa munda. The sequence goes on along the minus strand of OX243919.1, from coordinate 8,975,817 downwards.
ATAGCATTATTTTATTTTATTAATTTATTAATACATAAATGTGTGCTTTTAGCAGTTTATAAAAACATTTTTCAATGTAGCTTTGTTTTTACAATTTAATCTCATTGGTATATTTCTAACATAAAAATCATAAATAAATGGTAAAAATAAAATTTATATTTATTTCTCATGAGTATAACACATGATACGGATTTATAGTTTAATGGTTTAGTTAGACAATTTATACTGTGTATATGTTGTAGGTATATTTTATACAATATGTATCATGGAAGTCTATAATGATAGAAACAGATAAATTATGACAGCCAAGCGAAATAAACATAGTTGCGAGAAGATAGTTGCGAGAAACACAAGAATACAGTCAGATGCGAAAAACACTACATAATAGTTATGTAATTACGAGAAATGCTAGATCCATGGAAATATAAAGGTCGTAGCCGACTTATACGACCCAACTCCCACACGGCAAAATATTTTTTATTGAAATGTGAGCTTACGGGCCTCCTCTGTAGACATACTTTACATTGACAACACAAATAAGCAGTATATAATATATCAATTTCTATAAAAGGAACAGCTGTAACACATTTTTTTTATCAATGAAAAACGTCACGTCAATCATCAATATTAGTCGCATTGTCCCTTCGTATCTGTCTACGGGACAGTAGCGTATTTACCCTTGGGCCAAGATAACCACGGCCCGGGCCGAACTTTGAGGGCATGCAGTTTCCAACCACTCGTGGTATTTTCTTGAGATAAACACTACTTTACTCCTGTCTAGCGCCCCGTGTCTCGCACCCTGTTTCCTCCTTGACCTATCCGAAGTGAGATGATAAATAGTCGATCTCGCTTCGCTTGCACTCGCATACATATATTTTAAAAGCTCCTTTATGTCATTACCGAAAGATATTTTTTTTAATTAAAAAATTATGTAGCCATACCCATTTGTCCGGACCGCCAAATTTGTAAATACGCCACTGCTACTCAATATTGTGTACAATAAACCCCAAATGCTTGCTTACAGAACCTACTTAAATAGGTAAATGTCATTGTATCTATCTGTCGATAATTGTGTTTGTTATTTTATCAAAATTTTACATCACATATCCCGCAGATGACTTAGAATTAGCAAAGTAAAATAACTATAAAATTGTCTACATAAAAAAGTAGCTTTTTAGTCCCTTATTTTTCTAAGGTAGCAAAGAGATCGTTACGCTCTAGTTTTTAATTATGGAGCATAAATAATAATTTAATAACTTTTATATTTTATAGACACGCAGATATGTTTGTGTACCTAAGTAGCAATTATTTAAAATAATATAATTTTTATTTACATTTATATATTTCTACAAAACAAATAAGGTGTAGAGGTGCACTAAGGAAGTATTTTAGTATCAAGTTTGTGAGTGTTGCGCGCAACAGTTGGCCGATTTGTAAGTATTAAAAACGATCAACTAAAAGTTGTGTTTAGAAAATCGAAAGTAGTGTTTTGTTGTGGAATGTGGACTTGTGATCATGGAGCACAGAACGCCGCGCCGACAATGACTAGTGATGCCATTTTTAACAGTTTTCGTGCCCGCGCAAATGCGCCGCAAAGAAGCTTCGGCCGGATTGGGGCCGGGCCGCAAATTTTTATGAGATATTGAGGTCTACCAATGAGGGTTTTCAAGAAAATTTACGCCACCAGTTGGCACCACTGAAAGGTCTTCTACTTGGAAAACGTCGATTTGACTAATGATGGAAAATATAAGCATTTTTTAAGTGCCTGGACCTGACATCTCTGTGCTGCCACCTGGTGCAAATTATTTCCGAAAAAACTCATTAAAAAAAAATGGCCGATTTCTATGAAGTTGACCAATTCAAACGCTTGGTTTGTATGGAAAGTTTTGTCAATGTCATCTCTAGCAGTTACCGACGAGCCGTCTTGATACATTGTGACTGTAGCTTAGGTGATTTTGAATTGTGAAGAGATTTGGAAGTCACTTGCAGCAAAGCAATGAAATTGCTGCAATGGTGGTTATTATTATATTTACATGGGAAGTTGTACAATCAACAGGAAAATTATGAGTACTCTAGTTTCGTGTGTTTTTTTATCCCAAGGGAACATTATACCGGGATGAAGCGTATTTTGGACGACAACTTTGTACAGAAAATCTATTTTTTTTTCAGGGATTTGCCTAAATGCTTTTCCAGACTATAATCTGTCACCTGTCTGGTGTAATCCATCCATCCTTTTGCAGTTATAATATTAAATAAAAATACTGTAGGATTTAGCAATTTCAAAAGTTGCATATTGTTATTACAGATATTAAACGTACAGTATCACTGGTACAGCAAAATAGGTAGTTATATGATACGAACTGCGGGACAAAATCGACTTTGGACTTGCTCAATGTATACATATTTATGCCCTTGACTGTACAACAAAATATGGCGCCACAGTTGCACCACAGTTGACAACAGAAAAGTGTCCTGGCGTGAACGATTCATAAACAGGGTGTTACGGAAAGGTGTGATCATATTTTAAAAACTACTTCTACCAATGTAAAATTGTAACCAAGTTATGAACTTTATCTAAGGAATCAAAGAATATTCTCAAAAAAAAAAATACAAATTTTGGTCAGCTGACGACAACTTTGTACAGAAAATATATTATTTTTTCAGGTTGTTCATTTAAATTAGCAGAAGAAGTTTTTAAAATTATTATTACAGTTTTCCGTTACAGTCTGGAAAGTTAGAATACTCTTTTTGTACACCATAACATAACACAATGATTCTGTAATAATAAGTCGTATATTTTGTATATTTTTACTCGTTGTTCAAAGAATTTTATCTGCCGGTTTGTACTTTGTAGGTAGTTTCAGGCTGCGTTCACAGGTTTGAAGCTTAGCGGCTACCTTTTTAATTTGACCCAAGAATAGGTTGGATGGACCCCTTTTCCCGCACTTAGGGTGTTTTTAGTATCACGCGGATTTGCTCACGAACGTGGGCTTTACATATAAGAAACTACGCATGTGGGGCCAAATGCAGGCCAATGCCGCGTGCTTGAGCAAATCCGCGTGATACTAAAAACACCCTTAGACCGTTTTTTGGTACGTTGTGCGTGCAGGCCTCCTCTCTGTGAGAGGGAATGGCCCGTAATCCACTACGCGGGCCAAGTGCGGTTTGGTGGATGTTACATACTTCGATTTTTTGGTTGTAAGACTTGCCGGTTTGAGTCAAAAACATGATTTTGCTAATTTCTACTTTGAACTGCGACAGTATGTGCAGTGTGTGCAGTTCGTCCTTTATTTTTTTTATCTACGCTTGTCATTTCTTCGAAATTTTATTTATTTATTTATTTAAACTTCATGTACAATAGTGGTACATAGGCGGACTTAATGCCACAAGGCATTCTCTACCAGTCAACCTTTGGGTTTAAATTTTCTTTAAGGATAATACATTTTTCTCTCCATGCTTCGAAAGTACGCCGTTTATCTTTATAAATGTCCAAAGTTTTATCCCACAAAACGGGTCGAGACTCATGTGCACTGTACACACCGCCCCCCGCCCCCTACAGATCGCGTCGTGTCTGGCGCAGACAAGATTTTTGTCGTGTGCAGCGCCGACGTAGTGTACACTAATCGTGTGTAGAAACGACACGAATTCTTGCATAGACCCGGCGATTTTTCTTGCCGTGGACACACGGCCGTCGGTACTGTTTAAGGTGAACGCGCACCTAGCCGCACAGCAGGAGCCGCACGCGCCGCAGTCATCGCATTTTATAAATCTTTATATGAAATCGTATGCAGCCTCGCGCACCTATCCGCGCCGCACGAGCCGCATGCAAGCAAAATGCTGTAGGTATACGGATTCCACCGGCGCGTGCTGATGACGTCATCAGATTCGGCGCGTTCGATGCTTGCGGCGAGTGCGGTGCGGGCGGCGCGGAGACATCATGCGTACAGTGATGCCAACTTAGCTACTTTTTAGCTAAATCAAGCACTTTTGGCTACTATTTAATAAAACTGGTAGCAAAATTTTTAGCTATCATTTCTAAAATTTTTTTATAAGACATGAATGCTTTCGAGAGTGTAGTGGGACACCGGATCTTAATTTAAATTATCTCAAGTCAGGAAATAATGTGCGATACTCTCCAAACTGTTGTCTTTTTAAGATAATGTCTCGAACCCATTTTTTTTTTCTTTCATTTTTAATCTTCTAACAATAGGCAACCGACAATAACAGGATCAAGTGCCGTAGTACACTACGTACGTTCGTACACACTACGTATTCACAGAAGTGAATATGATTCTAACAACACTGTGCGTGCGGTGCTTTCGGCCGGAGAAAATGCGATGACTGCGGCGCGTGCGGCGCGTGCGGCTCCTGCGGCGCGGATAGCGCGGGGCCTTGAGAAAATGCGATGACTGCGGCGCGTGCGGCTCCTGCGGCGCGGATAGCGCGGGGCCTTGAGAAAATGCGATGACTGCGGCGCGTGCGGCTCCTGCGGCGCGGATAGCGCGGGGCCTTGAGAAAATGCGATGACTGCGGCGCGTGCGGCGCGTGCGGCTCCTGCGGCGCGGATAGCGCGGGGCCTTGAGAAAATGCGATGACTGCGGCGCGTGCGGCTCCTGCGGCGCGGATAGCGCGGGGCCTTGAGAAAATGCGATGACTGCGGCGCATGCGGCGCGGATAGCGCGGGGCCTTGAGAAAATGCGATGACTGCGGCGCGTGCGGCTCCTGCGGCGCGGATAGCGCGGGGCCTTGAGAAAATGCGATGACTGCGGCGCATGCGGCGCGGATAGCGCGGGGCCTTGAGAAAATGCGATGACTGCGGCGCGTGCGGCTCCTGCGGCGCGGATAGCGCGGGGCCTTGAGAAAATGCGATGACTGCGGCGCGTGCGGCTCCTGCGGCGCGGATAGCGCGGGGCCTTGAGAAAATGCGATGACTGCGGCGCGTGCGGCGCGTGCGGCTCCTGCGGCGCGGATAGCGCGGGGCCTTGAGAAAATGCGATGACTGCGGCGCGTGCGGCTCCTGCGGCGCGGATAGCGCGGGGCCTTGAGAAAATGCGATGACTGCGGCGCATGCGGCGCGGATAGCGCGGGGCCTTGAGAAAATGCGATGACTACGGCGCGTGCGGCTCCTGCGGTGCGGATAGGTGCGCGTTCACCTTTAATCGACTTTTTTCGAACTACTCCACAGGGCCACTAAAGCGGCATGTACGTTAGAGGGTATTTTTCAAAGGCCACTAAAGTGGCTCGACGCTTCAGTGGATCTGAAGGACATACTCTGAAAAGAAGACCAAAAAAAAACAAAAATGACAGACGACTTATTACAAGAATCATTTTGTAGTCGGGTTTTCAGCTTACATCTAATTCAACTTAAAAGTTACATGACTCCACAGCGTTATAAATATTTAGATTATATTCTTAAGATATTTGTTAGCTTATTAACAGAAGATATACGTGGTATATAAGAAGTATGGCGGGAAAACTTGACCGGAGGTGATCGGATTTGTTGCAAGCGTCAGCGTCGTTGCAGCTTTGAAGGCAACCGTGGACGTACCTGAAAAAAAAATATTATTCATTAAAACTTTTTTTAAACAAGCTTTTTTAGGGTTCCGTACCCATAGGGTAAAAACGGGAAACTATTACTAAGACTCCACGATCCTTCTGTCCGTCTGTCCATCTGTCACCAGGCTGAACCGTGATAGCTAGGCAGTTGAAATTTTAACAGATGATGTATTTCTGTTGCCGCTATAATAACAAATACTAAAAACAGAATGAAATAAATATTTAAGTGGGGCTCACATACAACAAACGTCATGTTTGTTGTATGTTTATATATGTTTTTTGCGATAATGGTACAGGACCCTTCGGGCGCTAGTCAGACTCGCACTTGGCCGTTTTTTTGAACTTGGCCGGGTTGTAGTGCACCAAAAATAACTAGTCCGCCATCTTGGGCCGTCCGCATTATTGGATTTAGAATGACGTCGATTAGCTAACCATGCATTGTCATCCAAACTAAACGTGTATGCATAATTTTATCCTAATTGGTGGAGGATAACTGCTTTAAAATTCAGTTGCAAGATTTGACCCGAACACACTTACATACATACATTGCAAGATAAATAAAAGCTTGTGAAATAATCATATTACAACATTGTAGGTGGTCGTGGCTACAAAATAACAGCCGCACGGGTAGATCTGCGAGGTTGAGCAAAGATTGCCGAGGTCACTACGTGGATGGGTGACCATTCTATACATGCCGAGATTCCTAGGTGCCTCGGAAAGCACGTGTCGGACACGGCTGTCATGTGTAGATTTTAGACAGCCGTTACGGGGGTATTGGTAGTCAAATTCAAATAGTTTAATTCAAATAAACCAAGGTACTTTTGAATTGTCAAATAAAAAAAAAATTACTCTAGTTGCAAATTCGCAAGCATCAGTAGGTCTCAATGGAGATGAATTTGCAAGAAACTCCACGGACACTCTTTTCCATCAGTTTTAATTACAAATAGTTGGTTACATCATTCTTGTTAAAAATACGTATATATGAGAACGATGTAAAAAGACGTGCACGTAAAAACGTCTACAGTATCAAACAATTTAAAAAAATACAATAACAGGCCGAGGCAGCTAAGTTATGACCAATCTCAAATGATGGCGCCCATTCACGAACATGACGCATGGATCGGCACCACTCAGCTCAACCATCATGAAGGGAACCGACTCGGACTCTTAGTAATAGGGTCCCGTTTTTACCCTTTGGGTACGGAGCCCTAAAAATTACGACGATGTGTGTGCTACATTTGTAAACTTTTAGTTTCGAGTCAGAGTGAAGGGTGGAGCAGGCTGCTACATCTGGGCAGATGGAGCAGCCAGCTCCACCCTTCACTCTAACTCTCTCTAAAAGTTTACTTTTGTGGGTGGGCACCCTGGGTACGCCCATGGCACAGATAATATAATACTAGCATACAGATACCTCATCCCATACAAAGAAACCGTGCCGACGTAACTAGCGTTTTTCATCTGCTTAATCTGGCAATTTTTTGTACATCGAACGCATTCGGTTCTTTTTCACGGTGATAGATAGATGGTGTTAGCAGCGACTTGCAAGTAAAAGGGTTTACTAGGTTCGTGAATATTTTTTTCTTTAAATACAGTGAAGGTTTGTTTTCTAGTATTTATTTGCACGTTATTACAGTTTTTTTGCACCAAAATGTGTTAAAATGCAAACTTTAACAATCGAGTGGAATGCCTCAGAAATTAAAAAATGCGCCATCTATTGGCATCAATTTTAAATGATCCGTCTAATAATCTTTGAAATGTTAATTAAGAGCCCAATATTCCATAATTTTGTACTTAGGAGAGTTGATTTTGTGTTCAATTCCAGGAAATGTTAATTTTACACACATTCAATACTCGTAACAGATGGAGAATGGAGGATGGATATCGCGCCATCTAGTGAGATTTATTTGAACCAAATTTTCTTTCTTAGCAATGAGACCCCGTGCCCATGGTAAGGAGTTTCTTTCGCTTACCTATCGTCATAGTAGAAACGTCCACAGTGGGACATTCTGATGATTTCCGTGTCAGTTGTCGCCGTGCCAGAATCCAACCCGCAGCCACGAACTGTGATAGTCTCTCCAGTGTCATCTGGAAGAAAGCAGGAAGTTTTGTTAATCTTCTGACCAGGGAGGTAACCATAACCTCTTAGAGCAAGGTTATTTCCAGTGTAAGTAAGGGACAGATGTATATGACTTGTATAATCTGTCCCTTTTTCACAGTAGAACCATTATAGTTTGGGTCCGTGCCCACTCAACCCGATTAGACTCAACCCGAAGAATAATACCAGAAGTTTTACTACCAATACAGTGCCATTTGTACTGTCAGGCAAAGTGATATTTAATTATAAATAACTTATTTTGGATGTAAGTACCTACTTGTTAACCTTATAATTATAATCACGTTTATAGACTATAAGAGTGTTATGATAATTAACAAAAATCTTTGATTTTTACTACAAAATACAAAGCGTATACTATTTTAATAAAAAGGATAAATTCTTACTTGTTCTTATTTATTTATTTATCCAAACATAATTTAAATTTCACACTCTGTGTGATGCAAGCGTTAAATCAACACTTTTCTGCCTGACTATACATTGACGTTTTCACACCTATCAAAATGAAAATATGCAGGTATTATTCTTCGGGTTGAGTGGGCACGGACCCTAGTTTGGGTCCGTGCCCACTCAACCCGATTAGACTCAACCCGAAGAATAATACCAGAAGTTTTACAACCAATACAGTGCCATTTGTACTGTCAGGCAAAGTGATATTTAATTATAAATAACTTATTTTGGAAGTAAGTACCTACTTGTTAACTTTATAATTATAATCACGTTTATAGACTATAAGAGTGTTATGATAATTAACAAAAATCTGTGAATTTTACTACAAAAATCAAAGCGTATACTATTTTAATAAAAAGGATAAATTCTTACTTGTTTTTATTTATTTATCCAAACATTATTTAAATTTCACACTATCTGTGATGCAAGCGTTAAATCAACACTTTTCTGCCTGACTATACATTGACGTTTTCACACCTATCAAAATGAAAATATGCAGGTATTATTCTTCGGGTTGAGTCTAATCGGGTTGAGTGGGCACGGACCCTATAGTTTTGACATGTTATGATACGGGGGCAGAGATCGAAATAGGTAGAGTATATTTTCTATAAGTTCAAGAAAGTTAGTAACATAGAGTTGATAATACCTCCTCTACCCCATGCACAACGAACCACATGGGTGTCTAAGTGCGGAAACGGGAGTCCCTACCACTACCAATATACCTCCTCTAAAATCCCGGCATCATAAATATGACGATGAAAGCCCGGGATTTAAGAAATTGCATATCACTTATTGCGCTTTGAATACATTTGAACTAAATTATATAATATATTGAAGAATCTTATTAAGTTTTAAGAGTTCCGTACTGTACACTGTTAAATTAAAGAGCTTTGTTTTACATATAAAATTAATCATTTTAGACCAAAATTATTAAAATATCTCCATAAACAAAAATCATGGTTTCATGTTACGTAAATATACTTATTAGTATATATGTCGCAGGGATATGATGAAAACAGGGAATTGATCAAATCTCTAAGCGATTTGATCAAATCACGGAGGATGTTAAAATAATAACACGTTTTTATCATTTCCCTAAACAAATCTGGTGATTTGACAAATCCCAATAAAGAAATCTAGTGATTTGAACAAATCTCAAAATTGGTTCAGTGAAATGACAAAAATAACTTTTCTGTAGTAATTTAAAGGTTTATTTTGTACGTTGAATTAGTATTTGTGTGGCAGAGCCGACGGAGCCCCGCTGCGCGGGGCTCCTATTTCTGTATGCAGGGTCTAAAGTAACCTAACACGAAGGAGATGACGGGAGCTGAGTTCGCTCGCTTTGCTCGCTCACTTCAGCTCCCGTCATCCCCTTCGAACCTAACCTGTCCGTGTCGGGGTGCCCTAAGCTCCCGAGCTCGCTACGCTCGCTCTTGGACTTATCCATTGACCATCATTTATTATTTGAATGTTAATAGGCATATCATACGTTACGTTTTTCTATTTTTTAATACATTTTTGTTTCTCTTTTTCAAATAATTATGTTCTAGTTGTGATTTTTGAGATCTATATTACATTTTGTGTGCGAAGCCGGGGTGGGTTGCTAGTACAAAATAAACCTTTAAATTACTACAGAAAAGTTATTTTTGTCATTTCACTGAACCAATTTTGAGATTTGTTCAAATCACTAGATTTCTTTATTGGGATTTGTCAAATCACCAGATTTGTTTAGGGAAATGATAAAAACGTGTTGTAATTTTAACATCCTCCGTGATTTGATGAAATCGCTTAGAGATTTGATCAATTCCCTGTTTTCATCATATCCCTGCGATATATACAAGGCTGATCAATGAATTTTATTTTTATGTTATCTTGCCGTGATTTTAGGTCCATTATTATAGGAATGAGTGTTGTCTCTCTCACTCATGTCTCCAGACATGACAAGAGAGACAGTCTGTTTCTAAAGTTTGATGTTATGTTCTTTTTACCCGACTGCCGAAGGAGGGTAATGTGTTTATCAGTCTATGTATGCTTGTTCCTATGTGGCGTTCTAGAGACCAAACGCGTTGGCCGATTTTGATGGTTCTTAACATCAATCGATTCGTCTTAACCCTGCAAGTGTCACTGGCTACATTCAAATTGGAAAATAGGAAAATGGCGGCTTTTGGGCGCCATATTGTGGGGAGCCAAATTATTTTTTTCTTCCTAATCCATCATCATCATCATTCAGGTTTAAGAGGCGATTTCAAAAATATATAACACTTATAAGTTTAAATGTACCTAATTCGAAAAAAAAAAAAACAAAATTCGAATATCAAAAATCTCGCGAGTTCGCGAGCTGGCTGACCAAAACCAGATGTATCCTCCGACTGTACAGCTTGATTTTCTCCTTGTTTACGTCTTTTTAGTTCGCTTTTCAAGCAGTCAGTATTTTGAATTTTTTAGTTAACTTTTTATTTCTCTCTATATAACATTCACACCCGGGTACGATAACTTCACGTTCATTTATTAACGAGACTAGGTAGATGGAAAAAGCGCTACTACCGTCTTGCTGACATGAACTAGATTTTATTAAATTCATGCCGACAAATCTTGAGCCGAATCCCACTAAAATTCACTCGCACTTGTTGTTTCAATCTAAATTTATAGACGTGTTCAAATTGGCGCGAACAGTCGCATCAACATCAAAACAATCGACGCGACGCGTTCAATCGCATCCCGCGCGGGATTCGCCTCTATTTAAACAGTCCTTTATCAACTAAAAAGTTCTTACCAAAAACTCCGGCTATTTTGATGCAAGAGGTGGCAGGGAACAGCCCATCGCGTCCTTTCCTGCCGCCCATGCAGGGAGACTCCAGCATCTGAAGACTGTGGTTGTTGTGGAACGGGTCGTCACAGGCTGGGAAGCGTCCGTTCATGGAGACGCACTTAAAACAATCGATGCTGTGGACTGAAAAATTTGTTGGTTTAGTTGTCGTCTAAAAATCTAATAGCCTACGTTTTCCTACTGTATAACTTTTATACAAATACAGGGTGGAAGAAATCAATGGGCCCTGAAGGGAAACTATTTTAAATTCTTAAGATAGAATATTTTACTTACAGGAAACATTACTTTATCTATACAAATAAATAAAATTGAAGTGTCTGTATGTAATATCAAAATAACAACGTTTTATTGAATGCACGTGAAAGTATATACGGTACTAACAACAAATAAGCAATTTTTATGATTTTTGTCTGTCTGTTTGTTCCGGATAATCCCCGAAACGGCTGGACCGATTTTGACGGGACTTTCAGTGGTAGATAGCTGATGTAATAACGAGTAACATAGGCTACGTTTGATCACGAGAAAATTCATAGTTCAGGCGGGAAACTAAAAATTTTTTTTTTTTTTTTTTTACGAGTTTGACGCGGACGACGTCGCGGGCAACAGCTAGTTTTTAATAAGAAACTTAACTGTATTGACATGTTTCTCGACAAGCTTACCTAAACTGAGAATCAATCCAGCAAAAAATTCAAAAAAATAAACACTCGCTATTTTATTTATTTCACTAGTCGATACCACAGTAAAAATATATCTACAAACAGTATGTAAACTACCTACAAACGCTCGAAACTGCACACTCACACAAACATGCGTATCGACGAGACCCCTAAGTGGATCGCACTACTGACAGCACTGCAGAAAGTATCCCAATGCCATTGATGTATTAAAAAGGGAAAGATACGGTACTGAACACAGCGCTTGGTCCTACTAGACTAAGTGAATGCCCGTAGCGGGCACTCAGGCGATTTCGCTCGCACTACATTCTTTCTATCTCTGTCCTTGTCTATCGGTAACAATAGGTTGCCGATAACTGGTGCGCCGAGCCCAGGTTTTTTGATCGCGATGTTAGCGCGTAACGTATCTTCCCCTTTTTAATACATCAATGCCCAATGGTCTTGTCGGTGCGTATGTTTGTTTGTGTGTGCCGTTTCGAGCGTTTGTAGGTAGTTTCCATACTGTTTGTATATTTATAATGTGTCGATACAGTCAATGTTAATGATAAAATTTCTCCAAGAAACATTATTTCTTACACTCGTCTGTCGTACAAGATATTAATGAAATCTAATATTTAGTACACAAGAGCTTTAATCAACATTACCTAGACTCAACAAAGCTTCACTTTCAACAAGCAAAAGACACGTTATAACATTCTTATAACTCAAAACAAAAAACAAATCTATTAATAAATTCTATCAAGAACAGACTTGCTAATTTATGTCTAAGTACCTTGTTGAAGACTTAGATAAGAAAATCGTTTAATTGGTCATAATAATTGTATGCAATTTTTTATGGGGCCATGTATAAAATATTATTTACAAAAAGTTTCATGAGACTGTAAAAGAGCAAAGGGTTGAGGTAGAAAATGATATTAGGAGCGTACACCACAACGCTTTGCAGAAGGCTACACGAAGTGAATTTCGAAAAACCGGCCAAGTGCTAGTCGGACTCGCGCACGAAGGGTTCCGTACCATTATCGCAAAAAAACGGCAAAACAATCACGTTTGTTGTATGGGAACCCCACCTAAATATTTATTTTATTCTGTTTTTAGTATGTGTTGTTATAGCGACAATAGAAATACATCATCTGCGAAAATTTCAACTGTCTAGCTAGCACGGTTCATGAGATACAGCCTGTTGACAGACGGACAGACAGACGGATCGTGGAGTCTAAAGGTTTATCCACACATATCAGGGCCGTGCCAGGGACGTGGACGGACCGTGCCCCGTCAGGGGCTCAAAAAAATATCGTTGGGTACATTTTATATGAACTCGTTCACACACGTACCTGGCACGGCCCTGATATGTGTGGATAGACCTTTAGTAATAGGGTCCCGTTTTTACCCTTTGGGTACGGAACCCTAATAAAAAATATCTTTCTGCAGAAGTTTTATAGGATAAGTGATTTTCACTGTAACCTCTACGATGTTAAAACGAAAATAGGCGCGTCTATATTTGTCATCTATAAAAAAATGCTATAAAAAAGTTATAGCAATATATATTGGTCTATAAAACCATAGAGTAGATATGACATAAAAGGATAGTTAACGGAAGAGTAATAAAAATATTGATATTGTTATCTGTGACATTACTATGACTATTATTTAGGCCACTGGGGCCAGACATGCTTGACGATTCATCAATCGGCCTAGCCTTTTTACCCGACTACGTCGTAGCCAAAAGGTACCTGCGGGTTGTTAACACAACAATCTTAACTAGTATTATAAATAAAGAGTTCGAATTCAGCAAGTTTGATCTCACGTGTAGTGTTTTTGCCATACCTATTATTGCAATTAAAATTAAAATCAATCAAAATCAAGTAGTTTATTTCAAGTAAACCATATAGATACTTTTGAATTGTCAAACAAAAAATTAATAAAAAGATGACTCTAGGTGCAAATTCGCAAGCGTCTTCAGGTCTCAATGGAGAAGAATTTGCAAGAAACTCCACGGACACTCTTTTCAATCAGTTTTAATTACAAGTTTTTGGTTACATCATTCTTGTTAAAAAAATACATATATGTAAGAACGATGTAAAAAGACGTGTACGTAAAAGCGTCTAGAGTAACAACCAATTTAAAAAAAAGTACTTTAACAGGCCGAGACAGCTAAGTTATGACCAATCCCAAATGATGGCGCCCGTTCACGAACATGACGCATGGATCGGCACCACTCAACTCAACCATCATGAAAGGAACCGAATGATCCAACACATGCGCCACCATCATAGAGAAATTAGAGAGAGCATGACACACTCAACTGCCAGGGCACACAGAAGTCAACGAACGACACATAGGTTCAGTGAATGGTAGATTTATCTACAGTCGGAACATAGTACTCACACATGTGCTGTGCAGTTATATAATACTAAAAGAAATTGAGTTTATACAATACAAACATTTTCATACAGTCTTCAGCAGGTCAATACTACAAAACTTTTCTGCCCATCACTAATTGATGGAGGACCAGCATTGAGCCAAGCATTTTTATCAGCGATGTAATCCCCCAACTTATAATATGCTTGCCTGCATAGTGTGCGCTTTATACAAGTTTTAAATTTCGTCTCATTTAGTTCATGAATGTGGGGAGGTATTTTATTGTAACATTTTATACAGTACCCCATAAAAGATGATGCTACTTAAGCCAGCCTGAAACCTGGTTGAATTAATTGGTCCCTATTTAGTATCATATAATTATCGCCGCCGATTATCGTCTGTCGCCGTTTTTAATAAAAAGTAAATACTTTCTAACATAAATGATGTTTTCATAAATATATTGACAAGGTACCGTCATGATGTTAATGTCCTTAAACAGTTCCCTTAGAGAATTGCGCCGGCAAAGATTGTATATCGCTCTGATGGCTCGTTTTTGCAGAATAAAAATTGACTCAATTTCTGCAGCCCTTCCCCATAGTAAGATACCGTAAGACATTATACTATGAAAATAACTAAAATAGACTAGCCTCGCGGTATCTACATCAGTAAACTGACGTATTTTTCTAACAGCATAAGCTGCCGAACTTAGCCGCCCCGCAAGTGATATTAAATGAGGACCCCATTGTAACCTCGATTCTAGCGTGATCCCCAGGAAAACCGTTTTATCGACAAATTCTAGCTTCTCCTTGTTTAATATAATGTCACAATCAGTACTTTTGACATTCGGCAAGGCAAATTTTACGCACTTAGTCTTTTAGCATTTAAAACTAGATTATTAGCTGTGAACCAATTATGAACCTGTCGCAAGACGATATTTACGTCGTCAACGTTACTCGTACGTGTCATCGGCAAATAACACCATGTTTAGATTGTTTTTCAATAGATGAGGTAAATCGTTAATGTAGACTAGAAACAAGAAAGGACCCAAAATTGAACTCTGGGGTACCCCCATTTTCACGATTAACCCGGACGAATTGACACCTTTTATTTGAACTAATTGCTGTCTATCATTTAAATAAGATTTAACTAAACTCAACGCTAATTGGCCTAGCCCGTAATGCTCAAGTTTCAAAAGTAATGTTTCATGATTAACGCATTCAAACGCTTTCGACAGGTCGCAGAAGACCCCTATGGCATCTTGTGCCTCTTCCCACGCATCAAAGATTTGTTTTAATAAGGTGACACAAGCGTCAGTCGTACAACGTCCCTTGGTAAAACCATACTGTTTATCGTGTATGATGTTATTCGTATTAAAATGAATGAGCATTTGATTTAGCATCTTTTCAAATAACTTGCTGAAAACCGGCAGCACCGATTCTGGTCTATAATTATTTGTGTCTTTACTGTCCCCGGATTTATAAAGTGGTATAACCTTACTATGTTTCATTAGATACGGAAATACTCCTTGATCTACACACAAATAAAAAATTAAAGCTAAGTACGGCGCTATAGTCTGAATAATGGAGGTACAATGGAGGAATCAAATATAACAGCTCACAATGTTAGATCCCATTAATATTAATGTAAATTTTTATCCGTGGTGCTAGGCAACTGGGCTTATCCCAGTTGTAAACGACCCTTTGTGCCTATTGGCCTTGTTTGTTCTGTATCCTGCTTGATATGGAGGGACGTGGAAATTTGTATTTTTTCCTATTCCTCCGTTTCGTTGCGGGATCCAAGACAGAAAAATTCATTCTCCGGGATTTCGTCGAGATTAATTGCTTTGGCGCTTTTTTGGTGGTAGCCACTGTTGATTCTGGCTTTCAGGAGTTGCAGTGGTTTTGGAATAGTGCGGTGGAATTGCCCCAAAAAAAACCGTTATATCTATTTGAAAAATCTTCGACCATTGTGATATAAATTATTATGACCCAAGCAAAGCCGGGGTGGACCACTAGAGTTTTTTTTTATATTATGTGGAATATGTCGTTGACTGCACATTTGTTTTTCTTTGTATGTTGCTGCTCTAGAGTATAGTAGTTTTTTTACCGAATAAAAAACATTTTATCAAAGAATACTTACCGACTTCCAAATACAAGCTCAGAAACTTGAGAGAACTGCGGAATCTTTGGACCACTATAGCAATGGCTTAAATCATACCTTAATGACCGTGTGTCATTTGTTGTTTTGTATGGGGCCAGATCTGAAGACTTTAAAGTGACCCCTGGGGTACCGCAAGGCTCACATCTGGGACCCTAGCTATTTATTACCTTCATTAACACCATTGTACTTTGTTTTCATCACGCACAATCTTTTTTGTTTGCAGACGATCTCAAGTTGACCTTGCCTATAAAATCTGTGTAGAACTCTCATTTGCTGCAGGCCGACTTGGATAGATTGTTTGAGTGGTGCAAGGATAATATCATGAGCCTAAACTTGGAAAAATGTTTACACATAAAAATTTTTCGCAACAAAAGGATTCATGATACAAAGTACGCCATTTCGGGCAAAACGCTCAACGAAGTGGATAGTATCAGGGATCTTGGAATCTTGATGGATAGTAAATTGACCTACAATAACCATATAGATGAGATAATTACTAAGGCGAATAAAATGCTAGGCTTTGTATTAAGGACCTCAAAACCATTCAAGAATACAAAGACCAAAATCATCCTTTATGAGACATTAGTTCGTAGTAATCTGGAATACTGCTCACAGGTTTGGTCACATCATTACAACGTTCATAAACAGCGAATTGAGCGAATCCAGAGACGATTCTTGTGCCATCTAGCATTTCAAAACAAAACCGCTAATGAACTCAAATCTTATAAAGAACGGGTTAATCACTTTAAGTTCCCTCACTAATGGTAGGAAAGTACTGGACCTTTGCTTCCTTCACAAATTAATGACATCTAGGCTGATTACAGACCTTCTGTCAAAAGCTTTGATAATATCCCTAGAAGACTGCCACGATCCAACTTAGGTAACAACTCTCTCCTTGCTAGGTCAACTAAATTGTATAACGGTGTATGCCGCAAATCCTACATCGACATTAATCACGACTCACTTAACACTTTCGAAGGAAAGTTATATAGTATAGCGCGACCCCCGACACGACTCCCCGCACTTCTAGAGTTCGTCGTGTGCCGGCCCGGTTACGTGACTAGTTACGGTTGGCACAACACTATCCATGACGCCCACGCCGCCATGTCAGTACGTCACGGGCAATCGTAATCGTAAGACAAGCGCGCGCGCTCTGCGATACTGCTACCTCGCGTGCCGGCCATTGTTGTATCTGTAATCCCTATGTAGTATAAGTTCTTTGTTATGTTAAGATCACACTAGTTTCCTGTACTGTTCGTTATACCTAATATACAGTTTACACGCAGAATAGTTGGAGTTTTCGTTGTGTAAAGTTCCCTGACTATAATAGGCACTTTCAGGCAGAGGACATTTGACTTTTCGATTTTTCACTACAATATAATAAATAAATAAATAATAATATCGCTTTGATCTTAAATGTTTAATTGAATCTATATTTTATTGTTGATGTTGATTTTAATTTAATCTGAATTGTATTGACATTATCTGTATTTTAATAGAATTTTAATTTAATTAACATTTTCTATATTTTAATTATAATTGGCATAAACTGTATTTTAATATGACATTTTTAATTGTATTTTGTAATATTAATAATAATGATAGAACATTTGAACGATGTCATATTATATCCATAATTGGCATAAATGGACCTTTTAAATAAAAAATAAATTTCGTTAATATCTCACACACATCTTGTTTTATTCAATTTTAACATCGACCCGTCCTTGTTGAAAGACCCTTTATATTTCCGAAGTTCATCATCAGATCTTCAACTAATTAAAATAGGACCAATTTCGGAACATACTCTTTCAAACAAAAAAAATATTTTCAAAATCAGTTTCAGAATCAGCAATTTACGGAGAAATAGGTGAAAACATAAAAAAAAAATCATACATAAAGTCGAACATAGAACCTCCTCCTTTTTGGTAAGTCGGTTAAAAATAAAATAATATTTAATATGACGCCATCCAGGACTCCTCACGATGTTTTTCTTCACCGTTGTCAGCGAAATCCAAAATAAACTTAGAAAGTACATACGACTTGAAAAACTCACATTGGTACTTGCTCGGATTTGATTTCACCTCAAGCACGAGAAACAAAATTTAATATGACCCTGTATAATAAAGATTCATACCTGTGGTTGCCCAACATAGCGTAATAAACACAGCTATGAAAATATTATTTCGGCCTCGGTCTGGAAGCTTCTCCATTGTAATATATCTGGAACAAAACAAAAATACTTTGATGAATCTGTGTAGTGTGCAGAGAGATTTATGTATTACCACAGAGTACAGAAAGACCGGCCACTGCTAGATACGGCAACGTGAACACCATGTATAAATAGGCGAGAAATGCAGAAATTGGCACATATTATTATTAATATTTAAATAACTATAAAATACTTAATCAACTTTATATTATTATTACGGATAACTGCTGGGGATACAAGAACAAAAATTAAAAATGTCCAAAACCCCCGGCAATTTGATTTTTTAATACTTTTGACACGCTTCGATCAACAATCTATCGAACACGTAATTATGACAAAAAAAAAAACTCCGTTTCAAACAGAAAACAGCCCATAACTTTGAACGGCTAAACCGATTTTCAACAAACATAGCTAAGAACACTCTCGACAAGGTCACCTTTCAAACAAAAAATTAAAATCAAAATCGGTTCATCCGTTTAGGCGCTATGATGGCACAGACAGACACACAGATACACATATACACAGCAACACACGCCAAACTTATAACCCGTCTTTTTCCGTCGGGGGTTAAAAAAAAAAGTTCGGGCCGAATCTCATGTGGGGGAGAGGTAGGGGTCCCGGCAAATATCACGTAATATATTTCCGCACCGTGCAAAATTGTGAGAATTCGGCGGCGGCGCAATGTGCGACTCTCGTGGTTTGTTACACGTTGAGGTATACTGAGCTTCAGTGTGCAAGCGACAACGGTTTAGAGTGGCTAAATCAGAGCGAGGTTGAAGGAGCAGATAATTCTACTGAAAATTACATAGACATGTTGATTCGTGTAGTCGCTCTTGATATACATTTATTTATTTTGTTATGTTATAGTTAATTGAAACAGAATACAAAGACTAATTACATTAATTTTACTGAATTAGACCATCACGGTCTCACAGAAGGAGGCCATTTCTCTCCAGTTGAACAGAACAAGAACTTACTGTAACTGAACTCTCCCTCACAACTGCTGGCAAAGACAGGCTCCTCGAGCGTGTGCTGTGCAGGGTCAAGGTCGTCTCCGCAGTGATGGTAATTTCGGTGTGGGCGCATCCCCTGAGGCGGCGACCAGCCCACCGCCGGTTAAACGCGTCCCAAAGGGTCTTGGCCATCCGGTTGAGCCTCCTTGCCTGATTTACACACAGGCTAACCAGGCTATAAGCCTGGGGCGCGTGGAAAATACGAAAGTATTATATGGTAAGTTTTCCTGCAGCCGTAGCAAAGAAGTTAAACTGTATCCAACCGACCAAATCGGCCAATCACACAAAACGGAAATCCACATCACGTCATTCATCTCGCATGTGATTAGTAGATTTTGTCGGTTGGATAGAGTTTAACTTCTTTGCGCACTTACGCAATACGGCTGCTGGACACGGATTTTCGAAAGTTCTTGCATCCTATCTATCTAGTGCGCCGCTGATAACACTAGTTTAATTAAATTACAGCGTTCTACCTCAGTCAGCCTCTGTCGTATTTACGCAGTAGCATATTTACCCTTGGTCCCAGAGAGCCATGGCGGGAGATAGCGTTTGGAGGCGCAATCCAGCCCTATCAGCTCAGCATATTTTTTTGAGTCAAGCATTATTGATATTATACATAGCAAATAGTTCTAATAAACAGTGTCAATTCTTCGGGGTTAAACGTAAAAATGGGTGTACTCCAGGGCTCAATTTTAGGTCCTTTCTTATTTTTTGTGTATATAAACGATTTTATTTTATTTACATTATACTTGCTTCTGCCAGCGGCTTCACCTGCGTGATAAGTGTTTTATCATCCCAAGGGAACATTAGACCGGGATAAAAGTAGCGTATGTGCTATTCCAGACTATAATCCATCACTGTCCCAAAAATCATCTAGATCCGTTCAGCCGTTCTGGCGTGATTAAGTAACAAACATACATTCACATATACATCCATCCAAACTTTCACATTCTATACGTGGGCTGGTTAGACTGGGCCGGCTGGGGGGACGCTTATTGAAACTTAGCCTGGGGCGAATAGAACTCTAATTCAGGTCCTGGCTATCCCTTTTTCATGACGGTATCACGATGGCATCGACACGTTATAGTACGACCCAATAGTAAACTTCACCGGAATGCAAACAAACATACAGCCAAACCCGAAAATACTCGGAAAAAGTAATTAATCTAAAAAGGCTCTTTTCCTAATCAACTGGGTTCGTAATAAAAAAAACAAAAGAATGGTCTATACTTACATAGTCAGTAAAGATAACATTATGTGCGCTAATATGTGCTGATTCATACAATTTGTTGAGGGACCTATCAATACAATTTGTATATAATACATACATAAACGCACGCCTTTATTCCATGATAGTAGGCAGAAGCTGCGATCCTTACACTGAAAAATCTTAGGACTGGGAATATTTGTCTTGCTAGCAACAAAACAAAGTTAAGCTATTTTTTTTTTAAAAACGTTGCCCCACACTAGGAATTACTTCCTGTATCGTGGGTGCGTTTACAAACATAAACTCACATACTGGACAAACACCCAGAGCCGGAACAACTATCTGTAGGTCATACAAATTTTTTGTTCCGTGCGGGAATCGAACCCGCGACACGCAGCGCAGCAGTCAATTGCTCAACCACTGCGCCAACCGTGCGCCCAAAAACTGCTTATTAATTTTGTATTATTTTATTAAAGTTTATTATCTAGAGAAAATAAACTTTTGTTTAATTTTGTCACAGTTTCGTGCGTTCCGAGGCGTGTTTGCGTTCGTGCACACCCATCCACGCACCGATCTCCCTAAGGGTTGCTTAACTTAGAAAATCGACCCGAGCAGCAGTTATTATGCCATGAGATATATATTGCTCTAGCTATACTGCTCTTGCTCACCAGCTCTAGCTATTGCTCTAGCTCACCAGCTCTAGCTTTTGCTCTAGCTCACCAGCTCTAGCTTTAGCTCTAGCTTTAGCTCTAGCTCACCAGCTCTAGCTATATTGCTCTAGCTATATTACTTTAGCTATATTGCTCTAGCAATATTGCTCTTGCTCACCAGCTCGAGCTCTTGCTCTAAAATTCAAATACAAAATATTTTTTAATTATCAAAATAGATTTTTAATATGTACAACTGACTATTCCTAATCTTATGACTAATAACAAAACAAACTTACATACAAAAGGGAGAGGGAAAAGGACTCATAGCGCATCAAAAAATTCTTCCACATCGATGTCAATGGGAAACGTGCCCAGAACGCTGGCAGCATTGCCACGTTGAATGGCAATGCTGATTCTCTGGCTGAAGAAAAGGCCAGCCCTCTGGTCACGCGAACAGTCGACTAACTGTTTACTTATGTCTCGAAAAACTCGATGAGCACTCGGACCCCATGGACTTAATGTCTCAACCCCAAACGGCTCAAACATATAACTGTCAATAAGGTTTTTATATTTGCGCCGTTTGAGGTTTTCTGCACCAGCAGCAGCTGCCCCAGCACAGCCCGCCGTGCTAAGAAGATGGGATGGTGCAAGGGTATCGACACATGTTGCATCCCACACCAAAGGCCTACCCAACTTCCAAGGCATTATGGTCATCCCATCCGGTCTCTTCCCATCGTCGCGTGCCAAGCCATTGGGTTCTAAAACAGCTGGCACCCCGGCGGTGACAAGAGCTCGACGTATGATGTCATTAATGCTGGCGTGCCGTGCTATCCGACCAGCGCTCCTACTGCAGGATAGGACATGGTGTCCGAGGCGGTCGACTGCTTCACCACATTGACAGCGATGTGGAGCTCCGCTGGGAGTACCTAGTCGCAGACATGTAGCGATCCGGAAGGTAGTGTCACTCAACATTGTGCCTATGTTGGGTGACAGTAAAGCCTGTAGCCAGAGGCCCGGCTCCCACTCACCCACAGCCAGTAGGCGAGCACGCTCAGCAGTATTGGTGGACGTATTTATGAGTTTATTCCGTACCAATCTGCAGAGCGGCTCATCCCACTGTCTTCGGGAAGATGGGTTTTCGGAAAAATTCAAAATGTTTATTTGCAAGAAAATACAGCACCACCACCAGCTCACCAGCTCTAGCTATATAGCTGGTGAGCTAGAGCAATAGCTAGAGCTGGTGAGCAAAAGCAATATAGCTAGAACTGGTGTCAAACCCTCAGTCCTTTATTCGCATAATATCAGATTCTCAAAATATTAGATTCGCTAAATATTATGTTCCCAAAATAGCTGAATTTGTACATTTGACTCGAGAAGTGCATTTTATATTTATACTTAATGAACTTTATGTGCTAAGTTCGATAAAAAGATCCGGTCAACTTATCATGACTCGGCTATGAGTAATCACATAAAATTTGAAATTAGAATACCTAACCAAAAAAAAATGCTTTGAAATGGCCAGTACTGCAAAACGGCCACAACAACCTATTACAATCTGGGGGTCTTCAAGTCAAGAGGAAATTGGTTACTACTAGGCAAGCGTGCTTCAAGATCGATCACATCATCGCTTACCATCAGGCAAGATAGTGGTCAAACGCGAACCTTTCATTAATGAAAAAAAACTAGCTAGAATTCCGTAGGAAAAACCTTGACGAAACAGATACCATAAACTAGCTGTCAATAGTGTTAATGGATACATCACCATAGACAATAGAGTTTTAAATGGCGGAATTGACAGTTATGTAAACACATTAGTTAATCTAAACAAGAAAATGTTGATTTATGTTATATTTATCGCAAGTTTCTGCGTAATTGATAGATAACAATTTAACACATAACGCCTGTTTCCTCGAAGGGTCCTACAGAGGTATAGAGAGCCTCTGGCCATCAACCGGACACGAAACAAAACGCCGGGCTGCTACTGAGAAATTCAAGATGGAAAAACCCAAAAACTCTTTTTTTTTTTATTCCTTCCATATTGTATGTTCCGTTTCCATGAATGTGTCTGTGGCATCAACAGTGGGCCCTATCAGAATATCAGCGCAGCGTTATTTTCTTTTTAATATCGTTGCACATGCTGAGATAGGAGCCTTTTTGGTCTCGCACGGGGTTATTTATCTTTTATTTTATTATTGTTTGTGTTTTGCTTATCTCGTGTCTCTTGTCACAAATAAATATTTTTTCTTTCTTTCTACTTTGTCCGGTCCGGGAATCGAAACCAGGTACTCATGCTCAGCTGTAGCACTAGAATTTGTTTTGAGCCAATTCCGCCGCACTATTCCTAAACCACTGCAACTCCACAATAGTGGCGACCACCAGACATTTATATCCAATTGGTCGAACATATCGAATGGACCGATCTCTCAGAAAGTCTGCAGTCCAATTACACAGACAACCGGGCAGACCGAAAAAAGGAAACTTATCTATAAGGCTTTCGTGCCAGACCCAGTCAAAAGCTTTCGAGATGTCAAAGGAGACGGATAGCGCTTCCCCGTGCCTCTCGGTGGCCCCACTCCAGATAGATGTGAATGGTATACGCTAGAAGATCCTCAGTGGATCCATTTCTTCGGCATCCATATTGGCGGTCACTCAGGATTTGGATTCAGGAGCACTTCTAAGTATGCCAGGAGCTTACTGTTGAGTACATGTCCATGCTGTAAAGACTCTTACAGAGGATGGATATTATAGAGATGGGTCTGTAGTTGACCGGGTTATGATGAAAATACTTTGAGACCCTGGGAAGCACATAGGATAGTTTTTATCCCGGTAGTGTGCCCTTGGGATGATAAAACACTTTTTACACGGGCAGAAGCCAGTATATTATATTGAAGATTGCAGATTTCAGTCTTACATCCGTAATAAAATCACGAACGCAGTAATGTTGAGTGTTACTGATTATATAATAAACATTTTAAAATTTAAACTACGTTATTCCTGTATCAATCAATAAATATTTGGAAATGATCCAAGATTCTGCATGGTTTCCAGTAGATTTGGCATTGAAGTTAGTTTATGTGCTTTTATTAGGGCTTACCGAGTTTCTATTGCATTTGAATTCAGAACCTATATACACAGAGTGTAACGAAAAGGTGTTGTCATATTTGAAAAACTGCTTCTGCTCTTTTATACTTCATAAAAGATAGCTTGATCTCTGCGACAGCTGTCAGTATCAATAGCGATTGACAGGCTAGCAATAACGTATAGGTGCGTCAATTTGACATAAATGAAAAAAAAAACTCCTAGGAAGTCATGGGCATTCATAAAAAAAAACATTTTGATGTTCCATACAAAGTTGTCGTCTGACCAAAATTTGTATGATATGGTAGTAGCACAAAGTACATAAGCGGCGGCGCTCCGCAGACGGAGAGGCCACTCTGAACAAAGCGTCATTTTGCACACACACATTGACATTGTGATTTTACAGGGAATAATGGACAATATTGGACCGAGCTCAGTCGCGGCTGTCATGAATGCTTTGTGCGGGCATTGTCACGTCATTCATACATAAAGTACTGTAACGAGGTTGCATTTACCTTTATTAATTGTTACAGACCGAATATACTTTTTTTTCTTTTTAATTCATGAATTTTTAAGGTTTGAACGTCATTACATTTTTCAAGATGACAAGTTAGAAATGCAATATATAGGAATATAATAAGTTATTTTAAGTCCATAGACGAAATTGGAAAGGCTATGAAATTTGTGATAGTAATATGGTTTAAGTCATCCAGCTCACAAATATGTTTCCTCCGATTGCACAGCATAATTTTCTTCTAGTTTTTGTACATCTTTTTAGTTCGCTTTTTAAGCAGTTGGGTTTTTAATTTTATTACCTTTTTTCGTCACATTTTATTTTAGTCAAGCTTGGTGCTTTTCACAATTTAATGTTTTTAGTGACATCATAACATTACACAACTTTTACGTCTTGTTACCCTCCAATCTTCGTCATATGTGGCGTCGTGATTTTTAATGGATATTTGATGCTATGTCTACCCTCTAAGCCATATAAGTATGATATGAAAATAATAAAAAAGGAACTTATGTTTAGAGGAATCGATGTATTTATGTTTGTAACTTATACAACCTACTCTTTTTTTAATTCGGAATCAATATAGTAGCAACCCTAGTGAATATGTCAAGTTTAGCTGTCAATTTTCGAAACGGCGGGAGTGGCCCTTCTGTATACTATCTATTTTGTGGTAGTAGATACAATTTTTCTTTTGACAATCTCGCGTGATCAATCCCTTACTATCTGACATTTTGACCATCGCTGACATTAAAATACTTGTCCAGAGCCTTAGGCACTTTGTCCCACCGCCGACGAGCGAGAAGAGCAGAGTTGGCGAGCAACGAGAAGCGAGTGTGCAGTTCCAATAGTTTTAAAGCTCGGCTAAGAGCGAGTGATTTTGAGCGACGGGGGACGGACTCGCACCACTCGCTCTGGTCCAGTCCTACAGGCATCGGTTGGTTGGTCTCTTGGCGTGAGTTCTGACCGCCAAGCGAGCATCGCCGAGCGAGTATCAAGTATATATGTTATTATGTCTCTTTTATAAACACGAGATCTGTATATTTTGTTCGTATCATCAGCGAGAAAATAGTCGATAGCTAATCGCTTCGTCGCCGGCGTTGAGACAAGTGCTTTAGGTCATCGGTTCATGTGGCCACGGGCACTCAACGCGAAGAAAAAAATTTGGTTCAAATAAATTGCACTAGATGGCGTGAGAAGCTTTGATTTGTTATAGTTTTGTTAAATATTAAGATTCGTATGTTCTTCTTTAATTAACTCTCCTAAGCACAAAATTAAGTAATATTGGTCTCTTAATTCACATTTCAAAGATTATTTGAATGGATCATATAAAATTGATTCCAATAGATGGCGCGGTTTTAAATATCGGAGGCATCCACTCAATTTTTTAAATTTCATTTTGTTACACATTTTGGTACAATGAAACTGTAAAAACGTGCAAAAAATACTGTAAAACAAATCGTCGTGTTTTTAAAAAAAAAGTATTCACGATCCGAGTATACCCTTTTACTTGCAAGTCGCTGCTAACACCATCTATATCTGTGGAACGGAACCGAATGGGATCGATGTCCTTAGAAAAATAATCTAATTAATCATACGAAAAACGTAACGTAGTTACGTCGGTAATTTGTAGTGGATGAGACATTTGTATGCTATTATTATATTATGTGTGATGTGAAATCGAGAAATGGCTTGTGACGGCATCCATCACTATACATGTACGCGATAAACTCAAAAACTACTGAACGAATTTCCATGCGGTTTTCACCAAAGAAAAGAGTGAGAAACTAGGAAGGTTTTTGTGTATAATTTGTCACAGGCGAAGCCGGGGCGGGTCGCTAGTAACTAAAATGTTATAAATGTTTTATTATCCTAAGCGATCATTATTAGAGCTGTGGTGGCCCAGTGGTATCGGCCGCGACTTACAAGTTGTAGGTCGTGGGTTCGAGCCCAGGCAGGCGCTTTACTTTGTGTTAATTATTTCATCACCACTGCTCTCAAAACGGTGAAGGAAAACATTGTGAGGAAACCGGCATGTTCTAGAACCAAAAATTCGAAGACATGTGACATCCACCAACCCGCACTGGGCCTGTGACCCAGCAGTGGGAACGGCTGATGATGCGATGTGATCATTATACTGAGTTTATCGGGATCAAAAGAATAATAGTGTTAATCCAGGTTAGAAACTATCTGTGTGTAAAATTTTATCAAATCCGTTCAGCCCTTTTAGCGAGTTTGGGGTAGGTAGATATGCAGCAGTGGATATCTTTCGGCTAAAGGAGAATGACCAAAAGTGGTACCAAAAAGTCTCACGCATCAAGACCAAAATTTTATAGTAATTAGTTTCATAATTTTTTACGACATTACACATCGGGGATTTGATTTTTGAATAGGGAATTTAATTATGAGTATAAAAGTATGGATATTGACTAATGTTTTACTCCATATAAATGACGTTCCGTTTTACATGATATTATTATAATTAACATAACCTTGATTTTTGAAATTGTCATGATCACTGTAAAAAAAAATATAATTAGTCGATTCTACATTAATTTAAAAACAAAACTAGTATAGAATAGAACCTTTATTTAAAAGATTATCATTATTTTATCTATGGTTAATTGGCCGTTCACAGCCGGTCATAAGATGTAGAATGTAATAGAATCGATTTTTGATGAAAAGACTAACCAGTAATCGTTTTTTTTGTGTAATATATAACTATAACGTCCATGTATAACATTTGTATATAAATTACGTCGTTGGTAGCGTCGAACAAAACAGACCTAGTTTTTAGGTTATTTTCGATTTTATAATATAATTCCGAAACCCGGGTTTTGTTTTCATAAATAACTTTTGTAGGAGTTAACATAATCAGTGTAGTCTATAAAAAACAAAGATTGATTTTGATGCATCATGGTACGGGATTCCATACATCCATGAGCATTCTCCTTATGCTATTGATGATAATGTGTTGCTCATAATTACTGAGCAGTAAGTATTTCAAGTCGATATAGTCGTTTGCGGGGATATCGATAAGACAATCAAAGTATAACCTTCTGGGTCAGCGTAGATAGAGGAGCAATTCGAATGTAGGTATGTAACTAATATTATACATGCGAAAGTTTGGATAGATGGATGTATGTTTCTTGCTCAATCACACCAGAACGGCTGAACAGATCTGGATGAAATTTGGCACAGAGATAGATTATGTAGTCTGGAAAGGTAAGGTATAGGCTTTTTATCCTGGTATACCGCTAGGCTTTTTATCCGCGGACAGAAGTCAACAATGCACTGCTTACCAATGATAACGTATGAGCAAAAAATATATCACGATTTAAAATCTAGAAATGGCGATGACGGCATCCATCAAATCATCGGCAAAATCAAAAATCATTTATTTGCGTCAATAAGGTACAGAAAGTTCTTAGGCAATAAATACAGATCTCTTATTGTGCCTGTAATTTCGGCGTGCAAATTAGTCATAGTAGTTATTATTTATCACTAAAGTCAAAATTCATGCAAGCAGTCAAGTAAATTAAGATTAATTAACATAAATTATTATTAAATTAAAGATAAATTATATCACATAGATTGAAATCGCGGACGAAGTCGCGGGCAACAGCTAGTCATATTATAAAATAAAGTCCCCCGCCGCGTTTGTACGCGATAAACTCAAAAACTACTGAACGGATTTTCATGCAGTTTTCACCAATAAAAAGAGTGAGAAACGAGGCAGGTTTTTGTTTGTCATTTGTCACGGGCCAAGCCGGGGCGGGTCGCAAGTAAGTAAAAGTGTCTTATTATCCTAAACGATCATTATACTGCGTATACCGGGATCAAAATCTTAATACATATAAATCTCGTGTCACAATGTTTGTCCTCAATGGACTCCTAAACCACTTAACCGATTATAATAAAATTCGCACACCATGTGCAGTTCGATCCAACTTGAGAGATAGGGTAGGGTAGGGTAAGGTAGGGTAGGGTAGGTAGGGTAGGGTAGGTAGGGTAGGTAGGGTAGGTAGGGTAGGGTAGGTAGGGTAGGGTAGGGTAGGGTAGGTAGGGTAGGTAGGGTAGGGTAGGGTAGCGTAGGTAGGGTAGGTAGGGTAGGGTAGGTAGTTAGGGTAGGGTAGGTAGGGTAGGTAGGGTAGGGTAGGGTAGGTAATTAGGGTAGGGTAGGTAGGGTAGGTAGGGTAGGGTAGGGTAGGGTAGGTAGGGTAGGGTAGGGTAGGTAGTTAGGGTAGGGTAGGGTAGGTAATTAGGGTAGGGTAGGTAGGGTAGGTAGGGTAGGGTAGGGTAGGGTAGGTAGGGTAGGGTAGGGTAGGTAGTTAGGGTAGGTAGGGTAGGTAGGTAGGGTAGGTAGGGTAGATGAATGTTTGGTGTTTTTATGGCAAAACAAAGTTTGCCGGGTCAGCTAGTAATCTTATATATTAATCCAGGTGTAACTATGTGTGTAAAATCCGTTCAGCCGTTTTATTAGTATATTCGTCGTGTATGTGTGATTGTTCTTGGCGAGAACAATTTCTCGCCAAACTTCTTGGCCGCCCTGAAGTTGGCTTTCCGAAGCGCAAGGCGCGGCGCGGTGCTGTTTTTACCCGACTGCCGAAGGAGGGTAATGTGTTTATCAGTCTATGTATGTATGTATGTATGTTTGTTCCTATGTGGCGTTTCAGAGACCAAACGCGTTAACCGATTTTGATTATTCATACGTCAATCGATTCGTCTTAACCTTGCGAGTGTCATAGGCTACATTAAAATTGGAAAATAGAAAAATGGCGGCTTTTGGGCGCCATATTGTGGGGGGCCAATTTTATTTTTTCTTCCAAACCCATCGTGTGGGGTATCAAAATAAAGGGTTTTTAGAGGCGATTTCAAAAATATATAACACTTAACATTTTTTTCGAATTAGGTACATTTAAATATAGAACTAAAAAGTTATAAATAAAAAAGTTAATTAAAAAAATCAAAATACCCGACTGCTTAAAAAGCGAACTAAAAAGACGTAAACAAGAAGAAAATCATGCT
The DNA here is from genome assembly GCA_945859665.1 of Anorthoa munda. Lineage (NCBI taxonomy): Eukaryota > Metazoa > Arthropoda > Insecta > Lepidoptera > Noctuidae > Anorthoa > Anorthoa munda. The sequence goes on along the minus strand of OX243919.1, from coordinate 8,945,983 downwards.
GTGCAGTCGGAGGATACATCTGGTTTTGGTCAGCCAGCTCGCGAATATGTATCCTCCGACTGCACAGCATGATTTTCTTCTTGTTTACGTCTTTTTAGTTCGCTTTTTAAGCAGTCGGGTATTTTGATATTTTTAATTAACTTTTTTTTGTATGAGATTTACTACTGCGCAGCCATTGTAGCCAACTTCAGGGCAGCCAAGAAGTTTGGCGAGAACTATACTTAAATCCTACTAAGTTCTTCATTTCCTGGAGCCATCGGAGACCCTTTCACCTGGGCACACATTGCCTTGGCCGACCTGGAAAACTCTGAACAGACTCCGCACTCAGGTCGGCCGCAGCAAAGACAATCTCCATAGGTGGGGGTTCTCTGATGGTTCCGGTTCTTCGGTGCTTGTGCGGCGTCTCCCCGCAGACTATGGCCCACACGCATGTCCTGTTATCTGTTCACGCGAGGACCTTATGACTGCGTCGGCGGAGGGCGTTGCCGTGGCTGAATTCTGGGCCAGGCATGGCATTTAACTAAAAAGAGTCCGTTTGTCATCGACACGCTAAGAAGAAGACTAAGTTCTCACCAAACTTCTTGGCGCGAAAGTACCTCTGTCTACCGGTTTGTTTATTATGATTCCACGCCTAAACGGCTTAACCATTATTAAAATTGTAGTACTTAGATTGGACCTTAGAGGAGTTCATAGGATATGCTTGTTATCCCGAAAGTATGTTTCCTTGGCATAACTTTCGAGATTCTCGCTGACGAAGCCGCTTGCAGAAGCGATTGTAAAACGATAGAAGGACAATCAATGTCTTATACCTAAGGCCATAAACACAAGCCTAACTCTCTGAGAGGAGGCCTGTGTCCCAGCAGTGCCAACATTATAGGGAGATTATGATGATGATGAATCATGCACAGAATATCTCCAATACACCAATGTGTATTAATCGCAAGACTCAAGAACGACTCTTGACCTGTAGCTACTGGGCTCGTCGTTTGTTACGTAGACGACACCTTGGTGTTGGCCGTCGGGGACTCTTTCGACGAGACCATCCAGTTTGCCAAGATCGGGGTGGCAAGAGTCGTGGCGTCGATCCGCGAGCTGAGTTTGGAGATAACACCTCATAAAACGGAGGCGCTATGGTTCCATAAACTGCCGAGGAGCAGAGAGACCCAGCTCGTCAGTGACAGTTCGAGATGCGCAAGTTCAGGTAAGTCGATACATTAAGTATATGGTTTAAGACATTTATTTCTCAAAAACAGAATATACATTCACTTACAATGAGAAACAATAGTTACAATAAAAAAAAAACATCAAACGAGTAGCGGAAACAGTTCGTTATCAATTAATATGTACAAGATAATACAGCAAATAAAGAATGTTAGTGATTAGCTTAATGCTATGTTAGTAACAAAAGACCATCTTGGAAGGATAACAAGTTTTGTACATTATTAAAAATTATTAATTTTGTTCTGTGGGTAAGCCAAAATAAATTAAGTGAGATAAGTACCCGTGGCGTGCTCCCAATTAAGTGTCGAAACACAGTTTCTATCACAGTTGCTAATGAAGGCATTTGTTGTTAAGCTTTTAAACTTTTCGTTTCTTGATATTTTACTTAATTTATTAAAACATTGATCGTAAGTTTATTTTTTTTTGTATTGAGATAGATATAATTATATTTTTTTATATATATACATTTCATTCATTTTTTTTTTTTTTTTTCATATCTAGGTAACTACATGAACTTAAAATAAGAGAAAACTTTTTTGGATATGGAATTTTAATTTCTTTTTAAATAGAGGAAATGACTGTATATCTTTGATATCTTTCGGAAGATTGTTATACATATCGGCACCTTCATATCTAATATTTCTTATACCATAATTTGTCCGTGGTTTACCGAATAGGCAGATATCGTTAGCGCTTCGCAGCAGTCGGGTTTGGATCTGCAACTTCTTGGTAAATACAATTTGAGAATGGGTATCTTTTGTCAATATTTTCCTTACTAGGATACATGTATGGAATTTATATAGTTGTGCAAGTGTCATTAATTTGGTTTTTTGGAAGACGTTTTTTGTTGGCGTTAGGTAGTTAATATTAAAGAGTAATTTGATTATTTTATTTTGAGTTGTTTGTATATTTTTTAAGTTGGATTTGGTTGCAGAGCCCTATACTTCGATTAAATAGGTCAGATGTGATTTGATTAGGGAATTGTATATAATATATCTTACAGCTTTGGGAAAACAGCGGACGGACCCTCGCAATATTCCCATCAGTGATGATAATTTAGAACGTAATTTGTCCAAGTGGGGTTTCCAGGTGAGGTTTTTATCTAGGATGAGGCCCAGATATTTTTCTGATTCTGTTTTAGTCAGTGGTTCGTTATTAACGTGGAGTGGCTGAAAATTTGGAATTGTTTTATTTTTTGCACTAAATATCATATTGTCTTGGACACATTGATGGTGAGCAGATTATATTGAAACCAGGTGAATAAGATATTGAGGTCTTTTTGGGCTCGGCTCATGACTGTTTGTACTTCCGTTCCGAAGTAGAAGAGGCAAGTGTCATCGGCATATAGTGTAACGTCTGCAGCTAGGTCTAGGTCTTTTATATTATTAATATAAATTAAGAAGAGCAAAGGTCCAAGGAGGGAACCTTGTGGAACGCCGAAAGTAATAAGTTCAGGAGTACTTTTGGTCTCACCAATTTTCACTATCTGATATCTATTAGCGAGATATGACTCAATCATTTTGTATGTATCTTGGCCTAATCCTAAGCGGTTGGTGAGCTTCGAAGAGAACTTCGAGCCTCTGGTGACTCCCGTAGGGGTGGTTTTAGTTAGGAAAAAGTCCCACACACCCTGGTCTTTCTCCCGAAGTCCGGGCGCCTTTTGAAGGTTACCCCCCTCTAACAAAAAAATAAAAAAGGTACTGGGTTCGATGCCCGGGTCGCGTAAATGGAAAATGAGTTGTTCCGTCAGAAAAATCTGTGCAGGCAATCTATCACGATGGTGAAATGTCGGTAAGAAGATAATTCACCTCTGCTCACACCTTTTTGACGAGTATGGGCGTGATGTTACTCATGTATGTAATCTAATCTAATCATAGAAATAGATAAAATTGTATGTTTGTTTGCAGCAGTTAATAATCTGGAACCACCGATCCGTTTTTCGAATACGTTTTCTCTGATATTATATATATCTCGGATCATACATAGGATCAGTACGAAAGGATCATCACTATATTTTTTTTATCAAACGCTAAATGATTCAAATGTCTTTATTACATCACTATCACTATATAAATCAAAAATTATACACATTATAAAACAAAGTCCCCCGCCACGTCTGTCTGTCTGTTCGTGATAAACTCAAAAACTGCTGCACGGATTTTCATGCAGTTCACCAATAGAAAGAGTGAGAATCGAGGAAGGTGTTTGTATATAATTTGCCACGGGCGAAGCCGGGGCGTGTCGCTAGTTATCATATAAAATATTACCCATAGATCTGTTATCCTAGATAATTATGATAGATAGTAATACCTCCCACAGCAAGCAACACTGATTCCGAATGTCATACGCTACCTTTTCATGTTTTCTGGAAAAATACACCTTTCCTGTGATAAAGGAGCGAAGCCGCGGGAAATAGCTAGTTCGATAATATCGCCAAAGAAACCCTCTTGCCCAAACTCAGTGATCGTCATATGTGGGCACACTGGGCACCTACTTTATTACCATTTAAGCAATAATTAGTTAGTCTATAATATGATTAATTCAGAAATTACCGGATAATCAAGAAAAAAAAGTTAACTTTCATCTACATATTCAATTCGAAATGAGAATTATTTTATGATAGAGAATTATTTAGAATGGAACATTTTATGAACTTGATATAATATTAGTCCGAAGCAAGTCTTCTAAATAAACAAATCTCGAAATTGTTTATGTTATTCGTAATGAATTTTAATCTAGAGAACTTCTAATAAAGATAAAATAAACTTACCCAAATTCACCGAATCTAAATACAGGAGTCAATCAATAAACACTTCGAAATAGAGTTTATCAAAATGAACGCGTTATTTTAAAAATTAGACCCATATTCTGAAAGTATTTAAACTTTTTGGTCAACTATACTTTTATTCGTTTATAAAACACTATTTCCGTATTAAATTAGGTGTTGATTTTGTTTTGGACCGACCGGGACGCGTGTATCAAATCTGTGCTATAAATATCGACTGAATTCAGGACCTCCTGAAAACTGTGTTGCTACGTCAAAGAAAAACTACTTGAGGGAGAATGTAAACTTGACAGACTTTTCTTGAAAATTCTTTCTTATTTATTGAAATTTTGGTAACGAAATAATTACTATTATTGTTGTTGGCTTTCTAGCCTGATTTAACGTCACTCTGTGATCTGAGATAAAATAATTGTTTTGTTTTCAGCAGTAGTTAGCAATCTTTGTAAACGATTAGCTAATGTCAAACAAAACTGCAAGTGCGTTCCATCCTCATAATCGGAAAAATTCAAATCTTCAACAATACTTTTACTCATAACCTAAATATTTACAACTAGCTTCTGCCAGCGTAAAAAGTGTTTTATCATCCCAAGGAAATATAAACTATTAATATCTTATGTCCTTCCCAGGGTCTCAAACTATCTCCAAAGCAAATTGCATCTAAATCAGTTCAGTAGATCTAGATATTACCCATTACCCGCTACAACCTCACAAACTTTACCTCTTTATATTAGTCTAAAACAAAAATTACCATTAGAATATTCCAGTCCAAACTCGAGATTCTTTTGATAGAAGACCGCAGTTGTGCGATTTTATGCCAAGATTTATATTAATCAATCAAATAATCTCATAGTATAGTTATCGCCAAACTTCATGGCCGCCCTGAAGTTGGCTACAATGGCTGCGCAGTAGAAAATCTCATACAAAAACAGCACCGTTTCGTGCCTCGCGCATCCGGTAAACCTACTTCAGGGCGGCCAAGAAGTTTGGTGAGGGCTATAACGTTGCCTAGTGTTTGACTGGTTTCACTCGTCCCATCCAACCAGCCGAATAACTCCAAAAAAAAAAGAAAAGATTAACGTAATGGTGCTAACACACGTTCGAATTTGGTCCGGCCGGACTAACTCCGCCCACAAATCCTTTCTCGCTTACACACGTTTGTGTGGACCGAGACGGAATCAATTAATAATAATAATGTCCGCGGACTACTCTACACACGCTCGGATATGGTCCGGGCCGGACTAACCACGCCCACAAATCCGTGGTCCGGCCGAACCAAATTCGAACTTGTGTAAGCACTATAATGTAACATCACGCCAGTATTCCCTGGGCTGGCAGAGGTGGCTAATTTACGGGCTAGGGCTAATAGTACAACCACATTTTGCCAATTATATGTAAGTCCCATGTAATAGGGCCTATTGCTATCAACCTGGCACAAATCCAGACTAAAATTAAAAAACCGGCCAAGTGCGAGTCGGACTCGCACACGAAGGGTTCCGTACCATTATCGCAAAACACTGCATGAAAATCACGTTTGTTGTATGGGAGCCCCCCTTAATTTATTTTATTTTAATTTATTAATTATTATTTTTTGAAGTAAATATACAACTAAACATTCTGTGAATATTTCAAGCGTCTACCTGTTGCCGTTATTAATATCAAGCAAAAAACGGCAAAAATATCACGTTTGTTGTATGGGAGCCCCCCTTTAATATTTACTTTATACTGTTTTTAGTATTTGTTGTTATAGCGGCAACAGAAATACATAATCTGTGAAATTTTCAACTGTCTAGCTATCACGGTTCATGAGATACAGCCTGGAGACAGACGGACAGACGGATCGCGAAGTCTTAGTAATAGGGTCCCGTTTTTACCCTTTGGGTACGGAACCCTAAAAATAATAATTCTAACTTAAAATAAAGGTGGAAACACATTATTAACACTCGACCCGACGCCACGCCACCCAACGCCTGCTGACGCGTTGAAGTACTAATCCATCCCATACATTTAGTATGGTCAGAGACACATAGTCAACACGCCATGTGACGACACGCAATCACACGCGACAACACCCAGTCGGTTTGGATCAGCGTGTTGCCGGGAGAGGGGGAAAACACGCCACCCGATGCTTCGCACACAGTGTGTCTCTAGTAACACCCGATAACACGCGTCAGTCATGATCAGTAGTGCCAACTTAGGGTAATTTACCCTAATTTAGAGTTAAGTTTCATCAGCACAGTAATTTTTAGGGTACAAATTCGGTGAGGGTAATTTTTATGTTTATGCTTTAATAGAAATGATTAACTTATTTCAGTCAAATTTGTAATGATGGACTTAAGTTTAAATATTTCCTTTGAACCCGCAATTTTCGGTTTTTATTAGTCATAGGTATGGTACAAATCCCTAAATAACCAGATTTTTTTTAATGGTTTCAAATATTTATATAGTATAACTGATCTGTAATTATATAATAGATTGTAATGTTTCGTCTTATGTATGATCTTGCATGAAATGTTTCAAATATATATGGTACGGCGAGGGAAAGCATATTTAAAAAAAAACAGATATTTTTTCATTATACTTAAAATCTAGGGTAAATTGAGAGCAGACTTGGGATAAAACAAAAACGAGACCTGGCGATACTAGCGAAGCGTGTTGTAGCATCACGTGGGGTGTTGCATATGTGCACGGTACGCGTCGGGTGTCGACACGTCGGGTGGCGTGGGGTTGGGTCGGGTGTTAATAATGTGTTTCCACCTAGATTTTGACATTTTCGGTGGGATTGTCTTGTGCTCAAGATTGTTTTTTTTTCGGGATGGAACGCACTTTTAATTTTGACATTGACATTCATTCTGACATAAAAATACAAACTCTGTAAAAAACAAATGTCTTGTTTATTTTGGTTTGCGCCTGGTTTGCGTTGCGCAGTGTATTGATTGTTTATTAATTATTGCAGATGTGATGTATGGATAGTTAAAATTAATAGCCCTAAGACTCCGAAGACGTTTGTGGGCTACGGCCACCGAGCCTTGCATCCAGAATTCAGGACCAAACATAAGAATAAAATGGATGATAATATCGAAGTTATAGCAGCGTCAGCCCTCTACTTGGGTGCCACATTCAATTACTTCTTAACTGTTTACCAGCGCCATTTAGCAGCCAAAAAGAAGCTTCGTCGTAGGCGTTGCTGGATGCAGGGTATCCATCAAGAAAGAACAAGGTAAACACAATAAAATGTAAACAAGTTATAACTCATATGAAAATGCACAAGCATGTGTATTTGTAGGTAAAACCTATATTCGGATTATTCGGATTTCGTATATTTTATAATAAGAGATAAAAATGGTAGATGTGTAGTACGGTTAGGTGGTCTGGCATGCCCGTTGGCCTTTAGGGCAACACAATATTCCAAGTAATATACACTTAGGTCGTTTGCACAGTCACTTGTGCTTGATTCTAGTTAGAATTATTTATTAGGATAATAATCGAATTCGTATATAAAGTTGCTTAAAATAAAACTTTTGCCAAGTGCGATACGGACTCACGCACTAAGGATTCCATACCGTTATCGAAAAAAACGTCAAAGAAATCACGTTTGATGTATGGGAACCCCATTTAAATATTTATTTTAATCTGTTTTTAGTATTTGTTGTTATACCGGCAACAGAAATACATCATCTTTGAAAATGTCAACTGTCTAGCTATTACAGTTCATGAGATACAGCCTGGTGACAGACGGACGGACAGACAGACGGATCACGGAGTCTTAGTAATAGGGTCCCGTTTTTATCCTTTGGGTACGGAACCCTAAAAAGTGAATATTAGCTCAATTGCATCTTAGCACTGGCAGCTTCTATGCTAACAATTTTTGTCCCTATGCAAGTTCTGCTGTCACAGACATGGTCAGAATGTCATGGACCATCAGTTTCTTAGAGTGAACCCTGACTTTATGGTGAAGTGTCGACAATGCTGTTTTTAGCAGTAGATGCTGAGGCATCTAAGTGCTTTGTGATACTTAAATAATTATAATAATTAATACTCTCTGCCCATTATCGGTGTGCTAATATTTCTTTATATTATTAATGAGCAGTTAACTTTTTTTTTTATTATTTAACCCTTAATCGGTTGCGACGCAATAGGGTAGTGATACTGTTTTTTCTTTTTAAATGTGGTTATGAGTGTCCTAATTAATCCAAATCTAGCAAAATATCCCAAAATACATATTTGCATATTTGTTTTTTTTTGGTGGTTAATATGTTGCCATTGTCCGGTAACAGATTATATTAAGTGGCTTTTTTTTCTGTGGGTAGTGTTTTTTTTCTGTGGGTAGTTGTACCAATTAACACCAAATAAAAAACGCTTGTAATTTAAATTAAATATAATTTAATAGAATATTATTTTACAATATTTTATGACATATTTTAAGAGTTTGTAGTTATTACCTGCTGGTGAAGCGTTATCTCCTCACAATTTCTTCACAAAAAATTACTACACTTACTGTTAACATCACATCAACAATGGATTCACTGACAAGCACTTTAAGTGATCTAAAGGATTTGTTTCACACACGGATGACCATATTTGAAGCTGAACTGCAGAAGGCCCCTCCATCTCCTGTCACAAGTTCCGGACTAGCAGTTGAATTCAGTATGTTCCGGGCATTCATTTCTCAAGCCCTCAACACCCTTCAGCGACAAGTGGAGCTTCTAGCACGTAGTGTTGATCAACTGGAGATGCGAGGACGGAGGAAAATCCTGCTTTTACATGGTGTGAGTGAGGAGCAGAAGGAGGACACCGCCATGGTCATCGCTAAAGTGGTCTGCGATAAACTAAAGTTAAGTGACTTCACTGTAGCTGACATCAGCCGATGTCACAGGATGGGTCGAGCAGTGGCCAATAAAACCAGGCCTATCTTGTTTAAGGTTCGCAGTCTTGCGGTCCGGGACAAGATCTGGTTTTCTAAGATTAAACTAAAGGCCTCTGGCATTACTATGTCCGAGTTCCTTACAAAGGGGCGGCATGACGTATTTCTGGCTGCTAGGGAGAGAGTTGGCGTCTCCAGGAGCTGGACTAGGGCGGGTTGCGTCTATATTCTTAGTCCCAGCGATACGCGACACCGGATTGAGTCTCTCGCTGAATTAGATAAAATTGCGCCGATTCCCATTGACGCCGAACCGAGTGAACCCAAAGCTGCAATGCCAGACTCTGTTCCGACCACTGCTTCTGTGAAGACCGCAAGGCTGAAGCGTACTGCTTTGAAGAAGTGATTTCCTTCCATGTGATGTTTTCATGAAGATCTGGGTGATATTTATTTCTGTTTTTACCTTCAATAATGTATTTAGTAAAACTTCGAAACTAATGTTTACATGTTGTCTGTCACGTCTTGTCACTGTCAGTTAAACTAAATGTCAAATTTATGTTCATACCGGTGCGTTCCGTTTTAAGTAACGGTGCGCTGTCAATTTTTTATTTGTGTCTTAATTTAATTTTCTTGTTGCTCGATTTCTGTTTTATACTTCTTTTGATTCTGTTTTTGTTGCCCGGATTCACCACATTAATATTTTTTGTATCTTGTACGTTATTGAACGCAACTGGCAGGTGAATTTATTATTAGTGTACCTATATTTTAGAGATAGGATTTTATATATTTATATTATTATAATAGCTATCATATATTCATGTCTTTAAATGAAAGCAGTAATAGCAATAGTTTTTTTTCTTTGACAAGTAGTGATGACAGTTTTGTGAGTGTACCTTCTCTTACAGACAGTCTTACAGCGCAGTTTTCCGATGTTCCTAGGAATTTTAACGTTATCCATATCAACGCCCAGAGTATTCCGGCTCATTTCCACGATATGCTGGCAAGTTTTGAATGTAAAAACATACATGCCATTCTTATTTCCGAGTCGTGGCTTAAACCCTGTCTCTCTTCTACTAGTTACTCTCTTCCTGGCTTCGTGCTCATTAGAAACGACCGGACGGTTGGTGGTGGTGGTGGTGTTGCCATATACCTCCGCGCATATATTCCTTTCTCTGTTCTCAATGTGTCATCGCAGCCACCTCCATCGAATGCTGGTGAGCATCTCTTTCTTGAGGTCGAACTAAATAATTCCAAATTACTTCTTGGCGTTTATTATTGCCCCTCTTTACGTATCAATTTCTTCTCATCTTTTGAAAAGCTCTTAGAAATGCTTATCCCATCTTACAGTCATAGCATAATCATGGGTGACTTTAATACTTGTCTCCTGAAGAAAGACCATCGTTCTTCTTCCCTGATTAATGTTTCGTCTTCGAGTAATCTTTCTATTCTTCCACTTAGTGCTACTCACCATTTTCCTAACTCTACTCCTTCACTTCTTGACTTGATTTTAGTCTCCTCGCCTGACCGCGTCGCTAAGCATGGCCAATGCTCAGCAGAAGCATTTTCTTATCATGATCTGATTTTTCTTTCATATAAAATTCGCCCACCTAAGGCTAAAGTCAAAACTCTCATGCAGCGCAATTTTGGTGGTATGGATGTTGATAGTCTTTGCGAGGATGCCAGCAACATTGATTGGTCTTCTCTATTTTCCTCTACTTCAGTCGATGAGCAAGTTTTTATATTCACGACCAAACTTATTGAGCTTTACGACCGTCATGCTCCTGTTCGGGCAGTTAAAGTAAAGCATTTGCCAGCGCCGTGGCTGTCGGAGGAAATTAAAAGTCTCATGAACAAAAAAGCTACAGCAAAAGCCAAATTTAAGCGTCGGCCTACTGACGCTAATAGGGAAAGATATGTCTCAATCCGTAGACACTGCAATAAGGTGTGTAGGAATGCCAATCGCCAACATATTCATGATTCTGTCCAAAATGGGGACGCTTCCAAAGTTTGGAAATTTCTTAGGTCATTGGGAGTCGGTAAATCTCGACAAGAAACTATCCCTAAAGATGTAAATATTGACGCAATGAATAATCATTTTACTGCCTCGTCCAATTTTGATAGGACAACTAAATTAAATACATTGAATCATCTTTCATCTCGTCCGACTCCCAGTTATTCTCCATTTGTTTTTGGTCAATTTTCTGCATGTGATGTTAAGAAGAGCATACTATCGATTTCGTCAAATGCAGTAGGAAGCGACTGTATCAGCCGTAAAATGCTACTCCCGGTGCTGGACATTATCCTTCCCGTCATTTGCCATATCCTCAATTTCTCTGCGTCTAGCAGTGTCTTTCCAAGCTCATGGAAAGATGCTCAAGTAATTCCTTTACCTAAAAAGCCCAATCCCACATCCTTCTCTGAGTATCGTCCAATATCCGTCTTGCCATTCCTATCCAAAGTCCTTGAACGGTTAATCCACAACCAAATAAGCACCTTTCTCTCCAAAAATAATCTCCTTAACCCCTTCCAGTCCGGCTTCCGCCCTGGTCATAGCACAACTACAGCGCTTCTGAATATTACGGACGATATAAGGTCTGCCATGGAGATGGGAAATCTAACGGTTTTGGCTCTACTGGATTTTAGTAATGCCTTTAATACCGTGGATTTCGATGTTTTACTTGGCATCCTTTGCTCTCTTAACATATCTCCATCGGTTGTTGACTGGTTTCGTAGTTACCTGTTTGGTCGCCGACAACGTATTTGCATCGGAGAGACCTTGTCTTCCTGGTGTAGTACTTCTGTCGGGGTACCTCAGGGCGGCGTTCTATCCCCCTTACTTTTCGCAGTTTTTATTAACTCAATATCCAACGAATTAATTTCTTCCTACCACCTTTATGCAGATGATCTTCAAATTTACACGCGATCTCCTCTTGGTAATCTAACTGAGGCTATCTTGACTATAAATAATGATCTGGCCCGTATATGCGACTGGAGCAAGAGGCACGGACTTACGGTGAACCCTATAAAAACGCAAGTTTTGGTGGTGGGCAGTTCAAGGTTGGTCTCAAGGATCGACTGGACGACTCTTCCCCAAGTTTATTTTGACAACTCTGTTGTACCCTTTAGCGAGAAGGTGAAGAATTTGGGGATATTCATTGACAAGAACTTCTCTTGGACTGCCCAGCTACAGGAAGTTAGCCGCAAGCTATTCGCATCTGCTGGATCTCTGAGACGACTGCGTAATTTTCTGCCGACTGCCACCAAGATTGCGCTTGCACAATCTCTTCTTCTACCCATCCTTGATTATGCTGATGCCAGCTATCTTGACCTCACTGAAGAACAACTTGATAAACTTGAGCGACTTCAAAATGTTTGTATAAGGTTCATATTCGGTTTGCGCAAATATGACCATGTTTCTGAATTCCGCAAAAAACTCAAGTGGTTGCCAATTCGCCTTCGCCGGAATGCTCATATTCTTTCCCTTCTGTATAATATACTATTTTTTCCGTCAACCCCTCTTTACCTCAAAAACAGATTTCAGTTTTTATGTGACTCGCACACGAAAGTTCTTAGGTCATCGGATAACATGAAACTCAAAATGCCAATGCATTCCACCATCTTCCTGGACAAATCTTTTACTGTCCAGGCCGCTCGTCTATGGAATGCATTGCCTGTGACAATAAAACGCGCGCAATCACTACCGATCTTTAAAAGACTGGTAAAGGATCACTACCTGTCACTGTGATCTGTATTGTTTTCTCACTGTCATCTTGTTGGAGCTGTATTGTTTTCTTGCCTGTATATATATATGTATGTATGTATTTATGTATCTATTTTGGTATTTTATATTTAGTGATTTCTATGTTTGTAACTTATTATTTAATTTTAAAATTGCACCAAGTGCAACCCCATGTCGTGTCCAGGCTATCTCTCTCCATTCTGGGTTGCCTGGAAGAGATCGCTGAACGCGATAAGGCCGCCTGTTGTATGTTTCTTGTTACTTTAAGGTTTCCGTATGTAATCTTTTTATCTTGGTACAATAAAGTGTATATAAATAAATAAATAAATAAATATAACCATTGTCCGTTTAGAACTAATAGTTGATATTCTTCTTCTCATGCCCACTGCTGGGCAATAGGCATCCGCTCTGTAGGGCAATTCTTTACGGTCTAAAATAAATTAAACCACTCAGATGCGTTCAGATTTATAAATTTTTTCCAACCTTAAACTAGTGAGGTGAAAGTGGCATGTATTTTACCATTGTTTGATTAAGGGTTAAAACTGTATAAAATGTGTATAGAAAAATAAATGAAGGAAATAATAATATAAGGTCTTCATTCTGGCATGAATGTTATAATTTTAAAGTTACAAAAATTTTATTATGTTTTATTTACTGACACCTCTAATTTGTAATTCTATTCTTTTCTACCTGCAACCTGGTATTATATATTATTCTTTACCTTGGGGGCCGTCCATTGATCATGTGATGTTTGTTTAGCATTTAATAACCATACATAGATATAGCCCTCGCCAAACTTCTTGGCCGCCCAGAAGTTGGTTTACCGGATGCGCGAGGCACGAAACGGTGCTGTTTTTGTATGAGATTTTCTACTTAGCTTAGCTTACTTAGCTTTCATGGTAAGGTTTAAACCACGTGTATTTTTAGTACCTACAAAGAATCTTAAATTTTTTAGAATATTCAAGCATCACGTGATTAATGGACGGTCCCTTGTCTGTGGTCAAATGAAAGTCTAACAATAATAAAAAAAAAATCCTCTTCCCATACATACATAAACTCACGCCTTTTTCCCATGTGTGTATGCAGAAACTACAAGAACGCCACCTGCTACGATCCTTACAAACTTTCCAAAATTATATACTTCACATTTAAAAGAAAAACCTTTTTTTTTCAGGTCGAGCCTTAATAACCGTCTGGAAGAACTTATGACAGAGTTAACTGGCCAATACTTCGTAAACATGTCCGCAAGTGACTTTGAATATTTGCTACAGTCAATATCCCCCATTATCAAAAAACAAGACACTCGCTGGAGAGATTCAATACCTCCCAAGATCCGACTTGCTGTTACGCTGAGGTTTCTTGCAACAGGAGACAGCTACTCAACTTTACATCGGTTCTTCAAGATTTCTAGCTCATTGGTCTCAAGGATCATACCGGAAGTCTGCAGAGCATTTGTGACAATTTTTAAGGAATTGATAAGGGTGAGTTTGTTATCTGAACTTGATAATGTAAAATTGTTCATCTGTAGGAGGATAGGATAGGATAGATTGACCCCTTTTCCGCACTTAGACTCTCATTTCGCTCCGTTGTGCGTGCAGGGGGGTGACCATAAGTAAGGGACAGATGTATATGACTTGTATACATCTGTCACTTCCGCGATCTCAAAATAACCTTACTCTAAGAGCTTAGGGTCACCCCCCAGCAGCCTTATTGCGTAAGTGCGCAAAGAAGTTAAACTCTATCCAACCGACCAAATCGGCCAATCACACAAAAACATCGCGTCATTCATCTCGCATGTGATTGGTCGATTTGTTCGGTTGGATAGAGTTTAACTTCTTTGCGCACTTACGCAATACGGCTGCAGGTCTCCTCTTTCTGAAAGGTCGTAATCCACAACGCGGGCCCAGTGTAAGTTGGTGGATGGCACATGTCTTCGAATTTTTGGTTCTAAGACATGCCGGTTTCCTCACGATGTTTTTCTTCATCGTTTTGAGAGCAGTGGTGATGAAAATAGTTTACACAAAGCATAGAATAAATAATAGTACACACAAAGTAAAGCGCCTGCCTGGGTCCACGACCTACAACTTGTAAGTCGCGGCCGTTACCCCTGGGCCACCACAGCCTGTAGTAGGTAGGAGGTCATCAACGGAAGTGATACTGTACGAAAATTCTGCCGAAACTGGCCGAAACCGAAACTTCATTCGGAGTGGAGAAAGGTTTCACTTTATTCGAGACATTATTTTAATTTTTACGCAGTTTTAGGGATGTGACCGATATATCAAAACGTAACTTATATCGGATATGGGGTTTGATATCATATCATATCGATATCCATATTAAAATAACCGATATCACAAAAACTGTATGTATCGAATCAAAACTACTTGCGTTCGAGAACGAATAACTCAAAACCTAAAACCGTAACAATGCAAAAACGTACGAACAAAACGCAAACTTCAAACCGATAGGAACCATATACGCTACCTCTTCTACAACCCCTTTTTAAAGTCCGTTCAACCGATTTTGAGTTTTATCCCGTAAGTATAAGGATGGCATAAAAAGCATAAACCTGTTACCAAAACTAACTGTTACAGTTGCCATTTGTCATGTTGAACGGGCTGTAAAATGGGATTATTTAAATGTACAATGTTATCTCAAATGACATTTACTATTCAAAAACTTTTCTGCTAGCCCTAAGCCTTGTAAAGCATGAAGTGAAATCGCCGTAGTTACAAGTAGCTAAACTGATAAATAACTTTACGTTACGTAGATTTCGATTTCGGTTTCGTCCGAAATTGAAAGAGAAACCGAATATTCGGCTACGGTTACGGATTCTATTTCAGCAAAAAATTGCATTCGGACATTACATTTTTTTTCCTGTGTTCTTTTCAGCCAAATTTGTTTTATTGTTGTACAACTACATACAGTAATAAAAGCAACTCGTCTTTTCAGACACCAACAACCCCAGAAGAGTGGCTGGAGAAAACCGAAGCATTTAACTTCCCCCACTGCCTAGGTGCATTAGACGCGAAGCATGTTCCCATATGGGCACCATCCCACACAGGGCCAGAAGACATGAACTACCAAGGAACCTTTAGCATGGTCCTCCTAACTTTAGTAGACGGCAACTATAACTTCATGTACGCTGATATAGTTCAGAGCCAAAATACAGACAGCAAAGTTTTTAATGAAAGCGATTTGTGGCTGAATATTAACACGGAGAATCTTAACCTACCTCCATATTCACCTCTGCCTGGGGACTTAATCAATATGCCCTACATCTTTGTGACCGATGGAGCTTTACCTCTCGAAAGACACGTCATGAACCCGTTCCCAGGACACCACGATTCCAGCTCCGCAGAGAGTATTTACAATCAGTTACTCGTTCAATCCCACTCCGTAGTTGACAACGCCTTTGGTGTTCTTTCAGCGGTCTTCAAAGTGTTGCTTAAACCTATAACTTTAGAGCCGATGAATACAGCGGTTATTATTCGCAGTTGTTTGCTCCTGCATAACTTTTTGATGAAGAGTAACTCGTCTAGAGATATATACTGTCCACCGGGCTCCATTGACGCGTATATAGATGGTGGTTTAGTCACCCAGGGTTCTTGGAGGCAAGGGAATCAAGATCATTTTATCCCATTGCAAGCACTGCCTTATGTACCTGATGATGAATCCATTCAAGTTAGGTTCAATTTCCTTGATTATATAAGAAGGAATGCGCTTGTCATAAATTAAATAATAATTGATTTCCTATTGAATGGGAATTGGTTAGAAAAGAGATCCTACAGAAGTTATTTAACATCATAGCTAAATGGATATATTAAAAGGTGCGGACCAAAGAAATTGGATGGTCCATGATGCAGAAAAGCTCCCAACTCCAAAGCCAAGTGGATAGCTGCAGGGGTCTACTCCCTTAGCACGAAGTCCGTAGTTTCGGCCTTCGTTACGGGCGTTTCCTACTCCGTATCACCTACGGACGGATGATTCGACCGGTAAAATAGCGCAACTCTAACTTCATGCGTCTTTCGTTCACGAATATTGCAGTGTTCTACTCCCTTAGCACGAAGTCCGTAGTTTCGGCCTGCGTTACGGGCATTTCCTACTCCGTATCACCTACGGACGGATGATTCGACCGGTAAAATAGCGCAACTCTATCGTCTTGCGTCTTACGTTCACGAATATTGCAGTGTTCTACTCCCTTAGCACGAAGTCCGTAGTTTCGGCCTTCGTTACGGGCGTCTACTCCGTATCACCTGCGGACGGATGATCGACCGGTAAAATAGCGCAACTCTATCGTCTTGCGTCTTTCGTTCACGAATATTGCAGTGTTCTACTCCCTTAGCACGAAGTCCGTAGTTTCGGCCTTCGTTACGGGCATTTCCTACTCCGTATCACCTACGGACGGATGATTCGACCGGTAAAATAGCGCAACTCTATCGTCTTGCGTCTTACGTTCACGAATATTGCAGTGTTCTACTCCCTTAGCACGAAGTCCGTAGTTTCGGCCTTCGTTACGGGCGTCTACTCCGTATCACCTGCGGACGGATGATCGACCGGTAAAATAGCGCAACTCTATCGTCTTGCGTCTTTCGTTCACGAATATTGCAGTGTTCTAATCCCTTAGCACGAAGTCCGTAGTTTCGGCCTGCGTTACGGACATTTCCTACTCCGTATCACCTACGGACGGATGATTCGACCGGTAAAATAGCGCAACTCTAACTTCATGCGTCTTTCGTTCACGAATATTGCAGTGTTCTACTCCCTTAGCACGAAGTCCGTAGTTTCGGCCTTCGTTACGGGTGTCTACTCCGTATCACCTGCGGACGGATGATTCGACCAGTAAAATAGCGCAACTCTATCGTCTTGCGTCTTTCGCTCACGAATATTGCAGTGTTCTACTCCCTTAGCACGAAGTCCGTAGTTTCGGCCTTCGTTACTGGCATTTCCTACTCCGTATCACCTACGGACGGATGATTCGACCGGTAAAATAGCACAACTCTATCTATGCGTCCTTCGTTCACGCATATTGTCTGTGATCCCGTTCGAAACTGATGCATCAGAGATCATTAGAGAGTAGGGTTTACTTCAACGATTCGGATGGGCCCGTTATTTCGTTAGCGGATTTAGGGTGTAGACTGCCAGGCACAACTTAGTTAGATGGGGGTACTCCAATGACCCGCAGTTCGATTGCGGAGCTACGACCCAAACAATGCGTCACCCCCTATCGTCCTCTCTGTGCAATAACACCTGCACCCTGAAGGACCTTTGTGAGGCAAATGAAAACGCTGTTGACTTGGCTGAATTCTATAATGCCCATAATTATGCAAGAATAGATTACCCGAATAACATGAAACTTAAACATATTCGGTGTAATTAGAGTGTACCTGGGTGAACTGTACAGTTAGTAGCGCGTAACCTTTAGAGCGTACCGCTGCCGGGCCCGATGTTATGTTATGAAATGGTGTAAACAATAAACAGACATGCGATTACAGCAACCCTGAGAGATTTGCCGTCATTTATTGAAGAGTTCTGTTGTATATCTCCGAAGATCTTCATCAGATCTTGATCAAATTTTAATGGGACGAAAATGGCGAGAAAAAAATCATCAAAAAGAAAAAACCGGCCAAGTGCGAGTCGGACTCGCACACGAAGTGTTCCGTACCACTATCGCAAAAAACGGCAACAAAATCACGTTTGTTGTATGGGAGCCCCACATAAATATTTATTTTATTCTGTTTTTAGTATTTATTGTTATAGCGGCAACAGAAATACATCTTCTGTGAAAATTTTAACTGTCTAGCTATAACTGTTAATGAGATACAGCCTGGTGACAGACAGACAGACGGACCGCGGAGTCGTAGTAATAGGGTCCCGTTTTTACCCTTTAGGTACAGAACCCTAAAAACAAAATACAGTGGAATTGAGAACTACCTCCTTTTAGAAGTCGGTTAAAAATCATCTTGCTATCTGAATTTCGGTCGTGATGGCTAATATTTGCAGATATCGTTCTATCTCGCTTACTGTATGCAGTATACTCGATGACAAACTGTTTTTTAATAAATACTTTGACTTTGACTTTCTTGCTCAATGGTTGCCAGAGTCAACTTCAGAGACACAAAGATCCGCTGTGGCTACTATACGAAATAGTGAATACATTAAATCCAATATAAACTTTATTTTAATCGCGTATGGTTGATTTTAAATAAACGATCGGTAAAAAAATTAAAAAAAAATTGCTATTATTTATTAGAAAACTAGTAAAATTGTTTTTACCGATGATACAAAACACCTCAATTTTTAAGATTCTTTCGCGTACTAACATTTTTGCACTTCAAAATGGAACAATACGGCAAAATTACGGAAAAATAAATTTGCCGCGAGACTAGTGATTCGACGCGATGATAGAACAGAACACGACTGGAATCAAGTTAGCGTTAGAGCGCTTATTTGCGGCACGCTTGCCTCGCCTAATATGCAGTTCTACTGTTTTTTAGGCTCCCGTACCCAAAGGGTAAAAACGGGACGCTATCACTTTCTTTACGCGTTTTTTCGCTGTCAATCTATAAATAATTAAAGCTATAAATAAATATATATAATAATATTATATATAATATATATTTATATATAATATTATTATATATATTTAATATATATTTATATAATAATATAAATTATAGGTATCAAATAGTAGCAAAAAGGTAGTGCATTTTGGTATTTTCTACACATCAAATATCTCTATTGGTCCAGGGGTTCTGACGCTTACCGTGAATAAGTCCGTGATTAGACCTGTCGTACTGTATGGATCAGAATGTAGGGCTGTGAAAAAAAATGCATGAACATAGCAGCAATGAGAATGTTGAGATGGATGTGCGAAGTGACGAGAATGGATAAAGTGAGAAATGTGTATATTAGAGTAAGTTTGAAAGTGGCGCCAGTGACAGAAAAGTTGAAAGGAAACTGTTTGTCCTGGTATTGTCAGGTTACGAGGAGGGATGGAACGCATGTCACTAAAAGAGTTATGAATATAAATGTGGATGGATGGAGAGGGATGGGATGGCCAGAGAAAAGATGGACTGTGTGAGGAGCATAGATAAAGTACCTATAGATTAAGCACTGGCGTGGCCGCACATGAGACAGCAATAGTTAGTTCTAGTGTTACAACAAGAACACTACAACCCACCATCGCACTGACACTTATTATCTATAAATAACCCAAATTCCTTGTCTCAATTAACACATAATACCACGAAATCATAGAAAATCAAACAAAACCGAGCTTGTTTGTCAAACCTGCCTTTGTATTAGAGTTTGACAAACAACAGAAACCGGCCACGGTGACAAAGACAAAAAATAATCTTTTGTCCTTATTATTTACATGGAGCTGCCAATTAGCCATCTCGCTCTATCAATCAAGGTCATTTTAAGGCTTAATCTATAGGTACTTTATCTAAGGTGGGGAGTGATATGACAGAAAAGGCAATCAGTGATAGCGTGACGGGGGACAGGACGGTATGGAAGAAAAAAAACGTGTTGCGCCGACCCCAAGTAACATGGGATAAGGGCCAGAAAGGTGATTACTAGTGATTAGATTATTAAACTAAGAACATTTTTTCGAATAATTAATACGCCTGTTCATGTTGTTTAAAAGATCGTGTCAAATTAGAACATTATGAAGCAAAACAACAAACTTGTTGGTTTTTCTGCACTGAGAAAACGGTTACTCACAGTTACAAAAGTGTATCAAATTCACACTGCATCGCACTAAAGTGACTATTCTTTACTAGGAATTAGGAATGAATTAGGATATAAACATAGTAGCCCATGAAAAACAAAACAATCAAAATCCTTTTCCGTAGTACAGACGGTGTTACCTTCCCCAATTTTTTTTGAGTTATAATAGCAAGACTGAATTAGAATCATTTATTGCCAATAATGTAGGTATATGTATAAGATGGTAATTTTTGTAGACAGTCCCGCTACATTTTGCCTTGCGGCATGCAAAATTGTTTAGTTAAATATAATGTAATTTAAAAAAAAACAGCAATTAATACAACAATAATTAAAAACATTCGGAAGTAAATATTATATCAACTAAATAATTTGATATAACAAATTAACAATGAGCCAGACTATCCTCTTTTTTAATCGACTAGAAAAAGGAGGATGTGACTATTTTCGACAGAGTCTTTTTTTTATGGAGCCTATTTTTTTTCTTTGGCAACTAATTTCTGTCATCTGTCAGTGTCACTGTCCAGTCAGTTTTGTATGATGTCATCATGCCGATTTATTGTTTACTAGTTTTTTATCATGCAAAAATATAAAGAAAATGTATTTTTGGAAAAGTTCAGTTTATTAAATTCACAACATAACAGTGAAGATATCAAATGGTCATCGAGTTCATCTAGTGATTATGAAAATACATCGTACAATGGCAAAATGTGTAGCAACAACAAAACTCACAGCCGGAAACGAAAACGTAAGAAGAAAACCCAGAAGAACATATCTAACTTGGATATCACGATCGTAGATTCCTCCGGGGACCATAAAAAAGATAACTACAGAGAAAAATCGCCAGTTTTGGTCTCAAAATGTGTGGCGCCTCCCGCATCGCCAATACTGACGTCATCAAGATTCCCGCCATCCAAACACACTTCTAGTTCACCTATTTTATCTATGTCTATAAAAAGCTTGCATCAAAAAAGTCCTATATTGATATCAAAAACTTCATCGCCTCAAAATTCAATTAAAGTGAGAAAAAAGCTGACTTACAATGAACAAAAAACATTGAAGGAACATAATAGCATTGAAAATGCAGCATGTCTAAGTGATTCAAATACAAAAACACCAGACACAAGAAAGAATCATACTTCAAAAGTTGACAACAATATAATAAAAATAGAATCGAGCAGTCTTAGCACAGAAGTTGCCAGTGCAGATGACAAATTAGATTTATTGAACTCAATACAATCAGACGAGAGTAGACCTTCACTGAAAGCAAAATTGAAACTGATGAACAATGTAAAGAATTACTTTGACAGTCATTTTAGCTCAGAAAACACTTCACAAAACATAAGTGACACTCCTACTCCAGAAGAATGGTTAAAAAAT
Source organism: Anorthoa munda (assembly GCA_945859665.1). Classification (NCBI taxonomy): domain Eukaryota; kingdom Metazoa; phylum Arthropoda; class Insecta; order Lepidoptera; family Noctuidae; genus Anorthoa; species Anorthoa munda. Next base: position 8,924,269 of record OX243919.1, on the reverse strand, counting down.
GAAACTATAGATATTTTAACCTGTAAAACTCAATCAGTTTCAACGATACAGAACCTAACCAAACAAGACAGCACAATATGTACAAGCAACTCGGACAACTCAAACTACTTTCAGAAAAATAAAAAGGTCAAATACAAAAAAGGAGGACTAGCATTCAGGTTGAACACGCTTTTAAAAAAACAAAACGCTCATGTTTCTCTATGGCAACATGAAAGATTTTTAGCGGGAACTTCAAACTTTATTATTCCGAAAGGAGAACATGTTGTCTTTTTAATTCAAAATATTTTTTTTAAATATGGATGTTACTTACTTGATGCTGTTGATTTAAAAAATGAGAAATATTTAATATTTGTGAATAGTCTTTATGTAAAAAATAATGTTAGTGCCGAGACTGTATTGAAATTGTATGAGCCTTATAGAACTATAGAATTTGAAGACAAAGATTATAAAATAATTGTAAATGTTTGTAAGTTTGAATGTTTTGATCTGAATAATAGATAGCACCAGAGTACAGGCATTTTGCAAATCAAACCATGTATTTAGTTTGAAAAAATTAAGTACTGTGTTTTGACAATAATATGTATGCCCTATTTTAGTAAAACAATGCGGAAAATTAGAAATTATAATTAAAATACAAAAAGAAATGTCAAATTATCATTTAGTTTTATTTCGATTTTATATTGAATATCATAACTAATATTATAGAGTAATGCACCACACCTATTAAAAAAACACCATTGAAAGGTAGGTGCTTACATTATTTATGACCCAGGTAATGCTGGGGCGAGCCACTAGTCTGTGCTATATATACTAGTCTATGAGTCTGTGTGTGAGGGTTGATAAGCCAAACATGCGCCTATCTATATATCTAATATTAAAAAAATGTCCACTGGATGGCAGCACTGAGACGTCCAGGCCATAGACATTATCTATCTCAATGGTCCAGGTACCTGTCCTGTCAAAACGCCTGGCCACGTCACATTGACGAACAAGAACGATGACGTGGACGTGGCATTTTCAAACATTGAGGTTAAGAAAGGGCCTCTTTCATAAAACCCTCATTGCTAAACACCGTGCACCGTCGAGTTTTTTTGTAGGGGTGTTTTAATGCTACCTCACTTTTATACGTGCATCGATTTAAATCCTAATAGTGCTTACACACGTTCGAATTTGGTCCGACCGGTCTAAAGGGCTTATTACATTACATGGTATTCAGGGCCATGAATACCGGGTCACTTCCGAGTCAATAAGGTCGATATTTTGAGAACCCTAACTCCCTAAAAGTTATTACACTATTCTAAATAGTGTTTAGGGCCCTGAATACCGTGTAGTTTAATAAGCCCTTAACTCTGCCCACAAATCCTTTCTCGCTTGACACACGCTTGTGTGGACCGAGACGGAATCAATAATAATAATGTTCGCGGACCACTCTGCACACGCACGGATATGGTCCGGGCCAGACTAACCACGCCCACAAATCCGTGATCCGGCCGGACCAAATTCGAATGTGTGTAAGCACTATTACTAATTAACTTTCTGTCTGTGACCCTGTATCGATTTAGATGAAATTTGGTATGGAGATAGTTTAAGACCCTCGGAAGGACAAAGGATCGTTTTTATCTCGGCAATCATATTACAGGGGGTGGAAGATAAATTTGTATGGTGAACTAATAAGTAAGGCGGCCCAAACACCTTCAATATTGTTACTCAATATAAAAAAAACCGGCCAAGTGCGAGTCGAACTCGCGCACGAAGGGTTCCGTACCATTATCGCAAAAAAATCACGTTTGTTGTATGGGAGCCCCACTTAAATATTCATTTTATTCTGTTTTTAGTATTTGTTGTTATAGCGGCAACAGAAATACATCAACTGTCAAAATTTTGAGCTGTCTAGCTATCACGGTTCATGAGATACAGCCTGGTGACTGACGGACAGACACAGACAGACGGAGTCTTAGTATTAAGGTCCCTTTTTTACCCTTTGGGTACGGGACCCTAAAAATAGGCTATTCGAAGTAGGTACTAATGCTACGCAGACGAAGTCGTGGGAATCCAGCGCTTGATTGGGTATATTATCAGAATCCCTTCGCAGCGTGTGCCCAATCCAACTCCATTTGCGACGCTTGTTCTGGCGGTCGAGCGGGGCCTCATGGCATTTCTCCAACATCTCTACGTTGGTGATGGTGTCAGGCCAGTAGATTCCGAGTATGCGACGAAGACAGCGGTTGACGACGACTTGATCTAGAGTGACATGTCTTTTGTAACCTACCATGTTTCGCACCCGTAAAGCAGCACGGATTTGACATTTGACCCGAAGATTTTCAGTTTAATCCTTCGGTTCAGTTTCCGCGATTGCCAAACAGGTCTGGGCTGCGCGATGGTAAAAACCAGAGACAGAGAGGACATCGCTTCAAAAATCTTTGTCGGTTCTTGAAGCGATGTTCTCTTCACTACCTCCAGTTTCTGGCACGACGCTCCCGAGGTAAGTAAACTTGTGGACACGTTCCACTGCCTCTGTGCCAATCAGAAACGATGAAGTATTCTTCACACCAGATCTCATCTCTTGAATCTTCCGGATGTTTATTTTTAGTCCCGTTTCTGCCGCTTCCTGACTTAGGTAAATCTTTCAATTTTGCTTGCATGTCAGCGTGGGAATGACTCAGCAGGCATAGGTCATCGACGTAATCCAAGTTTACCAAGACGTTGGATAATCCCCACTATCCCGCTGCGCTTGTTGTCGAAAATGCAAAGCTAAATTCCGTCTAGAACGAAGAGCGGTGAAAGGAGACAGTCTTGGTGGATACCTGCGTGTACTGCTATATCATCCGAGATGAGACCATTGTGATTTAATTAATAATTTTGTTAATTTTCTACCATTCCTGCTATTTGTATAGGATCTTAGAATTGATTTGATAGGTAGGTCCGAGTCCAGGTCCCCTCAGTCTAGATGCCCCTAGGATAGGGCCTTAAGATGTCCCAATATCTACTTTCAATGTAATAAAAACTATGTCGTTTTTAGTGGCGTTACTTTAGGTAAAGGAATAGGACAACAAAAGCCTGAGGGTTAAGAGGGCCTCTACAGAGCGTTGGTAGCACTGGCGTTACTTCATTTCGGGCCCTGGAGCAAAGAAGAAAGTAGGACCCCGGACATAATCGCGGCTTTTTTTTAAGGTGGTGTTCGAGCTCAATCAAAAACCAACGCCCTTAGTCGGTTAAATTCGAGATTGATACGCACGGAGCCTCGCATAATTAGGTATAGGTACCTAAGATATTTTCGAAATAATATGAATATGATTAAAATTCATATTTGATGTATCACGCCTTTTTTCACCCTATAATTATATTTAATTTTATATTTTATAAAAAAACAAAATGAATGTTCAAAACCAAAACTTTTGGAGGGGTGCTGAAATATTTGAGCTTGCTCTCGCTCTCTTGGCTCATATCCACAGAGTACATTATATACCTATATATCCCTTTTAATCGTGGGTTAAGAATCTAGGTCAAGTAGGTAAATCTTCAGAATATTTACAACCAGCTGCCGCCCGCGGCTCCGCCCACGTGGTAATTAGCATATGTGTTATTTTGATGTATTCAAGCTATATTTCTGTAATGTTTCATCAAAATACGTACAGTAGTTTTTGCGTGAAAGAGTAACAAACATCCATCTATCTATCCAACCATCCTCGCAAACTTGCACGTTTGTAATCCCGCTATAGGGTTTATTATGTTCCGTGTTTATAATAGTAGATAAAGGATTATTCTTCCGTAATCACGGAAGTGATAATTCAAGTATGTATTTAATACGTATGATATGAGGCTAAAAGACTAGAGTCCAAATTCATTAACCGTTGAAAAAATCCGTATCGTCCGCCATGTTATTTGACTAACTTCACGTCGGTGTGCTCCCAAAACAAATACGTGCGTCGTACGATCTATTGTTTATCGTCATAAAAACAAAATAAACGTGACCCACATTTTTTGAGAGAGTCCTCTAAGATTCTCTTTAGAATTCTTATTAGGTTTTCAACGTCAATTTGCACTAATAATACTTCGTTCCGCCGCCGCCATGGAAGTCGAGCGTTTCGCTTCCGATTCTGAAAACGTGGCGGTAGACGATAACGAAAAGCCGGTTGTGGATGGAGGCGCCGGAGATGCGACCACCTCCCATTCGGATCGTCAGCGTCGCAAAAATAAGAAGTATTGGCGCTCTAATAGCAAGGAGGGCCCGGCAGCCGCCGCGACGGCGTCGACTGTGACGCCGTTACCTAAATACCGCAGCTGGAAGAACAGCCGCAGACCGCGCAACGGACATGGACGTGGGCTGCCAAAGAAAGGTAAGCCATACCACGCCTTGCATCTAAAATTATTTCCATCCCAACTAATTCCGACCGGTTGTTTTGAAAGTTCTAGAAAATGGTACCTACGTACAACATGAATAGAGGTGCATTTAGGGTATTTTTTTACGTAATGTTTACTACAGCTAGTCACGTAATGTACCTCTGTATATAGGCCATCCGGGCTACGCTTTCAAGGTCGCGCAAACGCAGAACCTTTTTGCGCAGTAAACTCTATTTTGTTATTGAACCCCAGGCGCATGGTATGTATCTGAGACCGCGCGATTGTTACGGAACACCATAATATAAACAACTTTCGCATATCAAGGCTATTTTGGTCGCGTCGCCGCCACGCGGTTATATATAAACATATTAGATGACTGGGTTATGTAGTAGAGACATAGTGGCGTGCGTACGACGAAAATACCTATTATCTTGTTGTTTGTTATTGTTTTTCTGTCAAAATCTCGGATCATATTGTTCATTCTTTTTTTTTTCATGGAAGGAGGCGGCAGAACTCGCGATACCAAGTTACAGTTTTATTTTATTGACCAAACATATTTTAGCTATTATAACTGAGTTGTTAGTTCAAAACTTATAAAAAAATAGTAGGCGGGTTAGATACTATCAAAAACTTAACATCACGCCAGTATTCCCATAAAGGTTAGGCACAGTTCTATCTACAAGCTATACCCACATTTTGGTAAAAAAAGGTAAATAATTGTTCTAAAGCTCTGTACATAATAGTGAGCAGCCCTGTTATCTTTTAGTTTATTTCTTGGCACAATAACAAATTATATCCAATGGAAAGTTTATTTTAATAACTACAATAGTCAAAATATCAGTTGATTATTTAATATCCAATTCCAAAAAACTGGTTTTAACATACAAAAACTCTACATTTTATCCATGAGAGTAGGCAGTAACTATAGAAAGCCACCTGCCACAATCCTTACATACTCCTTTTGCTGCTGTATCACAGAAACTGTTATTTTTTTCTGGGATAAAACGTTGTCAAAGACAATAGCGAACCTTCCTTTCAGTGAAACAACTGTTATATCGGATCAATAATTATTATTTATTAAAACTGTATGCACAAGTACAAAGGCGGACTTAATGCCTTAGGTATTTTTTACCAGTCAACCTTAGGGTCCACCAGTGTTATCTCTGGTGGACCCTACCAATCCATAACAACACAATGGTCAATGGTGGTGGTGGTGGTGGTCCATAACAATGGACCAAGTGGTTAATATGGCATTTTTTAATAATGCCATATTAACCACTTGGTCCATACCCAGTATGATAAAAACTATTGAAATATGATGACTGGGCTTTCTGAATAATGCTCACCACTTGTTGGGCAAAGTAATAAAAAGATGTGTTTATTTTTATGTTGACATTGATTTTACTATAGAATAGGTAAGCAGGATTACTATTTAGCAACAAAGTGGATGGAGCACTGCTGGCTGGGGCTCATGTTTTTGTGTGCAGTGTCTAAAGTGACCTAACATGAAGGAGAAGAAGTCATCACCTTCGAACCTAACCTATCCGTGTCGGGGTGCCCTAAGTTCCGACTAATTCATTGAACATAATTATTGATTTGCCCAAATGTTACGTAGCAATATTCATAACCAGACAATGTGATAAATATAAAAGTATAAACATAAAGGGTCTTTCAACAAGGACAGGTCGATGTTAAAATTGAATAAAACAAGATGTGTGTAAGATATTAACGAAATTTATTTAAAAGGCCCATTTATGCCAATTATGGATGGAATATGACATCGTTCAAATGTCCGCCGCGGCTTCGTATGGTGGCACGAATCCGAGAGGTCCAATTTTTAATGACTCTGCTGCATAGATCCGGCTGAATCCGAGCGATGGCCTTCGTTATGTTGGCTTTCAGGGCAACGATCGAATGTGGTTTATTGGCATAGACCTGCAACTTCAGAAAACCCCACAAGAAAAAGTCTAGTGGAACTCTAACTCTACCCTCAAACCGTTCATGCAGAATGTCGATTGTCGATTGTGTCGTTCGCTGTGTGGCAAGTAGCGCCATCTTGCTGGAACCACATGTCGTTCACGTCCATATTGTTCAATTCAAGCCAAAATAATTTGTTTATCATTGATCTGTAGCGCTCGCTCGATCTATGCAGCAGAGTCATTAAAAATTGGATTTTTCGGATTCGTGCCACCATACGAAGCCGCGGCGGACATTTGAACGATGTCATATTCCATCCATAATTGGCATAAATGGGCCTTTTAAATAAAAAATAAATTTCGTTAATATCTCACACACATCTTCTTTTATCCAATTTTAACATCGACCCGTCCTTGTTGAAAGACCCTTTATATTCATTACATTGCCCGTTTTGACTTGACTTGTATCATAATGCCTGGGCATTATACAAAGTGCCCTGATTAATCACTTGGTCCATTACACACACACGTAAAAAATCAATTCAAAAATGGTGAACCAAATAAATGTTTGTTTTTTACTTTTTATCTAAAGATTGCACTCAGAAAACCAGGGTTAAGTGTTCAAAATGACAAAACAAAACAAGATAATAGCATTATCTTATCCGTTGGAGTTTATTCCAAATCCAGCTTAAGTTCTGTAAAAATCAAGATATTATTCTATGAAATTGAATGTTTGAGTGTGCTGATAATATTTATAAAATAACGTCCCCCGTTTACTTTGATCAATAATAATACACTGTATTACTACTGTTTAAATATTACACGTGTATTATTGATTGAAGCTCCTTTATTACATAAAAATAAAGTCCCCCGCCGCGTTTGTACGCGTTAAACTCAAAAACTACTGAACGGATTTTCATGCAGTTTTCACCAATAGAAAGAGTGAGCAACGAGGCAGGTTTTTGTGTATAATTTGTCACGGGCGAAGCCGAGGCGGGTTGCTAGTACATAGTAATAAAAACTATTTATTTATACTTAAATACCAAGAGCAGTGGCAGTGGGCAGTTGTAGGTCATGGGTTCGAACTCAGGCAGGCGCTTTACTTTGTGTAAATTATTTCATCACCAACAAAAACATCCTGAGGAAACTGGCATGTATTAGAATCGAAAATTCGAAGACATGTGACACCACCAACCCGCACTGGGCCCGCTTGGTGGATAAATGCCCATCCCTCTCACAGAGAGGAGGCCTGCACGCACAATTGACCAAATGGGTGTCTAGTGCGGAAAACGGGGTCCATCTATCCTATCCTACATTTAAACAATCTCTTTTTACATCCCGTGCAACCGAATTTGAGTTCTATTCTGTAACCACATGGATACAGAATAGAACATGTGGATGGCATAAAAAGCATAAACCTGCTATCAAAACCAACTGTTTACTACAGCTGTCAATTTTGTCAAAAAGTGAATGTTTATATTTCGAATGTTATTTCATACCGCATTTACACAATCGTGTTCGCCATTCGCCTCGTCACTCGCCGAACATTCGACGAAACATTCTTATACGAGTGCCGTCGTGAACTACTGTTCACACATTCGCGGAATGAATTATTTTGATATTCGCACACGAACATGGAGGGCGTGAAAATCATATCGGCATGCATGCTACATCTAATGAGTTTATAAAATTATATAGATATCCTGCGTAAAAAAGAACCGTCGACGCAGACGACGTAGAAAAAAAAATTAAAACAGGCCATTAATGAATTAATGGGCCTGGCGCTAGCTGTCAACTGAATGCAGGCGAATGTGTGAACAGTAACTTCGTGTTCGCCATTCGTGCCCTTTGATTCGCGTCCGAAAAACCGCTCACAACGCGAGCGCTCGAATCGCGAGGCGAGGCACGAAGCGAATAGCGAGCGTACTGTTTACATATGCGTGTTCGTTGTTCGCCTCACCATTCGCCTCGCGATTCGCACGAATGTGTAAATGCGACATAAAATGAATGCAATAGTGAACATCAAACATGAAATTCACTCCTTATGGCCTGGCGCACACTGGCTGACGAGACGGCAGAGGATTTTAAATTTATCAATTGAATTTAATAGTTATCCCATCGAAATAAGGTATATATTTCAATGTTCGAGGCTCCAGAGAAAACTGCGCCGCGATGCTTCGAGGCCGATTCAATTATTGATACTGCCGTACCGTCCGCCTGTGTGCGCAGGTCATTAACTACCAAAACAAGCTGCGTTACTATGACAATACTTTGTTTATTAGGATAGGTCATGGTATTAGTGCTTTCTCGCTCGTCCAAGCGACCTTCCGCCTCGCTCTCACATACCACATTGAAGCAATACTGCATACTACAATGTCACATAGAATGGAATCGCCGTACCGTTCTATACGAATATTTTTCATTAATTTAACTTGAATTGAAAGGACCCCCATTGCTAAATTAAATGCTTAAGTACCGAACTTAAAAGACGTAATATCGAAGAAAGTTATCAAATGTTTTTTGTTATCTTTTTTAGGGTTCCGTACCCAAAGGGTAAAAACGGGACCCTATTACTAAGACTTCACGATCCGTCTGTCTGTCTGTCTGTCTGTCCGTCTGTCTCCAGGCTGTGTCTCATGAACCGTGATAGCTAGACAGTTGAAATTTTCACAGACGATGTATTTCTGTTGCCGCTATAACAACAAATACTAAAAACAGTATAAAGTAAATATTAAAGGGGGGCTCCCATACAACAAACGTGATATTTTTGCCGTTTTTTGCTCGATATTAATAACGGCAACAGGTAAACGCTTGAAATATTCACAGAATGTTCAGTTGTATATTTACTTAAAAAAATAATAATTAATAAATTAAAATAAAATAAATTAAGGGGGGCTCCCATACAACAAACGTGATTTTTATGCAGTGTTTTCCGTTAATGGTACGGAACCCTTCGTGTGCGAGTCCGACTCGCACTTGGCCGGTTTTTATTTATAACTTTATAGTTAACACTTTTTTATCGAATTAGCTACATTTAAACATATGAGTATTCAATATTTTTGAATACACCTCGTATATCGCTACAGAAGAAAAAATAATAATTCAAAAACCGATTTTTCTATTTTCCAATTTTAATGTACTTAGTGACACTGGCAGGGTTAAGACGAATCGATTGATTGAAAATCGGCCAACACGTTTGGTCTCTATAACGCCACATAGGAACAAACATACATACATGTGATGTGTTCACATCATCAGCCTATTAATGTTCCCACTGCTGGGACACAGGCCTCCTCTCTGTGAGAGGGAATGGGCCGTAATCCACCACGCGGGCCCAGTGCGGGTGGATGTCACATGTCTTCGAATTTTTGGTTCTAGGACATGCCGGGTTCCTCACGATGTTTTCCTTCACCGTTTTGCAAACAACATACATACATAGACTGATAAACACATCACCCTGTATCGGCAGTCGGGTAATAATAACAGCCGCACGGGTCGATCTTCAAGGTTAAGCAACGGTTGACGAGGTCGGTCCGTGGATGGGTGACCGTCTCAACATATCGAGATTCCTCCGTCGGCAAGCATGTTAAGCTGTCGTTGCGAGGTCCAAGACAGTTAAATTCATTCTCCGGGACTTCGTCGAGCTTCATTGCCTCGGCGCTTTTCTGGTGGTCGCCATTGTTGATTCTGGCTTTCAGGACTTTAAGTTGGAAAATTTAAAAAATCCCGGCACATTTTTATTGCATGCTACATAATTTGTCTATTAGTAGACACGCTTCGATCGACGATCTATTGAACACGTGATTATGACACGATATCTTGCGAAAACACCCTGATCTAAACAGTAAAACGCCCATAACTTTAGAACGGCTGAACCGATTTTCTTCAAACTCTCTCGATAAAGTCACGTTTCAAACAAAAACAAACGAAATCGAAATCGGTTCATCCGTTTAGGAGCTATGATGCCACAGACAGATACACAAACACACAGGTCCACACGTCAAATTTATAACACCATCGGGGGTTAAAAAGCCACACTTTTGCCACCAGGAGGCGCCGGCGGAAAGGGTGTCTGGGGCGCCCCAGGGTCGGAGCTGTTGGAAGAATACGTGGAAGATGCCAACGATCCCAACTATGATTCCGAAGCCGTCTGCAACGGCGATGTGGAGTTCAAGCAGATCATCGTCGAAGCTGAACCTGATGAGATCATTGTGAGTCACTTTTATTCTTACTCTAGGTTTCTTCTTGTTCTCGAGTCGGTGGAAACTCTTCAAACAGCTTGGGCCCAGTTGATGGCGACGCCAATCGCAGTTTCAGTGGCGTTTATCATCATCAGCCTATTAATGTTCCCACTGCTGGGACACAGGCCTCCTCTCTGTGAGAGGGAATGGGCCGTAATCCACCACGCGGGCCCAGTGTGGGTTGGTGGATGTCACATGTCTTCGAATTTTTGGTTCTAGGACATGCCGGATTCCTCACGATGTTTTCCTTCACCGTTTTGAGAGCAGTGGTGATGAAAATAATTTACACAAAGTAAAGCGCCTGCCTGGGCTCGAACCCACGACCTACAACTTGTAAGTCGCGGCCGATACCACTGGGCCACCACTGCTCTTATAAGTTCCTCTAAACTCCAGGTATATGGACACTTGGGGCACTCAAGCATGTATGTGTCATATTCAGCACTGGGGCTCTGCACTCATATTGGGTTTCAGAAGTTACTCTAGGATGAAACGACGTCGCGGTGGGGCCGCAGGGGAGGAGGAGTTTCGGTATAGCGTTGGCCGCTCTCCCTATCTCCTGCGGCCGAAAAGTGGTAGGTGGCGGGGCCACTGTCCTGACTCGTCACAGGGGAACCAAGGGTGCCACACACGGGGTCGTCTGGCGCCCATGTGCTGGTTTGGTTCCTGGGGTTGTCACGGCGTACAACGTTATCTCGTACGCCGGTGACGGGGGTTACTCCCCAAAGGAGGGTCCGGTGACGGACAGCCGCGGCGGGTTCGCGGATGAATGCCTCCGCGTTCCCGTGTTCCCGCCATAAGCGGCAAAGTAGGACACCGTGGAGTTTTAGTGGGTTAGAGTCCCACATAACTGCGCTATCTCCCCGTGGTAGCGTAGTATGCATGAGCATTACTACCTACACGCAAAAAAAAAAAAAGGATGAAACGACGTCTATGATGCCACATACTAGCGCTTTTTGAATATATACTACAGTATGACAACAACCGTCAGGCAGTTTCCCGGACCAGACACAGCACCTGTCTGGTTGGAAGATCCTCCTTTTCAATAGGGGGTTGCGGAACTTTTCACCCTGTCCCACATACCTTAAGATTACAGAATTGCTTGAGCTTAAATTGCAAACAAACCTAAGAAAATTTGCATTTCACGGGCCTCCCTGGTGATACGAGTATCTGAATTCCGCCAAGCACTTGAGTCGATTGAAGAAACGGGTCAAGTGGCTCATCGGCAATGATGCACTGGTTGAGTCAAAGCTCAGCTTTCAACATCGACGCCGAATTGCCAGTTTTTAACCGACTTACCGAAAAAGGAGGAGGTTCTATGTTCGACATTGTGTATGTTTTTTTTATTTTATTTTTTTATTTATGTATGTTCACCGATTTCTCCGTCAATTGTGGACCGATTTTGAAAATTAGTTTTTTGTTTGAAAGAGTATATTCCGAAATTGGTTCCATTTTAATTTGGTGAAGATCTGATGAAGAACTTCGGAGATATACAACATAACTCTTCAATAAATAACGGCAAACCTCTCAGGATTGCTGCAGTCGCATGTATATTTATTGTTTATACCATTTCATAACATAACATCACGCCAGTACGCTCGAAAGGGGTATGCAGATCTCTCATTTCACCGGTTATGTTCATCGCAAAAAAATGGTCCTACCGGTTATATTCAAGTTTCATGTTATTCGGGTAATCTATTCTGTCGTTATAGGTACTTACTTAACTACTTCCCTATTAGGTAGTAGGTACAACTAAAAAGTGAAAAATAAAAATCTTTTTTACAAATAAATACTACCGACTTCCAAATAAGAAAACTAGAAAGTGAAAAATAAATTTAATTTTTGGAAGTCGGTGTCCATAACTTAAAAATTTGGTACCTACCAATGACACCGACTTATATTGTTTTTATTCTGGGGAGTGTGCGTGGATGGATGGAGAGGGAGGGGAAGGCCAAAGAAAAGATAGATGGACTCTGTGGAGTGATATGAAAGAAAAGCCAGTCTTGTGATAACGTTACGGTGACAGGACGGTATGGAAGAAGAAAACGTGTTGCGCCGACTCCCTAGTTACATGGGACAAGGACAGGAAGATGATGACGATTTTGGGCAGTGTGCGTTAGAATAGCACAATTTAATTCAACCTAGCCAAGGGCGTCGCCAGCCGATGGCCCAGGGGGGAGGGGCAAGTTGTTATGGAGAATGAGAAAAGTATGAATTGTAGGTAAAGTCGAGAGCACATGAAGCTTTTCAACTTGTGGCACGAGCCTTACATCTACAGCGATTGTAATAATATCGGTAGTTCTCGCCAAACTTCTTGGCCGTCCCGAAGTTGGCTGCAATGTCTGCGCAGTAGTAAATCATACAAAAACAGTACCGATCCGTGCCTTGCGTATCGGAAAGCCAACTTCAGGGCGGCCCAGAAATTTGGCGAGCACTATTCAGAGTCCAACGTGTAAAGCTACGCAACTCTACCGTACACGTTGTGCACGGAAGAGCGATCAAAATTTTCAACGCTTTTCCGTGTCGGGAAAGAAGGTTTTTGCCTACTTTAGGATATCAACAACGGTTCGATCTGTTGGGTTTGGTTTATATATATTCATTCGAGTTTCGACGTACGGGAATGATCAATCAAGCAAGTCAAGTCAAAGACTTAGGACTGTGGTTGCTTTACATTTGGGAACTTGTAGCAGCTGCCCCCCCTGCCCCCCCTTGGCGACGCCCTTGAACCTAGCCCGTTCCGTCATCGGACTACCAGACGTACGGCGATGCGCCATCGGTACATGGTGGACATCCCACCTATACGCACTAAACGTTTTGGTAACACTTTCGTTGTGCGTACAGTTAAGAATTGCGATTCCCTGAATCCATTCCGGAGTTTTGGTAACTTGAAGTCTCAGCTCACTTCTTGCTCATTTCACCAAAGTTTTCAAGTTTTAGGAATAGAACTTATGAAGTTTCCTTGCGTGATCGAATCAGAAATGAAGATATCCGCAGGAGATTAGAGATTAGCCCGAAGAATTGCCAAATTAAAGTGGCAATTCTTCGGGCTAAGTGTGAGCATATTGCTTGCAGAACGGATGGTCGATGAGGCCGAAAAGTTCTGGAGTGGCGATCGCGAACCGGAGACACAAAGTTGGAAGGCAGGGTTGATATGATTTTTGATCATTTCATAATATTTTTTTAAAGTAATATTTACTTATGTTTTATGTAAATTTTATTAATAATTAAATAAACAAATATTATGTTGTGTTTTTTTAAATAAATAACTGATTTCCAAATTAAAAAAGATCAGAATGTAAAAAAAATCCGATTTAAATCAAATAAATCCGACTTTATAGATTTAAAAAAAAATAAGTTTATTAAAAAAATCAAAATACCCGACTGCTTAAAAAGCAAACTAAAAAGACGTAAACAAGAAGTAAATCATGCTGTGCAGTCGGAGGATACATATTCGCGAGCTGGCGGAACAAAACCAGATGTATTCTCCGACTGCACAGCATGATTTTCTTCTTGTTTACGTCTTTTTAGTTTGCTTTTTAAGCAGTCGGGTATTTTGATTTTTTTAATAAACTTTTTTTATTTACAACTTTTTAGTTATTTTTTTATTGGAATTAGGTACATTTAAACTTATAAGTGTTATATATTTTTGATACCCCACACGATGGGTTTGGAAGAAAAAAAAATTTTTATTCCTCACAAAATGGCGCCCAAAATCCGCCATTTTTGTTTTTACCAATTTTAATGTAGCCAGTGACACTCGCAGGATTAAGACGAATCGATTGACGTAAGAATCATCAAAATCGGCTAACGCGTTTGATCTCTAGAACGCCACATAGGAACAAACATACATACATACATACATACATATATACATACATACATACATAGACTGATAAACACATTACCCTCCTTCAGCAGTCGGGTAAAAAAAAAACGTGATTTTTATCAACCCTGTTGGAAGGGCCTCCCTCTAGGTAGACCGATGACCGGCAGACTTATTACGTATGAAACAGCAATCAACACTATCGCGCGATCAAAACGCTTTATGTCATAAAAGTCGGAATTACCTGCAGTGTAGGTATGGTAGGTCCACAATTGTAAAATGCACTTATTCAACAAAAAAAAACCGGCAAAATCTCTAAAACTTCTGTATTGAAGAGCAATTATTGTGCATCGATGTGGCGTCGATTGGGGGAGACCTAAGTCCGGCGGATGCAGGCAGTGGACGTCTTTCGGCTTGATGATGAGCTTTAGGTGGTCAGGCGGTGGCTCTTCACTCGAATAATCACCCAGGAAAAAAAAACAGCCTTTGTTACCCGGCTGCCAGGAAAGGGTTATGTTTTTCGCGCCTATCTTGTATGTATGTAATATTAATTATTACCTCGGTATCTTTCAAACCACTTGACGGATTTTTATAATTAAGACATCGTTAGATAGGTCTTCGACGCCCAAGTGTTCTTTTCTTAGATAAGAGCCGTTAAAAAAAAGAAACATGGCGGATTTTGGGCGCCATATTGTAGGTGGCAATTTTTTTTTTTCGACACCCATCGAGTTGGGTATCAAAATGAACGGTTTTTAGAGGTGATTACAAAACTGTATACCACTTATATGTTTAAACACATTCGAAAAAAAATATAGGTAACTAAAATGTTGTAGGTGTATAAAAAAAGTTAATAAAATCAAAAAACCCGACTGCTTAAAAAACCGGCCAAGTGCGAGTCGGACTAGCACACGAAGGGTTCCGTACCATTATCGCAAAACACTGCATAAAAATCACGTTTGTTGTATGGGAGCCCCCCTTAATTTATTTTATTTTAATTTATTAATTATTATTTTTTGTAGTAAATATACAACTAAACATTCTGTGAATATTTCAAGCGTCTACCTGTTGCCGTTATTAATATCGAGCAAAAAAACGGCAAAAATATCACGTTTGTTCTATGGGAGCCCCCCTTTAATATTTACTTTATACTGTTTTTAGTATTTGTTGTTATAACGGCAACAGAAATACATCATCTGTGAAAATTTCAACTGTCTAGCTATCACGGTTCATGAGATACAGCCTGGAGACAGACGGACAGACGGATCGCGAAGTCTTAGTAATAGGGTCCCGTTTTTACCCTTTGGGTACGGAACCCTAAAAACGAACTAAAAAGATGTAAACAAGAAGAAAATCATGCTGTGCAGTCGGAGGATACATCTGGTTTTGGTCAGCTAGCTCGTGAATATATTCGGTTTTTAAGCAGTCGGGTTTTTTTTTTACCGAATAGTCTTTATTCTATACATGTCGCCGGTAAATAAGAAATCAGCGTCATAAATACATAATTCTTGTAAACACATTATCTCAAGGTCGGTTGACAGAAATAAGTACGATCAACATGGCATTTCACGCCTCAAGTTCACGCGATTTTACACTTTATGTCATCTTGTAAGAGCCTAAAACAGCGTGTGTGTATAATATTTTGTACATGATAAATATCACGCGATTTTAGACTTTATATTACCTTGGTAGAGCCTAAAACAGCGTGTGTTTATATTATAATTTTGTACGTGATAATAATATTTTTGTTATTGTTCTTTTTTACGGATTATAGTTGATTTTTAATAACGACAGGTTTTTTAAAGACTTTAATTTCTGTTCCTATTCTTCTTCAATCGGTCCCTCACTACTGAGAATCGTGGTTACTGGACCCCTGTAAGGGTGCAGTGCATGTGCGCGGGGTTAAAATGCATGCTATATCAACCAACAACACGTGCGGAACAGATAGATGCTGTTATGAGCAGTACGAAGCTAGTTCGCGTACGAATACACACGTTTGCAAATTTGTAGCGAAATGGATGATGATTTAGAACGAAAACGAACGCGCGAAATTTTATAAACAACCTTTGGGAGTCTGGATATCATGAAAAAACGACTGAATGTATCTGTTCAAAATTAAACAAAATTAAATTATTTGCATTGTTGAACTACTAATATGTCCCTGTATGGAGGCCGTTTTTACCCGACTGCCGAAGGAGGGTAATGTGTTTATCAGTCTATGTATGTATGTATGTTTGTTCCTATGTGGCGTTCTAGAGACCAAACGCGTTGGCCGATTTTGATGGTTCTTAGGTCAATCGATTCGTCTTAACCCTGCGAGTGTCACTGGCTACATTAAAATTGGAAAATAGAAAAATGGCGGTTTTTGGGCGCCATATAGTGGGGGTCCAAAATTTATTTTTCTTCAAAACCTATCGTGTGGGGTATCAAAATAAAGGGCTTTAAGAGCTGATTTCAAAAATATATAACACTTATATGTTAAAATGTACCTAATTCTAAAACAAGATAACTAAAAAGTTAATTAAACCGGTCGGAGGATACATGTTCGCGAGCTGGCTGACCAAAACTAGATGTATCCTCCGACTGCACAGCATGATTTTCTTCTTGTTTACATCTTTTAGTTCGCTTTTTAAGCAGTCGGGTATTTTGATTTTTTTATTTAAGCCGGTGCTTTTCATGTGGTCCCACCACATGAAAAGCACCGGCTTTCATATAAAAATCAATTATTCAATAAATAATCATCAAAATCGGTTTATCTAGTAAAAAGTTCTGAGGTAACACACAAAAAAAGATAAAGTCCGAATTGAGAACCTCCTCCATTTTGAAGTCGGTTAAAAAGGTGCGATATTGTGATGCCGAGTGTAGTTTGTACTGATTATTAATCTTCTCACGAACATTTTTGGCGTGCATTGGGTTATGCATTCATTTGCATGCATTTTGATACTTGCCAGTTCTTTTGTCTGCGACCTCATTTGTTTTTCGCTCGCATCAGCTATAGTATCATAACATTGTCTGTATTCACCGATGGGGTATTAATAACGTGGCCAGTCGTCCCGTTTTGAACGGGACTGTCCCTTTTTACCCGACTGCCGAAGGAGGGTAATGTGTTTATCAGTCTATGTATGTATGTTTGTTCCTATGTGGCGTTCTAGAGACCAAACGCGTTAGCCGATTTTGATGAGTCTTACGTCAATCGATTCGTCTTAACCTTGTGTCACTGGCTACATTAAAATTGGAAAAGAAAAAATTGGCGGCTTTTGGCCGCCATTTTGTGGTGGGAATTTTTTTTTTGTTCCCAACTCATCGTGTGGGGTATCAAAATAAAGGGTTTTAAGAGGTGATTTCAAAAATATATAACACTTATATGTTTATATGTACCTAATTCTAAAAAAGGTCGACTGCTTTTTAAGCAGTCGGGTTTTTTGATTTTTTTATTTAACTTTTTTTATTTATAACTCTTTAGTTATTTTTTTTTTAAGGTTTTGGTACATTAAAACATATAAGTGTTATATATTTTTGAAATCACCTCTTAAAACCCTTTATTTTGATACCCCCACGATGGGTTTAAAAGTAAAAAAAAATTTGTCCCCCACAATATGGCGCCCAAAATCTTTCTATTTTCCATTTTTAATGTAGCCAGTGACACTCGCAGGGTTAAGACGAATCGATTGACGTATGAAGCATCAAAATCGGCCAACGCATTTGGTATCTGGAACGCCACATAGGAACAAACATACATACATACATAGACTGATAAACACATTACCCTCCTTCGGCAGTCGGGTAAAAAAGGCGCCTTTGACGATATTCCTACCAACTTCTTACTAATGTCATTGCGATATGCGAACTTATATTATGAGTAGTAGGGTTTACAATTCATGGTATATTTTTTCCCGATAGTTACAATCTAGGGGTCTTTAAGTCAAGAGTGAATAGGTTACTACTAGGCAAGCGTGCTTCACCGTAGACCACATCATCGCTTACCATCAGGTGAGATAGTGGTCAAGCGCGATCCTATAAAACAAATAAAGAAAAAAAAAAGTTAATTAAAAAAATCAAAAAACCCGACTGCTTGAAAAGCGAACTAAAAAGACGTAAACAAGGAGAAAATCATGCTGTGCAGTCGGAGGATACGTCTGGTGTTGGTCAGCCAGCTCGCGAAGATATTCGCGAGCTGGCGGACCAAAACTTTTCTTGTTTACGTCTTTTTAGTTTGCTTTTTAAGCAGTCGGGTTTTTTGATCTTTTTAATTAACTTTTTTATTTACAACTTTTTAGTTATTTTTTTTTAGAATTGGGTACATTTAAACATATAAGTGTTATATATTTTTGAAATCGCCTCTTAAAATCCTTTATTTTGATACCCCACACGAGGGGTTTAAAAGAAAAAAAATCTTTATTCCCCCACAAAATGGCGCCCAAAAGCCGCCATTTTTGTTTTTTCCAATTTTAATGTAGCCAGTGACACTCGCAGGATTAAGACGAATCGATTGACGTAAGAATCATCAAAGTCGGCCAACGCGTTTGGTCTCTAGAACGCCACATAGGAACAAACATACATACATACATACATACATACTTACATACATACATACATACATAGACTGATAAACACATTACCCTCCTTCGGCAGTCGGGTAAAAAAAACAACTCAGCCCTCTCAGGACCATTTATCATTGTAGGAGGTAAAGTGTAATTATTTTAATCATTTAGGATGATACATTGGTAATTTTTTTTAACTTATTATTTAAATCAGTTTTTTTTCTTTTCACCTCTTATTTTGTAGGGTTCCGTATCCAAAAGGTAAAAGCGGGACCCTATTACTAATACCAGGCTGTATCTCATGAACCGTGATAGCTAGATAGTTGAAATTTTCACAGATGATGTATTTCTGTTGCCGCTATAACAACAAATACTTATAACAGAATAAAATAAATATTTAAGTGGGGCTCCCATACAACAAGCGGTAATTTTTTTGCCGTTTTTTGCGATAATCGTACGGAACTCTTCGTGCGCGAGTCTGACTCGCACTTGGCCAGTTTTTTAGTTAGTACTTAGTAATAATAAAAGGGCCTTAAACGCGCGTATTTGCGATACCGTCCGCCATGTTTGGCATGCATAACGTAAACATCTGACGTGTCTTGTAAAGTGCCGTCACCCGGCTTGGCGCGCGACCTGACGCGGTGACCTTATCGTGGAGTCAACGACCTCGCAGCCCTGCCCTGAAACAACACGCTGAGTATGGCTCTTTTTACCCGGCTGCAAGGAAAGGGTTATGTTTTTCGCGCGTATCTTGTACGTTTGTATGTTTTTATTTTATGCTATATTAGCCTGTGGCTTAGCCCGCGGGAATGTTGGAAACTATCTTAAGGCGCCGATTCCCTTCAGTAGCTGATTTTAAAATGAGAATCACGTCTTAACGGCTAGTCGTAATTTTTAGGAAAAAATATATGGGGGCTGAGTCACCCACGTCCGTAGGAATGTACCCCTTTCTGATACCCTACACGTGGTCCCCGGGTGGTGCAAATCAGGTGACACCAACTGGTGGTAGGCTTCGGCCGAAGGCTTGCGACCACCCACCGGGCAAAGACGTACCGCCAAGCGGCTTAGCCGTGTTCCGGTACGATGCTCGGTGTAGCCACAAGAGGAGTTGGGTCGAGATAGCTGTTCTACTGCAGGCTGACCAGCCTGACGCGCGCTGTTATGGACGTATCGGGAGACTGGTCGCGGAGGGTAGCGGGATCCGAGGCACGGTGCGCCGCTGGCCGACCGCAGGTAGTTGGGGGCCCAAGTAGTGTGCCAGCCACACACGAAAGGCTGCCCCGCCAACTGTCGAAAAATCCCGGAATGCGCCATCGTGCTGGTTGGCGACCAGATGGGGAGGGCCCGATGGACATTCCGGGGGGGCTCGGGCGTCCCCGCAGTCTCCGGACTAGTGCCCCAATGATGCTGTCCTTTCAGTGCGTGTCTGAAGGTTAGCTGCGTGAAACCTCGTCTCACTTCCAACTCCTCGCCTCCATTCACTCTTATAAAATATTAATAAATGCCAAGGAAAAGGAATAAGAGATTTAAACAGCGGCTGCACTCCCTCCCCCACAAAGTGCACCTCACCAACATTCGAGGTCTGCACTCAAATCTCTCTGCAGTCCACTTCCACCTAGAGACTGAGAAACCAGCGCTGCTTTTCCTTACGGAGACGCAGATAGCGAGTCCGTCAGACGTGTCGTACTTATCTTACCCAGGGTTTACCCTGGAGCACAATTTTAAACCGCGCGCGGGTGTGTGTATGTACGCCCGTGACGACACTTGCTATCGGCGTCTCCGTAACCTTGAGGACTCCCGATTCACAACCCTGTGGGCTCTGGTGGACACAGGTCTGGATAAAATTATCTACGCCTGTGTCTACCGTTCGCACAGCGGAGATCAGGAGACATCCAGGCTCACAGAGTACCTCAGTGAGGCGGCTGATGCGGCACAGCAGCGGTACCCTTCCGCCCAATTAGTGTTACTGGGGGACTTTAATGCCCACCATCAGGAGTGGCTCTTCCCATACCAGTGCACTGACCATGCTGGACGGGAGATGCGCAAGCTTTCGCTAGCGCTAAACCTCACCCAGCTGGTCCAGGGGGCAACGAGGGTACCGGATGTTGATTCGCACACAGCGAATTGCTTGGACCTTCTGCTGACAACAGATCCAGACAGATACTCTGTGTCGATAGCTTCACCTTTAGGTAGTTCTGACCACTGTCTGGTGAAGTCTGTGTCCGTCTATTCCCCGCCCGATCCCAGCCCAAGAGGTACCCGGCGGGTTTGGCGGTACAAGTCAGCAGATTGGGATGGTATGCGATCTTTCTTCGCATGCTATCCTTGGCAGCCTACTTGCTTTTCTTCGTCGGATCCATCGTCGTGCGCGGACGCCGTGACGGATGTGTTGCGTCAGGGAATGGAGTACTTCATTCCGTTCTCTGACGTTTCAATGTCAAGCGAAGACCGGCCATGGTTTGGCGCCGAATGTAAGCGCGCCGATGCGCTTAAACATGGGGCGTACCTGGCTTGGGTCGACGCTCGATCGCGTAAGGCGAGTGACGTGGGTCTGATGAAGAAGGCCTTCAACAGGGCTGCCAAGTCCTGCAAGAAAGTGTTGCGAAGGGCTCGATTCGACCGCATTGGTCGAATAGGGACCAAACTTGCTTCTTACCCAGCAGGTAGTAAAGCGTTTTGGTCTCTGGCTAAGTCGGTCGAGTCGAACTTCTGCCGCCCCTCACTACCACCACTGCTGAAACCCGACGGGTCGCTGGCCCACTCCGCTGAGGAGAAGGCAAATTTATTTGCCTCTCTTTTTGCGGAATCTTCACGTCTGAATCCTGGTGACGCGCGGCCCCCTCCTTCTCCTGATGGATGCGAGACGAGTATGTCGGAAATTCGTATTCGTCAAAAGGACGTACGTAGGGTGCTGCGCAACCTCGACGTGAACAAGGCTAGCGGCCCTGATGGAATACCAGCAATTGTTCTTAGAACCTGTGCGCCTGAACTGTCTCCGATCTTGACACGCCTGTTCCGCCTTTCGTATGAGGCTGGAAAAGTGCCGAATGCTTGGAAGCAGGCTAACGTACAGCCCGTGCCCAAGAAGGGAAGTCGAGCTGACCCGGCCAACTACAGACCCATATCTGTAACCTCCATACTCTGTAAGAGTATGGAACGTGTACTTAATATTAAGCTCCTGGCATACCTAGAAGCAAACGATATCCTAAGTGACCGACAATACGGCTTCCGCCGAAATCGGTCTACTGGGGATCTTCTAGCGTATGCCATTCACATCTGGAGTGAGGCCATTGAGAGGCACGGGGAAGCGCTTGCCGTCTCCCTAGACATCTCAAAGGCTTTTGATAGGGTCTGGCACGAAAGCCTTATTGCTAAGCTTCCTTCATTCGGTTTTCCCGGTGGTCTGTGTGATTGGATTGCAGACTTCCTGAGAGATCGGTCCATTCGAGTGGTTATCGATGGCTGCTCGTCGGACCACTTGGTTATTAATGCCGGGGTCCCTCAGGGGTCGGTTCTCTCAGCAACTTTATTCTTGCTGCACATTAACGATCTGCTAAAACCCGGCACCTTTGGGTATGCAGACGACAGCACTGTTGCTGAGAGATACTTGTCCAGCGCTCGTGCTACCGGGCCTCAGATCCAGTCTCTCCGGGAGGCCATGGTGGAGCGCTTGAACCTGTCCATGCAGGCAGTCTCCGAATGGGGCGATGCCAATCTGGTCAGGTTTAATGCTGCTAAAACCCAGGCGTGTCTTTTTTCCGCTAAAAAGAGCCAATTTCACCCGGCTCCAACTTTCCGAGATGTGACTGTGCCAATAGCTGACCATCTTGAGCTTCTTGGCGTTACGTTGACATCGACTCTCAATTTTGGCCCATATATTGAGGCGAAGGCTCAGCTGGCTGCCAAAAAGCTGGGGATCCTTGCAAAGGTGAGAAGGTACTTCACGCCAGAACAGCTGCTCAGCTTGTATCAAGCGCAAGTTCGATCATGCATGGAGTACTGTTCTCATCTCTGGGACGGATCTGCCAAATACCAACTCGATGCACTAGAGTCGATCGAAAAGCGGGCCAAGAGGCTCATCAGCGATGAGGCACTGGTTGAGTCAAAGCTCCAGAGCCTTGAACATCGTCGCCGAGTTGCTAGCTTATCGGTTTTTTATCGATTACATTTCGGTGAGTGTGCGATGGAATTGCATGATCTAATTCCGCCCAGCCCGTTCCATCATCGGACTACCAGACGTACGGCGATGCGCCACAGGTACATGGTGGACATCCCGCCCATACGCACTAAACGTTTTGAGAATACTTTTATTATGCGTACAGCTAAGGAGTGGAATTCTCTGCCGGAGTCTGTGTTTCCCGATAGCTACAATCTAGGGGTCTTTAAGTCAAGAGTGAATAGGTTACTTCTAGGCAAGCGTGCTCCATCGTAGACCACATCATCGCTTACCATCAGGTGAGATGGTGGTCAAGCGCGAGCCTATATCTAAATAAAATAACAAAAAAAAAAAAAAAAAAAAAAATATGTTATATTAGACCATTTTCTTAATAATTTGATCTAAGAAAATTTTGAGATTTATTCGTATAACATAGTGTAATTAATTTTTAAAGTTATGTCTAAAACGTACAAAACACGACAATCACACTACTCGTAAAACCGCTGGGCGTATTTTAATTAAATCGACACCATCTCAAAGACAATTTAATTATCTACATTTTGATCTGAGGCTTTTTTTTTTAAAGTAATAAGGAAAGTACAAAAAACTACTAAATTTTGGGTCGCGCGGGTGTGAAACGAGTGCCCGTTTTGTTCCCTCAAGTTCGTTGGCGTTAGTCGTCGTCTTAAGGGGGTGCATACACTCCCGGGCAGGGATGTTATGGATAATTATTTATTTATTTCACACCAATAAGTACAACATCTTACAAGACGATATTATACCAAAGAATAAATAATGTTATACACAATAATGAAACAAAAATTTATCAATAATAAAATAACAAACTAAAATAAAAAAAACAAATTCGTATGCCTCCTTCAATGCACCTTTGTGCTCCTGACACATATTTCGGCAGGCTATGGAACACATCTTGTGATGGCATATTATTTATAATACGCGCGGCTCTTTACAAAGGGGAAACTTGTCTCGAGACGACTACGTAGTACGAACCAAGGCATTATAAAGTATTTTTACCACTGCTATACTTTTAAAAGCCGTACATTATAAAGTATTTTGGTAATAATACTTTTAAAATCCGTACATTATATAGTATTTTTACCACTGCTATACTTTTAAAAGCCGTACATTATAAAGTATTTTAACACTGCTATACTTTTAAAAGTACTACATTATAAAGTATTTTTACCACTGCTATACTTTTAAAATACGTACACTATAAAATATTTTTACCACTGCTATACTTTTAAAATCCGTACATTTTAAAGTATTTTTACCTCTGCTATATTTTTAAAATCCGTACATTTTAAAGTATTTTTACCACTGTTATACTATTAAAATCCGTACATTAAAACGCATTTTTACCACTGCTATACTTTTAAAATCCGTACATTATAAAGTATTTTTACCACTGCTATACTTTTAAAATCCGTACATTATAAAGTATTTTTACCACTGCTATATTTTTCAAATCCGTACATTATAAAGTAATTTTACCACTGCTATACTTTTAAAAGTAGTACATTATAAAGTATTTTTACCACGGTTATACTTTTAAAAGTAGTACATTATAAAGTATTTTTACCACTGCTATACTTTTAAAATCCGTACATTATAAAGTATTTTTACCACTGCTATACTTTTAAAATCTGGACATTATAAAGTATTTTTACCACTGCTATACTTTTAAAAGCCGGACATTATAAAGTATTTTTACCACTGCTATACTTTTAGAATCCGTACATTATAAAGTATTTTTACCACTGCTATACTTTTAAAAGTAGTACATTATAAACTATTTTTACCACTGCTATACTTTTAAAATCATTATTTATAATGATATGAAATTTAGGATCTGGATACGGATAGAGAAAAATAGTATAATGGATACGGATATAAAATTATTTCGGATCATCCGCTAGTTTCGGTTACTTACGGATATAAAATTTATCCAATGAACATCCATGCAAGTGACGCGCGCAGCTAGTGTGTCGGCTCGGCCGGGCAGCAAAACCTGTCATACATTATGTACTACGTAAGTCATTCCGCGAAGAGGCTCATTACATACCTTTGATAATAATACATACATAGATACATAACGCTTTTTTCCGATAGGGGTAGGCAGAAACTACAGAACGCCACCTGCTATGATCTTAACATCGTCATCGTTTCAGCCGACAGACGTCCACTGCTGGACATAAGCCTCCCCCAAGCGTTGCCACATTGATGGGTCCTGTGCGTCTTGCAACCTTCGGATTCCCGCAGCCTAATTGCCTATCTGTTTTTACACTATGAACAAGGCCGTCTTAAACTATGCTGGGGCCCTTAGGCACACAAGAATGTGGGGCCCTTGGGCACACATGAATTTGGGGCCCTTTTGGAAAGCAAAGAAAGCAAATTTTTGGTTATGATTACGATAGTGATTTGACTTGATTTTGCCTTAATTTGGTTTAATAAAATCGTCATAATTTTGAATTAAATATTAAGACAAAAGTAATTTTTATTTTCGACCCGGGTGCTCAATGTTATACTGTGTACGACAAAAATGTTTTGAAAATAAATGTGAGAGAAATTGTCGGTCCTTCGGGGCCCCCTGGTTACGGGGGCCCTGGGCACGGGCCCCGTGTGCCCTTATGTTAAAGACGGTATTGACTATGAAACACATTTCTTCTCTTTCATTTTGATAACTCAACCATATTCATTGCGTGTTTTAAACTGTCTAGTAGACGGATTTTTAACCCCCGACGGAAAAAGAAGGGTGTTCATAAGTTTGACGTGTGTTGCTGTATCTGTGTGTCTGTCTGTGGCATCATAGCGCCTAAACGGATGAACCAATTTTGTTTGAAGGGTGACTTTGTCGAGAGTGTTCTTAGCTAGCTATGTTTGGTGAAAATCGGTTTAGCCGTTCAAAAGTTATGGGCTGTTTTCTGTTTGAAACGGAGTATTTTCGCAAGATATCGTGTCATAATTACGTGTTCGATAGATTGTTGATTGAAGCGTGTCTACTACTAGATAAACTATGTAGTTTAAAAAGTATTAAATATAAAAAAATGGTGGGGTTTTGGTTTTTTTTTATTTTTACTTGTGATAACTCAACCACGGTGTCTCATTGCTAAGAAAGAAAATTTGGTTGAAATAAATCTTACTAGATGGCGCGATATGCTCCTCCATATCTGTTATTCAATGTGCGTAAAATTAATATTTTCTGGAATTGAACACAAAAATTGTATGTTCTTGTTTAATCAACTCTCCTAAGTACATAATTATGGAATATTGGGCTCTTAATTCACATTTCAAAGATTATTAGACGGATCATTTAAAATTGATGCCAATAGATGGGGCATTTTTAAATTTCTGAGGCATTCCACTCGATTGTTAAAGTTTGCATTTTAACACATTTTGGTGCAAAAAAACTGTAAAAACGTGCAAATAAATACTAGAAAACAAACCTTCACTGTATTTAAAGAAAAAAACATTCACGAACCTAGTAAACCCTTTTACTTGCAAGTCGCTGCTAACACCATCTATCTATCACCGTGAAACAGAACCGAATACGTTCGATGTACAAAAAATTGCCAGAATAAGCAGTCGAAAAACGCTAGTTACGTGGGCACGGCTTCTTTGTATGGGATGAGGTATCTGTATGCTAGTATTATATTATCTGTGACTCAACCGTAAAACACGCAATGAATATTCATTGCGTGTTTTACGCTGTCGATTAGACGGATTTTTTAACCTATGAAGCAATGAATGCAAGGCAAGTGAACCGTGATGATTCTTGGGTAGAACAATGATAATTCTATTTAGTCCGTCAGTTAGATTATCAAATAATATTGGTCCCGTATTTTTAGCTTACAAGTTGTAGGTCGTGGGTTCGAACCCAGGCAGGCGCATTACTTTGTGTAAATTATTTCATCACCACTGCTCTCAAAACGGTGAAGGAAAACATCGTGAGGAAACCGGCATGTCTTAGGACCAAAAATTAGAAGACATGTGACATCCACCAACCCGCACTGGGCCCGCGTGGTGGATTACGGCCCATTCCCTCCACAGAGAGGAGGCCTGTGTCCCAGCAGTGGGAACATTAATAGTCTGATGATGATGATTTTTAGCTTTACCAAATCAATAAAAATTTGGGGGCTTGTGACGACACTATGTCAGTATGAAGTCTACTAACGGCGTGACGTCACACGATATTTCAACGCATCATATCGTGGTTACTTCATGGTTACGTGTCAAAAGAAAAAATACGTGTCCAATATATTTTATTAATCTAGCAGACGGATAAAATATAAAACATTTAACATCCCTATTAGGGTCAAGGGTGCAGGTCATCGATCTTAAAAAATACTTCTTGATAATGATTAACTGGTTTTCTTCTGTCTTCATTGCAGCGCAAGTCCGAGCCCGTTATTCTGGAGTATTTCGAGCATGGAGACTCCCGTCCGGCTTGTGAAGACTTTCTGGAGTTCGTCACGGCCAAGAGAAGCCATTTGGTGAGACATTCAATTTAATACTACGGGCCCGTCCTGTGTTTGACCGAGCTTTTTCCTTAGGCGATTTACACACGGCACTGCGCACCGCCGCGGAAGCGGAGGGGAGAGCACCAGAGCACCGCTCGAGTCTTGACCCGTGCGGTCGGGCGGTGTACTTGTATTAGGCATCAACGGAGTTTTTAGAGGCCAATGCGACATGAGATCCGCTTCACCACCTACCGCGGCGCACAGTGGATCGAAAAACAGCTCTAGAAGACAGACTATTTATTTATCATAAATAAATAGTTCTATAACCGGGTGCAAGGATATTACGGTTAGTCTTGCGGTTCCGGCGATTTATGCATTTTTTATATCAGCTCCATATTTTTTTTTAGCAAAAAAAATAAAACTTGCCCTTTTGCCTACCAGATTGCGTCCTATGAAATATATAAGCATGATATTGGCTATTAGAACCCATTTCAACCAAAAAAACCGACACTTTTAAATTTAAGTTCCTATGTCTTCTAGAGCCGTTTTTCGGTCCACAGTGCGGCGGTGCGCGGTGCCGTGTGTTAATCGCCTTAAGTTTGCCATATGCCATTACTGTCCAGAATTTGATCCTTATTAGTGACACTATCGAATGAGGTAATAATACAGCATGTTTATTTTTTCAAAATTTACGGGTTCGATTCCTGGCTAGAAGTAATTTAGGAGATTTTTCAAAAAACAAATGATGCAGTTTTAGTATTCATCAAAATCGGCCGAGTGACTCCTGATTTGGCCATCCACGCCCACTTAAGGCGCAGATACCCTTGAGTAGCTGATTTTAAAATGAGAATCACGTCTAAACGGCTTGTCTTAATTTATTGGAAAAAATATGTATTACATTAGACTTTTTTCATAATAAATTGATCTGAGAAAATTTTGAATTTTATTCGTATAACATAGTGTAATTAATTTGTAAAGTTATGTCTAAAACGGACAAAAACACGACAATCGCACCAAAACCGTTGGGCGTATTTTAATGAAATTGACACCATATAAAAGAGTTGAATTATCTACATTTTGATCTGAGCCCTTTTTTTAAAGTCATAGAATAATAAGGAAACTACAAAAAATTACTAAATTTTGGGTCGCGCGGGTGTGAAACGAGTGTGCGTTTTGGTCGTATACACTCTGTATACACGTTAAATTACAAAATCGTAGCCGACGATTAATTCTAACACTAGGGCACGGTAGTGATATCTAACAGTATTCTATGGTCATACAAACAGTCGGAACGCGAGTCATACCTACGCGTCTCGAGTTCAGCCAACACTCGATACACTACAGTCGCAAACAGTCACGAACGGTGTGACGGTTTTGTAAGCAGTAAGCGTGCGATTTGTGTATATTTAATTGAAATAAGTACAAGTACTTATTTACTTAATATGGCAAAAAAAAACTAAATAAAATATTGCTCGGGGTCTGCCAGCGAGCGATGGAACGAAGTATTCTCGGAGTCAAAATCATAGATCGCATTCGGAACAGTATATTTCGTTCCAAAACACAAATTGCTGACGTAGGCAAAACAGCCGCCAAACTAAAGTGGAATTATGCAGGCTACATCTGCCGCATGTCGCCACAGAATTGGGCAAAAGTAATCACTGACTGGATTCCGAATAACAGGAACCGGCGACGCGGTAGGCCCGAAAAGAGATGGCGTGACGAATTAGACGTCTATCTGAGGGATTGGCCAGATGTAGCAAGAGACAGGGAAAAATGGCAAGACGGAACGGAGGCCTTTGCCCAGCAGTGGGACATAACAGGCTCATAATAATAATATATATATATGGCAGAGAGCAATTATAGACTACATTGTGCTGTTTTAGGTTGCTTGAATTCTGTTATAACGCTCCCAGAGATATTAGTTTTTGAATTACTTGGAGCCTCCGAAAAGAAAAGACTATAAAAAAATTATATACCTTACCTACTAGTACGTTATTTTGTTTCATTTTTTAATAGGAAGGTGTTTCGCTTTTTCCACCGAGTAAAATACTTGGATTAATCTATATATATAAAAGGCAAAAGTGATTGACTGATGTATCAACGCACAGGCCAAACCCTTAGGGCTAAAAACTTAAAATTTCGCACACGTATTCCTCTTATGACGTAAGCATCCACTAAGGAAGGATTTTTCAAAATTTAACCCCTAATGGGGTGAAATAGGGGATAAAAGTTTGTATGAAACTTTTTGTTAAAAAGTCATCTGTAGGATAAAACACGGATCACGCGAACGCAGTCGCGGGCGAAGTGCTAGTAAATAAATAAGTGGATGGAGTGATATAGTGCCACACGAGTGACCTACCTACGCTCGCGTTAAAAATAACTCGCAGGTAGTTTCCTAGGCTAGACTGTCTACTTACTTATGTACTTAGCTACTTACATATATTATTGAATTAGACGAAATATCATTATGAAATGATTTCCTCTGAGAGTAATAAATGGTATGTACCCTATAGTAAGATTTAAAATAAAGAATAAAAATTTAGAGAAAAGAATCTGAGATTTTTACAATCACAAAACTAGAAAGAAACTCAAGTATATAGAGACGGGCAGCCCTAACGCGTGATTACGTGACGCGCGCTTGTAGGCACTTATTTCAAGGACAGAGCCACAATACTGTTAGATATCATTACCGTGACTAGGGTGTCCAGAATCTTGTACTGAACCCATGGTATTATTTTTCGCGTCGGTGTCAGACATCCTGTATACATGTTAATTTGTTTGTAACATTTTTTTTGGCAGGTATGCGAGACGATCGTGATGATAGCACTGGATCACAAGCCCTCTCACTGTGAACTGGCATCTGTTCTCATCTCTGACCTGTATGGAAGAGTGTTCTCTGCTAAGGACATTGGACTCGGTGAGTGTATTTGATTATTTTAGGTTAGATGCCTGAAGGCCAGAGCAAATACCTCTTCTTCTACAGAGAAGGCACATTTATCACCACACTTACACACGACTGGTTGGCGATTTCAATCTTATATTAAGACGTACCCTGAGGAGCTCGTGGCTAAATAATAACAGCCGCACGGGTCGATCTTCAAGGTTAAGCAACGCTTGACGAGGTCGGTTCGTGGATGGGTGACCATTTCAACATACCGAATTTCCTCCGTGCCTCGGCAAGCACGTTGAGCCGTTGGTCCCGGCTGTCATTTGAAGATCTTTGACAGTCGTTACGGGTAGTCAAAAGCCTGAGATCTGACACGGGTCTTGCCAAGGGGTATCGTGTTACCCAGTTACTGGGTTGTGGAGGTCAGATAGGCAGTCGCTCCATGTAAAACACTGGTACTCAGCTGAATCCGGTAAGACTGGAAGCCGACCCCAACAATAATTGGGAAAAAGGCTAGGCAGATGATTAAGGCCCGTACCCTGACCAACAAAACCTTGAGCATTCCTAGTGCCATAGCGGCACACTGGTGGCGCATGAGTTACAGCATTGAATACCCCCAGATTTAAGAGTAAAATCTTTATAAAAACGACAAAAAAAGTACAAGTTACTAAATGTTCGTTATTAAATTCTATCCATTAGTGTTAGTAGAAAAATTTATTAATGAACACTTTCCACGACGTTAGATGTTATTAGCAGCGACTTGCAAGTAAAAGGGTTTACTCGGTTCGTGAATATTTTGTTCTTTAAATACAGTGACGATTTATTTTATAGTAATTTTTTGCACGTTTTTGCAGTTTCATTGTACCAAAATGTGATACAATACAAATTAAAAAAATCGAGTGGCATGCCTCAGAAATTTAAAACCGCGCCATCTACTGGAGTTTTATATGATCCGTTCAAATAATCTTTGAAAATGTAAACACAATTTTGCGCTTAGGAGAGTTGATTAAATAATAACACCATTTTTATGACCAATTCAGGAAAACGTTAATTTTAAACACAATTCAATAACAAATCTATGCATGTCGCGCCATCTAGTGATATTTATTTGAACCAAATTTTCTTCGCTTCGCGTCGGGACCACGTGCAAATGGTTAAGGCGCCGATTCCCTTGAGTAGCTGATTTTAAAATGAGAATCACGTCTAAATGGCTAATCGTAATTTTTTGGAAAAAATATATGTTACATTAGACCATTTTCTTAATAATTTGATCTGAGCAAATTTTGAGTTTTATTCGTATAACATAGTGTAATTAATTTGTAAAGTTATGTCTAAAACGGACAAAAACACGACAATCGCACCAAAACCGCTGGGCGTATTTTAATGAAATCAACACCATCTCATAGACAATTTAATTGTCTACATTTTGATCTGAGGCTTTTTTTTTAAAGTCATAGAATAATAAGGATATTACAAAAAATTACTAAATTTTGGGTCGCGCGGGTGTGAAACGAGTGTGCGTTTTGTTCCCTCAAGGTCGTTGGCGTTAGTCGTCGTCTTAATGATTTATTGTATAATATATATAGATAGTTTGCTCATGATCTTCTTGAACGTGACAATGATTCAATGTACAGTTATTAATTTAGATCTTGTGCTTCGACCAGAACTCAGCCACATCGACAATCCTAGCGCTGGCCTCGCACAGGTCTTTCATGGTGCAGGTGTTTGAGCACAGAGAGCAGGACAACAGATGGGGCATCGTCTGCTGCTCATGTTGAGAGGATGAATGAAAAGCGACTAACAAAAGGTATTTACAAGGCCGACGTGAGTTGAAACGCCCCGTGAGAGGACGCCTCAGGACTTACAAGTACACGGAACTTATGGGTGATGTTCTTCGGAAAAGCTAAGTGAGCAGTGTTCATGAGGCGTGTATGATTGGGTGTATGAACGTTAATGAAGCAAAATGAGTATGTAAGGATCGTATCAGGTGGCATTCTGTAGTTTATGCCTACAATCACAGTAAACATATATAAACAGTATGGAGACCACAAACAAACGCTCGAAACGGCACACTCACACAAACATACGACACCGACGAAGACCACTCGGGCACTTCATGCATACTGCGCTACCACTGGGAGATAGCGCAGTTATGTGGGACTCTAACCCACTAAAACTCCACGGTGTCTCCTCCTTGCCGCGTATGGCGGGAACACGGGTACGCGTTAGCACTCACCGCGAACCCGCCGCGGCTGTCCGTCACCGGACCCTCCTCTGGGGAGTACCCTCCATCACCGGCGCACCAGAACACACTGTGCGCCGTGACCACCCCAGGGACCAAACCAGCATGGGTGCCAGACGACCCCGTGTATGCCACCCTTGGTCCCCTTGTGACGGGTCAGGGTCAATGGCCCCGCCACCTACCATTTTTCGGCCGCAGGGGATAGGGAGAGCGGCCAACGCTATACCGACACTCCTCCTCCCCTGCGGCCCCACCGCGTCCGCCATCAGACGGTGGCGACCTTGTCTAGGCCGCGGAAGGTAGGGAGAGCGGCGCACCGCAATACCGGCACTCCTCTCCCGCCGCGGCCTCCAACCCTTTGCCCCAATGTCGTATGGGTATGGGAGACCCCATACGACATCGCGGCCCGCCTCAGTTGCGATGTCGCCTAGGCAGCACCGCAACCCACCTATTGGCCGCTACGTCGTCGGCTTATCGCCAACAGCCCTGACGAGCGGCCCCACCTTGAGTTCCTCTTCGCTTCACCGTGGGTGACCAAGCCACGGTTACAGAGCTCCCCCGCCTCGACAATGCGGGAACCCACCGGGTGGGACTCGGGCACTTCTGCGGTGCTGTCAGTCTGTAGTGGACACGTATGTTTGTGTGAATGTGCCGTTTCGAGCGTTTGTAGGTAGTTTCCATACTGTTTGTATATTTTTACTGTGCTACAATCAAGGGAGAAAGACGTCCGTTTATGTATGTATGTGTTATAAATGTGGAAGTTTGTTTGGATGGAAACGCCAGAACGGCTGAACGGATCTGGATGAAATTCTGCACAGATATAGATTATAGTCTGGAATAGCACATAGACATTTTTATCCCAGTATAATGGTCTCTTGGGATGATAAAACACTTTTTACACAGGCGAAGCCGCTGGCAAAAGGTAGTGATATATATTTTATTGTGTCAGGTAATGTTAATAAATTTGCATACTATTGTATAAATTCAAGGTCTCTAAACATAAGTTACATTGTTGTAATTAGACATCGGATTGTATGCATATGCATATGCTAATTTTATAGCATTATTGCACATTTTAATACTTTTTCCTTAATAGTGCTTATTGCAGTAGTTAAATGTGTTGGCGGTGTTGTATTATTAATTCAATGCCTGCACTATATAAAAACCCAGGTCAGACCTGAAAATTTATTTGCAGAAATGGCGCCAAATTTTTATGTTCTTTCCAATAACGTCATTGGACTTAGAGGTCATTTGCCGCCTACAAATTAATATGAATTAACAAATGTCTCAAGTTTGCCATAGATAAAAAACCGGCCAAGTGCGAGTCGGACTCGTGCACGAAGGGTTCCGTACCATTATCGCAATAAACGGCAAAAAAATCACGTTTTTTGTATGGGAGCCCCACTTAAATATTTATATTATTCTGTTTTTAGTATTTGTTGTTATAGCGGCACCAGAAATACATCATCTGTGAAAATTTCAGCTGTCTAGCTATCACGGTTCATGAGATACAGCCTGGTGACAGACGGACAGACAGACAGACGGATCGCGGAGTCTTAGTAATAGGGTCCTGTTTTTACCCTTTGTGTACGGACCCTAAAAATCAAGAAAAATATTTCTTTGTATTTTGTCACAGAAATTGCAAGTGATAATTAAATATATTATCAGGTGAGATAGTGGTCAAGCGCGAAATTATAAAAAAAATATAAATAAATTGTGTTTATTACGTGAATTATAACAAAAGGTTAGATAAATCATATTACTCAGTAAAAGAGTTTCTTTATGATAATTTTTTAAAGTAGGAAAAAATAATAATAATAATTGTTAATCTAATCGTAATTTTTTTTTTTTTTTTACTATATATAGGCCTGTGTTTGACCACAATCTCACCGTGGTCAGTGATGATGTGGCCGATGGTGGTAAGCACACAAATCCTAGAAGGGAACTGGCTCTCAAGTGCTGCTGTCGGAACACACCGGAAGGTGCTTGGCGACAGATTTTCAACTTGAGGGTGGTTGCCAGCCAGGCGGGTACTACAAAGTACCCTACCACCGTGCAAACACACACATGTATCTATATTGAATTATGTATAATTGTATAACTATTTTGGCACTGTTTGACATGTATTGATCTTTCTATTTCTATTAATTGTAAGTACCTAGGCGATCAAGCTCTGCTCGGGTGAAAATAGAGTTTTCTAAAAATGAAACTTATTTAGATCGATTTATCGCCCCCGAAACCCCCTGCATACTAAATTTCGTGAAAATCGTTGGAGCCGTTTCCGAGATTCAGATTACAGCAATCTTAAAGGCTATATATTTATATATAGATTATAATTATATATACACACATATATACAAGAATTGCTCGTTTAAAGATATAAGATATATAGATAATATAAAGTATTGTATGCTTGACATATTCTACTGTAATTCATTGCCTTATTTACTTCATACTGTGTATAATTAATTAATTTGTAATTAATTAATATGCTTTTTAAATTTGCATGGCGTGAGCCTGATTATGACGATATATATTTCTAATTTTAACACCTGTATACCCACTCATATTCTGCAAATAAAAGATTTGAATTTGAAAAAGTATTTTGATAGTGCATATTAGTCGTTTAGTCTACATTTGACAGATTCTACTTTTGACAGCATAGTCTACTTTGACAGATTCTACATATGACAGATTCTACATATGACAGATTCTACTTAAGACAGATTCTACATATGACAGATTCTACTTATGACAGATTCTACTTAAGACAGATGCTACTTTTGACAGATTCTATATTTGACAGATTTTGAAAAAAGTGAGACATGTAAGGAACATTGTGGCATCAAAAACAATAGTGTTATATAGTAATCACTATATTTATTGATAGGCGTATTTTGTTTTTATACCTAGTATTAAATGTTTATATTTATAGTAACTAATATTTTTCGTTCCAGTTCAAGGAGAAAATGAACTGTCTCCTCATTTTCTTTTCCGAAGTCGGTGTCTTTTGTACCCATTGTTTTCCGTTATTCGACACCGACTTCATAAAAGAAAGTTATTTGTAACTTTGTAGTGTTTTGTTTTCGAAGCCGGTTTGATTTTTTGCTAAAAAGATTTTTATTTTGCTCTTTTTACTTTTGGTAGGTACTCTCCAATTAACATGAAAATCTATAGCCAAAACACATCTCATGACGATTCGAATAAGCTCAAACACGACTAGGATAAATTGTTTTATTTCGGAGTTCCAGTGGCCATTGTGGTCTTCTTCATCAGTTCCACTTCACCTGATACTTTCTGAGTGCAAATGATTGCATTATTGATAAAAATACCAAAATAGCTATATGTATGCCTATAATATTTGAGGAGTTCCCTCGACTTATCTAGGATCCCATCATCAGATCATGGTTTCCTCATTGGAATATCTCCTTGCCAACAAAAAAAGAATCAACAAAATCGGTTCTTAAACGACGAAGTTATCCGCGAACACACATAAATATATATATACATAAATACGGTCGAATTGAGAAACCTCCTCTTTTTTGGCAAGTCGGTTAGTGAGGACATAGTTCATTTACTCATACATTTTGTACGGCACGGCTTTAATGAAACTCGAACTTGAACGAAAAATATTATCTTAATATGTATAAATCTCGTGTCACAATGTTTGTCCTCAATGGACTCCTAAACCACTTAACCGATTATAATAAAATTCGCACACCATGTGCAGTTCGATCCAACTTGAGAGATAGGGTAGGGTAGGGTAGGGTAGGGTGGGGTAGGGTAGGGTAGGTAGGGTAGGGTAGGGTAGATAGTTAGGGTAGGGTAGGGTCGGTAGGGTAGGGTAGGGTAGGTAGGGTAGGTAGTTAGGGTAGGGGAGGTAGGGTAGGTAGGGTAGGGTAGGGTAGGTAGTTAGGGTAGGTTAGGTAGGGTAGATGAATGTTCGGTGTTTTTATGGCAAAACAAAGTTTGCCGGGTCAGCTAGTTTACTATATAATACAAACATTTAATACTAGGTATAAAAGCAAATATGCTTATCAATAAATAATACCTGAGCGAATTAGCTCTGCTCGGATAAAATAGAGAAAACGACGTCTTCTTAAAATTAAACCTAACTAGGTCGATTTATAGCCCCCGAAACCCTCTGCACACTAAATTTCATGAAAATCGTTGGAGCTGTTTCCGAGATTCAGATTATATATATACAATAATTGCTCGTTTGAAGGTATTAGATAGTGATATAACAGTATTATTTTTGATGACACAATGTTCCTTACTTGTCTCATTTTTTAAGTAGAATCTGTCATATGTAGAATCTGTCAAAAGTAGACTATGATGTCAAAAGTAGAATCTGTCAAATGTAGACTAAACGATATTAGTGAGGTAACGAATATTCGCGTTCGCATTCGCGGATATTCGCATATATTTGCATATTCGCATTTGCATTCGCATCAGAAAACAAACAATTTGAAGACAATAGTAGATTAATAAAATATATTAATTTCTTAGGTTTTTTTAATGCAAGGGAAAGTAACAACCTCGTAAGTACATTATCAATCTACTCTTTATCATTTGGTATTATTTATTTATTATTTTACTTTGGGCAATGAAGCTTAATAATTAAATTTTCATTAGAACTTATAAGACAAAAAGTATATGTGTGCAATGTAAACAAACGGGGGGAGACTTTAAATCATAAGATGGACACAACTGCTTCATAAGTCTTACAAATTTCTCGGAACGTAATACAAACGGAACGCACCTCGAGACTGCCACCAAACCATAGACAATTGGCGCCAAATGTCTGTTCGAGTTCAGTTTCTGTTCAACAGAAACTGAACTCGTATTCGCATCCGCGAATGTTCAAAAAATGACATTCGTTACATCACTAGTGCATATTTTATACATAATTCTTTTATAGTGCATATAATCCGATGTCTAGTTATAATATAGTTAGCGGTTTACGCCTCTCACACCATTCTAACGACACCATACCGTTCCAGCGTTCGAGCGTCTCCTGGAGAAGCTGCCCGACCTGGTGCTGGACACCCCCGACGCGGTAGTACTGCTGTCGAACTTCATAGCACGCTGCGTGGCCGACGACTGTCTACCGCCGCGCTTCGTGCAGACGGCCAAGGATAAGGCCGACTACAATGCTCATGCGAAGTGAGTGTTGCAAGCTTTATATATTACTAGCTGACACGGCAAACTTTGTTTTGCTATGAAAACACCAAACATTCATCTACCCTATCACCTACCCTACCTTACCTACCCTAACCTATCTATGCTACCCTACCTACCCTACACTACATACCCTACCCTACCTTCCCTCTACCCTACCCTACCTTCCCTCTACCCTACCCTACCTACCCTACCCTACCATACCTACTCTACTCTACACTACCTAACCTACCTATGTAGGTAAAGTACCATTTTTTTTTTCATTAAAACCTACTCCTAACAATAACAAACACAACAAAAAAAGAATAAGCGAAATCGGTCCCGGTGGAAAAAACGAAAGAAATAAATAAAAAACAAATTACAGTTCAAAACCATCACACCGTTCGTTCGCCACTGCGGCGCGTTCGCGACTGGTGGTAGTATATCGAGTGTGTACTGAGCTCGAGTCACGTAGGCATGCCTCGCGTTCCGACCATTTGTATGAAGATAGAATACTGTAGATATCTTTACCGTGAACTTACCTCACTACACCCAAAACTTGCCAACTTACATGCCGGGGACTATAGGCACTTTACTTACCTAGATAGATCTGTTTAGTTTAGAATGGGTAAGCAAACAGCCATTGTAAAATAGTTTTCTAATCGATTGCTACGTATCTGTAGGTAGGTAGGTATTTGAAATGCAAGTATACTTGTGTTAGATAACAATTTGTAGTATACCTTTCTGCGCTTCAAAATGGGGATGTACTTATTAGTAACTGTTATCAAGTATATAATATTTTATTTGAAGAAGATGGATTGCCGCAAAGCGAAATTATTTACTAGTCGTAGCACGGGGTCTCATTGCTAAGAAAGAAAATTTGGTTCAAATAAATCTCACTAGATGGCGCGATATGCACCTCCATCTGTTATTGAATGTGTGTAAAATTAACATTTTCTGGAATTGAACACAAAAATTGTATGTTCTTGTTTAATCAACTCTCCTAAGTACAAAATTATGGAATATTGGGCTCTTAATTCACATTTCAAAGATTATTAGACGGATCATTTAAAATTGATGCCAATAGATGGCGCATTTTTAAATTTCTGAGGCATTCCACTCGATTGTTCAAGTTTGCATTTTAAAACATTTTGGTGTAAAAAAAACTGTAAAAACGTGCAAATAAATACTAGAAAACAAACCTTCACTGTATTTAAAGAAAAAAATATTCACGAACCTAGTAAACCCTTTTACTAGCAACTCGCTGCTAACACCATCTATCTATCATCGTGAAACAGAACCGAATGCGTTCGATGTACAAAAAATTGCCAGAATAAGCAGACGAAAAACGCTAGTTACGTCGGCACGGTTTCTTTGTATGGGATGAGGTATCTGTATGCTATTATTATATAGTATTATATTATCTGTGCTATTAGAAATGCAATTGTTCACAAAACGATATATGGACCTACCTAGACATGTAGCATACCTAGGGAACAACAGTTTTCCAACTGCAAAGTTAATTTTATCCCTCAATCCACTTTATATTTTTGTTAGAGCAATATTCAGAGCTTTCATTGTTTATGAACTACCCTACTATACTATTGTTTGTTGTACGAAACCCTCGGTGCGCGAGTCCGACTCGCACTTGGCCGGTAGTTTTTTAAACGAGTAATTTTAGTTTTACAAGCTATTAATTAACTAGAATGTATGTATTTATGTATGTAAGTGTGTTTGGGTCAAATCTTGCAACTTAATTTTAAAGTAGTTATCCTCCACCGATTAAGTTGAAATTTTCCATACACGTTTAGTTTGGATGACAATGCATGATTAGATAATAAGTGACGTCATTCTAAATCCAATATGGCGGATGACCCAAGATGGTGGACTAGTTATTTTTTGTGCACTGTCATGATATGGGTATCAAATAAAAGGGTTTGCTAAGAAGAATACGAAAAAAGATTGTTTTAAAAAATTAATATGAATAAATTATTTTACTTGTTTCAACACGCGTGGTAATGCTGGCAGGCCCTGATGTGTGTATGTGTGGCCAGATTACAGTACTAAAATTAAATAACATTTATAAGGGCGGCTAGGTGTCGTAATAAAACGAGTTCAGTTCATGCCACGATAAACACTTTTAATACTCACAACCCTTTGTACATAAATGTCCTTACGCGCTAACAATAGTGTATAACTAACTACTCGTACAACTAAACTTAAAGTTACGACAATAGTTATGGCGGGAACGAGCTAGAACCGTAAAATACCCGATCTATCTAGCGTGCGCGACTCGACTCGAATGTCTACTGACTGACTCCTGGTCAGCGCGTCTGCGGGCCCGGGGCCTGCGTGGGCGCGGGGCGGCGTGCATTTCGCACATCTGGTGACCATCTGTTAACGTGGTCCTTCTACCTGCGCCTATCCTGACCGTCGGCGTGCACACTGAGCGTTACACATTGTTTTTGTTCCAGGCAAGCAATTCACAGGGCGGAGACGTTGCTCTCAATGAAACAAGGAATGGTCCGTCTTGACAACATTTGGGGCGTTGGAGGTGGCATCAGGTAAATAAATTAATCTTTTTTATTTATTTAGAGTCTTTTAGGATCTTGCAAAAAATGCCAAAATGAAATTGTCTTGGCCATTTAAACAAGCCAAAATAAATGTGTGCTTCCGGAAGAAATTTGACTTCTATGGTTATATCGGCCGCTAATCTGGTGACAACCTACTGAGAGTAACTGTGTCTGGCAAAGTCGAGGGCAAACTATCTTTTTTTTTTTGCTTTGAGAAATGCTCATGCATACTGCACTACCACGGGGAGATAGTGCAGCTTTGTGGCACACTAACCCACTATAACTCCACGGTGTCCTCCTGTGCCGCTTATGGCGGGAACTCGGGCACGCGTTAGCACTCACCCCCTCAGACCCTCCTCGGGGGAGTACCCCCCATCACCGGCGCACCAGAACACACTGTACGCCGTGATCAGCCCAGGGACCAATCAGCACATGGGCGCCAAACGATCCCCTGTGACGGGTCAATGGCCCCGCCACCTACCATTTTTCGGCCGCAGGGGATAGGGAGAGCGGCTAACGCAATACCGGCACTCCTCCTCCCCTGCGGCCCCACCGCGTCCGCCATCAGACGGTGGCGACCCCGTAGGGCAAACTACCTAGTCCTATACGCTGATCAAAACCAAATCCGAACGTCGCTAAATATTAAAGCCTCAGAAAATATTATTTCAGTAATATTTTCTGCCATCTGACGTCATATGGCACGTCGGAATTCTCTTTCTAATTCTCAACTTGACGCTTTATAACTTCGTGTCTGACCGAGAATTTAAAAAAAATCTTTTATATTTGTGTGAGTATATCATTTTGCAAATTAATAAAATACATGCATATTCCCTATTAGTGAATTTTGTCTCGCGTGGATCCACGTTTCGGGGTCTCAAGTGGTTAAAAACCTTTTTTTAATATAAGAATTTGATTTTATTTTGACGTAGACGACGGCAACACCTAATAATGACTAAACAATACTTTCAGGCCTGTGAAAGCGCTGGTACGCCAGATCCAGCTGCTGCTGAGGGAGTACCTCACCTCCAGTGACCTGGCCGAAGCCATGCGCTGCGTGAGGGAGCTGGAGACACCTCACTTCCATCATGAGCTGGTATATGAGGTAAACCATCGTTTTCTTTTTTTATACTTCATGTACAATGGTGATACATAGACGGACTTAATGCGGCAACGCAACCTCAACCTTTGGGTTAAAAAGGACACAACAGTGGTAGGTACATGGTGGACATCCCACCCATACGCAACGTTTTGGGAATACTTTATTATGCGTACAGCTAAGGAGTGGAATTCCCTGCCGGAGCCTGTATTTCATGATAGCTACAACCTGGGAGTCTTCAAGTCAAGAGTGAATAGGTTACTTCTAGGCAAGCGTGCTTCACCGTCCACCACATCATCGCTTACCATCAGGTGAGATAGTGGTCGACGGTGAAGCAAGCTTTGACACAAAGATCCCCAGATTGTAGCTTGGGAGGACATTTCACTCCTTAGCTGTACCACGGGGTCTCATTGCTAAGAAAGAAAATTTGGTTCAAATAAATCTCACTAGATGGCGCGATATGCACCTCCATCTGTTATTGAATGTGCGTAAAATTAACATTTTCTGGATTTGAACACAAAAATTGTATGTTCTTGTTTAATCAACTCTCCTAAGTACAAAATTATGGAATATTGGGCTCTTAATTCACATTTCAAAGATTATTAGACGGATCATTTAAAATTGATGCCAATAGATGACGCATTTTTAAATTTCTGAGGCATTCCACTCTATTGTTAAAGTTTGCATTTTAACACATTTTGGTGCAAAAAAAACTGTAAAAACGTGCAAATAAATACTAGAAAACAAACCTTCACTGTATTTAAAGAAACAAACATTCACGAACCTAGTAAACCCTTTTACTTGCAAGTCGCTGCTAACACCATCTATCTATCACCGTGAAACAGAACCGAATGCGTTCGATGTACAAAAAATTGCCAGAATAAGCAGTCGAAAAACGCTAGTTACGTCGGCACGGTTTCTTTGTATGGGATGAGGTATCTGTATGCTAGTATTATATTATCTGTGGCTGTACGCACAATGAAAGTATTCCTATGCGTGACAGGATATACTAATTTAGCCTTCAATCAACAATATCAATTAGATGTTAGACGTAGGGTCAGCGCAATAAATAAGTCTTGGTAAATAACAGCTCACTTGAGATGCAAGCTTTTATTTTGTTCAGTTTATCATAGTAAGTATAGCAAATGTAGGGTAGTAAGTATATATTCACGCGGACAGAATTTTGCATTGATTTTGAACGTGACCTGTCATCTAGTTGGTATTGTTGATCGAAGAGTTTATCCTAGGAAAATCTGGACCGAGGGGATATGGTCCCCGATGGTCCTCGGTCCAGATTTTAGGGGGGTTTAGGTTATCTAACTGATGGAATAAATAAATATGTGTTGTCAACTACCCTATTATTGTATCATTCTGTTAACAGACAGTCCTACTCGCCGTGGAGACAGTTAACTCCAGTGTGGAGGAGCAGCTCTGCGGCTTCCTCGCCGAGCTCCGGAGGTGCATGATCGTGTCCCCCGACCAGATGGACGTGGTATGTCTAAATTTACACGTTCCTCCATCAATGCCTCTTTTGCTGGCCGCTGCAGTAATGTACAATAAGATCCGTCTGTACCTAACGTGCACGGTAGAATAATTTTTTATGTAACGTTCAAAAGTGCCGCTTGGTGGCCTAGTTGAAATAAAATAGTCTTTGTGAAACACACCAAAACTATTTTTTTCTGTAATAAAGAGGCTTTAATTCACAGTATTTACAACGCGTTTTGTAAATAAGACCTTTTTATTAATAGGATCAAAAAATTTAAATGTAACCTACGAACTGTACCTACTTAGGTATCCCAGTACCGTGCCGGTCGTTGACCGCCTGAGCGCTGTATGGTGTGC
Source organism: Anorthoa munda (assembly GCA_945859665.1). Taxonomy (NCBI): domain Eukaryota; kingdom Metazoa; phylum Arthropoda; class Insecta; order Lepidoptera; family Noctuidae; genus Anorthoa; species Anorthoa munda. The sequence continues at coordinate 8,880,976 of OX243919.1, read as the reverse complement.
AAATTCAATAATTAACGCACAAATAATTGTTTGTCTTTAGAAGGGTGACTTTTTTTAAAATGTTTCTTCGTGATTATTTATTTAAAAATAGGGATGTTTTTTGAGTAGAAAAATGATATAATTCTATTTAGTCCGTCAGTGAGATTATCAAATAATATTGGACACATATTTTTTGCTTTACCCAAATCAATAAAAAAATACATAGTTCAGGAGTGGGGGCTTGTGACGTCACTAAGGCAGTATAAAGTGTACTAGCGGTGTGACGTTTCACGATATTGCAACGCAATATATCGTCGTCATTTATGTTTACGTGTCAATATTTTTTATTAATCTACTGACGGATAAAAAAAATTTTTCTCAGTAAACTACCCTATTATATTGGACAACGCCCTAAACCGGTTTACCGGTTTGTCTTCCGGTAACCGGTTTGGCTAGGAGCCGGTCTAAGTCCTAGCCACCCAAAATGATGAAGCTAAGCAGTACAATATGTAAATCTCTTAAGGGTATACTAGTCGAAAATTCTTCCATACAAACGTAGTCAGGCTTTTACTCCACTATTTGACGATGTATGTTCAAAATAAAAAAATATATCAATTTCCTGCCTTAGCCCTGTATGGAAGCAAAAAAGTAAAAAAGATATTTACTTGAAAGTTATGAGCTTCGAAAGTTCCATATTTTAACACTAATTTTAACGCATTTTTGGGCGCAAATAAGTACCATAAGAAGAAGGAAAATTTAAAAACGACCTCCATACAGGGATAGATTAGTAGTTCAACAATGCAAATAAATTTATTTTGAACAGATACATTCAGTCGTTTTTCCATGATATCCAGACTCCCAAAGGTCTGTTTATAAAATTTCGCGCGCTCGTTTTCGTCCTAAATCATCATCCATTTCGCTACAAATTTACAAAAGTCTGTATTTGTACGCGAACTAGCTTCTTACTGCTCATGACAGCATCTATCTGTTCAGCACGTGTTGTCGTTTAATATAGCATGCATTTTAACCACGTGCACAAAATAGTTCGTGCCGTCGACTAGTGTACCCTTAAGAGTTATTTTTTTAACACCTTACATAATTGAAATGACCAAACCTGTTTATTTCAATAACATCATGTTTTATGTGTTACTCTGTTGTCCAGGGTTTAATGCGTGTGTTGGAAGACATGAGCGACATAGTACTGGACGTGCCGCTCGCCTACATCACTCTGGATCGCTTCCTCGAGCGCTGCCAGCACAAGTTCCGTCTGGGAGACCAAGTGCTGAAGCGGATGCCTAGCAGGTGAGTTTCATCCCCATCTCATCTTCATCCTGTCTGTTATTGATTTTGTCATTAGCTGCTGCCAGCGGCTTTGCCTGTGTGAAAGCCGAAAAATATCCCGAGGGAACATATTCCCGAGAAATAAAGTATCCTGTATGCTATTCCTGGCTATGCCCAGGGGCGGCCTTAACCGCTGCGAGGCTCCGGGCGGGTGGCAAATATTTTCGAGGCCCTTGTCCTTTTTAGGGTTCCGTACCCAAAGGGTAAAAACGGGACCCTATTACTGAGACTTCGCTGTCCGTCTGTCTGTCTGTCTGTCACCAGGCTGTATCTCATTAACCGAGATAGCTACACAGTTGAAATTTTCACAGATGATGTATTTCTGTTGCCGCTATAACAACAAATACTAAATACAGAATAAAATAAATATTTAACTAGGGCTCCCATACAACCAACGTGTTTTTTTTGCAATTTTTTGCGATAATGGTACGGAACCATTCGTGCGCGAGTTCGACTCGCACTTGGCCGGTTTTTACAATGTATGAGATATACGAGAAATGGAAAACTTTGCACTTATTGTTTTTATTATTAACTGGCTTTTGCCAGCGACTTCGCCCGCGGGCATTTCGAAAATTAGCTCAAGGGAACATATTTCCGGGGCCTATGTACTATTCCAGACTGAAATCTATTAGCAAATTTCATCCAGATCCGTCCAGCCGTTTGAACGTGAAGAAATAACAAACATACAAACACACTCACAAACTTATAATATTAGTGTGATTATTAATACTCGACTCTTATTAATACTAGACTCCTAATCGACCAACTTTATTTTATTGTTTGCTAAGGATAAAATAGTAAGCTTTTTGGGTTGTAGCGCGAGGCCTCTGCAAGAGCGAGGCCCCGGGCGATTGCCCTGTTCGCGACCCCCTAAGGCCGCCACTGTCTATGCCAAATTTCATCCGGATCCGTTGAGTGGTTTTAGTGAAATTTAACAACAAACATACATCCACATAACCAAACATTCGCATTTATAATATTACTAGCTTCTGTCAGCGGCTTCGCCCGCATGATAGCTGAAAACTAACCCGAGGGAACATATACTCAATATTTCATTTGCGCAATGAGAATCTAAATTGCCCGCATTACCACATATTTTTTCCGTTTCCACTTTTGTTTTATTTCAACTGTATGAGTGAAGATAAAGTAGTGTATGCAACGGTATAGAATTAGGTATTAAAACACTCGTGTGATACTATTATCACACGAGGCGAAGCCGTGAAAACTCACACTCATGTTTTAATAACCCCTATTATATGACCGTGGTGGCCCAGTGGTATCGGCCGCGACTTATAAGTTGTAGGTCGTGAGTTCGAACCCAGGCAGGCGCTTTACTTTGTGTAAATTATTTCATCACCACTGCTCTCAAAAACGGTGAAGGAAAACATCGTGAGGAAACCGGCATATTCTAGAACCAAAAATTCGAAGACATGTGACATCCACCAACCCGCACTGGGCCCGCGTGGTGGATTACGGCCCATTCCCTCTCACAGAGAGGAGGCCTGTGTCCCAGCAGTGGGAACATTAATAGGCTGATGATGTGATGTGATGATGTGATATGACCGTTGCATAAACTACTATTTACAATATGAGCAAATCACTCAATATTATTTTCTCCCTAGGGGCCGCAAAAGGTTTGTCTCTGAAGGAGATGGCGGCGTCATCAAGGACCACGCGTTGAAGCTGCGCGAGTAAACAGCCACACGCCCGTGTCAGCGGAGCCCTGGAGCCCTAACGAAGACCTAAACGTAAAGGAAATAAGTATCAGAAGGCATCTCCATCATCAAACTGCCAAATGACGTCACCATATCCTTCTAAACCTACTTTTTGCATGTTGGGGTCGGACTACAGTGTAATCACATGCAGTTGAGTACCAGAACACATAGGTCTTCTCTGATGAATGTTTAGTGCAATCTTTCGGTACCGCAACATTATCAGCCTTTTTTAATGTTCCCACTGCTGGGACAGTGGGCTTTAGTTACTTCTCTGACTATACAGCAAAGTAGAACAAAAATAAAATGCGTCAAAACTACACAATGGTTCGACTGTGAATAAGAAACAGATGCAAGTCATTTACATATGTCCCTTACGTACACTGGAAATAACCTTGCTCTAAGAGCTTATGGTCACTCCCCAGGCGTGATGTTAGAAAACCGTTTCTAAAGTCATCTTCGTTGCCAAGCTCCGTTTTCACGGCGTGTGCATTAAAGGCGTTAGGAACTTATCGCCGATTTTGTCTTAAAAATTTAGAATTATTAGACTTGTCAAAGCTTTTTAGTAAGACATTGTTTTTTTTTTAATAAAGAAAAATAATGTTGTTTCAAGAATGTGTCATCAGTATGAACGCTTTATGAGGAGCGCAAGTGATATTGTATCAGTGATGTAGATTCGCCTTAAAAACAGTCTAAGGAGGGTATTACACTATTATTTATGTCGGATCCCAGATCTTTGAGTCATATTCGTCATCAAGGGCGTCGCCAGCCGATGGCCCAGGGGGGGCAAGTTGATTTGGAGAATGAGAAAAGTATGAATTGTAGGTAAATTCGAGAGCACATGAAGCTTTCCACTTGTAGTACGAGCCTTAGATCTACAGCGATTGTAATAATTATAATATCGGTACAGAGTGTAACGTGTACAGGTCCCGTCACGTAAAAAGAACGCTGGCCTTGAATCTGCGCAGTGAGCGATTTATCGATCAAACTGGTGGTATGAAGGGGGCGCGACGGGGGAATGCCCGCCAGTGTTTCTGTGCGCGCACGCTATTGGTTCGTCAGTTGACCCATGCTTCCCGCGCAGAGATCACGCTTCGTTTGCTGCCAAAATACAGTCGCACACACAACTTTCTTTGCACGACGATTGTTTTTAAAAATGAAGGAATGAAAAATGATTAATTGATTTAATTTATTATTGATGATAGTATCAATTATTTTATGAAGAAAGAAGTTGAGAAAGGAGCAGTTGATAATTTATAATGATAAGATATTTATAATAATAAGATCGAAATAAAAAATAATGCTCAAGTAAACATTATCTAATTTAAATCCAACCTCTTCTAAAGTACTAAGTAGCTAGAAAGTACCTATTATGATTCTACAATAAAACAATTACTCTTATATTATAAAAAATATCCTAGTACTTTAGAACGCGGCAGTACACATGCGCAGACACATCCCCTCCACTGTCGCTCAGCGTTCTTTTTACGTGACGGGACCTGTAAAGTTACGTAATTTCGACGTACGGGAATGATCAATAAAGTAAGTCAAGTCAAAGACTTAGGACTTTGTTTGCTTTACAATTGGCAACTTTTTTATAATCTCTAGGGGGGGGGCCGCTGCCCCTCCCTGCCCCCCCTTGGCGACGCCCTTGTTCGTCATACCAGCCGAAAGACCTCCACTGCTAGACATAAGCCTCCCCCAAGCGTCGCCACATTGACCGGTCCCGTGCGTCTCGCATCCAGTGGATCCCCGCAACCTTCACCAGGTTATTGGTACACCTGGTGGGAGGCCTTCCAACGCAACGTCTTCCGGTTCGCGGTCGCCACTCCAGAACCTTTCTGCCCCATCGGCCATCTGTTCTGCGAGCAATGTGCCCTGTCCACAGCCACTTAAGTTTGGCAATTCTTCGGGCTATGTCGGTAACCCTGGTTCTCTTGCGGGTCTCTAGTCCTCTCCATTGCCCTTTGGGTGACTTTAAGCTTTCTGATGAGGCCCTTTTGAGCGATCACGTCTCAGAGCCATAGGTTATCACTGGCAACACACACTATTGTCTTTGAAAATAAATATGATGATGATATTTTTTTTATGGTGATCCTATGTATGATCATAAATATTATATGATAGTGTAATACACACATTAGACAACGTGAAATTTCAATCCTATAAATTTTTAACCGACGAAAAAAAAGGAGGTTCTCAATTTGACATGTATTTTTTTTTTGACAATCTTCATCGCCGTTAGAATGTCACTTTTAGGCTCACTAACATGAAAAAACTTAACTCAGAGTTAGTTACTAACCCGAGGTTAAATTGTCCATTCTGTATGACAACCTGTTAATTTAACCTCGTGTTATATATGCTTGCACGAAAACCTTAACTCTAGAGTTGCTTGCTAAGAAGAGGTTCAACAGCCTTTTTTAATGTTCCCACTGCTGGGACTCAGGCCTCCTCTTATAGAGGGAGTGGTATAATCCACCACGCGGGTCATCCAGTGCGGATTGGCAGATGTCACATGTCTTCGAATTTTTGGTTCTAGGACATGCCGGTTTCCTCACGACGTTTTCCTTCACCGTTTTGAGAGCAGTGGTGATGAAATTAATAATGTAATGCGCCTGCTCGGGTTCGAACCCACGACCTACAACTCGGTAAGTCGGGGCCGCAACCACTGCGCCACCACTGCTCGATATTGTAACAGAAACTGACAATCTAACCACGTGTTAGCAAATATTTCGTGCAAGAGGGTATTACCAACTAACTCTGAGTTAAGTTTTTCGTGGAAGTAGGCCTAATTAGGAAAGTCTACAATATTATAATTATGTAAGAAATTATTACTGTGCGTAGTCTTAATAAAGCGTTTATCTTCATTAAATAAAAAAGCTTATAGAATTAATAAATTCATACCGCGCCTCATTGGTCGATGATATTTTTAATACGCGGCGTTCGCGCCTTAGTATAGGTTTTTAAATATACTTCTTTTTTTTTTAATAAACTGCCTTGTATGATTTTGTATAGAAATATCACTGGGACTGTTCAAAAAAGTTTCATGTACCTTGAGGTCGTATAACTTTGGAAATGTTGATCGGCTACTAACGAATATGGGCGTAAAGGTGCGAGTCCATCGCGCGACAGCGACACGAGACCGCGACTGGTGTCCGGTGCAGGAGACTACTTGTCCTTAGGGCCCAAACACAAAATTGCGGTGCGACATCGCATCGTAAAAATCTACGAGCTTGTTGCTTGTTACTGCTTAGCTGTTTTCTGCGTTGCGGAGTCGCATCGCGTCAATTCGAAGTGTTGTGTATGGGCCCTAAGGCTTGGGCGCGGCTTTGTATGGGAAGAGGTCGCGCGTGCGACAAGAGACTGCTGGCCGGTCTCACTCACGGACGAGTGGAGTCGCGCGTTACACTCGAAATGCCCGAATATTTTGTCATTTAACAATTAAAAAACTATTTTTTGATTGACTTCCTTATTGAAAACGATATTATGTGGCCTATGAGTTGATAGCCAAACTATGTTTATTTTGAAAATAGTAAATTAATATCAATTAAATTATTAATAGTAATAAATTAATACATATATAATTATTAAAAATAATTATTCGACAAGAGTTCTTGTATCTTAACCTTTCGCGGCATTGCCCCCACAGTACATCCTCGGAGACCGCGACGCGACCGAGGGAGGCGGCCTCGGTCGCGCGTCTCGGTATCGCGTCGCGGTCTCGCGCAGAACTCGCACCTTTATAAAGGACTTAAAAAATAATTAACGAAATAAAAATAAATGACCTCTACCAAACTCTTCTGGGAATACTGTCGTGATGATATTTCTATGCAGAATACTATAAAAGAGTGCGTAATGACTGTCTTAGCTTAGTCGCACTTTATTCAATATGTTTCTTTTTTATCTTTTTCTCTGTAATATTAATTAATTTGTAGTATAATATAGTACAAGATGATTTTGTGTGTTCAAAATTTTTTAGGTTCTTGGTGGTCTGGTCATAATATTGGCTTTAAAAATGTGTGCAATCTGAGATTTAATCGATTTTAAACCGTAAGTGCAAGATAGCAATAAGAATCGTTTTCCTAGCGACGACCACCAATGCTTGTTTATTTTTTTTATGGGTCGAGAATTGTGTAATAATGATTACATTGTAAGAGGCATTTATTTGGAAGGCCTTGAAATGTGAGCGTCAAACAAGTATGTGTTTTTTTTTTTCGTACGAATTGTATGAATAAATAATTTTACAATAATTCGCCAGATCCTGATACATGAAACCCAGACAAGGTTAATTTTTTTTTCGATAATTTTACTGTTTTGTATGGACTATGGAAATTCCATTTGACCCAAAAAGTAATTATCTAAAAAAAGACGTGTGGCACTCGGGGACTGCCGCGGTAAAGCTATTGCATAGCATTTTTTATTAACTTATGCAATTATAATTATTTATTTATTAATATTTAATAGATAATTATTATATCAAAATTCTATAAAATAGATCTTGCCCCTCCTCACCCGCTCACACACTCGGAATCCATCGTCCGATTTCGGAGCAGCTTTTGGGGGGTTTTGGGGGTGTCAGGTTTATTTTCGTTACGGAATTTCTTGATTCGGTCGCCGCGCTCAAAGCCCGCGATAAAAGCTATGCAATAGCTTAAAAATAATTAAGTGTCCCCGGATTTCTTTTGAATTCGGAATTTCTCCATACTGCAACTGGCAGTTCCACAGATAAAAAATATGTAGTATATAAAGCAATGTTTGACGCATCATGTGACGGCAAAAATCGGAGTTTTTAATTTGTTAAAAGTTTTGTATGACTGCGTGATTGGACTGAATAAAATTTAGTATTCTGTCGAAATTGATCTTTATTTTTATGACGTTTAACCACATTTTGGCATGGACTAAGTTTGAGCAAATTTTGAAGTGAATACGGGCAGAAAAGTGTGAGGGACACAGCGATCGTGCGGCCAATAGTTGTGGTTTTCATGAATTCTTTCTATGTCATCTTCGTCACTACACGACTCACGGAAAGGAGACAGATATTGGCCGCACACGTCGCTCTGTCTCTATGAATTGCTATCCTAGACATGTATCTAACGATTCGATTTTGACGGAATAATAAAAAATAAATTAATGACAAAAAATATTGTAAGATGACATCCACTTTTTGCCATTACAAATTTAAAGTGCATTTTAATATTAAAGTTTTTTTTAAGAGTGCTCCTCTAAAGCGCTGTCTTTTGACGAATGCAGATCGTTATAAATATGGCAAATCGGATGTACTAGGGTCAAAGTCAAATATATTTATTTCAACTAGGCCAATAAGCGGCACTTTTGAACATCAAACAATTCAAAATTAAAATTTACAAGAAATAAAAATAAAATTGATTCTACCGTGCATTCGGAATAGTAGCTTGTTATGGAGAAGAACGCACAAGAAACTCCATACCACAGATAATATAATACTAGCATAAAGATACCTCATCCCATGCAAAGAAACCGTGCCGACGTAACTAGTGTTTTTCGACTGCTTATTCTGGCAATTTTTTGTACATCGAACGCATTCGGTTCTGTTTCGCGGTGATAGATAGATGGTGTTAGCAGCGACTTGCAAGTAAAAGGGTTTACTAGGTTCGTGAATATTTTTTTACTTTAAATACAGTGAAGGTTTGTTTTCTAGTATTTATTTGCACGTTTTTACAGTATTTTTTTGCACCAAAATGTGTTAAAATGCAAACTTTAACAATCGAGTGGAATGCCTCAGAAATTTAAAACTGCGCCATCTATTGGCATCAATTTTAAACGATTCGTCTAATAATCTTTGAAATGTAAATTAAGAGCCCAATATTCCATAATTTTGTACTTAGGAGAGTTGATTAAACAAGAACATACAATTTTTGTGTTCATTTACAGAAAATGTTAATTTTACACACATTCAATAACAGATATGCACCTCCAGTGCATATCGCGCCATCTAGTGAGATTTATTTGAACCAAATTTTCTTTCTTAGCAATGAGACCCCGTGTCCATACTTACTCTTTTTAAAAAATTGGTGCTTAATAGCAATACAAACTAGCCGTAGCCAGTTACGTCGGCACAGTCTGTCTATGAGTTGAGGCATATGTATGCTAGTATTATATTATCTGTGGTAACAGAAGCCAGGCACCCAGAACAGAGCTCTCTGGCGCAGACGTACAAGGAGACCCGACCCCAGCTGAACTGGGAAGAGGGTTGGACATAGAAGAAGAACAGAGAAGCCAGGCAATCCGAAAAGTCTGTCTCATGTAGTTATTTGAAATTAAAATTATGTATTTGATATTAAAAATGTCGTGGTGTGTGGCCAAGACCTCGCCTCGCGTGCTTGAGGTTCTGAGCCCGAATTCGGACAAGTACCAATGTGACTTTTTCAATTGATATGTACTTTCTAATTATGTCTTGGACACCAGTCAGCTGACGGGACTTATCGAGAGGAAATTTGGACTTAAACTTAAGGGCCTTCCTTAGTGCCGTAAAACGGTTACTTTCTTAAGCATCACTCCTTAGTAACGGCTGGTTTAAAAGGTTTGAAAAAAAAATATAGTTATGTTTGATTTATGCACATTATTTTTGAAACAAGGTTTTTTCGTGTAACTAATAGTTTTGCTTTAAAAAAATAACTAACATCACGATATTTTTCCCCAACTTTTGGATCTTTAAAAATATTTTTACACAGTTAAATTGATGGCTGGAATTTCTTCAGAACTGAAACAGCATATGTAAATTAAAAAATATTTTGCAAACTAAACTGTTCAAAAGGAGGTTAAATATTGATATTTTGCGTTAACATTGGGGCGTATATATCGCCTTAACTTGCTTAATATAAGTTTGAAATTGCCAACACGTCTTGATCAAGCGTGGTGGTCAATGCTCGTGCCTTCTTTGTTTGAGAAGAGGGCTTTGCCCTGAAGTTCGATTTGTCATATTCACACCCGGTGTTTAATACTAGTTAGCTAATTAGTTTTTGCCTTGCTATCTCACGAAAATTGAAAAACTGTTTGGTTTTTCTACTTTTTACTTTATGTAAACACACTAAACACCATTTAAAAAGTTAGTCAGAAGACAGCGCATTGGACTAAAAAATATACGAAATTTTTCTACCCCAAGACGATGCGTTCAGATTTGAACTTTGTCTCAAGCTCGTAAGGTCGATTATTCGAAAAATTTCGTATTTTTTTAAAATGCTCTACCATAGACGGTAAGTTTTATTTTTATTTGCGTAAGTTAGAGCCGAGATTGTATCTACAGTCGATTGTAAATAAACGAGGCAAATATATAGAATGTTTCACTGTATGTGTGTTTTATTTGGGCATAGCGCCCGGCCCCAGCTTTATTTATTTATTTATTTACTAGCTGACCCGGCAAATTTTGTTTTGCCATAAAAACACCAAACATTCATCTACCTTACCTACCCTTACAACCCTACACTACCTACCCTACCCTAACTACCCTACACTGCCTACTCTAACCTACCCTACCTACCCTACCCTACCTAACCTAAAAATTAACTTTATGACCTGCTAGAACACATACGAGGCAAGCTAAAGGACAAAAAGCTGATTGTCATGATATCGCTGGACATAGAGGGAGCCTTCGACAGCGCATGGTGGCCGGCCATAAAAGCCAGGCTGGCGGAAGCAAAATGCCCAGTAAATGTGAGAAGAGTCGTGGACAGCTACTTGGAACACAGGAAGGTCAAGGTAAGATATGCGGGAGAGGAAGTCATCAGGGAAACCAATAAAGGCTGTGTCCAAGGATCGATAGGGGGACCGATTCTCTGGAATCTTGTACTCGACCCCCTACTTAAAGGCCTGGTTCAAAGGGGAGATTACTGCCAAGCCTTCGCCGACGACGTAGTCCTAGTATTCGACGGAGACTCCGCGTTGGAGGTACAGCGACGAGCCAATGCCGCCCTCGAGTATGTTCACCAGTGGGGACAAAGTAATAAGCTGAGATTCGCACCACACAAGACGAATGCAATGGTCGTCACGCGGAAGCTCAAACACGACACCCCACTGCTGAGCATGGGCGGGGTAGACATTGGCACGTCACAGGAAATCAAGATCCTGGGACTGACAATAGACAGCAAGCTAACCTTCAATGCCCATGCATCTAACGTATGCAAAAAGGCATTGAACTTCTATAAGCAGCTGTCGAGGACAGCCAGGGTCAGTTGGGGACTCCATCCGGAGGTAATACGCACCATCTACACGGCAGTAGTCGAACCGACCATCATGTACGCGGCAAGTGCGTGGGCACCAGCAGCCAAAAAGCTGGGGATACGCAAGCAACTAAACGCGGTCCAAAGGGGATTTGTACAGAAACTGTGCAAATCATATCGCACAGTCTCCTTAAACTCGGCACTGGTGCTGGCGGGGATACTACCCCTAGACCTCCGAATACAAGAGGCAGCGGCCCTATATAGGGCAAGGAGAGGGGTGCCCCTACCAGCACTAGGAGACAGGGAGATCGAGCAACGCACAGCGTTCAACAAAACCCCCCACCCAGCCAAACATATAAGCCTCCAATTCGTATGCGTGGCAGATGAGGAGCAAGAGAGCAACCACCGCACCCAAGAAGTGCGTATTTACACGGACGGCAGCAAGATCGAGGGCAAAGTTGGAGCATCGTTGTCCCATTGGAGCAGCGATGCTGAAACCAAAAGCCAAAAGCTGAAACTGTCGCCCCACTGTACCGTCTACCAGGCGGAATTGCTGGCTATATGCAAGGCAACACGGGAAATCTTGCGTAGCTCAAAATCCAGTTTTGGCATCTACAGCGATTCCAGATCGTCATTAGAAACGGTCACCAACCACCGCTCTCTCCATCCTCTCGCAGTCGAAACGCGAGAAAACCTGCGTCAGTGTGAGGAAAAGTCCAAAAAAGTTGAACTTTTTTGGATAAAAGCTCACACAGGATTAGAGGGGAATGAGAGAGCAGACCAGCTGGCTAAGGAAGCTGCCCTAAAATTAAAAACACGCCCAGATTACGACCAGTGTCCGATCTCATTCGTCAAGCGGCAGATCCGAGAGGAAACGCTTGGCGAATGGAATCGGAGATACAGGACTGAGGACACAGCCGGAGTTACGAAAATGTTTTACCCGGACGCCATTCAAGCATACAAACATGTCAGAGAATTAAGACCGACAGGGACACTGACACGAATACTGACAGGGCACGGTGGCTTTGCTGAATACCTGCACAGGTTTAAGTGCAAGGAAAGTCCATCGTGTATATGTGATCCTGAAAAACAAGAGACTGTCCTACATATACTGACGGATTGCCCCGCCTATAGCCTTGAGAGATTCCAGATGGAACAAGAAATAGGGACAGAAATAAAATTTGAAAATTTAAATGAACTAATAACAACGAAAGGAACTAGGGCAAAGTTTATTGGGTACTGTATAAAAATAGCAAATAAGGTCATACACAGGAACAAGTAAACGGAACAATGCTTAGGATTCATATTTGTATATAATATATAACAGTAGCACTCCACAGACCGTTGAAAATGTCCGAAACCGATAAAGCTAAAAGAACCCAATAAGCACTGCGTATACGCTGTACTTCCGTTAAGTTGGTGTGTTTGTATAAATATTGTGGTCTGTATAATCTTTGATAATAAAACTGTATTTAAATGTGATAATAGGATAAATAAAATAAGGATGAATAGACATAAGATAATAAATACTGTGATCAACAAAAACGCATAAGCAAAAAATGTAATACGGCCATTTAGGCCATTTGTTGAATAGAAAATAAGAATAGAAATAAACTGTAACCAAGGTCTCAGACTATGTCCGAGGGAGATCTATGTAAGGCAGGAGGGGTTTTTAGTCAGTTGGAGCCTGACACTATCCAGGCTGGCTCGTACTGTGAGGCAGCTTGGGTGTAAGTCCGACCGGATTTCCCCTCCTGCCACAAAAAAAAAAAAAAAAAAAAAAAAAAAAAAACCTAAAAATTAAAAAAATATAATTAAGGGTGAACAACCCTTATCACTTAGGGGTATGGAAAATAGATAGTAGCCGATTCTCAGACCTACTGAATGCGCATATAAAATTTGGTAAAAATCGGTAAAGCCGTTTCGGAGGAGTACGGTAACTAACATTGTGACATGGAAATTTTATATATTAGACTAGCTGACCCGGCAAACTTTGTTTTGCCATAAAAACACCAAACATTCATCTACCCTACCTACCCTACCCTAACAACCCTACACTACCTACCTTACCCTAACTACCTTACCTACCCTAACTACCTTACCTACCCTAACTACCTTACCTACCCTAACTACCTTACCTACCCTAACTACCTTACCTACCCTAACTACCTTACCTACCCTAACTACCTTACCTACCCTACCCTACCCTACCCTACCTACCCTACCCTACCCTAACCTACCCTACCCTACCCTACCCTAACCTACCCTACCCTACCTACCCTATCCTACCCTACCCTACCTACTTACCCTACCCTACCCACTTAGGGGTATGAAAAATAGATGTTAGCCGATTCTTAGACCTACTCAATATGCTCACAAAATTTCATGAGAATCGGTCAAGCCGTTTCGGAGGAGTACGGGAACGAACATTGTGACACGAGAATTTTATATATAAGATATATGCTTTATTGTAGATACACCAAGTTAAAACATAGAACAGGAAACTTAAAACTAAAATACATACAATGGGCGGCCTTATCGCATACCGCGATCTCTTCCAGGCAACCTGGAATGGACAGTGATAGCCTGGACATGACATGGAGTTTACATTGGTGTAACATATAACATTACGAATATTTACTTTAAATCATATTATAATAGATACACAAATACATACATATAATAGATACATACATTCTCCAATATGACGAAAATCAATAGGCAATGAAAGTAAATGTTGTAACGACAATCACACTGAAAGGTGTTCTTTTAAGAGTCTTTTAAATACAGGCAACGTCTGGGCTCGTTTTATTGGGTCGGGCAATGCATTCCACAGACGAGCAGCTTGGACGGTAAAAGATTTATCCAAGAAAGTAGTGGAATGTATTGGCATTTTAAGTCAGCTTTGTCCGGGTTGAACAATATATTCAGGGTGTCCGAGACAGGCGACAAAAGGAGTACCATGGATTTAGTACAGTCAAACGGGGTGAATAGGAACGTAAGGGTGAATAGAAACAAAACTGTGGGGAATTTTAACTGTGTTACCACTTTATTGGTTTCAAACAAAGCATCGTTTTTTTTAGGGTTCCGTACCCAAAGGGTAAAAACGGGACCCTATTACTAAGACTTCACGATCCGTCTGTCTGTCTGTCTGTCTGTCCGTCTGTCTCCAGGCTGTATCTCATGAACCGTGATAGCTAGACAGTTGAAATTTTCACAGATGATGTATTTCTGTTGCCGCTATAACAACAAATACTAAAAACAGTATAAAGTAAATTTTAAAGGGGGGCTCCCTTTAAAATTACCTTAATCCCCCCATACAACAAACGTGATATTTTTGCCGTTTTTTGCTCGATATTAATAATGGCAACAGGTAGACGCTTGAAATATTCACAGAATGTTCAGTTGTATATTTACTTCAAAAAATAATAATTAATATAATAAAATAAATTAAGGGGGGCTCCCATACAACAAACCTGATTTTTATGCAGTGTTTTGCGATAATGGTACGGAACCCTTCGTGTGCGAGTCCGACTCGCACTTGGCCGGTTTTTTAATATATTGGAGTACATAATAAAATGCTACAAAAAATTTTTACCCGACTGCCGAAGGAGGGTAATGTGTTTATCAGTCTATGTATGTATGTTTGATCCTATGTGGCGTTCCAGAGACCTAACGCGTTAGCCGATTTTGATGGTTCTTACTTGAGAGTGGAAAATAGAAAAATGGCGGATTTTGGGCGCCTTAGTGTGGGGGACCAAATTTTTTTTTTCTGCCAAACCCATCGTGTGGAGTATCAAAGTAAAGGATTTTAAGAGGTGATTTCAAAAATATATAACACTTAAATGTTTAAATGTAATAATATCTAAAAATTTATAAATAAAAAAACGGGTGAGTTCCGTCGGGAGGTAAACCCATGCTGGGACGCCAAAGCATGCGCCAGTATGCCATGCCGTCCTTGGTGTGGGCTGCCCCTCGTTATACAACGCGGCAACGGTATCTAAGTCGTCCCATACAATTTAAGGTTCCTGAATCTTCTTTCAATCATTGTGCAACTTAGTCTTTTCAATCAATCCCTAGAAGTTCAATTGTATTGCGGAATAATATTGTAGGTGTGGACGCCTTAGCAGCCCAGTTGTTCTTTCTTTGTATTTGAGGTAGTGAGTCCTAACAAGATCAAATAAGGGCAAGTTCCGACGAAAGTATGGGACTTTTTGAATTTATATTATGTAGGTACTTACTTTCTAACTAATCTTGTACGTCGGCTAACAACGGAGAAGGAAAACATCGTGAGGAAACCTGCAGCCTAATTACGTAAGTGAATTCCTATTTACTGAAAAACGACTTTTCATATTGCATATTACACTCAGGAAAGGTTATGCTCCTTTCCATTACCAATATTTTGACCTAGAATTGATTGTAAAGAATGAACGAAAGCGGAAGAATCGAGATAAAACTTCACTATTGGTATTGTGTAATGAAATTATGTTCTAATGATTTAAATAAATCATTCGAGTTTGATGAAACATAACGCAGTAGATGAACTTCAACTCAAAGGAGGATGTTTGTACTCTTTCCAAATTAATTTCACAATACCGAAAAGTTGAAAGAAATGATTCTAATTCTTTGAAGGAATCGAATTGTTTGCTTTGCATAATTCACTTACGCAATTAGGCTGCAGTTTCCCGTCGTTACAGACGTGAAACGAAACGTTACGATAATCCGGATAAATTAAATTACATATCGTAACACAGCAGTTGCCGCAACAAATTATGACCATTTTTATTTAGTAGCATAATACGTCAACTTAGCAGTGTAATCAGCTGATAATTTGGAGAGGTTATATTATTGTGAATTAATTGATTTGTGTTGAAAATATTGGAAAATGACTGTTAAGCCTCGTGAGAAACCAGTGGATGCCGATGATGATCCCGTAGAGAGCATGTTGAAGAAGACGGGCTGCTTGGAGTTACATTATAAAGTTCAGGTATGTGTGATGGCAACAGAAACTGCAAAACTAGATAATGTTACGAAGTTGTGGGCGCTTACCGTTGATATTAATGGATTGCTCAACAGATATAGCAAAATTAAACAATAGGTACGGTCGTTTTAGAACGAATCTAAGTTCTCTACAGTTAAACTAACTTTACTTTACGTTAGCTAATTTTTACGCTAAGATTTGGTCCTTTCCCAATCCCAAACTGTTTTGAGCACTCACTCAATTTTCCTGTTTTTTTTTCTATATAAATGTGTATAATTTGTATATACTCGGCATTTTTTTGACAATAAAGAAGCTATAATATAAGGAACTTTATTTTATGGAGTGACATGCCAAGTTTATGAATCAACGCCATCTAGTGTATTATTATGTAAACGTAATGTATTGTGCGAGAAAAGAGAATATATATCGTCGTTGTGTGCCAGATATAGGTCTTCTGAAAAAATTTTAACTGGCGGGAAAAATGCTAAATACATATAATTCGCTCACTTATAAAGAAAGTGACCAACCAAATTCATGATGCCTGTAATTTCTGATTTTGCTATAAACTGACCTTAAAAAGCGTACTCTGAAACCCTGTGGTGAATAAAAGCCCGAATTAAGAGTAAAAAAGGGACAGCCTGTAGATCGGTCACTTCAGTTAAAAAAATTATAACACTATACTTGTCAGAAGACTTTTTGCTCATTGCATCACAAATTGCATTTTTTTAATTAGGTCAGTTTTATTTAGGCGAACATCTAAATTAAGACCCAGTTGCGCCACCGCTTACGTACTTTGTACTTTGTGGCAGTACCTACTAATGTAGACCCTAAAAACGGTATCTATGGTCACCATCATCACAAAATACTTAGATAAAGTACCTATAGATTAAGCCTTAAAATGAGCTTGATTGATAGAGCGAGATGGCCAATTGGCAGCTCCATGTAAATAATAAGGACAAAAGATTATTTTTTATCTTTGTCACCATGGCCGGTTTTTGTTGTTTGTCAAACTCTAATATAATGGCAGGTTTGACAAACAAACTCGGTTTTGTTTGATTTTCTGTGATTTCGTGGTATTATGTGTTAATTGAGAAAAGGAATTTGGGTTATTTATAGATAATAAGTGTCAGTGCGATGGTGGGTTGTAGTGTTCTTGTTGTAACACCAGAACTAACTATTGCTGTCTCATGTGCGGCCACGCCAGGGCTTAATCTATAGGTACTTTATCTAAGATCTAAATTATTACCCAGTTGCGCCACCGCTTGCGTACTTTGTGGCAGTACCTACTAATGTAGACCCTAAAAACTGTATCTATGGTCACCATCATCACAAAATAGAACGCGCCGCCGATTACTTACTTTGTGCCTCCATCAGACATGCCGCCTGCTTTTTTGCCATAGATAAAAAAAAACTTACTCTGTTTTCAGGAGTGCATAGCAACTACTAAGGACTGGAGGAAATGTCAGACAGAAGTCAACGATTTTCGAGATTGTATCAATAAACATAAGAAACCTGAAGTAAAAAGTTGATTTATCCGTTAAATAAAGTTGTTTTATTCATGACTAGCTTCTGCCCGCGGCTTCGGCCGCGTTAAAGTCGAAAATTATCCCGACGGCACATATTACCGGGATAAAAAGTATCCTATGTGCTATTCCTGACTATAATTTATATCTGTGCCTAATTTCATCCAGATCCGTCCAGCCGTTTGAGCGTGAAGAAGTAACAATCATACAAACACACACACTCACAAACATTCGCCTTTATATCCTATAATATTAGTGTGATGTGAACAGCGGCCCGCCCTGGCTTGGTCCGGATATGCTAGTAGGTATTATAATTATTATATGTGACCTGGGTTATTTTATTCATGATCAGCGGGCCGCCCTGGCTTGGTCCGGGTATGCTAGTAGGTATTATAATTATTATATGTGACCCGGGTTATTTTATTCATAATCAGCGGCCCGCCCTGGCTTGGTCCGGGTATGCTAGTAGTTATTATAATTATTATATGTGACCCGGGTTATTTTATTCATGATCAGTGGCCCGCCCTGGCTTGGCCCGGGTACAAGGCCGTCTTTAACTATGTTGGGGCCCTTGGGCACAAAAGAATTTGGGGCCCTTTTGGAAAGTAAAGAAAACGAATTATACTAACATTTTTCTACTGTGATCTTCTATTTATTATGGGTAATCAAATATATAATATAATACGTCATTAACGATATTAGTATGCTGCTAGGTGTTTGGTTACGATTACGATAGCGGTTTCTTTTGGGATTTCTGTTTAGCAAAATCTTCTATTATATCCTAAAAGTATTTTTTTTTAAGGATGTCACTTTCTTGGCACATAATTGACAAATTACTTAGTCGTTCTTGTAAAATTGTTGTTCGCAATTTATTTTTTATTGTTTTGCTGCGAAAATGAACGCTCTCCACTACAATTGGTAACCATTAGGCAAGGGAATATTCCTGCCCTTTTTATTTTTAGGGTTCCGTACCCAAAGGGTAAAAACGGGACCCTATTATTGAGACTTCGCGGTCGTCTGTCTGTCACCAGGCTGTATCTCAAGAACCGTGATAGCTACACAGTTGAAATTTTCACAGATATATTTCGGTTGCCGCTATAACAACAAGTACTAAAAACAGAATATTTAAGTAGGGCTCCCATACAACGAACGTGTTTTTTTTTGCCGTTTTTGCAATAATGGTACGGAACCCTTCGTGCGCGAGTCCGACTCGCACTTGGCCGGTTTTTATGACTTTATTAGGGTAAGGTTGAGATATTCAAATCCGCTGATTGCTTTGCTATGTATTTTAAATATTGGAAAACATTCTATTTTGAGTTCATATGCATTAATATCTTTATGATAAAATTCTGCAAATTCATTACTTTTGTTTTCAAAATTTTGCCTAAAATTTTAAGACAAAAGTAAGTTTTATTTTCGACCCCAGGTGCTCACTGTTACTGAAATGTTTAGAAAATAAAAGTGAGAGAAATTTTCAGTTGACAGCCTTTCGGGGCCCCCTGAGGATGGGGGCCCTGAGCACGGGCCCCGTGTGCCCTTATGGTAAAGACGGTACTGCCCGGGTATTTATTTATTTAGACTTCATGCACAAAAAAAAGGTACAAAGGCGGACTTAATGCCTTAGGCATTCTCTACCAGTCAACCAAGGGTGGTGAAGAGATATCAAGGCAGGTGCATTGTTTAAACAATTTAAAAAGAAAAAAAGTTGTTGTTGGTATGCTAGTACCTAGGTATTATTTTATCTGTGGCCCAGGTTATAAAGATATACCTACATTAACATAACACGGCCAATGGCCATTTACATTTCGCACGCTTAAAATTTCAAAATTTCATAGTTTCGAAATTTCGGACCATATTTGCATATTTATTAATTTCGAAATTGACACCTCTAATTTCAAAATTTCGAAACTTGACTAAATTAAAATATTATTTTTATAGAATTATGAAATTTATTATTGAAACCAAAATAGGATCATCTGAAAATGAGTCTGAATACGAATATAAAGCCAATGAGACCGTTTGTGCCACCGTGTCACCGTGGTCGCTAACATAACAATAAAAAAAGGCTAACCATGGTGTTAAATAACTAAAGGATAGTGAAAGAAGCTCGGCCATTTAAAAAAAGCCGTGCTTTATAAGAATGGTGGCCAGCGAGGGGAATACATGACATGGTCTACAATCTTTTGCTGGGTGGGAATCACCACATTTTTTTTTGCCTATGTGGGAAACCTTCAAAAGGCGCCTGAACTTTAGGGAAAAAAAACCAGTGAGTGTGTTATTTTTAACTCCATAAAACCAAACCGGTGATCACCATCAGCACTTCTTAAAAATCCACATCCCTGGTGAGACTGTAAAGGAGTCTCCTCAGGGACAGCAGCACGTGATCACTGTGCCATTATTATTCCTGAGATCACTCTGTGGACGGTCAGCGGCTCCACTCTGAGCACCCTAAACCCCAGAGTTCCACCTGCCTTAAATGATACAGGCGGGGATTCGATGAGTTAGGCGTTGAGACGGTAGCCTCCTCGATGCTTTCTTCACCGCGTGGGATCAAGATATTCCTCACTAATACTGGCAGAGACAGGTCTCGCCCGATCCTGGCGACCAAGATCCACCGCTCAAAGACCCAATAAGGAACTCCTCGGGGGTGTGCTTTGCAAAACCATGTCTACAATGGTGGCAATCTGCCATGGCGTCTTGCCCAATCCTATTCAGGTACTCACCGAAGCAGCCGCGCCCCGTTAGTACTTGAATGTGCCTGTAGGAGATGCATACCGCTCTTTTCAGCCAGCCACGCGCTATTCAAATAATTATTTACCGCTGCAGGCTGTTGTTGATTTTAGTCAAGCAGCGTCGGACATCTGACAGTCTGTTTCTGTCTCCGAGATTGAGCAGCTGTCTATGCAAAGCACTCAAGCCTACTAAACTGGGGGAACAGGCGCTCGAAATGCTCTTCGGAGCCCCACCATTCAGGGATAAACCAAGATAGTGGACTTGCGCATCTTCTATTGTCACTAACGAGCTGGGTGGCTCTTTGCTCCTAGGCAGCGCTTAAATTTTATGAAGCGCTATCTGTAACCCGAGCTCGCGAATCCAGGCTGACCGAAAGACTCTTGGCACTCCGAGCCCGGAAAGCTGGATGGTATGTCGAAGGTCTCCCCAGCAGTTGGTGAAGTGTTTGTAGTAGAAGTTTTGGGGAAAAGAAAATTCACTTTATTTGAACATAAAAAAAAACCACTTAGGCGCACAGACAACAAATCAGTTTAGTTTAAGTATTATTCTGATTAACCATTATATTTGACTCCTCAGTTTCGAAATTTCAAAACTGAGGAATCCAATTTCGTAAGCTAATTTCGAAATTGAAAATGTACGAAACTGCATGCCCTAGTGCGAACTTGAATATAGCCGCGCGCCCGCACGATAATTCCTATTATTGACAATAGGTCTTCCTCCTTCCTCCCCTTAGATAAAGTAGGTATAGATTAAGCCTTAAAATGACCTTGATTGAGCGAGATGGCTAATTGGCAGCTCCATGTAAATGATAAGGACAAAAGATTATTTTTTGTCTTTGTCACCGTGGCCGGTTTCTGTCGTTTGTCAAACTCTAATACAATGGCAGGTTTGACAAACATACTCGGTTTTGTTTGATTTTCTATGATTTCGTGGTATTATGTGTTAATTGAGACAAGGAATTTGGGTTATTTATAGATAATAAGTGTCAGTGCGATGGTGGGTTGTAGTGTTCTTGTTCTTGTTGTAACACCAGAACTAACTATTGCTGTCTCATGTGCGGCCACGCCAGTGCTTAATCTATACCTACTTTATCTAAGTTCCTCCCCCTATGTTGCCGTGACAAATTCAGAATTTCTGGAAAGCCTGCATAATTGAACAATACTGCAATACGAGCCGCACACACAATATTATTGATGACAATAATTATAGGTACTTTAGTGACAACATTATTGCAGGTAGCCATAATATATGCTCATATAATACTCCAGAGATAAAGACAAGGTATTGTTCCATTCGTACGCGAACACATAATTTATATAAAGGTTAATACAGGCTATTTCTGCCGTACAGTACTAATCAAATGGTGATAGAATTTTTCAAATAGAGTCAGGGCCGGTTTCTGAAGACGATGTCACATCTCAAATTGGCTGACAATTTGTCACTGCCCTCAGTTGTCAGTGGTAATTTTAATCTGGGAATAATCGACCAATTTCCAACAATTATAAATTAGGCTCGTTGACAAGAGATTAACATTGAAAAAGGTTCTCAGAAACCCAAAAATGCTGTAACATGTGGTTAATTCGTGATTTTTGTTAAGTGTGACAATTGTTAAACGCTGTCTCATTTGGGTTTTGAGAAACTGAAAGTAGAATTAAACGGCTATTTTACGTCGATTACGTTAACAGTCCGATAATCGAGTGATAGGAAACCGGCAGCCTAATTGCGTAAGTGAATTCTGCTAAGCAAACAAGTTGAAACCTTCCCAAAAACGACTTTTCGTACTGCATACGAGTATTACACTTTGAAACGGAAAGGTTATGCTCCTTTCATTACCAATATTTTGAAGTAGAACTGATTGAAAAAGAATGAATGAAAGCGGAAGAATCGAGATAAAACTTCACTATTGGTATTGTGTAATGCAAATGTCATATATTTGACAAGCGTTAAACATACGTAGTCTGTGTTCAACTCAAAGGAGGATTTGGAAAGCTAACGCTAGCTTTCCAAATTAGTTTCGCAATACCGAAAAAGTTGAAAGAAATGATTCTGATTCTTTGAATGAATCGACTTGTTTCCTTTGCAGAATTCACTTACGCAATTAGGCTGCGGGTGTTAATCGTTGCGGTTCTAGAGATTACTTACCGAAATAATACAGAAACTCACAAAATGTTGATGTGCTTAATACAAGGCCGGATCTATGAAGCACCATGAAGGATATTTCGGCAATTCCAAAACCTTTAAGAGGGTGAATAGGGGGGAAATTGTTTTCATGAAAACACTAATTCCTTGGGGATAAAGTAAATAATCAATATGACCAAATAAGGTTTTTTTTTTGTAATTTAGGGTTCGCGTTTGCCAACTATCTCGCCTGATGTTAAGCGATGAGGTGGTGGACGGTGAAACACGCTTGCCTAGAAGTAACCTATTCACTCTTGACTTAAAGACCCCAAGGTTGTAGCTATCAGGGAACAAAGACTCCGGAAGGGAGTTCCACTCCTTAGCTGTGCGCACAATGAAAGTATTAGCAAAACGCTTTGTGCGTATGGGAGGGATGTCCACCGTGTATCGATGGCGCATGGCCGTACGTCTTGTAGTCCGATGATGGAAAGGGCTAGGCGGAATCAAATTGTGCAGTTCCGTCGCACACTCCCCGAAATGTAACCGATAAAAAACCGACAGGCTTGCTAAGGGTTGTTAAAGATTTTTTTGAAGAATCTTACTGCGGAATCTGACTAACTTATAACATAATGAAGAAGAAGATATTTGGGTTGTTAAATACTCGAGCCGCATCGGGGCAAAAAGGGGTTATTAAGTTTTTAGGGATGTAACCTAAAATGTATTATACTTTAAGACCAATAACGAATCGGCCCAAACCAATTAATCCTAAATATCAACGATACCCCATTTTTATTAATTACCCGACTGCCGAAGGAGGGTAATGTGTTTATCAGTCTATGTATGTAAGTATGTATGTATGTAAGTATGTATGTATGTATGTATGTAAGTATGTATGTATGTATGTATGTTTGTTCCTATGTGGCGTTCTAGAGACCAAACGCGTGGACCGATTTTGATGGTTCTTACGTCAATCGATTTGTCTTAACCCCGCGAGTGTCACTGGCTACATGAAAATTGGAAAATAGGAAAATGGCGGTTTTTGGGCGCCATATTGTGGGGGACCTAATTTTTTTTTTCTTCCAAACCTATCGTGTGGGGTATCAAAATAAAGGATTTTAAGAGGTGATTTCAAAAATATATAACACTTATATGTTTAAATGTACCTAATTCGAAAAAAAAATAACTAAAAAGTTATAAATAAAAAAAGTTAATTAAAAAAATCAAAAACCCGACTGCTTGAAAAGCGAACTAAAAAGACGTAAACAAGGAGAAAATCAGGGTTTTTGATTTTTTTAATTAACTTTTTTTTTTAACAATAGCTTTTTTATGGTCGCCTTCACTAACTGCACATAAGAAAGTCATCTGTAGGATAAAACACGAACCACGCGAACGAAGTCGCAGGCGGAGTGCCAGTATGTTATAAACGCGATAGTTTGTGAGGATGTTTGTTACTCTTTCACGCAAAAACCACTGAACTATTTTTGATGAGACTTTACAGTAATATAGATTATGAGTTCATCAGAATAACTCAAGGGGTACCTATAATTTATTAAGTTATTGTTTAAGAATACTCATTCCGTGCGGGCAGAGCCGCGGGCGACTGCTAGTTTAATATAAATTGGTAGGGTGTAACGTGGCAACCCCAAGACATAAGAGTGAATGATAGTGTTGGCCCCACTGATAGGCACATCCAATCGGATGATCGCGCCCACGGCAGAAAGGTTGACACTACTGACGTGGGCGACCAATCACGCGCAACGATTATTCCCGCGAACCGCGTTGAGCAAGCGTTTCTGGCGGTACCAGAAAAAGGACAGTCTAAGTCTAAGTCTGAGTCTACCCTCGAAACGTGCACGCGACGTGTTTCAGGCCGCGCTCGTAAAGCGCCGGCCATCTTAGACCTCTAATTGTAAACTCTTTGATTAATTAGTTCATGTTTATCTTGTTTTGTTCGCGTATGTGTAATTATTTTGTATTGGTGATTAAAATAGTGAAAATTCAGCAAGGACTTTTACTCAGAGGCCCGAACCCTATGCCCAACGGCTACATTTGGCGTCCCAACAGTAGGGGCCTCTGACGACACGTGCTTGCGGATTTTTTTTACGAAGCATAGCGCCGCAATTGGAGTCAGTACTCCAGGAGGAAGCCTTCGATTACACCTACCTACCTACAAGCGGGAGTTTTGGAACCTGAAGCGCTACGACTGGCGTTTCCGGTGAATGAAAATTTTCGCCACGTGGTTCCGCGTCCGATGTCAGTATGGCAACGATGGAGACCAGAAATAAGAAATCCAAGAATCAGGGAGTAGAACTGGAAGAGGCAACAGAGATGTCCACATCGATCACCATGGACCAGAGTCAATTTGCAACCCTGATGCACTCACTACAGCAGAGTCAGGCAGAGATTTTCGCGAGGCTCATCCAGGATGTGAGGACTTCGACACCAGCGCCTGAAGTGTCCATGACAACGCCCGCCGCGAACTTCTCAAAATGCACAGCTCGATTCAACGGATCGTCCGCTGATGTTGACGGGTTTATCGACGCAATAGAAGTGTACAAAAACTGCCTACAGATATCGGATGATAACGCTGTCAAAGGACTCTCTATGTTGCTAGTAGACTCAGCAGCATTATGGTGGCAGGGGATAAAAACCAGCACCACGTCTTGGTCGGATGCTATTCAAAAACTTAAAAGTGCGTTCGGAGAGCATCGTCCGCCTTTTCGAATATATTTGGAGTTGTTTTCGTTGCGACAAAATGCAGACTCGACAGATTTATTTATAGCGAAGACGCGAGCGCTTTTATCGAGATTGCCACAAGAAGATCTACGTGAAAAAGTACAACTAGATATGATATACGGGCTTCTCGATCGTAGAATAAAAAAGCGGCTCGATCGTAACTCCATAACATCTTTCGACCAGCTACTGCACCGTGCCAGAGCGATCGAGGAATCGTTAGAAGACAGCACATGGGGCAAGACATCGACACTGACGCTACCGAGCGCCAGTCAACAATCTGCCGCGACCGGTGCTACTTCAACTTCGGCACCAAGTGATAAGAAGACCACTAGCAACAAAAGGCTATCGTGCAGTTACTGTAAGAAATGGGGACACGAAAAATCGCAGTGTAAAAAGTTAATAAACAGCAATAAAAGTGATTCCGGGAGAAGTGATGACAACGTAAACAAAAATAAACCTATTCAATGTTATGGGTGCGGTACCCCTAACGTTATAAAATCAAAGTGCGAAAAGTGTCAATCTAATTCTCAAAATGCTTTCTATTCGGTTACGACAACCAGTGATAACGTAAATTCAAAAGCGCGCGGTTCCCGCCATCGCGTTATCATGCAAAATGAATGTGCGTCGGACGAGCCGAGATCGACAGCCGCTAGCGTCCCGCCAGCGCCACCCGCGCCGGCCCCGCAGAGTACCTGCGACCGCGCCGTGAGCGCCGCCGCCGTTGCCGCTCGTTGCCTAGCGACCGTTCGCGAGCGTACGAATAACGTTCCGCGCGGTCGAAAGTCGCCGAGTCCGCCTCGCATCGTTCCTGCCGGTACCAAAGGTAACCCAGCGTATTGCAACGCTGGGAGTCACTTAAAACCTTACTATGATTGTGTTACTGAACTACAACATACTAACGAGCATTCTAATGTCATCAAAAATGTGTGTGCTAATAATAATTATATTAGAGACAATAAGTTTTCTATAAGTTCAACTAAAACCAGTTCGCAACATGGACATGTAATTCAGTCAGATGATAACGATAATGTTGACATATCATGTTACATGAATAAGGATATAATTGTTCAGTGTTTAGATAATGTTCAGAGTGATTGTTTATGTTCACATATTCCTAATGGTAGTGCTCATAAATGTTTAGGTTTAAGCTCGGTAAATGTAAATAGAAATAACGAACTACAAAATTGTAAGAAACACCTCGCGTCCGCACAGGGTCGAACCAAGGGAGGCCCAATCAAGGGGGAGCCTAATAATAATAGACCTTTGATGCAAATAGGTATTTTGGGGAAAAATGGTACCGCGTTACTGGATACTGGGTCTAGAGGCTGTATTGCCGGTCACACACTTTTTCGTGTGTTGAAGGAAAAAGGCCATCCTTTACAACAGTGCACTAGAAACATCCGCCTGGCGGATGGCTGCACGCGCCTGATGGAGGTGCTCGTTGCAGAGGTACAGGTGACACTTCTTCATAAAATTGTGCCCACCGAGTTTATTATTTTTCCCGAAGCGCAAGATAATGAATCACTTTTAGGTATAGATTTTATTAACAGTGCCGGTCTCGTTATTAATTTCCAGCAGCGCCTGTGGCATTTTTCGGATAGTGTAGACCAAAAGTATAAATTGATTTCGGAAACTTTTTCACCTCGTCATTCTTACGCCGCGATGAATGTTTTACGCGATGACGAAGGTGCAGGTTTAGAGGATCAGGAGCGTGAGGAGCTTGCCCAATTACTCACGGATTTTCAGGAGATTTTTAATACAATTGGGGAGCCGACTCCATATGGGGAACATCATATAGACACGGGGAATAATTCTCCGATAGCGACGCCTCCATATCGCCTGACACCTGCAAAGAAGGAGATTATGCAGCAAGAGCTGACCAAGATGTTGGCTGAAGATATTATTGAAGATTGCGAATCTGCGTGGGCTGCTCCAGCCCTGCTAGTACCTAAACGTGACGGCAGTTATCGTTTCTGCGTCGACTATCGAAAGTTAAATTCAATCACGAAGTCGGACGCCTATCCAATGCCTCGCATTGATGAACTGCTGCAATCTACTACACGTGGACGTTGTCACATGAGTACAATAGATTTACGATCTGGGTACTGGCAAGTGTCAGTTAAGGAAGATGATAGGGATAAGACGGCTTTCGTGACCCCTTTCGGAACTTTCCGGTTTAAAAGAATGCCGTTCGGTCTGAAGAACGGACCAGCTACTTTTCAGCGTCTGATAGACAGAATGCGATCTGGTTCAGAATTAAAGGATGTTACAATACTAGGGTATTTAGACGATTTGTTGATTATAACACAGGGGGACTTTTCGAGGCACCTGGAAAACCTGCGAATCGTTTTTGAACGACTGGTGAAGTTCAAATTGCGTGCTAACCGAGAAAAGTGTGTATTTGCAAGAGAGTCTGTTAAATATTTGGGTCATGTGATCTCACAGGAGGGAGTCTCAGCTGATGAAGAGAAAATACAAGCCATCTTAGACATGAAAGAACCGACTACACTGGGACACCTCAGAACATTCATACAAACATGTTCCTGGTTTAGGAAATTCATTCCCAAGTTTTCTGAGGTAGCAGAGCCACTGACAAGATTGACGAGGAAAAATCAACCTTGGGTATGGGGACCACATCAGGCTGAAGCTTTCAGTAATTTGAAAAAGCTGCTGACGTCAGCGCCGATCCTCATACAGGCGGACTACTCCAAGCCATTCATCCTGCGCACAGATGCAAGCAACTACGCGATAGGAGCAGTGTTGCTTCAAGGAGAAAAGAATGAAGAACGACCCATTGAATTTGCCAGCCGTTTGTTATCAGCAGCGGAACGGAATTATTCGACCACGGAGCGGGAGGCTCTGGCGGTCATCTGGGCAGTCGACCGTATGCGAGGTTACATTGATGGCCATCCAGTAATCATAGCCAGTGATCACCAACCCTTGAAATGGCTTCTGTCATTAAAGTCGCCTACTGGTCGTTTGGTGCGTTGGGCACTTAAACTGCAGGCGTATGACATTCGGTTTGAGTACACTCCCGGAAGGGTAAATGTGGAGGCCGACGGACTCAGCCGCCCTGTTTGTACAGATGATACCCGCGAAACCTGTGGAATATGTTCCGTTATTATTGATTTGCCTACGCGAGATCTTACGGAGCTACGTGCTGCACAAGAATCTGACCCAGATCTTAATAAAATTATAAAGGAATTAGAAGATACAGAAGAAGTTGCCTCCCGTCGGTGGACAGAACGCGGTTATCTCATGGAACGTGGTATCCTTTACCGCTATAACCCAGATACAGACAACGAATCACCGCAATTGGTAATACCTGTAAGCATAAGGGAGGAGATTCTAAGAGAATGTCATGATGCTCCAATTGCAGGACATCCTGGTATAGAGAGAACGTACCAGAAAATAGCTCAAAACTATTATTTTTCAGGCATGAGAAGAATAGTAACAGAATACGTAAAATCATGTTCATCATGTCAACGCTATAAAGCAACCAATGAAAAGCCACCTGGTCTGATTCAAACACCGATATTAAACCAGCGCAATGAAGTCTTGGCTATCGACCTATTTGGACCACTGCCAGAGGGCGAAAACGGGGAGAAGTGGATCCTGTTAGTGGAGGATACCGCGACCAGATGGGTAGAATTGTATGCTCTCAAAGAAGCAACCTCTGTCGCTTGCGCAAAAGTACTCATAGAAGAGTATTTTCTTCGGTTCGGCCTACCACGTCGCATTATTTCGGACAATGGTGTCCAGTTTGTCTCAGCGGTCATGCAGAAGTGCATGTTCATTCTTGGTATTACACAAGACTTGATACCCTATTACCACCCGGAAGCCAATCCAGCGGAAAGAAAAAACCGGGATATGAAGACACAATTGGCTCTGTTAGTTGGTACGGATCACCCCTCATGGCCTATGCAGCTACCGATAGTGCGGTTCAGCATGAACAGCGCGGTCTGCGAAACAACCGGAGTTACACCTGCATACCTGTCGTTTGCACGTGAGCTGAGGTCACCGTTAGAGGTTTACAATGATCCAAGAGCGGTCTTACAGAAGGATAATTTTGTACCACAGATCACTCCTTACTTAACACGATTTATAAACTCCTTAAGCGAAGTTCGTGATAGAGTAGAAAAACTGCAGGATAGAAGAAAGATTTACGCTGATCGTTCGAGAAGAGTAGGGGAAGATTTTAAAGTAAACGACAAAGTTTTATTGGCTACCCATCAGCTGAGCGACGCCAGCAAGTCAAAGACTGCTAAGTTTTTCCCTAAGAGGGATGGGCCATATGTTGTAAAGAAGAAATTGAGTCCAACAACGTACCTAATTGCATCTGATGGAAATCCTGGTGAGGTATTGGGCAAATTCCACGCTAACCAGCTCACCCCTTTTCGAGGTCGAATAGATGAATGCGCTCAACCACTGGAGCCTAAGAAAAAGCGAGGCCGACCTCGCTTAGAACCCATTCCGAATGACAGTAATGTTAGGCTAGACCACGATCGAGGTCGTAATCGTGATCTAGAGGGGGAGTATGTAACGTGGCAACCCCAAGACATAAGAGTGAATGATAGTGTTGGCCCCACTGATAGGCACATCCAATCGGATGATCGCGCCCACGGCAGAAAGGTTGACACTACTGACGTGGGCGACCAATCACGCGCAACGATTATTCCCGCGAACCGCGTTGAGCAAGCGTTTCTGGCGGTACCAGAAAAAGGACAGTCTAAGTCTAAGTCTGAGTCTACCCTCGAAACGTGCACGCGACGTGTTTCAGGCCGCGCTCGTAAAGCGCCGGCCATCTTAGACCTCTAATTGTAAACTCTTTGATTAATTAGTTCATGTTTATCTTGTTTTGTTCGCGTATGTGTAATTATTTTGTATTGGTGATTAAAATAGTGAAAATTCAGCAAGGACTTTTACTCAGAGGCCCGAACCCTATGCCCAACGGCTACAAGGGTGATTTAAAATGAAACAATATAGTTAAAAATTTACTATAAAAATATATTTACACTTCATAATCTAAACTTAATCAACATATTCACATAGTCAATATTTATATTAAGGCCGGGTTTCTCACTGCTAAATTATTATATTAGTACAGTGCCTAAGACAGCACATAGGTAGGTACGACATTTTTATAAATAACCGACTATTTTTCTCAGTTCATTTTTCTTAGTTCTCTTGTTATTCTTTCTAAGCTTTACTTGTTACTGTTGGTGGAATTTTCTCTAGTTTCATTCTCTTTTTATTACTTTCCATCTACAGAAAGGATTATGATAAAAAAAAATGCTACTAATTTAGTTTATACATCGAATAACACACACACTTGTAAAGAATCCACGCGGGTGGAGCCGTTGATGGGAGATAGCCATTTATAAAATGACAATAAAGTTCAATAGTTTCTAATCCTGGCTACATATTTTACTTAAAATGTTCATATTTTAAGTAAGTTTTTATACAAAATTTACCGGCTTATGCAAAAAGAGAAACTAGCCTGCCCAGTCTTCGCACGGGACGTATACGTACGTATGTACAAATAAGCTGATATTACAACATTTTACAAAAATGTGTCACAAATAAATTCATTTGAAATTGATTATTAATTCATGCAAATTCCCTATTCATTTTAACGTTAATTTTCCTTATTTAGTGAGGTAAATTAGGTGTTTACCTCATACTTAACCTTCGTTTCTTAACACTCGTTTATCGGGCTGTTAAAGTAATCGACGAATAATCGCCGGTTATCTGCTGTGATTGGCTGTTAAAAAATCATTCAACCAATCACAGCAGATGACGCATGCATGACAATTTGTCACATTAATTCTGCGATAAAATAGCGGTAAGAAACCGTAAAGTAAGTATTTTATGTAGCAAATAAAAAAATGCATGCATAAAGGTCTATCCACACATATCAGGGCCGTGCCAGGGACGTGGAAGGACCGTGCCCCGTCAGGGGCTCGTACACACACGTCCGTGCACGGGCCCGTGCACGTCCCGTGCACTGACGTGTGTGAACGACTTCATATAAAATGTACGCACCGATATTTTTTGAGCCCCTGACGGGGCACGGTCTGTCCACGTTCCGTGCACGTCCCGGGCACGGCCCTGATATGTGTGGATAGACCATAAGGCATGCATATTCTGCATTAGTTACTTACCGTTCTGAAACGTCATACATAAGGTTAAACAATATTTAAATTGCCGTTTTATGATTCAACTATAAAGCTATAAAACAAACGTTTTTTTTTTTAACTATAAGCTAGCTCAGAGGTTCCCAAACTGTGCGTCGCGACTAGTCTTTAGGCTCTGTGGAATACGTGACGAGAATCATGTATTCCACAGAGCCTAAAGACTCTAGTCTTCAATCAGTTCGTCCTACCTGTTATCAGAGGCGTCTCTAGCCTATGTAGCGCCCGTGTGCAATCATTACCCTAGCGCCCTCTAGTAAGCGCGCGGTCAAAATAGGATTGGGTACAAATTTTGGGCATGTTCCCTGAGGCGGCGACCAGCCCGCCGGTTGAACGCGTCCCAAAGGGTCATGGCCATCCGGCTAGTCCGGGGATACCGCACGGTCTCCGGTGAGGCGGCGAGCCTCCTTGCCGGATTGCCGCCATGGGATCTGGAAGCTAAAGTCCTCGCGCAAATATGGGAGTGGCGCGAGGAGGCAAAATGCCGGGGCGAAACCCCGATGCCGCGACAAATCGCGGCTCGGCGGACAGAGCTCCAACAAGATCTCATGGCGACATGGAGAGGGCGATTGTCGCAACCCAGCGCTGGGCACGCCACAATTGCGGCGGTAAGGCCCCTCTTTGAGGAGTGGCTTAAGAGGCGTCACGGCGTCCTCACCTTCCGCCTGACGCAGGTCCTCACCGGACATGGCTGTTTCGGGAGGTTCCTGTTCCGGATAAGGCGGGAGGAAACGCCCGGGTGTCACCATTGTGTGGACCGCCTGGAGGACACGGTGGAGCATACGGTGGAGATCTGCCCCGCTTGGG
The DNA here is from genome assembly GCA_945859665.1 of Anorthoa munda. Classification (NCBI taxonomy): domain Eukaryota; kingdom Metazoa; phylum Arthropoda; class Insecta; order Lepidoptera; family Noctuidae; genus Anorthoa; species Anorthoa munda. The sequence goes on along the minus strand of OX243919.1, from coordinate 8,848,657 downwards.
CGGAGCACCGCCGTGTCCTCATGGAGGCGATCGGCGGTGGCGACCTCTCGCGTCCGTCCTTGGTGCAGGCCATGGTACGGAGCGAGAGGGCATGGGAAGCTGTCTCCTCCTTCTGCGAAACAGTAATGCTCGCAAAGGAGGAGGCGGAACGCGTGAGGGAGACGCAAAGGAGACGCCCTCACGCCCCTAGCCACCGCAGGAGACGCCCCGGGCGTCGGGAGTCGCAGGCCGATTCCCGGCCACCGTAGGCGCGGGCTTGCGGACGGAAAGTAATGGGTAGCTCTCCGTCCGATTAGGACCAAGCCCGAGTTTACGGCGCGTAGTGTTCCACGCGCGCCTCAAAGAGATGTCAGCAAAAGGGACGGGGTCCGGTAGGGCCGATGCCTGTCTGGGTCGCGGATAAATTTGAAAGAGTGTTACCGCGGCCCTGGCACAAGCAACTGGAGGAACACGGGTGGGTTTTAGTCAGTAAAAGTCTGACACGCCCTTCCGCTTCACCCAGAGCTGAGAGATAATATTGTTTGGAGATTAAATTGAAAATCTATTGAAGAAATTTGACTGATTTGGATGCCATGATGTGCAGTTGACTGTATTTAGAATTATACAGGGTGTTTACCATAACAAGCCAAAACGTACCCATGTACATTTTGTATTTTGGGTGTTGTATTGTATTTTCAACAGTGAACGGAGATCTGGCTGCAAAACTACAAATGGTGTAATTTTAAATGATAATGAAACAACAGATACACTAACGGAAATACTGGGCTTCGCATCAAGCTTACCACATGTCAAATTTATTAATTCAAAGGGTTCTATCAGACAGAGAGCGGTTTGTTGTGTTTTATTACGTTACAAGATATACCCACAGTCCCACACAGGAGGCATTCTGACTGCGTAAACCAGACCGTACGCGTTCGCGCGTTCACTGCTGTTTCGGTGACCAAATTGGAAGGAAGATGGAGACTGAAAAGTTAATTATGGCGGTTAAAGGCGTCTTTTATACGATGCGAAGGATAACGATTATGAAAACCGAGGAAAAGTAGCACCAATCTTTCTTTTGCTGAAATGGCTTTCCTCCAATTAGTATCTTGTTTATCTAAGTCATGTTTAACTTTGTCATATAGTTCATTAAAGGAACCAATTGTCATACGAAAGTAATTATAAAAAATTCTTCATCTTTAACCCATTTAGAAAAAAGAAACGCAAAACTGACCTCTTGAACGCTTGATCGTGTGACCGCTCTCTGTCTGATAGAACCCTAATTACGAACTCATGTCATACGTACAGAGTTTAATATCAATTGGGAACATTTGACAGATTTTGGTAGCTCAATGCGAGGCCCACAATCTAATAACAAATCTTACTTAAAAGGTATATATTAATCAAAAGCGAAAGTCGATTTACTTCATATTTACTAAAATATAATACTTAATCCATTGCTTTAATGCTTACTTCACAAAATTACGTGTAGCGGTAGAACACAAAGTGCGGCACGCGCCACGCGTACACACGCTTTTGAGAAATGCCGCGCGCGTCACGTTCGTCCATGGCAATTTTAATTTTATATTTAATTCTAATCAGCCAAATTCGGGATTCGCAATATAATTGTCGGCGTGTTTTCAAACGAATTAAAACCAGTTCCGACACGCGCCTTTGGTAGCGATGCGACACTCACTACTTAACCAATATAATCTGTAATAATCTGTTTGTAAAAGCCGCTCGTGGCGCACCTTGCTTTGCTGTAATTCGACATATATAAGAAGAGCTCCTGACGCCATACAAAATGTATGACAACCGGAGCTCTTTTTACGAGGGTCATTGAAAGTGCCGCGGCCGGGGGCGCGCGAGTTGCACTCGACGCCCCCTAGGGCGCTGCGCCCGTGTGCTACGCACACCCTGCACTATAGGTAAAGCCGCTCCTGCCTGTTATGACTTACAGGGTCGAAACGTAGACACTTACGGTACGGCTACGGCTGGTCCATCAGGTTAAGGTTCTTCAGCAAGTAATATGTAAGGGCTTTAATGCTTGGAATGTCTCTGAACGATCGAATTCGGAACTAGGTAATTCAGCAGAGAGCCAAAGTAGTTGACATAGCTCAGAGAAAAAGCAGGCTGTAGTGGCAATGGCCGGCCAAATTAGCTTTAGAACCGATAACCGTGGGAGTGAGACGTGGAGACGTGTTCTTGATCGGAGTCCACGAATGGGTAAACGCAACATAGGACGCCCACAGTTTAGGAGGAGCGACGATCTTCGCAGGGTGGCTGGTAACAGCTGGATGAGAGCTGCCGCAAATCGAGACATATGACGTGCGATTGGAGAGACCTATGTTCAGCAGTGGACTGCTAAAGGCTGATGATGGTGATGATGATGATATGTTGTACAGAGGGAGTTTCGGGGAGTTCGTTAGGAGGTCACTGTGTTCCATGTGGTGATGCGGTTTTCTGTTATTGTCACCAGGCATCGCTTATTCAGTTTTAGTACATATTGGATTTCTACGTTCACCTCAACTACCAACCTAAATAAAATATATTTGACCACTTAAATCTACCAAATTTTCCCAATCGGGAACAATGTCCATTCGTGTCCACACATGTTTGTGTAATATATGAACTAACTCATCTGTAGTATGCATGTTAATGTTCTCATTCAGATCAAAATCTTCGAACAATATAATTAACTTGGTTTCATCTATAGCTTTGACGTGATTGATTATTGTCGCTACTGACTCTTCAAACTCCATTTTAACAGCTATCAGGAACATATTAGTTCCTTTTACAATTTTGATGAAATCCAACAAATTACTCTCGTCTAACTGATCTTCGATTGTTGATAACAATAACGATTCTATATTTCGCAGGTCGATTCGAATCGCTTCACAAAGAGACGACTTCATTTCACCTGGCTTATTTTCAGTGTTTTTACCTTGTTTCAACAGCAAATCAAATATTATTGTTTTATTATTTTTAAATAGTGCAGGCAAGTCTGTGTCGGTTTTTATTTTAGCGTCCAGTGTAGCCAGCACGTTCAAGTTACAGTTGAAAAACATCTCGTTCAATATAAAATCCCAAAGAGATTTCTGGTTTTCTTTACTTTTTAGTAAATCACAAATGTATTCGACTGCAAAGTATTCAGCGAAAGTCGAGTGAACAAAAATTGGGACATCGTTCACTACTCTACAAATGATGCCTGTTCTCTCTTCTTCCTCTTTCAGCTTGCCAATCATTCTCTCGACTTGTTTGGACTCATCTTCATTAAATAGGCGTTTGTCAAAAACAGCATATGCCGCTAGTTTTTTATGCTTATCTTTAAAATCTGCATATTCTCGTTCGTACAATGATATATTATCTGGTTTGGACATGTCATTCTGTGCTTTTTCTTGAAAACGTATTTTTTTCAATTTGGTTATCATAAAATCTTCGTAAATATTAAATATATTAGTATTAAAGTCCCATTCGGTAGGTTTAGTGTTAGTTTCTGTTATTTTGTTGTACACGTAATCAGCAATTATATTAAGGTGTAACGGGATTGAATACTGATTGACGGATTTGTACTGGGACAAGCGATTTTCGTGAAGTGGGACAAACGCATATTTGATATCATCAAGAGCTTTGATAACGAAAGGTGGCGCGGAATGATGTATATCTTTAATATTAAGATGCAGATACTTTATAAAACTCAAAAAAACTTTTAGAAATGGTAACTCTTTTTTTGATTCAATTGATAAATCACTTTTTTTAATAAATTTATATACATCTCCACTTTTAGCCATAAACATGATGAAGCCATAAATATTTTCAAGCTGGTCATCATTGAGGTCTTTTAAAGTCTCCTTTACATCCCAGAATAAATATACATATCTGACCTGATCAAAATCATTTAAGGGTTGCATTTCATAAGATCTAAAAAATTGCAAATCTAGAATACTGTTCATTTTGTCATACGATCTGCTAGTGATCCATATTTTAGGATTCCGAGGAAATTTATTTACAGCTTTAATTAATGCCAACACTTCGTTCGCGTAGGTTGGGCAGATTTCATCGAAGCCATCAAATAAAATTATTATTTTTTTATGGCAATTATAATAAATTAAGAACATTTTTAACTCGAAGAGAGTCGACTTATCACCTGTACTTTCCTTTATATACACATAACCTTTAGATTCTTCTAGTGTTATTGTAAGATCGTTCTTTTTACTACTTTCCTCGCTGAGTGCAACTTTACACAAGAATTTCAAAGACTCCAAAATATCAATGTTTGTTCTCTTATCTTTCCACTCACTAAATTCTTTCGAGTATTCCAATAAATTAATTCTTAGTATCCATTCTAAACATCCCCCTATCTTATCCTGTTTTGTTGTGAGAGACAAATGAGTAAGTAGAGTTGATTTTCCTATTCCGGGATCTCCAACAATAAGTACAACATCACCATTCAGGTCGTTTAGAGAATCGAATTGCTTTTGCTCTTGAATGTGCATGCGTCTTTCTACAATTCTCCTTCCGTGAAAACCAGGTCTGTTTAAAACTTGATTCTTGAGGACACTTATTTGTTCAGTAGGTTTCAGTTCGAAGGGGCTAAGTTCCCTTTCAATGTATGTCTCTGTGTTATAATTTGGTGTGAAGACACTTTTTCCCAATATATTATAATTACTATGCACTATTTTATATAAAACTTCTCCTCTGACATATTCGTACATATCATCAGTCAATATTTCTCCTAAACTTACTTCGAAACCTTGAAATATTACTTTTTTGGTCTTTAACATGCTAGTTTGCGATTCATTGCTCATATCACTTAATCTATTTCTTTCATCCTTTATAACGATCCCAGTTGAAATTAAATATTTGTTTGCGTTCTCAACAGAGTTCTGATCAGTAATAATTATTGATTTTTTGTCTTTAATAGAGTCTGCAATATTTTCCATTATTTTGTTGGTATTCATGGTAATTATTGTTTTTTCAAAGACAACAATAACTGTTTTCACTTTATCTGTATTTATTAGTTCTCTACATAAGGTTCTGTAGACTCTTGGAGGTAAATTTAAAACATATTCCAAATCCAATACAACGCAGTCTTTGTTATTTAAATAACTTGTGAATTTAGCAACAGTAAGTGCACTGTTGTCTGTAACGATAACCGTTCCTGAAGGCAAGTTATCTATCTTGATTGAATTTACAGCATCTTCACTGAAGATGTAATCTTTTGTTTTTATTCTGTACATCATTTTCATAACGTTGATTAAAGGCTGACCTGTGGTATGCTTAACAGATTGTGCATATAGGCTACCTTCCTTTTCAAGATACGTTGCCATTCCCATTTTAGATCCCATGCTCCATTTTTGTATCTCATCGTGATACTTAAGGAAAATGGCGTCGGAAGTGAGTTCTGCGTGTTTTTGGTCGTCATCTTGACTATTATTTATTTCATATTTTAACGTTTCCTCCACGTCTTCCTCATTACGTTGCGATGTGTAAAATAGTAGTTTACTCAAAAAATCTTTGACTTTTAATTTATTATATTCGTCATTGGTGAGCGAAAGTTTAGGAAATATATCAACGGTCACATTAAATCTATATTGGTTAAAATTTATGATTCTGTCTTTTAATTTATCAAACAACTTTTTGGCCAGCTTGCCTAGTGAATCATAGTCATTATTGAACTTTAAGTAACCGTCTTCATCCGAGACTAGTAAATTACCAACAGCAGACGCTATGCCACCACTGAGCTTTAGAAACCCTGTTCCCATAGATTCATCTATAGTCACTACATTACTGGGTTTAGATTTTTCTATTAATCCTATAATTTTTGATGTCAAATCATTAAGTTTTCTGTCGATTCTGTCGTCATTGCCTTTTATTGATATGTCTTTATTGCCAAACGATGCTGGTACTATAAATTCTATTGATGGCAAACAGTACCTTACAGAGATTTCAAGAGTTCTTTTAATGCTTTCTTGCGACTCATTAATTTTTTTTAGGAATCTATTACGGTAAATTGGTATTGTTGCGGCTGTATTTTTATCTATTATCTCAAATTTACCGTTTGTATAAATAATATAACTTTCAAATAAATTATTCAGTTCTGCAAGATCGTATTGGTCTATTATTGTCGATGAACATAATAAAGAGTATTTATTAAACTTTCCCCTTCTTAAAATCTCTGTGCACAGTTCATCTTTGAATAACAGCAGGAATTTTTCGTTGATATCAAAGAAATTTCTTGAAAAGCTTGCGACACGTTGTCCATCAGATTGATCCTCAGAAACGTCGAAAACTTTCTGTGCCAAAATCACATGGTACCGTAACACAAGCTCATCTTGCATCAACATTTGGATATCACTAAATTCTCCGAAAATACACTTCGCCATTGGAATAGCCAGTGCTGTGGTTTGATCTTCCATAACTATTTCGAATAAATCCTCATTAATTAAATTAAACGGTATCTGTGAGCCAGGGTCACCTGTTCCTATCAGATCATTCAAATGTTCAGCAAAACTACCTTTGTATATGCTACTATATTTCTCACCTTTTGCGGTTGTATAAATAACGAAAAAACATTCTGTTTCACTGAATACCCCTTCAAACAACACGTCTTTACTATCCAGTTGGAATTTGCGTTTTATTTCCGAGTAGCCGTGGAAGTATTCAGCCAGATCACTTGTACTGAGCGTTAAAACTGAATTACTGTTCTCCCTGTGTTTTGCTTGTAAGAAGACTACAAGCGGCTTATCGTTGTTGCCTTTAAATTTCGCCCTAAAGCAAATGTCATCGAATGCACCTATTTTGTCCACATTTGTGGCTAAATGAAAATCTTCAATTCTATCGTCATGAATTGCTCTAAAATATATTAAACTTAGAAGCTTCGTCTCGTACAGATGTCCTCGTACGCCGGACGTTCCAGGACGCTTTGGGTATACTTTAGGGATAGTACCGGTAGACCTTTCCATCTTGTTGCAACGAACACTCAAGTTGCAATGCAGCAGCACTCACGTTCGCAGGCCTCTACAGTGGCGGGTTGGCACCATAAGTGCAGGCGGCGCGTGGGGATCTCCGCAAAGATTCAGCTTCTCGTGACCAATAAGATGATGACCTGTAAATAAATATATATTATGTCTATTAACCCGTTCGACTGTTAAAGGGGCTTGTTCATATTGTGAGTCCAATAGCATCCTAAAGGCGATGTTTAGCAGTGCTATTCTCTAAGGATACAGCCTTGAGCGCAGCGCTGTGCCAGCGAATCTACAGTTTGGTATACGCTAAGCTGAGAATAGTGACACTAGCGCTATAAGCTGTGACGGCCGTGAGTAAGAACTACTCAATGTCGAGCAATTTGACTCTAGTTTACAGTTCTTTATACGTTTTGGTATTCCTCAAAGTGGAAGACGCTGGCAGCCTGGCTTACAGCCTCGTTTTTATCTGTCAAATCCAAAAGCCGCTATTTTTGCGCGTAATTCTTCTTCTCTTTAATAATTCGCGTAATCATACTAATATTATAAATGTGAAGGTTGGATTGTGTTGGTTTATTGGATTGATAGATGTGTGTGTGGATGTATGTTTCTTAATCAATCACACCTGAACGGAGCTAGATGAAATGTTGCATAGACATAGTGTTTACGCACAAGATTGGAATTTCTTTAAGAAAAACTCATAGATGAATTGAAATCCGTATAATATTCAATTTTTACCCTTTCTTTAGCGGAGCCAAAATGATGAGTGCAAATTTTCTTAGCCCAACCATCTACCTTCACAATGTTGAATATAAAAAAAATAAATGGTGGTAGACGCAAAACACACAAATAAAGATTTGCTCTCAAAACATGAGCAGGCGCGTACATAAGCTCCCCCCGTTGAAGGACGTAGATCTTCAACCTTGAAAATCTTCACACGTAGGCAGGGGACACAGGCGAACTAGAGATCGACGCACGCAGCCCTTGGTTGTATTGACGTCTGCGACTCGAGATGTGCCGTCTGGTCCAGGGAAAAGTCTGGTGACACGTCCGAGGCGCCAATTTAGTGGTGGTGTATTGTCCTCTTGTAAAATGACAAGATCTCCGATGTTCAGCTTCCTAGCATCAACCTTCCATTTGGTGCGTTGTTGAAGTTCGGAGATGTATTCCTTTTGCCAGCGTCTCCAGAAGTCTTGCCTTATCTGCTCGAGGCGAGCGTACCGGTTACGATAGGGTATGTTGCAGTCGTCTTGAGTTATTGGCGTTGGCAGCGCATTTAGTGGTCTGCCAATCAGGAAGTGCCCTGGGGATAAGGATAGGAAATCGTCAGGGGATGAAGACATTGGACACAAGGGGCGACTATTTAAAACTGCCTCTACTTGTGCGAATAAGGTACCTATTTCTTCGAATGATAGATGGGAGTTTCCCATGACTCTTTTGATATGATATTTAGCAGCTTTTATTCCAGCTTCCCAAATGCCACCGAAGTGAGGGCTATAAGCAGGTATAAATGAAAATTTTATTCCTTCCCCTGTTGCAAACTGAGAAAGAGATTCGCTATTTAATTTTAGAAATTTGCTAATTTCCTTAGCAGCGGCAACGAAATTTCGTCCGTTGTCAGAACAAACCTCCGCTGGTCTGCCACGGCGGGCAACAAATCGACGAAATGTCATAATAAAAGCTTCTTTAGTTAAGTCGCTGACGGGTTCTAAATGAACGCATTTAAAACGTAAACAAATAAATAGACATAAGTAGCATTTTACTAACCTAGCACCACGTCCCTTGCGATTTAGTATAAAGAAAGGACCGGCGTAGTCCATTCCAACAGATTTGAAAGGAAAATCAACGGAAACACGATTTATTGGTAAGTTGCCCATTTTTGGGGATATGGTTTGCCCACGAACACGCACGCAAGTAACACATTGCCTCACAACGCTTCTAGCTAATCGTCTTCCGTTTATAGGCCATACAGATTCTCTGACCGTTGCTAGCAATAGCTGTGGACCAGCATGCAAATTTCGTAAATGTTCGTGTACAAAATAAAGTTTTGTTACATAATGAGAAGAATCCAAGAGTATTGGATGTTTTTATTAAATGAATAATTAGAATTATGTAGTCTCCCCCCAACTCTTATTAGATTAGTTGTGGGCTCTAAGAAAGGAGACAAACATAGTAATTTGGATTTAGGCAATAATGATAATTTTGATTGAATTCTTTTATATTCTAGAGGAAAAGATTGTTTCTGTGAAACTCGACAAATAAAAGTAAATGAATTACTTAATTCATGGACTGTTAAAGGGCCGGATAATCGATTAAGCCTATTTGATATTTTTGAATTGTGTAAAAAGCGTAGAATATATGCAAAGATTCTTTGTAATTTTGAAAATTTTGAAAATATCTTGAAATGCAATGTGGATTCAGGTAAATTAACATAATGACTTCTTATTTCAGGTAAATCAATGACTTCATTTTGATGTAATTTAGGCCACTTTGATTCATCCTTGTACAAGAAAGACGGGCCCTGCCACCACATCAAATTGTCGCGAAGGTGATGAGCGTTTACACCTCGAGAAATTAGGTCGGCTGGATTAACGTCAGTGGGAACATGACGCCAATCCTTGCGATTAGTAAGATCTAAAATTTCAGCAATTCTATTCGCCACAAAGGTTTTTAGTTTACTTGGGTCGTTTTTTATCCAGCATAGTACGATATTAGAATCGCACCAATGCGTTATTTTTGTAGGTTTATGTCTTAAGGACCCAGTAACTGATTTACATAAATTAGCTGAAAGCAACGCCGCGCAAAGTTCGAGGCGAGGTATGGTTGTGGGCTTTATAGGAGCCACCTTGGATTTCGAACATAATAATTTCACCGTCACCTCACCGTTTTCGTTCAGCGTTCGCATGTAGATACAAGCTCCGTAGGCAACTTGAGAGGCGTCGCTGAATGAATGCAGTTCTATGGACTTTGGTGAGTCACCGATTACTCTACGTGGAATATGAAGATCTGCAAGCAACGGTAAGTTATTTGAAATTTCATTCCAGGTTTTTTGTATATCTTCGGGTACAGGTTGATCCCAATCAATTCCCTTGATCCACAACCTTTGAATTAATATTTTAGATTGAATTGTGCATGGGCTTAACAACCCAAGTGGATCAAAAATACGAAGTGATTGCGACATTATAAATCTTTTTGTAATTATTGTGTTATTTAAATAATTATTTTTTACAGGAAAATTGAACGTGTCATCACTTGGATGCCAACCTAGACCAAGAGTACTAGAGGATTCACTCAAGGTAAGTTTTTCCTTTGTATTCATTTCTATATTATGGAATAGTTCAGGTAAATTAGTTTTGTATTTTCGTAGGGGAAAACAAGCTGCATTTAGAGCAGTAGAGAGTGCCCGTTGTATGTATATTAGTTGATCTTCATTGTCTGAGCCGGTAATAACATCATCGACAAAAAAGTCATTTTGTATTATGGTTTTGATTAATTCGTCATCACACTCTTCTCCTACCTGCCACAGACATTTAGTGCTAAGATAGCTGGCACTTGCAGTACCGTAAGTGATAGTATCTAATCGCAAGGTTCGGATGGGCTGCGACTCATCTTCTCTCCATAATATTAATTGAAGATCACAATCACTTGGATCCATAGCAATTTGTCTATACATTTTAGCTATGTCGCCAGTCAAAATGTACTTATATTGACGTGCTCTAATTAAAATGGAGAATAGAGAGTTTTGCAGATTAGGCCCAACCATTAAGATGTCATTTAGAGAGTAGCCAGAGGTTGTAGGAGTCGAGTCGTCAAAGACTACTCGAATCTTGGTAGATTCACTTTCTTCTTTGAACACAGCATGATGGCATAAAAAATATGAAGGATTGGGTATAGCAACAGGTGACTCTGAAAGATGTCCTAGGTTTGAATATTCACGTATAAATTCTACGTAATGCGACTTTAGTGTCGGGTTTTTTCTAAATCTTTTTTCAAGACTTTTGAAACGTTTTTTAGCTTGATTATAAGAATCACCGAGGCAGTCGGAGGAGGCCTTTAGTGGTAACTTCACTCTGAATCTGCCATTACTCAAACGAGTTGTGGTTTGGTGAAAGTGTTTTTCACATGTTATTTCGTTGGGACTGAGAATCTTTCTTTGAGGAAGACTCTCGAGTTCCCAGAATTTAGTAAGCATTTCATCCATATTGTTTTTTGGAACAATTGCATGATTGCATTGAATATTTTGATTGTATTTTTGTGCATTAATAGGGCCGGCTATAAGCCAACCTAATTTAGAATTATGTAATTTAGGATTACTCGGGCCTAGGGAGCGTTGTCCGCCAACTAGTATATCCCAGAAAATATCTGCACCGATGAGTATCTCAATCGAAGCAGGTTCATAGAATTTAGGATCAGCTAATATAATACCCTTTGGTATTTTCAGATGATGTATATCGACGGAAACCTTTGGAATATCTCCGGTAAGTTGATTTAGTACATAGCAAGACAACTTAACTTGGTAAGTGCCATGGATTGACTTTAGGTGAGTAACACAACTTTCCACTATTGTGTCACATTGATTATTTCCTATTCCCTATAACATTTAATGCATTTAACGGATTGCACATTAAACCTAATTTATGTTGCAGGGATTTTGTAATGAAAGTGGATTGGCTGCCACTATCTAACAGCGCGCGAACCCTTTCGGTTTTGTTATTTAGAGGGTTGTGAACTTCTATAATTGCCGTAGACAAAAATACATGGCTATGGCCTGGCTGAGAAAAAGCCACTACGGTCTCCTTTGTACCATCGTTATTTGCATTTGTTGTGTTACAGTTGGCTAGTACGCTAGGGTCGTGGAGAAGAGTATTATGCCTTTGATTGCAATGCCGACACGAACCCATGCCGCATTCAGATGCAGGATGACCTTGGCGCAGACAATTTGTACACAATTTATATTGGGATATGCATGACATTTTCTCTTGAATGGATTTTGATTTAAAGGTAGGACAATCATAAATCCTATGATTTCCATTACATACTACACACAGAAAAACAGTTGAAGAATTATTACGAGCTTGTGAAGTAGTAAAGACATTGGTATTTTGGTTACGGCTTGATTTATTAGAAGAAAATTTATTATTATTTGCTTGAGACTGATTATACGAGACACGTGGGGTTTGTTGTAATTTGGAATTATTGTTATTGCTTATAGATTTATTCTGATTAAATGATTCTAACACATTAGCGCGATCAATTATAAATTTATTAAATTGCTCCAAAGTGGGCACATCGTTCAAGCAATCCATCGTGTTGCGATGTTCTTCCCATTTTAGTATGGTACGACTATCCAATTTAAGCAAGAAAATAAATATTAGCAACATGTCCCAGTGATCTGTAGGTAGACCTAAACTCTTTAAAGCTCTTAGATTTTTAGTGATGTTATCAACAAAACATCGAAGAGAACAATCTGATTCACGCGTGATTGGTTGAATATTGATTAGAGAATCTAGGTGATAATTCATGAGAATTCTTTTGTTATCGTAACGCTCGCAAACCTGTTTCCAAGCCTCCCGGTAATTAGCCGAAGATACTTCGAGATTTGATATGACACGCGCAGCGTCACCATCCAGATAAGAAACCAAATAATGAAACTTATGTATATCTTGAATGCGCTCATTTTTATGAATCAAACTAAGAAATGTGTCCCGAAATTCGAGCCAGCGGAAGTGTGATCCATCGAACTTAGAAATTTGTATTTGAGGTAGTCTAAAACCCACGTTTTGATGATCCGAGTCCGCATTAACAAAAATAGATTGACGGCGTTTACCATCAGCATCACTACTATATTGTTCTAGTTCTGTTTTGGCTATAGCTATATTTTGAACCATGTCTTGTTCAATGCGTTCTCGCTCATCAAGTTCTACTAGAATATTTGGAGCATTTAGAACTTCAATCTCTGTCTGCAAATCGTCAAACCTTGTCGATAATCCTTGAAATTTGGTTAATCTTAGACTCAATTCCGCAAGTTCTATATTCGATAACTCAGGTAATTTACTAATTTTATCTAAATAGTTTTTAAATTTTGTAATTTGTCCTTTAATTGAACTACGTTTTACTAGTAATTCCTTTAAAGACACCTTGGCAGAGGATTTATCGCCACCATCATGCGTCATTTTGAAATGTAAATCAAATAAATCAAGCTTATAACTTTAGTATTATAATTTAAACCAATGGAATTGAATATATCGACAATGCTTAACCGGTTCGAAAAAGGAATAAAACAATGATATTCTCACGCTCCTCTCCTCGGTGGCAAACCTCTGGGAACCTGGTCTCGGCTGGCTGCAGTGCCTCGTTCAGCAGACGGGCGATGATGGCTGCAGACTCAATGAAGCGAATTGGCCCTCAGGATTACGCCTGAAAATTTCGGCAAATCGGCTTACATATAAGGAAAATACCGAATATATTGAGGTAGGAATATGACAAATAAGGACTATGATTTATTTACGTATTCTACAAATAAATTGAATGAACAAAGACGTAAATTTGGAAAGATAAATTCAATATAATTGTATATGGAACGGTCTATGTGGGTACTTTACCCATGCACTTATTTGGCACGATAAATCTATAAAATTAAGGATATAGCACAAATAAAGGCAAACAATTGGAATAGAGGAGTTTTAGAACGGATTAAGTGTGAATTTGGAAATTGGTTGTAGGTACTTTTGTGGATAAAACGGAACAAAGGAAGGCACTTAACTTCTTGATAATTTTGACTCGATGGAATTCCGGTACGATCTTTAGCTGATTCGTTGGCACGGAAGACCAGCCTGGCTGCTGTTGTTGTAGTAACCTCCAGTTTTCGTTCTTCTTGTATCGCCGAGTATGACGCAACTCGTGTACTACGTTATTTGTACTGAATTTTTGAAATAATTGTCCTGTCACGGTCGCCAAATTTCTTGTTTACGCACAAGATTGGAATTTCTTTAAGAAAAACTCATAGATGAATTGAAATCCGTATAATATTCAATTTTTACCCTTTCTTTAGCGGAGCCAAAATGATGAGTGCAAATTTTCTTAGCCCAACCATCTACCTTCACAATGTTGAATATAAAAAAAATAAATGGTGGTAGACGCAAAACACACAAATAAAGATTTGCTCTCAAAACATGAGCAGGCGCGTACACATAGATTAGGAATAGCACAAAGTCTTCTATTTTTCCCAATAAAATGTACTTACTCTAGGGATAAGAGAACACTTTTGACGCAAGCGAAGCCGCTGGCAGAAGCTAATAAAGTATATTAATAAGGGTCAAAGTATGAAATTGACGTTTTATTGTAATAGGTACTTCGAATTGACACATAACCTTCATGGTTGAGATTTTTGAGTAGAACTTTTTTCACATGGTACCTATGAAGTTCTTCTTTTAAAAAATGTGCAACATTCGATTATCGACATTCAGTTGGTTTTTTTTATTCAGCTTAGACAAGCAAGATGGAAACTTCGAAAATTCGAGTGATTTTTGAATACGAGTTCCGACGCGGAACTAACGCGGCAGAAACAGCTCGCAATATAAATGTTACGTTTGGAGAGGAGACTGCTAATGCACGCACCGTGCGATTTTGGTTTATACGTTTACGTGATGGAAACTTTGATTTGAAGAACGAACTACGTGGAAGACCGCCCACACAGGTGAATAACAATGAATTGAAACAGATGGTGGAAGCCGAACCGAGCCCCGGAATTAGCGGCATGGTTTAACGTTACTTTACCAACAATATTGACTTAATTGCGTCAAATAAAAACACAAACTAAATATGCACTGTTAAAAGAAGATTTTTTTAATGAAAATCTAAAGAAAACAAAAAGCGTAAGTAGTAATGAAATTAGGACTCGTAGCGTCTTCAATGCCCAGCTGTTACTACCAAAGTACACGAATTTACACGGCAAGAGAGCGTTAAAGTATATAATACCTTACCTTATTAATAAACTACCCATATCATTGAGGGACAAAATAACCCAGAAAAACATAAAATACAAACTAAAGGAACATTTTTTACAAAATATATATACCTAAGATTTAAATATATATATATATACATTCATAAAAAAAAAAAAAATATTATCTGATTCATTTATAAATAAAGAGATCAAAGTAATAAAAAAGAAACATAACACAACAATATTATCATAACACAAATAAAGTTGAAAATTAACAATTACTAAAAACATAAGGTTTTTATTTTGGGAACAACCTGTATCAACTTAAAAACTTTCCAACACTTTTGTCTAAAGGATGGAAGGCCGGAGTGGTAATTTTGTGCGCTTGTTAGCATAAGATAATATTTCGCAAATACCCGCTGTGGTTTTTATTTGATTAAATTCTTTTTGTTGTTTTTTTACTTAAGTACCTACCTAAGTGGTTATTATTTTGAATATATTATGTAGTCGATGTTTTTGGTGCACGGTAAAACTCTAATGAGTTTATGTTGGCATCAACTTAAATATAAAAAATGTATGTACCTACTATTACTGAATAAATAAATAAATAAAATAAATAATAAATAAATAAATCAATAAAATAAAAAAAAATATGAAAAATGGGTGACTCATGATTTGACTGATCTGCAGAAAGAAACGCGTGTTGAAACTTGTGTTGCGTTGTTGAATCGATACAGAAATGAAGGAATATTGGATCGAATTGTGACATGTGATGAAAAGTGGATTCTTTACGATAACCGTAAGCAAAAAATGCAATGGCTGACCCCAGGCCAAACGCTGCAACAGTAAGCTTACCAAAGCTTACCAATAAAAAGGTTATGGTAACTGTTTGGTGGTCTCAGTATGGTGTTATTCACTATAGCTTTCTGTGATCTGGTCGAGTAATAACGGGAGATGTCTACTGTGCCGAACTCCGTATAGCACAACTAGCAGTGAAACAGCCCCGACTCATGAATCGATCTTCACCATTATTGGTCCATGATGACGCGAGACCTCATACAGCACGAGAAACCGTTTTAACTCTTCAGGAATTGCAATTAGAAACCATTCGTCTCCCTCCGTATTCGCCAGACCTTGCTCCAACGGACTACCATTTTTTTCGTGATTTGGACAATTTTCTACGTGAAAAAGTTTTCTTCTCAGGAGGCATTACAAAATGCTTTCACACAGTTTGTCGAATTTACATCACCAGAGTTCTATCACAAAGGCTTAAATGACCTTCCTATTAGATGGCAGCAATGTATAGATAATAATGGTAATTATTTTGATTAAAGAAATATGTAGTAGTATATGAAGTAGCAGTGGTATCGGCCGCGACTTACAAAGTTACAAGTTGTAGGTCGTGGGTTCGAGCCCAGGTAGGCGCTTTACTTTGTGTAAATTATTTTATCATCACTGCTCTCAAAATGGTGAAGGAAAACATCATGAGGAAACCGGCATGTCCTAGAACCAAAAATTCGAAGACATGTGACATCCACCAACCCGCACTGTTGGGTTTAAACTTCCAAGTCGTTTTGGAGGTGTATCCAAAAATAGCGTTATTTTTTTAAAGCAAAACTATTTCACAAATAATGAACATGAATCAATAATATATATATTTTTTTTAAACCTTTTAGCCTAGCCGTTACTAAAGAGTATGCTTTAGAAAGTGACCGTTTTACGGCACTGAAGCGGTGGTAGGCCCTTAAGTGAAGGTTATTTCCATAGTGCGCAGATCGTGTGTCGTGTACCTACATTTAGTTTCGATATTGTTCATTGTAGAGCGACAGTGATTGTTGGAACATGGCCGTGACAACATACTGGCTTAGGAACTACACAGTGTTTCCTTTTAAGCCCAGATTAGTACTAAGTACCATAGTGATAGTAATTGACTTTGTAACGAATTAAAACTGTGTAGAAGTTACAGGAGATATTTCTCTAGTATTCCCGTATTCCAAATTCTGCGCCCACGACTATAATCTAACACCAGAATAAAAATAAAAAAAATAAAAATCTTTATTTATACAAAAACCTTCAACAATGCTTATATACTATCAGTATCGCATGAATTTCAGTGAAAAAGGTCATACAGATAGAGTAAACCCTGACACCTAAACTAGGAGATCCTGTGACTTAGGAGTCAGTGTTCTGCTGTCACTAGGATACCAAAACCTTTTACAAATAGTGTGTTATATCGGTATACAAAATCATGGCAAAGAATAGGTTTGAAAGTATAATGGAATTATATCAAGAAAAATTTAACTAGGAGTAAGGGAATCTATTGAACGGAGTTGTGATGTGAGTGTGCAAAATATGACAAGTAATTGTGTGTGTGTCGTGGAGGTGTGTATGTGAATGAGTGTGTGTATGAGGGATTGTAAGTGTACGTAAGGGTGTGTTTGTATATATTCGCATGTATATGTATTATAGTGTATCATGCTGAGTATGTCACTAAGTAGGTCAAATCATGATCCTATTTCCCATATACCTGGTTCTGACATATACAAGCAACTTCTGGAAGAAGAAGTCGGTTTAGTAATAAGAGTCTAATTTATTTCGAATATAGTTATGCGTCATTTTTCCATCATACTATGTAACTGCGTATGCACAAACCGCAGACGAATTTGTTGTTGAGGAAAACCGGTATATTCATAAATATATTAATAAACTTAAGCAAGGGATAGACGCTGTGATGAGCAGTAAGAAGCTAGTGCATGTACGAATACACACTCATAGTATAAACATAATATATGCATAATGATTTAGAACGAAAAGGAGAGCTCAAAATTTTATAAACAGACCTTTGGGAGTTTGAATATCATGAAAAAACAATTAAATGTATTTTTTTTAAATAAAATTATTAGCATTTTGTAACTGCTAATTTATCCCTGTATCGTGACTGTTTTGCAATTTTCCTTCTTTTTACCCGACTGCCGAAGGAGGGTAATGTGTTTATCAGTCTATGTATGTATGTAAGTATGTATGTAAGTATGTATGTATGTATGTTTGTTCATATGTGGCGTTCTAGAGACTAAACGCGTTGTCTTAACCCTGCGAGTGTCACTGGCTACATTAAAATTGGCGAATAGAAATATGGCGGATTTTGGGCGCCATATTGTGGGAGCCCAAATATTTTTTTTTCTTCCAAACCTATCGTGTGGGGTATCAAAATAAAGGGTTTTAAGAGGTGATTTCAAAAACATATAACACTTATATATTTAAATGTACCTTATTCGAAAAAAAAATAACTAAAAAGTTATAAATAAAAAAAGTTAATTAAAAAAATCAAAAAACCCAACTGCTTGAAAAGCGAACTAAAAAGACGTAAACAAGGAGAAAATCATGCTGTGCAGTCGGAGGATACGTCTGGTTTTGGTCAGCCAGCTCGCGAATATGTATCCTCCGACTGCACAGCATGATTTTCTCCTTGTTTACGTCTTTTTAGTTCACTTTTTAAGCAGTCGGATTTTTTTATTATCTTTTTTTTATGTTTTGTATTTCCGCCCAAAGATGCGTTGTAATTAGTGTTGAAATATGGAACTTTCGACGCTCATAACTTCCAAATACAAGTTTTTTTTTTACTTTTTTTGTTTCCATACAGGGCTTTTATTTTGAGTGTACACCGTCAAATAGTGGAGTAATCGCCATACTACGTTAGTATGGAAAATTTACTGACTAGGACAATCTTAAGTACCTGACAGACGACGTAGATCTTTGACTGACGTAACGTGTGGCCAGAAGCTAGAAACCTTAGATAAAGTACCTATAGATGAAGCCCTGGCGTGGCCGCACATGAGACAACAATAGTTAGTTCTGGTGTTACAACAAGAACAAGAACACTACAACCCACCATCGCACTGACACTTATTATCTATAAATAACCCAAATTCCTTGTCTCAATTAACACATAATACCACGAAATCACAGAAAATCAAACAAAACCGAGTTTGTTTGTCAAACCTGCCATTGTATTAGAGTTTGACAAACAACAGAAACCGGCCACGGTGACAAAGACAAAAAATAATCTTTTGTCCTTATTATTTACATGGAGCTGCCAATTAGCCATCTCGCTCTATCAATCAAGCTCATTTTAAGGCTTAATCTATATGTACTTTATCTAAGCTGGAAACCAATCACAAATGTCAGACTGGTTTAAAATAGATTCCTGTGCATCATTAAAATTATATTATTATGTATCCATACTATACTAATATTATAAACGCGAAATTAACTCTGTCTATCTGTCTGACAGTATGTTACCTTTTCACGCTTAAACCGCTGAACTGAATTAGATGAAATTTGGTATGGAGATATTTTGAGACCCTGGGAAGGACAGGCTACTTCGTTTTGCATAAAACACGAAGGGGAGAAATGGAGGTGGGTGGTAGTTTTGAGACCTGGGATCAACGAATTATATAGGTAGGTTGTAACTCTCTCTACCTTCCGCGGCCTGGACGGGGTCGCCGCCGTCTGATGTCAGACGCGGTGGGGCCGCAGGGGAGGAGGAGTGTCGGTATAGCGATGGCCGCTCTCCCTATCCCCTGCGGCCGAAAAATGTTAGGTGGCGGGGCCATTGACCTAGACCCGTCACAGGGGGACCAAGGGTGCCATACACGTGGTCGTCTGGAACCCATGTGCTGGTTTGGTCCCTGGTGTGGTCACGGCGTACAGTGTGTTCTGGTATGCCGGTGATGGGGGTTACACCCCAGAGGAAGGTCCGGTGACGGACAGCCGTGGCAAGTTCGCGGTGAATGCTAACGCGTGTCCGTGTTCCCGCCATAAGCGGCACAGGAGGATACCGTGGAGTTTTACTGGGTTCGAGTCCCACATAACTGCGCTATCTCCCCGTGGTAGCGCAGTATGCATGAACATTTATACAAGCATAAAAATAAAAGTTAAATAAATAAATTAAATTAAATTCGTTTGTTTACTATACACAGTTTCATTTTGTTAGGTGATAGTTTTATCGTGACACATTGATTAAAACTAACAATGACATTAATAGGTTAGCGACGGGTCCCAAACTAGCCACAGCCTGTATCTTGGTGACCCAGTCATAACACAGAGTTTACAATTAATATTGTCCTGCTAGAGCAGCGAGGCATCAATTTATGAGTTTTCCTAATAAACCAAAATCAAAGATAGGAACGAGATTATTTACTGGAAAAATGCAATAAAAACAGTGAAGGTGAGTTAGTGTGGAGTGTAATCGATAGTGTGTTTTGTCAGTCTGTGTACTGTGTGAGGGCGTTAACTTGAGCGACAAAGAAAACTTTCTGTTTCCTCGTAACTCCGATCCAACAACCATTTTTACCCGACTGCCGAAGGAGGGTAATGTGTTTATCAGTCTATGTATGTATGTAAGTATGTATGTATGTATGTTTGTTCCTATGTGGCGTTCTAGAGACCAAACGCGTGGGCCGATTTTGATGGTTCTTACGTCAATCGATTCGTCTTAACCCCGCGAGTGTCACTGGCTACATGAAAATTGGAAAATAGGAAAATAGCGGTTCTTGGGCGCCATATTGTGGGGGCCCAAATTTTTTTTTTTCTTCCAAGCCTATCGTGTGGGGTATCAAAATAAAGGATTTTAAGAGTTTATTTCAAAAATGTATAACACTTATATGTTAAAATGTACCTAATTCGAAAAAAAATATAACTAAAAACTTATAAATAAAAAAAGTTAATTAAAAAAATCAAAATACCCGACTGCTTGAAAAGCGAACTAAAAAGACAGACGTAAACAAGGAGAAAATCATGCTGTGCAGTCGGAGGATACGTCTGGGTTTGGTCAGTCAGTCGGGTATTTTGATTTTTTTAATTAACTTTTTTTTAATTTAGATTTGGCTTTAGAGTACTTGCACGGTATGGTAAAAGAGTTACTGATAGTATTGAAGACGCGTATGGGTAAGTACGGCGGAAATCGGGTCGCAAATAGTGTTTTAATTGCTGGAATTTCGATTCTCTCAGGCAATTTCCTACCCCTTTTACTGCAGTTGGAGCGAGCTACCTTGTCTTTAACCAGCTTTAACAGTGACTCAAGGATGAATAGTTGTCGCACACGTAATAGTAGTAAGTTGCCGGACATAAATATCAAAGTAATGTAAAGTTTGTTTAAACTTACCTCATAGATAGTTCACAAAGGACGTACACTAGCTTGTTAAAAATATTATTTTATTTTATACCAAACATTAAATATGATGATTCAACCTTTAAACTTTGTCGGAGACCGCGGAAATGTGTTACTTATTAGCGAATACACAAAATAATATTAAGCAATATTATTTTTTAAATTAAAATCTTCGTCACTGGTACTGTTCGGAGACAAGTATGAAATAAAATGAAGCAGACTTCTTAATAACCCAGACTAAGGAAAATTAACAAAAACACCTGTTATTGACTCATACCTACTTTGATAAGTAGGACCAGTCGGTTGAAAAATAAATTTATGTTGTCAATATTATTTTATACTAGCTGCAGGCTCTGTCTGGCTCTGCCCGCGTAGTTTTATTTCTTACCCCAATACCTTTGTAATTTTATTATTGAGGCATTTCGAGAATATTTATCATTCAAAATGTAGCTCTTTATATCAAACTAGCTTCTGACAGCGCCTTCGCCCGCGTGGTAAGTGTTTTATCATCCCAAAGGAAAAGTATACCGAGTTCAAAAGTAGCTATTCCAGACTATAATCTATCTCTGTGCCCATAAAGATCCGTTCAGCCGTTCCGGCGTGATTTTGTAACAAACAAACATCCATCCAAACATTCGCATTTATAATTTTAGTAAGATACAAAGTAAAAATGGTCTAACCATTACTTACATAAAAAAAGCTAATTCAAAAAATCAAAAACCCGACTGCTTGAAAAGCATACTAAAAAGACGTAAACAAGAAACAGTCATCTATATATATAAAAATGAATCCCTATTTTCCTAGGTCACGGCATCACGCGTAAACGGCTGGACCGATTTCGCTTATTTAATTTTTTTATGTGTTTGTTATTGTTAGGAGAAGGTTCTTATGAAAAAAAAATAAGAAAAAGAAATGGTTCCTTAACTACATAGGTAAGTATGTAGGTAGGGTAGGTAGGGTAGGGTAGGGTAGGTAGGGTAGAGTAGGGTAGGTAGGGTAGGGTAGGTAGGGTAGGGTAGGTAGGGTAGGGTAGGTAGGGTAGGGTAGGTATGGTAGGGTAGGTAGGATAGATGAATGTTGGGTGTTTTTATGCCAGAACAAAGTTTGTTCCGGGTCAGCTAGTAATATTAATATTTTTAAACAGTTCCCTGAGAGATTCTCGGTGACTTAACTTCTATATGGCTTTGACAGCTCTCTTTTGCAATATAAATATTGATTCAATGTAAGCTGCCCGACCCCACAGCAAAATTCCGTATGACAGTGCTGTGTAAGTATCTAAATAAAAGCTAGTTCAAGAAATCTAAAATCCCGACTACTTAAGAAGCGAACTAAAAAGAGATAAACAAAAACAAAATCATGCTGTGCAGTCGGAGGATACATATTCGCGGTCTGGCTGACCAAACCATATACAGCTTACCTATAAGGCACTTGTTCCAGCGACGACGATCAGTGAGTAGCGATTAAAGCTAGAAACTAAAAACGAGTTGGCGTGCAGCGAGTAGCAAGTGTGTAGTTTCCATAGTTTTGTCGCTCGGCTATTAGCGAGTGATATTGTGCGACGGGTGATTACTCGCACCAGTCGCTCGGGGCGGCTAGTCCGGCCGTTGGTTGCGGCGGACACCTAACGTTTGTTAGGTGTCCGCCGCAATCGGTATCTCGGCGTGAGCTCTGACCGCCGAGCGAGTATTGCTGACCGAGTATTATCTTTGAGAGGTCTTGTCGCTGCGACAAACTTTTACATTTTACTTTAACATTTTAATCCATAATATTTTTATTTTTCTTTGACATTTTAATCCGTAATCATTTTGTTTTTGTCCTTTCATCCGTAATATAATATATTTTTTGTAGCGATTGTTTTTATTTATATTTTTTTGTAATAATTTAACTATTTAAATTTTATATTATTATTTCAATTTATTTTATATAACTTCTTATCTTTCTTTGTACACATGCCTTTTAATTTATTTTTTATCAATAAGCACGTAATTATATTTTATAAAAAATTGTTTCTAATGTATAAGCGCAAGTCGTATTAATTTTGTAAAATGTTTTTTTTTTATATTATGTGGAAAATGTCGCTGGGTGCACATTTGTTTTTCTTCTTGCAAAATTTTATGTACTGCTTTAGTGTGTAGTCGTTTGTTTTCCCAAATAAAAAAAAATAAAATAAAATAAAATAAAATAAAATAAAATAAAATAAAATAAAATAAAATAAAATAAAATAAAATAAAATAAAATAAAATAAAATAAAATAAAATAAAATAAAATAAAATAAAATAAAATAAAATAAAATAAAATAAAATAAAATAAAATAAAATAAAATAAAATAAAATAAAATAAAATAAAATAAAATAAAATAAAATAAAATAAAATAAAATAAAATAAAATAAAATAAAATAAAATAAAATAAAATAAAATAAAATAAAATAAAATAAAATAAAATAAAATAAAATAAAATAAAAATAAAACTTTTGGTGAGAACGTATTCGACGGCAGTGTGAACTTTTGGCGCACGGTTGGCGCAGTGGTTGAGTGATTGACTGTTGCGCTGCGTGTCGCGGGTTCGATTCCCGCACGGAACAAATATTTGTATGACCTACAGATAGTTGTTCCGGCTCTGGGTGTTTGTGTATGTGAGTTTATATGTTTGTAAACGCACCCACAATACAGGCAGAAATTCCTAGTGTGGGGCAACGTTTTTTAAAAAAAGAAAAAGAAAGAAAAGAACGGCCAGCGATCAACCATTAATATATGTGTCTCTTTTATGACACGGGATCTGTATCTTTTGATCGTTTCTTCAGCGAGGAAATAGTTTGTATTTTTTTTAAATAGTTTTTTAAACTCAAAAACGACATAACCAATTTTACAAATTCTTTCACATTTATGTACCAAGCTTTTTATCCTGAAAACGGGTCCTGTGGTGTGGACCATGGGAGCGAAGCTGCGGGGAAAAGCTAGTAATATATAATATTATAAATGCGAAAGTTTGGATGGATGCATGGATAAATAGTTGGATGTATGTTTGTTACACAATCACGCCAAAACGGCTGAACGGATCTGGATGAAATTTGGCACAGAGATAGATGATAGTCTGGAATAGCATATAATTATGATACTTTTTATCCCGGGAATATGTTCCCTTGGGATAATTTTCGACTTTTACGCAGGCGGAGCCGCTGGCAGAAACTACTACTCGCACATGTAAGGAAAAATATACATCTCTTTAGTAAAGTTAGTGATTGTCTATCACTAACTTTACTACAATTGTAATGCTAGAAATAAAAATAAGTTAGATCAACCATCTTATAGATTAGCTAAAGTACACACATCTTTCATGGGGTGCTGTATTAAATACCGTGACTCCCGGCGTAGGAGTGAGATGGAACACCGGGGTGATTTTTAGTCAGTACGAGTCTGACAGACCCCTCCGTCCCAGGGCGGAGGACATCCAATGAGGCTTTTCAAAAAGGAAAAAAAAATGCTGGTTGGTATTATATTTTATATAACCCGAGTTGTTTATTAGGGTTCCGTACCCAAAGGGTAAAAACGGGATACCTATTACTAAGACTCCACGATCTGTCTGTCCGTCTTCTCAGACGGACTGACAGATTGTGGAGTGACCCAAGCTGTATCTTATGAACCGAACAAACGTGATATTTTTGCCGTTTTTGGGATAATGGTACGGAACCCTTAGTGCGCGAGTCCGACTCGCCCTTGGCCGGTTTATTCATGATCAGCCCGTCCTGGCTCGACCCGGGTATGCTAGTAGGTATTATATTATATTTATTTTATTATTAATGCACACAGAAAATACATACAGAAAAATCATCATGACAAAGGAGTACAAAGGTACTGCTTATTTCTTAAGAAATTTCTAACAGCAGATCCGCTAAAAGGAGAAATGAAGAACAAATGTAGATAAAAAGTGTGTGAGAAAATGTGACCCGGGTTGTTTTATTCTTGATCAGCGGCCCGCCCTGGCTTGGCCCGGGTATACTAGTAGTAAGCCGAGTTTCTCACATAGAAGAAAATATGTGACAAATTGTAAAGCACGCGTTATCTGCTGTGATTGGCTGTTGAAGATTCATTCAACCAATCACAGCAGATAACGCGGATATCTCATTAATTCTTCTCGATAATTTAGAGGTGCAAAACTCGGCCTACGTATTATATTATCACAGATATTACAGATCCCGGGTTATATAGATATACCTACTTAAACATAATACAGCCAATTGCCACCTACATTTCGCACCCTTAAAATCAAAGTGACCAAATTTTTTTTTTTTTTTAAGCTATTGCATAGCTTCTATCGCGGGCCTTGAGCGCGGGGACCGAATCCAGATTTCCGTAACGAAAAAAACCTCACGCTCCCCACTCCGACGGGCAAGGAGGTGTGGCTTGAAGGCCGTGCATCGTCTAACGTCGTTTCAGTTCGGCAGTCTTCGACACGGCGTTGTGTGCGATTAGACGTATTGTACGAACTCTTATTATTATGGTTTTTAAACTTAAGTTTCTCAGGTAAGAACCTGGTGTTTTTATAAGATCTCACGGGTGTGAACCAAGGTGAAATCCTAAGTTTCTATTTGAACTGGTGAATTATTTTGTACTGCACTCAAATCGTAATCTAAATCTAACTGTAAAAATTTTCTTACTATTCGGCAAGTGTTCAATATTGCAGCTTTTTGTAGTGTTAGGTATGTGTATTTTGATAGATTGAGAACATTAACCGTATAGTTCGGACGGGGTACATTTTGGGGCTTGACAAGCATACCTCCGCTGGCTCAGCCGCGGCTCATTTTGGACCCCAGATAAATCTGGGGTCATACGACATCCTAATTAATATCTTAATTATTGACTAAGATACCTAACGAATCTAATGTGGGGGCTTTAATTAAAATAGTTGGATAAAAGGCGTACATGTAAGCGCAAATATTTTTTTTTAGATTAAGTGCGCAAGTTTATTAATTTACATTTGTTAAAAACAAGTGTATTATTACGATAATCGCCATTTTGATGACAGTGGTGGTCGAAGCTAAAAAACATAAAAATGCAGATTTTGGACACCCAAACTCCACGACAGGGGTAGTGGTTTGCTAATTGTTTAATTATTGGTCAAATTCATCCATATTTCAAAATAAATAATTAGTGGTAATGAAGTTATTTGTTATTCAAAGTCGAAGTTTCGCGCCAATCGTGTTTGTTTACATTTTATTTTACACAATTATCACCCACCCACATGTAAAAATAATTACAAATATGACTACTATGTCTCTAAATATAATAAACAACAAGAAGAAGCCCAGATCTTAACGTAATTAACAAGCACCGGTCCAATAATACGTAAAATTCATTACCACTACTTTATTTAGTTCAAAACTTCCAATTCATCAATGATATTGTTTTTTTTATTGTAATAGTGGTGTGCCAAAAAGGTTTTAGCAATCGATTTTTTTATACTATCGACTCGATTAATGAGCAATTATCCCAAATCGATTCATAAAAATTAAAATAAACCTGATTTAGGCATAAAATACAATTAGTACTTAAATTATTACTATTAATTATTTCTTAAAGTAATCTTAATAGATTTTGGACATTATTTGACTACAACCAACTAAACAATTTCATCGAACCGTGGATAATTTCGCGCCGAATTATTTAACCGATTCAAAATTCAAATTCGGAATGCGTTCGCTATTCAAAACTATTTTGTATAAAAATAATAATGATTGAGTCTTTTAATGTTTGATAGTCTCAGAAGTATACAGAGTGCCTAGTATATTTTTATGTAAGTTTGTAACGCAAGTGTACATAAATTTAGTTTCGGGGAACCAACGATTTTGTGATTATTCGTTATATTGCAATGAGTGTCGTACTGGCCCAGTGGCTAAAGGCCTCGCCTTGCCTGAGGTCATGGGTTCAAATCTGGACAAATACCAATGATTTCCTTTTTCAAATTCATTAATGTACTTTCTAAGTATATTTTAGAAATCGTTGACAACGGTGAATGAAAACATCATGAAGAAACCTGGTCTTATAGTCTCAAATCGCCAACCCGCATTGAGCAAGCGTAGTGATCAATGTTCGTGCCTTCTCTGTATGAGAAGAGGCCTTTGCCTTGCAGTGGGACAGTTATAGGCTGGTATTATTATTATATATTGAATAATGAGTTGAGAGTATGGTATGGTTAGGTTTTGAATTCGGTCGAGTTTGTTGTAATGTTATGAAAATTGGTTATTCTATACATACTTTTAAAAGTTTATTTTTATTCGTTTTTAGAACATAAGTTTGGTTTGTATTTACATCTGCATTCCCCGAAAAGTCAAAGTCAAATATATTTATTTCAATTAGGCCAATAAGCGGCACTTTTGAACGTCAAAAATTAAATGATTAATAAAAAATGTACAAGTAATAAAAATTGACTCTACCGTGCATTCGGAAAGTAGCTTGTTATGGAGAAGAACGCACAAGAAACTCCATACTTACTCTTTTTAAAAAAAATATGTTTTACAATGTTTACTTATGTACATACATTAATAAATTCATATATGTGAGGACGATGCACCCAAAAATAGCACTACCCACTATACAACGTACAGGTATAAAGTAATAAAAGCACTAACAGGTAAATTCATTAGTTTTATAAATAGGAACATGGTTCTCACATACTTACAAATATTGCAAACATAGGTAAAATACCTAATTCAACAACAACGGAACCTTGTGTGAGTCAAATTCTGGAAAAAATATAAAAAATAACCTAAGAATACAAAAACTATGAATAGGAATACAAATTAGCAAATTTGATTTTGTCCACACCAAAGATTGCCCTACGGAGCGGGACCAACATGTTGCCAAGCATTCTTATCTTGAATATAATCATCTAATTTGTAATATGCTTGTTTACAAAGTGTGCTTTTAACTAAAGTTTTAAATTTACTTTCATTTAGTTTTAATATATCACAAGGTATTTTGTTATAAAATTTAACACAGTACCCCATGAAAGATGAGTGTACTTTTGCTAGTCTATAAGATGGTTGATCTAACTATAAATAATAACGAAAACTATTAATGTCAATAACCTTGTGCGTATCTTCTTGCGCAGTTCCTTTCCAAGCGAGTTATGGCTTGGTTGTCAACCAACTAAGCTGAAAATCATCTAGAAGCATGAAATTTGGCAGAAAGGTTCCTCAAGTGACGTAAGTGTGCAGTAAGAAAGGATTTTTGGAAATTGCATCCCTTTTTTTTGTTTTTAAGCTATTGCATAGCTTCTATCGCGGGCCTTGAGCGCGGGGACCGAATCCAGAAATTCCGTAACGAAAAAAAACGTCACGCTCCCCACTCCGACGGGCAAGGAGGTGTGGCTTGAAGGCCGTGCATCGTCTAACGTCGTTTCAGTTCGGCAGTCTTCGACACGGCGTTGTGTGCGATTAGACGTATTGTACGAACTCTCTCTATTATTATTATTATTATTTTTTGTAAAGTTTTTTAACTACTCAGCTCTTAGGCTGGTTTAAACTACATTTACAAGCCGAAACCAAGTAAATGCAGCGTGTTGTGTGTTATGAGGAGGGTGTGTTTTGATGTGGACCTACTTCGTTTTCTTCTATTTGCAAGAACTTTCTAACTATACGACATGTATTTAAGATGGCAGCTTTTTGTAAAGTGATATAGAGGGTTTCTTTTAGACTTAGCAATTTTAAACTTTGAAGAAGGTGATTTGGGATAACGCCTGTTGTGGAGAGGACTATAGGCACAACATAAACTTTTTTTTGACGCCATATTCTAGTTACCTCATCCTTCAAGTCTGCGTATTTACTGATTTTATCAGTTATTGTTTTCTGTATGTTATGTGTGTTGGGAACAGCGATATCTATTAGGTAGGTAACTTTATTTATTTTATCCTGCAGAGTGATATCCGGTCTATTGTAATGAATTGTCCTGTCAGTGAGAATGGCGCGGTCATAGTAGAGTTTATGTGTGTCATTTTCTAATATGGTTTGTGGTGTATAATTATAATAAGTAGTGTTTGCGTCCTGTATAAGTGTGTATTTAACGGCTAGTTTTTGATGAATTACGTTTGCCACTTGATTGTGTCTGTGTGTGTAGTCTGTCTGCGTAAGAGTTGTGCACGCCCCAGTTATGTGCTGGATCGTTTCTGGCTGTAAGTGGCACCTACGACATTTATCGTTTGTAACTGAAGGATCCTTGATAATATATTTTCGGTAATTTTTAGTGTTAATTATTTGGTCTTGTATTGCAATTATAAATCCTTCAGTTTCAGGGAACAAACTACCTATCTTAAGCCATTTGTTTGACGCGACTTTATTTATATGGGATTGTTCCAAGTCGTGAGGATGTCGGCCATGAAGTACTTTTTTCTTCCAGTCTTCCATTTTTTGTATCTGTGGGTTAATGTTGGTGCTATCTAGTGGATCTGACTGTTCAACTAAGTTAAGTGGAGTGTAGTTGAAATCATTTAGGGCTATAGTTTTATGAATATTGCTGGTACGAGATTTTGAGTGAAATAATGTTTTAAGTCTACAGATTTGTTTTCTCCACAGATGCTGGATATCTATTAGACCTCTCCCTCCGTTTTGTCTTTTGATCGTAAGTCTTTCTATTGCAGATTTAGGGTGTAAGTTGTTATGTTTTGTAAGTGTGGTCCGAATGGTTCGCCCTAATTGTTCTGTATCTGTTTTTGTCCATTTAATAACACCGAACGAATACGTTAATATGGGGATCGCAAATGTATTTAGTGCCTTGATGAGATGTTTACCCGAAAGTTGTGTTTTACATAGAGCGTTAAGTCTCTTTTTAAACTCTGTCGTAAGTGTACCTTTAATTCTAACATGATCTAATCCCTTTAGTTGTGTATACCCTAAATATTTGTATAAATCAGTCGCTTCCATTGCTGAAAAATTTGTTTTCTTATCGGTCACCACGCTCAAAAAGTGTAACTTGAATTAATATCAAAGAAAAAGCAATACTGCATGAATAAAATAAAAAAATAAAAAAAATATTATAATTGCATAAGTTGATACAAAATGCTATGCAATAGCTTTACCGCGGCAGTCCCCGAGTGCCACAAGTCTTTTTCTATTTATTTAAGGAATTTTTATACATAAAGTACATGTCAATTCCATCGTAAACTAACTTAAACTAAAATATATCTACTCACTAAATTATGGCTTACGACTAAATAACATAAACATCGCTTTAGCGGCTTCAGACAAAGGAGAAGACAATATCTCGTGGAACATACCCACATTAGTTCGGCTCAAGTAAAAAGTTCTTATAAAGAGCTCTCGATCCGTCTCGTAACGGGCACATTCCACCAACAGGCGATGAACGTCTTCAATTACACCGCTCACGTCACAGTTTGGAGAATCTGATTTCCTCATCATGTGTGCGAACTTGTTCAGTGGAACGTGACCAGATCTTAACCTGAACGCTGTTACAATCAAAGATCTGCTCAAACTCACATTAGTGAGCCATGGATATGCCTGTAATTTCTGATTTTTCTATAAACTGACATTAAAATGTCTACTGAACCCTGTGGTGGAAAAGAGCCCAAACAATGAGTTAGAAAAGCATTCAGTTAGGCCTAAAATGTATTATAAAACTGTTATAAACACAAAAGTTTGTGAGGATGGATGGATTTTTGTTACTATTTCACGCAGAAACCACTGAAAATTGTTTAATGAAAGAACAATGGCGAAATCCTAGCTGACTTAAATGTGAGCGTCTAAAAGTGAGTTATATACGAAATAAATTCTATTAATTGTCTACGTTTTTTAAAGTATAATTGGGATGGTCCAAAACGGATAAAAAAAATACAATAAATAATAAGTAATTTGATTTTGTAGTTAGTTTCTTTAGCTTAGTGTTGCCATTATATATTTTATCTGCTAAGAGACATGTAGTAACAATATTAAGTAATAATATCATTATTGTATTTATTGCAGTAAATGAGTTAACACTACAGTTTATGTCTAAGTGTAGGTGTCCTTGCAGGTAGGTAAGAATATTGTAGTGTAGTAGAAATAAATGGATTACTTTCAATTAAGGATTTGCAAAAATACTAGTATCCAAGTCTAAAAAAAATATAGCTTGGTGGTTGACGACGACCTTTTGATACACGTCAAAGTCGCTTAGTTTAAATAAATATACTCTTTCCAAAAAGTAATTTCATGCTGAAGTAACTACGTAAGGAATACTAATGCGATATTGCACTTTTACTTCCACGAAATTGAATAATATTACCTATTAAACACATTATTAAAAGTTACCCAGACATAACCAACATAAGTTTGTGACCGAATATCTATTATTCTCGACATTCTCAAACATAAATTCTTGCACAAACTAATTCAGAACATCACAATGAGTTAAACCTGATATTTTTCATTTAATGACGTAGGTATTTATTCTCAGCTAAAACAATGTATGGTCACCTGCCATTGTTCTTTACAGTAATATAATTTATACATCAGAATAACACAAAGGGTACCTATAGTACTCATTTCATTCGGGCAGAGCTGCGGGCGGCAGCTAGTTTAATATTAAATGGTGGGGGAATTTAAAATAAAACAATGTAGGTAAAAATTTACCTTAGAAATATATTGACACTTCATAATGAAAACTAAATGTAATATTTTATTTACTTTAATTAATTATGAGGTAAAAAACTAAGGGCCAGTTTCTGAAGTAGACGTCACATCTCAAATCAGCTGACAATTTGTCACAAATTAACCAGCCGTCAGTTGTCAGTGAGTTTCTCAACACTTCATCATCGAGAAATTACGTAATCGCTTGTTACATTAAATAATCGACACTAATTTATTTCGGTTGGCTACCCTAGCTGGTATTCATTCACGTCATTCACTACTATAACGTAATCAGTAACTTTAAATAGTATTTTATCTTGAGAGGCTAGGTTGGTGTAGCCACCAAGTTAAGCAAACCTTACCAAGGTCGATTTTTGGATGGGTAACCACCAATTTTTTTTGGTTTGCTTGTTTTTGGATAGGTGACCCCACGCAGGTTAAGCAGCACTTATCAAGGTTATTCTTAGGATGGGTGACCGTTTTTTTTTTGGTTCGTTTGTTTTGTATAGCTGACTCCGCCAGGGTAAGCAACACTTACCAAGGTCACTGTTTGGATGGGTGACCACTTTTTTTGGGTTCGCTTGTTTTTGGATGGGTGACCTTGTTAGATGTTGTTTAACCTAACGGGGTGACTTTAGGATGGGTGTTCTAAATTTTTGTGGCGATGGTCACCCATCCAAAGACTGACCTTGGTTAGTGTTGCTTACCCTGGCGGAGTCACCTATCCATAAACAAGCGATCCAAAAAAAAGTGGTCTCCCATCCAAAGACTGACCTTGTTTAGTGTTGCTTACCCTGGCGGAGTCACCTATCCATAAACAAGCGATCCAAAAAAAAGTGGTCAACCATCCAAAGAGTGACCTTGGTTAGTGTTGCTTACCCTGGTGGAGGTACCTATCCATAAACAAGCGATCCAAAAAAAAGTGGTCACCCATCCCGAGACTGACCTTGGTAAGTGTTGCTTACCCTGGCGCGGTCACCACCCCAGCCGCGTAGTGCCTCACGTGCACTAGCGTGAGGAAGATTCGATTCCCAGGTCAGTAACAGTTTGTTTTTTTTATTTATTTACATAAATACAAAATAACAATTTTTGATAATTGTGTCAAGTTTTTATAATGTAATTAATTTAAAAGTTTGTAATATCCTAATTTAATTTAAATCTTGGTAATCAACTATAATTGATTTATTTAACATATTTTTTATAACTCAACCCATTCCATAGTTTTCGCCGACCCCTATTATCTTTTTATCGTAATATTAGCCTTTAAAGTCATAATTTTAATTTTAATCCGCGAATAATCGACCAATTTCCAAAAATTATAAATTAGGCTCGTTGACAAGAGATTAACATTGAAAAAAGTGCTCAGAAACCCAAAACTGCTGTAACATGTGGTTAATTCGATATTTTACTCAAATGTGACAAATTGTCAACCACTTGTTACACTTGGATGTTGAGAAACTGAAAGTAGAATTAACAGGCGATTAATCCTCGATTACGTTAACAGCCCGATAATTGAGAGCTGGGAAACTGGCAGTAATTTACTTCACTAAATTAGGAAAATTAACGTCAAAATGTTATGGAATTATGGAATATGCATGAATACATAATCAAATGCAAATGTATATATTTGTGACACATTTGTAAAATATTGTGGTACATGGTGTTTTTTATAAAAATGACGCTGTACTGTTGTCTGTCCTAATACAAAGCAATAATCGCGCGAAAACCGCGACCGTCCCGTTCAAAAGCGAAAATCGAAAAGCGCCCTCTGTCGCGACGACGCGTTCGTGTTCGCCTGTGGTGTTTGCCATACAAATGTACGCGACGGTGGCGTGTTCGCGCTATGATCGCGTTGTATTATGACAGCGCTTTACAAACTTAAGGCAAACGCAGACCGGGACGGGATGGCAAGGGATTAAATTTTTACCAATGGACATTCAAACGTATCGATATAGAAATACGACATAAATTGCTATGCTTTAAAATGATGTCGTGGCATCGAAAGGGATTTCATTGCACGGCATTAAAAGACGCACTACGGGCTCTCGCGGCAGGATGTCGTGGCATACTGCGATAGGCAACGGCATGCCGAGGACGCCGGCGCTCGTTGTGACATACCGAGGGGTGAGGCGGGGGTAGAGAAGCGGGCGATGCGAGACTAAATGTGTATCAAACAGCAGGAGTTGCCGAGGCATGCTCTGTCGTGCCGCGGCACGCCGTGGCATGCCGTGGCATGCCGTGGCAAGGCACCGGAATGCCGCGGTAACTAAGCGGCTAGTGTCCGCTGACTGACGGCAAAATCCCTTGCCATCCTGTCGTCTGCGTTGGCCTTTACAAAGCGTACAAATATTGTTTCACAATACGTATTTATAGTTGAAAGTAAGTAAATCTTTAGCAATACATAACATAACGCATTTCGGATATGCTAAGAACAGTATAGTCCTACAGACAGAATTTCGGCCATGGCGGCCAATCTCAGCGGAGATAAGCCATCGGCGCGGGCGACATTATAGAGCACAAGTGTGTGCGCATACACAGGTGCACTCTCTGTGTCCTCACTCTCATAGTCCGATGGGACGGCTACCCGACACGACCGAAGAGAGATAAGGCGCTGGACAAACGGCTTAACGAGATTTTCGAGGCACGGGGGTTTTACACTACCGAATTACAAACTCCGAGCTCCCATTGGGCATTCGATCTCGGGACCACGCTCTGCGAGGACCAACGAGGAGCTTTACGACTGTGATGGACTTTGACGTCAGAGTCTATGTCGGACTTTTCTTTATAGTTTTATCAACTTTAAAGTTTTAAAACTACGCTGACGAAATTTTTAAGAAATTTTTTAACTATTCGAGTTATTAATCGCCGGCTTCTCATCGGCTCGTTTATCGGCCTGTTAATGTAATCGACGAATAATCGCCGGTTATTTGCTGTGATTGGCTGTTGAAAATTCATTCCACCAATCACAGCCGATGACGCATGCTTTACAATTCGTCACATTAATTCTGCGATAATGTAGCGGTGAGAAACAAATGTATTTTATGTAGCGAATAAAAAATGCATGCATAAGGCATGCATATTCTCTATTAGTTACCTACCGTTCTGAAACTTTATACATAAGGTTAAAGATTATTTAGATCGTCGTTTTATGATTCAACCATAAAGCTATAACACAATCTTTTTTATTTAAATTATAAACTAGCTTTTATATTGACACTAAACCCTGAGTTGCCCACCTTAAGATTATCACAGAATTAATGTGACAAATTGTCAAGCACGCGTTATCTGTTGTGATTGGCTGTTGAAAATTAATTCAACCAAATATATAATCCTGCTATAATTTTAAGGTAGGAAACATTATTTTAACAGACACGAAAAAATAAAATGAAAAAAAATAAAATATATATGAAAAAATATATATGTGAAAATTAATAAAAGTTTGTAAAAACAATTTGTCTGAGTTTACATGAACGAATATATTCAAAATATATACATGTAGAAATTTATTCAACCAACAAAAAATGTGTATAGTCATCGGCACGTAACTTGCCAAGGTTTTGGCGTAGTGGGGGTAAACTTGCGCATAGTGCGCGAACTGACCAATCACCAAATAGAGCGAACGGGACGTGGACGCGACTTGTCGGTCAGTCGATCCTTGTGTCAACTGACCAACCTATCGCGCGCTCGGAACGGTGCTAAACGTACCCCGCGTCCCGCTTGGTAACCAAAGAGATCTAAAAATAACTAAATTACTTGTGCGCATCTAACGACTCTTGCCAAGTTACGTGCCGATGACTATACTACCAAACACAAGCTATGCTTTATTTAAATTAAAATTACTACAAAATTTAGGAGCTAGCATGTAAGTAATACACAAATAAAAATATACACAATTCTTATGTACATACAAAATATCAGAAATAATAAACTTGGACGTCTTGGCGGCGATTATTTTTCATCGTTATATTTTATCTTTATTTTATTAGTAAAGATGCTGTTCCATTACTACGCAGAACGTGCACGGCACGGCTACTGCTACACACGTGTGTAATGTGACCGAGAGTAGTTAGGAGGTTTTAGTGCGAATTCATAAACTTACTTGACAAACGTTCTCTTATGTCAATATTTGTACGCAAAAAAAGGATTTCCTTTATTGTCACCAGACGTCGCTTATTTTAGTTTTAGTGCCTATTGGAGTTCTACGTTCACCGCAACTATTAACCTATATAAAATATATTTGGCCACTAAAATCTGCCAAATTTTCCCAATCGGGAACAATGTCCATTCGTGTCCACACATGTTTATGTAATATATGAACTAACTCATCTGTAGTATGCATGTTAATGTTCTCATTCAGATCAAAATCTTCGAACAACAAAACTAACTTGGTTTCATCTATAGCTTTGACGTAATTGACTATTGTCGCTACTGCCTCTTCACACTCCATTTTAACAGCTATCAGGAACATATTAGTTCCTTTTACGATTTCTATGAAATTCAACAAATTACTGTCGTCTAAGTGATCTTCGATTATTGATAACAATAACGACCTTATATTTCGTAGGTCGATTCGAATCGCTTCACAAAGAGACGACTTTATTTCACCTGGCTTATTTTCAGTGTTTTTACCTTGTTTCAACAGCAAATCAAAAATTATTTCTTTATTATTTTTAAATAGTACAGTGAAGTATGTGTCGGATTTTTATTTTAGCGTCCAGTGTAGCCAGCACGTTCAAGTTACAGTTGAAAAACATCTCGTTCAATATAAAATCCCAAAGAGATTTCTGGTTCTCTTTACTTTTTAGTAAATCACAAATGTATTCGACTGCAAAGTATTCAGCGAAAGTCGAGTGAACAAAAATTGGGATATCATTCACTACTCTACTAATGATGCCTGTTCTCTCTTCTTCCTCTTTCAGCTTGCCAATCATTCTCTCGACTTGTTTGGACTCATTTTCATCAAATAGGCGTGTGTCAAAAACAGCATATGCCGCTAGTTTTTTATGCTTATCTTTAAAATCTGCATATTCTCGTTCGTAAGCTGATATATTATCTGGTTTAGACATGTCATTTTGGGCTTTTTCTTGAAAACGTATTCTTTTCAATTTGGTTACCATAAAATCTTCGTAAATATTAAATATATTAGTATTCAAATCCCATTCGGTAGGTTTAGTGTTAGTTTCTCTTATTTTATTGTACAAGTAATCAGCAATGATATTAAGGTGTAACGGGATTGCAGTCTGATTGACGGATTCGTCCTCGGACAAGTATTCCTCAAAAAGATTAAAAAATCTAAAGTTATTATTAAGAACTTGGATAATGGGTGACTCTGATGCATTTAAATATTCAAGATTGTGATACAAATACTTCATAAAGATCAAAAAAACTATTAGAAATGGTATCTCTTTTTTGGATTCAATTAGTATTTTTTTTTTTTTAATAATTTATTCACATCATCACTTTGAGCCATAAAGATGATGAAGCCGTAAATATTTTCAAACTTGTCGTCATTGAGGCCTTCCAAAACCTTCTTTTCGTCCCAAAACGAAAACAGATAACGGAGTTGCTCAATATAATTTAAGGGTTCCATTTCATACAATCTAACAAATTGCAATTCCAAAATACTGTCCATTTTGTTAAACGATCTGCTAGTGATCCATATTTTAGGATTCCGAGGAAATTTCTTTACAGCTTTAATAAATGCCAACACTTCTTTGACGTAGGTTGGACAGATTTCATCAAAGCCATCGAATAAAATTACTAGTCTTTTTTGCCTGTTATAATAATTAAGGAGCATTTTTAACTCGAAAACAGCCCACTCATCACCTGTACATTCCTTTAAATATACAGAACCCTTATATTCCTCCAGTGTTAATGATAGATCCCTCTTTTTGCTACTTTCCTCACTGAGTGCAACTTTACATAAGAATTTCAAAGACTCCAATATATCAATTTTTGTTTTCTTATCTTTCCATTCATTAAATTCTTTCGAATATTCCAATAAATTAATTCTTAGTATCCATTCTAAACATCCCCCTATCTCATGCAGTTTTGTTCTAAGAGACAAATGAGTTAGTAGTGTTGATTTTCCCATTCCGGGGTCTCCAACGATAAGTACAACATCTTCATTCAAGTCGTTAAGAGAATTGAATACCTCCTTCTCTCTGTCTACTCTTCTTCTGCGAAAACCTAATCTGCTTGAAAGTTGATGGCAGATAACATTAATTTCCTCAGTAGGTATCAGTTCGACGCGTCTAACATTCCTTTCAATATATGACTTTTGTTTATAATTTGATTTGCTGACCGGTTTTCCAATTATATTCTTATTACTCTGCATCATTTTATATAAAACCTCTCCTTCGACATATTCATACATATCATTGGTTAATATTTCTCCCAAACTTACTTCAGAACTTTGAAATATTACTTTTGTGGTCTCTATGATGCTATTCTGCGATTCTTTGCTCAAATCAATTAATCTATTTCTTTCATCCTTTATAACGTTTCCAGTTAAAATGAAATATTTTTTTGCTGGTTCAACGGAGTTGTGATCAGTAATAATAATAACTTTTTTGCCTTTTATAGCGTCTCCAATACTTTTAATTTTTTCGTTGGAACCGTAATATAGGGTAATTAGTGCTTTGTCAAAGACAACAATAACTGTTTTCACTTCATTCGTATTTGTTAGTTCTCTACCTAAGATTCTGTCGTCTCTTGGAGATAAATTTAAAACGTATTTTAAATCCAATACGACGCAATCTTTGTTATTGAAATTACTTGTGTGTTTAGCAACAGTAAGTGCACTGTTCTCTGTAACGATAATAGTTCCTGAAGGAAGTTCATCTATATTGATTGAATTTACAGCATTTTCACTGAAGGTGTAATTTTTATTCTTTATTCTGTGCATCATTTGTATACCGTTAATCAACTGCTGACCTATCGTATGCTTAACAGATTGTGCATATAAGCTACCTTTCTTTTCAAGATACGTTCCCATACCCATTTGTGATGTCATGCTCCATTTTTGTATCTCATCATGATACTTAAAGAATATGGCATCTGAAGGAGCTTCTGCAATATGTATGTCGTCATCTTGACTTTTATATATTTCATATTTTAACGTTTCCTCCACGTTTTCCTCATTACATTGCGATGTGTAAAATAGTAGTTTATCTAAAAAATCGCTGATATTCTTTTTTGTATATTCGTCATTGGTGAATGAGAGTTTAGGAAATGTCTCAACCGCCACATTAAATTTATATTGGTTCATATTTATGATTCTATCTTTTAATTTATCAAACAACTTTTTCGCCAGGTTGCCTAGTGAATCATAGTCGTCATTAAACTTCAAGTAACCGTTACCATCCGAGATTAGTAAATTACCAACAGCAGATGCTATGCCACCACTGAGCTTTAGAAACCCTGTTCCCATAGATTCATCTATAGTCACTATATTACTGCGTCTAGGTTTTTCTATTAATGCTAAAATGTTTGATGTCAAATCATTAATTTTTCTGTCGATTCTATCGCCTTTGCCTTTTATTGATAAGTCTTTATTGCCAAACGAAGCTGGTACTTTAAATTCTAGTGAGGGCAAGCGCTTTCTTAAACAAACTTCAAATGCTCTTTTTAACCTTTCTTCCGACGCATTAATATTGTTTAAGAATCTATTATGGTAAACTGGCGTTTTTGTATTTTTATTAAATAAGTGAAATTTTCCTTTTTTATAAATAATATAACTTTCAACAGAATCACACAATGCTTCAATATCGTCTGTACTTGTAAATGCAAGCGAGAAAAACAGTTCATCAACCTTTTTCCTTTTTAAAATTTCAGTGAACAGTTCATCTTTAAATAACCCTAGATATTTTTCGTTGATATCAAAGAAATTTCGTGGGAAGCGTGCGACACGTTGTCCATCAGATTGATCCTCGGAAATCTCGAAAATTTTCTGTGACAATATCACATGGTACCGTAACACAAGCTCATCTTGCATCAACATTTGGATATCATTAAATTCGCCCAAAATACACTTCGCCATTGGAAGAGCCAGCGCTGTGATTTGTTCTTCCATAACTATTTCGCATAGTTCCTCATGATTAAAATGAAACGGCAGCTGTGAGCCAGGGTCACCGGTTCCTATCAGAGCATTCAAACGTTCAGCAAAACTACCTTTGTATATGCTACTATATTTCTCACCTTTTGCGGTTGTATAAATAACGAAAAAACATTCTGTTTCACTGAATACCCCTTCAAACAACACGTCTTTACTATCCAGTTGGAATTTGCGTTTTATTTCCGAGTAGCCGTGGAAGTATTCAGCCAGATCACTTGTACTGAGCGTTAAAACTGAATTACTGTTCTCCCTGTGTTTTGCTTGTAAGAAGACTACAAGCGGCTTATCGTTGTTGCCTTTAAATTTCGCCCTAAAGCAAATGTCATCGAATGCACCTATTTTGTCCACATTTGTGGCTAAATTAAACTCTTCAATTCTATCGTCATGAATAGCTCTAAAATATATTAAACTTATATATTAAACCGGGACAAACGATCCAGTTGGGTAGGGCCAACTTCGAGAAAGAGGTCAACCGTCGAATCCGACTCGGCTGGGCAGCGTTCGGGAAGTTGCGCGGTATCTTCTCGTCCAACTTACCACAGTGTCTCAAGACGAAAGTCTATGACCAGTGTGTGTTGCCAGTGATGACATATGGATCTGAGACGTGGTCGCTTACAATGGGCCTCATCAGAAAACTTACAGTCACTCAAAGGGCAATGGAGAGGGCTATGCTCGGAATTTCCTTGCGTGATCGAATCAGAAATGTAGAGATCCGCAAGAGAACCAAGGTTACCGACATAGCCCGAAGAATTGCCAAACTTAAGTGGCAGTGGGCAGGGCACATTGCTCGCAGAACGGATGGCCGATGGGGCAGAAAGGTTCTGGAGTGGCGACCGCGAACCGGAAGACGTTGCGTTGGAAGGCCTCCCACCAGGTGGACCGATGACCTGGTGAAGGTTGCGGGAATCCGCTGGTTGCGAGACGCACGGGACCGGTCAATGTGGCGACGCTTGGGGGAGGCCTATGTCCAGCAGTGGACGTCTTTCGGCTGATATGATGATGATGATGATGATATTAAACTTAGAAGTTTCGTCTCGTACAGATGTCCTCGTACGCCGGACGTTCCAGGACGCTTTGGGTATACTTTAGGGATAGTTCCGGTAGAGCTTTCCATCTTGTTGCAACGGACACTCAAGTTGCAATGCCGCAGCTCTCACGATCGCAGGTCTCTACAGCGGCGGGTTGGCACCACAAGTGCAGGCGGCGGCGTATGGGGAGCTCCGCAAAGATTCAGTTTCTTCTCGTGACCAATAAGATGATTACCTGTAAATAAACGATGTCTATTAACGCGTTTGACTGATAATGGCTGTTCGAAAAATAACGTTTCGTCCTCTGTTTGTTA
Source organism: Anorthoa munda (assembly GCA_945859665.1). NCBI lineage: Eukaryota > Metazoa > Arthropoda > Insecta > Lepidoptera > Noctuidae > Anorthoa > Anorthoa munda. The sequence continues at coordinate 8,807,528 of OX243919.1, read as the reverse complement.
TTTGTTTGCAACTCTGTGTTAGCTCGTTGTCATTCGATTTTGACAGCTTTTGGATTGAGTTGACAGTTGACATTAGGGGTTAGTCTAGAAAAATTGGTGAATGAGCGCGTTCGGCGCGGTATTGGGTTCTTGTTTGATTATAATAGTAATCTTAAAATAATCAATCCAGCTTATTACAAAAGGGTCCGCCATTCGCGGGTTGTGTAGTGCTTCGCCCGGTGCATTTGGTTTTGTGGGTATTTCGCGCGCAGGGTGGTGCTTTTTCCGGGAGCGTGTCTTGGAGTCTGCAGAGAATACCAACAGACCAGGCCCCGTATTTTTTCTTGTATTGTATATATTTCCTCCCCTACCAAATCCTTGGCCAAGCAAGGGATTGAGCGAGCACAGAAGATCACCACGAGGACCAAAGGTAAGTACTACCAATTGTACCACTTTTCACCTGTCAGACAGGAAGAACAGACCCCTAGCGACCGCTGCCACGAACCGTGGTTTCGCGGGTATGACAAGTTGGAAGTGATATGACAACTTTTGTTTCGTAGACACGGATTTTTATAACAAAAATCTAGGATACGAGATACCTACTCATCATCTGGAATAATCTCTCATGATATCGTAAGTATTAACAATGTTTTATAGCTTACACATTTACGTAGAATTTTGGTCATGTAAATCGATCTAAATGAAAAATAACTGTAACGTTATCAGGCCTATGCCTGATAAGATCCAAGAGCCGCAACGTTGCTATGGGCCCCAGCGTAGCCTCTTGGCTGTGACCAGAAGGCCTGTACTAAACAATGGCGCCTCTTCATATTGTGAGCATAACCTAATGACTTTAATGCTTCAAAATGTTGGTGGGACCATCCACGACCAATCTACGAATTCGAGTTAAAATTGGATAAGTCTTAAGAAGAGTGCGTTGTAATTATAATAGTAATCCAGAAGGCGTTGCTCATGGATGACGAAAGTTTATTGGCGATCGTGCGATTTTATATATTCATTTTTAATTTATTTCTTTCTAGGTTAAGTTACTAATCCGTAGTCCGTTCGTTTATATAATTATGCCGTGGCCAGATCTTAAGATATGGCTACGACATACACATAAAAAAAAAACTTGAGAGGTGTCAAGGGACACCCGGATGGAACGAAGTTTCCTATCGTAATATTCTTTAAATGTTGGGTTTAACAGTTTTAGGTATTTTTTTACTTTCTTGTTTCTTTAATTTCTGCGCTTCATAATGTTTTTTTCTTCTTTCTGCTTTAGATTTAGGTTTTTTAGCTTGTAATTGATCAGTCTCACTACATTCATCTGATCTCTCTGCAGTTATGTTTTGTACTATTGTATTTTGTAATTTCTTTCTCTCGCGATATTCTCTACATCTTTGTGTATTTGTTTTTTTCCTTGATGTTATAGTTTGTACCTCAGTAGTCGATGCTTTAGTTGATTCGCTATTGAAGTAAAAAAAGCAAAAAACAATTACATATACATACACATACACACACATATATATATATATATATATATATATCACCAACGGCACCATTAACTAATCCATCACTTACATCGATGTTTGTTGTGGTAAGGTAATACTTTCCTTTTACAAAAGTGATTTGGTAAGGTAATCCCCCAGTATCGATGACAGATTTTTTGTGTAGTTATAATCTAATAGAAGCTTCTTGTTCTTGAGTTTTAGATCCAGTTATTATATCCTTTGCTATTGAGATGACTTGCAAAGTTGTTGTTGTTGTTGAATTGTTGTTGTTGTTGTAAATTTTTGTTGTTGTTGAAAATAACGAAACGAAAATAACTGGCTTGCTTTCTATGAGAGAGAGACAGACAGAGAAACACGCGCACGCCGCACGGCTTATAACTATACAACTGTAGCAAAAAGTGTCGTTACAACTATTGGTCTTAATTTTTTCCGTCTAGCCCCCTTTCGCAACGCGCGAAAGGGAACTTTTGTTGTTGAGTTGTTGTTGTTGAGTTGTTGTTGTTGTTGAGTTGTTGTTGTTGAGATGTTGTTGTTGAGTGGTTGTTGTTGAGTTGGTTACACGCAGCTGCATAAGGGGAATCGCCAACTCAGCACTCAACACTTTTATAATAGAACCATACGCTGCAAATTTAATGAACGATGGAAACGGCGAGCTGAGATAGCATTTTGTGACGCACGTACCTAGTTTAGCCAATTATTGTAACTCTGTAAAATTCCATTCCATATTCATACTTCGAATAGGCACTTAGACTAATTTTAGCAATAATTAATGTAATTCTTTTATTTTAAAATTAATTAAGTAAATTCATTTTTGATTTTTTTTTTAGTCCTCCGATTGCAGCTAACGTAATTGGCGCAGTCGGTAGGATATTCGCGGGCCGGTTCGCAAGCTTTAGGGATCTCTAATATCGAAATCCGCGTACGCGAATCGCCTGGGTGGCTATCGAGCCCCGGTGCCGAATATCCGAATCTACGGTCCAGCTGCAGTTCCGGAAGGAGAATCCAGACTTCGATTCACGAGAGAACCAGAGATGAAAAATTTGTGAGTACACTTGAATTGTTCCTGTGTTGCTTCCTTCTTAATCCTAGTAACACCCAACTTCCAAGATTTTTCACCCGAGAAGTTCCAATTCCCAGGAGCCCGCATCTCGTACGGCTCGCTGAAGTGCTATAGATAACAGTAGAGATTTAAATAGTGATAGTGAAATTAGTAGTATAAATAGCTTAAACATGGCCTATGACCCGGATGCAATTTTCAAGACCCTTCGTATGGTCCCGGAGTTCGATGGGAACCCATGTTCTTTGATTCCTAACCCATCAGAAAGCCCGATGCCAGCGAACTCATCCACTGCCACCGTACACACCAGTCACGAAAACCCCATACTAGAAGTCCCAATCACAGACGAACCCCTTAACAGATTTCATAGACAAATATGCTTTACGATAGTAGAAGATGTCAAACGCAAACCAGTAGTTACTAAGCCATTCGAAACTCACACGCGCATAGCAGTCCAGATATCATCATCTAAGTTAGAACAAGATGTAGTCAATGCCATCAAAGAGTATGTAAACCCGAAAGTAAAAACCGGTATCCTAATAAATCCACCTCTTGCCATGTATTCCATCATACCAGTCATACAGGACAAATTTAAGAGTTCGTCTATGAACTTAGTACTAGGTAAGATAGAATTAGAAAACGTTAAAGATTATCTACGTCAGCAAGAGATAATTCAACACTACCATGACGGCAAAACTAATCACCGAGGAATTACCGAATGTTATTTAGCCCTCTCAAAAAAATATTACTGGCCCAAAATGAAAGATCAAATAACCAAATTCATCAACGAATGCATTATTTGCGGGCAAGCTAAATATGACCGGAGACCTATTAGATCCCAGTTTAATATTGTACCCCCGGCAACGAAACCATTCGAAATAGTCCATATGGATTTATTCACGGTTCACAATGAAAAATATGTTACTTTTATAGACGTATTCACCAAATACGGACAAACATATCATCTCCGAGATGGCACGGGCATTAGTGTACTTCAATCATTATTACAATATTGTACCCACCATGGGGTTCCCTTAACTTTAGTGACTGACAACGGAACAGAATTCACTAATCAACTGTTCCTAGAATTCACACGCCTTCACAAGATAAAACCCTATGGTTTTACCGCATTCGCCTAACGATAACGGTAATATTGAACGCTTCCATTCAACTCTCCTTGAACATATAAGAATATTAAAGTTAAAACTCAAATATGAGTATCGTAAATCTTATGCCTTATGCTATAATCGGTTATAATTCTTCAATACATAGCTTCACTAGATGCAGACCATTCGATTTATTAACTGGACACTTTGACCCACGCGATATTCTCGACATAGATTTTACGCAACAATCATTACAATTATTAATAATCAATATTAATATATATATTATTATATTAATATTAATTATTATTAATTAATTATTTATCTATTACTACTAATGTTTAAGTATTATATATTTATATATTTAGTTTATTATTTTGAGTATATATGGTATAATTATATTGTATGTATAGTTTATATGTATATTTAAATAATCCTGATACGCAATATTGCACCTACCACTGTTTATCTCTCCATCACCCAAAGGTCGACTGGTAGAAAATGCCTAAGGCATTAAGTCCGCCTCTGTACTTGTGTGTGCATGAAGTATTAAATAAATAAATAATAAATAAATAAATAAATTACAACAGTACGTTCATAATCATAGGGCGCAAATGAAAGAAGTCTATAACATTATTAACGAAACTTCCTTATCAAATCGTACCGCGCTGATAGAAAATAGAAACAAGAACCGCGAATCCGAAATAGAATACGTTCCGCAACAACAGGTATTCATTAAGAACCCTTCTGCAAGCCGTCAGAAAACTGCACCAAGGTATACTCAAGATACCATTCTGGCCGATTTACCCATACACGTTTATACGTCCAAGAAACGTGGGCCCGTAGCCAAAAATAGATTAAAAAGAGGATTCTACTATTGTTGGTACTTCGCGAGACCCAGTCATTGGACATAAAACTTAAAAGCGTGGCTATTGTACCCGGCTTATTACCGTATATATCTATACCTACCGTATATATATAATAAGCCTATGCAAAGTTTGGTCAGCTCATATCTATTATATGTGAAAATGTAAAAGTCTTAGGGCCAGTTTCTGAAGTCGACGTCACATCTCAAATCAGCTGACAATTTGTCACAAATTAACCAGCCGTCAGTTGTCAGTGAGTTTCTCAACACTTCATCATCGAGAAATTACGTAATCGCTTGTTACATTAAATAATCGACATTTATTTATTTCGGTTGGCTACCCTAGCTGGTATTCATTCACTAACTATAACGTAATCAGTAACTTTAAATAGTATTTTATCTTGAGAGGCTGGGTTAAGCAAACCTTACCAAGGTCGATTTTTGGATGGGTAACCACTTTTTTTTTTGGTTTGCTTGTTTTTGGATAGGTGACCCCACACAGGTTAAGCAACACTTACCAAGGTTATTCTTTGGATGGGTGACCGCTTTTTTTGTTTCGTTTGTTTTGGATGGCTGACACCGCCAGGTTAAGCAACACTTACCAAGGTCAGTCTTGGGATGGGTGACCACTTTTTTTTGCTTCGCTTGTTTTTAGATGGGTGACCCTGCCAGGGTAAGCAACACTTACCAAGGTCACTATTTGGATGGGTGACCACTTTTTTTTGCTTCGCTTGATTTTAGATGGGTGACACTGCCAGGGTAAGCAACACTTACCAAGGTCACTATTTGGATGGGTGACCACTTTTTTTGGGTTCGCTTGTTTTTGGATGGGTGACCTTGTTAGATGTTGTTTAACCTAGTGGGGTGATTAAGTCAAAGAATGGGTGATCAACATTTTTGTGGTGATGGTCACCCATCCAAAGACTGACCTTGGTTAGTGTTGCTTACCCTGGCGGATTCACCTATCCATAAACAAGCGATCCAAAAAAAAGTGGTCACCCATCCAAAGACTGACCTTGGTTAGTGTTGCTTACCCTGACGTAGTCACCTATCAATAAAAAAGCGATCCAAAAAAAAGTGCTCACCCATCCAAAGACTGACCTTGGTTAGTGTTGCTTACCCTGGCGGAGTCACCTATCCATAAACAAGCGATCCAAAAAAAAGTGGTCACCCATCCCAAGACTGACCTTGGTAAGTGTTGCTTACCCTGGCGCGGTCACCACCCCAGCCGCTTCAAGTTAAACACAAACCTATCCAGAAGCTGGATAGTAAGTACTAAGTACAGGGTACAGTCAACACTGACCTGGGGATCGAACCTTCCTCACGTGCACTAGCGTGAGGAAGGTTCGATTCCCAGGTCAGTAACAGTTTGTTTTTTTTTAATTTATTTATTTCAATACAAAACAACAATTTTTGATAATTGTGTCAAGTTTTTATAATGTAATTAATTTAAAATTTTGTATATCCTATTTTTTTTTTAAATCTTGGTAATTAATTAATTGATATAAATTAACATTTGTTTTATAATTCAACCCATACCATAGTTTTCGCCGACCCCTATTATATTTTTATCGTAACATAAATTTAATACAAATGTGGCTTTAAAAGCATAATATTAATTTTAATCCGCGAATAATCGACCAATTTCCAACAATTATAAATTAGGCTCGTTGACAAGAGATTAACTTTGAAAAAGGTGCTCAGAAACCCAAAACTGCTGTAACATGCGGTTAATTCGAGATTTTACTCAAATGTGACAAATTGTCAACCACTTGTCACACTTGGATGTTGAGAAACTGAAAGTAGAATTAACGGGCGATTAATCCTCGATTACGTTAACAACCCGATAATTGAGAGCTGGGAAACTGGCAGTTAAGATTATAATTAGTTAGAATAGAAAATATGTTAGCGTTTATACACGCATCAAGTACTGTTCATTCTATGATAGATGTAGATACACGTAGATTTATGGTAAATAGGTTAGAAAAATATATAGTAAGGACGAGATATTAAGTCTGGAGCCTAGAGAATATTACGACATTATTCAGCCCGGATCATATTTTAATGAAAACCAGATAGTTATTATTCTCAGATTTCCTTTAATTTCCAAAATCGTTTTCGATTTATATAAGTTATCTAGTACCCAACAAGACCGTCAAGCCCTCATCCCTACCTATTCCTTTATAGCAACTAATGAAGACTCTTTCATGTACATAGAAGCAGAATGCTCGAAGTTTAGTAACTGGTATCTCTGTGAAAAATAAATAACCCATCAAATATGAACAAAAAAATACTGCATACAAGAACTTATCACTAATCAAGAGTTCCTGCCAATTCAGTACAGTATTTCTGGAAAAAGAAGCGATGGAAAAGCTAGATGACCAGCATTACGTCCTATCGTTTCCAAAACCAACGAAAGTGCAATCAGTCTGTGGGAGAGAAGACTTCAATTTGCTACAGGGAAGCTACCTCGCTACTATACCTATCAACTGTTATCTCCGCACAAAGGAATTAACTATAATAAACGACAACGACGTAATACAAGGGCAACCTTTGAAATTAATGAACATTGCCTACGACACGGAGACACCGGGCGCTGCGTTAACCCAAGTTCATCTTAGTTCAATCGACTTAGGAGGACTACACAGCATACAGAACCAAGTCATGACGAGCCAGCCGATACAAGTCGACCAGCTGCAATCAGATGTCATATACCATACGACCATACCCTTCTACTTCGCATTATTAGGTGCAGGTGCACTTATCACAGCCATACTGGGATATCGCAAAAAATGGTTTAGCAAACGCTTCGAAACGCCCAACAGCAGGGGACATACTTACGAGGAACCTGACAAAGGAGGAGAGGATCGCGCGCCCAGAAGACAAGTTCCAGCAACATTTTCTCTCGAAGTTCTCAAATAGTTGCTGATCTGCGGGTGGAGATGTTACACGCAGCTGCATAAGGGGAATCGCCAACTCAGCACTCAACACTTTTATTATAGAACCATACGCTGCAAATTTAACGAACGACGGAAACGGCGAGCTGAGGTAGCACTTTGTGACGCACGGACCTAGTTTAGGCAATTATTGTAACTCTGTAAAATTCCATTCCATATTCATACTTCGAATAGGCACTTAGACTAATTTTAGCGATAATTAATGTAATTCTTTTATTTTAAAATAAATTAAGTAAATTCATTTTTGTTTTTTTTTTAAATCCTCCGATTGCAGCTAACGTAATTAGTTGTTGTTGTTGAGTTGTTGTTGTTGTTGAATTGTTGTTGTTGAGTTGTTGTTGTTGTTGTTGGTTGTTGTTGAGTTGTTGTTGGTTGTTGTTGAGTTGTTGTTGGTTGTTGTTGTTGAGTTGGTGTTGTTGTTGTTGAGTTGTTGCAATTTTACTCATTATTATAGTCCCCGGCATGTAAGTTGCAAGGTATTGGCGTAGTGGGGGTAAATTCGCGCATATTGCGCAAACTGACCAACCACCACAAGAGCGAACGGAACGTTGACGCGACGCGATAAGTCAACCGATCCTTGTGTCAGCTGACCAACCAATCGTGCGCTCGGAACGTTCGACGCGCCCCGCTAACCACCAAAAAAAACTACTTCTGCGCATCTAACGACTCTTGCCAACTTACGTGCCATTTTTTTATACAAATTTTTTTTTACTATGGGACCATACATAAATCATGAAAAAGTCAGTGAATCCATAGATACATTTTGTCGAAACAACTTTACCCCCGGATTCTCAACACTCGATTAGCCCAATAATCGTTAACGTAATCGACGAAAAATCGCCGGATATCTGCTGTGATTGACTATTGAAAATTCATTCAACCAATCATAGTAGATAACGTGCTATAATTTAACGTTGAGAACCCCGACCGCAACGGCAGTTTTTTTTCATATATCTATTTTCAGTGTTCACGGTAAAAGTGGTTCAAGGTGTGTGACCGAACTTAATCCTGTAACACAGGGGTCACCAAACTTTCATTTGGGGTCCGTTTCTTAAAAATAGTATGACCGCCGCGGTCCGTAAGGCTAAAAGCCAACAAAGGGCTTTTATATCGTCACATGTATTTATATAAACAATGAACTCCTCCTCGCGTCGTGTTCCTCATGCAAGCAAAACAGATCGGCGGTCCAGATCCGGAGCGCGTTCCACCATTTGATGAACACTGCTCTAACAGATTGCCAAAGAATCCACACCGCACAAATGGTAACAAAATATAACATTCTCAAGTAACTTTAAGTGAGATTGTCTTTTTATAGACCGTCTTCAAAAAAAGGAGAACGTCAAGCGGCGAAAATATTATATACCTCATCATAGAACGTACCAATGCCACTGTTCAATGTTACCTTTGGACATGAAATCAGCACTCGGCCCGGCTCACGCGCGGCGCAGTTAAAATACTGATTTGGTTGCATCTTACACGCATAGGACACAGATAAATTTGTACAGTAGTGTTGTAGTTAAGACAAAATAGTATATAAGCTGTAAAATATTGTTAATAAATCAGATTTGACTAATCAGATTAGCTTAGGTTTGTAGGGCTTATAGGTCTTGGTAGCGATTATTACGCTGTTAGGTCTAAGTAGGTCCTTTAACTTATCATACCTATATTTTCATGTACAGTCACACCCGTAATATTACTGCGGCCGTACGTGACATTTTGGATTTCCAGTCTTGGGCACAATAACAGTGAACAGCGATGTGGAGGAGTTTTTTGACGCCATATTTTTTATTAGTTTATTGTAGTGTAGGTACCTATATGTATGTTATCAATCTTTTAATATTCCCATTCCTCTCTGTGAGAGGGAATGGACGTCATTTGTATGTAGATATAGTTAATTTAGTATTTTGTACACTGTAGGTACATTTCTTTATACAAAATCAAATTAACACAATATGAAAATGTACTTAGTCCCTCTGGTAATACAAAACTTATTTAAAGTACAAAGTGATAATGTGGTGATAATACTTAATAAATGCTTACATGCAGCCTTCTTTTCTAAAGCGCACTTATGGAAACTCACAAACACAGCATGGTAGAGAGAGAATGTCAATTCGCACGGCTACGGCAAAGCTAATATTAATATCTTGTTATTTTAAATACATAGGTAGGTGCGCCTGAATTAAGTCTGAAGTAGGGGAAATCGTCTACATTATGTATGAACATTATCCTTGTCCCGACGCATGCGTCACCCAAGCTGTTACCTAAGGTAACTTTAGTGCGGTCCTTCGATATTCTTTTGCAAATCATATATCGATGTTTATTGCAATTTAGTATCGATATTTTTTATTCATAGATAGGCTCACGTTTGACCACTATTTTACTTGATGATAACCGATGATGTGGTCGACGGCGACGGTAAAGCACGCTTGCCTAGAAGTAACTTGTTCACTCTTGATTTGAAGAACCCAGCAGCCTTATTGTGTACTGTGAACCAGTGGTCAGGATAGACTGGTTGCAGAACAGGAACGGCACTCGTATAATTTACAAAGTGTTTATTCTCAGATGTTTTCAAAAAAACAATCTCACTAGCGTTTGTCTTACAATTCGTAATATCAATAATGGCGGTCACCGGCAACAATTCAAACTGCCTAACACATCCAGTTTTTTATTATTCCAATAAACTTATATTAATGTAATAATCAAATTGAATTACTAAATAAAATAACTAATATTAAATAACAATGATTACCAGTAATATTTATCAAAGAATCATGCGTAATAATAGTAACCGCCAAGTTAAGCAAACCTTACCAAGGTCGATTTTTGGATGGGTAACCACATTTTTTTTTGGTTTGCTTGTTTTTAGATAGGTTAAGCAACACTTACCAAGGTTATTCTTTGGATGGGTGACCGCTTTTTTTTGGGTCGTTTGTTTTGGATGGCTGACCCCGCCAGGGTAAGCAACACTTACCAAGGTTAGTCTTGGGATGGGTGACCACTTTTTTTTTGGTTCGCTTGTTTTTGGATGGGTGACCCTGCCAGGGTAAACAACACTTACCAAGGTCACTGTTTGGATGGGTAGTGGGTGCAGAAATTGTGACAGCAAAAAAGTTGCTCGTTGACTCTGTGCCGAGGTTGAAAACGATGCCTTTTCGTCGAAAACAGGGGAAGAAGAAAATGTCTAGAGATCTTCAAGACATTATTTGCCTGATGAAAAGTGCTGATCCAGAGATTTTCCCGGTTTTCGTGCAAAGGAACTACATAAACTCCAACCGGTCACCTTTGACCACGTTGATGTGAGACGGTTTTTGAGGGATATCCTGTGCCTTAAAAATCAACTGTGTGCTCTTGAAGAGAGAATAGTGTCGCCTGAGGAGTTTTATCAACTCAAATCAGAGGTTGAGCATAATATGAAGAACGCATCGATCATAGATGATTTAGCATCAAGTCCCAAAAGAGAGGTACTTGCATACAAAACAACTTTGTGTTTGATAGTGGACCCATTACGCAACACCCGCTATAACAACAAATACTAATAAAAACAGAATAAAATAAATATTTAAGTGGGGCTTCCATACAACAAACGTAATTTTTTACCGTTTTTTGCGATAATGGTACGGAAGTGTAGATAAGACCATCTGTGCCCTTTATATGGACATGTCGAAAGCCTTAGATCATGTTGATCATGCTATTCTTATCGTCAAACTAGAAAGATATAGAATATGCGGCAATGGTCTTGAGCTTATCACATCATACTTAAGCAACCGGCAACAATACACAGAAATAACAAATATAAATATTAAAACCAAGCGGGCAATCAAATATAGGTCAAAACCTAGAACGATGAAGTACGGTGTACCTCAGGGGAGCGTATTGGGTCCTCCACTATTTCTGGTGTATATAAATGATCTTCCAAAAAGTATCAATCACCCAACAGTATTATTTGCTGATGATTGTACAATAATGATAAAAAAAGATGATTTCTACAATTATGAACAAGAAATCAATGACACGCTAAACAATAATATAAAAATTAATTTGGAAAAAACGTGTATAATGCATTTTAGTCAGCGACAACGACAACAACTACCAGTTAATATTAGTCATAATAGGCAATCAGTTACAAAACCGGATACAACAAAGTTTTTAGGGTTAGTGATAGACAGTCAACTTACGTGGAAACCGCATTTTGAAGACATTTGTAAAAAACTTAACAGTTTTGCATTTGCTCTTTATAAGCTGTCCAAATTTGTAAACCGTGACGCTGTGCTTATTGCCTACCACAGCTACGTAGAGTCAGTTCTAAGATACGGAGTCATCTTCTGGGGTAACTCGACAGACAAGAATTACGTTTTCATCGCACAAAAAAAATGCGTACGTGCTATATGTAATCTACAATTAAGGAACAGTTGTAAGCCTTATTTTGAGTCCTTGAAGCTTCTAACATTGCCGTCATTATACATCTTTGAGGTGGCAGTGTTTGTTAAGACAAACCCACAGCTTTTCAAAATAAGAACCCCAGCTGATCCACGGTTAAGAAAAAGGGATTCGAACATTCTTTGTGTTGATCGTAGTAAAACAGCCCTCCTACGTAAAAGTGTTTACCGAATGGCTCCACTCATTTTCAATAAAATTCCGCGACAGATAAAGAATCTTAATAATAATATGTTTAAAAAGAAACTGAAACAATTTTTAATTCACAAATGTTACTAGTCCACAGCTGAGTTTATGGAGGACACCACTGACATTTAGCTTATTACAATATTATATTTAGATTAATATTATTATTTTGACGTTGGTAATTGTGTGTTAGTAAGTATGGAATTGTGTGTTTTGTAAGTAATTGAATTATTTAATTTTAAATGTGTCTGTTGTTTCGACACCACTAACTTCGTTATTATGTGTATGCTCTCGAGTAAAATGTAGCGAACTGACCACCTTATTATAACATCCTATTGTATTGAAACCTACATTTACGAATAAATATGATTTGATTTGATTTGGAAACCTTCGTGCGCGAGTCCGACTCGCACTTGGCCAGTTATTTTATGTAAGTGATGGTTAGGGCATTTTTACTTTGTATCTTACTAAAATTATAAATGCGAAGGTTGGATGGATGGAAGTTTGTTTGTTTTTCAATCACGCCAGAACGGCTGAACGGATCTTTATGGGCACAGAGATAGATTATAGTCTGGAATAGCCAAGGGCGTCGCCAAGGGGGGGCAGGGGGGCAGCTGCCCCCCTAGAGATTCTAAAAAAGTTGCCAAATGTAAAGCAACCACAGTCCTAAGTCTTTGACATGACTTGCTTGATTGATCATTCCCGTACGTCGCGAATGAATATATATAAACCAAACCCAACAGATCGAACCGTTGTTGATATCCTAATATAGGCAAAAACCTTCTTTCCCGACACGGAAAAGCGTTGAAAATTTTGATCGCTTTTCCGTGCACAACGTGTACGGTAGTGTTGCGTAGCTTTACATGTTGGACTCTGAATAGTGCTGCCAAACTTCCAGGCCGCCCTGAAGTTGGCTTTCCGATGCGCAAGGCACGGATCGGTACTGTTTTTGTATGATTTACTACTGCGCAGACATTGCAGCCAACTTCGGGACGGCCAAGAAGTTTGGCGAGAACTATACCGATATTATTACAATCGCTGTAGATGTAAGGCTCGTACTACAAGTGAAAAGCTTCATGTGCTCTCGACTTTGCCTACAATTCATACTTTTCTTATTCTCCATATCAACTGGCCCCCCCTAGGCCATCGGCTGGCGACGCCCTTGGGAATAGCTACTTTTGATCCCGGTATAATTTTCTTTTGGGATGATAAAACACTTACCACGCGGGCGAAGGCGCTGTCAGAAGCTGTTTTTATATAAAGAGCTAAATTTGAATGATGAATATTCTCAAAATGCCTCAATAATAAACGTCACAAAGATATTGGGGTAAGAAATAAAACTACGCGGGCAGAGCCACGGGCTGCAGCTAGTTTAAAATAATATAGACAACATAAATTTATTTTTCAACCGAAAACAGGAATGAGTAGAATAACAGGTGTTTTTGTTCATTTTCTCTAAACTCCATTTGCGATAACATTAGACGTTTAAATTAACCCATTTTACAGCCCGTTCAACCGATTTTGACTTCTATTGCGTTGGTGATACGACATATGGTAGCTGTAGTAAACAGTTGGTTTTGGTAACAGGTTTATGCTTTTTATGTTCTCCTTATTTTTACGGAATAGAACTCAAAATCGGTTGAACGGACTGTAAAAAGATTTGGAAACATGTCTAATGTTATTTCAAATGGAGTATAGTCTGGTTTATTAAGAAGTCTACTTCATTTTATTTCATACTTGTCTCCGAACAGGTCCAGTGAAGAAGATATTAAAAAAATTGCTAAATATTGTTTTGTGGATTCACATAATATGAAACACGTTTCCGCGGTCTCCAACAAAGTTTAAATGTGTAATCATAATAATGTTTGGTACAAAATAAATACTATTTTGAACAAGCTAGTGTACGTCCTTTGTGGACTATCTTTGAGGTAAGTTTATACAAACTTTATATTACTTTGTATATGACATACACTTCTTGAAATTAATTTATATTGATTTTTGGTTGCATTGTTGGGTATAATTATTACTATATTATGACTAATAATGTTGGAACCAATGTGAAATGTAGTATTTGTTTTTTTCCTGGCTTTATGATGATTGTTTGGTTGTTGTGTTATATCTATTGTTAAAACCACTGTTCGACACAAATGTAAATTTGTTGGCGAATAATAAATAAAAAATATGTCCGGCATCTAGTAATCCATTTGTGGGGTTCCGTACCCAAAGAGTAAAAACAGGACCCTATTACTAAGATTCCGCGGTCCGTCTGTCAGGCTGTATCCAATGAGCCTTGATAGCTAAACAGTTGGAATTTTCACAGATGTTTTATTTATTTATTTATTTATAGTTAATTAAAACGGTACAGATACCAATTACATTAATTAACATAGAAATTGTAAAACAACAATGTTGACAACTGTGTTACATAAGATAAATAAATATTTTTCATATACAATTAAAATGGCACAGTAGAGCGGCAATGTATCAATAATTATATTAAAATAATAATTGATAATTAAAAAATAATAATAATAATAACAGCAGGATGATATATTTCTGTTGCTGCTATAACAACAAATACTAAAAACAGAATAAAATAACTATTTAAGTGGGAGCCCCCATTCAACAAACGTGTTTTTTTTTGTCGTTTTTTGTGATAATGGTACGGAACCCTTGGTGCGCGAGTCCGACTCGCACTTGGCCGGTTTTTCAACCACTTCCTGGAGCTCACTATGGACCTGGAAGGTTGCCATGGCAACAGCTCCTCAAGCAGACAAGATGGCACCATCGTGTTTGGGCTCATTGGATGTGTATTGACTAGTGATATTACATTTAGTACTCTCAGTTCAAAAATCTTGCTTGGAGCTAGCAGCAAGGCAGTCACTAAACTGGCTCGTGGAGGCCAAAATTAGGTGTAGACGGCCTCTCTAGTATTCAAATTAGCTTCACATAACTAGTTTTTCTTTGATTGTTTAACTATTATTAATTTATAATACGCTTAACTAGTTTGTTTACGTTTCTGTTTTACTTATTAACTATTTACTTATTTAAAATATCATAATACTATAATGATATTTAGGTTTACATAGCAATATCTGCAGGCCGTCACCCAATATGGAACCCCATATTGAAGGTGAAGACCTCCTCCAATTATGCCCATTTGTCTCAGTCCTGTGCGGTACGTTTACAGTTTGGGCCGGCTGTCCTAGCAATCTCTTAATCCCAATGTGTCAACGGTCTTCCTCTGCTTCTTTTGTCTCTTTTATGGTCCATCTCTGATCTTTAAGCCTCGCGACATGCCCCGCCCATTTCCACTAGAGTTTTTGTGCATAATTTTGTTTTGTGTGTTTTGGTTACTGACCTTATTTTTGTGTGTCGTATTTTATATAATTTGTTTATTTTACGCATGCTGCGCTCTAGTCCTCGTTGGCAGGTTGTAATTTTATTTTTTACCCGACTGCCGAAGGAGGGTAATGTGTTTATCAGTCTATGTATGTATGTGTGTAAGTATGTATGTATGTTTGTTCCTATGTGGCGTTCTAGAGACCAAACGCGTAGGCCGATTTTGATGATTCTTACGTCAATCGATTCGTCTTAATCTGGCTACATTAAAATTGGAAAAAACAGAAATGGCGGATTTTGGGCGCCATTTTGTGGGGGGTTTTTTTTTTTTCTTCCAAACCCGTCGTGTGGGGTATCAAAATAAAGGATTTTAAGAGGCGATTTCAAAAATATATAACACTTATATGTTTAAATGTACCTAATTCTAAAAAAAATATATCTAAAAAGTTGTAAATAAAAAAAGTTAATTAAAAAAAACAAAAAACCCGACTGCTTGAAAAGCGAACTAAAAAGACGTAAACAAGGAGAAAATCATGCTGTGCTGTCGGAGGATACATCTGGTTTTGATCCGCCAGCTCGCGAATATGTATCCTCCGACAGCACAGCATGATTTTCTCCTTGTTTACGTCTTTTTAGTTCGCTTTTCAAGCAGTCGGGTTTTTTGATTTTTTTAATTAACTTTTTTTATTAGTTTTGAGGTGAACTTCCAAATCTGGCATCCGGACGTCAAACATGGTAAGAGACTGGCGTTCATAACTGTCGTATTGATGGTTACAGGGAGGTTACTTTTAAAGATTTCCTTTAAACGTCAGTATCTTTTCCTTGTTTGTTGTATACTTTTTTCGACTTCAAGGTCGTTATTTTTTCTGTTTTTAAGATTTTTAATAGACTTTCCAGAAAAAATGTCGTTTGTTAGACTGTATGTTTTTTTTGTTTGTTCACCGATTTCTCCGTCAATTGTGAACCGATTTTAAATATTCTTTAAGACCAATTGTCACATCGACTTCCGAAAAGAAAGTTATTTTTCGCTTTGTAGTGTTTTGCTTTGGAAATCTATAAGTTTTTTGCGTAATATCTTATATCCATAAAGGTGCGAGATCACCGCGCCACCGCGATGCGGGTCTGCGACGCGCGACAATTCTGTACTTAGGCTTTGTATGGGAGTGAGATCGCACGCGACAATACTGTACTTAGGCTTTGTATGGGAGTGAGATCGCGCGCGACAATACTGTACTTAGGCTTTGTATGGGAGTGAGATCGCGCGCGACAATACTGTACTTAGGCTTTGTATGGGAGTGAGATCGCGCGCGACAATACTGTACTTAGGCTTTGTATGGGAGTGAGATCGCGCGCGACAATACTGTACTTATGCTTTGTATGGGAGTGAGATCGCGCGCGACAATACTGTACTTAGGCTTTGTATGGGAGTGAGATCGCGCGCGACAATACTGTACTTATGCTTTGTATGGGAGTGAGATCGCGCGCGACAATACTGTACTTAGGCTTTGTATGGGAGTGACATCGCGCGCGACAATACTGTACTTAGGCTTTGTATGGGAGTGACATCGCGCGCGACAATACTGTACTTAGGCTTTGTATGGGACTGAGATCGCGCGCGACAATACTATACCCCTTAATAGGGCAAAGGACAATTGTTTACCACCTCAGATTTTTGACCATAGAGCAAGAGTAGTTCTTTTTACACTTTCATAAATACGATATTTTTTATGTGGGAATATCCTTAAAACTTTTATTAGTACTGGCAACTAAGCTAACTGTCAAAGTTTGCAAACTATCAACATTCAAAAACAAATATCGAAGAATTTTGAAACTCTGAGGTGTTTGGCGCCATTCAATTGAAATTTTGTTTTAACAAGATTCCGGTAAGTGGTTTTGTGATATTTGATAGGAAAATTGATTATATTATACTGCATGACTTGTAGAATAATTTTTGAAGTGAAACTTGTACTAATTAGAAAATTGTCGTAAACTCGGTGGTAAAACTCTTACCATTGCCTGGTTACGAAAACTTTGTAGTTTTTGGTGGTAATATAGTTACCGTTACCCATTAGCGTATTTGTTATTTCAGGAGAATGTCGAACAAAAAGCAGTTAGCTGACAGTATTATAGCCAGTATTCTCGAAGATGATCTCTCCGCGATTGAAAGTAGCGACGAAAGTGTTTCAGAAGAACCACTTTTGGGCGATTGCGTACTGGATTACGACGATGAAATTTCGCGAGGTCTATCAAGGATATTTGGGGAAGAGCCTATGTTGGAGATGAGAGGATTAGAAAATGTTCAAGACCCTCCCGGGCCACGTGTTTCGGTAGAATATTTAGAAAGCGTTGAATCAGCAGTGACTGAAGAACCGGTGAGGGAAGTAAGTACGCGTAATGAAAATGATTTCGACGTCTCTTTTGGCGCTCTTTCTGAATCGAACCACCCGACTCCGGCTCAGTCTGACATAGTGCCTAATGAAACGCCGAGCACAAACATAGAAAGTAGGCCCATTCGTGTAGCACAAATCTGGTCTGATAAGGTTTCAAAACATAGCATACCAAAGTTTGATAAACGGCTGACTGTAAACATGAGCGTCACTCATAAAACACAGCCTATTGAATATTTTGACAATTTTTTCCCTCGTGATCTCGTAGAGTTGCTGGTAGAACAAACAAATATTTATGCGGCACAAAGGCAAGCGCTTCACTGGATTCCAACATTTGAAGCTGAAATGCGTGCATATCTTGGTATCTTGATCATGATGGGTCTTCACCCCTTACCTGATGTAAATCTATATTGGTCAACTGATACTTTTTATAGAAATCCTGATATTGCCCAAACTTTCACTCAAAAGAGGTTCAAAAAACTGACTGAAAACATTCACTTAAATAATAATACTAAAGAACCCGCAAGAGATACGCCGGATCATGATAAGCTTTATAAAATACGTCCTATGATAACAAGACTAAACGAAGTATTCCAGACCCAATGTTCACAATCAAGCAATCAATCGGTGGACGAAAGCATGGTAAAGTTTAAAGGTAAAAGCACACTCAAACAGTATATGCCGAAGAAACCTATAAAAAGAGGTTATAAGGTATGGGCCCGATGTGACGCTAAGACCGGGTACATGTATGTCTTTGATATCTATATCGGCAAAGCAGATGTAAATGCATCAAGTGAGGAAGGCTTAGGGTATAATGTCGTGATGAAACTATGTCAAGGTGTTCCACGCAATACTCTAGTAGCTTTCGACAACTTCTTTACTGGCATTCCTCTAATGACAGATTTGCTGATAAAGAAAGGAATATATGCCGTTGGTACCGTGCGATTGAACCGAAAAGGCTTACCAGAAAAGTTGTTGCCCAAAAATAAACTCAAGAAGGAAAAACTTGAAAAGCACGAGTTCATGTATAAAACCAAAGCTCCCGTTTCTGCTATACAGTGGATGGTTACTCAACTGGTGAACATTTTGACAACAGCACACAACCCAAAATCGGTGTCTACGATCAAACGAACACAGAAGGATGGCTCTAAAAAAGATATTACCATCCCAACTGCTATTGCGCAATATACTGTGAACATGGGAGGTGTGGATCATTTTGATCACTTTCGTGCCTCGTATCCAATCGGCCGAAAATCGAGGCGCAACTGGTTACGCCTATTTTATTTCATGTTTGATGCAGCTATCATCAACGCGTACATAGCTTACATACAAATTCACAAGCAATCGGTTCACACACATCGAGATTTCCGACTTCGTTTGGCTCGCAGTCTTATAGATGGATTCACAGGGAAAAAAAGAACCACTAGTATTATTTTCAGGAACAAGCAAGGTGGAAATTTCGGGGTACCGGCTGAAATCAGACGCTCTTCTATACCTCACTACCCACAAGACCAAGGAAAATTTACTAGATGCCGATTTTGCAGCACGAAAAATACTCAAAAACGATCAAGAATCATTTGCGATGTCTGCAAAGTAGCTTTATGTGCCACACCATGCTTCAAAAGCTTTCATATTGCTACAGAAGAAGAAGAGGCTATGGATTGTAGCAGCTCTACTTCTAGTACCTTAACGGGCTAAGGTCAAATAATTACCACTAGCACCTTAACGTAAACGGGCAATGGTAAAATAATTACCACCGAAAATTCGCGTACTTGTGATTATATATTTTTAGATTTTCATAAATGATGTTAAAAAAGGTCCCAATAAACGTATAAATAATACCACATAACCTAGTTTTTCAATCATTCTTTCCTCCGCCCTATTAAGGGTTAAGCTTTGTATGGGACTGAGATCGCGCGCGACAATACTATACTTGGGCTTTGTATGGGAGTGAGAACGCGCGCGAGACCGCTACGCGCGATAGAAGACACCTAGCCGATCTCGCTTACATACGAGTGGTGTCGTGTGTCACGCTCGGAATGCCCGAACATTTTTTATACTATATTCTAATTAACTTTCTTATTGAATACGATATTTTTTTGGCCTTTAGTTACAACCTACCTATATAATTCGTTGATCCCAGGGTCTCGAAACTACCCCATTTCTCCCCTTCGTGTTTTATGCAAAACGAAGTACCTAGCCTACGTCCTTCCCAGGGTCTCAAAATATCTCCATACCAAATTTCATCTAATTCAGTTCAGCGGTTTAAGCGCAAAAAGGTAACAGACAGATAGACAGAGTTAATTTCGCCTTTATAATATTAGTATAGTATAATTTTAAAAAAGCATACGTATCTATTTTTAACCAGTCTGACCTTTAAGACTGGTTTCTAGCTTCAGGCCACACGTTACGTCAGTCAAATTACTTAAGGTTGCCCTAATCGATCATTCTTCCATACAAACGTAGTCTGGCGATTACTCCACTTTTTTACGGTGTACATTCAAAATAAAAAATGATATCAGTTTGTCTCATCATTATCTAGGACTGAATGATAAAAAAAAAATTGTAAGTTATGAGCGACGTAAGTTCCAAATTTCAACATTAATTTCAACGCATCTTTGGGCGGAAATAAATACCATAAAAAGAAGGAAAATTGCAAAACAGTTACTATACAGGTTAAAAAAAGCTAATAATTTTATTTAAAACAAATACATTCAGTAGTTTTTTCATGATACCCTTTCGTTCTAAATCATCATAAATATATTATGTACTAGCTGTTCCACGCGGCTTCGCTCCCGTGGACCACCCCACAGGACCCGTTTTCGGGTTTAAAAAATAGCCTATGTTACTCAGGAATAACGTAGCTTTCTATTGATGAAAGAATTTTTTAAATCGGTCCAGTAGTTTCGGAGCCTATTCGGTACAAACAAACAAAAAAATCTTTCCTCTTTATAATATTAGTATAGATATACCATGAATGTGTAATCGTACGCGCACTAGCTTCTTACTGCTCATCACAGCGTCTATCCTTTTCGTACATGTTTGTGCGTCGAATATGATAGTATGCATTTTAACGCCGTCCACAAAATAGTTCGTGCCGCCGACTAGGGCAATCTTAAGTGACTATTGAAGTTTAGATTTTCTTGTTTTTTGATGTTTATATATATAACGATAGCCACCGGTCACGACCGTGACTTTCAACTTGCTAATTTAATTTTATATTCGGCTTTAGACACAGTTTTGTTTTCAAATAAGGCGATTGGTTTTCTAAGGCGATGATAGCTCAGTGGTAGTGACGTCGGATACCGAGACGAAGGTCGCGGGTTCGAATCCTACAATGAGCTTGAGCTTTCGGTGAAGGAAAACATCGTGAGGAAACGCGCACGGTGGTAGGGTACTTTGTAGTACCCGCCTGGCTGGCAACCACCCTCAAGTTGAAAATCTGTCGCCAAGCACCTTCCGGTGTGTTCCGACAGCAGCACTTGAGAGCCAGTTCCCTTCTAGGCTTTGTGTGCTTACCACCATCGGCCACATCATCACTGACCACGGTGAGATTGTGGTCAAACGCAGGCCTATACATAGTAAAAAAAAAAAAAAAAAAACGTTGTCCCACACTAGGATTTTTCCTGTTTCGTGGGTCAACACAGATTTTTAATCTCATTCACGAACAGCCAGACCCGCAGCCGAATTGCGTAAGTGCGCAAAGAAGTTAAACTCTATCCAACCGACCAAATCGACCAATCACATGCGAGATGAATGACGCGACCGTTTTGTGTGATAGGCCGATTTGGTCGCTTGGATAGAGTTTAACTTCTTTGCGCACTTACGCAATTCGGCTGCTGGAACACCCATCTTTAATCCGTACAAATATTTTTTTCCGTGCGGGAATCGAACCCGCGACACACAGCGAGGAGTCGATCGCTCAACTTTTTTTATAATTAAGTATTATCTTAATTGGTTAAGTAGAATAAACAGGCGATTAATCCTCGATTACGTTAACAGCCCGATAATTGAGAGCTGGGAAACTGGCAGTAAGCAACGCCTTCTAGAATGCTATTGGAATTGCAACGCCCTGTTGTTAAGACTTATCTAATTTTAATATCGTTATTTATACAACCGCAAAAGGTGACGCATGTAGTAGTACATACGAAGGTAGTTTTGCTGAACAATTAAATGCTCTGATAGGAACAGGTGACCCTGGCTCACAGCTGCCGTTTCATTTAAATCATGAGGAACTATGCGAAACATTTATGGAAGAACAAATCACAGCGCTAGCTCTTCCAATGGCAAAGTGTATTTTCGGAGAATTTCATGATATCCAAATGTTGATGCAAGATGAGCTTGTGTTACGGTACCATGTGATTTTGGCACGGAAAATTTTCAAGGTTTCCGGGAATCGATCTGATGGACAACGCGTTGCACACATCCCAAAAAAATTCTTTGATATCAACGAAAAATATCTGCATTTGTTCAAAGATGAACTGTGCTCAGAAATTTTAAGAAGGGGAAAGTTTAATAAATACTCTTTATTACAATTTCCATTGTCATTAATAGACAAATACGATATTACAGAATTGAATGATTTATTTGAAAATTATATTATTTATAAAAACGGTAAATTTGAGATAATAGATAAAAATACATCAGCAACAATAACAAATTACGATAATAAATTCCTAAAAAAAATTAATGAGTCGCAAGAAAGCATTAGAAGAGCCCTTGAAGTCTCTGTAAGGTACTGTTTGCCATCTCTAGAATTTAAAGTACCAGCTTCGTTTGGCAATAAAGACTTATCAATAAAAGGCAATGACGACAGAATCGAAAGAAAACTTAATGATTTGACATCAAAAATTGTAGGATTAATAGAAAAATCCAAAATCATATACTGAAAGATATGTTAGACGCGTCGAACTGATACCTACTGATAAAATAAATGTTGGCTTGCATCAACTTTTAAGCAGACCTGGTTTTCGCAGAAGAGAAAGAGTAGAAGGAGAAGAAGAGCGATTCCGTTCTCTAAACGACTTGGATGATGATGTTGTACTTATCGTTGGAGTTCCCGGAATGGGAAAATCTACTCTACTTACTCATTTGTCTCTTACAACAAAACTGGTTGATATAGAGGGATGTTTAGAATGGATACTTAGAATTAATTTGTTGGAATACTCGAAAGAATTTAGTGAGTGGAAAGATAAGAGAACAAACATTGATACTTTGGAGTCTTTGAAATTCTTGTGCAAAGTTGCACGCAGCGAGGAAAGTAGCAATAAGAAGAATCTAACATTAACACTGGAGAAATATAAGGGTTCTGTGTATTTAAAGGAATGTACAGGTGACGAGTGGGCTGTCTTTGAGTTAAAAATGTTCTTAAATTATTATAACAGCCATAAAAAATTAATAATTTTATTTGATGGCTTCGATGAAATCTGCCCAACCTACGCGAACGAAGTGTTGGCATTAATTAAAGCTGTAAAGAAATTTCCTCGGCATCCTAAAATATGGATCACCAGCAGATCGTATGATAAAATGGACAGTATTTTAGAATTACAATTTGTTAGATTGTATGAAATGGATCCCTTATATGATTTTGAGCAGCTCTCTTATCTGTATTCTTTTTGGGATGAAAAAAATATATTTAAAGACCTCAATGACAACCAACTTGAAAATATTTACGGCTTTATCATATATTTGGCTCAAAGTGAAGATGTATATAAATTTATAAAAAAAAGCGATTTATCAATCGAATCAAAAAAAGAGATACCATTTCTAATAGTTTTTGTGAGCTTTATAAAATATCTGAATGAAAATCTTGTATACGACTCCGCGCCACCTTTCGTTATTAAAGCTCTTGATGATGTCATCCATACGTTTAACCAAATTATCGAAAATCACGCGTTCGAGGATGATTCCGTCTTTCAGTCTTCAATCCCGTTACACCTTAACATAATTGGTGATTACGTGTACAATAAAATAATAGAAACTAACACTAAACCTACCGAATGGGACTTGGATACTAATATATTTAATATTTACGAAGATTTTATGGTAACCAAATTGAAAAAAATACGTTTTCAAGAAAAAGCCCAAAATGACATGTCCAAACCAGATAATATATCAGCTTACGAACGAGAATATGCAGATTTTAAAGATAAGCATAAAAAGCTAGCGGCATACACTGTTTTTGACAAACGCCTATTTAATGAAGATGAGTCCAAACAAGTCGAGAGAATGATTGGCAAGCTGAAAGAGGAAGAAGAGAGAACAGGCATCATTTGTAGAGTAGTGAACGATATCCCAATTTTTGTTCACTCGTCTTTCGCTGAATACTTTGCAGTCGAATACATTTGTGATTTACTAAAAAGTAAAGAGAACCAGAAATCTCTTTGGGATTTTATATTGAACGAGATGTTTTTCAACTGTAACTTGAACGTGCTGGCTACACTGGACGCTAAAATAAAAACCGACACAGACTTGCCTGCACTATTTAAAAAGAATAAAAAAATAATATTTGATTTACTGTTGAAACAAGGTAAAAACACTGAAAATAAGCCAGGTGAAATGAAGTCGTCTCTTTGTGAAGCGATTCGAACTGACTTACGAAATATAGGGTCGTTATTGTTATCAATAATCGAAGATCAATTAGACGACAGTAATTTGTTGGATTTCATCGAAATCGTAAAAGGAACTAATATGTTCCTCATAGCTGTTAAAATGGAGTGTGAAGAGGCAGTAGCGACAATAGTCAATCACGTCAAAGCTATAGATGAAACCAAGTTAGTTTTGTTGTTCGAAGATTTTGATCTGAATGAGAACATTAACATGCATACTACAGATGAGTTAGTTCATATATTACATAAACATGTGTGGACACGAATGGATATTGTTCCCGATTGGGAAAATTTGGCAGATTTTAGTGGTCAAATATATTTTATATAGGTTAATAGTTGCGGTGAACGTAGAACTCCAATAGGCACTAAAACTAAAATAAGCGATGTCTGGTGACAATAAAGGAAAACCTTTTTTTGCGTACAAATATTGACATAAGAGAACGTTTATCAAGTAAGTTTATGAATTCGCACTAAAACCTTCTAACTACTCTCGGTCACATTACACACGTGTGTAGCAGTAGCCGTGCCGTGCACTTTCTGCGTAGTAATGGAACAGCATCTTTACTAATAAAATAAAGATAAAATATAACGATGAAAAATAATCTCCGCCAAGACGTCAAAGTTTATTATTTTTGATAATTTGTATGTACATAAGAATTGTGTATATTTTTATTTGTGTATTACTTACATGCTAGTTCCTGAATTTTGTAGTAATTTTAATTTAAATAAAGCATAGCTTGTGTTTGGTAGTACACATTTTTTGTTGGTTGAATAAATTTCTACACGGAGAGATTTTGAATATATTCGTTCATGTAAACTGAGCCAAATTGTTTTTACAAGCTTTTATTTATTTTCACCTGTCCCGCAGGCTTATTTATCTATTGCAAGAGCAAAACGATAGCGAATTTTGTTCTTCCATACAGAAGTTTTAAAGTTGTTGGCGGTTTTTTTTTTAATAAGCACACTTGACAAACAGCGAGCGATTAGCAAACGATTGTGTAGGACCTGCCATACCTACACTGCAGGTAATTCCAACTTTTATGGCATAAAGCGTTTGATCGCTATCGTTTTGCTCTTGCAAAAGATACGTAATAAGCCTGCCGGTGTTTGTAATGAAATTGCAAGATGAATTTGATCTACTTCCTAGTGTATGATACGCTCTACACGTCGTCGGTTAGTTCCGCTATGCTCTAGTCCCGCTATGGTCGACTCGAAAAATACCTACTGAAAGGAAAGCCCAAAATCTTATTCGCGGGCAGTGATGCAGAAAAGTTTTACAGTGTCATATTTTATTTAACCATTTAAAAAGCAAATTACTTTCGCAAAAAAAAGTTATTAAACGTTCCGTTTCATCATACTAACGCACACTCACCTCACCGCCACTCAACACGTCGCGTCATTCATTTTAAAAATAAAGTGTTCATCCATTTCATAGAACTGTGAAAAACAAAACGTCTTTCCGTAAAAGAGAAACTTAACCTTAAAATATTTCGATATGTTTAGTTTAATTTAAATATTTTTCAATTTACTGCTCAATTTTATTTTTTATTTTGAAAGGAAATTTTTCATATGTACAACTGACTATTCCTAATCTTATGACTAATAACAAAACAAATTTACATACAAAAGGGAGAGGGAAAAGGGCTCATAGCGCATCAAAAAATTCTTCCACATCGATGTCAATGGGAAACGTGCCCAGAACGCTGACACAATTGAATTCAAATTAATCAATTAAATCGGGCGCACGGTTGGCGCAGTGGTTGAGCAATTGACTGCTGCGCTGCGTGTCGCGGGTTCGATTCCCGCACGGAACAAAAATTTGTATGACCTACAGATAATTGTTCCGGCTCTGGGTGTTTGTGTATGTGAGTTTATATGTTTGTAAACGCACCCACGATACAGGAAGAAATTCCTAGTGTGGGGCAACGTTTTTTTTAAAGAAAAAAGAAAAAAGAAAAAGAGAAATTAATAATTAATTTAATTTGGCAATTTTATTGAATTCAAACCATATTCAAACACTTTTCTTTCCAACTGTAGCTTCCATTGTTCAAGTATAGTCGAAGAATTTCGGGCATAGCGGACCCATATAAAAATAAAGAATTGCCAAACTTAAGTGGCAGTGGGCAGGGCACATTACACACACTGGAATGGCGACCGCGAACCGGAAGACGATACGTTGGAGGGCCTCCCACTATGTGGGCCGATGACCTGGTTAAGGTTGCGGAAGGCGCTGGATGCGAGACGCGCGGGATCGGTCAATGTGGCGACGCCTGGGGGAGGCCTATGTCCAGCAGTGGACGTCTTTCGGCTGAAATGATGATGATGAATGATGATAGTAATGTTATTGCTGTTTTAGCGCATCCAGGTAACCTAGACCGAGACCTAGGACCTGTATCTAGTTGTCTATCATTTAGTTGTATATAAAGCTTACCATCATGTGAGATAGTGGTCAAGCGCAAGCCTATAGACGATAAAAATAAAAAAAAACATTGTTTGTACGAACCAGTATGTTGGTTTCTTTGTGTGTTTTAGCGGGCTGACCGCTTTCAGTTGCACTTGGTGCCTGAAAGTTTATAGACATACTATCTGAAGTATTACCTCTCGGTAGCCTGCTAGCACATACTCAAAACCATCCATGTCTGATGAAGATCGCTTGGATGGTTTGATTAGAAATCAACTCGGTGAGATCGCGCAATTTCGTAAAACAGCCGCTTTCAAATGCCCTAAGTGCCTGAAAAGTTAAAGATGTTCTAACGTACTACCATTCGATAGCCCGTTTGCATGCCTTCCAAACCATGATTTAAGTTGAGGATCGCTTTGATGGTTTGGGAGATACTCAACTTACAAGATTGCGGGATCAACAAATTATCGTCAAATTGACCCTTCCAGGGTGGGCACGCGCCCGAGGGTTATAGTTGCACCTACTAAAGTACCACTCTGGGATAGCCTGTCGAAATAGCTACCGGATTGTCTTTAGTTGGTGGTAATTACTTAGATAGTTTAAGTACAATTTAACTTATAAGACAGTAAAATTGCATATTTTTGTCAAAATGCCGCTTTCAGGTGGTTACGTGCCTGAAAGATATAGATATAGTGTTAATCTATATCTATACTAATAATCTAATATATATAAATCTCCTGTCACGATGTTTGTCCGCGATGGATTCCTAAACTACATAACCGAATTTAAATTAAATTGGCACACCGTGAGCAGTCTGGTCCAACTTGAGATATAGGGTAGGGTAGGTAGGGTAGGGTAGGGTAGGTAAGGTAGGGTAGGGTAGGTAGGGTAGGGTAGGGTAGGGTAGGTAGTTAGGGTAGGGTAGGTAGGTTAGGGTAGGGTAGGTAGGGTAGGGTAGGTAGGGTAGATGAATGTTTGGTGTTTTTATGGCAAAACAAAGTTTGCCGGGTCAGCTAGTCTATACTAATATAATAATAATAATAATATCTAATAATATCTTGCTCTTAAATACAATCTTGTGGAATCGGAAGTGCCTTACTATAAGTATGTGCCCGACCCAGTTCTCGAAAATGGCAATGTCACGTTGTATTGGGATCGGTCTATCATCACTGACAGGACTATTGTTGCCAATAAACCTGACATAGTGGTGATAGACCGACCAGAGCGTCGCGCAATGATTGTTGATATAGCGGTCCCCCATGACGAGAACCTCGTGAAGGCTGAGAGAGATAAGAAAAGCAAGTATCTTGATCTGGCTCGCGAGGTTGTCGACATGTGGGATGTGAATACAGCAGTCATTGTGCCGATAGTCGTGACGGCCAATGGTATAATAGCCAAGAGCCTCGACGAACATCTGAGGAGGCTCTCGTTGGGCAGCTGGATCAAGGGCTTGATCCAGAAGGCGGTACTCCTGGACACGGCGCGTATAGTCAGGAGGTTCCTCTCTCAGGAGCCCTGACCACCGGTAGCTTGGACCCTGTTCCCGATACCGGTGGGCTACTATTTTTGTATTTTTAAATGTTTTTTTATATTTTTTTGTATAGAATAATATTTAAAAATGTTAAAATATGTATATAAAATAAATAAATGCAATAATAATATTATAAAGAGGAAAGATTTTTTTGTTTGTTTGTTTGTACCGAATAGGCTCCGTAAATACTGGACCGATTTGAATAATTCTTTCACCAATAGAAAGCCACATTATTCCTGAGTGACATAAGCTATTTTTTTTATCCCTAAAATGGGTCCTGTGGGGTGGTCCACGGGAGCGAAGCCGCGGGTAACAGCTAGTGTATTATATTTCGATAGCCTGTTAGAAGGGCTACAAGGCCATCCTTGTAAGGTGGAGATTACTTGGATAGTTTTCGACAAAAAAGAACTTATAAGTGGTAAATACAATAAAGTTTCCCTTTATCCCTCATTCATCCTGGAGAATATCTTGGATAGAGGGCTTGAAGGCGCACACGCCTATATATAATATGTCATATTTCCTACAGAAACAAGGAGGATTTATTGATTAATATGATGTAAACAAAGTAAATTTTTTTTTTTTTTTTTGAAAAAACGTTGCCCCACACTAGGAATTTCTTCCTGTATCGTGGGTGCGTTTACAAACATATAAACTCACATACACAACACCCAGAGCCGGAACAACTATCTGTAGGTCATACAAATATTTGTTCCGTGCGGGAATCGAACCCGCGACACGCAGCGCAGCAGTCAATCGCTCAACCACTGCGCCAACCGTGCTCCCATAATTAGTTAAAAATAAAAGTTTAATTTGGAAGTGTTTTTGACACTGGTCGAGTCAAAGCTCCAGAGGCTTTCTTGGTTATGGTGCGATTGAATTGCGCATACTGATCCCGCCTAGTCCTTTCTATCATTTGACTACTAGCCGCGATGCACCATCGTTGTTATCGCTGTTATTACGAACTATCTGAGCAGAGGAATTGTCCGCGAAGCGAAGCCAATATAAGGCGTGGTCGTGCAAAATGCTACAGGCAGGTATAGATGGCATGCGGTGAGATTAAAACACAATGTGTTCTGGTAACTATTCATGTATTTCTTGATTATCAAGCAGTCCAGCAGCCGTATTGCGTAAGTGCGCAAAGAAGTTGAACTCTATCCAAGAGACCAAAACGGCCAATCACACAAAACGGACGCGTCATTCTTCTTCTTCTGGTCGATTAGGTCGGTTGGATAGAGTTTAACTTCTTTGCGCACTTACGCAATAAGGCTGCAGGAATAGCGAGTATACATATATATTCAGTAGCAAAACTATTATTAAACATCAGGCACACTTAGAATATGAAATTTGGAAGAAAAGAATTAAAACATGTGTTCACTTTTGACGAAGAGGAAGTTGGAAAAATTGTCTTTGTATAGAGGGACAACGATGCTCTATAGTCTATACTAATATGTAATTAAAGTAAAGCGTAGTACACATGTTTCATCAATCGCTATGCACCAAACGTTTTGGGAATACTTTCATTGCTTAGATAAAGTACCTATAGATTAAGCCTTAAAATGACCTTGATTGATAGAGCGAGATGGCTAATTGGCAGCTCTATGTAAATAATAAGGACAAAACATTATTTTTTGTCTTTGTCACCGTGGCCGGTTTTTGTTGTTTGTCAAACTCTAATACAATGGTAGGTTTGACAAACAATCTCGGTTTTGTTTGATTTTCTATGATTTCGTGGTATTATGTGTTAATTGAGACAAGGAATTTGGGTTATTTATAGATAATAAGTGTCAGTGCGATGGTGGGTTGTAGTGTTCTTGTTCTTGTTGTAACACCTATACTAACTATTGCTGTTTCATGTGCGGCCACGCCAGTGCTTAATCTATAGGTACTTTATCTAAGTTTCATTGTGCGTACAGCCACAGATAATATAATACTAGCATAGTACAGCTAAGGAGTGGCATTCTCTGTCGGTTTCCTGATAGCTACAACCTGGGGTCTTCAAGAAAAGAGTGAACAGGTTACTTATAAGCAAGCGTGGTTTACCGCGACCGTCGGCCACATTAATATGTGTTTATTTTAGTATTAACTTAATAGTTACCATCAAATGAGATAGTGGTCAAACGTGAGTCTATATTACTATTTATATATTAAGACGACGACTAACGCCAACGACCTCGAGGGAACAAAACGCGCGCCCGTTTCATACCCGCGCGACCCAAAATCTTGTAGTTTTTTGTACTTTCCTTATTATACTAAGACTTTTAAAAAAAAAGCTACAGATCAAAATGTAGATCATTAAATTGTCTTTGAGATGGTGTCGATTTCATTCAAATACGCCCAGCGGGGTTAATGCGATTGTCGTTTTTATGTCCGTTTTAGACATAACTTTACAAATGAATTACACTATGTTATACGAATAAAACTCAAAATTTCTGTAACATATATTTATTCCAAAAAATTACGACTAGCCGTCGAGACGTGATTCTCATTTTAAAATCAGCTACTCAAGGGAATCTGCGCCTAAAACATCGATAATAAATTGCAATGAACATCGACTTTTTTGCAAAACAATATAGTAGGACCGCACTAACATTATCTTATCTTGGGTGACGCATGCATCGAGACGTGACAAGGATAATCTTAGGACATAAGTTCAGACTTATTTCAGGCGCACCTACCTATATGTTTGAAATAACAAGATATTAATAATATTAGCTCTGCCGAATTTGTGCGTATTGACATTATCTACAATGCTGTGTTTGTGAGTTTCCATTAGTGCAAATCGGAAAAGGAGGCTGCATGTAAGTATATATTATTTGTCACTTTGTACTTTAAATAAGTTTTTAATCGACTTACCAAAAAGGAGGAGGTTCTATGTTCGACTTTATTTTTTTTTTCACTGTTATCTCCGTCAATTGAGAAAAATATTTTTTTGTTTGAAAGAGTATGTTCCGAAATTGGTCCCATTTTAATTTGGTGAAGATCTGATGTTGAGCTGCCGAGATATACAACAGAACTCTTTAATAAATAACGACCAATCTATATCCCCTAATGATAGGGACTTGCGAATAAACCGCAACACTGTATCCTCTGTATCCCCTAATGATAGGGACTTGCGAATAAACCGCAACACTGTATCCTCTGTATCCCCTAATGATAGGGACTTGCGAATAAACCGCAACACTGTATCTTCTGCATCCTCTGTATCCCCTGTACCCACTGTATCCTCTGCATCCACTGTATCCTCTGTAACCCCTAACGATAAGGACTCGAGAACTAGTAGCACCACTGTATCCTCTATATCCACTAGTTCCGCTGATCATAAAATAAATCAACCTGTACATGCCAAATCCACTTTAGACTCAATCGCTTCTCGTTCAACTCCTGAAACAAAAATTTATGAAATTAATATTAGTCCATTTAAGAGACGGCTACCTCACATCCTTGTCCATACCCCAGTATCAAACTCTACCATATCTCTTCTTGTAGATTCTGGCGCAACAGTAAGCCTCCTAAAAAACTCTTCTTCCAGTTGATATCACACCAGATAAAATCCTTTTAAAAGGTATTGACCCCATTGATCAAGCCTCACCAACAATACGCCATTTTCCGCTTAAAATAAAAATTGATGATAAAAATAGTATCACGCATAGATTCCCCCGAATACACTTACCATATGATGGCGTAATTGGCACTGATATGCTAATTGCTTTTGGCTGCACTATTGATTACATTCATGAAACCTTGAAAGTAGCTAATACGAAATAAAATTACATTTCAATGCACCTATTTATGTAATTCCTGCCAGAACCGAAACTGTCGTAGAATGCTCTGTATCCAATCCTGAGGTGAAAGAAGGACTCGTACTAGATCAATGTTATCACGAAGACTTACTGATCGCCAATTGCTTAGTCACAGTTAAAGAAAATAAAAGAATTAACTTATCAATAATCAACACTTCTGAATCTCCTATAACCCTAAAGTCAAACTTGGATATCACACTCATTCCCTTAAATTCTTTAGTCAAAAAGTTCGATTCATTAAATACTCATACAGCTTGTCATTTTAAAAGCACCGACTCTTACCTCCGAACACATAAAGTATTAAACCTTCTCAGAATCTCCCACCTCAATACTGAAGAAGCAAATGCCCTCCACGATATTTGCACCGAATACTCAGATATATTTTATATTCCTGGTGACATACTTTCCCACACAAATGCACTTAAGCATAACATAACAACAAGCGTTCAAAATCCTATACATGTAAAATCTTACCGGTTCCCAGAGGTACACAAACAAGAAGTCAACAAACAAATAGACTAAATGCTTGATCAAGGCATCATAAAACATCCAGAGTCTCCATGGTCTTCACCAATCTGGATTGTCCCAAAAAAATTTGATGCATCCGGACAGCAAAAATGGCGCATAGTTATCGATTACCGAAAACTAAATGACATCACTATTGGTGATAGCTACCCTGACCGCAGATATCCGAAATTTACTTATCATCAATTTAATCTACTCCTTTATCAATAATTATCAATAATTATATATCAATAATTTAATCTACTCCTTTATCTCATTCAACCACAAAGGAAAAACAATATATTTCCTATTCACAAAAGTATATCACTTTCATAATAGTTCTTATGAAGACATAAATTATAATAAATTATAAAAGTATAATAAATCTTCAATCCGATATACTACGGCAGGGTAAGCGAGGGAATATTTGGTGAGGTCGTCTTTCGTCTTGTAGTGTTACAATAAATTTGAGCTTAGTAAGGCCAGCTTCTGGAAGGGGACCCACAAGGTCGAGGCTGAGTCGTTCAAATGGTTTAGTGGAAGTGGTAGTTATCTGCATTGGGGATTTATTAATCTGTCTTAGAGCCAGTTTCTGAAGTCGACGTCACATCTCAAATCAGCTGACAATTTGTCACAAATTAACCAGCCGTCAGTTGTCAGTGAGTTTCTCAACATTTCATCATCGAGAAATTACGTAATCGGTTGTTACATTAAATAATCGACATTAATTTATTTCGGTTAAGTACATTTTTTATTTTATCTTCAATTCTTTTTATAGCAATTTAATCGTGATTATGTATTTACTTAAGTACTAGGTACATATCTATATTATATATAAGTACATGCTTTTTTCTATATATATTTTTTTTTTTTCAAATTTTTCATTATCCCCACTTATCCGGAGGCCTCACTGTTCTGCCAAAACGAGTGATATAATTATTATCGCTGCTATGAGTGTCACTAACATTAGGGACAGAGTTATTGATATCGGGGGCCGAGTTCAACGATTCACCTGACTGACTAAAAACAATGTCCTCATAATGATCTTGTACGTCATAGCTAGTGTTAGGTTGCATTGGCTGTGAATCTATGGTTACTTGACGTCTATTTCTTACTATTATGCTTCCCGTGTGTAACTTTATTTGGTAGCTGCGATCCCTTAACTTTTTTAATATTATACCTGCTATCCATTTCTTATTTTTCTCATATTTTATTGAAGTGAAACTTCTTTATCGACGTATGGGAGAAAATTTTGTACGTAGAGTCCGTCCAACGAAAAAAGTCCCGCGGAAATACATGGAACTAACAAGATTTGTTAGAGGACAGCGTACAGTCGCATAGAAACTAGCGCCGCGTCTACGGGATTTCTTTCGTTGGACGGACTCTATCGTCACGTTTTTCGGTTACGCGCCATGTTGCTTTTTTTATCAAAGTTTAGTAAAAAGACTTATTCAAATTTAAGTGAATTTACAAGAAAAGTGAGTGATTATATATTTCGTTTTATAAATTCAACACGTATGAGCATGATTTTAATATTTATAAATTAATTAATTTATAAATATAAATTACTCATTAATTGTATGCATGTCTATAATAATAAAATAGCTTTAATTTAATACGGAAAAAA
Source organism: Anorthoa munda (assembly GCA_945859665.1). Lineage (NCBI taxonomy): Eukaryota > Metazoa > Arthropoda > Insecta > Lepidoptera > Noctuidae > Anorthoa > Anorthoa munda. Next base: position 8,773,233 of record OX243919.1, on the reverse strand, counting down.
TTGTTTTTCTTAAGGCTTAAGCCTTATATACCCCATTTTCTTGAAGTTGCAAATAGTAGAAAAATGATATGTCGTAAAGAAGTTTCACTTCTTACCTGTGTACTCTGGTACACACACACATTTTTTTTTACTGCTTGCCGTGTATAAAGAGTAGATAAATTCTTTGCATTCCTATCGTAATATTGCTTATACGTCTGTTGTTTTCTTTGTAGTTCGTGCCGAATGGAATCATTAGGCGGTTTTATTTCTCGCACTAATGGAAAAATACTGCGTAATTTTCTACATTGTAGTATTTCTGCAGGAGAGGATAACTTGTCACTAATTGGTGTGTTTAAATATTCTAATAGTGCCAATCTAAAATCTGATTTGCAGTGAAGACTTTTCTTCATAATCGTTTTAATGGTTTGTACGGCACGTTCTGCTTGGCCGTTTGATTGTGGATATCGAGGCGATGACGTAACATGATTAAATTTCCATTCACGAGCAAACTCACGAAACTCATCTGATATGAACTGAGGTCAACAGTCTGACACTACTGTTTGAGGGATTCCAAACCGGCTAAAAGTGCATTTCAAGTGTTTTATTATAGACCCTGAAAGTGTGCTATTTAACTCCACGACTTCTATAATTTTGCTGTAATAATCCACAATCAAAAGGTAGTTAATACCTGCAAAATAAAATAAATCCATCCCTACTTTTGACCATGGTTCCCTAGGTAATTCATGCGGTATCAACTCTTCTTTGCTGTTATTTCTTCTATAAGTTAAACATGTCTGACATTTGTCTATTAGGTTTTTTAGTTGATTATTCAATTCAGGCCAAAACAGTAACTCTTTAGCTCGAAGTATACATTTATCTAAGCCTAAATGAGCAAAATGTAAGTTATATAACATTTCTTTTAGTAATTTTTTGGGTATAATTATTCTGTTTCCTCTCCATAACAACCCATACGCCTCTGTCAACTCGTGTCTGTACTTCCAATATGGTTCAGTACCTATATCCACCTTACTCTTGTCTACGGGCCACGCTTTCATTAAGTATTTTTTTACTTTTTGTAATACTTCATCTACTTCTGTCTCTTTTAAGAGTACTGTAAAATGCGAATCTGTTAACTCATTTGCTACTGATATAGATCGTATCGTTTCTATGATTTCATTTTGTAATGTGTTATCACTACAATTGGATGACTCATAAGCACGTGAAAGTGTGTCGGCGATGTACAATTGTTTACCGGGTTTGTATATTAATTGAAAAGTGTATGGTTGAAGTCGTAGTAACATACGTTGTAACCTTGGAGGACTATCTATAATTGCTATCTTAATGATCGTTATCAGTGGCTTATGATCGGTTTCAATGGTGAAGTCTGACCGTCCGTAGATGTATCCATAGAACCTTTCGCATGCAAACACACACGCATATAGCTCCTTTTCTATTTGTGCGTAACGTTGCTCCGTTTTAGTTAAAGACTTTGAAGCGTAACAGATAGGGTGACCGTTTTGTAACAACACGGCCCCTAGTCCACTTTTACTGGCATCTACTGATATTGTTATAGGTTCATGCATACTATAAAACTGTAAAACTGGTTTTTTAACAAGACTCTGTTTTAATTCGTTAAAAGCTTTCTCGTGTGTTTCCATCCAATGCCATTCTATATCTTTCTGCAATAACTCTCTGATCGACTTAGTCTTATCAGATAAGTTTGGTATGAAGTTACCTACATATGTAACCAAACCTAAAAATCTTTCTAAATCTTTAACTGACTGTGGTTTCGACATGTTAATTATAGCTGACACATGACTTTCATCCGGGAATAAGCCATTCTGTGTGATTTTATGGCCTAAATATTTTATTTCGATTAGACCAAACTTACATTTGGTCTTGTTTAATTTTAAATTAATTTTACGACATCGATCCAATACACGTTTTAATCTTTCATCATGTTCTTGACCTACCACTAACCAACAAATCATCAACAAACAAACCTACCCCTTCTATATTATCAAAGTTTTCATGAACTCTTTTGTGGAAAACTTCACTAGCTGAGCATATAAGGCATTCTCAAAAATTTGTAACGGCCAAACGGAGTATTGAATGTGCAATAATCTGTGCAATCGGGATGTAGTTTAGTCTGCCAAAATCCGTTAGAAGCGTCGAGGGTACTAAAATATTTAGCTCCTGAAAGATTGGATAAAATTTCTTCTTGAGTGGGTAAGCGAAAATGCTCACGCTTTATTGCTAAATTAAGCTCTTTCGGATCGAGGCAAATTCGTAAGTCACCATTTGGTTTCTTTACTATTGTTACACTATTTACCCAATCTGTAGGCCCTCCTACTTTCGCTATTACACTTTTTTGCACCATTTCATCTAACTTTTTCTTTACTTGGTTTTTAATAGGTATTGGTATTTTGTATGTTCCTGGCAAGCAACCCAAACCTTCAAACACATCTCCATAATCAATTAAAATCTTATTATGAAAATCTTTGTCACTATCTATCGAATATATTCGTTTCACTAATTTTAATTCATCACAGGCGTATTTTCCTAGAATTGGTTCTGAATTCACATTTACAACTTTAAACTCTAAAATATAATCGTTATTTTTGTACCCTATCTTTATGAAACACTTACCGATTAAATCTATCTCCGTGCCCGAATAGCCATGCAGTTTACTAGTCGTTGACAGCAAGTCCTCAGGTTTAATGTTTAACATAGATAAATAATGCTCGGGTAATACATTGACGTCGGCGCCCGTGTCAATTTTAAAACTTATTTCATTATTGTTTATTTTTATTTTTACTGTTCATTCATCATAATTACAATTATTATTTACAGAATAAATTACCTGTTCATCCGATTCTACGATCTGATATACGTTACACATACGAGCGAAGTGATTCAAACGCGTACAGCGCCCACATCTTTTTCCATATGCTGGACAGGAATTCACGAAGTGTTTTATACCGCACCGTGTACAGTTTATTGGACCATTTTGTACATTTCTATTGCCTTTGTTGCTGCTCACGCCACCCGGTGTCCATGCCGTCGATGTATCCCTCGCGTCACCAGCATTACCGCTGCGGTTCGCAAAGCTCGTTCGGCTGGCACGGTGGCGGCTCGCACGACCCCGTACTGACGATGACGTGTACAGAGCGCCGCGCGCGCCCCGATTGCGTCGCGACTCGATCCTCCAAACGTTATCCTCTTGAACATTGTCGGTAGATTTCGTATTCGCTCGGTTTTCCGTGCGCATTTTTTCTGAATTTTGTTTGGAAATAATTACTGACTGACAAATGTTTATCGCTTTTTCCAGCGTTAAATCTGCTTCCCGTAGTAATCTTTCTCTTATCCCTGCATTCAAAATTCCACAAACCAAACGATCTTTTATCAACGACTCACGCAGAGTTTCAAATTCTCAGCTAATAGCTAATTTCTTAAGCTCAAACACATATTGCTCAATAGATTAATTTTCGCCTTGGTTCCGTGTAAAGAAATTATTTCGCTCCACCGTCAAATTCTATTTCTTTTCGAAGTAATCTTTGAATTTACTTAATATTTCATCAACTGTTGAACATTTTGTGTTGAATTGTTCATATAGCTCTCTGCATTGTTCTCATGACCGACGGTAGAATATGCATCTCCCGAAAAATGAAGCATGAAAGAGGAATGGAATGAAAGAATTTGCAAAGATTAGGCGCTAACGTCGTTAGCGGAATTAGTAAAAAAAAGAAGATAGATGTTTTATAATTACTAGCACTCCGCCCGCGCCTTCGTTTGCCTGAATTGAAAAGCTTCCGATATTACATAGGGCGTGTGCGGATAGTGAATGCGACCAAATATAAGCTATTGTTATAAAAAATATATATATTTAAAAATGAAAAACCCGCCTGCTTAAGAAGAAAAAAAAAAACATTTTTTTTTTTTTTACGTCTTTTTAGTTATCACTTTTTTTCGAATGACTTTTAAACATATAAGTGGTTTGTATTTTTGTAATCACCTCTAAAAACTTGCAATGCTGATTCTCTGGCCGAAGAAAAGGCCAGCCCTCTGGTCAAGTGAAGAGTCGACGAGCTTTGTGCTAATTTCTCGAAATACTCGATGCGCACTCGGACCCCATGAACCTAATGTTTCAACCCCAAACGGCTCAAACATATAACTTCCAATAAGGTTGTTATATTTTCGCCGTTTGAGGTTTTCTGCACCGGCAGCAGCCGCCCCAGCACAGCATTTTTTGCTTTTTAGAGATTTTGTTTCGGGGGTTTTTTAATTTTTTTATATAATTTTGTAATTTGTATATAACTTGGTTTCACGGTCTATTGTTCCACAGTAATTTATAACTTTCCGTTAGTTATTCTGAGTCAGTTTTAACGAGTTGTTCATTGAGACGATATTAAAAATGTATGTGCCCTTATAAAAAAAACCGGCCAAGTGCGAGTCGGACTCGCACACGAAGGGTTCCATACCATTATCGCAAAACACTGCAAAAAAATAACGTTTGTTGTATGGGAGCCCCCCTTAATTTATTTTATTTTAATTTAATAATAATTATTTTTTGAAGAGAATATACAACTAAATATTCTGTGAATATTTCAAGCGTCTACCTGTTGCCGTTATTAATATCGAGCAAAAAACGGCAAAAATATCACGTTTGTTGTATGGGAGCCCCCCTTAAATATTAATATTATACTGTTTTTAGTATTTGTTGTTATAGCGGCAACAGGAATACATCATCTGTAAAAATTTCAAGTGTCTAAGACAGACAGACAGACAGACAGACAGACAGACAGACAGACAGACAGACAGACAGACAGACAGACAGACAGACAGACAGACAGACAGACAGACAGACAGACAGACAGACAGACAGACAGACAGACAGACAGACAGACAGACAGACAGACAGACAGACAGACAGACAGACAGACAGACAGACAGACAGACAGACAGACAGACAGACAGACAGACAGACAGACAGACAGACAGACAGACAGACAGACAGACAGACAGACAGACAGACAGACAGACAGACAGACAGACAGACAGACAGACAGACAGACAGACAGACAGACAGACAGACAGACAGACAGACAGACAGACAGACAGACAGACAGACAGACAGACAGACAGACAGACAGACAGACAGACAGACAGACAGACAGACAGACAGACAGACAGACAGACAGACAGACAGACAGACAGACAGACAGACAGACAGACAGACAGACAGACAGACAGACAGACAGACAGACAGACAGACAGACAGACAGACAGACAGACAGACAGACAGACAGACAGACAGACAGACAGACAGACAGACAGACAGACAGACAGACAGACAGACAGACAGACAGACAGACAGACAGACAGACAGACAGACAGACAGACAGACAGACAGACAGACAGACAGACAGACAGACAGACAGACAGACAGACAGACAGACAGACAGACAGACAGACAGACAGACAGACAGACAGACAGACAGACAGACAGACAGACAGACAGACAGACAGACAGACAGACAGACAGACAGACAGACAGACAGACAGACAGACAGACAGACAGACAGACAGACAGACAGACAGACAGACAGACAGACAGACAGACAGACAGACAGACAGACAGACAGACAGACAGACAGACAGACAGACAGACAGACAGACAGACAGACAGACAGACAGACAGACAGACAGACAGACAGACAGACAGACAGACAGACAGACAGACAGACAGACCGACAGACAGACAGACAGACAGACAGACAGACAGACAGACAGACAGACAGACAGACAGACAGACAGACAGACAGACAGACAGACAGACAGACAGACAGACAGACAGACAGACAGACAGACAGACAGACAGACAGACAGACAGACAGACAGACAGACAGACAGACAGACAGACAGACAGACCGACAGACAGACCGACAGACAGACCGACAGACAGACAGACAGACAGACAGACAGACAGACAGACAGACAGACAGACAGACAGACAGACAGACAGACAGACAGACAGACAGACAGACAGACAGACAGACAGACAGACAGACTGTCACCAGGCTGTATCTCATGAACCGTGATAGAAAGTTAAAATTTTCACCGATGATGTATTTCTGTTGCCGCTATAACAAGAAATACTAAAAACAGAATAAAATGGGGCACCCATATAACAAACGTGTTTTTTTTTGGCGTTTTTTGCGATAATGGTACGGACCCCTTTGAGCGCGAGTCCGACTCGCACTTGGCCGGTTTTTATATTTGTAAAAATTATTTCCGTTATGAACACCGACTTCCAAAACTAAAGTTATTTTTCACTTTGTAGTTTTCTTATTTGGAAGTCGATAGTATTTTTTTGTAAAAAAATATTTTTTATTTTTCACTTTTTAGTTGTATCTAGGTAATAGGCAAGTAGTTTGATACTGTTAATAATGCCAGAATAGATAACCCGAATATCATGATGATGAAACTGAACATAACCGGTGAAATGAGAGTGTACCAAGGTGAACTGTACCTACACATCTTCATCATCATATTGAAGAGTTCTATTGTATATCTATGAAATTCTCCATCAGATATTCACCAAATTAAAATGGGACCAATTTCGGAACATACTCTTTGCAACAAAAAAAATATTTTCAATGTCGGTCCACAATACGGAGACATCGTTGAACATACATAAAAAAAGTATACATCCTCCATCCATCATACATAAAAAAAGTATAAAGTCAAACATTGAACCTCCTCCTTTTTGGTAAGTCGGTTAAAAATTGATCTCGTGTTTACCTAATCTATACTATATAATATAATAATATTATAAAGAGGAAAGATTTATTTGTTTGTTTGTAACGAATAGGCTCCGAAACTAATTGACCGATTGAAAAAATTATTTCACCAACAGAAAGCTACATTATTCCTGAGTGACATAGGCTATTTTTTAATCCCGAAAACGGGCCCACGGAAGCGACGCCGCGGGGAACAGCTAGTTAAATATATTCCAAGTTCCACTAATATGAATATAAAAATGTATAAACGGAATTGTATATTGAAAAAATCATTTAATGGACAGTATTCAATATTGTTTAACAACACCAAGAAAAGAAGAATAAGAATGATAATATAAAAGAAAAGGGAGTCAGTGACAGAGTGACGGTGGACCGAACCGAACCCAAGTATCGTAGGACAACCAAGGCTTGATTTACCCACAAGCTAATCAGGCTATAGCCTGCGGCTCAAGGATCGAAGGAGCGCCAAGCTTGCCTTTACAAGCACCACTTATTTACAGAATAAAATTTAGTTAACAAAGTAACGCGTAAAATACTAAAGCACGTATTACGTTGTAAGTTTTCCCGGACACGGTTTCTCGTAGGTCTTTGATTCCTAACTCGCGCTTCGCGCTAGATGCGCGCCGTTTATTACACTAGTTCAATTAATTTACTACGTTCTACCTACCTACAGTCAGGCTCAGTCGCAATTATGCTAAAGCGTATAACAAACGAATGCGTTAATAGATATACATTTATTTACAGATCATCATCTTATTGGACACGGGTAGCTGAATTTTTGCGGACTCTCCGCGCGCTGCCTGCACTTGTGGTGCCAACCAGCCACTGTAGACCTGCGACCATCTGTACTGTTGCATTGTAACTTGAATGACCGTTGCAACAAGATGGCGAGCTCTAAAGGAACTATCCCTAAAGAATACCCAAAGCGTCCTGGAACGTCCGGAGTACGAGGACATCTGTACGAGTCGAAACTTCTTAGTTTAATATATTTTAGAGCTATTCATGACGACAGAATCGAAGACTTTCATTTAGCCACAAATGTAGACAAAATAGGTTCATTCGATGACATTTGTTTTCGGGCGAAATTTCAAGACAGCGATAAGCCGCTTGTAGTCTTCTTACAAGCAAAACACAGGGAGAACAGTAATTCAGTTTTAACGCTCAGTAAAAGTGACCTGTTTGAATACTTCAACGGCTACTCGAAAATAAGACGCAAATTCCATTTGGATAGTAAAGATTTGTTGTTCGAAGGGGAATTTAGTGAAACAGAATGTTTTTTCGTTATTTATACAACCGCAAAAGGTGAGAAATGTTTTAGCACATACGAAGGTAGTTTTGCTGAACAATTGAATGCTCTCATAGGAACGGGAGGCCCTGGCTCACAGCTACCGTTTCATTTGAATCATGAGGAGCTATGTGAAATAGTTATGGAAGAACAAACCACAGCACTGGCTATTCCAATTGCGAAGTGTATTTTGGGCGAATTTAATGATATCCAAATGTTGATGCAAGATGAGCTTGTGTTACGGTACCATGTGATTTTGGCACAGAAAGTTTTCGAGGTTTCAGAGGATGAATCTGATGGACAACGTGTCGCATGCTTCCCAAGAAATTTCTTTGATATAAATGATAATTATCTGCGGTTATTCAGAGATGAACTGTGCACAGAAATTTTAAAAAGGAGAAAGTTTGATCAACATTCTTTATCATTTTCAATTATTCGCGATGATGAAGAACTGTATGATTTATTTAGAAGTTATATTATCTATAAAAACGGAAAATTTCACTTTATTAATAAAAATATAAAAGTACCAGATTTCTATAGTTTGTTCCTAAACAAGTTCCTAAACAAAATTAATGAGTCGCAAGAAAGCATAAGAGAAGCCCTTGAATTATTTGTTAGGAAGTGCTTGCCATCACTAGAATTTAAAGTACCAGCTACGTTTGGGAATAAAGACGTATCAATAAAAGGCAAAGACGAAAAAATCAACAGAAAACTTAATGATTTAACATCTAAAATTGTAGGTTTAATAGAAAAATCCAAACCCAGTAATATAGTGACTATCGACGAATCTATGGGAAAGGGATTTCTAAAGCTCAGTGGTGGCATAGCGTCTGCTGTTGGTAATTTACTCGTCTTGGATGATAACGGTTACTTAAAGTTCAATAACGACTATGATTCACTAGGCAATCTGGCCAAAAAGTTGTTTGATAAATTAAAAGATAGAATTATAAATCTGAACCAATATAAATTTAAAGTGACTGTTGAGATATTTCCAAAGCTGTCATTCACCAATGACGAATATAATTCAAAAATAATCAGAGAATTTTTGAGTAAACTACTATTTTACACATCGCAATGTAATGAGGAATCCGTGGAGGAAACTTTAATATATGAAATAAATAATAGTCAAGATGACGACGTACAACACGCAGAAGTTATATCCTACGCAATATTCCTCAAGTATCATGATGAGATACAAAAATGGAGCATGACATCTAAAATGGGAATGGGAACATATCTTGAAAAGGAAGGCAGCTTATATGCACAATCTGTAAAGCATACCACTGGTCAGCCGTCGATCAACGTTATACACATGATGCACAGAATAAAGACTACAAATTACACATTCAGTGAAGACGCAGTAAATTCAATCAAGATAGATGAACTGCCTTCAGGAACGGTTATCGTAACAGATAACACTGCTCTTACTGGTGCTAAATTCACAAATAATTTAAATAGCAAAGACTGCGTCGTATTGGATTTGGAATACGTTTTAAATTTATCTCCAAAAGACGACAGAACGTTACATAGAGAACTAGCAAATGCAGATGAATTGAAAACAGTTATTATTGTCTTTGACAAAGCACTAATTACCACAAATTTTAACAAAAAAATTGAAAATATTGCAGTCTCTATAAAAGATAAAAAAGTAATTATTATAACTGATCACAACTCCGTTGAAAACGCAAACAAATATTTCATTTCAACTGGGAACGTTATAAAGGATGAAAGAAATAGATTAATTGATATGAGCAAAGAATCACAGAATAGCATCTTAGAGACCACAAAAGTAATATTTCAAGGTAGTGAAGTAAGTTTAGGAGAAATATTGACCAATGATATGTATGAATTTGTCAGAGGAGATTTTTTATGTAAAATGATGCGTGGTAATAAGAATATAATAGGGAAACCAGTCAACAAATCAAACTATAAGCCACAGTCATACATTGAAAGGTATTTTAAACGCTTAGTACTGAAAGCTCCTGAAAAAAATCAAGTTTCAAACAGATCTGATTTTCGCGGCAGAAAAGTAGTAGCAAAAGGAAGCGCCTGCAGATTTCAAACTCTAAAAGAATTTGATGATGATGTTGTACTTATCGTTGGAGACCCTGGAATAGGAAAATCAACTCTACTCAATCATTTATCTTTTAAAACAAAACTGAATCAGGTAGGAGGATGTTTGGAATGGATACTAAGAATTAATTTATTGGAATACTCGAAAGAATTTAATGAATGGAAAGATAAGAAAACTAACATTGATACTTTGGAATCTTTAAAATTCTTGTGTAAAGTTGCACTTAGCGAGGCAAGTAGCAATAAGAAGGATCTAACTTTAACACTGGAAGAATATAAGGGTTCAGTATATTTAAAGGAATGCACAGGTGATGAGTGGGCTATCTTCGAGCTAAAAATGTTTTTAAATTATTATAATATGCATAAAAAACTAATAATTTTATTTGATGGCTTCGATGAAATCTGCCCAACCTACGCGAACGAAGTGTTGGCATTAATTAAGGCTGTACAGAAATTTTCTCGGAAGCCTAAAATATGGATCACTAGCAGATCGTATAACAAAATGAACAGTATTTTAGAATTAAATTTATTTAGTATGTATAAAATGAAACCCTTACATATTTCTGATCTGCACCAATATCTTAATTCATTTTGGGATGAAAAGAAGGTTTTGAAAGACCTCAATGACGACCAGCTTGAAAATATTTACAGCTATATCATGTTTATGGCTCAAAGTGATGATGTAAATAAATTATTAAAAAAAAACGATTTACCAATTGAACCAAAAAAGGAGATACCATTTCTAATAGTTTTTTTGAGCTTTATCAGGTATTTGCATGGAAATCTTAAAAATGAATACGCATCCACGTCACTATGCGTTATCCAAGCTCTTAATGATATCAATGAATTGGTCGGACTTTACGGAAATTGCTCGAGCCAGAAAAAATCCGTCAATCACCCTTCAATCCCATTACACCTTAATATAATTGCTGAATACGTGTGCAATAAAATAACAGAAAGTAACACTAAACCTACCGAATGGGACTTGAATACTAATATATTTAATATTTACGAAGATTTTATGGTAACCAAATTGAAAAAAATACGTTTTCAAGAAAAAGCCCAAAATGATATGTCCAAACCCGATAATATATCAGCATACGAACGAGAATATGCAGATTTTAAAGATAAGCATAAAAAACTAGCGGCTTACGCTGTTTTTGACAAACGCCTATTTGATGAAGATGAGTCCAAACAAGTTGAGATAATGATTGGTAAGCTGAAAGAGGAAGAAGAGAGAACTGGCATCATTTGTAGAGTAGTGAATGATATCCCAATTTTCGTTCACTCGAGTTTCGCTGAATACTTTGCAGTCGAATATATTTGTGATTTACTAAAAAGTAAAGAAAACCAGAAATCTCTTTGGGATTTTATATTGAATGAGATATTTTTCAACTGCAACTTGAACGTGCTGGCTACACTGGACGCTAAAATAAAAACCGACACAGACTTGCCTGCACTATTCAAAAATAGCAAAAAAATAATTTTTGATTTGCTGTTGAAACAAGGTAAAAACACTGAAAATGAAATGCCAGGTGAAATGAAGTCGTCTCTTTGTGAAGCGATTCGAATCGATTTACGAAATATAGGAACATTATTGTTATCAACAATCGAAGATCACTTAGACGAGAGTAATTTGTTGGATTTCATCGAAATCGTAAAAGGAACTAATATGTTCCTGATAGCTGTTAAAATGGAATGTGAAGAGGCAGTAGCGACAATAGTCAGTCACGTCAAAGCAATAGATGAAACCAAGTTGATTTTGTTGTTTGAAGATTTTGATTTTAATGAGAACATTAACATGCATACTACAGATGAGTTAGTTCATATATTACATAAACATGTGTGGACACGAATGGACATTGTTCCCGATTGGGAAAATTTGGCAGATTTAAGTGGCCAAATATATTTTATATAGGTTAATAGTTGCGGTGAACGTAGAACTCCAATAGGCACTGTAAAGTATATAATATGTGTATAATCTATGGTGTGGCCATCTAGTAAAAGATGTGTTATCTGTGATCGCCCATCTATGAACATTCCTATGATTCAAGATGTCATTAAAACCGCTTACTTATTTCTATTAAAGTTTTATTAAAGAACCCGACTTTACATGGTGTCAGAAGTGTTAATAAAGTATTGAAGAATAGGAAATAAGTAAGAAAGACGTAAAATGGCTACGAACGACGCAGTATCTGGAATAAAGCCGCCAGCTTACCTACAAATTGACTCAGACAAAGCAACGTGCTGGAAAAAATTGTTACAACAATTTGAGTTGTATGCTATTGCTGTTTAACTAGATAAAAAGCCAGCCGAGGTCCAAGCAGCAACATTTATGGCTGTGATAGGCCCAGACGTGATCGACATATACAACAGTTTCAATCTCAGCGACGAAGACAGAAATAACCTACAAAACATCGTAAAAAAGTTTAAAGGGTATTTTGCGCCAAAGACCAACGTATCGTTTGAAAGAAATATATTTTTCAAGATTGAACAAAATGTAGATGAACAATTTATTGAGTTTTTGATCAGAATAAAAACTCAAGCAAGTAAATGTGAATTCGACAATTTACTTGACAAAATGCTAAAGGACAAGATAGTATTCGGATTTAGATCTAATCAAGTAAGAGAGAAATTATTGACTGAAGCTAAACTAGATTTAGATTAGACTGAAGATGAAAAATATAAACGCAAAACAAGATCAAAAGAAGAATTTTGACTGCAGAAGGTATAGTACAAACCATAAACAAAGAGAATGCCCAGCTTTCAACAAACCGTGTACTAAGTGCAAGAAAAATAGTCAATTTGCTAGAATGTGCAAAACTAAGAAGAAATACGACACTAAACATAAAAATAGAGTGAATGCATTAGAAGAAAGCTCAAATTCTGAAGATTATGTATACATATCTACTATAAGTACCGGAGAGAAGAAAAACTGGACAGAAAAAATTACAAGTTGGCAACGTGACGTTTACTGTTAAACTAGATACAGGGGCAGAATGCAATGTGTTACCAAGATATTTGATGTACAAAACAAAGACAAGACTAAAGCAAGCCGAACAAGAAATTTAATAAGCTATACTGAGGATAAAATGGTAGTTCTAGTCGAAGAAAAGTTACTATGTAAACTAAAAAATTAAGAAACAAAAATATTATTCAAAGTAGTCGAAGAAAAAGTCACACCAATCCTAGGACTAGAAACTTGTGAGAAGCTAGGTTTAGTTGCAAGAGTAAAGACATTGACGGAAAGTCGCTGCAATGAAGAAGTATTAAAAGTTGTAATCCCTATCTTTAAATCCGGAAACAAAAACTTAGTAAATAATTATAGACCGATATCTTTACTCCCTTCAATATCTAAAATACTAGAGGAAATTGTAAACAGTAGACTAGTTAATTACCTAGAAAAAAACAATCTATTATCATCTGCGCAATTTGGGTTCAGAGCCACATTATTATTATTATTTTTTATCCACAGCCGATGCGGTGCATAGTCTGACAGATTATACCGCAGAAGAACTTGGCAAAGGAAACCAGACCCTGGGGGTTTTCCTTGATCTAGCCAAAACCTTTGATACGGTGTCCGTTACTATGCTCTTAAAAAAAATAGAGGCTTTAGGAATTAGGGGAACACCGCTCAAACTTTTTGCTGACTACTTAGACGAACGATCTCAATATGTTAAAATAGACGATATTACTAGCGATGAGCAAAAAAATACTGGTTATGGTGTTCCTCAGGGAAGCATTCTGTGCCCAACCCTATTCCTGATTTACATTAACGATCTGTGTGATTTAGATATTAAACAAGGCAATCTCATATCATATGCCGACGACACGGCGTTAATCTTTACCGCGAAAACCAGTAATGAATTGTACGAATACGATCAACAAGGTTTCAATACTGTGACTAATTGGCAGCAAAGCAATTTACTAACATTAAATGCTGACAAGACAAAATATATTCACTTCTCCATGCGCAAGCCTAAATTTAACATTACTAACTCTCATCTGTATGTCTATAAATGAGGATTCCACCCAGTCAGCATGTGTAATTGTTCTTTTATCCTCAAAACAGGCAACATAAAATATCTCGGGGTTATTATAGATGAAACACTCTCTTTTAGACCCCATATTGATAGCCTAGTTAATAGAGTACGCAAATTAATTTATGTTTTAAAAAAGTTGAGAACGATTGCAGATTCAAAATTGATCAAACAAGTCTATTTGACCCTAGGTCAATCTTTAATCCAATACTGTATCACCTGGTGGGGTGGAGCACCAAAAACGCATCTACTGCCTCTTGAAAGGGCTCAGAGAGCAATTTTAAAAGTAGCCAATTTCCACCCTTTTCTCTACCCCACTGATCTGCTTTACAAATCCTGCAACGTGCTGACTGTTCGCCAGCTTTTCATTATGCACTTAGTATTAAAACAATACACCATGCTTTCTTATAACGCCGATTACATAAATAATAAGAGACGAAATGACATTGTCTGCGACTCTAATTCATCCTCAAAATATGTCTTTGTAAATAGATTCTTTACATTCTTAGGTCCATTTCTGTACAATAGATTAAATAGAAAATTAAGTATCTATAAATTAAATTGTTTTAGCTGTAAAAAGACTATTCTTGAACATCTACTTAGCTTATCTTACGGAGAGATAGAAGATCTCCTGACTGTAACAAAATAATATTTTTTGCTTTGTCTTTAATTTAAGTATTCATATACAAGCTATACCATTGTTAATTTATTATTATTATTAGTTTTAAGCACTTTATAGCCTGAAACACAGGTTCAACCTAGTTCAAGCAAATAAGCAACTGTCTTCTTTTATATTTTAAAGATATTTTTATTATAAAATGTGCCTTATGTTATAAATAAACGATATTATTTTTATTATTTTTTGTAAAAAATTTTAACTACTCAGCTCTTAGGCTGGTTTAAACTACATTTAGGGGCCGAAACAAGTAAATGCAGCGTGTTGTGTGTTATGAGGAGGGTGTGTTTTGATGTGGAACTACTTCGTTTTCTTCTATTTGCAAGAAATTTCTAACTATACGACATGTATTTATGATGGCAGCTTTTTGTAAAGTTATATAAAGGGTTTCTTTTAGACTTAGCAATTTAAACTGTGAAGAAGGTGATTTGGGATAACGCCTGTTGTGGAGAGGACTATAGGCACAACATAAACTTTTTTTTGACGCCATATTCTAGTTACCTCATCCTTCAAGTCAGCGTATTTAGTGTTTTTTTCAGTTATTGTTTTCTGTATGTTATGTGTGTTGGGAACAGCGATATCTATTAGGTAGGTAACTTTATTTATTTTATCCTGCAGAGTGATATCCGGTCTATTGTAATGAATTGTACTGTCAGTGAGAATGGCGCGGTCATAGTAAAGTTTATGTGTGTCATTTTCTAATATGGTTTGTGGTGTATAATTATAATAAGGGGTGTTTGCGTCCTGTATAAGTGTGTATTTAACGGCTAATTTTTAATGAATTACGTTTGCCACTTGATTGTGTCTGTGTGTGTAGTCTATCTGCGTGAGAGTTGTGCACGCCCCAGTTATGTGCTGGATCGTTTCTGGCTGTAAGTGGCACCTTCAACATTTATCGTTTGTAACTGAAGTATCCTTGATAATATATTTTCGGTAATTTTTAGTGTTAATTATTTGGTCTTGTATCGCAATTATAAATCCTTCAGTTTCAGGGAACAAACTATCTTAAGCCATTTGTTTGACTCGACTTTATTTATATGGGATTGTGCCAAGTCGTGAGGATGTCGGCCATGAAGTACTTTTTTCTTCCAGTCTTCCATTGTTTGTGTCTGTGGGTTAATGTTGGTGCTATCTAGTGGATCTGACTGTTCAATTAAGTTAAGTGGAGTGTAGTTGAAATCATTTAGGGCTATAGTGTTATGAATATTGCTGGTACGAGATTTTGAGTGAAAGAATGTTTTAAGTCTACAGATTTCTTTTCTCCACAGATGCTGGATATCTATTAGGCCTCTCCGTTTTGTCTTTTGATCGTAAGTCTTTCTATTGCAGATTTAGGGTGTAAGTTGTTATGTTTTGTAAGTGTGGTGCGGATGATTCGCTGTAATTGTTCTGTTTTTGTCCATTTAATAACACCGAACAAATACGTTAATATGGGGATCGCAAATGTATTTAGGGCCTTGATGAGATGTTTACCCGAAAGTTGTGTTTTACATAGAGCGTTAAGTCTCTTTTTAAACTCTGTCATAAGTGTACCTTTAATTCTAACATGATCTAATCCCTTTAGTTGTGTATACCCTAAATATTTGTATAAATCAGTCGATTCCATTGCTGTTATGGTGTCTGTGTTATTTACTACATAGCTGTCGGGTCGTATCTTACCTCGTATGATGTGAAGTGTTTTACATTTATCAAGACCAAACTGCATGTTAATATCTTGGCTCAAATCTGCTGTGGCTTCTACTAGTTTCTTCATATCTTTTTCGGTTTGTGCATTTAATATCGTCCATATAAATTGTTGTTTGGTCTACAGTATGTTTGAAACAATATCCGGCACGACAGCTTTGCAGTAGATGAGATAGAGGATTTAGTGCGAGGCAGAACCACAGGGGACTCAGTGAATCACCTTGGTATATACCCTTCTTGATAGAAATTTGTCGCGTTGCAATACTATTGTTATTGCTATATAGTTGCAGTGTGGTTTTCCACTGTGGCATTATTTTGCGTAGGAAGTCTTTTATTTTCGAGTTAATTTTGTAAATTTCTAGTATTTTTATCAACCAAGAATGTGGAGCATTGTCGAAAGCTTTTTTATAGTCGATGTAGGTACAATGAAAATTTTTATTTTTAGTGGTGGCATGTTTATGAATTGTAGAATCAATAATTAATTGCTCTTTGCATCCCATGTGGCCCTGCCTGCATCCCTTCTACTCTTCTGCCATTAGGTTGTGTCGTTCAATGGGTGAGTTGATCTATGCTGTGATCGATGATGTTAATATTTTATATATGTGATTGGCCTATATTAGGAAGGTTGCGGTGAATTTTTAGTTTTAGGCAGCATGAAAGTTATTCCTGTTGCAATAAATTCCGGTATACTTTGTTGTCCTAAAATGATTTCTGTTAAATTTTTTGCAAAGGGTTTGTATAATAATGTAAATTTTTTGTACCAAATATTGTGTATTTTATCTATACCAGGAG
This sequence comes from Anorthoa munda, assembly GCA_945859665.1. Lineage (NCBI taxonomy): Eukaryota > Metazoa > Arthropoda > Insecta > Lepidoptera > Noctuidae > Anorthoa > Anorthoa munda. Next base: position 8,755,902 of record OX243919.1, on the reverse strand, counting down.
ATTTCCAGTTATCTAATCTGCCTGTTATGTGTGTAATATCTGACTCTGTGATCTCTACAAATTCCATTTTTCTATTGCTCTGCATTTTGTTTCTTCTTCCATTATCCATGTAGCCTTGTCGTTGTGTTGTATTGGTTCTTCCCAAATACTAGACCAGTATGCCGTTTCTGTAAAATATCTTTTCATTTGTGGCAAATATAGCGTTATCGACTTTACGCTGTTGTGCTTTCTTATATCTTCTGAGTCTATGAACTTTAAGTGCTAGTTTTTGTTTTAATGTGTCTAAAAATTCTTGAGGTTTTCTGTTAATATCTTCATGCCTAATGTGTATAACTGCTTCTAAGTTTGGCGATGATAGCTCAGTGGTAGTGACGTCGGATACCGAGACGAAGGTCGCGGGTTCGAATCCTACAATGAGCTTGAGCTTTCGGTGAAGGAAAACATCGTGAGGAAACCATAGCACGGTGGTAGGGTACTTTGTAGTACCCGCCTGGCTGGCAACCACCCTCAAGTTGAAAATCTGTCGCCAAGCACCTTCCGGTGTGTTCCGACAGCAGCACTTGAGAGCCAGTTCCCTTCTAGGCTTTGTGTGCTTACCACCATCGGCCACATCATCACTGACCACGGTGAGATTGTGGTCAAACACAGGCCTACAAATAGCAAAAAAAAAATAAAAATAAAAAAATAAGTATGGCCTCAACTCTCTTTACTACTTTATTTGAACTATTATTGTTGATGTATTGTGTAAGTCTACCGCAATCTGCTCTAAGTTTTTCTATATCATTTGTAACCTCTGTTGCCATGATAAATGATTTTATTTCTGTAAGTTGGTTTGTACAAACACTTTTACATGCTGGTTTGTCATTCTGTTTTGGTAGTCCAAGTGTCTCCTGTGTGTTGCGTGATTTTAAATTTAAGTTCTTTAGATATGACTACCGTCGTGCAATATATAAGAGTGTGAATATCTAAAAGTTGAGTATCATTAGAAATAAATTGACTTAGTATGTTTTCATTAAATTCATTTAGGTACTAAACGAAAAAGATTAGGGTTGTATCGCAGTTTATACCATGTTTTATGCAATTAAATGATTTGAATTTGAATTTGAAGTTTTGGCAACTTTGGACGAACTAATGGGTCCATCCCAGAATATTGGGCTAAAGTTGTTCTAAATTTATCGTATATTTCTATATACTTATCTGTTATTAGGTTTTCATCTGCGGCGTCTAAAGTTTCAACATCATTTTCTAGCGTAAGAGTTAAATATTCAGTTTGTGTGGATATATGTGACGTTTGCGTGTAAGGTAGCGATTGGTTGTATGGTTGAGAATCAATAGGATTAATAGGTTGTAATTGAACGAGCACTTGTGGCTGTTCTTCAAGAGTACTTTCGTTCATGTTTTGACTGGTGGTGTTATTATCTGAACAATTTACTGATTCTTCTTGTAGTATTTGTTTTCGTACTTCTTCTGTTAGTTGGTCTATAACTTCTTGAGATAGAAGTTTATTCCTAACTATAACTCTTCTTTGACCTGAGATTCTCTGCTCGTAACCGTGATTTCTGGATATTGTCGTGTAAAGAGTGAGTGCAGTTGTTGTCTGTAGGTGGTCATATCGGTCTCCAATTTAGTAATGTATAGGTAGGTTCGCATGATAAATAGGTTTACTTCTTTACTCGATCTCATGCGAACTCTTGCTTTCCCAGCCTTGGTGGACGCGGGTAAGAATTTAGATACTTCCCGCGCTACACTCAATGCTGGCGTGGGTGGAACTGTATTTAAAATACTAATGGGGGGTGACGATGGTAAAGATGGTGACGATGATATAGACGGCGATGATGTTCTTGAAGGTGTGTACGAAACTGTGCTTGGACTATACGGTTCTACAGGGGTGTCTGTCCTGTTACTCAGTCTGTCACCATCGTCGATGATTTCGGCTGTAATATCTTTGTCAGTGGGAGCACGCCTGTTCAACTCCTGACCGCTGACGGTTCGCATGCTGTGACACCCAGCGTCAGCTCCAGGTGCGCCCCGGCGATCGACCCCGGGCAGCGGTCCTATACGTTTTCTTTTTGAACGTGTCTCCATGTTGAATGGGTTTCCAGAGCGACGTTAGCCACGCCAGTAATTTCTCAATCGTATGTCCGCACCCCACGTGATTAAATGGTCAATCAGCAGCCTAATTGCGTAAGTGAATTCTGCAAAGGAAACAAGTCGATTCTTTCAAAGAATCAGAATCATTTCTTTCAACTTTTTCGGTATTGCGAAACTAATTTGGAAAGCAAGCATCAGCTTTCCAAATCGTCCTTTGAGTTGAACACAGACTACTTAGAGATACTAAGGAGTTGAAGATATATGACATTTGCATTACACAATACCAATAGTGAAGTTTTATCTCGATTTTTCCGCTTTCATTTATTCTTTTACAATCAATTCTACGTCAAAATATTGGTAATGAAAGGAGCATAACTTTTCCGTTTCAGAGTGTAAATGCAATACGAAAAGTCGTTTTTGGGAAGGTTCCACCTTGTTTGCTTTGCAGAATTCACTTACGCAATTAGGCTGTAGGACGAGTGGTTGTTTAGGGGGCATATATTATTGTGTCGTTGAAGTCACTGAGCCGCTCAGATCCTCCACACAATCATCTCTGGGCGGGGCAAAGTATGGCTCAGCGACCACGGCGATGTTAATCGACCACTGCGCCATGCTCTGGAGCAATAGATCCTGAGCAGCGACGCAGTGGTTGATGTTCGCCTGAAGGAGGCGTAATGGAGCCGTTATTGGCACTCCATTTCAGCCCCCTCCCGAATCCCCTGTGAGGATCCTGCCGCGGTGGTTTCGGTGGCAACGACGGCTGTGGGGGCGGCAGCAGTGGCGGCAGTGGCGGTGGCTGCGGCGGTGACGGCGGTGGCGGAGTGATCAACCACGTGGAAGCTCAATGCACCTCGGATGTGGACCGTAGCGACCATTGCTTCCGCTGTGGCTGGCCCGGTAATCGGCCGGCTTGCCAGCTGCCGCATATACGACGCAGTGCGGCATGGCATTGCACGAGCCGGCCTTGTGACCGGGCTGACCACAGCGGAAGCAATGGTCGCTACGGTCCACCTCCGAGATGCATTAGGCTCACACGTGGTTGCCCACATGGCAGCGGAAGCACCGCACCTTCAGGCGCGAAGGTTGGAGTTGATTCTCAAATTCAAATTAAATGTATTGCATCCATAATATACATACAGATGGTAAATATAAGTTACAGAAACAATTATGGACCCTGTCGGGCACAGCAACATTCTAGATACAGTCAGTGTCTAGGAGAGAGGAATAGCGCTCAATGTTTCCTTATCTATTCCCTTTCTCTGTTTTTATTCGGTTTAATACGTATACCTATTTATTTTCATGTCAAATTAA